>CM076910.1:6813928-8116235 GCA_039519145.1 Kokia cookei
ATCGTTGCATGCTCTTGGTCTGAGAAATAAAAGGCGAAGTGTGCAATGCATTGAAATAGATGTCCATGGAAAATCATGGCATTTGTGGGGTAAAAGTCTTTGTTCTAGATTATCTAGAGATTACCATGCCATATACATATGTTGTAGCTGGTATGTACCATGGTTACCAACATTGACTCGAATTCTTACATTTTTCATGATATTCTACTATGTATGGTGACCTAATTTATTGTTTTTCAAGCATGTGGAACGATCATCCTAAATTAGATTCAAATATGATATCTAATTTTATATTACTCATGGTTAAAATGAGTCCTAAGATTCCGATCCCTATTTTGATCTAACACATCTGCAACGAGTTCGATTACATCGTGTCCTACCACAAGGCATGGTTGGCAAAGTAGAAGATGTTGGAGAAGATGCACAACGGGTGGGAGAAATCTTATAACAAATTATGGTAATGGTGTCGAGTACTAGAATAGTACATATCAGGTTTCGTAATCAAGCTGCAAACGAAGCCTGCATATTATGGCGACCACTTAGCTCCTGGAAAAGAGTTTTCCATAATTTTTTCTAGACTTTCAAGTAACGCGTTACTGCATTTAAATATTGTAAGCCACTTTTCTAAATTGACGACACATTCTTGTACAGGAGATACGAGCATAAGTTGTTGCACAAGATGGTAACCAAAGAATCTCGCCAATAGCTTTTGCAATAACTCCGAAAGAATCCGGTGATAACTAAGATTTCTTCTTAACTAACCTAAGAAGGCATGTTGTGTCGCAACTCGATATGTGCATCATTTCTTACAAAGGCATCGAAATATAGGCCGCTTTCGATCGATGTTCTAGCCTATGGGATCATGCACATCATATGTATTGTTTGCGTTACATAGGGTCTAACTATATGGACCGATACCATAAGGATGTAGAGCAACAACATGTCATTAATATAGGTATGTCGTATATAAAATTGGTTTCTTGTACAACAGTTTGACATATACATTTTGGGTCACTTTTCTAGAATGCATTGTTGAATGTCATCGACAAGGTACAAGCTCGTCCAACAGCGATTCCATGAAATGTTGGAGAGATTACGGGCTGTAAACCAACTGGGTATGTGGTATGTCGATGGGATACCTCTAGAGCAGTTGACGTAGTCGTATGACGAATTACCAAGATATAGACACATTACTTCGAATCTAACAGAATGCATTTATTTTGTACTAAATGGGACATGTCAAGGTAACCTCAGTGGTCAAGAAAACATATTTTCAATTAATAGCCTTATTTCCCAAGTGAGCTGAGACATACATAGGACAACTAAAGGGCGATCATGTTTGGTGCAAGTTGGTGTTGAAAGATATTAGGGAAAATGTAAAAATCGCGAACTCAATGACTTCAGTGTCACTCGTAACCAAATCTAGTATTTCTGGTTAAGTAGCCCCATAGACCTAACCATGGAGTTACATGTAGAGCGTACTACATAGAACTCAAACAAATGACATGCAATTGTGAGAGATTTTAAACACTTCGTTATCCATGCGTATATACAATTGTTACATGTGCCTCGAAAATATAGATTGCATGACCTACATTGACGAAGTTTACAGACTTGAATATGCATATAATGTTTGGAAATTTGAATTCTCACCTATCCTTGATGAAAACATGTGATCGCTTACCTCGCACGCTCCTTTTAAGTTGGTACCAAATAAGAACTCGTATCGCAAGCTAAAAGGTCGATCGAAGTCAACTCAGATACGAGGAAATATGGATATTCGAGAACAGGAAGACACATCAAGGTTATGCACATACTATAGGAACCCAGGGCATACAAACCCATCATGTCCACACAACCTAGGAGTATTGAGGAGAAGAGCAAATTAAAACACTAACTTATTCGTTTATTTATTAATTTTTTCTATAGTGTAAGTTATCAATATTTCTTCAAGTAAGATATATTACAATACACAAGCCAAAGTTTTAATCCAAAATTGGGAAACTTCTGATCAATTCTTTGCTTTGTCAAAATATTATATCTAACAAATCGACGAAAAAAAACTTGAATGAAAAAGTAAAAGAAATATTTGTAAATTTTAAACTCACAATATGATATGTTACAAAGCAAATCAATATTATATCTAACCAATTTAATCTGAAATAATTGTGAAAACGCACCCTGTAAGACACGTTTTCCTTTCTCTCCAAAAATAGTGTACTATAATATTTTAGAACTTCAACCTAGTTTCTCAAATATTTTTTTCAACATATATGTATAAATTAACCGTTTTTTAAGTATTAAAATGACATTGATTATATTTTTTATAAGCTTGTCTATCAGTTTAGGTTTTGAATGTCAACTTAAAATTAATTTAGAATATACTTAAAATACGGGAATAAATTTTTAACCATATATATACTTATTATATGGATAATCTGAATCTAACATATTAAAAGAACAAATATTAATAATATTTTGAAGCGCTATAGATCTAAGTTATCCATACACTAGTATACACATATTTAAAATTCAATTAACGTGTTTTAAATATATTTCATATCATATCCAAATTGATAATTAACAACCCAACTAATTTTAGGGTGATGAAAATATTTAATTGATAAAAATTATACTTTCAATATTTATTAAAAATATTTTGAAGTTTAGTCTAAATTTAAAATCTAAGTAGTTGGTAATTCCTAAAATATATATTTAAAATTGTACCAAAATTATTCTTAAAATTTAAAATATTTATAAAAACATATATTTATTTTTAAAATTAGTGGTGTTTTTTTTTAAATTAAGGTTTCGTTGGATTTTTGAAATTATTTTCTATTCTCATTTTTCAGTTTTTGTGAAAATGGTTTTTGTTTTCTATTTTTAAAAAACTAAAAACACGTTTGAAAAATAAATATAAACTTTTTTTTTCGATAATTAAAACATGAAAACATATTTGGTAACTATTTTTTTATAATAAAAACATGAGAAATAAAATAAAAAAAATTATATTTGTATTGGTTTCAACCAGGATCAATTCGTTTAAAAGTAAAGAGCCCTTATTTTTATTATTTTCACTCTTACAAAACTTTTTTTAGTGAAAACAATAAAAATCAAAATTTTATTATTTTTAATTTTCACATATTTTTATTTTTCAAAAATTATTTTTAAAATTTTCAAACAAACACATTTTTCTTTAATTTTCCAAGAAAATGAAATTGAACTTTGTTTCTTAAAAACCAAATGGTGCCCAATGGTTGTTGTTAATTAAATAAATTTCAAAAATCAAATATACCAAAAAATACATAAAATGTCATCTCTTAAATTTGATGATTTAATACAGCGCAAGTACATGTGTCAAGTATTTGGTCGTGCTTGTAAATTTGTGGGGACTTCATAAATACAATTTACTGTATCTTTATTGAGAGAAAAAGTCAAGTAGCCATTATCAGTTTAATACTAGAAAATTATATTTAATTACTATTATAAATTTAAATATATAATTTTATATACTTGAAATAAATTTTAATAAAAAATAATTATATATTTAAATTTATGATAGTAATTAAAATATAAATTATATATTCAAATTGTTAGAGTTGTGTAATTCGAATCTAATTGCTTGTTAAAAAAATAAAATATAGTGACAAAATAAGGTGATTTATGGGGTCGAAAGGCCAAAGCCCGCCACAGATCCCCATTAGGCATAAAATTGTATTGGGATTTTGCCCTCGCGGTACGGACCATACCGCACAAGTAGAATCCATAAAACTACATTTTTTCTATTTGATATTGATTAGAATATGATTTTTCAACATTTAAATGGATGTAGTTAAAACTCCTCTTGTATAATTCAATTTTCAACATTAGTGAATTCTTCCTCCTTTTCCCATGATTTTTTTCGAAAAGATTTTTCACGTAAAATTTATGTATTTTATTTTTATTTTCTTATTGTTTTGCGATTTTTCTATTGCCATTATCAATGTTAGTTTTAACACAAATTAAAATTTTAAAATAGTTAATATTAATTACTTATAATTATTTAAAATTTATATTTCATATATTAAAATATTATTGTTTTGCGATATTTCTATTGTCATTATCGACGTTAGTTTTAACACAAATTAAATTTTAAAAATAATTAATATTAATTACTTATAATTATATAAATTTATATTTCATATATTAAAATATTAATAACGAGTTATAATAAAATATATTTTTATATTTTTACTAAAATATCATAATATTAATGACTTTAAATATTATTTGAATAAATATTTTTACTCTAAAATACTTAAAAATGTTGTTGACCACAATAATAAACATTTAAGTTTTAAAATAATATTTTTAAAAAATATCTTTTCACCCATGAAAAACTAGCCCTAAATTATCTTCCAAAGAAGGTGGCGTGTGATCAGTTGGTCGTTGGCTTTCAAATTCAAAATGTCTGAACTACTTTTAAATTTAAAAGATGATTATTTATTTATTTAAATTTTAAAATATTTAAATAACGTAACATTTTTCGTTTTGACTTAAAATGCCATAATTAAACAAATTTCTGGCTAATTTCGTGTCCAATTTGTTTAAATTTCTAAGTAGTTGATAAGAATTACAGCCAAGGATAAAACCAAAATCTAGGCTCTCAATTTAGTAAGTTTTTTTTTTTTTTTTTACTTTAATCTCATATTATTCTTGAAATTTTAAATTTCTAAATCTGGACCGATTGAAAGTTTTCTTTTTTATTTTTTATATAGTTCAGTTATTTTTATGAAACAATTTCAAATGTCATAAAATCATGAACCAAAATTAAAGTATTTTTCTTTTTTGATATCCGAATTAACTGTCAGATCGACATGTATCTAAGGTATATTCTTCTACTAATTAATAGGTACTATCCACCATACCGATCATTGAATAGTCGCTTAAAAAATACTTAACAACCTGATGACTTAAATAAAATTTTTTGAATAGTTCATGATTTAAATGAAAACTTTTAAATAGTTCAACGATCATATTATAATTTTTTAAAGTTGAGTAACCAAAACTTGAGCTTACTAATAATTTAGTGACTTTGAATACAATTTACCCTTTTATATATGAAATTATAAAATTTAATAGCCCCTTGCAGGCATTATTCAAAATAATTACAAATGGAGTTGTCATTTTATTTAATAAAAGGCTACACCAATAATTCAACTGTGTATAAGCCAGGAATGAAAGGCACCACAAGTTGGCTGGGCCTTTCGCTTCTGCCGCACAGCACACGCTTCATAATATCTCATTATTAGTCAACCCACTCCCTGCTCTCTCTTTTACAATTAATCCTTTACTTATCATGGTGTTACCACTTTATTAAATATTAATTTTATTATAAAATGCTTAAAACTTTATTTTTAAAAAAAATTATTACATCATATTTGAATAATTATTTGATATATTTTGTGGAGTTTTCTAAATTTTTTAAATGGGAATAAGATATGATAAGTGTCGTATTTATTTATATATTTAATTTTTTTATTTAAATTACACCTTAAAATATATTTATCACACCCTTAATATTTTCGTGGAATCTAAAACACTCCACTAACAATGTATGAAATAATTTTTTATAATAATAATTTTTTAATAAATTATATGTTTTTTTTAAATAAAATACCAAATTTTAAACCTAAAATCTTAAGGTAATAATAATTAAGTTCCAACTAATTCTTTAAGGGAGTAATATATATTAATTTTTTCAATGTTTTTATTTTTTTGAATTACAATAATAAAGTAAGGTTCAAACAATAATCGTAATTAACGCGATTCAAACTCAAACCACATTTAAAATGGTAACACCTTGAATGTTTTTACTTTTTACTCACATCTTAGATGTCACATAATTTTGCAATAATTAAAAAAAAAGTATTTAAATGAAGTTTTGATTTACATTAAATCATGGGTTCAATTCTTTAACACGCTTACATTCTCTCTTTATATATAATTTTTTTCCATTATTATGTATTTAGTTAAAATATAATTTTAATCCACTATTTATCTAAATTCGAAATATAGTCACTACATCTTAATTTCACATAATTTAATCTCTTTATTATTTTTAAATCATCAATTAATTTAAATAATTAACCTTCTTAATTATTTTAGTTAAAATGTCAACATTAAATTTATTTGAAAAAAAATTCTAACACTCACCAAAAAAAAATATCTATGTCAACTTAATGAGTTGGTAGGGTGTTAGGCCAAATGCCATTACAAATTAAACTAATTTAAATTTAAATTTGAGCTTGACTAAAAATAAATTTTGAAATATATATATATAGTTTTTGACTAAAAACAAATTTCAAAAATGTTTTTGGTTTAAAAGTATTTTTAGAGTCATAAATTTTTTTTCTTGAAAAAGAATGCTAAATAGACAGATTTTGAAGTAAAAAATGTTGTTGAGCTTTTGCGTTTGGATATACAATGTATTTTATGAAATATTTATATATAAATTATATATATTTAATTTGTTGTTTGTTATATTTTAAACATGAAAATATAATTTATAACAAATAAATATTAATTGCTCAAAAAATATTTAAAATATATATTTCATATATCAAAATAATGAGTTACAATAATTTTTTTTTTAATTATTAAAATATCATAATATAAAAAAACAAAACATTAATTAAATACATATATTTAATTTAATATTTGAATTTAGATTACATTAAAGAGTGATGACATAGCATCATCAACTAAAAATTAAAATATATAATCTAAAAACGTACGAGTAGAATATATATTTTATATATATTAAGTTATTATTGCGTTTATGAACTAGTGTTAATATACATTTTATATCGAACTTCGTGTTTTGATTTGATAAATAAAGTGTTCGTCATTCTAAATGTGATCTGAATTGAGCGTTAGGATTTTGCCAAGAAAAGATATGTAAAAATATTGAAATCATTAGTAAATGATGGTATGTGGTTCCTTGTATTATATTAATAATTGGAGTTTTAGTGAGAAAGAAAAGAGAGGTAGGTTGGGTGGTGGAGGTGAGATGGGCAAAAAGCCATAGATACTAAGTGGTAATTAAGGGAAGTGGGGTTGGTTTTAGTTATACAGCCTGGCTTTGCTTGTTTTGTTTTGCGTCTCTTTTTCATTTTCTAGAACAATCTCAACTTGTTGATGGGTCTATGGCTCCACCATTTGCCTCTGCACATGCACAAAATAGCCTAATCTCACTCCTCTACCCCACCCCACCCCACCTGCTTCTTCCTTCCTTTTTTTTTTTTTTTTTTTTTTCAAATCTAAATTTCAAGAAACAAACTCAACTTACTCCACAAATAGAATTCTTCTACTTCTATTCTTAGTTTTTGTAATTATGGTTAGGTTGCACATTTGCTTTTTGCACTATATTTTATTATATTTTTTTTTGAATTTTTAAATTTTAATATATTGGCGTAAATGCTACTTGTTAAATTTATTAAATTAAATTATGCTAATTTTAAAATCTTTTGCGATAAGTATATTATTACATGTATAATAATGTGTCATCTTATTATTTTTATATAATACTTAAAAATATATCATTTTAATTAATTAATTTAACAGATATTATTTGAGTTAAAAGTGAAAATTTAAATTTTAAAAAATATAAAAATTAAATTAGAGAATAAAGATTAAAATTATAAACTTAATAAAGATTAAAATTATAAACTTACACATGAAACTAATAACATAATTTAATTTAATAAATTTAAAACTCAAAAAATAATAATAAATCTAACCAAATTAGAGAATAAAAATTGAATTCGAAACTTATGTAGAATGCAAAAACTGTTAATAAAATTTATGAGTGATTGATGTTACAAATTAATTGTCACATTTTTTTTTAAAAAATTCATATTTAAAACAATAAAAATAAGATATGAAAGCAATTTGATATTTTTTTTTTATAAGAGATGAGAAATTACATAATCAAATCATAATCAATCTATGTATGCTAACACCGTATAGTAATTTATTAATTTTAAATTATTTTTAAGAGACAAAACTAAGTCTATGGGAGAACGTAATAAAAAATAGAATTATAATTTTGGGTCCGGACTTAATAATTAAATCTATTTTGGTATTTATATTTTTTGAATTTATTTTAGTTTTAAAATTTGATAATTATATTTATTTTGGTCTTTGAATTTAAATGTCATAATTTGATGATATGACTAATATTACTAAAACATTATTGGATTGGACAGATCGATAACTGATTGATATAATAGTCCGAATAAGAGATTGAACTGTTTGACTCAAAAACTTTTAATTTTTTAATTTTTAGATTTTTATGAATATTTAATAAACAATTGAACTAGTTGAATCGATTTAATAATTTTTTTTTAATTTTTAGATTTTTATGAATATTTAATTTTTTATTTGACAACCAAATAGTTTGAACTGGTTAAATTGAGAATCGATTATCTGACTCGTTTAACTATTAGTCCAGTTATTAAAATACTGAATGTGGCACCATGAGACTTTGAGGCAAAATCTTAGGAGTGTCAAATCATCAAATTTTTATTTTTTTCAAGTTCAAAGACAAAATGAATTTAATTATCAAATTCAAGTGTCAAAGTGATTAAAAAAATGTAAAAGTATCAAAGTAAACTTAGTTACCAAATTTAAAATAAAAAAAATTATTACCCTAAAAAATAACAATAAACTAACCACTTCTTTTCAATTTTTTTTTTGTTCTATTGTATTTTTCACAAATTTTGAAGAGATTAAAAATATAAATATGATTACAATCATTCATCCAAACAAGTACAATTGAATCAATAATTGTAATGAAAGTAATAGTCAAAATATATTTAAATCTAAATAAGAATAAATCATAATCAAATTTATACAAGGTGAGATTTAGGGCTAGTATAGCATTATTTTTTAGGAATGCTTTTAAAAAGTGTTTTGGAAAAATTATTTGAAAAGTACTTTTGAAAAGGTTGGTTTAAGATTTAAGTGTTTAATATAACTGTCAAAAAGTGTTTTTGAGAAAAAAAATATTCATTTTAGATATGTGTTGTAAAGTAATAAATAAACATTTAAATAATGTTCAAATTAGTTAATATAATGATATTTTAATAATAATATAGAAAATAATTTATTATATTTTGTTATTAATATTTTAATATATGAAATATAAATTTTAAATATTTTTTGAGCAATTAATCAAAGAAGGGAAAAATATCATGTGTTGGAGGAGTGAAAACGTAATTGAGCTGTCAAAAATGCTTTTGGGATGGAAGAACTAAAAATTTTAACTTCTCCATCCGAAGAAAAGTGCTTTTGAAAAACCAAAAATTTTCTTCAAAAGTTATTTGTTTAGCATTGCTTTTGATTCAAAAGTATTTTTTTTTTTATATCAAAAGTACTTTTAAAAAGCATTACTAAACAAAACTTTAATCTTAAGATCTTAAAGATCTCATGGTCTTAACCTTACCATTATAAATGTTTTTCTTTTAATTTTGAAATATAATAAAGTAACCTCATATTGAACTTTCTTGATCAATAAAACATGTTAGTGAAAAAATTACCAACTATGTAAGATTATATCTAGTAATAAAACTATTAGAATGTAAGATTACTTAACATATTTTGATTCATTTAGGTGGTGTGTAAGATTTTGTTAATTAGATAACAGAATGTAAAATCAATTAAAAACACATTTTATGATAATTATGATAAGTGCTACAAGTAACATGTTTTAACCTCATTTTTAACACATTTTGAATGATTATTCGATGTTAATTGTGAATTTTATATTCATAACCTTTTAAATTCATGTTTTTATACTTAATAGAGCATTTGAGAGCAAAACAAGCGAAAAATGAAAAATCAGAGTAAGCTACAAGAGCCACACGGGCTGACCCATTCTACCTAGTTGTGTGACCCACACGGGCTACACAAGACCATGTGATAGGTTGTTTCGTTTTCACGGGATTGTACACCAAACTTCGAAAAAACATGATATTTAGGTTTTTGGGCATTCTAAGACGTATATGTGACAAAACTAAGAAGATATGAGTGATTTGTCATAGAATACTCAAGAAAATAACTCGAAAAACACCATTAAAGATGATTCTGAAACAGATTTTCGTCAAGATTGAAGATTCCCAGTTGATTTCTTAGGAGATTATCACGAGTTTCTTTATTTCTTTCAATTATATTGTATATTAGATGTTTTTATTTTCAAGCATGAACTAATTTTCTAAATACTTAGGGGAGATGAACCTTATGATGGATTCTATCTTTTGATTTTTATTTTACGCAATAAATACTTAAATCTTGTTCTCAATTATGTGTGCTTAATTCTTGGGTTGATATTTTTAGATTATTGATCCATGTTTGATGTGCTTAAATTAGAGGAAAAATAGACATTGTTTAAAAGTAGATACTGCATAATTGAGTGGAGTTGTATGCAATTTTAGAAATAGGTTGACATAAATCTACTAGATTAGAGTCAAATCTAATAAGAAAATCCATAGCACACGTTAATGCAATAATATAAGTTTTAATTAAAAAGAAATTTCAATTAATCAACCTAGAGTCAGTTGCCCTTACTCTTGAAAGAGATATTAGAATAATTTACGGATTTCTACGGATAAAGATAATAAGTAAATAAATTGCATAATTTAGATTGATAGTAATAGATGAAATCTAGGTAAATTCTTTCCTAAGTATTATTTCGCCTCTTGGTTGTTAATCATTTATTTTCTTTGTAGAAGGCCCAATTCGTCCGGGCCCGAAACTCAAAACCAATATAAAACATATACAAAAAAATTTTAAATTAAAATTTATTTTAGTTAAAATGTCCCTTTACATCCAAAAAGATTAAAAAATAAATCAGCCCAAATCCTAAAACTACCCAAACCCAAATCTAACCCAAACCTTAAAAAGCCCAATTACATTAAAGTTTTGGAAACCCTAGTTGCTAGGGATTCCTCTATCACCGCTGCTGCCTTCAAGCTTACCACGTTAGCATCTACTCTCGAGGCCACCAGCATGCGCTTGACACCGCCACCACGCTTCTGCCATCGCTGTTGATACCTGCAAAAGACAAAGAAGGAGATAGAGACAAATGCAAAGAAAACAAATAGGAAAAAAAACAAAGCATGATCATTGTAACAATGGTTATAAAATCCGAACATCTCACTGTGTAAATTTTTACCCACAATATATATCAAAGCATATATTTGCAACACAAAAAGAAAACTTCAAATTCGTACTAGGTATACTGGTATTTGCATGTACATACGAATATATACATATACATATATACATATATGTTATATTTTATTTTCTTTCTAATTCTCAAAATCAATCTATATAATATATATATTTCCATATTCTGTTTTATTTTTTATATATAATATTTTGAAGTTTAAAAATAAAAATAAATGAAATAAATAAAGGGATTAGGGTTTACCTGGATCGTCCGTCGCCGTCTGTGGTCATGATCTGCCTAGATGATGGGTGGAGATCGTGGCTAAGGAGAAAGCTCTTTTAAATTTGTAATTATTCTAAGAAGGATCTCGGCAAAGTTTTTTTAAAAAAAGGGAAAACAACGAAAACAAAAACAGATTAAAAAAAAGAACACAAACATTCTTGATTTTAAGAGATTTGGGCTCGATCTATTTAGATCCGAGCCTAGATCTATTTTTTAAAAAGGAAAACTAAAAAATGAGTTTTTTTCTCACCTGGGTTGCCGTATATGACAACTTGTGGTGATCGAAGACTGTGGGGTGCGACGGAGCCGATGGTGAGTCATGTGGTCGGCCCTTGGTCGGGAATAAAGGGAGTAGAGAGAAAAAGGAGAGGAATGAAACTTTTTTTGAGGGAAACAAAGAAAATGAGGTTTTTTTTTTTAAATTAGCTTTTATAATGGATCTAAATGGCGTTGTTTTGGGGTCTGAAGTTTGACTTTCAGAATGACGTCGTTTCGACACTCCGACCCGACCCGACCCATCCAGGAGGATCTGCGCGTTTCCATAAAAGGGAAATTTTGCTCCGCGGTCCTCCTGCTTCTCCAGGGTTTTAATTTCAGTCCTTTTGAATTTAAATTGAACCAACACGACACCGTTTCAAGCCTGATTTCAGTGGCTTTGAAACGTCATCATTTTGACAACTGTTTAAAAAATAAAAAAGGAATAAATTTCTATTTAAGTCCCTCCAAATTTCATTTTATTTAAAATTCATTTTTTTTCTCTTTAAGTCGTTTTTTTTAAATTGGCAACTTGATTCTATATTTTTTAAGTTGGTCCACAGACCAATGTTTTGGAAATAATATGGGAAATTACCCATTTGACCCCTTTGTTTTAAAATTCGTTTAAATTTAATTCTTTCAAATTCCTTTTTAGAACCTTTTATTTAAAAAAAATATAATTACATTTTTGATTATATATATATATAATCCCTTTTCTTTCAAATTTGTTCCAATCTTTTTATTATTTGCTTTTAAACCTTTAAATGCTTTAAAGTTTTGTTACTGTGTTTTTATTTGATTTTTACTTTTTTATACTTATTTGTTTATTAATATGTTAATTTAGGTATTTTATGTGTGGAATGTATATATATTGTTGTTTTATTTCATCACGTGGTTATTTATGTATTTATACCATGTTATATTTTATTATCATATTTTTGCATATTGTGCCATTTTATTCATCTTTTAAAATATATATATATATTTATGTTTTGATGATTTTTAAAATAAAAGCCAAGTTCATTATTTCGTGATTTGAAAAGTCAAACCTTAACTTATTAGATACGATTTTTCCTCGAATCGAAATGTTCGAATACTTTTCTCTAAACAATTATAAAACATAAAATTTTAAAATATGGAATGCTTGTTATCTTTGAAAATTTTAGGTGTTGTGCCTTAACTTACTGGACACGATTTCCTTTCTCGGTATTTTCAAAATAATGAGCCTTCTTGAAGAAATTCAACTTTCCGAAATAATATTAAATTTGTTAAGCATGCATTTAAGGATCGTATTCTAATTTCAACTCGAGTTCACAAATTTTAAACAATTAAGAACCTTCAAAAATCGATTTGGTACCAATCTTGGGCGTGTGAAGGTGCTAATCCTTCCTCACACGTAATCGACTCTCGAACTCATTTTCTGGATTTCGAAGACCTATTTGTTTTCTTTTTACAAATTAAAAAATATCTTAAGGTGCTCCAATCACACCGAGTTAAAAAAGATTGGTGGCGACTCCATTTTTTATTTAAAAATTAAAAGTCGGGACGATTTTCAAAAACATTTCGACAGCTTGGCGATTCCACTGGGAAAAATAAGAGAGTCAAGCCAAAAGTCGATTATTTTCGGGTCCTTTTGTTAAAAATTTCAAAATTCAATTTAAAATTATATATGATCCTTTGCATTTTCTGTGAGATATTATAATGATCCTTTGCATTTTCTATGAAATACCATAATAATATTATTGCTAGTATAAGTTCGAATTCATTTGCATCTGTTACTACGCCTCTTAAGTGAAAGTGGGAAGCTATTCCTTTGTGAGGTTTTCACCTCCGTGCGGGATAGTGAATCGCTTTCGAGATTACATTCGTACCTATGTTTTCGTTATGTTTTCACTTCCATGCAAACATACGGGAAATATGTCCTCCTAAACCGAACTCATTCGTATGAGCTTGTAATGGGTGAGGATTGAGGAATCTACTGGTTTAGGTACCCCTACTCTGGAACCTAAATCACATGTAATGAGCCTTAAGTGTCTGCCTTAGGATAGAATTACACCTAACTGTTAGCAGTTCTCCAAGCCCAGATTCCTTGTTTTATTTTGTATTTTGTTATCATACTGGCTTGTGTTCTCTTTTGCTTTTTGATTATTTTTTTACTTGCATTACATCCCAATATGAAGAGAGGTATAGTTCTAAGCTCAATTGCTAAATAGAAAAACCGGTCATCAGAAAACAAATTCCTTGATAAAATAGAAGACAATATGGTCGAGCGTACATGGCAAAGAAAGAAAAGAGAACGGAAAAGCAATAATTTTCCAAATGAGCAACACGGAGACAAAGATCGCGCAACCAACCAAGCTTTGGCCCAAGTACGAGAAGTGACTAATCACTCAACCATTCAAGCTGATATATTGGACCCAAAAGTCAGAGACGAATCAGGCGAGTTTGAATGACTTCCTACGAAGATTAAGGCTTTCGAACACTACGACACGACCATATATGTATCTGCTTTATGTAAGGAATTTGTTTTCTAGTAAAGCTTTTTTAATAGAATTGAACTATATGTCAATAGCTTTCTTAAGCATACATGCATTCATAAGCATTACATTTCTTAACATGCATTAAATTCCAAAAAAACATACACCTAATTAATTAAACCTAAAATAGTTATATCGAAAACATTGAGAATCCTCATCGTTACTACACCCGTACGAAATCGAAAGCCATGGATTAGAGGATTGAAAGGCTTGAACAAACACAAAGACACATGCAGGAGCAAATGCATGCGCAATTACGAGATCAAATGGAAAGGATGCAACAAGACATGAAAGATCAAAGAGATATGATCAATTAATTAACCCAAATGCTAAGAGAGAGGGCTAATAAAGAGAAGAGTCCCGCAATAAATCTCGAGGAGGAAGAAGAGGATCCCATTAATCCCCTAGGCTATACTCTCTCATACAATCAAGTCATACAAGGTGCTGATACCTTCTGTAGGATGAATGCCAAAGAGTTAAGCTTAGTCCCGGACCTAGTGCTCCCACACAAATTCAAGGTTCCGAAATTTGAAAAATATAATGGAACCAGCTATCCCGAGGCTCACATTACTATGTTTTGCAGGAAGATGACTAGGCATGTCAATAATGACCAATTATTAATACATTGTTTCCAATATAGTTTGATAGGATCTGCTACCAAATGGTACAACCGATTAAGCTGTACCAAAATCAGTTCATGGAAGGAATTGGCACAAGCATTTATGAAGCAGTACAGTCATGTAACTGACACGACACCTAATAGGCTGACCCTGCAGAATATGGAGAAGAAGGCAAGTGAGAGCTTTTGGCAATATGCCTAGAGATTGAGGGACATTGCAACACAAGTGCAGCCACCTCTGTTGGAAAAAGAAACGACAATGTTATTTGTCAACACCTTAAAGGCTCCATTCATCAGCCACATGCTAGGGAGTGCCACTAAAAGCTTTTCTGACATAGTCATATTGGGGGAAATGATAAAAAATGCTATCAAGAGCGAGAAGATCGATGCAAGAGAAGGAGGCAATAAAGTAGCCCTGAGAAAAAATAAAAATGGGATACACAACGTAGTCCTGTACAGCAGGACAAACTGCTCAAAGTCGGTAGTAATGACACAACCTAGGGCTATATCAACTAACCACAAAGGAGTCCCGAGATAGGAAAATAGGTTAAATAATGAAAGGATTTGGTTCACTCCCATTCCCACGACGTACAAAAATCTTTATCCATAATTGTATGATGAACATGTTGTATCGTTATTTCATGTAGACCCAATCCAACCTCCATTCCCAAGTTGGTATGATGTGAACGCTCAATGTGAGTTTCACGGGGGAATAACCGGGCATTCGATCGAGAACTACTTTACTTTTAAGAAGCTGTTCAAAAGACTCATCAAAAGGAGAGTCGTAAGGATCGAAGACTCAAGAAGGTCTAACGTAGAGGAGAATCCATTACCCAATCATCCGAATTAAGAGGCAAAATGAGAGCGTTACTGTTATTTTCGAAGAAAGGAGTGGATCTGAAAGTCTATTATGAATTAATTCTTATGCTCTTGAAAGTATTATGAGTAATTGGGTTGTAAAGGAACCCCCTATAGCTTTTGGGACATCTTTGAAGTAATACTCAAAATACACCTGTTGCTCGAGGCCTGAGAGCAATAAGAACCCTTTTGTAAAGGGCGTGTAATCCTTATCTTTATTTTTAATGAGAACAATGCATTTTTAATCTCATTTGACAAATATTTTAAATACATTGGACAAACATTCTTCCTACGCCTTACAAATAATCATCGTAAAATTCATTTATTTACATACTCATACCATGCAATCATTCTTAAAATTCATTTGTTTCTTTGGATCTTTATTGGTTCCTTTAACAGGTCCTTTGATATCAATGATATGAGTGACACTGTACTGACTTAGATCCTTTTGAGAAAGACGTGTTGTCCGAAAAAAATTTAAGACTTTGAAAATGATCAAGGATGTAACTTGTCCCTCGATCTGCTACGGATGTTTGAGCAAGACAGGAAACAAACATCACCTCGAAGAGTTGTGATTTTAAATGAGAATCGAAGCATGTGTCTTTACGAAAACAAGGCAAGATGCTTCGAGAATCCAAAGGTTTTTGCATGGTCCTATCAAAGCATGTCATGTTTAAGGAACTGATATCCTGACAGTACAATCTAATTCCTCAAAACTTCAAAGAATGAGGTTTGATTTGTGACGAAAAAGGAGGTTAAAAAAAAAGTGGTCGAGATAAAAACTCGCCAAGGGAATCTTGAACCCCCCCAAAAAAATGACAACCCCCAAAGGGCATTTTGAAAACCTATGTATCTCCCTCACCTCTTCAGGTCAGGTTCTTTTTCTAATGTAGGGGCATGGACATCACCGAGCAAATTTTTCCTAAAGCTTTCAATGAGCATCGATTCATTACTTCACCGAATGGGTAGAAGCCAATTCCTATGCAAATTTACGGTTAAGCAAATTTTTGAAAAAGAGAGATTATATGTCGATATGGAAGGAAAAAAAAAGGATCACATCTGACAATGATTTGAATTCGAACAACAACACCATAACGAAAGGCTTCAGCTAATTCAAGATCAAGTATCACTCCACGTCGCCAAAGGCAGATAAGGTAATGGAAGCGACCAATAAAGATACCGAATGATCGATTGGAAGACAGTAGAGACCTACAAAGGATTGACATGAGAAATCACCATTTTCCCTTGATGCTTATCGAGCTTCTATCAAAACATCCACCAAGGTAACACCTTTCTCATTCAAAATGAAGTCGTCCTACTCATTTTGTCGTCGAGTTTATTTCCCTCCAAATTTTGTTAGAACTAATGAAGGAGAATGGATCCAATCCAGATACAGTCAACTAAACCTGATCGAAGAAAAGATGCTAAAAGCTATCCGTCATGGTCAGATACACCAATGATGATGGCTTATGAAAAAGAAGGGTACACTCTGGAGAATTTCACAGGGAAGCCTTAGTTTTGAAAAAGAATCTTGCTTACAAAAGGCTTCCAAGGAAAAGGAATGTCGAATTTGAAAAAAAAAAGCCTCATGAGGTAAAAAAAAACCTTTTAAGAAAAGCTTTGATTTTGATTGAGATGAACGAAAAAGACATGCTTAGCCTCATGAGCTCAAAATCAGTGAGAAAAAATTTCACCCAAAGAGAAAAAAGAAAACAAAAAGAAGGAAAAAACCATAAAAAAGGAAAAGAAACAAAAAAGAGAGGCCGAGGTGAAAACCCGTAAAGGGCATCTCGGAACCTAAGGAGATTTGAGTTGAAAACTTCAAAAGGCGGCTCAATTTTGAAGAAAGGGGCATAAAATTGTCTTCTCTCTCAAAAGTAGCAAGGTGGAGGGACTTTACACCTTGAAACATTGACGAAGTACTACAAGTTTTAAGGGCACATGTCAGGCTCAGAATGGCCCTCATCAAGTTTGCTCAGTGAAGCTCATACTTTAATATTTAGGGCACCTAATTTCATTCTTAGTTCATCTTATGTTCGATAATTTTTTTAGCAAAGTTTGTCATTTTTTTATATTTCTTTCATTCGAGCTTTGCTTTGTCCCTCTTATGATCTTCAAGCTTTGTTGCATTAAAATAACAGATAATGGATTAATGTGAGAATTTTATGTCACTTTAAAAGATTCCTAAAAGGTACAGAGACCTGAAATAGGACTACCAGTTAGAAAGTACCACGCTTGAGGATTAGAAAGTTCCTCGAAGCAAGTACTTCAAATTGTGATTCCACAATTGATTTTCATGTCAAGTATACCATACCAAAAAAAGAACATGATAACACATAAGTGATAAGACTTAGACAAACGACGAACAATGTCGACTAAGGATAAAAAAAAAACAAAATCATTTCTCAAAGAGGATATTTTTGCATTTATCATGCACACTCATTTAGTTAGGAGCATTTGACTCATCTTGATCATGACATCTTAATAATCTGGCCTACATAGAGGCCCATTAAAGCATATTATATAGGTTTTATTATCGCGAAATGGCGAAATGAACGGAGGAAACATGAAGATGAAGGGAAAAATTGAGGCCGCAACGATGAACCTGATACCTTAAAGGACGTTATGGGAAAGATTGAGGTCGTAACGATGAATTCGATACCATGAAGATATGATGGGAAAGGTTGAGGCCACAACGGCGAACCCGATACCATGAAGGTATGAAGGGAAAGATTGAGGCCGCAACGACGAATCTAATACCATGAAGATATGAAAGGAAAAGGATGGGGCCTCAAAGGCGAACCTAGTACCTTAGAAACATGATAGGAGTATATTAAAGCTGCAACGATGAATCTTCTAACTCGAAGTTATAGCAAATCAGATCAAAATTGCAAATGCAAGTCTTTATCTCTCTGAAGTTATAGTAAGAGCAAGTTAAAGCTTCGACATCAAAACCTATCTCCCTAAAGTTGCAGTGAAATAGAATGAAGTTACATCGTTATCTAATCATTTACCCCTAATCAAGAGGGACAGATTGAAGCCATTCCAAATCTTTTACCTTTAATCAAGAGGGGCAAATTGAAGATTCTAATTTTTTTCCCTTGATCAAGAAGGGCAGATTGAAGATTCCAATATTTTACCTCTGATTAAGAGGGGCAGATTGAAGATTCCAGTCTTTTACCCCTGATCAAGAGAGGCAGATTGAAGATTCCAGTCTTTTATCTCTGATCAAGAAAGACAGATTGAAGAATTCAATCTTTTACCCCTAATCAAGAGGGACAGATTAAAGATTTCAATCTTCTACCCCTAATCAATAGGGGTAGATTGAAGCCACCCAATTCGTCTGGGCTCGAAACTCAAAATAAAACAAATACAAAAAAATTTTAAATTAAAATTTATTTTATTTAAAATGTTCATTTACATCCAAAAAAAAATGAAAAAAAAAAATCAACCCAAATCCTAAAACTACCCAAACCTAAATCTAACCCAAACCCTAAAAAGCCCAATTACATTAATGTTTGGAAACCCTAGTTGCTAGGGATTCCTCTGCCACCGTTGCTGCCTTCAAGCTTGTCACGTCAGCATATGCTTTCGAGGCCATCAGCATGCATCTGACACCGCCCTGCCACCACCCTTGATACATGCAAAAGACAAAGAAGGAGATAGAGACAAATGCAAAGAAAACAAATAGGAAAAAAACAAAGCATGATCATTGTAATAATGGCTATAAAAGCCGAAAATCTTACTGTGTAAATTTTTTCCCACAATATATATCAAAGCATTTATTTGCAACACAAAAAGAAAACTTCAATTCGTACGAGGTATGTTGGTATTTGCATGTACATACGAATATATACATTTATATGTATACATATACACATATACATATCTTTTATATTTTATTTTCTTTCTTATTCTCAAAATCAATCTATATAATAGATATATATTTCCATATTCTGTTTTATTTTTAATATATAATATTTCGAAGTTAAAAATAAAAATAAATGAAATAAATAAAGGGATTAAGGTTTACATGGGTCGTCTGTCGTCGTCCGTGGTCATGATATACCTAGATGATGAGTGAAGATCGTGGCTAAGGAGAAGGCCCTTTCAAACTTGTGATTATTTGAGGAAGGGTCTCGACAAAGCTTTTTAAAAAAAAGGAAAACAACGAAAACAAAAACAAATTAAAAAAAAACAAAAAAGAACTCAAACGTTCTTGATTTTTAGATATCTAGGCTTGATCTATTTAAATCCAAGCCTAGATCTATTTTTTAAAAAGGAAAACTAAAAAATGAGTTTTTTTCTCAGCTGAGCCATCATATACGGTGACTTGTGGCGATTGAAGACGGTGGGGCACGATGGAGCTGACGACGGGTCATGTGGCCGGCCCTTGGTCGGGCATAAAGGGAGTAGAGAGAAAAATGAGAGGAATGAAACTTTTTTTTTTTGAGAGAAACAAAGAAAATGAGGATTTTTTAAAATTAGCTTTTATAGTGGATCTTAACGATGTCGTTTTGGGGTCTAGAGTTTGACCCTCAAAACGGTGTCGTTTCGACGCTCCGACTCGACCCACCCAGGAGGATCCGCGCGTTTTCAGAAAAAGGAAAATTTTGCTCTGCGATCTTCCTACTTCTCCAAGGTTTTAATTTTAGTCCTTTTGAATTTAAATTGAACCCATACGACGCCGTTTCAAGCCTGATTTCAGTGGCTTTGAAACATCGTCGTTTTGACGACTGTTTAAAAAATAAAAAAGAGATAAATTTCTATTTAAGTCACTCCAAATTTCATTTTATTTAAAATTCATTTTTCTCTTTAAGTAGTTTTTTTAAATTGGCAACTTGATTCTATATTTTTTAAATTAGTCCTCAAACGAATGTTTTGGAAATAATATGGGAAATTACACATTTGACCCTTTTGTTTCAAAAATTCGTTTTAATTTAATTCTTTTAAATTCCTTTTTAAAACCTTTTATTTAAAAAAAAATATAATTACAGTTTTTATTATATATATATATAATCCCTTTTCTTTCAAATTTGTTTTAATCTTTTTATTACTTGCTTTTAAACCTTTAAATATTTTAAAGTTTTGTTACTGTTTTTTTATTTGATTTTTACTGTTTTATACTTATTTGTTTATTAATATGTTAATTTAGGTATTTTATGTGTGGAATGTATATATATTGTTGTTTTATTTCATCACGTGGTTATTTATGTATTTATACCATGTCATATTTTATTATCATATTTTTGCATATTGTGCCATTTTATTCATCTTTTTTTTTTTTAAATAAATATTTATGCTTTGATGATTTTTAAAATAAAAACCAAGTTCGTTATTTCGTGATTTGAAAGTCGAACATTAACTTACTAAGTACGAATTTTCTTCGAATCGAAATGTTTGAATACTTTTCTCTAAACAGTTATAAAACATAAAATTTTCAAAAAATGGGATGCTTGTTATCTTTGAAAATTTTAGGTGTTGTGCCTTAACTTACTGGACACGATTTCCCTTTCTCGATATTTTCAAATTAATGAGCCTTCTTTAAGAAATTCGACTTTCCGTAGCTATATTTATAATTGATAAGTGCACTTGCCTTAGTAAAATTTTTAGTTAGTTCCGTAAACATCATTTTACTAAATTATCCTTAAAGAATGAACAGTTGTAGATCTTGTAATTAAGTTTTAAGGGCTAACTAAAATTTTAAAAATGAAGGGTTTTAGTGAGAATTTTCAAAAATTTTGGTAGGTGTAATTAAAACTATAAAAAATTTTAGAGGTATTATGAAACTATACCAAAAAAAATGAAGAATCTAATTGAAATTTTTACAAATTCCAAAGGTTTAGTAATAATTTAAAATTTCTTTTTGGGAGGGGTAATTAAATTTTTCAAAAATTTAAAGGTATAACTAAAATATTCAAAAATTTTGGGGGCCAAGACCCTAATAAGTCCTAATGAGAATTGTTTATTGCAAAAAGGTTAAAACTTGTATTTTATTTTATTGATAAATAAATGCATTTCTCTTTTAAATTAATTTAATCTCTTTTCCCAAATAAATATATTTGAATTGGTGAGGAGCCACAAGCAATTAATGCTTCTCATTTAATCAAAGTGATAGGAAAAAGAAGAAACATGATTTTATTAAAACATGTTATTTGCTATGACTTAAGGATAAATTTAATTAAAATGAAAAAAATGAACAATAAATTATTATAAAGGTAATACGTCTCTAGAAAAATGTGTTGCGGATCGATTCGTATAAACAACGAGAAAGAAGAAATAAAAAAATTAGACACACAAATTTACGTGGAAAACTCCTCTAATCAAGAGACTTCACTAATGAGCGAATAATCAAAGAGTACAATACAAAAATTTTCAAAAATAAACCCTAAACCCGAAAATAAAGCACTCTAGCTAAAAAACACAAAATTCCTTCAAAGCTCTCTCAAAGTACTCTCTTAATCCTCTCTCAAAATCTTATGTTATGAAGATGTTTTTTCTAGGGCTGCTAAGTCCCTTTTTATAGGCTAAGATTAGATATCTAATATGAATATAATATTTTTGCTGCAATCAGAGTTTAATTGGGAAAAGTAACCTTGTTGAGAGTCTAATATGCGACTACTTTCCTCGAGGAATACGTCGTGTCATTCTGACGTCACATGCTTCCTTGTTGGGACATCGCCCTTGCTATGTCAAGACGTCACCTCTACTTTGATTCGTGTTGCGTCAAGTGCCTTCAAAATGTTCGAAAATGCAACGCACACTCCACAGATCTTCACCTTGACTCGTATTTTAACATGTAACAACCCATTTTTTAGTGGTGTCGGAAATAATGGTTTTGGGACCTCAATTCCGACGAGTCGAGTCATAAAATTTTTCATTTTAAATATTTTTTGGTGATAAATGCATCATATGAATTATGATTCGAAAATATCATTGATTAGATAGTTAATTGAATAAAAAGGACTAAATCGTAAAAAATAAAAGTATAGATGTTTAATTAGAAGGACCAAATGAATAAATTAACCAAGGGAGTATTAGTTAGTGGATTGGTATGATTTATATTAAGTATAAATAGATTTAATTAAGGTTAAAAATGGTTAATTAAAGCTTAATAATGAAGTCTTAATATTTACAAAATTACTATTGACTATATATATGAATTAAAATAGAAAAAATTGAAGAAATTCCTTATTTTCCTCATCTTCTCCACGACAAAGAAGGGAAAACTAGGGTTTATACATTCAATTTTTGAGCTTTGATTTGAGTAAGTAAACCATTATCGTTTTTAGTAATTTTTATGTTTTTGAGTCCGTATCAGCTTAATCTAGCTTATGCAGGGACTAATTTGTGAGTCTGTCAAATGTTAAAAAACTTGTCATTGTTGAAATTGCTTGTTCTTGAAAGCTTTTGATGTATTGAATGTTTGATACTTGGGTTAAATCTTTTTGTAAAGTTATTTTTGATGAAATTAGGGTTTTAGGACAAAAATGTTAAAATGGTGAAATTGTTGTACTTGGTGTGAAATAAATGGAATTGTATGGACTTGTATGAGGGTTATGAATGTTCGAATGGTATGTTTTGAGGAAGGAATGGTATTTTTGCATGTTTTAAATTGATAGGACTAGATTGAATAAAAGGAAACTATTAGGGGTAAAATTGAAATTTTCCTAAAAAGGACTAAATTTTTTTGAATTACTAAATTATGTAATTAAATGTGAGAATTGAATGATTTGTGGATGTAGACTACGATCGTGCAACTAACCGGGGAAAAGGGAAATTAGCAGATTAGTCTTTGAAGTCTTTACTAAACAGCGATCCAGTTCGGTAAGTTCGTAGTGTAAATCTTACTTAATATTTCTTATTTATGTATATATGTTGTCAATGTACAGCAAATTGAAAGCATCCGGTATTGAAGATGATCGAAGAAATGAAACGCAAAAGATAGTAGGCTTTATGCCGTTGAAATAGTACCGATACGATGGCTGGGGTACCGCATGTGTTACGAGTCCTCGACAGCTCATGTGAGCAGCATCGTGACTCGAAAAAAGAGATATGGATCCTATAAGGATTACAAGTCCTACGATGGCTGGGACTTATGCTTAATGCATACTCCTAACAGCTCGTGTGAGCAACATCGTTAGGAAACAGATTACAGAATAAATGGACACCATACTGATTGTTGGCGTACCGCATAAGTTACGAGTCCTCGACAGCTCGTATGAGCAGCATCGGGTATTGGTAATAGAAAATTATGTACAAAAAGAGAAGTCGTAACTACTCCAAAGAAATGGAAACTACCTGGATTGAATGAATCATTGTTGCCAACACCATGTTGGTATTCCATACTATTGAACTTACTAAGTTATAAAACTTACCACAGTTATTGTTGTTGTTTTGTAGATCATTTTGCTGACTGAATATCAGATCATTGACCTCACTTGAAATCTCGCTATCGCGAAATCGTCGATAGATTTTTGCATCACTTGGTCTTATGGCATGTACTAGGATGTTGTTAACCTTTGATATGAAACCAAAGATGTTGAAAACTTACTATCTTAGTTTTGTAAATGCATGTTGTATAACTTTGATGCCTAGACTCATAATGTTTGTAAAGACTTAGAAGTTATGTGTGTATTGTGATGTTTTAATGCATAACTTATATTAGATTGTGTTTGAGGTATTTCACTTGTGTCTTATTGCCATTAATGAAATTCAGCATACTAGTTTCGGTAGAATTATTGCATGTATCGGTAGAAGTACAGGGTAGGAGAGAGGTTGTTCTCTGACTTGTATTGTATCGGTAGTTTAATTGCAGGTATCGGAAGTTCATAGTACGGAAGTATCAGTTGTAGGTAAGCTTGTTTCGGTAGAAGTTGCAGGGTATGAATTTTTGCTCGCTGGAGTTTTTGGTATCGATAGTTGTATGACTTGTAGCGGTAAAAATCATACTTGTATCGATAGAACTAGCACAGGTACAGATAGAAATCTGCACGGTTCTAAAATTTTTATCGAATTGACTACTACCGATACTTGACCATCAAGTACCGGTAGAAGTCCCCTAAACTGATAGAAGTACCATTTTTACCCTTGATAAAAGTTTATCATGTCTAGAGATCATTTTAAATTGGGAAATAAATTTTGTATTGATTAAAGATACAAATAGTCGGATAATTATGAAAGATGAATCGTATAAAAGGAATAGTAAACACCATAATTCTAACCAGTGACGGTGTACGGGATCTGGGTGTTACATAACATGCCTAATTTTTCGAGCTCTTTCATGGGCCTAACTCAATCTTTGTAAGATACTAACCAAGTCCAAACGATGCTTGAACTTGGAAATTGGAAGACTCTTATTAAAAACGATCATGCCTTTCTTGCTCATATGACCAAGTTGCATGCACGATAACCGAGTTGACTACAAAACGATCATACATGTTTTGTGTCTTTTTTATGTGTAATTGTCATTTTTAGCGTGTTGAAGATCGATCCGTATAAACAACAAAATAGAAAAAGTAGAAGAATAAACACAAAAATTTTACAAGCAAAACTCCTCCGAAGAGGATAAAATCCACGGGCAAAGGAGACTTCGACTTTTCACTAAATGAGTAAACAAACGAGAGTTCAATATGAAAAAAATTAACATAAATGTATTAAACATATATTATCCAAAACCCCAAATAAAAAGCTTAAAATTTCAAAAAGCAAATTAGTAAACAAAACCCTAAATCTCATAGGGCACTTACAATAAGGGTATAAAATATTCTCCGTAATTACCATGAAACTTTCACCAAAACTTATAAACGACTACATCTTGTTACCCCCAAAGAAAAACCTTTTTTTATTGGTATCTCAAAATAAGGATACATGGCCCCTTTACATAGGCTAAGATTAGAGTTCTAATCATACTAAAATATCCCTAGAATAATCAAAGTTTAACTAGGAAAAGATAGCAGATGTTAACTGGAAGAAGAATACGAGGCACCTCTACCTTGACTTGTATTTATCATGTCTCCTTTTCCATTCACCCTCATGGTCACAACTCGAATTTTGGAGAATGTCAACCAAGTCTAAACTGTGCTCGAACTTGAAAATTGAAAGACTCCTAGTCTTAAAATCAAAGTTGTATATTGCAATAAAGGCCAATAATACCCGAACAGGAGAAAAAAACATCAACTCTCTCTACATGATTGTAATCCTCTGCGACCAATCTTGCCTTTAAATATTTTGCGAACCATTCAAGTCCTTCAAACCAAAATAGGATAAGATTCTTCTCACCCTTATCCTCGGTCACATCAGCTACCTCCATAATTATCCAAAACTACCAAAAATTGAAATTTGTGATCTTGTCAAACTTCTTGATATCCAAATTCGTTGTTGTGTCACCAAACAAGTCTATCTGCGAAAGCTGAATCAAGCTTTGATACCAGTTTGTTGGGGATAAACCTATTAGACATTTAGGTATTAGCTTTTACAAGCTTTTAGACAATTTAATGTTTACGTTTTAAGGATCCTTATTTTGAGTTTTAGGGTTTAGATTAAAAATAGTAAAAGGACCAAAATGGTAATTAAACCATGGTAAAAAAGTCCAAGCGGTGGAGACATGATTACCATCCACTATCTTTTGGGTTATTTATTCTTTTAGTCCTAATTAGTTTAGGACTAAATTGGAATTAAGTTTGTTTAATTGAAATTTAATATAATTAAAGGACTAATTATGAAATTGGACCCTACTTAAGTGCCCTAATAATAGAAATGAGGTGGAAATCTTTAGATTTTGGGTAAATTGCAATTAAATCCTAATAAAATGAGGATTTACTAATTAATTTTTTTCTAGTATGATTGGGAATGGTGGTTTCGAGGTCACAAATTCGATATGTTAGATCGTAAATATTAATTATTTAATATTTACGAGGTCATTAGTATGATATTAAATTTTGGTTACGAAATTTTGTTGATTAGATAGTTAATTAAATAAATGAGATTAAATAGTAAAAGGTGCAAAAGTTGAATTCTATTAATTGAAAGGTAAGTCAAGGTACTTAAATGGTAATATAACCATTAGTAACTTGAGTGGACAAATTTGGCTTGAATTTTGTTTAAAATTAGGTGTGAACAAAGGGTAATTTTGTAATTTCATGAGAAAACCTAATTTAATTAAAAACCAAAAGATTAAAAAGTCATTTTCTCTTCTTTCTTCTTCCTTTCCAAGCTGAAACCTTAAAGAAACCATGAGAGACCATTCGGCCAAACTTTGAGGTTTAATTTGGTGAGTGAAACCTCATCTGTCTTTAGTGATTTTTACGTTTTTAAGTCCGTATTAGCTTAGTCTAACTAACCAAAGGATCAATTTGTAATTCTGTCAAGTGTTATAAATCTTGCCATTGATGAATGAGTTGTTTCTTGAAGTTTTATTGAAGTTCATTAAGCTTGGTTGATAAATAAGATTAATTTGTAAAGTAATTTTTTGTCATTTTTATGTTAAAGGACTAAAATGTGAAAGTGTTAAAATTGTAAGGACTTTAGGTGAAATAATTACAAAGGTGGGCTTTTGGTAGGCACTTAAATGTTCGGCAAACTGAAAAGTTAAAATAAAATGGTTAATTTGCAAGTTTTGACCTAAAGGACTAAATTGAATAAAAGTGAAAAGTTAAGGGAAATTTTATAAATATATCAAAAAGGCTTATTTGCATAAAATGATTAAAAATTTATGTTGATTTAAATAATTAAATGAAATTATTGTAATAGATCAAGATCGTGCTATCGATCGTGGAAAAGGGAAAATTGCGAATTAGTCCTTTGAGTTCACTTTAACTGCAATTTCATCAGGTAAGTTCGTAATGTTAAATTTTCATTTTAATAGTACATTATTGCATTCTTTATAATCGTGACAGAACAAGTTATGGTACGTGATATTGAGAAAGATGAAAAAGAAATGAGTGAAAAAGATACCAGGCTTTGAGCCATTGATTTGAAATCGATGCAATGGCTGAGGTACCGTATATGTTTTAAGTTCTCGACAGCTTGTGCGAGCAGCATCGTGAGTCAGGAAAAGAGAAATGAATCCAAGAATGGATTACAAGCTATGCATAAGTGCATATTCTCGACAACTCGTGTGAGTAGCATCGTAAGCAAACAATTATATGCATAGATACCATATCGATAACTGAGGTACCGCATATGTTGCGAGTCCTCGACATCTCGTGTGAGCAGCATCGTGAGTCTAAAAAGAGATATGAAATCCAAAATGGATTATAGGCCCTACGATAGTTGAGATTTATGCTTGAACGCATATTCTCGATAGCTCGTGTAAACAGCATAGTTAGGGGACAGTTTACAAATGGACATCGTACCGATGGTTGGGGTACTGCATATATTGTGAGTTCTCGACAACTCGTGTGACCAGGAAAGGTTGAATACTAAAAATGGCTTAAGGAAGCAACAATTCATCCTATCTCGGTTGAGATATAACTGCTTTATGCATATGATTGGTAACTCTTTAAACTCTTTGAACTTACTAAGTTTTGAAGCTTACCAAAGATGTATTGTTGTTTTGTAGATTATTTTACTGCTTGAAGATCGGATCATCTTAAAGAAGTCACACTATCACGGAGCTCGTTTGGTAGTTTTTATATCACTTGGTTTTATGGCATGTACTAGGATGATGTTATTTTTATTAACTCTTGAATTTGGTTAATGGTTCATTGTTGGAACCTTGGTTAGATATTTGTCATATTTTGCATGTCATATTTTGATTAACTTTAGAATAATTGTCTTTTGTATCTTACGTTTGAAGTGAGAATTGTTGGCTGAGCATAAGAACTTGTGTGAAAATTTAAATTATGCATACTTGTTTTGGTAGAACCCATGATTGTATTCGTAGAAGTACAAGGTAAGAGAGACGTTGTTCACTGACCTGAGTTGTTTCGATGGATGCATGATAAGTATCGGTAGTTCTATTCATAGAAGTATCGGTAGTTTGTGAACTTGTATCAATAGAAGTTATAGGGTAGAACTTCTTAGCTCTTTCGAGTTTTTAGTATCGATAGAATATGACTTGTTTCAGTAGTTATGTCACATGTATCGGTAGAACCATCTCGGGTATCGGTAGAACTCTTCACTATTTCAATACTGTTTACTAACTTGACAACTACCGATACTTGTCCAACAAGTACAAGTAGGAGTCTCCAAAAAATCATGAAAAAGACCCTTTTGCTCTTGCTGAGTTGTAATTATAATTAATTGATGATTTATGACATGACATTAAAAGATGAAAAGTGATAAATTAATAGAAAGACATCAGGACCCTAATCGACGACGGTTTTTGGGTTTTGGATGTTACAGACATGAAAAAATGGATGTCATGATATGTGATATGAATATTGATTTCTAATTGATTGAAATGTTGTAATTGAATGTGTAAGATTAAATGGACTTAGTATTCTGAGTTGCAAGTTGATAAATGTATAAATTGTGATTGATTTGGGTGTTACAATATCTATATTTGTTCTCTCTTTTTTTTGTCATTATAATGAATTTATCTTTGCATGTGGTTTCTTTATCCTTTTTTAGGGGGGGTTTTCGTGTAAAATATTTATGTTCGAACTTTTCAATTTCTTCATTATTTTACTTGTTTGTGTCTTAACCGAGTTTATCCCCAATATATTTAGATTTTTTTGGACTTAAACCAAAATTATGGAAGTTTGAGGCTTAGGTTTGAAGTTTATTGGAAGCTAAAATGAGGATCTAAGACGAATGTGATGAGGTGTAGCAAAAACAAGGTGACTTGAGTGAGCTCGATGCCCTTGACCCAAGCATAGGACCCTAACACACAAGAATCGATACTCTAACGCCACACATCGATGCCCCAACGTGCAACAAGTCGAGCTCCATCGACGCCTTGCTTCATATCCCATGCGCCTCTATGCCTCACCCTTGGCTCCCCAACGTAGCCTCTACTGCCTTGATGAAATCCTCCACATTTTAACCAAGTTTAAAGGGTGTTTTGGTCTTTTAAGAGTTTTATGACCCTAAGCAAGCTTCTGTAACTTAGCTTAGGTTAATTAGACAATATAAATATTATATTTTTAGAGGGAGTAAGGTTTTTGATAGTTTTTCTTACTTTATAGTTATCTTCTTATGTATTGCGTTTTTCCAACTCTATGGCTTTTTAAACTCGTGAGATTTAATTTGAGTTTTAATCCTTTTTTGTTCTTTAATATTCGCACATCTTTCGTTATAATTATAAGTGTTTAAATTTGTTAAATATTTGGCCCGTATTTGATTCTTAGAACGATTTTCTTGTCAATTAAACTAAATAAATTTGTAATTGTTTAATTCATTTTAATAATAGTGACAAACTACATAAACTGTTTATGTCATAGTTTATGATTATGTAGTGTGGATGTGTGATCTAGCTTAAATGAACCCCACTGAGATGAGTTTGTTAGTTAGAATAGGTCTCTCTAGTTTTTAATGCTATCGATAAGTTAAATCTTGAGCATTCAGTTACAAGATTTTTTATTTGTTAAAGAAGTACTTTTAAACGAGTTACCTCTTGGTTACCAAACAAGTAAGAAGAGATTAGCTTGTCGACATAGAGTTAGCAACTAGAACTATTTTACTAAAGACACCGAAGACATCTTTACATTGAAAATTGAATTTATGAATTAAACGGAGATTTTATCTTTAACTATAACTTCTTATTATTGATTTTTCTAAAACTTTTAGTTATTCTTTCTTCATTTTAACTCACATCTTAAAGTTATAACAATAGTAACGATGTAACACCTTAAACCCGACCTAGGAGAAACGACTAAGTTAAGAATGTTACAAAGGTAACATGGAAATAAAGTACGATAACACCTTGAAAGAAAACACACAATAGTTTTATATAAAGATAAAAATAGGTTCAACATTAACTTAGCAGCATGCATAGTAATTCGAAAATCCTACAGTCAAGTTTATCGTAGCACAAACATAACTAACTATAAATCCTAAATATCCTAAAGTTACCGAGCTCCTCGTCTGTCGACCATCAAGCCTGGAAAGACCCTAAAATAGCATTAAACGAGTTAGTGTGAAACACAACTATACTTTGTAAATCTCATCAACTTAATTTGTAGAAGCATTTATCCGGTTCTATAACCAGATCCACAGTTCTCAGCCAATTAGTCAATGGTACAGTTCATTGACAGTCTAGTGATGTTTATAATGTCACAGCTAGTTCAGTAATAATATTGATGTGTTTACAGTGTCACTGCTAGTTCAGTAGTAATATCGCAGTGTTTATAGTGTCACTGCCAATTCATTAATATTATCACAGTGTTTACAGTGTCACTGCCAATTATAAACAATCTGACGTGGGTAATCCACCGAACAGTTCAGTCACTAATCAATCTCATATTCAAAATCACATTGTATACATGCATAATTGTCTCTAGTAATCAGTTTTGGTCATACAAGCTTTATGGTTAACTTACAGTCGCATTATACCGAGTTTACGCTTAAAAACACACTGCACATGGCCTGACGCACGACCATGTGTTCGCCTGTGTGTGACACATAGCTCGGAACACGCCATTGTCCCCAGCCCATGTGGTCACTGTACCTGAAAGTGCAAAACTGTAGATTCACATGGCCTGACACACACCTGTGTGGCCCAAGTTAGTATACACACACGGTCTGACACACGCCCGTGTGCCCAACCCGTGTATCCCCTGTACATCAATTCCCAAAATAGTATGCACACACAGTTTGCCACAAGCCTGTTCTTCAAACATAAGAGAAACTGTTTAAATGACATAACTTTCATTTTAAGAGATGGTAGCAAATAAAAAATATACTCATAGTATATGCAGAGATTCAAACCCATAACCAAAAAGTAGACGAACAATTGCATGACCATTGAATCACTGGATTCATCATTGAAACAAAATTATATAGAAATTAATTTATATAACACATTCAAGGTCTCAAGTTCACAAAAGAGAAATTACAGGATTTGCAAAAAATACAACTTGAACCTCAACACTAGGCAAACAGACAAAGCAATTAACCACAGAAATAGAAATAATTTCATTGTCATAAATCAAATCAAAAGATTCAAATTTTTTGAACGTTACAAACTATTCGAACCAAATAAATATGCAAATTACCAAATTTAGAAGAGTTATCTATTGTTATTTGCGACACTCAAATTCTTTTCATGTATCTCATTTTATTGCATGCTTTAAACTAGTTATTGTTAACTAATATCAAAATCTAGTTTTAGTCTTTTCACTATACTTAATTCGTCTTTATATTTTAATTGATTATTTCATTTTTATATTATCACTAATTAGTTCAAATAATTGATATAATTAAATAATTAACATAAATGTTTCTTAAAAATATTTCTTCTAATACAAAAGAATTGATATCGACTTGACAACTTAGATTTTTTTTCAAAAATATTCATTTCAATGTTTGAACTAGAATAATTAATTATATTAATTATTTAGATTAAAAATGAGATTATAAATAAACTAGCTTTTTAAATTTAAATATACTCTTAAGAATAAAAATCAAAACTTAACTATTAAATAAATATAAGTTATAATTCTTTTCATGACGGTTAAAGGCTAAATTGTATTGTAAATTAAAGGAGACCATGAGTCGGACTTGGTTTTAGATTTTTTTTAATCATCTTTACTCATTTTAGGTTATGTTTAGCAATGCTTAAAAAAAACATTTTTAGCTTGAAAAATATTTTTGAAATAAAAGTTTTGCTAAACAAGTAATTTTTGACTGAAAAAATGACTTTTCAAAAACATTTTTGGAATAAAAGTTTTGTTAAAATTTTTTAGCTTTTTTTTGGAGTCAAAAGCATTTCTAGAAGTATTATTACTTTTTCATCCCTCTATTTTTCTTCTCTCATTTTTTTTTGGTATGAAAAAAGAAAAGCTACTGTAGCTTAATCACGATTAATTTGGCCATGCAAACTATCTTCTGCGAGTAAATGAAAGCATTGTTGTTGAGGTTCAGCCAAGATTTCCAATCTGTTCATACTTCTTGCTGCTGTCTTAGCCAAAAATTCTGCTACTCGATTGCTATCCCGTAGCGTACGTTGAAATCGGACCTGCCAATCCTTCTTGCACCATTCATGTATTTGGCGAACTTCGATAATTCTGCAAACAGCCGTAAAACCATTGCATATAGTATCCATTAGCAAGGCATTACCACACTTAATCTCCACCTGTTTGTACCCAAGATGCCAATCTCCACCTGTTTGTACCCAAGATGCCAAGCTAATTCCAATCCCTTTAACACAGCCAAAGCTTCTACCCGAAATATTTCATCAAACCCCATCAACCACACCCCGTTGCTATCTCTAAAGACCCCACCAATACCAGTCTTCTTTGTATTATTCGAAACCAAACCATCTACATTTGGTTTGATCCACCCTAATTCCGGATACTGCCAATAATGCATGGTAACAGAAGTACAAGCCAAGGATTGCATCAGTTCCCTACTCCAAAAAGCTCTCGCCCAAGCTATGCCTTTAGCCACTATTTCATGGCTGTTACTGCTGGTGTTATTAAAAATAAAATCATTACGTGCCTTCCAAAGAGACCATGCCAAATATGGAGAAAAGGGTTGACCATTCCACTCCATCCCAATTTAACAAACCAACATTACTAATATTCCAATGCAGCCAATCTTTGAAGTTCAGGCCAAAAAAAATGCTTTGACAATGCCTTGGAATCATATTATTCCAAACTGCTCTAGCAAAACCACAATCACGCACAACATGTAAAGTAGATTCAAGTACACAACCACATTGCTCACAACATGGGAAAGAAGCCATACCTCGTCTGACACGCTCTGCATTCATTAAAATCTTCTCACGGATAAGCAACCATAGAAAAGTTCTAACTCGTTGTGGTGTGCGCAGCTTCCAAATTAATTCCTCTATTGGATCAGCAGCTTGAGTACCAATACAACATAGATGATGGTAACTTTTTCGAAAAGAAAAAATACCAGCCGTCTGCAACTTCCAAACTAGTTGATCCATGCCAAAATTGGAAGCTAGAGTTGTATAGGCCACTATATAATCAACGACAATTTTTGGAAGCACAGATAACAACCAAAATTGATTCCAATTAGCAGACCCATTAACAACATTACATACCCGAATCGATTCATCCATACTCCCATGCCCAATAAAATACTGTTTTAAAGGACCAAAATCACTTACCCAAGAATCATTCCAAAAATTAACAAGCTCCCCATTTCGCACATTCCAAATCAAACCCTTTTTGACATCCTCCCAAACATTAGCAATTGATCGCCAAACATAAGAACAATTGCTACGACTCAAATTCTCAAGGATAACACCACAAATGTAATACTTATTTCTAAGAATTTTAACCCATAGCCTTCAGTATCAACCACCAGCTTATACCCCAACTTCAAAAGAAACAAAAAGTTCTAATCTTTCAAAGTTCGAATACCAAGACCACCTTTATCCATTGGTTGACAAACCTCCTTCCAATTCACAAGAGACACCTTTTTTTTCTGAACCTGTAGATCCTCATAGAAAACACTAAGATAGCTTTTCAATTTCCTTACAAATTGTAACTGGGATACGGGCTGTAGCCATAAAAAAATTCGGTATCGATAAAAGGACCAATTTAACCAATGTCAACCTTCACGCAAAGGATAGTTTATGAGCATCCCAACCATTCAGACGGTCACGAACCTTATCTAACACAAAAGAAAAGGTATTCCTTCTAACTCTATGGTGGAACAGTGGCATACCCAGGTACTTTTCCAAATTCTCCACCCGCTGATAGCCCAATTTCGCACAAACTATCGCAGCCACCTCCTCCTTAACATTATTTGAGAAAAACCTGTCTTTTGGTTATTAACTTTATGTCCAGAAAAAGAACAAAAATTAGATAACACCTTCCGAAGACAAATAGCAACATCCACAGAAGCTCTCCTAAAGAGTAACAACTCATCGACAAAGAAAAGATGTGATATACCGGGACCTCGCTTAGAAAGCATAATCGGTTCCCACTGTCCTTCTTCAACTGCAACCTCAATTAAATGTCTAAGCTTTTCCATACCTAACATGAATAAATAGGGTGATAGAGGGTCGCCTTGTCAAAGACCTCTAGATGGACTAAACTCTTTCGACAGGCTACCATTCAATAATAGTTGCATTGACGATGAGCAAACACATCTCATAATTTTGCTAATAAGTGACTCAGGTATCCTCGCATCAACCAGAGTTTCCTGAAGAAAATCCCATCGCACTGTCATAAGCTTTCTCGAGATCAACCTTGACTACCATCCAACCTTTCTTGCTTTTAGTTGTTCGCATCGTATGAAGGGCTTCCTGAGCAATGATAATGTTATCGGCTATATTCCTTGAAGCAACAAAGCTAGACTGGTTCTGTTTGACTAATCTTTGCATTGCTTGGTGAAGGCGCATGACAATAGTCTTTGTAATAACTTTGTAGGAAACATTGCAAAAACTAATCGGTCGAAACTTGGTAATAGTATCCGCGCCGATAGTCTTTGGAAGAAGAACAAGTAGGGTTTTATTAATCCGAGGATCCAAAGACTCTTTAGAAAACACACCCCTAACCATATTAAAAATTCTATTCCCCACAATTTCCTAATTTGCTTGATAGAATTTTGCATGCAATTCATCTATCCCAGGGGCCTTAAAAGGACTCATACTGAAAACCGAGCGACGAACTTCCTCAAAAGAAACATCAGCCCCTAAATCTCTAAGAATAAAATCATCTAGAATAGGAAAACGGCTAACCACCGATGAGCCTCTAACTAAGGAATTGTCATCAGTATATAAAGATGAAAAATAATCCACAGCATGTCTTCTCAAAATGTCCGTCTCAAACACCCAGCCAAGTCTGTCAATCCTCAAAACCTCAATTTTATTTTGTCGCCTCCACTTCAAGGTCCGATTATGAAAAAATGTAGTATTCCTATCCCTTTTAAGTAGCCACTCACCACGGGATTTTTGAAACCACAACATCTCCTCTTGGTTAAGAATTTGTTCCAACTCCAAACGAATTTTCGATTCCTTAATACTAAGCCGCTCACTAAACCTTCTATCTAAGGCACCTTGCACCTTCTCTAGCTCCCGCATCTTCTTCCGTTTCCTAGTATAAATATTGCCAAACACTGTTTTATTCTATACTTGAACTGATGATAAGAAATTCTCCACATTAGCAAGCAAATCACCATCATGTATCCACAACCTACAAACCACATCTTTAAACTGTGGGTGTTGCAAACAACTAGCCATGAAACGAAAAGGACGATTACCCTTTACTCTATCCACTAGATTGGATGACACCAAAATCGATCGATGATCCGATTTAAGTTTGTAGAGATGTTTGATCGAAGTATTAGGAGCAAATCTTTGCCAGTAATCATTGCAAAGTGATCGATCAAGTCTTTGGAATAAATCTCCTCTCCTCCAAGTATACTTCGACCCTTGGAACCTGAGATCCAAAAAATTATGTTGATGAAAGAAATCCTTAAAAAACTTACACCCAATTGAATTATTAGTAGCTCCCCCCAATCTTTCATCAGCATTCATAATTACATTAAAATCACATGTTAACAGTCACGGCTCAGTCACTTCAGTAGCTAAAATTCCAAGTTGTTGCCATAAACACCTACGGGACCCTTTATGTGGACTTACATAGACTGCTCTACACAAAAATGGCCCACGACATCTACGAACCCAAATTCTCATATGGATAAATTGAGAATGAATATGCAAAATCTCCACTTTCGTTCCTTCCCTCCACAATAACCAGATTCCACCAGCAAAACCAACAGCCTCAATTCTAAAGGAAAAATCAAACCGAAGTTTCCCAATCACATACAACATTTTATGAAAACGCAGATGGCCACATCCTTAACAGTTCCAAAATAAATAATAATAATAGTATGTAGAAAAAAAATCGTACCCAAATTAAGCATCCACATCATCTGAAAGCAAAACCTCATCAGAAAAACCATTTTCATTATCATCCTCCTCTAACTTATCTGAACCTCCATCAACATGTTTCGACAGCCCCTTAATAATCTCATCAATCGCATCTTGCACACATAGAAGATTCACCAGGCTAAGGAGAAAGAAAAGGAATTTGATCAAAATGCTCTCCTACCTACCCACCAATCGCCCTAATATAACCTCCTCCTAGACTTGTAGCCATTTGGACGTCCGTTACAGAAGACGAAACTGCCTTGCCAGAAATCTGTGGATTATGATTTTCCTTTGTATTCTGAAATACGACTACCACATGGTTTTTTCCATTTTAATTCGACAGGTGTCCAAAATCTAAAATCAGCATTATTATTACCAATTTGTAATTGTAAAGGCCTCATCTTGGACCCATCATCAACGGGTTATGAGACAATCCCAAAGAAGAATTACTACTTGGGTTAACAGGCTTAAAAACCTTACGGCCCACTTTCAAACCGCCACTCAACATCACCCCCTTTCCTTTACTGTTTTGATTTCCATGATCCTTACTCTTCCCTTTGCTTTGACAAACATTACTTTTCATCAATAATTGTCCCCCATCATCTGCCAAAACAAACGTAGCCTTCCCTTTCTTTGAAACATCCACATTTAAACCCTGATCTTTTATCCCTGAATTAAAGTCGAGACTCTCGATTAATAAATTAAACCGAAAACCCTGTCTATCTCCGACCTCTACCACACCTCCTTGAATCAATGGCCCCTGTCGATTCGCCTTTCATTGTCTCCTTTCTACAAAGCATCTATGGACCAAATCTCTCTTCACCCTCAGAAAGAGGAACCTCCTCCCTTCCTTTTCTCATATTCTCATCTTTTGCTATAGGAGTCTTCCCATGAAGTGGTTTATGAGGGCAAATCTCTCGATTATAACCTTACCTTCCACACCCAAAGCACACCAAAGGTAAGAATTCATATTCCACTCTTTGAGTACGTCCATCGATTTTGAGCATGGATATCAATTGCTGAGTTAAATCTACAAAAACAACAAGTCTCACAAATTACCCCCTCGCCTTAATATCGGTGTTCTGATCAATTTTAGCCACTGGCCCTATTGCTCCTCCAATAAACTTCAGAAGGCTGGAATTATACAAACCTTCTAGCAAACCAGGTAAACGAATCCAAACCAAAACATTAGTGGGTTATGCCTGAGTTGTTGAAAAATTAGGTGACCAGGGGTGAACCATGAGATAGTGTCCGAAAATTGTCCAAGGTCCTCCCGAGATCGCCTCAATAAAATCAAAATCTGTTTGAAAACGAATCGAGAAATAGTCGTTTTCCAAATCAAGAATCTGCATCTCCTGCTTCGTTTTCCAAACTGCCTTCAATCTATTGATCAAGGCTTGATTCGAGATTTTTCGGCCAAACAGTTTAACAACAACAGTTCGAGACATCTGTTTCGCTATAAATGCGTGAACTCTTTCAGAAAAAGTGATAGTAGTAACACCATCGATTACTTCTTTCACCGCATCGCCTTCAAGCAGACTGAAATTATCATCCTTCTGAACTGGATCTACACCTCCCGATGATCCTAGCAATTTATCCTTTCAAGACACAGAATCCTTCCCTGCATGATCAATAGCCATCCCCGCACCATCCACCACCGAATCATCCGAATCCGACGGCTCATTCGACCGTTTTCAAATTTTCTTCGACACCCTCCCTGAAAAATCTGTCATTTTTAAACAGGAAATTTTCAGAAATTTCTTCTTTTCACTTTAAAATGCAAATGCTAATGTAAAATTTTTAATATCTATGTTTGGTATATAAAAATTACTTTTTTTTGAAACTTTAATCCAAATAAATGTAATATTTGAATTTGTTAGGTTTTTGTTTTCTATATTATGTTAATATCTAATCACAAATATTTAATGATTATATTTAAATATTTAAAATATAGTTTATATATTCTAATTAAATTTTATCAATAATTAATATTAATTAGTTAAAAATATTTTAAATTTTATATTTCATATATTAAAATATTAACAATAAGTTATAATAAATTATTTTTTATATTCTTGCTAAAATATCATAATATTAACTAATTTGAATATTATTTAAATGTATATTTGTTACTTTATAATATCATGTCTAAAATAAATATTTGATTTCTCAAAATTATTTTTTGACAGCAATACTAAACACTTAACTTTTAAACCAAAATTTTCAAAATTACTTCTCAAAAAGTATTTTTCCACAACACTTGAGCACTTTTCATAAATAAGCCAAATTAACTTTTACAGTAAATAAAAAATAATTTTATATTAATATATTACAATTAAATTTAAATAAAAATATTTATTATTTTTAAATAGTAAAATAGATGCTAAGATGGCCAGGCTTGGGCCTAAGCTCAACTCATGAATGCAAGTCAACAACACCATATAACATAGTTACAATGGAAAAGTTGTCTGCCCAAGAACCCTGAAGCAGTGAACCTGTCTCATTTGTCATGTCCGAAAAAGAAAAAACTGTCTGACGAACTTAGCCGATGCTATTCAGACCTCCAAAATTTGCCCCAAATCCTTCAACCATCGTTTCTATATTAAAATCATGCAAGCAAATTACTGAAATCTCTCAAATTCATGGCTGTATCATTAAAACTGGACTTGATAATGACCCTTTCATTATAAGCAAGCTTCTTCTTTCTTCTTCACTGCAAGATATAAAATATGCAGCCTCCGTCTTCAAGCAAATTGACAACCCAAATCTCTTCATGTACAATTGCATCCTTAGAGGCTTTTCCATTAGCAATAACCCAAAACAAGCTTTTATTGTTTTCAATAACTTGAGGGCTAAAGATGGGATCTTTCTGGACCAGTTCTCTTTCATTACTACGCTTAAAGCATGTGGCCGTGAATTGGCAATTTTTAACGGTCAAATGATTCATGGGTTGGCTTTGAGATCTGGGCATTTGTTTTTCATCAATGTTAAGAATACCCTTTTGCACCTTTACAGTGTTTGTGGAAGAATATTTGATGCTCATAACTTGTTCGATGAAAGTCCTGAAAGGAACGATGTCGTTTCGTGGAACACTTTGATGGGCGGGTATCTTGATGTTTATAAACCTGATACTGTCATAGGTTTGTTCAGACAAATGCGTTGGAATTGTTTGACAATGAGTGTCACTACGTTTTTGACTGTTCTATTGGCTATTGGTGAAGTACGGGATTCACTTGGGGGAGAGTCAATTCACGGGCATTGTTTGAAACTTGGGTTTTGTTTTGATTCAAATCTGGTATCTGCTTTAATCGATATGTATGCGAAAACTGGGAATGTTTATTTAGGGCGTAGGGCTTTCGATGAGGTTGTAGCAAAGGATGTTGTACTCTGGAATTGTATGATCAGCAAGTATGCTGAAAATGGCCTGCTTGAAGAGTCTTTAGCTTTACTTCGTCTCATGAAAGTTATGCAAGTAAAGCCTAATTCGACTACATTGGTATCTTTGCTTTCAGCTTGTGCTGCCTCCGGAGCTATAAATGTAGGACTTTGCATTGGTAATTATGTGGAAGAGGAAGGAATACCACTGGATGCAGTCATCGGGACGGCTCTCGTCGATATGTATGCAAAATGCGGCGTTTTAAACAAGGCCGTTGATGTGTTTGATAGGATGGAGAGCAAAGACGTAAAATCTTGGACTGCAATGATTTCAGGTTATGGAGTGCATGGTTTTGCCCAAGGTGCCATTAGGTTATTTCATCAAATGGAGGAAGAAGGCTTTAGACCTAATGAAGTCACTTTCTTAACAGTTTTGAGTGCCTGCAGTCATGGAGGGCTAATCACAGAGGGGACAAGTTGCTTTGAGAAGATGATTCAATATGGTATCGTGCCCAAAGTTGAACACTATGGATGTATCATTGATCTTTTCGGCCGTGCTGGATTGCTAGAAGAAGCACATGATTTAATCAAAAGCTTGCCCATTAAAGGCGATGCTACTGCATGGCGTGCACTGCTTTCAGCTTGCCGAGTATACGGGAACGTTGAGTTGGGGGAATGTGTGAAGGGTGTATTGGTGGGATCTTATAATCAACATCCAACAGATTCAATTCTTCTTTCTCGTACATATGCTATTGCTGGAAGGTTGCAGGATGAAACCAGGATGCGGGTAATGGAAAAAAAAATGCTCAGAAGGGCTGGGATTAGGTCAGTTGGAAAGGAGGATAATATTATTAAGGAGGCTGGATATAGCATAATTGAGATGGACAATGAAGGGTTTGATCTTAATCCCTAACGAACTTCACACAATCAACCTGCAGATTACTCAGTATGTCTAACAAGATCAGTTTTTTCCTTTTTCTCTCCATTTATTTATTTATTTTCAAATAGATATAGGACCAAGTGCATTGCAGGAAAATGCAGCTTCTTTTAGATGCTTGAAAGGTTCTTTATCCTATGTTTATTCCCATATGAATTCCACTTGTTTAGAGATTACAGATATAATCTATTGAAGGGCTTATACGATGGAGTTCATAAATGAAAGAAATGTAGAGCTTCTCTGATTTTTTTTTTTTCACTAGGTGTACAAAAAAGGGTAACAAAACGCTCCAAAGAAAATATCTATTAGAAATCTTAGGATCCAAGAAAAAAAAAAGCAGCAAAAGTTACTAAGGATTCCTCACAATGCAATTCTTAAATCCTTGCACTTTCTTTCCTACATTCTTAATATGTATTTCTCACTCTACCTGCAAATTTCTTATACACAAGCCAGTCTTCTTCAAGAGAAACCGACAGCATTCAAGCTCCAAAACTAATATGCACGAATGATATTATGCCGTTCACATACTTTAGCCCCATTTTCAGCCCACCATTTTTCTGCTTTTTCTTCTGTGAAATGCTTCCGACTGCAGAAGAGAGCATAAAATCCTTAAGTACAATTAGACCCAAAGTTTCAAAATTATACCTTGAATACTGCATGACAACCTTGTATATATAAATGCTTTTGGAACTTAATAGCAACTTTTTACTTCAATTTAAGCTTGTTTGTCAATGATATTAATAAGGCAACAGCCATAACTTGATCATTACCCAAAAGAAAAATGAAATACCACAGTTGTCAGCACAATGAATGGGTGTGAGATTGCTGAAGCAAAATGCATATTTATGTGTGGTTATACTAGAAGGTTTAGTAATGGTTCAATTGTGTTGACTTCAAACAGAGGATCATGAATACATACCTAAAGCGAACACGCTTGAGTACATTACTTCCATCGGGCAAGGGTGATAAAGTTATGTACACTCCTGGCTCATCATGTATTACCGTCTCTGACCTTTTAGTTTGTACTTTGGTTCCATGAGATGTGGATAGGTTGTTTGCATTGCAATTATCGTTACTTGGTGCAAACGACACCATGCTGCTTGCACGGCTGTTACTGGAGAACACATGTTCAATATCTGAAGTGCGTTTGGCCATAGGACTGGTATTGCCGGCATTATGGCATGTTGGAAGTCTGTTAGCCACCTCCTCCAACTGCAAGATCAGTTGAGCATAAACAATATCAGAAAATAGTAAAGTTAGGGGCTTGCAGTTGCAGAACAAGAAATAGCAATCTTCCTCCAAACCTGAGCAGTAAGAGACTTAATAGCTTCCTCCGCTGCTTTGTATTTTTCAGCTTCATTTTCTGCTATTGCAGTGACCTCCTTTAATCGCCTTGACGTATTTTCAAGCTCAGCTTCAAGATGTTGGGATTTGCATGTAAGATCTTCGACCTGCAAGGAATGTCCAGCACATTTAGTATCTTCTCATCATTCCTTTCAATTTAGATAACTAAAGCATGTAAACATAATCAAAAGTCAACAGCAATTGACAGATTAAGAGAAACAAGTCTCAATGAAATTTCACATCATCGTCATAGGCTGCCTTCAGCGGAAGCAACATGGGTATTTATAGATTAGTCTCTTCCATCAGCATCACCTGCCTTTCTGTTAAAGTTATACTGAAGCAACTTCTAAATAAAACAGATCAGTTATCCAATGCGTTGTCATTGCTCCAAATGCCAAAGCCTTGCATCAAACGAAGTAACAAAGTAGTAATTTCAAAATAAGATCTCAACAGGTTACCTTTGCCCTTAAAGTTATGATCTCCTGGTTGAGACCGTCATTCATTTGCTTTGAATCATCGAAAGTTACAGTTGAAGATCGAGTGCTTGACTTTCCTGAAGCAGGAGAGGCTGCTCGAGATGTCTTTCTAGAAACTGAAACTGGAAAATTTTTCTTAGAATCTCCAACTGGAGAAAGCAATAACTTTGGTGTATAAAATCCTCCAAGATGAAAATTTCCGTTCTGAGCTGGGAAAAGGGTCCGATTTTGTAAGTCTAGTTTCAGTTCATGCCTGCAGTTCCCACTTTCAGACTGATTACTCAAGCCAGCAGCAGACAGTCTGGAGAGTTGTGTATGTGACCTGGGAGCTAAAACATCTTTATCTATACTCTCATTAGATTTACGAGGAAAGATTCCGTTTCGGACTTTAGGAGTCCAGGCATTAGAAACAGGGTCTGCACTGGTTTTCAATTTAGCAAAACAATCATCACACACTCTAAATGGTTTGTTAATACTTGGAGCCAATGAAGCCTTTAGAGATTTCCTCATAGTGCATGCATTGCAAAAGAATAGTCCACAATTATAACAGTTGTGACGCTTTCTTCTGAAACCAAACGGATTTCGACAACCAGAGCACATAGAATGATCAGCACTAGATACCCATTTATGAAGACATACAACTGCAGAAAAGTTTGAACCACAAACTACACTCTTAACTTGCTTATCTTTCAGGAAATTAACAAGGGTTGGTATATTCCTGTCATCAGTATCTCCATGTCCTAGTTGCCCATTTGTGCCCTTTCCCCAAGTATAAACCTCTTTTTTTGAATCCAAAATAGCAACATGATACGATCCGCATGCAATTTCTTCAACAATGCTATCTGTTATTTTACCTTCAACCTGAGTTGGAACCTTGCCATCAGTTGTAGGACTCCCCAATTGACCATAAGCTGAACTCCCCATTGTATACACTCGTCCTGAGGTTGTAAGAGCAACTGTGAGATTATGTCCACATACAACCTGGCTGATGTTGTCACCAAATAGAGCAGCTACACTTTGGGGGCAAAGTCTAGGTTCTTTATCGCCATGCCCGAGTTGGCCTTTATCTCCATCCCCCCATGTAAACAGCTTTGTTGAAGAAGAGCTAACAGGAGATCCATTATCAGATGATTCAGTCACAACCTCAACAATTGCAGCAGTGTGCCAAGCACCACAGGCAACCCTTGTTGTCCGTAATCCACTCAAAGTCTCCACTTCCCGTGGAACAGTTGTGCTACTACGATCTCCATGTCCTAGTGCACCAAAAGATCCATCTCCAAATGTGAACAACTGACCACCAGATGTCACCAGAGCTGTATGCCAAGGTCCACATGAGACATAGGACACATGCATACCATCCAAGTAACTTACCCTTTTGGGGATCCAGTGACCTACTTCACTTCCATGCCCAAGCAGACCAGAATTGTGTGTTCCATCACCCCATGTATAAAGATCCCCAGAGACTGTAATAGCACAAGAATGATACTCACTGCATGCTACTGATTCAAAATTCATGCCTCTAAGAGTATCTATGAGCTTAGGGTGCGGGACATCAGCTTCCACACCATGCCCAAGCCTGCCCCCTGATTCTTCCCCCCAACTGAAAATCTCACCCTGCTTTGTTACTATAGCTGCATGCCTACTTCCACAAGCAATATTATGTACGTCTACAACCATTTTTGATTCCAATGCCTTTGGAAGAAGTGCGTCCATCTTTGTATTGAAAGAACTGCCAACTTTATCCCCACTGCCGCCCAGTATTCCACCACCAATACCTTGTCCCCATATGAAAATATCGACCAAGGCATCATTGTCTTCATGACAAGAACCATGGCTTGATGAACTTACAGCACTTGATAAACTAACTCTAATTGCATCAGCCCCCGAACTTCGACCATTTAAGTTTTCGGCAGAACCAGTTGATAATAAGCCAATCTCAACTGAATCTAATTGATTGGAAATCTTGGCTGAAGCAGTATGTGTAATTATGTCGGCAAATGCCTTTCCCAATCTAGTGTGTGCCTCATAAGGCACTTGAATTCCTTGCGCATCTGCTCGATCCTGTAATGAGTAACGGGTTAAGAAAAAACAGCTAAGCATCAAAGGTTACTATGCTTGTTCATAAAATGCAAAACAGACAGCTATTACAACTTACAAGATGCGAATTCGGAGAAGTTTTCCTGTTGTGTGATTTTGGAGTATCTAATGATACGGTATCACTTCCTACTTCAATCTTCCATTTCCGACAGGTACCATGAGAAATCAATGCCTTAAGACCAACAAACCAAACTTCGGCCTCATCCTTATCTTTACATATCTGTACATGGTAAAAAATGGTATGAAATCAAAATATGCATACACCATAGTAGGATAGGATGGGTACATTTTAATGCATCTAACAATTTTGTCTGCTATAAAGACATCCATAAACATTCACTTACCAAATCCAAGGACCTGTCATTGCATATCAATGAAAAGGACTGATACTCCTTTTCCGGCTGAGGATATCGTCGAAAAACTGCCTGCAAACCAAAAGAACAAAGATACATTATGGGTATGAAAGCTTTGGGAATCAAAGAACAACAAACAGTAGAAAACTCACAGTACGCTGCCCAGGTATGATTCTTGAAACTTGACTAAGCTTAAGTTGTTTCTCTTCTTTCCCAGAGTACCATATCAATTTAGACTCATCCTGGAAAAAGGGGTAAAACCGAAATTAAAACACAATCTCCAGATGTTCATGTCACAAATGATTTAATGCAAAAAATAAAAAAATAAAAAAATCCTTCAATCAACAAAGCCAGAAACATAAAAAGAATGTCACGTTGAAATGAACAATGGAATGTAACATACATTGGAGAGATGAAAAGGGCAGAACTTGGGCTTCCCTCTACGTCCATACTTGAGCAAGCACGTTCCTTTCTTTAACGCTGTAATGGCCTGCAAAATGAGACCACCCCCCCCCCCCCAAAAAAAAAAAAAAGGTGTTATCTTTATTAAACCCCAAGACTAAGAAAAAAAAAAGATTGTTAAAATATGGAAGGAGGAGAAGAAGGAAAAAGGAACCTGGTTGACATCCCTCTCGATGAGACCATTTCTCTGTGGATCAGCCATTCAAGGTTCAGCCATTAGACCACCAATCCACCTTTATTATTTCCCAACTTTGCTCCATGAAACACACCACCACTTCACCAAGCTGCCGTCTCTGTAATTTTTACAAACAGAAAACCGCTAAATTCGATAATTCCAGCTCTCGAAAACAGCTCAAATTCCACACTTTTATTTCCAAACATAGCAACAGACTCCTCATTTCTTCAACATCTGAAAAAGAGCTTCAATCCCCACAATGCCAATGTAATTTTACTTTAAAACCCAGAAACTGAGCCAAAATTTTACCCCTTCTTTTTCCTTTTTTTCACAAATGTTGAGCTCCAACAGATAATTCCCACAGCTGTAAGAAAAAAGAAAAAGGGAAATATGGGATCTTTTTAGAATTCCAAGGACTTGTTTTTTATTATTATAATTATTATTATAAATTTCTCATTTGAATGGGGGAATTATAAAAAAGATAAAAGTTAGAAATTTCTTTTTTGGTATCAGTTTCTCTGTTTGCCTATGAAAAGTTTCGGTTTTTGAGCCGCTTCTGAACGCCACACTTCGGCAACTGAAAAATCTATACGTGATAGCGATTGTTGGTTTAATCCTTCTGTTTTTGGTTTTTTCTTTTCTTTTTAGTTCCCGCAACTTGGTTTGTTATGTTATATTGGCTTTATTCCACCAAACATACCCAAACCATATCACCTTTTCTAATTTCGTCCCTATTTCCATATCCAATCCTATCATACCCATTAGGTTATTCACTCGCTCTAGTTTGTATTCTATATTAGTCCAAAGCGTATTAAAACAGTTTTAATCAAATTTTAGATGCTTCCGCATCTAATGTGTTAGAAACTTTTTTAAGAATAATATAACCTTACTATATCCAGTAATCATGCGCTCGTATCTAAAATTTGATTCACATGTTTTAATTATTCTCCACATCCAATCAACTACCATGTAATCTCTGAGTTGACGGGAAGGTTGACAAAAAAAACCTTAATTGATATAATACTAATACTTGAGGATTTAATCAAAATATTTTAAAGTTTAAAGACCAATATAAAATTAAGTTATATTTTGAAGATATCTAGTGCAATTAACTCTATAATATCGTGCATCATGGGTAAAGATCTTTATGGGTCGATCGGCACAGTCCGTTTTACTATTTATAAATAAAAAATTATAATTAAATTTAAATAAAAATGTTTTTAATAATGAAATAAATTTAAATATTTTGAAAAAGTAGACTCGAATTTAAACCTAAAATTTTTTTCACCACAAAACTCAATTCGAACTAATTCGATCCGATTCAACAACATCATGTGCTACCTTTTTACTTGGAATTTGATTTGGTGGCATGAATAAGAAACCCATCTAAGTAATTGATCATGATTAAAAGTTGCATACTTTGTGTTAATGCGAATAAAAATATTTTCTTTGGTAAATTTGGCTTTGTTTTACCTTTTATTGATTTAATCTTTAATAATACTAATAATAATCTTTTGGGTTAATTACCAAAAGTCCCTAAATTATTATATTTTAAATTGGTCTTTAAACTTCAAATAGTATATAATTGAGGTCTTATAGTATTAATACTATATCAATCAGGTATTTCCATTAATTTAGGTTTTAAATACTAATTTGGATCTGACATGGAATATATTTAAAACACGTTGATCAAATTGTAAACATGTATAGACTTAAATCTAACATGTTAAAAAACAATGTCAATAAAATTCAAAAAAGTTCTTTTATTTTATTTTTTGAGCACATTAGAATTTGATTGACATGTTTGAAATATGCTCCGTGTTAGATTGGATTTGGAATTTAACCTTTAAGCTAATTGTTAGTGTAACGATGAAAAGGTTGATTGATACAAAACTTATGCTTTCAAGACTTAATTGGAACTTTTTGAAGTTTATGAATCAATTTAAAATTTAGTCCATAAATCGAGGATGTGAGGTGCCATTAACCCTAATCTTTCTTTTTTTATCTTTATTTTTTCACCCACATAAACTCCAAAACTACACATAAACTTTTGTCTAACATGCAATGTTATACATGAACTTCGATTTTATATAATTATATTCATGAAATTTTAATTTAATTTAATTTTCACATATAATTAACATCTTTATAAATATAATACAATTACGTTTATCTAATATGAAAATAAATTATATATATTTATTATTTTAAATATGTAAAATCGAATTAAAATCAAAAGCTGCACAATAAATTAAAATTAACATATAAAGTCGGGATCTATCTTTTTTTCCTACCAACTTCAACATTATCAATGTTTCTCCTTTTTTTTTTTAATTTAGAATAAATGATCGTTTATGAACATTAATTGAAGAAATATACATACTATATTACAATTCTTCGAGCATATATTTATATTTATATTATATTTAAGGTAAATTATATTCAAAATCATTAAAATATTAGTAAGTTTATGTTTTAATCACATAATTTAAAAAGTTACAAAACGATCATTAAACTATTTGAAAGTTTTCATTTAAGTTATTAGCCAGTTAATATCGTTGGTGTACTGCCTGCACCAATGAAAATCTCTTCTTTCATTTCTCTTTTACAGTTCAATTTTTTTTTATAAAACCGTTTTGAACGCAACAAGTTTACGAATCAAAATCCAAACAATTTTTTTTACTTTCGACACTGATCATCAAATCGACTTGAATCTAAAGTATGTTCTTCTACCTATTGATGGGTATTGATCCATCGTATTGATTGTCAAATCAGACTTAAATAAAAACTTTCGAATAGTTCAATAATCATTTTATAATTTTTTAAAGTGTAGTAATCAAAACATAAACTTATTAATAATTTAGTGATCTTGATCATAATTTACTCTTATATTTATAATAGTGAAATTTAAAAAAAAAAAAAAAAAACAAAGATCATTACTATCAGGATTTCTAAAAACTTCACGAAAAATAAGCTGAATAGATAATGCCTAATTACATTTTGTTTTTCTTCATTCTATGAAAATCACCTCAGTTGATGTGACTAAAAGTTGGTTATTATTTACTGTAAAACAAATAAATACTAGCAATCATTAAATTTCCACACAATTCCCATTTTGTTGTATGAAGCAGCTTATGTAACAGTTACATATTCTGGTTGGTTAAATTTTAATTTATTTTCAAGTAGTGGTAGAGTTAGAAAAAAATTTGTGAAAATCGAAATTGAATTGTATATTTTACGGTAATAAAAATTTTATTATTTTTTAATAATTAAAATGTAATTTTATTATTATTAATTTAAAATTTTATAAATTATAAAATATTTTGATGAAAAATTTTCTATTTTAAAAAGGTCGGGACCCTACCAATCCTCCTTAACTCCACTGCTGATCCCATGGATTTCGATGACATATTTGAAAATCAATTAAAATTCAACAATCAAAACAAAAATTAATTGATTGATGATGTAATTTACCCTGAAAAATATTTGATGTTGAGATGAAAAAAATAAAAAAGCAAATTTGAGTAAGTTGACATTAGGAGGCATTTGTCCATACTTTTAAGTCAAGAAAGAAGACAGTATAATTGTACTTTTTCAGTTTTCAATAAAGAAGAAAAAGAACTCACTTTAGAAATCTTTACCCTAAACAACGTTTTATTCTTTTTCTATTACAGGTAAAAGAGATGTATTGTTTAGCTATAAATCCAACACATGATGTCAATACAAAATGTATTATTAGATTTGATAGGGCTCTAGAGAGAGTTTCTTATTCATAGATTTAATAGGGCTCTAGAGAGAGTTTCTTATTCATACCAAATATTTTACTTGAAATTTCGAGTTAAGTTTGAGTTTTTAAATAATCTTGAAGAAAGTATTTAATTTATATAAAAAAAATATTTGAGTTGAGTTCTAAGGGTTAAGCATGGGTTAGAGCTAATTCTAGATGATTCTAAAGGAAGTATTTAATTTTATCATACTTTTACTCCGGTTTAAACACGTGGCAACATGAGAAGTGGCTTAGAAGGCACCCGAAAATGACTCTTTGTCTTGTACCCTCAATAGTGCCACTCGCTTTTATCTACTAAAGAGGACCACTAAAACATAATAACCTTATACTACCTCAGTAAAGAGAATGTCAAAGTAAGACCATATAGTATTATGCTTGACGACAATCGATATGTAACGAACCTATTGCCTAGCTGACCACTCAGGTAGTCTGCCAACCATATTGTCGTTGACATGGCACTACCAAACAAGGAGAACTTCTCCTATATATACCCCAACACACGATGTATGAAGGATCTTTTTCCTCTCTTCTCATTTAGCCTTTACTTGACCTTCTCCTCTCCTATATCTTTCCCCACTTTCAACTCCTTCAGCTCCTCGCCTGTCATAGGTGAACTGACCTCATAGTCACGACCACTGTCTCCTTACTATCTCCTTGTTGAACATCACTATCAACAAATATATATAAATGTGAAAGGGCATGGCAGGTCCTTTTGTTGCAAGGATTTGTTCAATTTAATTCTTATGCTATTAAAAGAATCAAATAGGAGCAAATTTTAATAGAGCTAGCATTTAACGGAAAAAAGTAACATTTATCGATTAAAAAAATCAATATCTTTAAAAATCTCATGTGATGGCTTGATGGTCAAAGGTGTTCACCGTCCCAGGTGTAATATGGGTTTGAGACGCACCAATCGCATTTGTTATTTTGATTTTTCCTTGTTATTGTAATTCACCAAAAAAAATCAATTATCTTTAAAATTTATATGGCTTTGCAAATTAAATCTATTTGTTTAGAGTTGAAAACAAATGAAAAAAGACATCTCATTTTTAATAAATAAATGTTAATTCTATTAAAATTTAGTCATATTTAATTATTTTACTAATACAAAACTAAATTGATCAACCAATCTCAAATTTCACCTTTATATATAAAAACATACTAAAAAAATGTTCTCCTAAAAATTGGTTGGCCAAAGTCAGTTTAACTGGGCAAGGAATTGAGAAAATTTGCCTAAAAGTAATACCCAAGCCCTAATGTGAAAAATGTAACAAAAATGGAGATGCGGGGTATCGATCCCCGTACCTCTCGCATGCTAAGCGAGCGCTCTACCATCTGAGCTACATCCCCTGTTGATTTTTAAGGTCTCTCTTATTTATATTTAAATCATAAAGCTTTTGTAGGCACGCCAATATATATCATTAAATGTGATACGTCTAAACGTATAATATATGTTGGATGCGATAGTGCATAAAATAAAGTTCGATGAATTTAATTTTAATTGTTTTATGATATATTATTAATTGGTTCACCAATTGCATATAGAATTATACATTATTAAATATTCAATATAAATTCATATTTTCTAAAATTTTTAAAAAATCAAATTATACACATTTATGAATTTATATTAAATGCATTTTATTTGAATTAGTTGCAGTGGAAATTAGGTTTTAGGATTAGATAATGTTTGGGATTAGGGTTAAATTTTATGTATATATATACCTAAGTTTATTTTTGGATTTTGTCTTTTTGTCCAAACTTTATCATATTTTCAGCAAGCTTTTGGGTTAGACGGATAATTTAATTATTGACGGTCAGTGGTGGAGTCAAAAAAAATTTTTGTTGGGGGACGAAATTAAAATTGAATATTTTTCGATATTACAAATATAATTTCATCATTTTAATAGCTTATATCTTTATTATTTTTAAAGGGTTAAATTAAATTTTTATCATTTTTGAGGGGACCAAAGTAAAATTTTACCATTACTAATTTAAAATTTTATAAATTATAAAGGGCTTAAATTAAAATTTTACCATTTTAAGAGAACTATAATATATATACAAAGGAAAAAATTATAAAAATCTTAAATCTTGGGAAGCCTACATATATTTTGAGAGGGTGATAGTATAAATTTACAAATAACTAAATTAAAAAAAAAAAAAAAAAAATTGAGGAGCCATGATCTCCTGAACCTTAAAGGGGCCCAGCCACTGTTGACGGCTCTAGTCGCATTATCAAAAGAATTTTAAATTTGTACTCAATTATATTTTTTAATAGTGGGTCGCAATTAAAATCATTATTAGTGAAGGACATTATATATGTTTTTACATGATCAAATTATCTTTCAGGTTTATTTTACAATCTCTCACGATAAAATCATCTCTTAAATTTGATTTTTTTTTTTTTGGATATTCAGGATTTAAATTTGAATTATCTCTCTAAAAAAAAAAAATCAGGTTTCGCCTTTTATAAAATATTAACTTTATAAATAGTGCTCTGAAATGTTCGAAAACGGAAAGAAACATAGTGGTGTGAGATATGAGTTGGGCAAATACCAGGAAAGTAACACAAGAAGAAGCCAGCACATATGCCAAGATGATTGGCATCATTAAATAGCATTTCTTACAACAAAGAAAGTTGCTATTTTACAAAACAAGTCAATATCTATAATCATCATCGAAGATCATGTAGTTGTTGCTGCGTCGGATTCTTTCTTCTTTCTCAGCCTGCAAATTATAAAAATAAGTGGACGAAATACTGTGAAATTAAAGTAAAAAGGTTAGATCTGTATGTACCTTGGTTATAAGCCTTTCAAATTCGTGAGTGCCATGCTCTTCAATGTATTTCTCGGCAGCAGTTAGAATGTCATCTTGCTGGCTGAAAATACTCTTCTTGCGGGGGACATACCAAATGGTGGTGGCACGTTGTGGGTTCATGTAAAATGGTCTTATGAAGTGACGATATACGTATTTTGCCCCATTGAACTGAGGAAGCACCAACCAGCATGTAAATATCAGCTTTGCATATGGCCAAATCGGGAACCTGCACTGGGTTTCAACTCATTAACACACCCCCATTGTACGTTTTTTTTTTTTTTTTAAAAAGAAGAACAGTAGTAGCAGGTGAGGTTACCATTCGAGGGCTTTGGCAAAAGTAAGTTCGAAAAGTGTAATCAAAGAGTAAAGGACCCAATACGTCAGCCATTGTTGATCATCATTGTTAGACCTCGTTTCTATAGCCTTGATTGAAGCGTATCTGCCAAAAAAAGAAAAAACACGACAAACCTTGGAAGCGTTTAGAACATGAAAACCATAAGCAATGGTTTTTAAGGTGGTTCAAAAGAAAGGGGAAAAACCCCACTTACAGAGGGTAAACAAGAGTGACTAAAGGCCTGTAAAACCGGAACAAAACAAGCAAAGCTCAGTTAAGAAGAAAAAAGAACACCAAAAGTAGCAGAAATGAAGGAATCTTTGTTAAAAAGTGAGACATACAGAGCAAGAACATCAAAGTTCTTGGCAACAACTTGAAGAAAGTTCTGGGAACCCATCACTCACTCACTCACTCACTCACTAAGTCCCTGTTTTCTGCTTTGCTTTGGAGGAGAATTAGATTCCACTTTTTGGTGATGGCTATATTTTTGGGGTTTCCTTTGTAAAAAGCGTTTTGGAGGGGATAATGTGAAAGGTTTGAAAGTGAAGAAAGATTAACAGTGGAACCGTGGGGTAAAGGGCTCCTTTTTCTCCCTTGATTTTGATTTTTGAAAGAAATACATCAGATTTTTCCCTGGAGAATCTTATGCTGCACGAGAAAAGAGGCACCGAATTCCTTCTTTTGAGTGGTGTCAGGTATTGTTTTTGCTTCTGATTAAATTTAGATCCTATTATAAATACTAATGTTTACAAGGTTACATGCAAGCTTCACCTCAATGGAAGGTACATATTTCATTTTCCATTATTTTTTTTAATTACAATAATAGTATAAAATTCGAATAAAAAATGTAATTAATATGATTTGAATCCAAGTCACATTTAAGATGGTAGACATTTTTTATTAGAGATGTTAAAAAACTCGAATCGAAATATTCAACTCGTTGACCCGTTGATCCAGTAAAAAATTAAATGAGTATTTTTTTTATTTTTTAAAAAAATTTCGGATTGGATACCCAACTCATTATTTTTTACGGGTTCACGGATCGAGTTCGAATCGTAATTTCTAAATTTCACAAATACCCAACCTGATTACCTATGTGCATTTGTATTGTTTTTATATAATAAGCCTTTAATTTATCAAAACATGCTATTTTTCGTATCATGTTTACTTATAGTTACATAGCTGCAACAAAGCAACATAATGCTATGTTATGGAAAAAAACAAGAATAGAATTTTTATGCACAATATTGTAGATATTTCTCCTGAACTATATACATATAAATAACCTAAAATATTTCTCCTGGACTATGTAAAACAAAAATGAAACCAATAAATTTTATTTTTAAATATGGAAGGAAAAAATAGTTTAGGTTGATGTGCGAGCCTGCCTCGCCAAATAACTTGTCTAAGCCATTCTCTTTCCACACATTAGCAGAAGCATTCTAAGCTTTGTGTATTTTACACTTTATTCTAGATAAACGAAGTTTCGAACATTACACCAAGCTATGATTGATGAGTACACGACTATATGTTTTATTTTTAATTGTATTTTTTTGGAGTTTTATCTTTAGATTATATAATTTGAATTTATAAACTTTATGTTTGGATTTTTAAACTTTATATTTGAATTATGCTATTATTTACTTTTGATTTTTAAGTTTATCATTTTGAATCACTATAAATTGTATGATTTATAAAAAAAATTTACACAAATTTAATTCAGGTATCCTGTGACCCAAAAATACGGGTACCTGCAATTTCGAGTATCCAATATTCAAGGGTCGAGTCACGGGCCGACATTTTTAATACCCGAAAATTTGGGTACCCAAATCTTTGGGTACTTGTATTTGCAGATACCCGATTATGAACACCCCCACTCTTGACCATCAAATCATTACATGAAGTTAATTTCATTTACCATTATTAATCTTTCTCATTTTTTTAATTGAACAATAAATTTTTAAATGATGTATTATAGTATTATATATTAAAATTTATTCAATATATACTATATAATATATAAAAATAATATAATATACATCATATGTTAGAAACATTGTCTTTGGATTTTGAATGTTGGACTCATATTAGATTCATATATTAAACGGACCTATTTTTTTTTATCAAACTCATCTTTTTGAGATTAATATTTTTTTCATGTCCTCTAATTATTAGATAAAATTTCAGACTTGGATGGATAACCTAACCCATGAACAAATTTTAGATATATTAACAATATATAAATTTTTATATACTTTTAATGAACTAAACATGTCATTAAAAATAAATCATTGAGTTTTAAAATATTTTTTTAACAAAGTTTTAAAATATTTTTAATAGTATGTTATTACAATCAATCTTCTCTATAACAGGATCATTTGTCTTTTAAAATTTTGAATGTTATAAAGTGGAGGTTATTATACACTTATAACCATACTTGAGAAAACTATAACAACATTTGAGAACTAAGTTATATTTGAATTTTTAAAATTTCAAATTAAAAACAATAATCTATTAATAATAATACTAATGAATGAGATTTAGATCACATCTTTAATATAAAATTTATAAATGTAATTGTATTTATTAAAAATATTTTAATTTAATAATATATAATTGATATTGTCAAAACCGATTTAAAATGATGTTTTGAAAATTATTTTAATGTTGGGAAATGGGAGTCGTCACCAATTCTTTTGTTCGGTATGATTGGATCACCTCAAAACGTTTAAAATTCGTTTTGAAAAATATTTTGGTCTTCGCAATCAAGAAAACGAGTTCGGGAGTCTGTTATGCATGAGGAAGGGTTAGCACCCTCATACGCCCAAAATTGGTACCACATTGATTATTTTCGGGGCTTAATTTGTAACATTTAAAAGCTTGAATAAAATTTAAAATACGATCCTTGAATGCATGAGTTAAGTTTAAAAGAAATCGGGTTTGTTTGGAAATCCCGCTATTTCAAAATGATCGAGGTAGAAAGTTACGTCCAGTGAGTTAGGACATGACATTTCAGGACTTAGGAATAACGAGCTTTCCTTTGTAGAACCCTTTTTTTTTTAATTTTTACGAAAATGATATTCGATTATCTCGATTCGAAGAAAGGTTGCACCTAGTAAGTTAAGGCGCAATATTTCAAAACCGAAGATAAGGAAACATTGCCTCGATTAAGGGTATTCGATTATTTCGATTTGAAGAAAAATTGCACCTAGTGAGTTAAGGCACAAATTTTTGAAACTCGAAATATAAGAATATTGCCTCGATTTTAAAGTTTTTATGAAAATTTTTTTTTGAAAACAAGCATGAGAGTTAAATATGAATAAGCAGTTAATAATAGATATTAAATAACGCAAAGCAAGATGAATAAGAAGATAAATTACTTGCGAAAAATCAAAAATGCAAAATACAAGTGCATAATAATTTAAAAATAAATGCAAATATTGATGAGAAAGAAGAATGATGCAATTGGAGTTCAAAATGAGACTTTTCGGTTACTTGGGGGCAAAATGGTAATTTTAGATTCTCGAGGGTGAAATGGTAATTTTGGGAAAATTCGGGGTTAAAAATGGAATTTTAAGACATTCGAGGGAAAAGGGTAATTTTGAGAGTTTCGAGGTCGAAAATGGAGTCTTTGGACATCCGGGGGTAAAATGGTAATTTTGGAAGTTTCAAGGTCAAAAATGGGATTTTTGGAAGTTCGGGAGTAAAAACGAAATTTTTGGAAGTTTCAAGGTCAAAAATGGGATTTTTGGAAGTTCAAAGGTAAAAATGGAATTTTTGGAAGTTTCGGGGTTAAAAATGGGATTTTTGGAAGTTTAGGGGTAAAAATGGAATTTTTGGAAGTTTCGGGGTCAAAATGGGATTTTAGGAAGTTCGGGGGTAAAATTGGAATTTTTGGAAGTTTAAGGGTAAAAATATAATTTTTGGATAGTTTAGGGACCTCCGGGGTAATAAAACCAAAAAATAGGTGACACATGGTAGCCCTTTAGGCATCCTGAAGTCAGAGGACTATTTTGAAAACCATAGGAAATTTCTGGGGCAATTTTGTAATTAAAGTGAACCTGATTTAAGGATTAAATTAAAACAAATTAGAAATAAAAGGGACTGTTTGCATAAATAAGCCAAAATCATGACACGTGGCAGCTCCTGATGCTTTTAAAAGGTCGATGGGCTAAATTGAAAACCATGAAAATCATTGGGCCAATTTAAAATTAATTAAAAGTGTAAAAATGACCTGATTGAAAATTTTAGAAAAAGCGGAAGGATCGAACGCATAAATAACCTCTCCTTCGAAAACACGCGGATCCTAAGTCAAGTCGGGTCAGATTCGGGTAATAGTCCGGAACGACGCCGTTTTAGGGATGAAACTCAGCCCTCAAAACGACGTCGTTTTAAAGGCTTATAAATAACCTTTTTCAGAAAAAAAAATCATTTCATTAAGCCTTTACCAAAAAAAACCTCTCCCCCTTTCTTGGCCGGCCATGCTCCGGCTAGTCAGGCTGGTTGTCGTCCGTCGCGCGTAGGGTCACACGCGCGCCGCCAATCCCCGCGCGTGGGCATCGCGTGTTACCACTTGGAGTCTTTCGGTGCACGCGCCGCTGCCTTCACGTCCATGCGCCATCCTAGCCGCCTGGGTTGCCCCACACGCGCCTCCGCACATGGCTTCCCAGGTAAAGTACCCTCTTTTCTTTCCCCATTTTTTTCTTCTTTCCTTTTTTAAAAAACGTTTCAATCCCTTTTTTTTTAAAAACGTTTCCCTTTTTTAATTGTTTTATTCAACTTTCATTATTAGTATTTTGATTCCTTTCTTTTTTTTTGCAGATCCATGCACGGCGAGGTGCGGGGTTTCAACGGAGGCTTCGATGCGAGCTTCGACGACGGCAATGCGGGTCAGGGAAGTGCCTTCTGACCCTTTGTTTTCCTTTTTCTTTTTTTTATTAATGATATTATTTAAGACTATTAATAAATTCATTACTGTTATAATTAATAATATTATTATTAAAAAATATTTATTATTAATAATTATTAAGAAAATTGTTCGTTTATTATAAAGTCATTAATACTTATTATTAATAATAAACCTATTTAAATTATTTTGGAATAGTAAATAATAAATATAAAAATGTATTCAATGCATGCATCTTAAACGCCGGTAGCAAACAAACATGTAATTAATACTCATTAGTTCATACCTGGAAAACAGACAGTCTCTGAACCCGATTTGAGTCTGTTATTGATCGCTTCCTTGCTCACGTTTGTATACTACTGTTGTGTTTGCATATGACTCTTAGTAAAAAAATGTATTTGTATTGATCCTTTTTTGTGAATGAACCGTCATCCTTTACAACTGAAATGAATTCGGCTTTTATAGCCTATGTTATAATCATTCTTTTTTGTTTTACATCACTTAATGTATGTCTCCTTTCTCCTTTTGTAGGTCTCAAAAATGCAGTGGCTGTTGGTGCAGTGGCGGTTGGTGTAGTCCAAGTTGGGGTGACCAATGCTAGCTGCTAATGAGCAACTTGGCTGCTGACGTGGCAACCTCTGATTTGCTGAGATGGAGGTGGTTACGGCATCCATTTGTAGTAGATTTTTGTTCTAAGTGATTTGGGTCAATGGGCCCAATTAGGTTTTGGGTGTAATTGGGTTATTGGGCTAGTTTTGGGTTCAAGTTTTGTAATTTGGACTTTATTTTTGGACTTTTTAATTAAGTTTTAAATCCATTTAAATTTTAATTAAATTTAAATTTAAAGCAAATTTAAATTTAAAAGATAAATTTAAATTTAAATTTAAATTTTAAAAATAAATTTGAATAAATTTAAACCCAATAAAAGGCTCAAACCAAACCACGAGCCTTGGTTAAAATTGGGCTTCAATAGCTGCCCCTCTTTGCTCGTTGCTGCGTAACAGGAACGGAGTAAAGACCCAAAAGGATGCCCAATTTGTCAAGTCTCATCTCTTTGATGTTCTTTCTTCAATTGGTCCACCTTCCATTTATTGACTGTTGATTTTGGCCATCCAGCTCTGCATCATGACTTCATCTCAACCTAAGGTAATCTTCGAAAAGAAAAAATTTGCTACTGTGATTTTACCCTATTCCTTTCAAGAAGATTGAAATTCGTCACCGTAGTCTTTGAGTCTGATTTCATTGACTTGACCTTCTTCTCAGTATCTCATCCGGAAGAAGACCATATCACTTGTTTTGACCCACTTCTCTGTGTTTCGTTAGGAAGATGATTTTGGTTTACTTCCCCGTATTTCATCAGGAAGCTATTCGTTTTATTACTTCGACCTGCTTCTCAGTATCTCATCAGGGAGCTGGGGTTAGAAGATTTGTTCATCGAGCGTGGGTTTGATTTGGTCTTCTTCTCAGTATTTTATCAGGAAGATGACCGTGTTGTTTATTTCAATCCGCTTCTCTGTATCTTATCAGGAAGACGAATTTGGTTCACTTCTCAGTATCTCATCAGGAAGCTAACCGTTTATTAGTTCGACCTACTTCTCGGTGTCTCATCAAGAAGCTGGGATTCGAAGATTTTGCTCGCTTTGAGCTGGGTTTGATTTGGTCTTCTTCTCAATATCTCATCAAGAAGATGACCGCATCTCTGTATCTCATCAGGAAGACGAATTTGGTTCACTCTCAGTATCTCATCTTGAAGCTAACTGTTCATTGCTTCGACCTGCTTCTCGGAGTCTCATCAGGAAGTTGGGGTTCGAAGATTTTGCTCGCTTTGAGTGTGAGTTTGATTTGATCTTCTTCTCAGTATCTCATCAGGAAGATGACCGCATCACTTGTTTCAATCCGCTTCTCTGTATCTCATCAGGAAGACGAATTTGGTTCACTTCTCAGTATCTCATCAGGAAGCTAACCATTTATTGCTTCGACCTGCTTCTCGGTGTCTCATCAGGAAGCTGAGGTTTGAAGATTTTGCTCGCTTTGAGTGTGGGTTTGATTTGGTCTTCTTCTCAGTATCTCATTAGGAAGATTATCGCGTCGTTTGTGGATATCGCAATCTGCCCCGTGATCGGGGTAAGGCATTGGAGTTTCGCACCTTTTCAACTTGGTGATCTAAATGATTCATCTCGCCATGTGCCGGGTGTGTGACCTGTGAAATACACTTCCATGGGCCTCTATGTAGGCCTAAATTAGAAAGAATGAATTAAAATGAATTAAATGCTCCTAACTTGTATGAGTATGTATGATGAATGTCAGATTTGTTTATTATTTATTTAGGTCGGCATGGTTTGTCGCTCGTCCCCAAATTCTATCTTTGATGTGTTACTCTATCTTTTCTGGGTTGTTCTGGAACTGCTTGTTTTTAAGTCTGTCTTCCCGTTGGTGGTCTTGTTTCGGACTTCTTGTAATTTTTGAAAACTCCAGAATAATACTCATAACTTTTTGTATGATTTATTAGTTCATTACCCGTTATTTAGATGCAAAATGCTTGGACAAAATTATGCAGAAACAAAGTCGTATTTCAAGAATTCTATTAAAAAGAGGATCGAAGGAAAAAATATTAAAAAGTGGATCAAAGAAAACAATCATTAGTTGAAAATTGCCAAGTATACAATGAAAAATAATTGGTTGCCCTAGATATCGCAAAATGAGCTACTCTGCGCCAACTTGCTTGAGAATCATTCCTAACTCAGATGTGTGTCTAGAAGATCTACAGTGCTTTGTTGATATTTCAAGTTGTAACCTTCCTCCATTTCATCGACCCGTTCTTGGACCTGAGCCGCCCTTTGCGGGTTTTCAACTTAAAGTTTCCTTGGTTCCAGGACGCCTTTTGCGTGTTTTCATCCTGAACCCTATTTTTTTTAGACGCCCTTTACGGGTTTTCATCTCAATTCCCCTCTAGTTTTTAGGCGAAGTATTTTTTCACCGAGTTTGAATTGACGGGGTTGTACAGCTCCTTGCCGTCCATCTCAGTTAAGATGAGAGCTCCTCTTGAGAAAGCCTTTTTTACCACATAAGGCCCTTCCCAATTGGGTATCCATTTCCCACGAAAATCTTTGTGTATGGGAAGTATATTTTTCAAAACTAGATCTCTCTCATAGAATTCCCTTGAACGAACCTTTTTGTCGTAAGCTCGCATCATTCTTTTCTGGTACATCTGGCCATGGCGAATGGCTTTTAATCTCTTTTCCTCGATTAAATTCAACTGGTCATATAGAGCTTGGATCCATTCAGCCTCGTCTAGTTGAAGCTTTGTTAATACTTGAAGGGAAGGTATTTCAACCTCAATAGACAAGACTGCTTCCATACCGTATGCCAACGAGAATGGTGTTGCCCTAGTAGAAGTTCTGACTGAAGTTTTGTAGGCAAAGAGGGTAAATGGTAGTTTTTCGTGCCAGTCCTTGTAAGTCTCAGTCATTTTTGCCAAAATCTTCTTGATATTCTTATTAACTGCCTCCACAGCTCCATTCATTTTTGGGCGATAGGGAGAAGAATTATGATGCTTAATTTTGAACTGTTCACAAACTTCTGCTATCATGCTATTGTTCAAATTGAGGGCATTGTCGGATATGATCTTTTCAGGCATCCCGTATCGGTAAATAATTTCTTTTTTCAAGAACTTGCTAACCGTAGAGTTGGTAACATTTGCATATGAGGTTGCCTTTACCCATTTAGTGAAGTAGTCAATCACCACAAAGATGAATCTATGGCCATTAGAAGCCTTTGGAGAAATTAGCCCGAAAACATCCATGCCCCACATAGAAAAAGGTCAGGGAGAGGTCATGACATGAAGGTGTAATGGAGGTACATGAATCTTGTCTCCATAAATCTGCCATTTATGGAACTTCTTGGCATAATTGATGCAATCGCCCTCCATACTAGACCAGTAATACCCAAATCTCATTATTTATCGGGTCATCATGAAGCCGTTGGCCTGTGTCTCGCAAATGTCTTCGTGAACTTCTTCTAAGATCTTTTTAGCTTCAACTGCATCGACACATCTTAGCAATACTTGATCTTTCCTCCTCTTGTACAAGATTTCCCCGTCTAGGACATATTCACTAGCTAGTCTTCGTAATGTCCTCTTTTTATTTTCTGAGGCTTGCTCGGGATACTTTTGATCTCTCACAAATTGAAGAACATTCTGGTACCATGGGTGATTATCTTTTTCTTCTCCTTCTTCTGCCTCAATATCGCAACAATAAGCAGGAGCCTCATAGATACTCATCTGAATGGGCTTTACATTTTCCATCTTACTCACCTTAATCATCAAGGCTAAAGTGGCAAGAGCATCGGCCATCCGGTTTTCTTCCCGTGAGAGATAATGGAATGTGACGTCATCGAATTCGGTGATCAACTTGAGGACCAGTTTGCGGTAATCCATTAACTTGGAATCCCTTGTTTCCCATTCTCCTTTTAGTTGATAGATTACCAGTGCAGAGTCTCCATAAATCTCTAAAATCTTGATTCCCCGTTCTATGGCCACACGGATTCCCAATATACATGTTTCATATTTAGTCATGTTGTTTGTGCAATCAAAATCCAGTTTGCTGGTGAAAGAGTAATGATCTCCTTCTGGTGATACAAAGACTACCCCGACCCCATTATCTGTGGCATTTGAAGCTCTATCAAAATTCAATTTCCAAGGTCGTTCTTTCGTGATTGCCCCTTCAGTTGTCGCAATATACATTAAATCTTTATTCGGGAAATCGAAATCTATCGGCTCATAGTCTTCTAAGGCCCTACTAGCCAAGAAATCTGCTATCGCACTCCCTTTTATTGCCTTCTGATTAACATAGACTATGTCGAATTCCGAGAGCAAAATTTGCCATCGAGCTAATCTCCCATTCAATGCCGCTGACTCCATCAAATACTTCAGAGGATCTAATTTCGAAATTAACCAAGTGGTATGATACAACACGTACTGTCTTAATCTGCGTGTAGTCAAGACTAGGGTAGAACATAATTTCTCAATAGGCGAATATCGCGTCTCACAATCATTGAATTTCTTGCTGAGATAATATATCACTCTTTCCTTCTTTTCGGATTCATCGTGTTGGCCTAGTACGCATCCCATGGAATTTTCGAAGACCGTTAAGTACAAGATCAATGGGTGCTTTGGATAAATAGCCTTTGACCTTATTGAAGGTTTCCTGACATTCATCATCTCATACACCCGGGTTGTGTTTTCTAAGCAGGCAGAAGATAGGATCGCATTTCTCAGTCAACTGTGAAATGAACCGAGCAATGTAATTTAGTCTTCCTAAGAACCCCCGAACTTCTTTTTACGTGCTGGGTGATGGTAGCTCCTGTATGGCCTTGACTTTATCTGGGTCGATTTCAATTCCTTTTTTGCTGACTACAAAGCCTAACAATTTTCTTGATGCGGCCCCCAAAAGTTCATTTTGCTGGATTTAACTTTAATTGATATTTCCTTAGCCTTCCAAATAACTTTCTCAGGATTCTTACATGTTCCTCCTCTGTCTGGGATTTGGAAATCATGTCATTGACGTAAACCTCAATCTCCCTATGCATCATGTCGTGTAACAAGGTCACCATGGCCCTTTGATAAGTTGCTCTTGCGTTTTTGAGTCCAAAGGGCATCACCTTGTAGCAAAACGTTCCCCATAGCGTGACAAAAGTGGTTTTGATTATATCTTTCGGGTCCATCCTTATCTGATTATACCCAGAGAAGCCGTCCATAAAGGAAAACAGGGAATGTCCTGCTGTGTTATTGATTAGAGTGTCGATGTGAGGTAAGGGAAAATTATCCTTTGGGCTAGCTTTATTTAAATCTCGATAGTTCACACACATGCGCACCTTTCCGTCTTTTTAAGGAACGTGGCCTATATTAGCTACCCATTCAGAGTATTTAACCACCTGGAGGAAGCCAGCGTCAAATTGTTTCTTGATTTCTTCTTTTATTTTTAACAACACATCTGGTCTCATCTTTCGGAGTTTTTGTTGCACGGGTTTGCTTTCTTCCTTTATAGGGAGTTTATGGTCTACAATGTCAGTGCTCAAGCCGGGCATATCCTGATAAGATCATGCGAAGATATCTTGGAATTCTTGAAGTAAATCGATAAGATCCCTTCTAGTTTCTTCGGAGATGCTTGTTCCAATTTTCACCTCTTTCTTTTCATCTTTATGCCCCAGATTTATGACTTCCATTGGGTCCGAATGAGGCAAGATCTGTTTTTCTTCTTGTTCCATCATTCTTAACAGATCTGGAGGTACATCACAATCTTGATTATCTTCAAGGTCCTGAAGCTCTTCCGAACATGTATTTTGCTCGAAGTAGGATTCTAAGTTAGCGTCAGGGTTGCTCATATTGTTGATATTTGGGGATCTGTCAAAGGATGAAATGAAGGTCCAAAAAGCAAAATAAATTTACGAAAGAACGAATATGTGATATATGTATGAGTAAGTATGTATTAAAGAATAATTAATCTTGTTTATTAGATATGTACGAATGGTTTATTAAGCCGAATCAAAAAAATGAAAGAATAATTATGGAGAAGAATATAAGATGAAAAGTGCATTTCATTCAAATAGCTGAATAATGACCATGGGCCCTTTTACAAAAAGATTCATATTGCTTTCGAGCCTAAAGCAATAGGTGTTTTCGAGCATTACTCTGAGGAAGTCTTAAAAATTATAGGGAGTTCCTTCATGATCCAATTATTCAAGGTGCTTTCAGGTGCACACGGACCAATTCTAAATGGATTCCCTTCCTTTCCTTCATCAGATATAGCATTAATGCTTAGATCTTTTATGATGCCACTTGTGGTTCCAATTGTTTCCTGCTAGTTGATCACCTCCCCTAAGGCGAAAGACTCGTAGATGTGCGAGAAAACCATGGGTTTCCACGAGATGTCCTTTCCAACCAATCTGACCCTCCTTTTTTCTTATCTTTTCTCCAGCTCCTTCCCTTTTTGTTTTGTGTCTGGCTTGTACCCCAGGCCATAACGATCCCGCTTTTCTATTAGCATCGGCACATTAACTCTTCCTTGGAGGTATTTTCCTAGTCCTCTCCCAAGTATCGCTCCTTTTTCGATTGTTAATTTCAAACCTAGCCTAGTGGTCGATGATATTGCAGGCATAAGTATTTTTCTCCCTTCCGAAATAAAGGTTGCATTGACAAACTCTAGTGAGCGGAACGAACATTCCACTGCCTGCTCGTCTATCCTCACGTAAGGTGAATCGCTTGTTATGGACGGGATTATTTCCTCCTCAGCATTAATCGTGATTAGTAGCCCTTCATTTATTAACTTCACTTTCTGGTGTAACGAGGAAGGTACTCCCCAGCTGAGTGGATCCATGGTCTTCCCAGCAGACAGTTATAAGTGGGCCTAATATCCATCACTAGAAAATCTACTTCATACGTATTCGGCCCATTTTGAAAGGGTATTTCAATCTTCCTCATTACCTTCTTTTCTGTCCCGTCAAATGCTCTTACTATGTTATTACATCCTTTCACGTGAGAGCTATCAATTGGCAATCTTTGTAGTGTAGCTAGCGGTAGCACATTTAGGGCTGAATCATTGTCTATGAGTACTCCGGGTAGCGTATACCCTTTACAATGGGTAGTGATGTGTAGAGCCTTGGTAGACCCTATTCCTATCGTCAGTCTTTCATCATCGTTGAAGAAGACGAAGTTATCAGCACTCACATTTGACCAATCGATCTAGTTTGCTGACGAAGATGTCATTTGCTACATATGTTTCGTTCAGCACCTTCATTAGTGCGCTCCGATGGGCTTCCGAGCTTAAGAGCAATGATAGGATCGATATACGAGCAGGCTATTTGTGTAGTTGCTCTACCACACTATATTCACTATGCCTTCAGAACTTTAAAAACTCCTTTGCCTCATTCTCGGATACAAGCTCGTTGATGGGTGCTTCAGGCTTGTTGGTCGTTTCCTCCTCAGGCTCACACATTCTAGCTTTCCCTTTGTTGACCTCTTTTTCTTTATTCACAAGGTCATACAAGCTCGTAACAAGATTAACGTTCTTTCTGGATTCCCCCTCTCTTGGTATGGTCACGTTGCAATTGTAACTCCAGGGGACCTTCTTGCTGTCTTTGTAAGGAAACATTGCAGGCTTTTGTATGATAATGCGAGGAGTTGTCTGTTCTATTGTCGTACCACGAATAATCACTTTGGGGCGATTGCTTCCATAAGTCTTAGTTGTCCCGTCCTCAGTGGCGCAAACATCATCAGCTCCCCCACATTCTTCAAAAAATTCTAGCTCTTGATTGTCCATCAACATTTGGACCACGGCTTTGAACTCGATGCAACTTTGAATTTTATGCCTTTTAACGGCGTGAAATTCGTAATAGTCCTCATCCCCGATTATCATACTATTTTTATCGTTTAAGATTATCCCTTCTTTATCCAACTCTTGCCATACCCACCGAAGTGGAGATTTGATTTCTTCAACACTTCCCTTAATTTTTCTGGCTCCTTCTTCCAGCAAAGCATTCACCCCTTGCTCCGGGTGGTTAGGCAGAGGATTCTCAGCTATATTGGGTTTTGTCGGCTCTTCCAACTTTACGATCCCATGCTTTATGAATCCTTCGACTCGTCTTTTAAAAGCGGGGCAGTTTTCAATCGAGTGCCCTTCTGCCCCTACATGGTATTCACAGTGAGCTTTTGTATTGTACCAAGCCGAGAATGGGGGTTTGTATGGTCTTACATGTTGAGGAGCTACCTCATGCGCATCATATAATATCTTGTAGAGTTCCCCATATGACATCGGAAGGGGAGTTTATTGAATTCTTCCTCTACTTGGCCTAGTGCCCGTCTCCTGCCGCGGGGTATTTGGATAATTGCCCATTGGAGTTTTGGGCTAACTTGTCACGAAGGGTCTGGTATAACTAGGTCTGTATATGCTTGCATTGTTGACCTCGTTATCCTTTCTTCTAGGGGCAGGCCTTTTAGGGCTTTCTCCAGTTTCAATTTTGTCGGCTTTATCGCATTTTCAATCATTTCCCCTAACATTACCATATCAGAGAAACTCTTGGTAGTGTTTCCTAACAGATGATTTAGGTAAGGAACTTTGAGTATGTTGACAAACAACATTATTGTCTCTTTTCTGTTAGCGATGACTGTACTTGGGTTGTCACCTCGCGCCACCTCTGCGCATATGTTCTAAAGCTCTCATTTGACTTTTTTTCCATATTTTGCAGAGTAAGCCGATCAGGGGCTATTTTTATTTCATGGTCGTATTGTTTTAAGAAAGCTTGTGCCAAATCTTTCCACGAATGGATTTTTTATCGGCTCAACTGATTGTACCATCTGATTGCCCCGACTCGACCAGGCTGTCTTGAAAACAATAAATTAACAGTTGGTCGTTATGTACGTGCCCCGCCATCTTCCTGCAGAACATGGTTAGGTGAGCTTCAGGGCAGCTCGTCCCGCTATATTTTTCAAATTCTGGAGCTTTGAATTTAGGAGGAAGAACTAGATCCGGAACCAAACTTAATTCTTTGGCATCTACCCCATAGGTAATTTTAACCTCCTGTATCGCGTCGATTTTCTCTTCTAACCGCCTGTATTTTTCTTCTATTTGTCTGGGGAGATCTTCTCTTATCATCTCGTCAAAGTCTGGGACACCCAGATTCGCGGCATTATCCTCTGGGTTTGACCCTGATCCAATTGGATAATTAGCCGGTCGCGACGTGCCTATAGCTGGTTGCTGTGCCCTTACAGTAACAGTGAGCTCCCGTGTCGGCATTTCATGCGAAGCCGGGTTATGGAGGGGTGTAAAGCCTGAGGGGACCATTGGGTCCTCTTCTTCCTCAATAGTAAGGCTCTTTCCTTTATCAGCCATGTTTTGTTTTACTTGTGCTAATTCTTTTATTAAGCTATTCTGTACCTCCATGAATTGATTTTTCATTTCTTTGTACATCATGCTCATTTGCTCTTGCATCTGGTCTTGTAATTCCTTTTGGATTTGTTCAAGTCTTTGTTCCATGGCTTTAGTTTTCTTTCGAGTATTATAGCGGTGTGAGTTTTCAATGGTTACTGATGTAGCTGGATGGTAAATTTTTAATAAGTTAGGATTGTTATGCAGAAGTATGTAAAAATGCGATGTGAATAATATGCATGTATACAAGAGAAAGGTATTAACTGATAATTCATTTTCCATTTAGAAAATTTCATTTGGATAACAAGTTCCTTAACATAAAGCAAATTACATAAACGGTTTTGCTTTGATTGTCAAAGCCTTGACTTTCTTAAGGAGGCTTGATAGCTTTTGACCTCATTCCGTTTTCGTCTCGTACTGTATGCTTAGCTCTTCTGCTTCAACTGCCAGTGTTTGCACATGATCAGCTACTTCGCGGATTTGATTTAAAGCTTTACCCATAACATAATCCCTTTCTCTGACTTCCTTTTGAGTTTGCTGAAGATGCCAATCATTCGTCTCCAACGTCCTTTCCAAAATCTCAGTTCGTATTTTACCATTCTGTAAAGAGGCCTCTAATTCTTCCACCCTCTCACTTAATCTCTCGATCTCAGCTCGGCTTGCTTTCAACTCCATTACTAAATTTCGACTACGATGCTTGTACAAGGACTCCTCCAGTTCTCCTGCTTAAGCTTTTAATTCAGTCACTTCGGCTTGTCTTTCTAGAAGGCTACTCTTCGTAGTAATTTCCTGAACTTAGGCGTCTTGAAATTTGTTTTTCCAGTGACTTGTTTTATTTTTCTCTTCGCGAATTTCTTGCTGCCATTGCTCTAATGTCTTACCTAAACTGGCGATTCTCATTAACAATCGAAGCTTTTTATAGTCTTTCTTTAGGCTATTAAGATCCTTTTCAGCCTTATTCTTCCCTTTTCTTAATTTTTCCGCCTCTAGCTTCTGAACATCAACGTCTAATCCTAAAAGCACCTTCTCTTCCTCCAGTTTTTCTATCATTTTTCCCATCTCAACATTTTTCTTTTCGAAATCTTGTTTAATTATTTCTAATTCAGCTGAAACAACCTGCAAGTGTTCTTCAATTGGGCGGACATTCTTCGGGTTTGGCATAGGAATATCGTCGTTGATCCTTCTGTTTCTCCACCAATCATTTTCTGCAGTTATCATGGGATTGGCATCGAATGCTTTCATTTTTCGAACCTGGTTTCATGCATTTGAGATTTTCCGAATCCTTTTCTTATTGTTTTTTCCCCGGTACACGAATTCACATTAAGCTATCCCCTGAGTTACGGGTATGAACTATCTTGATCTGTATTGTCTTGAAACCAGCAAAGGTGCATATCCGGTTGCACCCCATATTCCTGCCAATGAGACCCAGTCAAGATCTCCGCACCGATACAATATTTCATCAAGAATAAACCATGGTGCTCGTCACTCTATATCTTTGTCTTTGAGGCTCTAGAGTATGGCCATCCACTTTTCTTCTGAGAAGTTTTCTTGTCTTTGTGTTGCCAAGAACTCTTTCAAAGGGGAGTAATCTTTAGACAAGTACTGATAGGACACTTTTTCTACTTTCCAGAAGTGACTATGAAACCATACCATCAATAGCGGTGCGCAAGGAATAAATTGACCTTCTCCCTCCTTTCTGCATGCGTTTAAGGATCGGAAAGTTTCAGCTAGTATAGCCGGGACAGGTGTCACTTTTTTACTTAATCTATCAAACAAATCTATCACCGCGTCTTTTATATGCCACAAAGCCTTTAGAAAAACGACCAACTCATAGATACTTAGGGCTAAAATGTCGATTTTTTCTTCGCATCTGGATGAGCCAATATCAAATCTCTCAGGCTTTTCCACGTGATGCACTTGTTATCGCCTTTGACCTTAACTCGAGCTGCAACCCACTGTTCGCTCATGCCGTGATGTTTATTAATCTTTTAACCATGGTCGGGAGATTTGGAGCTCTAGAATAGGTCTTATCCACTGACATCTTCGAACAACGGAGCAGAGTGGTATATTCTTCTATCATCGGTGTCATGTCTATATTCCCGAAGGTGAAGCAATTGTAGGCTGAATTCCAATATTATGTTAAGGCTTTAAAGAGGGATTTGTCCACCTAAACTTTGCACAAGTATGGCAAATCTCCATATTCTCAGTAAAAGGTCTGTTTCATGTTGTTGTCCCAATTGCCCCAAATCTCTTTCAATTCTAGCACATTGTTTTGAGCCGTGCTGATCCTGGTATAATCCCAAAGTTCTGACTCATATCCTTCCACTAAGCTATCTCCCTTTTGGCATTGAGTCTCCTCCGACCACATGCGCACGACCATATTGTCCTCCACTTTATCAAAGTACTTGTTTTCCATGATTAATTCACTTATCGGTAACTGAACTTTTGAGTCAATATCTTCTCTTTATATGATGATGAAATGCGATGCAAAAAGAGACAAAATAAATAAGTTAGCGAAACACAGCAATATCAATATACAAGAGTTTGTTTTGGAAGGTTGCTAAATGGTTTAGTATATCTCCTTTCTAAGCAAGTTTCTACGTCTTACTACATGTGGTTTTAGGTTCTAAAGTAGGGGTACCCAAACCAGCAGATTCCTCGGTCCTCACCCTTTACAGGCTCATACGAACGAGTTCAGTTTAGGTGGGCGCATTTCCTACATATTTTCACGGAAGTAAAAACTTCACAAAAATAAAGGTATTTTGTAATCCCGAAAGCGATCCACTATCCTGCACGGAGGTGAAGACCTCACGAAGGAGTAGTTTCTGGCTTCCACTTAAAAGGTAATATCAAATGCAAATGCATGCAAATTTACACTAGCAATATCACATGATAGAGTGTCACAAAAGATGTCGAGGATCGCCTATTAAACAAAACTGAAGTTTAAAAGTTTCCAAAGAAGACCCGAAAATAATTAATTTTGGCTTAACTCTCATTTATTTAAAACCGTCCCCTGGAGTTGCCAAGTTGTCGAAACCGATTTAAAACAATGTTTCAAAAATTATTTTAATGTTGGGAAATGGGAGTCGCCACCAATCCTTTTGTTCGGTATGATTGGATCACGTCAAAACGTTTAAAATCCATTTTGAAAAATATTTTGGTCTTTGTAATCCAAAAAACGAGTTCGGGAGCCAGTTACGCATGAGGAAGGGTTAGCACCCTCATACGCCCAAAATTGGTACCACATTGATTATTTTCGGAGCTTAATTTGTAACATTTAAAAGCTTGAATAAAATTTAAAATACGATCCTTGAATGCATGAGTTAAGTTTAAAAGAAATCGGGTTTGTTTGGAAATCTCGCTATTTCAAAATGATCGAGGCAGAAAGTTACGTCTAGTGAGTTAGGACATGACATTTCAGGACTTAGGAATAACGAGCTTTTCTTTGTAGAACCCTTTTTTTTAAAATTTTTACGAAAAGGATATTCGATTATCTCGATTCGAAGAAAGGTTGCACCTAGTAAGTTAAGGCGTAATATTTCAGAATCGAAGATAAGGAAACATTGCCTCGATTAAGGGTATTCGATTATTTCGATTTGAAGAAAAATTACACCTAGTGAGTTAAGGCACAAATTTTCGAAACTCGAAATATAAGAATATTACCTCGATTTTAAAGTTATTATGAAAAATAATTTTTGAAAACAAGCATGCGAGTTAAATATGAATAAGTAGTTAATAATAGATATTACATAACGCGAAGCAAGATGAATAAAAAGATAAATTATTTGCGAAAAATCAAAAATGTAAAATATGAGTGCATAATAATTTAAAAATAAATGCAAATATTAATGAGAAAGAAGAATGATGCAATCGAAGTTCAAAATGAGACTTTTCGGATACCCGAGGGTAAAATGGTAATTTTGGATTCTCGGGTGTGAAATGGTAATTTTTGGAAAATTCAAGGTTAAAAATGGAATTTTTAGACATTTTGGGGTAAAAGGGTAATTTTGAGAGTTTCGAGGTCGAAAATGAAGTTTTTAAACATTTGGGGGTAAAATGGTAATTTTTGGAAGTTTTGGGGTTAAAAATGGGATTTTTGGAAGTTTGGGGGTAAAAATGAGATTTTTAGAAGTTTTGGCGTCAAAAATGGGATTTTTGGAAATTCGGGGATAAAAATGGAATTTTTGAAAGTTTCGAGGTTAAAAATGGGATTTTTGGAAGTTTAGGGGTAAAAATGGAATTTTGGAAGTTCGAGGGTAAAAATAGAATTTTTGGACAGTTTAGGGACCTCCGGGATAATAAAACCAAAAAACAGGTGACATGTGGCAGCCTTTCAGGCATCCTGAAGTCAGAGGACTATTTTGAAAACCATGGGAAATTTTTGGGGCAATTTTGTAATTAAAGCGAACCTAATTTAAGGATTAAATTAAAACAAATTAGAAATAAAAGGGACGGTTTGCATAAATAAGCCAAAATCATGACACGTGGCAGCTCCTAATGCTTTTAAAAGGTCGAGGGGCTAAATTGAAAAACCATGAAAATCATTAGGCCAATTTAAAATTAATTAAAAGTGTAAAAAGGACCTGATTGAAAATTTTAAAAAAAGCGAAAGGATCGAACGTATAAATAACCCCTCCTTCGAAAACACGCGAATCCTAAGTCAAGTCGGGTCGGATTCGGGTAATAGTTTGGAACAGTGTTGTTTTAGGGATGAAACTCAGCCCTCAAAACGACGCCGTTTTAAGGGCTTATAAATAACCCTTTTCAAAAAAAAAATCATTTCATTCAGCCTTTACAAAAAAAAAAACCAAAAAGCTCTCCAAAAAAAACCTCTCCCCCCTCCTTGGGCGGCCATGCTCCGACTGGTCAGGCTGGTTGCCATCCGTCGCGCGTAGGGTCACACGCGCGCCGCCGATCCCCGCGCGTGGGCATCGCGTGTCACCACTTGAAGTCTTTCGGTGCACACGTTGCTGCCTTCATGTCCACACGCCATCCTAGCCACCTGGGTTGCACCACACGTGCCTCCGCACATGGCTTCCCAGGTAAAGTACCCTCTTTTCTTTCCTTTTTTTTTTTTTTTTCTTTTTTCCTTTTTTTAAAAACGTTTCAATCCCTTTTTTTTTTTTTAAACGTTTCCTTTTTTTAACCGTTTTATTCAACTTTCATTATTAGTATTTTGATTCCTTTCTTTTTTTTGCAGATCCATGCACGGCGAGGTACGAAATTTCAACGGAGGCTTCGACGCGAGCTTCGATGACGGCAACGCGGGTCAGGAAAGTGCCTTCTAACCCTTTGTTTTCCTTTTTTTTTTATTAATTATATTATTTAATACTATTAATAAATTCATTATTGTTATAATTAATAATATTATTATTAAAAAATATTTATTATTAATAATTATTAAAAAAATTGTTCGCTTATTATAAAGTCATTAATACTTATTATTAATAATAAACCTATTTAAAATATTTTGGAATAGTAAATAATAAATATAAAAATGTATTCAATGCATGCATCTTAAACGTCGGTAGCAAACAAGCATGTAATTAATACTCATTAGTTCATACCTTGAAAACAGACAGTCTCTGAACTCGATTTGAGTCTGTTATTGATCGCTTCCTTGCTCACGTTTGTATACTACTGTTGTGTTTGCATATGACTCTTAGTAAAAACTGTATTTGTATTGATCTTTTTTTGTGAATGAACCGTCATCCTTTACAACTGAAATGAATTCGATTTTTATAGCCTATGTTATCATCATTCTTTTTTGTTTTACATCACTTAATGTATGTCTCCTTTCTCCTTTTGCAGGTCTAAAAAATGCAGTGGTGGTTGGTGCAGTCCAAGTTGGGGTGATCGGTGCTAGCTGCTGATGAGCAACTTGGCTGCTGACGTGGTGGCCTCTGATTTGCTGAGATGGACAGCATCCATTTGTAGTAGATTTTTGTTCTAAGTGATTTGGGTCAATGGGCCCAATTAGGTTTTGGGTGTAATTGGGTTATTGGGTTAGTTTTGGGTTCAAGTTTTGTAATTTGGACTTTGTTTTTGGACTTTTTAATTAAGTTTTAAATCTATTTAAATTTTAATTAAAATTAAATTTAAAGCAAATTTAAATTTAAAAGATAAATTTAAATTTAAATTTAAATTTAAAAATAAATTTGAATCAATTTAAACCCAATAAAAGGCTCAAACCAAACCACTGGCCTTGGTTAAAATTGGGCTTCAACAGATATATGTTTTATTTAAAATTTAAATAATAAATTAACTAAAATTTATTATTTTTATTTCACATATAGTAGAATGAATTTTACAAAATTGAAGACAAAGAGGATATTATAGAAGAATTCAACGAGTGGCTCCAGTAGAAAAGTAGATGATGTTCATCCTAAGAGTCCCGGGTTCGAGCACCTGTATGTGCAAGGTGTGTGTGTGCGCGTGTTGTCAAAGGTTTAAAAAAGTATGAATAGATATTATCATGTAATCAAACCAATCTATTAAAAAAAAGATATTATAAAAAACTAAATTGTAAAGAGTGTATTTCGTACTTTATAATTGTTTTTATAAATGAAAATATATTATATAAGATAAAAATAAAACATAAAAAAAAATGATTCTTGACCTATTCATAACATATAATTTACACAATGTGTCAATTATACAATGCATTAAATATAACTCTAACAAGCCGATTGTGTCTTAGTTTGATTGGCATGAGCATTGTTACTAATGTAGGAGGATGTGGGTTTGAATGCACTGAAGTGCATTAACTTCCTATTCATGAGTTGGTGAGGAACTATAAGTAATTTTAAGCATTATGTCAAAAAGAACATATATAATCAAAACCTATATATAATGAAATTGTTCAATATATATATATATATACTACTCCAACAGGAATATAAAAAAGTGTTAAATTGTGTAAAATGTTGGCATAATGATTTTTCACCTTCCAACTTTATAAAAAAGTTATTTTGGCTCTCAATTTAATTTTTCGCTTTTTTAGTCATTGAATTTATATTTTTTGTCAGATCACCCTAAAATGAATGGAGAAGTCAATATTTATCAACTTCATTGTTGTGGTATATATGTGGATGATACGTTAGCATTTACTTAATTTTTCAAAATTTTAAAAATTCAAAAAATATATATAAAAGTTTTAAAAAATTAATAAAATGCTGATATGTTATCCACGTGGAAACCCACATGTATGCCATACTAGAGGTGTTCATGGGTCGGGTCGAGCTGGGTTCGAGCCTAGCTCAACTAAAAATTTAGGTATGTTTGTTAGGCTCGAGCCTGGCCTAGTCCGAAAAATGTGTTTAAAATTTTGTACAAGCTCGACCCGGATAAAAATGCTAAAACCCAAGCCCAACCCGGCCTTCCCATATTAATTTTTTAATATTATTTTTATATAATTATATATATATATATATATATATATATATATATATATATATATATATATATATTACATTAAAAATACTAAAAACATTAAAATAAATATTTCCTAACAAATTAAAAATAAATTTTAAAAAATATATACTTAAATAACACTAAAATAGATGCAACTTAACAAATAAATATCTTTAAAATAGTAATAAAATTAACAAATGCCTCTAAAATAATAAAAATAACAATAAATAAATTTTATAGAATATCTAAACAATAACAACAAAATAATAGGAACATAATAGTAAAATTGTAGCAAAATAAAGAGAAAACAACAATAAAATATCATTAAAAAAAAGAAGATTTTTTTGTCCTTTTGTGAATTCGGGTCCAGTCAGGTTAGGTCGGGTCGAGCCCGAACCAAAAATGTCTTACCCGAGGTCCAGCCCATTTTTTTTAAAACGGGCCTTATTTTTTGCTTAAGCCCATTTTTCGAGCTTATATTTTTGTCCAAACCTTTTCATTTTTAGAACGGTCTTCCGGGTCGGGCCGTGTGGCACGGCCATGAACAGGTCTATGTCATATCAACAAAGTTAAAATAAATGTCAATTTTTTCATTCATTCTAACGTGATTTCACAAAAAAATATAAATTTAAAAGTTAAAAGAGAGAAAAATTAAATAAAAATTTGAAATATTTTTTTTAAGTTAAAAAGAGTATCATACCTAAAAAATCTAATGATTTTACGGAGCAGGCATTTTATTGGATGACGGAATGTGACTAAAATAATATTGTGCAGTGCACTGCTAAATGATAATCAGTAAGCAGAAAGGCATAGATTACGGCCTTGATTGGTTGGTCTTCGAGAAATGTATAATATTGACATTGGGCCCTGAATTAATGCCAATTTTTGGGTTCCTGTTTCTACTTTTAGGACTTTGAACATAAAAAGACTTAAACATATGTAAATATCTCTATTATTTTATTATTTAAAATTTTAATTTTGTTGGTATCACGAGTAAACAAAACATTAATTAGTAGGAGTGAAAAAAACTTGATTCGATTAAAAAACATTAATTTTTTTTAAATTTCAAGTTAATTGAATCAAATTATTCGGTTTTTTTCGAGTTAACTTGAATGAGTAATTCGATTTTTTTTTAGACGATTTGAATTTTACAATTTAAATAACTCAAATAATTCTAATAACTTGAATAAAAAATTGGTCTAAATACCCCTTTAATCCTTATCAATTTAAAAAATAAGCAAATTGATCTATCTCAACAAAAATAAAAAAATATATATTCAAAATATTTATAAAAATTTTAAAATTTCAAAAATTTTTAAAATTATAAAAATTAAAAATTCTAAAAAAATATAAAAGGGATAATTTTTAAAAAAAATCAAAATTGTTATGAATATTAAACAAAATTCTAAAAAAAAATATAAAAGGGATATTTTAAAAAAATTCAAAATTGATATGAATATTTTATTAAGTAGATATCCATCAAAATCAAGATAAGTTTGGATGAACATTAAATTCTAGTAGTCATTAGAATTAGAGTTCTATTTCATTTATATTTTCTATGCCTATAAATATAGACTTTGGAGAAGCATTGTAACTGACTTCTATTGACTAATAAAATACGCTTTCTCTTTGCTCTCTTATTCTCTTTGTTCTTTACTCTGTCTTTTTATTTTATAACACGTTATCAACACGATTCTCTTTTAATTATTTTTCTTCATAAGTTAGAAAAATATCCCCAAATTTGTTATTCTCAATTACCTCCTAGAGTTACTGCTATTTAAATTGTCAATTGAGGCTTGCGCACTATGAGTAATCATTAGAGGTTTTAACCATTCAATGTTCATGATAATAGCCATGGTGCTAACGATGATGTTAAAGATATTCAGGTATATTTCACTATGATTTATTTATTATATCATGTTTATTATAAATTGAGACTAATCATGACAACATGAATAGATAGGTTTTGATTTGAAATCCACGCATGTTTGCGATAGTGACTATAGAATAAATAATCTAATGAGATATTTATAAGTTCGTCCTATTAAATTTGTTGCATTCTCAAAACTTTATGCAAACATAAAGTAAATAAAAATATATAATAATTGACCACTAAAAGTGGGAACATAGTGATGAATAAGAGAACAATGAGAGTTCTCAAGATAACTCTTCAAAAGGCAAAGATAACTTATGTTATCAATATGATATGAAAGGTTATTGCCCACATCTGTAGCGTATGCCCAAATATTTTGTTTTTGTTAATATTCTTTAAAGAAATATATTAGAATGTAGCAATGAATTCTATCATTATAAATAAAAAATATTTATTTTATTTGGTATTGAAACAAACCAATATTATTCCAAAATTTGATAGTACAAAATTAGTCAAAAGCTTCAGAAGAGCTAATATATTAATATATTGTGATGGTTAATCCATTGGTTTTAAAATATATTCATAATGGATCTCATATTGAGATTGTGAATGAGGAAAATATTATATTTCATATGAATCAAAAGAAGATTAGGATATTGATTTATATTTATTATAAATTGAATTGATTGTGACTATCTTTATAATATTCTTTTGTCATTATCCCCAAGGGGTTGAAGTTAAAATATTTGATTGTCAAAGATCCACTTAAATTGTTGAAGAAAAAATATGAGCAATAGAATATGGTAATTTTATCTAATGCTCGTTATAGATGGATGCACTTGAAGTTACAAATTTTTAAAACTGTGATTATAACTTTACAGTATTCAAAAAAAGTTCTCAACTAAAATTACATGGAAAAATATTACTGATGAGAACCTTGCAAGAGAGAACTTGTTCAACTTTTCATTATTCAAATGTGCTTCTACGATAGCAATATCATGAAAAAATATTACTTATGGTTGAAACAAAAGTTTTTAACCACGAAACCTAACCATTCCCCGAAGTGAATGTAACAATACATAACAATTATGAATATTTTGGTTATGTGAATATCTTGGCATATTCTCTGAAATGAATATTGCATATAATTATTTGGAAATTATATTATGACTTAGTATCATTATAAACTTCACATTGATTTAGACATTTCCAATAGTTAATGTCACAATGATACTTATATGTGGATACAAAATGAAAGGAATGATAGTAAAATTATCAATTTGTTACAATTTAGTTCAAATTGAAACGCATGTTAAAGTAAATTAGAAGTTTACTGGTACAAATATATTTACTATTTGGCATGACCAGTTAGATCATCCTGGATCATATATGATGCGAAAATTAATTGAAAATTCATATGAACATTTATTAAAGAACCAAAATATTCTTTAATTTAAAGAATTCTCATTTGTTTATTGCTCTCAATAAAAATTGGTTGTTAAAAACTCACTAGCTAAAGTTGAGATTTAATGTCTTGCATGAATATGAGCTCATTAATCCACCATGTGAATGGTTTTGATATTATATGATTTTGGTAGATGCATCTACAAAATAATCACATATGTGTTATCAACTTGCAACCTGTCATTTGAAAGATTGTTTGAATAATTAATTTCAGATCATGCAAGTAAGACAATTCATTTTGCTAATAATGATAAGTTTATATCTTAGCCTTTTATTGATTGAGTTTGAAAAATTTTGGTAAAAGTTTGTTATTTATGCGTATAATGGTTTTGAGAAATTATTGATTGAATACATTTGATTAATGGCTAAACCATTACTTATGAGAACTAAAATTCCTCTTTCAACATGGGATATGTTGATTTACGTGTTGTACGCATCAAGCTAATAAGTTTTAAATACTCCCTATTACAATTGATTTTTGGTCAAGAGCTAAATATTTTTCATCTTTGAATTTTTGTATGTGCGTATATGTTCCAATTGCTCCACCACAACGCACAAATATGAGTGAATCCTCAAAGAAAGTTGGAAATATATATTAATTATGAGTCTCCTTTTATTATGATATATTAAATGTATTGGAGATTCAATTATGACATGATTGTATTACTATTTTGATTTGATAGTTTTCCTGACATTATGGGGAGAAAACTAATAACTTATAATGAATTAAGAGGAAGAATTTGAACCAGAAGTAAAGTTCCAAATATGAAAATTTTCATAAAAGGAAAAAATCTAGATGGTCATATAGTGAAGGAGGGTGCTCCAGAAGAGACCTAAGACATAACTAATAAGTAAAACTTTAGAAGAGATCCAGGTACCTAAAACTGAAGATTAAAATAGTGAAAATAAGATATCTTGATAGTTATGTCAATTTGAAAAAATATCAAACCAATAATAAAAGACAATGGTTTTGCATGCAATATTATTTTTGAAATAATGAAATAAAAGGAGAATATTAAATAAATCTCTTGGGAAATATAGATATGGAATAAATTGGTCAAAATAAAAAGACGCAACTCAAATACAATTAAATTCGTGGAGTTTTTGGATCAGCAGTCCAAATATCTAAAGGTAAAAAGCCAATGAGGGTACAAATGAAGTAGTTTTGCAAAGGCGAAATAAAAATATAAAGTTTTTCGCTAAGTCTTGGCATTGATTATGAGAAGATATAATATTCTTTTGTGGTGAATGCAATAACCTTTAAATATATTATTAAACTGGCAATTCATACTTGCGTCTAATGATTGTTTTTATAATTTTTTGTGAATCACTATATAGTTAAGTTTATATTAAAATCCTTGAAGGATTTGGAATGTCAGAAGCATATTGAAATTATTGGGAAATTGTTCATTTATATGAATTGAAATAATTAAACATGTGGTAAATTTGACTTAGTCAATAGTAGTTGAAGGAGGATTATAAAATTATCCAAAATACCTATTTGTATTTTTATAGGAGAATCATGATTAAAGTTTGTTATAATTATTGTTGAAACTCTTGAAAAAATCAAAATATATTTCTCCCAAATTTTCTCTCGCTCATTACTTTCAAAAGAATGATGATATAAATACTTAGTAGATACATTCAAATAGTCATTTGAAAGACTAGTATTCAAAATTGAATATGTAGAATATGAGATATTATGTGATGTTTTTATGATGGAGAGTGAATGCGTGTTGTACTCTTTTTCCTTTAACCGAGGTTTTGTCTCATTGGGTTTTCCTGGTAAGGTTTTTAATAAGGCAACATGTTATGCGTATTATATATATGTGTATTCTTTTTCTTTCATTAGGAATTTTTTTTCCCACAGGATTTTTATCTTAGTAAAGGTTTTAACGAGATACGTTATTTACCAATGGACATCCAAGGAGGAGTGTTATGAATATTTTATTAAGTGGACGTCCATCAAGATCAATATAAGTTTGGATGAAATTTAAATTCTAATAGTCATTAGAATTAGAGTTCTATTTCATTTATAGAGTTCTATTTCATTTATACTTTTTATATCTATAGATATAGACTTTGGAGAAGCATTGTAACTTACTTCTATTAATCAATAAATTATGATTTCTCTTTTGCTCTCTTATTCACTTTATTCTTTATTCTTTGTCTTTTTATTTTATAACAAAAATAATAATTTTGAGGATCTAAACAAGTAAATTGTCTAATCAAGTTTTATCATTTTAAAGTATCTTATTTTTTTTCTCTTATTTTGCTTCAAATATATATTGTTTCAAATTTATGTGCTATGATATGAAATTAGTTATATTGTAATAAGATTTTAATTTGATGTGTTTATTTTTTTAACTTTAATTCGAACAATTTCACTCTATTTGTCTCGACACAAATTTCATCTCACTCAGATCGATTTGAAAAAAAACTCCAATCCCCCACTTTGTAATCTTTATATCTCATCAAATGAAATTGCCACCATTCATTCATCAAAAAAAATAAAATTGAGTGGTTATATTAGATTCCAAAAATTTGCTCCATAATTCCTTAACTTGTAAAAATAATTCTTTTGAAGTTTTGCATCCTCAAGGTGAAAGGGTTCAGTATCGTGACATCCATATCATTAGTATTGTGACACCCACTCTAAATGATGTTTTCTTCGAGGTCAGGCTATTGTCGTCTTCCTACACGAACTCAAACATATCGTTAGGTCCCTCATGACATCGTGTTACAAATTTGAGTCTCTAAAGGAGTAAAATTCAGCCAAAAACATTTATTAAAGGTAAAAGCTAAATTTAAACAAAAACATAGAAAAAATACTTAATTTGCTTGTGAATAAGCTCATTGAGTGTATTCGAGAGACTAATTTGACATATCAAATTATGATAAATCATTTATAGGGTTATATATCTATTATATATTATAAAATGTAAATACATTTTAAATAATTTAAAAATAATATAAAATAAATAGATTTTTTCGTTGGTTTGATTCGAAAATTAAAAAACCAATAATCGACTGAATTAATCGATTAAATCGAGATTAAAATCGATCAATCTACTCCAATCGACTAAACTGAAACCAAAAAAAAAAAACGAATGGGTCAATTTTTTTCTGCTAAAATTGAAAATTGATCTCCAGTAGATTTCAATTGTATAAAAAAGAAACCATAAGGTATTTATAACCACATGGATATGAAACTCGACACTCATACTTAACAGCCATAGATGTCATGTATTTTTATATTAATTAAGATTTAGGATTTTCCAATCATTAAAATCCATTTAAATTGGGTAAACATCATATCGAGATTAGATTTGATCACGAGTCAGGTCACATGTTTAGGTCCGAAGGTCCACCCAAAAGGTGAGAGGGGTTTGAGAAAAAATATAAGCTTAGACAAAACATGAGGCCAAGTTTTTAAACGGGTCAAGCCTTGAGTAAGATTTTTTGGCCCGAGCATAGCTCGAATTTGCCTATTTTTTTTCACTGTTGTTTTGTTGTTGTTTCCTGCCATTTTGATATTGTTTTGGTATCATTTTGCTATTATATTACTAGTATTTTGTTGTTATTGTTTAAATATTGTATAACTCTTGTTTTATTATTAATTTTACTACTATTTTAAAAGCATATGCTTATTAAGTTGCAACTATGTGTTATTTAAGTATAAATATTTTTAATGCATTTTTAATTTGTCGGGAAACATTTGTTTTATTTTTTAGTGTATGTGATGTATTATATTTTTTAAAAATTTCTTTTTATATAAAAAATTCAATACGGATGGATTGGATAGAGCTTGATTTAAGCACATTTGAGCTGAGTTTGAGCAAAATTTTAAATCCGTTTTTTTAAACCGCGCCGAGCCTAAACCTAAAAAAAACTTAAATTTTTGTATTGACCCACTTAGTCAGTGATCAGGTTTAATCGAGATTGTCCTTAAAAGAATAGGACAAATCAGTAAGTAATGGAATAATTATATATCATTATAGATTTAGTTTGTATGCAATAGAAATCGCATAATTTATAAAAATAAATTAAATTATTATATAATTAGGAAAGGGAGCATGCAGGCGCAGGGGAGGAGGGTGTGATTGAAGTGAAGAAGTCCCCCATTGGTTGAAAGGGGAAGAGATGAGGTGCCTTGCCATGTTTTGCCGGTGATGCTGATGGCTTACCCTCCATTTTTGTGTATAATTATTCAACCAAAATTGTCGGAATGTTGGCTTAAATTATTGCTTCTTTTGGTCAAGCTGGCCGCCCTCTTTCTTTCAATACCCTTAATCCAACGCTTCCCCGTTAGGATCTTACCCTCTGTTCTCAATTTCTTCATATCCCTTTCCTCAATCATTTTAAATTTGTTCATGCATGAGAAGATTTCAGAATCTTTTCAAATTTCATATTCATACATGGAGCTTACCGGAATATATTATTATTCTATTGCGATGATGTGGTACTTTGATATTTATGTCGAATTATCATCTGAAAATTTTAAAAAGTTATATATTAAATTTAAAAATTATAACATTTTTATTTTTATTTTTATTTTAAATCAAGTGATGATGTGATATGATATCAGAATGTTACGTCATTATGCCTTGACGAAATTCAAGTGTATGGACCCAATTAGGAAATGTACAAAGTTTCGAGACTAATATGCACTAAAAATGTTGCAACTTTTTTTTCAATTTGATCCTTGAACTTCTTTTGTCCACACTCCACAATAGTTTTATCTTAGTTCTCCAAACAAAAATCTAGATTTTATTCCCACTTAACCCTTAATGACATTGATTTGAGTATCGGATTCTAAGCAATCGAGAAAAACTGTCTATGCAATTTTGTCATTTCTAATTTCTTATCACAGTGAAATGCTTATTGTGAAAAAAAAAAAATCGTAAGGACTTAAATAAACTCTACTAGTTCAAGGACTTCTTCGACATATTAACCTTTTTATTTTCTAGAATGTCTGTCGGAGACACCCTTCGTGCTTATAATTAATTAATTAATTAATTTCTTCTTTTTTAGGCATTATTATATGAGTCAATGTTTGGTTTTTAAATTAAGACCGTTGAATATTAAAATTATTTATTTATAATAAAAAGTTAAATGGAAATGTTTGTTCAATTCGGACCATGCATTTCATCTTTGATGAAACGCCTGCAAAATTGACTCTAAAAATGGTGTCCAAAAATGCAATTACCAAATCAAGCAAGTCAATGTTAGGCCAAATCCAGAACAAAAATTTTGATTTACAAAATTTTAATTTATAATTATTATTTAAGTTTATAATTGAGTTGATGTCAACCGTTATGAATCAATTGGGATATCAATTCGGTTAAAAAAATTACAGAAATATTATTCCGTAATTAAACTAAGTTATATTATTTGAAACTAATTTTAGGGTTTTTTATTTTAATTTTAATATGCACAATTTATTATCTCCATCAGTTGTATATATTCTTGATAATTGAGTTGGTTCCATAAGTTAACTTGACATCAACTCAAGATTGATGACAACACCATAATAAACAATTACACTTATTTAATACTCTTAATCTGATATGTTTATGTGTTTAAATTTTATTTTTCACAATTTAATATATATTTTTCCATTTTAATATCATGTGTCGCTATTAATTAGTATCATTCATGCTTGTTTTAATTTGGCTCTATACAAAATATAGGCTTTAAATTTCCTTCAAGTCTGCTCATATTTGTTGATGGTTAAGTCAATCATATCTTATGCTCTTTCTTCTTCTTTTTAATTTATGTTATTTCTAAATTCAATAAAATTTTTAATGTTTACGTTATAATATTAGACATGTTATTATAAATTTAAATTTTATGTGATATAAATTATATAATTTATGAAAATAAAATAAATTACTTATATATTAAAAAATTAGAAAATAAGTTTAGATTGAGCCTTGAATGTTAGAGTATAACCTAAGTTTATATCTAAACTTTTTTTTTTTTTTTTAAGTTTTACATTTTTTTCTTTAATTCTCTCAAATATCGGATGAAACTTTAATTTTTGAATAAATTTAATGTGAAATATATGAAAGCTATAGATGAAATATTGAACATGATAAAATTCAAATCCTAAACTTATTTTCTTGTAAAAACTTCAACAGTAGGAGTCAACTAAATTAAACTCCTAACTCATATATATAAAAATATATATATATATATATATGTGATGTTGAAAAGTATGCTGAAGGAGTTGAGAAAAGAAAAATATTCATAAAACCCAAGTTCGGAATTAATGGGTTTGGTGTAAAATAGTAAATGTGACGTTGATCTCATTGGACAAAATTGAAGAAATTAAATTGCCTACCTATGGGGGTCTTTTCTTTGGCCCTTCATTCCTGTCTACCTCTTGACCATGGCATTTCCCAAATCACCTCCACATCCTTTGTATTTACAAAAAAATACCGACCTCTGTATTTATATATATGTTTGTGGAGGGGGAGGTGTACTTTTTTTAAACAAATCTTCAAAATATTTTTAATTAGAAGTCAAAGAGTTCAATCTGATGAAACATTTTAAAATTATGTTGAATTCATCATCTTAGACACTCAAATTTTCTATAAAGTTGAAAGATAAAATCTTGATTAAAGATGATTAAAAACGGGGTAAATCTCGGAATTTATTCAATTAAAGGAAGTGGGAGCAAAAATTGAGCAACAAGCACAAGTGGGTAAAAACAAAATAACATAAGGGTGAGAAAGAACAAGAAAGCCAAGCCAAACCCATGATGTAGACCAATCGAAAAAAGTAGTAAAGGTTTTGAGGGATACCTTCGCACAATTGCACATGCCCTAAATCTCCTCACACTCGAAAAAATTAATATTTTAAAATTTAATTTAATTTCAGATTGAGTGGAATAAGAAAAATCCATATTTAAGCTCGATTCAAAATGAGTTGAGGCGCCTATTGGACTATACAAGCCACTCACCTTCTTGACAGGTCCCTATATTACAGCTAGTTGAGAGTAGATTTGTTTAAGGGTTAGGCTACAGCCATCTTTACTAGGTCCAAAATGTTTATTATTTGACTATTAGTAGTTTTGTAGAATGGAAATCTTCATAGGTATGCTGCCCAAAGGGAAAAAAAAAAAAAAAAAAGGGTTTCCCAATTTAGAAAACCTAGAGGGAAGTCGCCATTGTAATATATAACTTGCAGCAATGTTAACAAGACGAAAAAGAAGAAGATGATGACTACCCAGATCTTGGGTTGCAGGCAAAAGGGTTTAGAAGAGAGAAGAAAAGAAAAAAGAGTTGACCCACAGCTTGTTGATGAAGGTGGTGACAGGTGAGAGTGGTACTGGTAGGGACATTGTCATTACCTCCTATATTATCACCACCAAGCTTTCCTTACATGAAGAAGAGGAGGAATGATCCTGTTTTATGGTTACTGATTGCTTACTGCTTCTGGTCACCAAATGGGGGCTCACATCTCCACCTGAGACACTACCTCCTACTTAACCCTCCATCCCTCAAATGTTAATGCCACCAAATACAAGCACCACATATATGTACCCCCCCTTGGCAGCACTCTCCAGTTATGCCCATTTACAGAAAATCCACACCAATTAACTCTGATTTTTAATGCACTAAAACTCCACCACTTTAGTGAAGGATTTTCATCTATGGAAGCTTTATCGTGTCATTAAGAGAGGTGTATTAACAAGTGGGCTAGCTTCGCGATTCTAATAAATTAAAATAAAGGGATTAACTTATCAACTTTTTATAAAGTAGAAAGATGGAATTCAGAATTAGAGCAATTATGAGTTATGATGAATGAATGATGAGTTTGTTAAACCTAAGCTAATGAAATCTAGTCTCGTTGTCCCTTGAGCCTAAAGATTTAACTTTGTTAGGTAATGAAATCACGCCCCCAAAGATGCTTAATTAGTGCCAAAATATAATATTAATTCTTCCATATCAAACCCTATCTAAATTACTCATACCAAAATTGAATTTCGCAGTACTCAATTGCATTGCACATATATATGTGCTACTGAAAATGTAAGTGAAAAAAATAAAATAAAACATGATCAAAGCCATACACTTGTTGAACACTAGCTAGTTGAATCATGCCTATTTTCTCCACCGTGGTGTTAATGTGATCCACCTTCCGGGGGCTCGGAAACACCAATACCTGGAGCCGATCTATAAGCGTTTAGCGATGCCAGCATGCTTAAATGAGTGTCGGTAACTGAGCCGCCACCGGCACTGATTCCGGAACCAAATTGTTGGGCGGGGAGGAGAGTCATTGGAGCGGCGAAATTCATAAAATGCAACCCACTAGGCGTTGTACCCCTATACATATTAGTGTTATTAGTTGAAGGAAATGTCCACATGGGATCCCCAGTTCCACTCCCACTGATGACATGGTTGCCGATCCAAAATGTCGCCGGGATCGGATTATGACTCGTCGGAATCGAACCCGTATTAGATTGTATCAAGTAACTCCCCAACTGATTTTCTGGCGATTCTTGCTGCTCCGGCCTCCTCCTCTTCCCTATACTAATGTCCGCGGCCTCGGCCACGTCGATGCCGGCATCCCGAATCTCTTGCTTAGCTTGCATGAAAGCGTTCAAAGTAGTGCTACTAGTAGCAGGAAAGGTCAATGAATCTTCAGATGATAAAGCAACACCAGGGAAAAAAACCCTTCGTTGTTGTTGTTGAGATGAATCGTCAAGGACATTCCTTTGATCCCATTCACTCCTCATCCTCAATTGTTGTGTAGTAAAATTGGGATTGAAATAAGTGTTCCTCAAGTGGGAAGCCGACATGCTAGAACCTGAACTTCTTAGTGAAATATTAAGGGACGTGAAATTTGCAGGGATAGTACCTGTCCCCGTCGCAGCAATCACCGCAGGCTCAGCTTGTTGGAGCAACCACTCAATGGTTTCACCATCTGATTTGTGACCAAGCTCCCTTGTTAGCTGGAAAACCCTAGCAGCACACGTAGCCGGCATGCGGATGCGACGGCCTCGGCCTTCCACTTTGGTGTGCCGGTCCTTGGTCGAAATCCTCTTAGGTGGAGGTTTCTTGGAGGGAGGTTCCAAGGTTAGTTTGGAGCTGGTGTCGACGTCGGGAGGGTCGGAACGAGGTGGTTCCTTCTTTTCAAGGAGTTGAAGAGGGAAGTTAGGCCTGCGGATCCCATTTTCATCCATGATCATGTATGAGAAAGCGGGATTATATGTTTGTGGTGGTTTGGATCTCTTGGTACATGATCTGTAGGTGACCCTCAATTCAGTGACTTTGATGGCCTAGTGGGTCTCTTTCTTTTTTGCTATATGATGTTGTGTTGTGTAGCTTGGAATTCCCTTCAGATGGGGAAGATTGAAGCTGCTGAGTTGGTTTTCTTATCTCTGCAAACACCAAAGAGAGAGAGAGAGGATAAGGGGAAGAGGGCAAGCTTTAAGCAACAAATACAACGAGTGAGAATGATAAGGGTGGGCTATGAAAGAAAGGCAATGACTTGTTTGGATGGGAAATAATTCGTTTCATTGAGGACCTCTTTGTAATTTTATATATAGAGAGAGAGAGAGAGAGATGATATTATTGTGGTTGGATAGTCCCTTGATTCAAACTCCACGTGCGGTGCTCTTTTATCATTCAATCCATAAAGACAGTGGTGGGTCCCCCATTCCTTTACTCTAAAAAACTCAATCACTCCCTCCATCGTTAGAATTATACAAAAGAAAAGGCAACTTATTTAGATATATATGATATAATAAAGTGGTCCCCATTCCATTCTTGTAATCATTGCCTTCTGCCTTTGATCTTACTTTTTAAATAAAAGTTCTCCAATCTAATTGCCCTCTAAATAATTCCATTAATTTTATCCAAGATTTAAAGTGATCATCAATCAAACCTTGGTTGAATAATATTATGGAAATGATAACGATGGGTGCCAACATCTCACTCTAAAAACTACCGTGTTGAATGTGAAAATGACTTCATCGTTAATGGTGAGTTTGGATGGACGATGAGGCACAATATTTTGTGTTTAGTTTATTTTTTATCTCATGTTATAGTATTGTTACAGTATTCAATTTGATCATCGTCATCGTTGTTTTTACACTAACTGTAATTAAATGCACCGTCCATCCAAACTCAATCTAAGTACATCAAATCATCGATTAAGTTTGAGAAATCTTAAAAACTCATTTCATTAAAGAAATCCTCCAAGAAGAAAATCGGTTTAGTGTCAAAAAGAGGATGGGAGATAGTGGATGAAAAATCTTGCAGTAGATTTCTGAGTCAATACCCAACACTTTTCAGGTCTCCATCTTTGAACATGTGAGCCATACAGTCTGCAATATTATATATACATACATGTACGTGTGTGTGGTCCTTGAAAGTATTGTTTAGAAAGCTTATATACCCAAAATATGCCTTTTATTCCATTTTCCCATTAAAGGCTTTCATCTCTATTTATTTTGAAGCTTTGTAAGAGCAGGGGAACATTTCATAAGTTCAATAGTCTAAATCTTCCGACCAATTGACGTTGTGCCTGAGGAATGTGGTGTTCACTAAGGCGAAAGAATATTAACTTTTCTTTTATGCCAAATTTTGTTGGGACACAATAAAGCAACGAAAACCCTTCGGATTACATTTGAAAAATAATTTTGTTCTAACGACAATCAAGATGTCTACTCACACTAGTGTAAAATTCAATCAATTTTTCATATTTATGTAACTTTTTGTGGGATTAATATCTTGAATTACACCATATATATATATATATGTATGTATATGTAAGAAAGAGGCATGAGTGAGAGAGAGAGAGAAAGCATAGCAGGTGTAAGCCATGTGCCTAAGAGGCCAAAGTGTAGCTTAAAAGGGAACAAAAACAAGCAGATTGCCAAAAATATAGCGACTTCCAAAATCTATTTGAACAACCAACATACCTAACTATCTCATTCTTCCATTTTTCTTTTCCCCATCTCCTCTAATCATTCCCCCCCCCCCCCCCTCACTAATCTCCCTTCTTCCTCTTGATTATGACCCTTCCTTAATCTCTCACTACTTTGTCATTTCACCTTAACATGCATGCCACACCCTGGCATTTACCTCTTTGGTTTATTTCCTTCTTTAGTCCTCTTCAATTTTATTTATTTTTACTTCTCATGTTAAATGAATCAAATTATTGATATTTTTACTATTTTTCATTAGATCCGCAATATAAAGGTTTTAACTTCTCGATACAGAGAATTGATCAAATTCGGAAAATCAAGCTTTCATGTAAAGCTTCTTTTTTTTTTTCTTCTAAATAAGTAAGTTTGATCTAAGCAATTTTAGCATTAGCTCTTGGACCAATAATAATGGGGTTTGGACCACAGCAGTGATGTACCATAAAATAGTATATATGGTTGGTGTATGGTACTAAAACATGCAATAATCTTCATTTATTTTTATTAGATTTGACATTTCATAATAGAATAAGGGTAAATTTGAATGGACGGTGTATTTACTTGCAATTAGTGTAAAAATAGCGGTGGAGGTGAGATTAAATAATGTAACGTGAGGTAAAAAGTATACTAAACGCATTGCACTATATCATTCATCCAAACCCACCCTAAATCTTATAGATGGGTGTTCCGTCTACCCCTCTTTCGATTGGTTCAGCTTGGATTAGGTTTAAACGAGTTTTTATTTATACTTTGATTTGACTTTTCTTGAATTTAAATAAAATAATTTAGAATTTTTCTTAAATCAAATTTAAGCTAAAACAAAACAAAATTTACAAATATTTATTTATATGTATATAAAATAGAGCCCCATTGGGGAAGAGATCACGTGCCTTGCCATCTTTTGCCGGTGATGCTGACGGCTTACCCTCCATTTTTGTGTTTAATGATTCAACCAAATTTGTCGGAATGTTAGTTATAAATCACCCCCTTAATTTCTTCCTTGTTTTGGTCAAGCTGGCCGCTCTCTTTCTTTGAATATCCTTAATCCAGACCCTCCCCATTTACATCAAGATGTTATCCTTTTAGACATTGTATAAAAAAACGTAGATATTATAAAAATTTATGATAAAATTAATATTAAAAAAATAATACTTTTGCTGAAACAAAAAAACTGTATTTGAATAGTCGAAAGTAACCTTAAACAAACCTTAAACTATAAATTCATATAATTACTAAATGTTGCAGGAGATCAACCTATATAAACAACGAGATAATAAAAGTGAATACAAACGAACATAAATATTTTACATGGAAAACCCTCAAAGAGGGAAAAACCACGGGTAAAAGAGACTTCGATTTTCCACTAAATGAGTAAACAAACAATAGTACAATATAGAGAAAATTAACCTAATGTACTAAACGCACATTACCCAAAACCCCTAATATAAAGCTCAAAATCTCAAATAGCAAGTTGGTAAACAAAATCCTAAATATCATAAGACACTCACAAAAAGAGTATAAAATACTCCCTAAAATTATCACGAAACTCTCATCAAAACTCATAAGCAACTACATCTTGTCGCCCTCAAACAAAAGTCCTTACTGATTGGGGAAAAGATAATAGAGTTTAACTGGAAAAAGAATACGAGGCACACCCCACAAATCTCCATATTGACTCGTATTTATAGTGCCTCCTTTTTCATTCTTCGTCACGAGCCTAACTCGAATTTTGAAGAATGTCAATCAAGTCTAAACCATGCTCAAAATTGGAAACTGAAAGACTTTTAGTCTTCAAATCAAAGTTGTATAATGGAACAAGGGCCAGTAATACCCGAACAAGAAAGAAAACATCAACTCTCTCCACCTGACTTTAACCCTTCTGTGAGCCATTTGAGTCCTTAAAACCAAAAAAAGGATGAGAATCTTTTCTAAATCAGGCACATGTCTAACATCTGACCCGACTCCACCTTCAATTGGATTATGTGGAGAGTAACGAATCATCACTCTTATTCTCAGTCACATTAGTTACCTCCATAATTATTCGAAACTGCCAGAAACTAAAATTTGTGATCCGTCAAACTTCTCGATATCCAAAATCGTTATTGTATCACCGAACGAGTTGATCTGCAGAAGCTGAATCATGATCTGATACCAGTTTGTAGAGGATGAACCCGATTAAACAACGAATAATATGAAGAAAATAAGAATTGAAAAGATCGAACACATAAATTTTACATGGAAAAACTCCTCAAAAGAATATAAAAACCACGGACAAAAGGAGATTTCACTATAATAAAGGAGAGTACAAAAGATAAAGAGAATTAAAGGAAAAAAACCCGAAGCCCCACAAGAAAAACCCTTTGAAACAAAGAATAAAATTCTCTCAATCTAAATGTTTTTATTGTGTAAAATCCAAAGTAACAAAGGTCTATTTATAGGCTGAAATTCGTAGCATATATGACTATAACAATTCTATGTTAATTAGAATTTAAATGAGAAACTAAAAAACAGAATTTAACTAAGAGAATAAAAACCAAAATATTTTTTTGACAAAATAAGAGACATTCTCCACAAATGTGATTATATCTTTTTGTATAATTTGTAAAGAATTTGAAAGAAGTTTATTTGAAAATTTTAAAATAGATTAAGAAAAAATAGGAGTGAGAAAATCTTAGGTGGATGATTAGAAGCATAGTAATAAAAGAGATTACCATTCTAAAACGGAAAGAAAATTACAAGGAATGACAGGTTGTCTTGCACCCAATTACAAATACTTTGATTTTTTGGGGATAAATTAATATTTAATCCATGCATTTGGTAATTTGTTTTTCCATTTTATTTCTTGAACTTCTTTCATTCATAATAGTCTTGGAATTTGGTAGCTTTTTCCAATTTGATCCACGTACTTAGGTTCAATTAAGTGTGATGATGTGGCACTTTGAAATTTATGTCAAATCGTCACCTACAAATTTAAAAAGTTATACTAAATCTTAAAAAATAGAAATTATAATATTTTTAATTTTTTTTAAATCAAGTGATGATATGGTACAATCTCAAAATGTTTCACCATCATGCCTTAACGAAATTCAAGTGCACGGACCAAATTGAGAAAGGTACAAACCTTCAAGACTAATGTGGACTAAAAATGTTGCAACTTCGTTTCAATTTGGTCCTTGAGCTTCTTTTGACCGCACTCCACAATAATCCTGGAATTTAGTAACTTTTTTTAATTTGGTCCATGAGCTTGGGATCCGTTAAATACAATGATGTGGCATTTTGAGATTGTATTAAATCATCGTTTAAAATTTTTAAAAAAATAATATTAAATCTAAAAAATTAAAAAAGTATTTTTATTTTTTAAAAATCAAGTGATGATGCAGTATAATCTCAAAACATCACATCATCATGCATTAGACCAAATTAAAAAAGCTAGAAAATTTTAATACTAATATAGACTAAAAAATGTTAAAAAAGAACAAGATAGGAAAAAAGATGTCCAATCCAACAACTAAATGTTACTTTATCTTTATTAATAAAAAAGGTTATTTAAAAAATTGACAGATTAATCTGTTTGGGGGAAAAGAAAGCTGGGTAAAGCCAAAAAAGAAAATTCCACCATCACTTTCTATATCAATGGCTGGATGAAAGAAGAAGAGTGGGTCATTTTCTCTTTTAAGACTTTTTGCCCTTATCTTTTTCCTTTGACTTCTTCTACCTTACACTCATTTTTCTTTTGTATTTAATATATAAATTTTTTTTATAAAACCTTCTGAAACGCCTGCGAAATTGACTCCCAAAATTTTGTGTCCAGAAATGCAGTGACCAAGTCAAGCAAATATATAGAGAAAGCTTTCATTTTTCAAAAATCAAATGCAAATCAATGTTAGGCAAAATTGAGAACAACATTTTGATTTACAAAACCAACTTTAAGACCTAGTTGATGCTACTGTCGGCTAACAAAATTTCTATGTTGGAGTCGGATTGGATTTATACATACGATTAAATAATTGAATTGGTGTCAATTTTCATAAGTAGATTGGACACCAATTTGATCAATAAAATTACTAAAATACTTTTCTGTAATTAAAATAAGTTAGATTATGTAAGGCTATTTTTTTAATTTTTTATTTTAACAAAAACCAATAAAAAAAAATAAAGCATGATGAAAGCCATACACTCGTTGAACACTAGCTAGTTGAATCATGCCTATTTTCTCTACCGTGGTGTTGATGTGATCCTCCGGCCTGAGGATCCGAAACACCAACTGGTCTATAAGCGTTTAGTGATGACAGCATGCTTAAATGAGTGTCGGTAACTGAGCCGGTGGAGGCACCGATTCCGGAACCAAATTGTTGGGCAGGGAGGAGAGCCATTGGAGCGGCGAAATTCATAAAATGCACCCCACTAGACATTGTACCCCTATACATATTAGTGTTATTAGTTGAAGGAAATGTCCACATGGGATCCCCAGTCCCACTCCCACTGATGACTTGGTTGCCGATCCAAAATGTTGCCGGGATCGGATTCTGACTCGTCGGAATCGAACCCGTATTAGATTGTATCAAGTAACTCCCCACCTGATTTTCTGGCGATCCTTGCTGCTCCGGTCTCCTCCTCTTCCCTATACTAATGTCCGCGGCCTCGGCCACGTCGATGCCGGCATCCCGAATCTCTTGCTTAGCTTGCATGAAAGCGTTCAAAGTAGTGCTACTAGTAGCAGGAAAGGTCAATGAATCTTCAGATGATAAAGCAACACCAGGGAAAAAAACCCTTCGTTGTTGTTGTTGTTGTTGTTGTTGAGATGAATCGTCAAGGACATTCCTTTGATCCCATTCACTCCTCATCCTCAATTGTTGTGTAGTAAAATTGGGATTGAAATAAGCGTTCCTCAAGTGGGAAGCCGACATGCTAGAACCTGAACTTCTTAGTGAAATATTAAGGGACGTGAAATTTGCAGGGATAGTTCCTGTCCCCGTCGCAGCAATCACCGCAGGCTCAGCTTGTTGGAGCAACCACTCAATGGTTTCACCATCTGATTTGTGACCAAGCTCCCTTGTTAGCTGGAAAACCCTAGCAGCACACGTAGCCGGCATGCGGATGCGACGGCCTCGGCCTTCCACTTTGGTGTGCCGGTCCTTGGTCGAAGTCCCCTTAGTTGGAGGTTTCTTGGAGGGAGGTTCCGAGGTTGGTTTGGAGCTGGTGTCGACGTCGGGAGGGTCGGAACGAGGTGGTTCCTTCTTTTCAAGGAGTTGAAGAGGGAAGTTAGGCCTGCGGATCCCATTTTCATCCATGATCATGTATGAGAAAGTGGGATTATATGGTTTTGGTGGTTTGGCTCTCCTAGTACATGATCTGTAGGTGAACCTCAATTCATTGACTTTGATGGCCTAGTGGGTCTCTTTCTTTTTTGCTATATGATGTTGTTGTTGTTGTGCAGCTTGGAATTCCCTTCAGATGGGGAAGATTGAAGCTGCTGAGTTGGTTTTCTTATCTCTGCAAACACCAGGGAGAGGGAGAGAGAGAGAGAGCAAGCTTTAAGCAACAATTACAATGAGTGAGAAGGATAAGGGTGGGCTATGAAAGAAAAAGAAAAGCAATGACTTTTTTTTGGATGGGAAATAATTCGTTTCATTGAGGACCTCTTTGTAATATTTCTCTTTTCTATATTCATTATATAGTGTATATGATTTTCATTATGAAAATAAAATAAAATAACCCTAAGCTTTTATTTATATATATATATATATATATAGAGAGAGAGAGAGAGAGAGAGAGAGATGATATTATTGTGGTTGGACAATCCCTTGATTCAGACTCCACGTGTGGTGCTCTTTATCGTTCAATTCATAAAAGACAGTGGTGGCCTAAGGCTGAGGCCCCATCCCCTTAACTCTAAAAACTCAATCTCTCTCTCCATTATTAAAATTATACAAAATAAAAAAGCCATTTATTTAGATATATATGATATAATAAAGTGGTTCCATTCCCATTGCCTTCTGGCTTTGTGGTTAATGTATAATAAAAGTTTTCCAATTTAATTTATTTGTAAATAATTTCATCAATTTTGTTAGCATGATTTTAATCATGGACCCAAATTCATTTTAGATTTGAGGTTGGATCAAATTTTAAAGAGCTCGCAAGCTTGCATTAAGTTAGTGGGGTGAGTTCGCAGGATAGTGAATCAAACTCGGCTCTTATACTGTGAGGTCCCGTATTGTGAGGTTGTATGGATTTGAAATCATGTAACACGTGATTAGTTTAGAGTAGGGTATGTGTTTACGTGCATGAAGTCTATTAAATCTATCATATCAATAAATAGTATCACATCATATAAATAGACAATTTATAGCATTTGAAGGACATATTGAAAATTACTCAACAAATTTTAGGATTTAAAGTGATATTAATCAAACATTGGTTCAATAACAAAGTCAAAGTCTTGAAATTTTGATATTTCATATTCAAATATTATTTTATGTAAATTTATGCATAACTATAAATATTAAATAAAATTAATTATTTTTAGAAAATAAAAAATAACAGATTTAAACGGGCTTAAAGAAATCAATTACAATTATAAATAAATTTAGATAAAAATTAAGATTCACATTCTAAATCGAATCAATATTATTAATATCACACGTAAACCCAATTACAATATTTAAACCCGACCCAACTAAATATATGAACCTCTAGCAAATAGTTTGATTTTATGATTTTAAATAGTTGAAGTATGGGATAAGCATTGAAGTTTAAAGGGAGAAGTTGATCTAAAGTATTATAATTTTTATTTTTTTACAAAAATGGGTATGAAATGGAAGGGGAGGGGTGACCCACAATCCAGCTCACAGAACGAAAAAGTCCTTCTCCAGTCACACTGGCAAAGTTGGTGGGTGGGCCGACACTGCCACATCACTCTCTCGACAGTTGGAATCTTCTTTAAGGGCTGACGTCATCCACGCCACGTGGAAGCGTGAAGGTGGCGCCACCGCCTGCTCTTCTTCTTCTTCCCTCCAAAATCTTAGGGCTGATGTCAACAACACTGTGACGATGGGAAGAAGCTGGGTCACATCATATCATCCATCACTTTTTACCCTCCGCTCTCTGCTTTTGGGATTTCCGTTATGCTTACTGAAAATGAATGAATGGATTTGTGGGCTACAGCCTCAGCCTTAGCCTTAGCCTTAGCCTTAGCCTTTAGGCTACACATTCTTGTTAAGTAACCAATTTTGAAGGTATATTCCTCATTATTAAATTTGATTTTCTTAATCTTTTCCTACTTTTTGTTTCCAGAATAAAACTCCATTCATCAAAATCCAAAGAAGAGCAGGGCAATAATCAGGAGGACCCTGAAAGCAAATTAGAAAGGTGAGTTTGGGTGCCGTACATTTAGTTTAACTTTTTGTTTTACGTTATATTATCGTTATAATATCTAATTTTATCATTATTTTTATATTAACCGCAACTAAACGTATAACCTACCTACCTCAAATATGTATATGCATTAATAATAACTTAATGGGACCACCTAACCTGTAAATTTTAAACTAGGTGATTGTCATGTGATTGACAATGGAATGATTTGGGGAAAAAGGCTGTAATATTTTCCAAACTTCACACTATATACGTCAAGGTACTACTATTATTTTCCTTGAAGAACTATTTTGGGGGTAAATTCCAAATACCATTGTCTACAAATTATAGAGCTCTAAATAAATATGGTTGGCCGCCAGTGATTTTGGGAATAATATCTCACAAATACAGAAGTAATTATTAGTTGGAAAGTTCTCAATAAGAATTTAGGGTAGAACCAATAATTTTAACTCTAGATGACTCAATACAAAAAGTTAATTAGTAAACTCGAATCATCCAAAACTCGAACAATCAAAATTAACTTAAAATTAATTTGAATCTAAATTACTTAATATAATATCTTACACTTAAATTTTACACGTTCCTAATTTAGTATCTATATATTTTTTTATCTAATTTGACACTTAAAAACTTTTTGTATCTATATTTTTTTTATCTAATTTGACACTTAAAAACTTTTTTGTCTTCAGTTTAATTTATAAGCTTGGCAACTTTTTCCTAGTTTGATATCTAAACCTTTTTTAAGATTCAATTTGATAACTTGTTAAATGTTATGCAAATTATTCAAAATACTAACAGTGTTATTTTTTTTTTATGAGAGAATAGAAATAATTTACATATGACCGACATGTGATAAATGACATAAAATTTAATAACAAAAATAATTACATTAAAGTTTAAATTATTTTGAATATTAATGTCAAGAATGATTCAAGAGAGACCACATGCTTAAAGCATAGTCTGATCTTTACAAAACTCTCAATACCATAAAAATATCATCAATATTAGAGGAAATTTGTGTTAAAAAATTTTTCATTAAACTATGCTTAACGAATTAATATTGAATAATAAAATAAGAGTTTTAAAAACCCAAAATAAAAAAAAAGACCATCATTTTAAATTAATAAATAAATTGAATTAGAAATGACTGAATATTTAAAATACAAAAAAAAAAAAAAATCACTCCATCTGCTACGTGCCAATCATATATTAATTATTTTTGTTACCTAAAAAATAACATTATTAGTATAATGAGGTAATTTGCACAATGTTCGACAAGTTCAAATACCAAATTGAACCAAAACAAAAGATTAGATAGCAAATAAGGAAAAAATGTGAAGTTTAAATACTAAATTGGACCCGAGGAAAGTTCAATTACCAAACTAAGAATAAATATCAAATTTGGATACCAAATTAATAAAAAGAATCAAGTTCAAGTACCAAATTGAAACTAAAAAGTCATTATACCAGATTAGGAAAAATAATTGAGTTTAGGTGCTAAATGTTATATTAAACCAATCTAAAATAACCCCAAAAAAATCTAAAACTCAAATTAACCTACCATGACACATTTATCCGACCTGCCTAAATGAGAGGTCTGTTTCACAGTATCAAACCTCTGTTTCTGTAAATGAATCCTTTTGGGTTTTGGACGAAATGCTTTATTCGGGCTCCTTCAAAATCACCATCGAATGAACACCACAGCCCAAAGATCAACAAAAAATAAATACATTATTACATTGTGGTGTGTGTAGTATTACTTTTGACTAAAAGCACTCTTTTTTCAGCAAAAGCTAGCAATACTAAACGAAGTGCTTTTGCCATCAAAAGTCTTTCTAAAAGCACTGTTGAAATTACAAGCTATTACATGATGCACATGAATAAATGTTTTACAATTTCTAAAACGTCATCACAAAGGGTTCAGGGAACCCAACATAAATATCAAAAACTGCCGAGGCATATAAAACATCAGCATTGTTTCAGGAGAAAAAAGAGGTTACTTCTTTACCTGCCAAGTAGCAGCCTTTTAGCGCATCTCAAACACTAGGGCTAAAAAGGCCCCAGTCATTTACTTTGAAGTTTGTAACAGCTAGTTTAAAGATTTCAACCATCGGCATGAATCCAGATTGCGTCGCAGGAATAGCTAATCCTGCACCAACTGCACTAGCGCTTTCACTCAATGGACTGCAATCGTAATAGATGGTAGCAAAAGTGTTACACATAAATGACTGCGAATTCCATAGTCAATGGGGCAATCAGAACTTTTGGTCACATTACTTCCCAACAAGTTAAAATAGAAACAGTTGCTGAAACAGGTTTTAATATCATGTTTGCTATATTAATGTCTTAAATGATAAAAGGACAACAAAATGATGTCTCTTGATATTTTCCTATACAGAAAAACAGCAGTGAAGCTTTAACACTTACTTTATCACGATGGGCTCATATGCAGTGATCAGAACATCTGTTCCTACTTCCTTAAGACGTATGTTTGCAAGATAGACCTTCATGGATATTCATCAAGAAACCCACTTGTCAATTTAGATCTGAATAAAAACTGCAAAAGCTGAAAACACAAGAAACGTTACCTTGATAATATTCTGAGCTTCTCTTCCTTGCCGTCCCTTAGAAACAGCCTATGCATAAATAAATAAATTACTTATAGAAGGGATTAAAAGATATGAGAGACAGAAGGGAAGCAATGAAAGTCAAGAACTAATATCCAACCACCAATCTAACTGGTGGTATAATAACCAGGCATCAAGACACATATTACTGTCCCAGACAGTCTATAATGAACCATTTAACAATCTTGGCAATACAAACTAACAACAATAAAGCAATACCTTTTGTTTTGCTCTAACCCGGAGAAATTGCATCTGGTATTGGGGCGGATCAATCATAGCAAAAAGTTCATGACATTGAAGATAAAGTACATGCACTTCTTCCAAAATTTAAGATTAATTGTTTCAGAACTTCCCAACACAAGTTCAGACAGATCATTACCAACAGTTTTTTGACCTTGCTAATATCATCTAATCTTACAATTTCAGTCCGTCAATAATCACAACATGCTATAAAGACAAAATATTATTACTAAGTATCATATATGCATCCCCTCTGTATTAACATAAAAATATGCAAGAGGAAATCAACCTAAATTTTAGCTTTTACACCCGCACATGCATATACATAATAGCACACACAATGAAGGAACAAATTATCATTTAAGTCAAAAAACAGCACATAGAGAGTATCCAATCTAACATAGTCTGGCAGAATTTAAAGGTTACTGTGCCAAGCATGTAAATTAAGATGATAGAATGTTAAGAGTAAGAAACATCGAGACTCAAGGAAGAGCATAAAGTTTGGCAGGGCAGATATTTGTAGACAGCAGAAAAATGAAAGTTAAAACTAGTAACAATGGAACTCTAAGCAAATGTCATCTAAATGACTCGTACCATTTGGCCAACTGCAGTTGTAACAATGGCTGGAATGTTTTTGTAACACAATCCAGGAGCCTCAACCACTGTTGACTGCTCAAGCAGCTGAAACATATAGCAAGAAAGAAAATGTTAGGCCTACAACCGTATCAAGTCTCAAACAGTTGCCAAGCAAATAAAACCATGTACCATGCAGAAACAATGTTACAAATGTCTTTAACCATCAATTGGACCTAAGGAAATATGAAAGACAACCAGACCAATGCATAAAAAACAGTATCCTAATTGTCAAAGAACAAGTAGAGCTTATAGTTCTTATTTCATTAACAATGATATAGCCAATTAGCCATACAGGCAAAACCAATTATTTTTTGAATTGGGGGTAGGGGTAGAGATGTGCGAAGGATTGAACAAAGCTTTTGTGCCATAGAACACAAGAATCTTTCCCCTAGGCCAAGAGGTTATCGGCCAAAAACCAATCATTCTCTTTTGTGGAGTATACTCCATAATCCAGAAGAAAATAAATTTAAAATAAAGAAACAAGAATTAAAAATGTAGTTCAAGGGGAAAAAAACTATATAGACCACTATATTTAGACCAGATATCCTAAAACAGTTTGAGGGCAGTACTGTTAGCTACAGTATAATGCCATAAACCAACGAATCCTATATTGGGTAATGGAACGATGTAAAATTCTCAAAGGATAAGACTAAATCTGTAAAATCAAATTTGCTTTAAATTACACTTTCCTAACTACTATAAAATCGATAAAATGACATAAGAGAACATAAAAGACTACCGTGAATCCTTCACCTTCTTGTTCAATGGCAAGATCTTGGATAAACCAGACAGCACTCCCTTCATCTCCAACATCATGCTTGTAATCTAGTAACTCAAATATTAAGCTCTCATCACGTGCAGGGTCCACAAAAACCTCCTTTAATTTCAACACACACACACGAAAAGAAAGACGATCAGATAAATAAACAAATTAAAAATAAAGAGTACGAAAAAAGAAAACAGAGAAAGATATACTAACCTGATGATCGGGAACTTGCCTGATGTTACTGACATCCTACAATAATGAACAATGTTAAAAACAGAGTTTAGTTATATAGTTATTGTAATTATCTAGTTGTAATCCCTCTACCATGATGAAATTTAAGATTTAATCTTCTACTTTAATTGGGCATGATTTGATCTTCTCCAAACTGAAAACACTTATTTATTTGCTGCCGTTAAATTGATCACATGAAATTCTTCTTAAAACAACCTTAAGTGCATTTGACTTACATTCATTGAAATTGAACATGGTTTAATATTTTCACGTTACTCCGATACTGTGATAAAAAAATTATATGCCATTACTTTTACAGAAATCACTAAAAGTGTCATCAAACGTTATAAAAGACAAAATAATAACAAATTAAAATTGAAAAATTAAATTCAATATGGTAGAAGGACTAAAATCAGAATTGAACCTACTATAGAGCATGAAATTGAAGAAAAAAAAAAAAAAAGTAACCTGAAACCTAAGAGGAAAAGTAGTTGAGATTGCTCCACCGAACAAAGGCCTTTCAGATAATAAATCTGCAGACATTTTTACTGAAAATGTCCACTGAACGGAAAATCAGAAAAGGGAAAAGAAAAGGCAAAGAACAGATTGTTACTAAGAGACAACGCGAAGACGAAAAAGGGTCCGGTTTTTTTTTTTTAAAGAATTTTGTAGAAGGCGCGGGTTTTTTGTGTATGGTGCTTTTAATATAAAAGACTGTTTGAGGAGAGCGTTTGAATAACGCCATCTCTATCTTAGAATTTAAGCTAAACAGTAAGGGTAAAAAAGTGATTTTGCTTAGTAAGCACCCTAAAGTAAAAACGGCGTCGTACCTGATGATAAATTCGATAACCGTGCAAGCCCGTTATGATAAGAGAAAAAATATGAAAGCGGTAAACTACACCACAGCACCAATACACCAGTAAACTTCCATTATATCTATAGAAATGCAGTCCTAACTGATGGAAATCATTGGTTTACCTTAATTGTGAACCAAAGCAGGAGCATGAGCCATTGCTTGTTCTTTAGAATGTACTTTCTTCCTAGTTTTGAGAACTGGTTGAAGTTGAACCCTGCAGTTTAACCCCAGGTGATCAATGGCTGCATAGTAATGATAGAAATGTACTGAGAAATCAAAGCTAATGTGAGTAAATTGCAGAGAACAACGAAAATTACTTTGAATTTTCTTCTTGAACCGCATCCCTAGTTCCATTGAATTTACCATTTGACTCAATGAAGCATTGAAGTACAAGTGAAATAAGATTGTGAGATATCAAATGAATGAAACCAAACAAATGTTTTAGCAGATCAGACACGACATACCTTTGATGAAGAAAATGTTTTCTGGAAATTCCCTGAAATAACTTATTCAGTTCCTGTCGGTTCCGGTTTGGATGTAATCAGACAATGTGCTACATTACCACATATATTCGACACTCAACTCAAGTCTAACATATCATTTATTCATGAACCATGACTAACATGATTGATAATACTAAAACCAGACTGAATTCTAAAATAAACTGATGTATTTTCCTCCTGGAATCTGGTTACAGTCGTGGGAGTCGGTGGCAGTAGGGTGGCAAGTGGTGTTATGCTGGCAGACGTGCTAATCGGAAAAGGTGGGGTCATGGTCATGATTCGTCTTCGTTATCATTGGTTTCCCTCTTCTTAAAAAATTTTAAATGTTAATGATATCACTATTGAAATTTTCATGTTGTCAACAAAAAATTTATATATATATTTTTTGGGCTAATTATAAAGAAGTCCCTAATTTTAGTCAAAAGCCAAAAAAAATGTCACGTCAACAATCCGTTAATGGATTAACGGAAGTAACTACCTTAATTAGAGTGATTAAATTGACAAAAAAAATTAGTGTAATCAAAATAGGAATGATACTATTTTAGGGTGACAAATAAATAATTTGGTATTTTAATTGGATATTCTTTTCTTATATGTTACATAAGTTATTATTTATCCAATGTGACACCTATATTTGAAAAAAAAAATTATGTATTTTAGCACATGAAAATAATAGTGTTACCTTATTAGTATTTAATTTGGATTTTAGAGTTGATTTGATGAAAATTTATAATTAACTAATAATATTAGAAACTAACTTTCATCATATCAATCCTAACCGAAATTAAATCATGATGTTGATTTATTGGCAAAGAGATGAAGAAATAGATTTAGTATCCTATTTCAATTGATTCAAAACCAAGGGAAAGAACTAACGTTGTATTTTAATTCCGGTATCTTGATGGAAATACCCATAAATGATATTTTTTGTAGAAAACGTATTCTTACTTTTTTTGGCGATCCTCGATACAGAAGAAAGAGTTCAGGAATTACGAAATATGGGACTCTAAGGGCGCATTCATTCGTCAAAAGGGAGGACGTGATTGAGTATCGAGGAGTCAAAAAGGTTAAGTCAAAATACCAAATGAAAGTAGATCAATTTTTTTCTTTCTCGAGGAAGTACATATTTTATCCAAATCTTCTTCCATAATGGTGCAGAACAATAGTCTCATTGGAGTAGATACCCAAATCACTTTAAATACAATAAGTCAAGTGGGCGGATTGGTCCAAGTGGAGAGAAAAAAAAGGATTGAATTAAAAAAAATTTCGAGTAATATCTATTTTCCCAGAGAAAGAGATAAGATATCTCGACACAGTGGCATCTTGATACCACCAAAAACGGGCAAAACAAACTCTAAAGAATCAAAAAAAATTGAAAATTTGGATCTATGTCCAAAAAATCACACCTACCAAGAAAAAGTATTTTGTTTTGGTTCAACCTGTAACCCCGTATGAAATACCGAATGATCTAAATTTAGCAACACTCTTCCCCCAAGATCCATTTCAGGAAAAAGATAATATGCAACTTTGAGCTGTCAATTATATCCTTTATGGAAATGGCAAACTGACTCGGAGAATTTATGACATAAGTATTCAACTAGTTCAGACTTGTTTAGTGTTGAGTTAGGACCAAGACAACAAATGTTCTTCCACCGAAGAGGTCTGTGCTTTCTTTGTTGAAGTAAGGACAAATGGTTTGATTCAAGATTTCCTAAGAATCAACTTAGTGAAATCTCATGTTTTTTATATCAGAAAAAAAAAATGATCCGCCAGGTTCAGGATGGATTTCTGTTAATAAGTCGGATCGTACCAATAAAAATCCATTTTATTCCAATGCAAGGATTCAACAATCGTTTAGCCAAAATCACAGAACTATTCATACGCTCTTGAACAGAAATAAGGAATCCCAAACTTAGATAAATTTGTCATTGTACAAGCTCAATTTCGTCCGGGCCTCGAAACCCAATTCCATTTTTCTTATTATTTTTATTTTTATAAATATAAATAAATATAAAATAATATTAATTTTATTTTATTATTTATTTATTTATTATTGTATGAATATAAATAAATAAATGTAAAATAATATTAATTTTGTTTTATTATTTATTTATTATTTTATGAATATAAATAAATAAATAATAAACCCAAAGTCAAAGTCATCAAATCCTTGAAAATCAGTCCTCAAAGTCCTCTCAAATTTCATTCAAACCCCTCCACTTTTGGTGTCTTTATGGATTTACTCCAAACTAGTTTCAAGCAAACTTTGAACTAGTCAAAGTGCTCAAAAGGTGACCGACCATGGGATTAAGTGGCTGAAATTCATTTTCTAAAAATAGCCGCTAACTCCCACCTATAAATACCTCCTTAAGCTACCCATTCTAATCACGAATTCACCAACACATTCTCTTCTTTATCTCATTTTCTCTCTAGCTTTTCCCTTCCATTCATTTGTCGATTTTCCCTTCCTAGGAAAGAGTGGTCTTCAGCCTTGGAAATAGTTTCCTTGGATGTTCATCAGGGATCTCGATATGGGAAGAATTGAGCAAGAAAAACGAAGAACGTGACATCAATCTTGAGAATTGTACTATTAATTGCATTTATTACATTTTTATTTTTTTATTTATATTTGTAAGTTATGTGCATATTTATGTTTGCATAACATGGTAATTCATTTTTTTTTAAAATACATAAATTGTTTATAAAAATCAAGGCAATATCCTTTGTCTCGGGAATTTGAAAAATCATGCCCTAACTCATTGGGTATCGGTTTTTTTTTAACCGGAATAATTGAATATCCTTTTAAAATTTTAAAAATGAGATTTTTTTTTGAAAAGTTCGTTATTTTTGAATATTCGAATTGTTATATCCTAACTTACTAGATGTAACTTTTTCTCGATTTATTCGAAATAACGAGCTTTCTTCGAAAACAATTTTTTTCAAAATAAAATAAATATGACATTCATGCATTTAATTATCACAATTTAAATTTTTCTCGAACTTTTAATTTTCAACAAATAAGATTTTGAATAATCAATTAGGTACCAATTTTGGGTGTGTAAGGGTGCTAATCCTTCCTTATGCGTAACCGACTCTCGAACTCGTTTTATGGTTTCAAAGACTAAAATTATTTTAATGATTTTTTTAAATCTCAAAAGGTGACTCAATCACACCTGCTTTAAAAATTATTGGTAGGGACTCCATTTCATTTTCCAAAATATAAATCGAGACTTATTTTTGTTTTTTTCAAAAAATAGTTTCGACAGCTTGACGACTCCACTGGGACAAATAAGAGAGTCAAGCCGCAAGTCGATTATTCTTTGTCTTTTTTGTTGAAAATTTCAAAGTCGATTTAATTTAATTTGCGATTCTATACATTTTTTTGTGTGTTTTATATGTTTGTTGTGATAATAGCATGTGGATATTATATGTATATATTTTTGCATACATGCATTTGTTACTACACCGCTTAAGTAGAAGTGAGAAGCTACTCCTTCGTGAGGTTTTCACCTCCGTGCAGGATAGTGAATCGCTTTCGAGATACATTTGTACCTATGTTTTCGTGAAGTTTTCACTTCCATGCAAACAAACGGGAAATGTGTCCCCCTGAACCGAACTCGTCTGTATGAGCCTATAATGGGTGAGGATTGAGGAATCTGCTGGTTTGAGTACCATTACTTTAGAACCGAAAACCGCATATAATGAGTCCTAAGTGCCCACCCTAGGTAAAACTATACTGAACCTTTAGAAACCACTTAATAGATGCGTAAGTTCTCTGTGGTATATTTGTTGATACATTTTATAGTTGTTGGTACTAACTTGGTTTTTTGTCTTATTTTGCATTTGCATTCTCATATTAGGAAATGTATTGACTTGAGTTCGATTACTAAATAGAAAATTGGTCATAAGAAAATGGATTTCTTGATAAAGTAGAATACAATATAGTCGTGCGTCTATGGTCAAAAGAAGGACAGATGAGTATGACGGAAACGAAGATCACACAACGAGCCACTTTGACTCGAGTACGAGAAGTGACTGATCACTTAACCATTCAAGTTGACATTTTGGACCAAAAATTAGAGATGAACTAGGGTGAAATTAGATGATTTCCTATGAAGATTAAGGCTTTTGAACACTAAGGCATGACCATATACATATTTGCCTTATGTAAAGAAATTTATTTTCTAGTAAAGTTATTCTAATAGAATCGAGCTATGAGTCAATACTTTATTTATGCATACATGCACTCATAAGCATCACATTTTTTTAACTTACATTTAATTCCATGAGAGCCTACCTTAAGTGGAACTGTGCCAGACCTTAGTGGTTACCAAGTTAAGAAATACAACTATATTTTTGCTTCTTTGCTTTTAATTGCAAGTTATTTTCAAGTTTTATTCTTGAACCTGTTTGCATTGCATTTTCATTAAAGAAAAGGTGTTGATTTAAGCCCAATTACCAAATAGAGAACTTAACATGGAAAACGAGTTTTTTGATAAAGTGGAAGACAATGTGACCGTGTGTATATGGTCAAAGAGAAGACAACTAGAGAATGAAGACATCCTGCTAGAGGTACATATATCAAAGTCTTGGAATTTCACCTAGATAAGCATGATTCAGAAGCCGGAAGAAATATGAGATCAATGGAATAATGAGACAAGGTAGACATTATACCGAATATAGTGATTTGTTTTACTTACTCGAGATTAAGAAACTGATGAGCATAACCGAGGAGTGAGCATTAAGTTACGATCGAGATTAAGAAAAAGGGATAAAAAGTACATCGCCTGGAAGAGTTCGTGAAACTTAAATTTGGTGCACCTTGTCGCAAAGAAAAGGTCGACATATTCACCTTAAGAGTTTATGGAGCAGTCATCTTCCCCAAGGCATCAGTGCATATAGAGGATGTGGTCTCGAATTAGTGACTAAGCTAAAAGGCAAGCCAAGCCAAGAATGAAGAATTCAAAGGTAGAAAAACTTGAGGTCTCATTGTGAACTACGAGTTGAGCTTTTCAAAGAAATAGTAAAAGCAAATAGTGAATGTTGGAAAATAACTTCAACGCTTTCACAGGCAAATCGAAGATAAAGATTATATTGCGAATGAAGCTTTGTTCTAAATGCGAGAAGTAACTAACCACTTGTAGAACTTAGTCATTCAATACCGACGTTTTGAGCTTGAAATCAGAGTTAAACCAGAGAAAAAATTAGCTTGGAAGATTAAGACTTTGAGCATTAAAGCACGACCATGTATGTATCTGCCTTATGTAAAGAAATTTGTTTTCTAGTAAAGTTGTTCTAATGGAATTGAACTAGAATCAACGCCTTTTTGCATTTATTTTACCATTCATTTGCATTGCACTTCATGCATTAAATTTCAATAAAATCCCCACATCTGAAACATTTGTGTGTGAGAGAGTCATCAACCCCAAATGAAAACTAAGAGGAAACAGGATAAATCAAGATAATGAGAGAATTTGAGCAAAAGTCATGTAAAAAGTGGAACCTGTCGATAGTACATCCCTACGCCCTTGGAAGTGTTTTGGACAACTAGACTGTAGAGGAGCTTCTTTTAGTTTTTTAGGATTTTTCCAAAGTAATATTCAGAAGACACTTATTGCTCTAAGTCCGAGAGTAATAAAGATCCTTTTGTTAAGGGCACATGATCACTATCTGTTGTTCCAAAATCGATGCATTGTTTTGTCTTATTTGGCAAACATCTTACAATTCTTCTCATTCGATCATACCATAATTAACCATTATTTAATTCAATTATTCTTTGGATCCCATTTTGTCTCTATGTTGTGCATATGAGCTACGTTACTATTAACTTAGAGCCTCATTGTGAGAAGGACATGTGTCCAGAAAAACTTCAAGACTTTGAAAATGATCAAGAATGTAACTTGTCTCCTGATCTGCTACGGATGGTTGAGCAAAACAGGAAACGAATATCACCTCGAAGAGTTGTGATTTTAAGTGAGAATTGAGGCATGTGTCTTTACAGAAATAAGGCAAGATGCTTCGAGAATCCAAAGGTCTTTGTATGCTCCTATCAAATCATGTCGGGATTAAGAAATTGATGTCATGACACATAGGCTCCCATAAAGGAAGAATCCAATCCAATTCAACAGAAACTTCAAAGAATGAGACTTGACTTGTTATCAAAATAAGGTAAAAAAAAAAGGGTCGAGATCTAAAATCCGCAAAGGGCATCTTGAAACCTAAGAAAAAAAGAAAAAAGAAAGAAAAAGTCAAGATGATAACCCGCAAAGGGCATTTTGAAAATCCCCTTCACCTCTTCATGTCAGGGCCTTTTTCTATGTGGGGCATGGACATCACCGAGCAAATTTTGCTAAAAGTTTCCAATGGATTTTGATTCATTACTTCATCGAGTGAGAAGAAGCTAATTCTTATGCCAATCGGCGGTTAAGCAAATTATTAAAAAAGAGAGATTATATGTCGATATGAAAGGCCAAAAAGGATTATATCTGACAACGATTTGAATTTAAAAACAGCATGATAGCAAAAGTTTGCAGCTAATTCAAGATCAAGTATCACGGTTCAGCATCACATCGCCAAAAGGCGGATAGGGCAGTGAAGGCAACCAATAAAGACACCAAAGGATTTATTGGAAAATAGCAGAGACCTACAAAGGCTCGACATGAGAAATCACCATTTGCCCTCGATGCTTATCAAACTTCTGTCAGAACATCCATCGGGGCAACACTTTTCTCACTAGAATGAAAGTCGTCTTACCCATTGGAGTCAAATTTCCTTCCCTCTAGATTTTGTTAGAACTGATGAGACAAAATGGATCCAATCCAGATGCAGTTAGCTAAACCTGATTGAAGAAAAAAATACTAAAAGTCATCCGACATAAGTAGGTGACAAGGGCTTACGACAAAGAATGATCCGCTCTAGAGAATTCCACGAGAGAGCTCTGGTTTTGAAAAGGATCTTGCTTACAAAAGACTTCCAAAGAAAATGGATGTCGAATTGGGAAAGGCCTTATGAGGTAAAGAAAACTTTTTTTGGAGGAGCTTTGATTTTGTTTGAGATAGACGGTAAATACCTGCTCAACCTTGTGAACTCGGATTTGATGAGGAAGAAATTAAAAAAAAAATTAAAAAAAAGGAAAAAAGAGAAAAAGAGAAAAAGAAAAGGAAAAAGAAGAAAAGAAAAAGAAAAATGGGAGGTCGAGGTGAAAACCCGTAAAGAGCATTTCGAAACCTAAGGAGATTTGAGTTGAAAACCTGAAAAGGCGGCTCAAATTTGAATAAAAGAGAGATGTATGAAACGATATTCTCTCTCAAAAGAAATAAGGTGGAGAAACTTTACACCTTAAAGCATCGACGAAGTACTTCAAGTTTCACGAACACATGTCAAGCTCAAAATGGTTCTCATCAAATTTGCTCAGTGAAGCTCATACTTTGATATTTAAGGCACCTAACTTCATTCTTTGCTCACTTTTTTTTTGGCAACTTTTGATCAATGTTTGTCATTGTTAACCTGTTCACCTCACAATCATGTTCAAGCATTTCTGCATTGAAATAACAGTTAGTAGACTAGTGATTTTTAATCTTTTCATTCGTGCGAGCTTTGCCTATAATCAAATTCAATTTCATCCACCTTACAACCTGATTTATGCATTTTTTGCATTTGAAATAACGGTTAATGGTCTAACGAAATAAGGAATAAAAAGATTTCTGCATATTGCTCTGGAAAATTCCTAAATAGTACAAGGATCTGAAACTGTACCACTAGTTGGAAATAACCAAACCCGAGGGTTAGAAGGATATTGAAACAAATAATTCAAATTATGACTACCTCTTTAGGTTTCATGTCAAAAATATCATACCAAAAGAAGAACATGATAACACATCTGCTATAGGACTTAGACAAACGACAAACAATTCGACCTAAGGATTAAAAATAAAATCGTTCTCAAAGATGACATTTTTGCATTCATCATTCATGCGCATTTAGATAGGAGCATTTGATTCATTCAAATCATGACATCCTAGTTACATGGCCTAAATAGAGGCCCATAAAACAAGTTCTACAAGTCATATCCTCAGAGAGTGGCGATAAAACAACAAATCTTTTACCCCTAAAGCTGTGGAGGTACAGATTGAAACTGCAATGGCAAATCTCATACACCTAAAGCTGTGGAGGTGCAGATTGAAACCGTAATGACAAATCTCATACACTTAAAGTTGTAGTGGGGCAAAATGAAACTGCAATGACAAATCTCATTCACCTAAAGCTGTAGAGGAGAAGATTGAAGTCACAAGTACGAATCTTATACTCTTGAAGCTGAAATGAAGCGAAATTACAACCTCCAATCTTTTACCCTAACTAGAGGGCAAGATTGAAGACTATCCGATCTTTTACCCCAATCATGGGGCAAATTGAAGAAATTTAATCTTTTACCCTAACCAGAGGGCAAGATTAAAGACCATCCGATCTTTTACCCCGATCATGGGGCAGATTGAAGAAATCCTATCTTTTACCCTAATCAGAGGGCAAGATTGAAGACCATCCAATCTTTTACCCCGATCATGGGGCAGATTGAAGAAATTCAATCTTTTATCCCAACTAGAGGGCAAGATTGAAGACCATCCGATCTTTTACCCCGATCATAGGGTAGATTGAAGAAATCCAATCTTTTATCCCAACCAGAGGGCAAGATTGAAGACCATCCGATCTTTTACCCCGATCATGGGGCAATTAAGGAAATCCAATCTTTTACCTTAATCAGAGGGCAAGATTGAAGACCATCCGATCTTTTACCCCGATCATGGGGCAGATTGAAGAAATCCAATCTTTTACCCTAACCAGAGGGCAAGATTGAAGATCATCCGATCTTTTACCCCGATCATGGGGCAGATTGAAGAAATCTAATCTTTTACCCTAACTAAAGGGCAAGATTGAAGACCATCCAATCTTTTACCCCGATCATGGGACAGATTGAAGAAATCCAATCTTTTACCCTGACTATGGCGTAGATTGAAGCAATCCAATCTTTTACCCTAGCTAGAGGGCAGATTAAAGACCATCAAATCTCTTACCCCGACCATGGAGCAGATTGAAATAATTCAATCTATTACCCCTAAAACTATAGAGAGGCAAATTAAAACTACGAAAGAAAATCTTATACCCTTAAAGTTATAGAGGGGTGGATTAAAACTCACAGTAGTAGACCTCGATCTTCACTAAAGTTGTAGAGAAATAGAGTGAAGCTACAAAGGCGAATCCTTATCTCTTTGAAGTTGTAGTAGAGCAGGATGAAGCTACAAGAACAAATATTATACCCTTAAAGTTGAAGTGGGTCGGATTAAAGTCATTAGCAAATCCTATCTCCCTAAAGATAGAGTGGAGCAGGATAAGATTACAACATTAAATCCTATCTTCTTGAGGTTACAGTGAAGCAAATACCGTGGAATAGAGCAGCTAATAAAGTGAAAGGACAGATGGCTGAAAATAAAAAACATCAAAAGTTGAAATTTAGTAGGATCGGACGAAATTGGTCTTCTTTTTCTTTGCTCCATTCCCGTTACACGATAACGAGCAAAGAGGGGCAGCTGTACAAGCCCAATTTCGTCCGGGCCTCGAAACCCAATTTCATTTTTCTTATTATTTTTATTTATTTATTTATTATGATTTTCATAAATATAAATAAATATAAAATAATATTTATTTTATTTTATTATTTATTTATTATTGTATGAATATAAATAAATGAATGAAAAATAATATTAATTTTGTTTTATTATTTATTTATTATTTTATGAATATAAATAAATAAATAACAAACCAAAATAATAAACTCAAAGTCAAAGTCATCAAATCCTTGAAAATCAGTCCTCAAAGTCCTCTCAAATTCCATTCAAACCCCACCACTTTTGGTGCCTTTATGGATTTACTCCAAGCTAGTTTCAAGCAAACTTTGAACTAGTCAAAGTGCTCAAAAGGTGGCCGGCCATGGGATTGAGTGGCTGAAATTCATTTTCTAAAAATAGCCTCTAACTCCCACCTATAAATACCTCCCTAAGCTACCTATTCCAATCACGAATTCACCAACACATTCTCTTCTTTATCTCATTTTCTCTCTAGCTTTTCCCTTCCATTCCTTTGTCGATTTTCCCCTCTTGGGAAAGAGTGGTCTTCAGCCTTGGAAATAGTTTCATTGGGTGTTCATCAGAGACCTCGATATGAGAAGAATCAAGCAAGAAAACGTGACATCAATTCTTGAGAATTGTACTATTAATTGCATTTATTACATTTTTATTCTTTTATTTATATTTGTAAGTTATGTGCATATTTATATTTGCATAACATGGTAATTCATTTTTTTTTAAAAATACATAAATTGTTTATAAGAATCAAGTCAATGTCCTTTGTCTCGGGAATTTGAAAAATCATGCCCTAACTCACTGGGTGTCGGTTTTTTTTGAACCGGGATAATTGAATATCCTTTTAAAATTTTAAATATGATATTTTTTTTTTGAAAAATTCGTTATTTTTGAATATTCAAATTGTTATATCCTAACTTACTGGATGTAACTTTTTCTCGATTTATTCGAAATAACAAGCTTTCTTCGAAAACATTTTTTTCAAAATAAAATAAATATGACATTCATGCATTTAAGGATCACAATTTAAATTTTTCTCGAACTTTTAATTTTCAACAAATAAGATTTTGAATAATCTATTAGGTACCAATTTTGGGTGTGTAAGGGTGCTAATCCTTCCTTATGCGTAACCGACTCCCGAACTCGTTTTATGGTTTCAAAGACCAAAATTATTTTAATGATTTTTTTTAAAATCTCAAAAGGTGACCCAATCACACCTGTTTTAAAAATTATTGGTGGCGATTCCATTTTCATTTTCCAAAATATAAATCGAGACTTATTTTTATTTTTTTCAAAAAATAGTTTCAACAATCATCATCTAATTGTTCTCTCATGGGCCCATTCAACTATGTAAAATATCACAATGATAAAACAATCAATTAAAAAAGATCCTCTAATTCCAATTAAGAATTTATTGGGTCCTTTAAGAGCAGCCCCAAAAATTGCAAATTTTTATTCATCATTTTACCCTTTAATAACTCATAATTAGATCTCGATAGCGAAATATTTGGAGCTTGACAATTTAAAACAAGCTTTTCAATTACTTAATTGTTATTTAATAGCTAAAATTAGGAGAATTTATAATTTTGATCCATGCCGTAACATCTTTTTGAATGCAGTCAATTTGAATTGGTATTTTCCCCATCATCATTATCATCATAATTATTTTAAAGAAACGTCCACAATAATTAGTCTTAAGCAGTTTATTTGTGAAAATGTATGTATAGCCAAAAGTGGACCACGTCTAAAATCGAGTCAAGTTTGTTCAAGTTGATTCTATAGTAATAAGATCAACTAAACCTTATTTGGCGACTCCGAGAGCAAATGTCCGCGGGCATTATGGAGAAATCCTTTACGAAGGAGATACGTTAGTTACATTTATATATGAAAAATCGAGATCTGGTGATATAACGCAGGGTCTTCCAAAAGTGGAACAAGTGTTAGAAGTGTTTTCGATTGATTTAATATCGATGAACCTAGAAAAGAGAATTGAGGGTTGGAATGAATGTATAACAATAATTCTTGGGATTCCTTGGGGATTCGTGATTGGTGCTAACCAAACTATAGTGCAAAGTCGTCTCTCTTTGGTTAATAAGATTCAAAAGGTTTATTGATCTCAAGGGTACAGATCCATAATAGGCATGTAGAAATTTGTGTACGTCAAATAACATCAAAAGTATTGGTTTGAGAAGATGGAATGTCTAATGTTTTAGAAGAAGCGATTATTGCAAGCGGAATGAACGAGGCTTGCTTTACAAGAAGCGATTTGTTATCGAGTCATTTTATTGGAAATAACGAGAGCATTTCTGAACATTTAAAGTTTTATATCTGAAGCAAGTTTTCAAGAAACTGCTCGAGTTTTAGTAAAAGTTGCTCCCCAAGATCGTATCGATTGATTGAAAGGCATGAAAGAAAATGTTGTGCTTGGGGGTATGATACTCGCCGGTACTGGATTCAAAGGATTCAAAAGATTCAACGAAATTCATTGGACTGTATTTGACAAATTATACAAAAAAAAAAATCACAATTGACACTAAAATTATTACATTAACAAAATAATGAAAAAATGAAACCTGACAATATAACAATGAACTTTCATCAAATCAATCCTAAAACCTGAATTAAAGACTAAAAAGTTATCATCGTTACATTTAGATGCAAAATATATAATTTTTGTCAAATATAGGTACCAAATTGGACCAAAAAATAACACATGTAACGTATTAGAAAAAAGTATCAAAATCAGGTACTATACAAAAAATAAATCACTCTTTTGTAAAGTAACAAATTATTTGAAATTTTTAATATTTAGTCATAATGATAAGTTCAACTCTTAATGTTTACTCATTTTATCATATTAGTAATTTTTTTGGATCATTTTGGCCCACTGCCTTTAAAATTTTGACAATTTTCTTTATATTTGATGGAAAAGTTGACTAAATTAATAACATTTTAACGGTTTTGATGTAATAACTCAAGTGACAATCCGCATATTCTTCGTAAAAAAAAAAAAATTCAACAAATTTCTAAAAAGTTCATAATTTTAAAAAAATAGTTATTTGCATTAGCAATGAAATGCATGTATATTATTACGCGAACTGTCAGGTCAAAGTCATTAAATTTTGAATTGCTCAGTCAACTTTTTTTGTACAACAAAGAACAATTTAACTAAAATTTGATGGTTGAGGACCAAGGTAATCCAGAAGAATTAGGATTACAATGATAAATTTAATAAACATTATTAGAAGTTAAATTTATTATTATGCCTATAATTTTATTTTATAAATTGCTAAATCTCTATTATTGTTACAAATTAACAATTACTATTAAGAGATTTTTTTTTGGTTTTTATGTTTTTATATAAAATAGTTTTATAAAAATATTGCTAAAATGAAATTTCGACTTCGAATTTCATAATCATCAAAGCTTCAATTTAACTATTTCAATCAAAGCCTCATTTTATTTTTATTTAGTCATTTTATAAATATATTTTTATGTAATAAAAATTACCTTCATAGTCGGTGTGCTATAATCTAATATATATATATATAGTTTGAGTATCTGATATTAAACTTATTAAAATTATTAAACCTAATTTGAGCTTCCTCAGTAAATCTTGTATAAAGTGGTATTCATGGGTCAAGTCGAGACTAAGCATGATATTAACATATTTTATGTTTATCCAAGTCTGATTTAGCCCAAAATTTAGGTCTAAAATTTTACTCAAACCCATCCATATTTGCAAAATAACTCAAGCCCATTTTAAGTTCATGCATATTAATTTTTTAAAAATATTTATATTGTTTAATTTTAATATTTAATAGATTTATATATTTTTCATTTATTAAATTTTTTTATATAATCTTCCTAACATTTTTTAATGTTTACATTAGAGTGGTGTTATATATTTAGAAAAAAAAATTTAATGTGTTCTAAATTACATAATATATGAATAATAACATAATATAAAATATTATAAACTTAAAATGAATTAGGTTGGGCTTGAACATTCAGGGCTCAAGCCCAACCAGACCCGAACCGACTTTTCACGTGTGTCACTAAATTAAATTTAACATACTTTATGGTTACTCAAATCCGGCCCAATATGGGTCATTAAATCTCCTTGTCTGTCATGACACACTATGTCCAATATGGATAATTAGACCTTTCATGTATTGGGTACAATTATATATGCAGTTAAATTTTAAATTGAATTTATACAAGTTCATTTAATTATCCAACCCAATAATTCAAATTTCTATTTTAAATATTTTTTTCACATTTAATTAATTTGATAATTTATACGACCCAATGCTAATTCTATTAAAATCACAATGAATTTATCGTAGTAAAAATTAAAAGTAAATTAATTTAATTATTTTATTCAAATACAATTACAATTACTAATTAATTTAATTATTGCATTGGACTCAATTATTTAATTTTATATAATTTAGTATTTCTATAAATAAATTAAATTAATTTCTAAATTATCTATTGCAAGTCTCTAGAAAATGCATTTAGTGGGAATAAAAATTCATGCAATCCATTTTTCATCCATTGTTTTCATCTAATCATTAAAATAGTTTTTATTATGCAATATGTATAGATTTATATTGAACTAATAGAGAGATCAAATTGACATATATAACTTAGCCTAATTAATTTTAAATTATGTTATGATTTTTTGTCTATTACTGACAGATTATTTAGTCGTTGAGTCAATCTATTAAAAATATCATGATTAATTTCTCTATCACCTACCATTATGAAAGCAATATAGATTACACTTTTGTCCAATAACCTTACCTTATGTGTGTTACTTTTATAGGATATCCTCAATCTCTTTGAATTAAATCCGTAACTCGTTCACCTAATTTGGTTAATTTTATCTCATAGTCGTCATTGTATATTTCGTAATGAAAATGTTAATTACTTGCAAACAATAATAATACTTATTTGTCCTAAGCAAATGATCTATGACCACATTTCATTTTCATAGTCCATAAAATGTAATCAAGAGAATATCATTTACTTATTATTCGAGTTATAGATTTCACTATTGTAAATAAAATTAAGGGTTAGTTTAGCAATACTTTTTAAAAGTACTTTTGAGTCAAAAAATACTTTTGAGAAAAAGCTAAAATTTTCTCTATCTCCTTTTGGTCAATGTTAAAAGCACTTTAAAAAAATTAAAAGCACTTTATTTAATAATATTTTTATCTCAAAAATACTTTTTGTTTCTAAAATATTTTTGAGAAACAATACTAAACAAAGCATAAGTTACACACGAGTCATTTTTATTTTAAAATATAAATTTAGTAATACAGCGAGAAATAAAGAATCTTTCCATCGTTTCAAAAGATTTTTCAAACTTATGTTTATATATAGAGAAAGATTATAAATAGATAGATTTTAATGGATTAATTAACATTAAAATTAACGATATTGTTTAAGATTTTGATTCATTTGAAAATAAAATTTAACATTATTTTATTATTTTTAAATAATGTATTAAAGAGATTGTTATTCGACCTACTAAAAATTTGCTTTTTAAATTTATTGATTGTTTAAAATTTTAAAAATTTAACGTTATTTTAAAAAGATAGGTTTATATGATAGCTTACAAGTTTATTTTGAACTTATACTTATTCATTCATAAATAAATTAAAATTATTATATTAATTATTTAATTAACGTATTAAAATATTTTTTTACGAGGGAAGTATTAATAAAGATTGTTACATAGAAATAGTCTATTAATAAGTGTTGATTTTTTCTAAGAATAGTTTGAATTCGAGTATTTATTGTACCAAAAAAGATTATCGTACATGATAATTCACAATTTAATTTAATATATCTACCAATCTTCTAAAATAAATTAAAAAATAATTGGTGTCCAAGGGAGAGTCTCGACGGGGATGAATAATGCTCTGTTGCAGCCTTTCCATACTGATGAAGTTTGGTCTGCTATCAAGTCTATGGCGCCTTTAAAGGCTTCAGACGCCTTCATCGCAGAAGCTCGTGCCTGTGATCAAGCTGTATCTTTTGGTTTGGAGATGGGTTTCCGATCGGTCATAATCGAGGGAGATTCCCTCACTGTCACCAAGAAATTGCAGATGGTTAAAGAAGACAAATCAGTCCTTCGGCCAATTGTGGAAAATATTAGAAGTGATTTGAGCTCTTTCTGTTATATCATTTTTTCCCATGTTGGTCGTCAAGGGAATCTTGCAGCACATTCCTTGGCCAAGAATGCTCTTTGGAGTTCTACACCACGACTCTGGGTAGAGGAAGTACCGGCAGTGGCGGCTTCCGTGGCGGTTCAAGACTGGAAAAAATGGATCTCGCTCAATCAAGCCTGTTAGACTTGGTTCTGATCTTGGATATTTGGAGACTTTTCGTATCTTTTAATCCAAATCGTGTCCCAACATTTTTCTCCTTGAAGGCTCTTTAATCTGTTGGCAACTTGTTATTTGTCTTCTTCAGGAGTTTCTCGTCTGGGTTCTGTGTTTTTTGGTCTGGGAAGTTGGTTCACCTTATGGTTTTTTTTCTGTTTTGCTAGTGGCTGAAAGTTGTGTCTTTTTACTTGTATTAGCGTGTGGTGTGCTGATTTATTTCTTTTGGTCTGTTTGTTTTAAAGTTATTTATTTTCTTATCTGCTACCTTCTAATTGGTTGGTGGCTGTATTTGTTCTTTTTCTAATTTTTTTTATTCCCAGATCAATAAGAATGCCAGCTATGTTATCTCAAAAAAAAAAAATATATTCAAAATGTATATTTTTGTTGAGGGAGGTTGGTTCTTGAACCATCAACCGAATATATTGTCCTATTCAGAGGAATGCCTTAATTGATGGTTAATATATATATGATTTATAAGTTCACGAGAAAAATATCAATATTGTTAACAATTAATTATAAAAAACGTGCTTGTACAAAATCAAACCATCAATCAAGACTTTATGTGCCTTAACATATTTGGTACTACATGACCATCGATCGAGATGCTCCCTTAAGCAAGAGACAAAACTTTCGAGTGAAATAAAATCTTCTATTGAGGGTTCGCGATCTAACTCTTCACAACCATTTCATTAATAAATGATTTTATTTGTATGACCTGCAATAGACACATATTTAAAATAGTTGATCAACATCACTGATTTAAAATAAAATTTAAGAGCTTAACAAGTGGCTCCAGTGAAAAAGAGGAACTTAACAAATGTGTGCAAGGTGTGTGTGCCTTATCAAAGGGTTAAGAAAACATAAACAGATATTACCATGTAATTACACCAATATATTAAAAAAATTAAAATAATGAATTTTAAATGAGTAATTAAAAAAATTATACTCAATAAAAAATATTTTAATATTTTAATGTTTAAAATTGTGCATTTATCTTCCAATTGAATCTTAGCTCGATTAGTATAGGTATTGTTGTCAATATAAAATATGTGGGTTCAAATGTGGTACATTTTATTTATGGGTTAAGAGGAGCTATAAATAGTTTTAGACATTATGTCAAAAAATTCGGATATACTCAAAAACGTATAATGAGATTGTTAAAAAAAATTGTATATTTTATTTTAAAAATTGTATAATAATTATATTATTATCTAAAATAATCGAAGGAAAATAATTCTAATTAATTAATGATTTCAAAAGCCAAGCTGTAAAAAATAAAATGGGCACAAGTAAAGAATTATATATTTGGCGCCAATGAATTCCCGGGAAAACGCCGGCGCGCTCAAAATTTGAAAAAAAAAAGGCCTAAATTCAGCTTTCTCCCGCCAACTTTGTCATTTATCTTTTTCATCGTGCATTTCTCATTTTATTTTCCATCAAAAAATATATGATTAGCAGCACTTAGATCTCCATTTTTCCACAGCATTAGAAATCAAGTAAAGAAAATCCAATAATCCGTTAAGCAATCCAGTTTTGGTGCCCATATGGATCTATCGGATATAGCGAGAAAACTTGGTCTCTCAGAGCACAAGATGCTGGTCCGAAAAGCAGCGGAGCTCCGCCGTCTCTGCGATGTCCAGTTCGATTCTTCTATTATCGGTGTCGTAAGTGCTTCATCATATAATCATTTATTACTTTAACCACAATATAGTTCAAATGTGAATCGTTGATCTATTATTCCCCCCTTTTTCTGTTTCTGTTTGTAGGGAGAGGTTTGTAAAGCTGTAATATGTTTAGAAATTGCTGCTACAAGGTATAATGTGTTATCTATTTCTTTGAATGTATCTTAAAATTTTGGATTTGGGTTCCTTCTTAAAATTGTAATTGTTATGAAATTTGTAGGTTTGGGGAAGTTATATTTGATCGGCAGAAAGCTGTCAAGTTAAGTGGAATGTCAGAAAAGGCTTACAATAGATCTTTCAATTCTTTGCAGAATGGTCTAAATATCAAGTGGGTTTCTCATATTTTTCTTTGTTTATTTTCTTTGAATTGTATAAAACTGGGCTATTATTTTATAGCCAGATTTTCACTAACTTGGGGAAAAAATGGTGCTTCAGAACAAAGCTGGATATTAGGGAATTGGGGATTCAATTTGGATGTGTTAGGCTCATACCTTTTGTGAAGAAGGGCTTATCTCTGTAAGATTCTTTTCCATTTCATATGTTCTTTTTGTTTATCTGATTATGTTTCCATTTTGTGTTTTAAAAAATGCCTGAATGGGTAAGTCCCAATAGATGATCTTTAATTGCTAGGATCGTTACAATTGACGACTCTTCATTTGATCTTTAGATGATATGTTATCTTACGCTTTTCCTTTGCCATCCTTTGAACTGTTTGAGTGACTTAATTTATGTTTATGTCAGCTACAAGGATCGGTTTTTGGCATCACTGCCTTCTTCCAGGCAGGCTAGTGCAGACTTCACCAGGCCAGTGTTTACTGCTGTGGCATTTTACTTGTGTGCTAAAAAACACAAGGTAATGTGCACTTAATTCATCCTATGAAATGTTTTTGTTCCTCCATTTGCCAGTTTTTGACATAAATTATCTACTTCCCAGCTCAAGATTGACAAGGTTAGGTTGATTGAGGTTTGTGGCACCTCTGAATCTGAGTTTTCTTGTGTAAGAAACATATTCTTTTATTTTATTTCCCTACATATAATCCTTTTATTGTTAACTTACAGATGTTTAATGCACTGAACATTTGTTTGGAACTTTCAATGCAGGTCTCCACCTCCATGAAAGATCTGTGTCATGATGTTTTTGGGATCTCAAGTGAGAAAAAAGATCCCAAGGTAGTGAAAGGAAACCGAGGTAGGTGTTCATTTTGACTAACCCTAGAATTGGCTGTATATAACCGTGTGTATGTTAGCATTTTATGGTATCATTTGCAGTATTTTAGTACCATATATTGGCTTTCAATGTCAGGGAATTTATTTTCTCTAAACTTTGTTTTGATGTGTCTGCAGAATTGCTAGACGTGTTACCTGAAAAAAGAAAATTTGATGATGGTGGTTATTTATCCGATGAAGGACCAGAGGTAATACTGCATTATCTGTTATATTAGTTTACTGAATGTTGGATGAAAGTAGGATTCATTGTTTTCTATATATGAATCATTGTGTTTTGGCTTTTGTAACAATTTCTGTAACATAATCTATTTAATTGGTTGTACTGAACAAGTGCTTGGAATAATTATATGAAATTATTTTTTCATGATCTGAATCAGTGGTGAGGCTTCTATTATATCATTCAAGAGATTAAAATCTCTAATGTCTAAGCTCTGCATGGGTTTTTCATTGGTCTTGCAACAGCCTTTCTTGGTGATTCTAAATCTTTGATGCTTAGTAAGGCTGGCAGTTATATTTTGTAAGAGAACTTGAACCATTTGAGATTTAATCTCAATTCTCAGCACTAAAAGCTACCAGAAGTTTGTGATATTGTTCTTGAAAACAACATTTGCTTATTTTCTTATGCATCAAAATACGGTAGGGCTAACCTGAACCTCTTGCAGCTTTCAAGTTACAAGCGAGCAAAGAAAATGGAGAAAGCTGGTTATGAAGAGTGGAAATCATCTGTTCTATCATCTAATAAAAAAAGCACAAAAGGTAATGAAAGAATTCCCTTTACACTGCAAATGAACTCAAAAGAGAACCAGCATAACTGATCTTTTATACATATCTCTGGGTGATTTTTCTTCAGCTCTATGCAAGCGCACCACTCAAACCAGTCTTGACTTTCTCAAGGAAGTGTCACAGACAAAGGAGTTGAAAGCTGCATAAGAGAATAGAATACATGTAGGCCTTCATTTCCATTTCTTAAGTTTGAAAAGGAAAAGAAAAATCTAGACAAGGACTAAAGATATTAGCCATGCAAGTTTTGTACATGACATTGAAATGTTTATACCTTGAATCGTCTAATGACTACTAGTTCTAGAATTTTGTGTTGTGTAGTAGCTATGACCAACAATTTCTTATCTTTTTCGCACCAAATCTATTGCATATGGTATGCTCATAATGACATATATCGTCTAACATTGGGTATCTGGGTTATTAAGTCATTTCGATGATGGTGCCGGAGCTGGAGTGTTGGTGATGTTTCTCAAGGAAGTGTCAGAGACAGAGGAGTTAAAAGCTGCATAGGAGAACAGAAATACATGTAGGCCTTCATTTCCATTTTGTAAGTTTAAAAAGGAGAATAGAACAAGTTATCCTTGTCGCACATGTTCGGCTGGAAGTGCTTCTCCTTGACATGGTCGACGGCGGCTTATCATTTATCCTCTCCAGCACGTCGGTTGGAACTTCCATATTTTACTCCACGTTCGCCACAGTCAAAACGGTTGATGATCATTTCCATCAGTGGAACATTCCATTAAGTTTTTGGTTCTAATTAAAAATTTCAGATTTCTTAAAACTTTTTGGAAGTTTAAATAAAAATTTAAAAAAAAATTAATGAAAATTTCCAAAAAAAAAATTGTAAGGTCTAATGCTCAAAACTGTCCCCCTCTGGCAGTAATATGAGCAGACAAGGGCATTGGTTCCTTAAAATAAGGAAATTGCATTTTAAACTCTTTAAAATATATAAAATTACAAACTAATACATAAAATTACAATTTAACTTATCAAAAATGATAAAAATATTGATTTAGTTCTAAAAGCTATAAAGATACAAGTAAATATAATGTTAAAATTGCATTTAAGCCCCCAGAAATTTTAACTTTGCCCTTGCATATCATGATATTCACAGTCAACTTCATGGTACCAATTACAATTTTATGCAACTGAAATTATTAGAACCTAAAATGATCCATACCTTAATGTCTGAATCCAAAAAAAAAAAAGAAACAAATTTTAAACTTGAATGATCCAAATTAAAATGAACCAAACTTGAAATTGACCCAAACCCAATTTCATGTGAAGCTTTAATGAATTTCGAGATTTATTCCATGTCGAACTTGTACAAATATGTAAGGTATTGATACCAATCATGGCCGACTCAATTTTATTCATAAAAACCGAAAAGAATGTATTGATGACTAGGTGGATCCAAGAACTCTTTTATTTCAATGAATTTTTCCAAAACGTTTTTGGCTACCGTGGTCATAATGTGAGGCAAAAATGAGGGACCTATCTATTCATTAAGAACCAACCATTTTCCCTATATTTGGAATCTTAATTCTGTCTTCTTCTCTTCTTTAAAAGAAACGGTCTTATACGTGTTTTTCAATTTCATAAAAATTATTTTGGATGACAAAGATATATATATATATATATATAATTAAAAAAATCATTTTTCTTCCATTTATCATTACATCTTCTTCCCCACATAAAAAAAGTTAATTTTAGTTTTAAATGTCATTCCTTTTCGCGTGGTCCAATTGAAAAGCACAGCTTTTATCCCCTATGTTTTTGGTGTAAAAAGATGCCTCGATTTCGCTTCAAATTTAAAAATTCGATCTGATTTACTAAATTAGATCCAATTTGATTTGATAATAAATGTAAATAGTTCAAATCCCATCCCATCCAAATCAAATATTGATTTATGAATTCAAATTACCTAAATTTTGATTGATTCGATCTAAATTAACAGACCCAAAATCAATTCAACTCGTCGGAACGGTTTGTCTATACCTAAGCAACATCATAGGGATTCCCCTAGCCCATAAAATCTAACAGCGGACTTTTGCTTGCTGGTTTTGTCTGTGAAATTGTGACCACAAAATATGTTGTTTTCATCATTACGTTCTCCATAGTCGCACTCATGATCTGTTGCATTTATGTTATACATCTGCCTTTGCCTTCCCAATTCATTTCTTGATCTCCTTATGCACATGGCTGCCTTTTGCTGCTATTTCCCTAATGGTCCCGAGGGGCAAAGGACAGTTTAAATTTGGTTCATTCCTTGGTATGATCTTAATTCAAAGGAGGTAATGGTACTACCTTATTATCATCATGGTTTTAGATGGAAACGTTTTCAAGGCATTAGGTTACTATATTGTATACAAAGTACTCGGACTTTTAGATATTTGGGTGTCAAAGCTTCACCAGCTTAGATTTTGGATTGAGTTAATATGAATCGGATAATTTTTCATGTTTGGGTCATTTCGAGTTCGGGTCATTAGGGTTAAGATTTTACTTTTTCGGTCGTTTCATTATTGGTTTGAATAATTTCAGATTTTGATCATTTCAAGTTTAAATTGTTTGAAGTTTGAATGAATTTTGGGTTCGAATCAATTTATTTTGAGATGGACATATTCAAATTATTTTTTTGTGAATACTTTAAGTTTAAATATTAATTAATCAAATCAAAATATTCGATTTGGATAAAAGTTAGATGTGGATTTGATATTGGACCATTGGTTAAGCAGAACAAGAATGTTATGTGAAGTTGGATGTAAAATGTGGGGAACGGTGGCTAACATGCTATGGACCAATTTATTAATGAGCCGGTTGCACAATTAATAACATTCTTCTTGCACAGTTAGGTGTCAGGATGGCGATTTTAATGTGTGTGTTCTTGCTTTGAAAGTTCACCGTTTTCATAGCTTTCTCCATTCAACCATATGTATGAACACAGTAGCGACTATCATAATTTAAAATTATCAACTTGTTTATGTATGTATACATCTTGTCAGATATCTGAACAGTGGCTACAGAGTATTTGTTCCCAGGGGAAGGCCATGCACATCTACTCTCAACTTGTGCAATTAAACCCTGTGCCTTCTGCTTGAGTTTTAGAGTTCTTCTCCAGTTCTGATATGGATATCATCCTCTAACCATATACTGCTGCACCCATGCTATCCATAGCAAACCTGCATTGATGAAAAACGATGCAAAGGTTTTTGTTGAATAAAATGACAATGCAGCTGAACTCAGCACTTGCTTGAGCTTAAAGACTCAGCTTTTTGTAGTGAAAACAAACCAGAAAATGAAAGAAAAGTTGCAGAGAAAAAGTAAAAATTTGATGGAAAATTCACTTGTTTCTTCATTGATTCATTGAGAATATATCATTACAAAAAATAATAGTAGGAACACTAGGGTATGGGTCAATATCTGCATTACATAAGCAGATTTCAATAGTAACATTACATTGATGAATTCAACCTAAGCCTAGCTAACTCTAAGCTTTAAAACAGCCTCCAAATTGACTGAATTACATCAGTATTAAAATTTAAAAAAAAACATTAAATTAAGTTCAAAATGAAACAAAATGCTGGCACAAATGTTGGTCTTCATGAGTTGACCGAGTTTGTCTTTTACCTCTACTCTGCTTCTTGTTGCTACATGCAATCCATGTTCAACACTCCTCCTTGGATTGTATGCTGCGAACACCAAGTTTTGATCTCAAACATTTAAACCTTGTTGTACCAAGAGGTTTTGTCAAAATATCAGCAAGTTGCTCCTCTGAACTGCAATGAATCAATTTGACCTCATGACTTTGCTCAACCTCCCTTACAAAGTGAAATTTAATCTTAAAATGTTTGGTTTTGCCATGGAATACTGGATTCTTTGGAATTGCAACAGCAGATTGGTTATCACATTTGATCTCTGTTGCTTCTCCTTGGTACACATTTAAATCCTTCAAAAGTTTTCTTAGCCTAATAGCTTGATTGACTGCAGCAGCACCTGCAACATATTCTGCATCAGCAGTTGATTGTGCCACAATGGACTGCTTCTTTAAACTCCGACTAAAAACACCTGACCCTAGAGTGAAAAGATAACCAGAGGTACTCTTCATACAATCAACTGCTTCTTTAAACTCCGACTAAAAATACCTGACCCTAGAGTGAAAAGATAACCAGAGGTACTCTTCATATCATCAATGGAACCTACCCAATCACTATTAGAAAAGCCAACAAGTTGCATGTTTTCTGACTTTGTAAATTTAACTCCATAGTCAAGTGTGCCTTTTATATACCTCAACACTCTTTTTGCAGCTTGAAGGTGTGACATGTTGCAACAATGCATAAACCTTGACAAGAGACTGACAGCAAACATAATATCCGGTCTTGAGGTAGTTAGAGCAAACATCCAATCAAACTCCTGTAACCAGACTCATCCACCTTCTCATAATCACTTTGACTTGAAATCTTCTCACCAACAGCTACTGGTGTACTTGCTGACTTGCATTTGTCCATGCTAAACTTGTTCAGAATCTTCAAGGCAAATGCCTTTTGACGAATGAAAATGCCATGTTCAACTTGAGAGATTTCCATACCAAGGAAATAAGACATTTCTCCTAAGTCTAAAATTTCAAACATATTCTCCATCTCAGTCTTAAAATCTGATAACAGACTTTCATCTCCACCGTTATAAGGAGATCATCAACATAAATTAACACAATGAGAAGTGTCTCCTTTCCATTTTTCTTCACATACAAGGTAGGCTCACTAAGATTTCTTTCAAAATTTAAACTTGACAGGTAAGAATCAATCCTATCATACCAAGCTCTTGGTGCTTGCTTTAAGTCATACAAGACCTTTTTTAGCTTGTAGACTTTAGCTTCTTCACCAGCCTTTATGAACCCTTCAGGTTGTTCAACATAGATCTCTTCATTGAGGTAGCTATTTAAAAATGCTGATTTTACATCCAGCTGATGAATTTTCCAACCTTTTTGAGCTGCCAGTGCAAGCAAAAGTCTGATTGTATCAAGTCTTGCAACTGGTGCAAATGTTTCAAAGTAATCCACTCCATTTCTCCCCAACTTTGCTTTCAGCTTGTTCAAACTTCCATCAACATTGTGCTTAGCTCTAAAAATTCATTTCTCCCCAATGACTTTCTTGTGGACTGGTCTTTCAACTAAATCCCAAGTCAGATTCTTGTTAATCATGGACATTTCAGCTGTCATTGCTTCTTTCCATCCTTGTTGTGAATTTGCTTCTTCAAAACTGATTGGCTCAACATCAGCCAAGTCAGCCCTTTCATAAACATCACTCAACAGTCTTGTTCCTCTAACTAGTTCTTCATCAAGGTCCTGACTATCACCATTCTGGATTGCTTCATCATTTTCTGATGCAAGGGCTTTTGAAACATCCACTGGTTCTGACTTCTCCCAGTTCCATGATGCCTTCTCATCAAACACCACATCCCTGCTTACAAACACTTCGAGTGTTAAAGGATCAAGCAACCTGTAACCCTTCTTATTGTTGCTATATCCCACAAAGATAGCTGATTTAGACCTCTGATCCAAATTGTCTCTTTTAACAGCAGGTACAACATAAGAAATGCATCCAAAAATTCTCAAATGTGCCACAGAGGGCTTGTGACCAAATCAGACTTCAAATGGAGTCTTTTTAGACAAGGCTCTTATTGGTAACCTGTTCTGCATGTAGACAGCTGTGCTAATAGCTTCAGCCTAAAAACTCCTAGGCAATCTCCTTTCAAACATCATGCATCTGTTCATATCCATAATGGTCATGTTCTTCCTCTCACTTACACCATTCTGTTGAGGTGTATACACATTGGTGAACTGATGTGCAACCCCTGATTCTTTACAAAAAAACTGAAACTACTCAGAAGTATATTCAATACCATTATCTGACCTCAAAGTTTTTAACTTGCAACCTGAGTAGTTTTCAGCTGCAGCCTTGAACTTCCAAAATACTGAGGTAACTTCAGACTTCTTCTTGAGAAAAAAGACCCAGCAGAACCTTGAAAAATCATCAATAAAAAGAATAAAATACGTACTGCCACTTAGTGATTTAGTCTTCATAAGACCACACACATTTGAATAGACCAGCTGTAATCTTTCAGTGGCTCTCCAGGTTTTGTTTGCAGGAAAAGGAAGTCTGGTTTGCTTTCCAAACTGACAAACATCACAAACTTCATGCAGGTGCACTGTCTTGACAAAGTTTTGAACCAGATCTTCATTTGCTAGTTGAGCTAATAACTTATAGCTAAAATGACCAAACCTCTTATGCCATAGTCTAGATTAATCTAAAACAGCTACATATGCCTCATCTGGCCTCTCATTTAAATTAACAACAAAACTCCTATTTGACATGGTCACTGACATGAGAGTAGATCCACTTGGATCACAGATTTACACTCTTTGTTCTTGAAAACAACAGAATAACCTTTCTCTACAAGCTGAGCAATGCTAAGTAGATTTCTGTCTATATCAGATACTAAAAACACATTGGGAATAAATTTAGTACCTGTTGGAGTGTCAATGAGCACATCACCTTTTCCTATTGCCTTTATGAACTGACCATTTCCCACTTTGACTTTAGTAGTGAAACTCCCGTCAAGTCTTTTGAAAATAGCAGCATTTGGAGTCATGTGGTTTGTACAACCACTGTCTAGTATCCATCCCTTGGTTATGCTTCTTTTGGCTGCAGTACAAGAAGCAGCAAACACTTGCTCCTCCTGAGCATCAATGTCATCAGCTACTTGATTATGTGTATTTTGCTGAGCTTGTTGATTCTTTTGCTGACCCTTGTTCTCACAAACTTCATCAGCATGCCCCATTTTCCTGCAAATCTTGCACTGCACATCAGGCCTATACCAGCAAAATGTCTCAAGGTAAGTAGTCTTCTTACAATGTGAGCAAGGAGGAAATTTCTTCCTGACAGCATCCTTTTTGGACTTGATTTTATTTTCAGTCCAAGGCTTCTTCCCTTTGGCATTGGAAGAGCTCGAAGATGATCTGCCTTTAGCTTGAAAGGCTCCTTCCTGGTACTCTTCTTGTCTACTGGCTCTTCTTTGTTCTTGAGCATAGAAGGCATTTACAAGCTCTGTCAAGGTAATCCTGGTCAAATCCCTTGAGTCTTCAAGTGATGAGATTTTAGCCTCATATCTCTCAGGTAAGGTGGCCAAAACCTTCTCCACAATTCTACTTTCACTAAACTGGTCTCCAAGCAATCTTATGCTGTTGACAACTGCCATTATTCTGTCTGTATATTCCTTTATTGTTTCACTCTCCTTCATCTTTAAATTCTCAAACTCCCTTCTTAGATTGATTAGCTGTTGTTGCTTTGTTTTTTCAGTACCTTGAAACTCTTCCTTTAGCTTGTCCCAAGCCTGTTTTGGAGTCTCACAAGCCATAATTCTTGTAAAAATTAGATCTGACACAGAGTTCTGAATACATGACATTGCCTTGTATTTCTTGGCCCTTTCATCAGAGTACTGCCTGATTTGAGCAACTGTAGGATTAGCTCTTAGTGGTGGTGGTTCAACATCAGCATTTACAACTTCCCACAAGTCAAATACTTGCAAGTAAGTCCTCATTTTTACTACCCAAATGTGGTAGTTTACCTAGTAAACTGTGGTGGTGGAGCTGGAGAATATCTTGAAGAAGACATGAAGCTTTTGAATGTTGACAACAAAGAAGGTCCTCTAAGAAACAAGCTCTTGATACCAATTGTTGAATAAAATGACAGTGCAGTTGAACTCATCACTTGCTTGAGCTTAAAGACTCAGCTTCTTATAGTGAAAACAAACCAGAAAATGAATGAAAAGTTCCAGAGAAAAAGTAAAAATTTGATGAAAAATTCACTTGTTTCTTCATTGATTCATTAAGAATATATCATTACAAAAAATAATAGTAGGAACACTAGGGTATGGGTCAATATCTGCATTACATAAGCAGATTTCAACGGTAAGATTACATTGATGAATTCAACCTAAGCCTAGCTAACTCTAAGCTTTAAAACAATCTCCAAATTGACTGAATTACATCAGTATTAAAATACAAAAAAAAAAACATTAAACTAAGTTCAAAATGAAACAAAATGCTGGCACAAATGTTGGTCTTCATGAGTTGACCGAGTCTGTCTTTTGCCTCTGCTCTGCTTCTTGTTGCTGCATGCAATCCATGTTCAACAGTTTCTCAGTATACATGCCAAATTCCATAATAAAATCTTCTTTGTACCCGACCCACCTTTTAATTCTGGCTTGCAAACTCCTAGTAAGTGGTTCACAGTATTTCAGTGTTAGCTGTCTGGTAACCAAGGGTACTCTCAACTTGAGGTCAAGCTTATTGTGTTTGTAGTTCATGTGGTTACGAGAAGCAACTAACTTATTGTGAATTATTATGTCGTCTAAAGTCCGCATAAGGAGATAGATTTTCTTGACTATCGGAGTGGAAATGATTCCCAAGTAGCTAGAGACATAGTTTAGTACAATGCATTACTAGTTTAGGCTAATACATCTGATTTTAAATCTGTTTATATATCAATTCACTTGTGATGTTTGTTGCGTTTAACCATAATAAGTATATGACTACACATATACTTATATACATTGATATTTTGTCGGCCAAAACTTCCTTAATGTAGTAAGCGAGTAAGTCTGTACATTGGGTATACAACTTACGCATAGTGTGACTTTGCTTATTGGTATAGAATCATAACTCTTATCAATAGTCAAGGATATCCTCTTAAAGATATTATATGGTTGATGTAAATGAAACTCAACTGAGACTCTTGTCAAAGTGACTTAAATCATTTAGTGAGTTAATGATCATTTACATCATGGTCTATATATGAAAACTTTGTAAAAAAAGTGATCAGAACTGGTGAATGGATAAGACCTAAGGGGATCACGAGTGCTGTACGAGGATTAGAGATTTTTTGGCTTTGTAATGTTACTTATATCGATGAACTTTTTAAATTACCCCATTTGCTTTAACTTTAATGGTAATTAGCTTGATTTTATGGCATTCAATACAAGTACAACTAATATAGATTCATAGTAGTAAACTTCCTGATAATAAGTTATGCAAAGTTTACATGTACTAAGATAAACTCCAGCGCCAAGCTATTCTAGGCTACTGAATATACAGCAGATGTGAAGCTTGCTGTGACGGATGTGAATGGGGAACAGGAAGGGAGCGAGTGGGGAGGATCTGCGGCGTTCGTGTAGGTTCAAAAGCACCGGCCTCGAGTTTAGTTTCCGGTCTAAATCTCGTGACAGACATGTAGGAGTCCGACACACGGCGCGTCCTCGAGTCTAAACCTGCCTTCTGATTTGTTTTGTGTGCATCTCTGGCGATTTTAACAGTTTTCGAGCTGTTACACCCAAATAGACCACCCGAACGTGGCCTCTCTTCGTTGATTTTCGTAGCGTTGTTGGTGTAAAATGTTTTTATTGGGCTCGGTAAAGTCATCGACGGCCTTCCCTCTTCATACTCTGACATGGCCGCTGCACTTGCAGTGATCACACTCCACTCTATACTGGCCTCGCTCGGTGTGTAATTGGGTTTTCCCGTTACGCTTTCGATCTCAAACAAATCCGAACTTGCATCACTTTCGGTATCATTACAATTAGCTTTAGAGTTCTCAGTTTCTGCAACTTTTGGAATAGCATGATGATCGAGCCTCCTCTCAAGGTTCAAACACTTGTTTCGCCTTCCAATTCCAAGAACCGGGGACCCGAAAACCTCCAACGATTTCCTCCCGATTTCATCCACATCTCCTTGCAGTGGCACCCTAACAGGCCGAATACCCACCGCGGGGTTCGTTGTTGGGAAAGTGAAAAGGTCTTCTTTAATGCCTGCAGCTGTTTTCTTTTGCTTGCTTTGAAGTATTACCTCACCATTAGGTCTCTTGAAACTTATTTCACCAACCTCGATATCACTGGAGCTTCTATCGAAACAGTAGCATTTACAGGCAGGAAGGCAAGAAAGAAAGGTCTTTGCAGTCATGGACTTGCTGGGTTTTTGCTGAGGAGGGTTTTGGATAACAGTATGAAGTAATGGGTTTTGGCCGTTCCAGCTTGATTCAGATCGAATGCTTGGAGCGTGGATCAATGGCTTCATCGGCTCTGGGTTGGTCATCCCTTCTTGTTCCGTACAATATTCCAAGTTCTTTGGGATCAATTTTGTTGGTCTTGGACCACCACCGGCAACGGCATCTATTGCTCCATTGAAGTATTTTTCAGCTCCGAATACTCCAATTTCTCCGTCTTCTTCTTTCTTCTTCACTGGATAGCCATTGGTTTGATCAAAGGGCGATGTTAGGGAGAGGTTGGTGTTGTGATTGGATGTAAATGTAACCATAGCCATGGACCGAAGCCTGAATCTCAAACTTATCTGATGGTAGACGAAGGAGAAAAGAGTATTGAGTTGAGAGGCTTCTTCGACGCTGCCAGGCATAATAAAGTAGCCTTGAAAAACATCCGCTGGCTGTTAAATTACGTAGGACCCCATGCTTCACTTCTCCAAAACTTGGGTATTCTGTTTTCCCAATTTTGGAGCTACACCCTTCAATTTTCCCTTTCTATTTTCCCGTCGATTATATATGTTTCAAACCTTCCTTTAATTAAGTCTTGTTTTAATGGAGTAACCCTGTGCTCTTTTGGAGTATCAACCCAGTTCGATTTTTAACTAAGATCATTTAAATCAAAATTAAAATACTATATATACATATAAATATAATTATATTAAATTGAAATTCATATACCAAATTCTAATAAATAAATTTAAAATTTATTTCTGAACTTTTAAAAAATTAACTACATATTTAATTATTGAATTCTTAAATATTTTTATTTTCATCACTTAAATAAAATAAAAAATATTATAATTTGATCGTAGTTACAATACTCTATCGTTTTGGACACTCAATCTTACGCACGCCATGTCATAATTTTTAAAATAATTTTATTCTTCATCTTCTTCCTCGTGAAAATCCTCAGTTCTCTCCATCTAAAACCATTTCCTTGTAAAAAATGATGACATGGCATCGATTGTCGCCTGATGTTCGACCCACCCACTGGATTTAATCAAAGTTCGAATGCAACTCCAAGGTGAAGCCCAGGGCCCTATCGAGGCTGTTCAAAATCTCCGCCCTTCTTTAGCTTTTCAGACCAACACCACCACTTCCGACAAACCACAGCCGCACATATTGGAATTGTGGCTACTGGGATTCGGATCTTTAAAACGAAGGCTTCAGAGCTCTTTTCTCAGGTGTTTCCGCCACCGTACTCTGCCAGACCCTTTATCCCACCAACCGTATGGCAATCTACGACATCCTGAAACCGAGAAGGAGACGAATACCATGCCTCTTGCCAGCAAAATCCTCGCTGGGTTAATAGCCGGGGGTATTAGTGCTGTTGTCGAGATCCCAGCCGACGTTGCAATGGTTCGTATGCAAGCTGACGGTCGCCTCCCTTTATCTCAATGCCATAACTACACCAGCGTCGTCGTCGCCCTTGCTCGCATGACCAAACAAGAAAGCATTATCTCCTTGTGGCGCGACCATCGATGACGGTGAACCGAGCCATGCTGGTGACGGCGCCGCAGTTAGCTCCCCACGATCAGATAAAGGAAACGATTTTGGCAAAAGGGTGGACGAAAGATGGGCTCGATAGTCGATACACACGTGGTGACGAATTTCTTGACTGGATTTGTGGCGGCGGTGGTGTCGAATCCCGTTGACGTGATCCAGACAGGGACCGTTCACGGTGGTGCTTTTCGTTACGTTGGAACGGGTTCGGAAGTTGCGCAAGAATTTCTAGACTATTTGTACGATGACAAAGATGATGATGACGACAACAAATCTTAGGATTTCAATTTTCAATGTTTTAACTACATATTCAATCACGATTTAGCATGATTAAAACAATAAATTATCAACAGTAATTAAATTTGTAAACTTTTTTATTTGGATAATCATTTTACCTTTTCCTTTTTTAAATAAAATTACAATAAAAGTTAATTCATTGTTATAGAACGAATCATTTAATGACATATTTTAGATGAAATCATAAAAATAACTATATATAATTATTTGAGTATCTCACTGAATCAATATCAGCAGCATCTAAAAAATTATCAAATAGTATGAGTTAATACGGGGAGTCTCTTGTTGGATATGTTTTTTATACCCTTTCTTCGGAATTAATTTATTTTTTATATATATATTAAAAAATTTATTTTCCTAAATCTTCAAAAAAAAAAAAAAAAACCTATTTAACAGAGAAAATGACATATACATAGCTAATTTAGCCAAATCTTATCAACCCAACCAAAATTATTTACATTTTTAATTACTCTTATCAATAATTATTATTATTTCAAAAATATCATTAGATATAATCTTCAACTTTATGTACGAAAATATCTTTTTTTAGTACCTACAGACTATTTTAATGATAGAAAAATATCTATATAGACTATTTTAAAAAGGTTTCTATCACCAATTGAATAACACAAATTTAATAAAAAAATAAATTATAAAAGTAATCATTTTTATTTATTTTAAGTTACATTTTAATCATTTATATTATGTTATTATTTTATTATGAAGGGATCATTCTGCCGTTAAGTTCCATTATCTCCTTGATCGTAATCCTACGTGACAGTTCAACAAGATTTCAAGTGTCAACTTGGATTTTCAAATGGGATGAGAATAAATATTTAATTAAATAAATTTAATTAATAAAAATTTTTAAACCCTAAACTTTAATTAAAAAAACCTAAACCCATTTCCACATGCTCTCATCTTCGTCTTCTTCCTTTTTTATTCTAATGTCTTTAGTTACAAATCTATTTCAAAAATTGAATCTTTGAAATCCATTAACCCAAAAAAAATTTGTGTTTTCAAGCTGCAATTTAATTACAATTATTTTTGGGCGGGATTTCAAGATTCAAGAATTGAATCCATGAGTCGAATCCTAATGAAGCAAAATAGTCAAAATAATTATTAAAGAAATTTAAAAGGGTCAAGTAGCTCTATTTGAGAAGATTTGAAATTTATCAGCTTGAAAACATAAAATTCTTTCGATTAATGGGTTTAAAAAATTTAAACTTTGAGATAAATTTGTAACTAAAAACGTTGGAATCGAAAAAAAGAAGAAGATAAAGATGAAAAAAAAATGTGTGTGAAAATGAATTTAAGATTTTTTTCAGCTAAAATTTAAGTTTAAAAATTTTAATTAATTAAACTATTTAATTAAAAATTTATAATCATTCCATTTAAAAATCCAAATTAACAATTAAACTCTAATTGGACTGTCACGTAAGATTACCGTTGCGGAAATAACAAAACTTAACTGTAAAATGATCACTTCGTAACAAAATAATAACATTAATGATTAAAACGTAACATTTCAAACATAAGTGATTAAAATGTAACTTGAGACAAATAAAAATGACTATTTTTTTAATTTACCCTAAAAAAAATATACTTGTAACATAATAAATGTTTTAATACATACACTTATTATTCTTTGGGTTAATCTAGGCATCATCAAGAAAATAAAAGAAAACCTTGACAGACAAGAACATGCATTAACTTCTTGAGCAAACATTTTGCTAAGAAGACCAAAACCAGATATAAAGCTTTCTATAGCTGTCTGTTTATAATTTAATACAAATGAACCCACAGTGATCGATGATCCATCCATAGTCTGTTACCTGAAATCTTGTGACCTGCCTCCCTAAAACAGGCACAATTGTGCAGGAAAAAAAATTCAGGCCGGAAATTAATCGGATTCATGTCATGAACTTCGTGTAACAGAAAGCATTGGTGGCTCAGATAACAACGAGGTTCAACGTCTGCTCTCTCCTCTGCCGGTCACTGCATGGATGTCGAGTTTCCACCTACAACCCAATATCGCTTAACAGCAACCAATATCTTCTCAGGAACTAATGGACCATCTTCATGGTCAACCATCTTAGTATCCCACCTCATGCCTGCAGTTATCTTCTTGACTTTAATTAGAACATCTACCTCATCGCGGAATATAACCGCACCTTCTGGACGCAAACTCCGGTCCATCTCCAATAGAATGTCCTCCAGATTACATCTGCAAGCATTGGATAAATATATTAAGTTCTAATGAAAAGAAATGGGACGTTATATAGCTCTAACAATGGTGAGCTCTATACAGAGATTTCAAACTATAGAAATTGCAGAACAAATAAATACACAGGGATATAGGTTTTTGTTAGGAACTATGGTGAAAACATCTCACATGTTTAGAAGTGACTCGAACCAATCAATATATGAGTATGGAAAAGTACTAGTTAACAAACATGAACTCATGTATATCAATGGAATGCACATTTAACTATGGATACTTACTTGTCCTTGTACATACTGAAAAGACCATGAGCATGAATGAGATCGTATGTCCTTGGATATGTGGAGAAAGCCTCACACCTGAACCAGAACAAGATAACAAAAACCAAGTTCAAGTTTATGCCACCATATTAAGTGAACAAACATTATTAATTTTCAAAGCATTGAAGTAAGAACAATGGAGAATAGCTCAACTGTAGCCAGGTAAAATTAAAAAGCAAGGCAGTGAGTTTCTGGCAAGCAAATAAAGACTACAAATCGCTTGAAGATATTCATTTAGTTTCACTTCAAGTTCATAGCCTAAAACGGAGACTAAAAGGATATCAGATATTATAGGGGAAATTAAAAGGAAGTTCTGGCAAAAACTAATTAGCATTACAATTGGAAAGAAAGAGAAAAAAAAACACTTTCGAACAGAAGCCACCACAAATCAAGCCAAAATTTAGTAAGCCTTACCAGTCATGATAGATGCCAATTAATCCACGTTCAAATATAACACCGAGGGTATCTTTCTGTGCTATAGTGGGCATGACATTCATGACCCACAATTTAGGGGAGTCAAGAGCTGCAGCAAATCCTCCCAACCCAGCATTCATATCCAAAATATTACGATACCGCCCAGAGTCTACAAGTCTATTGATTTTCTTATAAGCACCAACATGCTTCTTCCACTTCTCATTGTCCCCTTGGTATGTTTCAACAGAAACTCCAGGAACACTTCCCCTAGCAACTCTAGGAGGGACAGCATATAGCCTCTCTGGGAATGGCTTCAGTTTCCCGCCAGCAACTTCCTCTGGGTTACTAACATCTGGATATGGAGTAAGGCAGGCCTCCATTTTCTTGTACCTAGCAAACATCACAAAAGGAGTTGATTCAAATGAAATTTAAGCTCTAAAAGAAATTAGATTATTCAGATCCAATGCAATGCCCATGCAACATAAATTGTAGAAATATATCAGTTGGTTTTAAAAACCCCAATAGGAATGCAAGATAGAAACCCTGAAACTAAAAGGTTTCAGATCCCACATATGGAACACATCCTTGCTTAAGAATAACAGAGGGGAATTAGTGAAGTTGGTTTACAGACTTGATGATATTAATAAACTGCTAGGCTAGAGAAATAGGTTCCAAGTCATGAGACATGCATTGCAGGTACCAACTTCTAATGTTTGAAGGGCTAAGGCAGTTTCTGTTACAATGACATGATTAACTATAACATATACGAACAGGTGTGAAGCTAATATGAATGCAGGCATAAACATTGACAGAGCAGAGGCAATATGCTTCACTGCAATTTTAACTACTACACATGTTTTCCTGCATGTAACTTGAACAAGTGATATTGTTTTTATTGCAAACTGTATGATTCTAAAAGTTCCAAGCGCAGCTCATACCAGACATCATTCGCTTCTTCAGCTTTGCAGAAATTAGCTTGAGAATTATGTCGTCTACCACGACAAGCTTTATCATTGACCCTCTTTTGCCAAATGGCAATTTCACCCTTCTCATGTTTTTTCTCCCAGCAAAGAAGTTTGGCAACTTCCTCAATCTTTTTCTGTTCCTCCTCAAGTTCCTTCTTGGGACGCTGCCATGCTCTGTAATTGTTCCTCCAATTAATTGGTGGACCAGAAAGCACCCAGTAACCACCAGGTCTAAGAACACGATCAACCTCCTTCATGTACATTCCATCTGCCAATAGACAACCATTATGGTGCATCAGTTACTCAACTTCAACCATAAAAAGTTTTCACTAATGCAACACCAAAACAGACAATCTACCTAAAATACCAAAACATTTTTTAACTTAAATATAAGATATATGTCTCACCATTTGCTCCCCATGGAATCAAGCAACGAGAACAGTGAGCCATATCAAAAGCTCTAGGTGGATATGGCATCTTGATGGTCCCAAGAACACCAATAACAGCAGGTACACCTCTTTCAAGAGCAAATTGAACCTGTGCTTCATGTGAATCTCTTGGCGCAAATGACATGGCAATAACATTTCTACTCCAAAGGTATGCACCCCAGCTTGCAACCTATGAAAAAAAACCAATTGTTAGATTCAGTACCTACATAGATCACAAAGAAAAACATTTCCAAGAGTACAACAAAAGATCAATTGAAATGCTTTCAAGAGGATGACAAATATGACATACCCCACAACCAGTATCGAGTGCAGTCCTAACCATCCCATTAGTAATTGGAATGACCTTAGCAAGCTGATCAATATACTTATCCGCCCCTTGTGGAAACTGCGTTCCTCCACCAGGGAACCTAAACACATTACCCTCATATTGGATCCAATTCTGAATAGCCTTCTCAATGGTCAAGGCCTTATAGGGTGCATTAGCATAAGGCACATAATCCCTGCTCTTAGGCCAAGGAAACGGAGTCACATATCCATTAGGCGCCGGGACAAGACAATACAACTTCTCTTCCTCTCTCGGACAATGCCTCTCCCTATATATCATGTTGTCCCTAGGAAATGTCATGGCACGACTTTGATCTTGGCAAGGCGTGTAATCAACGTAACGGGGATGACAGGGCTCGAAAGATTTGGGCTTTTCGGATTCTTCTACGTTCCCAACTTGACCAGCGTGGTGGGTTTCGAAGTTTAAGGTAGGGACAATGCTGCAATCTGCGCTATGTTTGGTCATTTCTAAAGCTATACTATCCCCTTTACCGAAACCACTCCTTTGCCATGCTCCTAATATGTAGAAGAAACAACATAATCCCACAATAATGAATATTTGAATCGAACTCCTAGTTCCTGCGTCAGCTGAATGCGGTTTCAGGGCCATTTTCTTTTAAATATTTTTAACCTGCAAATTACTTTCCAAATTTAGATCAATGGAAAAAGAAAAAGAAAGCTAAATCTTTAAAGATCGTCAGAGATTCAGAAACAAAGATCAGTGGATTTAACGTTAGTTTTACGCAAACTAGCTAAGAGCTCATTTCAGTAAATCCATTCTTGAGAAGAAACAAAAAAAAGAGATCATGATGAATAGAAAGAAAAGAAATGTCAGAGCACTTACCCAATCGCATCAAAAGAACTGAATCAATGGTTAACGATCTCCAAAACAAAAATTAAATCTTTCAACGATAATGTGAGAAGTAGCGGCTTTTACAGCTCAGAAAAAAGGAGGGAGACGTGTAAATGGAACACTGAAAAAGAGAGAACCCTAATCTTTTCTCAAGTACAGCGAAATCGAAGAAGAAAGATCAAAATCAGAAGAAAACTGTATAATATAAAAGCACAAAAACTTTGTGCTCTGTACGTTGCTTGATTAATGGGGATTGCGATAGAAAAGCTCCCAAGATGTTTGAAAACGCGGGCCTTTCCTTACGAATTTCGATTGATATATATGCTAAAATACCACATAAATCCCTGTAATCTTTATAAATGTAGAGTTTAATCATTATACTTTTATTTCTAAAAATTTAATTTTTTATTTTTCAAATTTCAAAATTTAATTTCAATTTTAAACCCAATTAATTTAAAATAAGTGTACTAAATTATAGCAAATCTATACCTATTATAGGAATGATTAATCTAAGAGGCAAAGTAAAAAGTCCTTTTAGGATTTAAAATGCAATTGTATTGTTATATTAATTTATAAATTTATAAATTTTTTACAAGGATAATATAATAATTTAATTATTTTGAGGGTTAAAAGTCTTTTCTTACTGATTAACTGGTTCTTGCTTGGATATGATGTGTTTAAAAATATATATAGTTCACTAATTTTTATTGACATTATTTGCTTTTTAATATGATAGGTTCAAGCCATTTTTTATTATGACACACTCGTGTTTAAAAGTATCGTGCATGTATTTATATCGAGAGTTAAACTGTATTTTACCCCTTTATTCAAAAGCATAATGATTTATTTGGCCCTTAAATTTTATAAAAAAAAAGTTATTTTAGTCATTTATTTATTTATTTTTGTCTCTTTTAGTCTTTAAATTTGCGATGTTTGTCAAATCACTCTAAAATGGATGAAAAAGTTAATGTTTGCTAATTTTATTAATATTACATACACTGAATTGACGCGTGGATGTCATGTCAGCAAATAATTAAGTTTTTAAGTTTAAAATTAAAAAAATATTTTTAAAAATTAAAAATTATTAAAAAAGATATAAAAACATATTTAAAATTTAAAAAATAACTAATTGATAATGTGGCCTGTACGTGGATGCCATGCCACGTCAACAAAGTTAATAGACATTAATCTTTCCATCAATTCTGGGGTAATTTGACAAACAATACAAGTTCAAGTGTTAAAAGAGCGAAAATTTAAATAAAGTGCTAAAATAACTTTTTTTTTTAGTTAGAAGGCCAAATAAGTCATTATGCCTTATTCAAAATATGGGTAAATTAGTCATTGCACATTAGAACAAAGAGCAAATGATTATTTTTGTTAACAATTTCATCCATTTCAACTGTTAAAAAATTAACGTGGATGACAGGATAACCAGACAGTTAAACGTGGCATGTCAGTGTATCTTATTCTAACGTACATAGACCAATTTTTAACAATAAAAATAGATGTAATTATTAATACAAGGACTAATTTGCTTTTAGATCTAGTGTACAGGGATTAATTTGCTATTTTTTTTAATATAGGGGTAAAATACAATCCTATTCCTAGTAGAAAGGCCTCCATAGCACTTTTACCATCTCAAAACAATACACGGACTTTGACTTAATTTTGTATAATTTTATACAAAATTTTCATTTGATTCAAATTTCACACATTATTAACACAATTGTTAATATATATCCATTTTATGTTTACGCATACACAAATAATTATATTTATCTAATATATAAATAAATTGATATATTTATTTCTTTAAACGTGTATAATTAAATAAAATAAAAGTTTTATGTGTATGATTGTACTAAATCAAAGTACATATATATGATTGAACCAATCAAAGTTTATGTATCAAACTATACATTAAATCAAAGTTTTTACTCTAAGATTTATTCCAAAAGATTTATATAATAAATATATTTATAAAAATTAATGTAATTTTTTATAGCTAAAATAGTAAATTTGAGATGTTGAAAAGAAAACTGTGTTTTCTTAAGTTAAAATCTTGCCCGTGTATGTTATTTTTAGATTTTATATAAAATAATATTATTTCTTACTTTGAAAAGAAATAAGTTTTTGGTAATTTAATAATTGAGTTTCGCTTCCATTAATGGGTGACATCAAACATTTCAATAATAATATAAATATAAATAATAATTAAATACATTTATAATTTGATTCACATATTTTAAAAAAATTTAACGTAAAATCCAAACAAAATGATGGCCGAAAGAAATGTTCGAATTAACTTACCGATCGGCCTAATTGATATAATGCTAAAGCTTTGAAAACTTCAAGTTTTCAATAAGACAATTTAAATTTTAAGATGGATTTAAATTATATGAGATAATGTGAATGTAAATTGGTTTTTCCTTGTTAAAAATCTAGGTAAGTCCCTATAAAACCCTAGGTTTTCTCTTTTTACTAGAAAATTTAAAATTAATTTTTATAACGATAAAATAAATTATTAAAATAAGTGAATAATAATATTAAATTAACAGTGGGTGATTAAATGAAAATTTATTAAAGCGATTAAAATGGAATAGTTGTTAATGGCATTGTCTAATTTACAATTTTTTTTTATTTTCAGTCCTAAATTGAAAATTTATAAAAAAAAATTAAGTAGTTTACCGTTTACTCTTAAATTAATGAAATGAAATGGAATCGGCGTTTTATATAAAAAAAAAAAGGGAGTGCGCATAAGCGGAAAGGTGGCAGACAGGGTGGGGAACCACCGAATTTGACTGAAAAATAAGGCTGTGGGTGGGTCCACACATCCATGCAAGGAGGATCGTTGAAAAAAGTCGGTGATAGAAGATGATGATGGTGATAAAAAAAATGGAAGAGCAGCTTTGGACCGTCCCATGGTGTGGGACTGAAAGATGAACAAATATCTCAATTACGACACAGATTTGACGACGATTGTAGTAATACTACGGACTGGTTTTCTTTGGGCTTTAATTACCTTAAATTTCAGGCAAAGATTTCAGATTTGAAGGTAATTAAAAAAAAAAAAAAAAAGGAAAAAAGGAAAGGACGTGTAGGGACAAAGCAAGAAGATTGGATTCTCAATCTCTTTTTAAGCAAGCAACTTTTTGGCTTTTATATTAGATTTAAATCAAGATTTTGGTTTTAATTTCTATATATTTTTTATTTTGGTATTTAAATTTATTTTGCAACTCAAAAAAATTTACTTTGATTAAGTTGATATTTAAAATATATCCGCTTCTTAATTTGATATCAAAAGTATGTTTTATTTTTTTTTATCAAAAAAAGTATGTTTTTTCACAAAATAAAGTATGTTTTCGTTATTTTTTTTAGTTTATTTTTTGATAGACGTTGAAAAAACTTATAACCTATCACAAAGTGTCACTTAATAGTTTTATGTAAAAATAAATTTTTTTATTAAATGTATATACATATTAAAAAATATAAAAATAAAAATAAATATATAAAAAATTAGAAACATATATAATCTAGAAAAAATATAAATTATAAACAATTTACAAAAAATTACAAAAAAATAAAAGAAATGAAAACAAATTAGTTGAAATTAATAATATTATTACAAAAATGTAAAAAAATTAATTTTTTATAAAATTCTAAAATATATAATTCTAAAAAGGTATTAAATTTCGATTTTTTAAATTACTTGAATCCTAAATATTTTTTTTAATTTTTATAACGTTTTTCAATTTTTATATAAAGTCGTGAACTAACCTTTATATTATTAATGTAACCGCAAAATATATTGTGTGTTTTTTTTTAAATTGAATTTAATTATGTTATTAAAAAAATAATCACCAAAAAATAATTTTTTTAGTGTATTTGATTTTTACTATAATTTCATTATTCCTATTTTTTAAAATATGATGTCATTTTTTATTAAGTCTTTCAAATATTTTAAATTGATTTATTTTTTAAAAATATATGATGACGTGACATGTTTATTAAGTTTTTTTTATACAAAAATAATTGAGTATTAACTCAATTAATATTAATATTATTGTGATTAATTATAAATAGTTTTAAATATTTTATCAAAATAAAAAAAAAGTATAATATTTATCCAATTACACCATCCTACATCAATGAATGTTTAAAAAAATATAACCCAAATCAAATTATTTAATTGAATTAAAAAAATTAATCTTAACATTAAAATATACCTGTCAGAAAAAAAAAATGAGAAGAGCACAAATAAATAGATATTGACATGTGATAAAGCTTATTTTAAATGCTAGTGATGTTGCTTTCATGATAAATAAATTTTAGATCGAAATGCATAATTTCTTTTATATGTCAAAGGAATAAAAGAATAATATAAATTAATATATAATTATAATAAAAATGATTGGATTCGAAATTCGATCTAAGGTTCGATTTGGAGTTTGGATATAATAAAATTTTATAGACATTTCATAGGGAAAAAGGAAGATTATTTTCTTCTCTACTATTGGACTAGAATTCATTCTCTTTCATCTTCACATCCGTTGATCCAGTGTATCAACATGAATAAATGTGATAGATTTTAAAAACACAAATTAATAATATTTTTAAATACTATATAATTAAAAAATATAATACAATACGAGTTGCGAAATATTTAATCTAATTATAAATTTAGTCATAATTCCATTACAAATTTTTATCACATCTATTATTTTTAATATAATACTTAAAGTTATCCATAATCTCTCTCCAACCATTAAATAAGAGGATAATGTGTTTTAACACACTCGAACGTACATCTTCCTGCATTGATAATAATATCAATACCAATCCAATTAAAATCCAATCGACAAATATATATAAATTTTAAATACATTAAAAAAATTAATACATCGATATATGTACAAATATAACGATTTATTAGCATCTAAAATATATAATTTTAACACTTTAAAAGTATTAAAGAAAAATATAATGTACACATATTTGTCTCTCTTTTTCTTCTGCTCATTTCTAATCTTTTCCCCCCTCATTCCTTACAATATCGAATGATTAAACTAGTGTGATTATGATGTTTCACGTTTAGTTGATTTTAGTTTTATTTTTATTTTTAGAAATTTAGATAATTTATTTTTTGGATTTAGAAATTTAAGTTTAATGGTTACCGTTATTAATTTTTTTATTAAATTTATTAGTGTGATATTTTAAATTTAAAAAAATCATTCGATAATAATGTAATGATAAAAATATTAAAAATATTTATATCGATTAAAAAACATTTATTCGATCTGGTCATGATAAAATAAAATTTTTGTTAGAGTAGTATTTTTCTTAAAAAAATCACATAAACATTTTGGTTGAAATAGTTAACAATATTAAATATTTAGACTAACTAATGGCATTATAAAAATAAAATATATAGATTAATCCTAAATTTCAACATAGTATAAAAATTAAAATTGAAATATAATCAGCGTCTTATAACATAAAAAAACCAGTATGGATAAATTTTGAATTGATTTTTTCCTATTAGATAAATTTGCCCAAGAATCAAGTCTATTGTTATAATGATTTTTTGTGACATGTCGAAGCACAAGAATTGGCCCCATCACACTGAAAATTATAGGTAGTGCCTGCATGATTACATGATCACTATTGGTCGGCCTTTATGCTTTCGATTGGGACATCTTTATTTATTTATTTATTTATTATTATATAGATTAGATTTTGGTTGATTTGTTTCCCCCGGTTTTTGATTAATTTTGCTATTGGTTGCTGGGTTTAGACTTTGGATCCAATAAGTTTAATTTCATAAAGAAACAATTAATTCTAATATATTGAATTTAGAATTGAGAGTGCAGATTGGATCAATATGTAATTAAAAATGTCAATAAAATATAAAACTTTAGATTTAGTCCATATGATTCCTTTCTTATCCCAATTATTAGAAACAAAGTGTCGGGAAGATTGACTGTCCAACATCTAATGTAAGGGATAATACTTACACCGACTTATGTTTACAAGTTAGGGATAGTGCCACATACTTCGAAGTGAGGGCTTTTTTTAATATAAAAGTTTTTAAAATTACATAAATAATAAAATTAATTAAATTATTAATATTTAATTAAATAAATTAAGTATTTTGGTTAGGTTTCCAATAATAGTTTTAAGTGTTTGGATATAAAATTGAGTTTTCGATAAAAATTTAAGTAAAAGTTATAGATTTTTGTAGTTATAAAATATTGTTATGTAAATAGATATATGGTTATAAGTTTAGATAGGTTGATATATGCTATATAAATAGATTTTGAAATTATTAACGTCTTATGTTGATTTTCGATGTCGATCGACGTTGATCGATCAATGAGGTTAACGCGACATGTCATCGATTTCAAAATGTATTATTTATATAAAAATATTCTATACCAACTAAAAAACCTATAATTTTTACTTATATTCTTATTAGAAATTCAATTTTGTATCAAAATACTCAAATTTTTTTTGGAAACTCAACTTTGTAACTAAATACTCAAAATTCTACTGAAAACACAAATTTGTAACAAAAAAAAACTTATAAAAATTCTTAAAAACTGTAAAATTTATAAGAACTTAAAAAATAATTAACAATAATTGTAAAAACGTTAATTAAACATTATAAAAGTTAATTGTAAAATTCTTAAAAAATAAATTATAGACCCAATATATTATGTAAGCCTAAAATATAAAAATTAAAGAATGAACTTAAAACTTAATAAATTATACAAATTATTATAATGAGTTTAAAATTTAATAAATTTATACATATTTAAATTAAAAAGAAAAAAGAAAAAGAAAGAAGCATTATCTAGTATCATGGCTCGTGCAAAGAAGCATGCAACCGATGGGCATATTTCAAGCTCTTCATGTTCCCTTGGGATCATTCGGTCCAATAGGATTAATTTATTGTTTAGAAGAGATTCAAGACTCATCTATTTGGATATTGGTTAAAATGAAAATATTTTAGTAAATTATATTTTTATCAGGATAATTATTATAAATATTAAAGGATAAAGATGTATAGCATTTAAATCTTTGAGGACTTTTATTGTAGATGAAAACTAATTTTAACCATTGATGTAATTTGATCTGTACTGTTGAATATGAAAGAACTTAACCGTAAATAAAATCATTTCCTTTCATTTGTAATCACTTCATTCTTGAGTTAAAAAATATTTCTGAGAGTATTTACTCAAACACTTAGTGTGCTATTGTTTTCTTGTGGCTTTTCTATGCGATTCAAGCCCTTTTGTCTTTCTGAGTTGCTTTCGCTTTATTTCGATACTTTTGATAATTTCTTTTGAGAATTCTCACTTTGAAAGATAAATTGACTTAGGCGAATTTAAAATATATATATATATAGTATCGTGTAATTTATCAAACTAAAATTCTAATATTGTGAAACTAGTAACCTAACAAATAGTTTTTGAAGAGTTTTCAGGCAACTTAAGCTTTTTTATTCTTCGTCAAAAACAAAGTCTGTAAGGTAGCTAAGGCGCCGCTTGAGTCTTGACCATCTTCTTCGAATCTTCATCATTAAGTGTTTTTTTTTTTTTTTTTGTATAAGCATATGGAGTGGCACAAACTATGTTCTTAATGTAGTTTTTGTTATTATGATTTTAATTTAGTGTTGTTATTGTGTTATTTGTTTTTTTTTTTATTTTTATTTTTAATTAAAAAAAACATTGCTATGGATTTCTTTTCCATATTTCAAACTTACTTTAACAAAAGAAAAAAGTTAGTAAAATTTTTGGTTAATTTAATTAATCGTCCGAATTAATTGAAATTATTTTGATCAGTTAATAGATTTTTAAAAAATTTCAATTCAGTTAATAGTTAAGGTTTTAAAAATTTGATTATTTCGATTAATGATAATTTAGTTTGGATATCAACTAAACCAATCGTTTGAACCATGATAGTCGGTACCGTATCGGTTGGTACATATGTTTTGATCCTAAATTAATACCCGGTCAAAATTTTAGTGTATTTTAATCCGTTTTGATCAATACTTTTAAAAAATAAATATTTTTATTTAAAATTTCTTTTTAAAAAATGTTTTCTAATACTATTTTAAAAATATTTTTCAAAAGAAAATCTATTTTAACAATTAATATTTTTAAATTTTGCCCTTTATATCAATCTGTTTTAATTTGTATATATTGTATTTAATAATCATAAGAAATTAATAAAATATTACTTATCAACATAATTAATTAAAAATATCAACTCAATTAAAAGATATGTATCTGTGTGTTTGGATATATTTGAATTCTTTAAACATGCTCTATGTTGATATATTATTTTTATAATTTTCAGAAATTTTTAATTTTTTTTATCATTTTTATCAATTTTTTTGTAAATTTTTAAAATAATTTTTTATAATTTTTATAATTATTTAAGAAATCATTCTATAACTTTTATAAATATTTTCTTGACAAATAATTATTTACGTTCATTCGAGTTTAGACATTTGTCCATTATAATTCTGGTTTTTCTTAATATTTTTATTAATTTTTAATAATTTTAAATTTTTATAATTCTTAATAAACTTTAAAAAATTCTATATGGTTATATATATATATTTTAAATAATGTTTTATATGAAATAAAAGATGATAACCATATGTCTAAGTTCATTTTGACTGTAGTTTTTTAAATAGTTATATAAAATATTTAATTTTTAGGATTTTTATATTTTTTTAAATGTTATTGTTGAAGCTCAATTTTGATCGGGCTCAAACTCATTTTAAATTTATTTTAAGATTAAATTTGTTTTAAAATTTAAATTTATTTTAAGTTTAAATTTATTTTCAAATTTAAAATTATTATAAATTTAAAATAAATAAAGTTCAATTACAAAATGTCCAATTACAAAGCTCAATTGGGCTCAAATTCAATTGACCCAATAATTTTTAATGCTTTTCAATTTAATCCTTTGACCTTTTGAAAGCATCGGGGCTGCCACGTGTCTATATTTTGGTTTATTTCTGCTGATGGTCCTCTTATTTCTGATTTACTTTAATTTAATCCTTAAATCAATTTTTATTTAATTACAAAATTGATCTAGAAATTTTTCATGGTTTTCAAACTAATCTTCTGACTTTAAGATGCTTGAGAGGTTGCCACGTGTCACCTATTTTAAGTTTTATTGCCCTAAAGGCTCCGAAACTTCTAAAAATTACATTTCTACCCTTGAGCTTCCGAAAATTCCATTTTTAACCCCAAAACTTCCAAAAATTAAATTTTGCCCCCAAACTTCTAAAAATTACATTTTAACCCCAAAACTTCCAAAAATTCCATTTTTACCCCCAAACTTCTGAAAATTCCATTTTTATCCTAAAACTTCTAAAAATTCCATTTTTACCCCAAACTTCCAAAAATTCCATTTTGACCCCCAAACTTCTAAAAATTCCATTTTACCCCCAAACTTCTAAAAATTCCATTTTTGACCCCAAAACTTCCAAAAATTCCATTTTTACCCCTAAACCTCCAAAATTTCTATTTTTGACCTTGAAACTTTCACAAATTACCATTTTTCCCTGGGATGTCCAAAAACTCCATTTTTGACCTCGAAACTCTCGAAATTACCCTTTACCCCCGAATGTCTAAAAATTCCCTTTTTAACCTCAAAATTTCCCAAAATTACCATTCTCGCCCCGAAAATCCAAAATTATAATTTTGCCCCCCGGGAATTCGAAAAGTCTCATTTTCAACTCCGATTGCATCATTTTTTTTTCTTCATCATCAATATTTGCATTTGAATTTAATTATTATGCACTCGTATTTTACATTTTTGTTTTTTTACCATTTATCTTCTTATTTATCTTACTTCGTGTTATTTAGTATCCATTATCAACTGCTTATTCATACTTAACTCGCATGTTTGTTTTCAAAATCGTTTTCCATAAAAACTTTAAAATCAAGGCAATATTATTTTATTTCGAGTTTCGAAAATTTGCGCCTTAACTTACTAGGTGCAATTTTTCTTCAAATCGAAATAACCGAATACCCTTAATCGAGGCAATGTTTCCTTATCTTCAATTCTGAAAATTTATGCCTTAACTTACTAGGTGCAACCTTTCTTCAAATCAAGATAATCGAATATCCTTTTCCCAAAATTTTAAAAAAGGTTTTACAAAGGAAAGCTCGTTATTTCTGGATCTTGAAATGTCGTGTCCTAACTCACTGGACGTAACTTTCTTCCTCGATTACTTTGAAATAGCGAGATTTCCAAACAAACCCGATTTCTTTTAAACTTAACTCACGCATTCAAGGATCGTATTTTAAACTTTATTCGAGCTTTTAAATGTTACGAATTAAGACCCGAAAATAATCAATACGGTACCAATTTTGGGCGTATGAGGGTGCTACTCCTTCCTTATGCGTAACCGACTCCCGAACCTGTTTTTCTGGATTTTGAAGGCCTACATGTTTCCAAAACAGTTTTTTTAAACGTTTTGTGGTGATCCAATCACATCGAATAAAGGATTGGTGGCGACTCCTGTTATTTTTTCGATTTTAAAATAATTTTCGAAACTCGTCGTTTTCCAAAAAAAAAGGATGGTTTCGGCAATTATCATATCAACAAGAGGCACAAGTGGCATGACATGTGTTAGTGTATGGTCTCTTTGTTAATCACATCATCATTTAAGAGTAGAAATGAATGAATTTTTTAACAAAAGGACCAATTTGCACTTTGATCTAAGTACATGAGTTTTTTTTTGAATATGCTGGTGTAATTACATGATAGTATCTATTCATACTTTTTTAACCATTTGAGAACGCATACACACCTTGCACACACAAGTATTCGAACTCGGGTCTCCTAGGATGAACAACATCTTTTTTATTATTGGAGCCACTCGTTGGGTTCCTAACATACATGAGTTAATTTACCTATTTTTTGAATAAAAGGAAGTAAAATGCAACCCAATTCCTAATACAAGTACTTTTACCTGATCCTACTAATCTTTTAATTCTACGCCACTTATATAAAAAAAATGAAAAAATCCAAATACACTTAACAACACATATTGATGACATTTTTAACAGAATTATCAATTTGTATTATTTTCTAATGTATAAATATTAATTTACCCATTTTTTTAGTAAATGGGACAAAATGCAATCCGTTTTTCTAGTACGGACACTTTCATACCATTTTTTTTTTCAAAAGATGGAACTTGAAATAGGTACTTAATTATTGCATAAGAAAGTAATAGGCAATCTCAAGTGCCATCTTTTGACATACCATTGCTCATCAAGTACCCATCTTTTCACATATATATAAAACATTTCTCAAGCCCCTATCTTTTGACATTTTCATTGAGCTTAATACTTAATTAATTTGTTTATTTTATTATTTATTTTCAACTTTTCTAAGTAATACCAAATTTAAATAAGTGTGATATGAAATTGGTTGTGATCCAAACTCGAGGATTTTGGCTGTTGTCTAAGGTGAACTTAGGGCATTTGTCTAAATGATTATTCATCTATGCTAGGAACGACCCAAAATAAAATTGTTCAAATGCATTCAACGCGATATGCGAGTTTTTGTATTCATTCTTATGATTAGGTGTAAATGAAATCAATTTGATAAGGAGATCCACACTCAACTTGATTGTTTAAGTCGCAGATTTAATTTAGGACTTTAAGCGATCGAAAAAAAGCTTAAATTTTGACGCAACTTGAATCGTAAATAAATCCAAGTCAGACCTAAGAATTTAACAAGGCAACGATTAAAACAAGTAATAAAAGATAGAAAAAAAACAAATAAGGAATCCAAATTAAAGATTAGAAACAATGAAATAAAGACAAAACATAATAATAAAGAAGCCAACAAGATGTAAAAGATGAAAAGTGGTGTGTATAAGTCCTAAGGAGCATTGGAAACCAAATGAATTCACAATCCTCTTCAAACGATTCTAATTTCTCCTCCAAGAAAGAAAACTTGGCAAGAAAAGACTTGAATATGATTCTCCCAATCTAAAAAGATTGTTAAAACTTTCTAAAAGAAAACTCGAGAAATTCTTGAAAAAAAAATTCAAAGAGAATTTTATTAACTTAAAGAGAGAAGTTGCTGAATAAATTTTGATCAATTTTGTACAATGAAGAGGCCTTTATATAGGCTAGCTAAGTGCATCCAAATAAAACTCTCAGGTATCCTAAGACTCTAATTAACCTAAACAAGAAGCGATTTTAAACTAAACTTTCTTGTTGACATAAAACTCCTAAAAAATATCTAAAATTAAGAATAAATAAATAATAAAATAATAAAACTTAATAAATACAATAGTGGACTTATATATAATAAAAATAAAGCCCAAAAATCGAACTCAAAATCATTTAAACTCGAATAAAAAGCTCAAAACTCATAATTTTTGTAATAATCCCCTCCAAAAATTTTGCTCTCACAGTCTTCACTAAAACGATCATAACTTGAATTCTCGAACACGAAATCGAGTGAATCAAAGTTCACTGCGAAGATAGGAGACAGATCTTTGATCGATATTCAGACATATTGACCCAAAAATGCACCACAAATCAACTGATTATGACATGGCTAGGCTTGTGGGTTTGATTAGAGTCCTTAAAGTGTAACGTCTAAGCTTGTTAACATCTTCCACATGAGCTTGTTATCATGGATTGAAATTTTAATTCCACTAAAAAAATTGGTCCCTTCTAATTCATCCTCATTCCATATTGAAATCCAAAGTCCATCGTCTTGGATATTCAATTTTTCCTCTCGAAATTTCTTTATGATAAAGTCTTGAACGAATAAATTGAGTTTTGAATTCAAGTGCTTGGATTTGGGTCTTTCGATTCGGTTTTGAGGGAAACTAAACCCGTTCATGGGCCTAATTGAGCATTGAGACTCATATCAGAATTATTCGAATTTGATTTAAAAAAAATAGATTTTAGTTAGTCATTTTTTAGTTAAACTTAAGCTTGAACTATCAAGTAAGTTGAGTTCAAATATTTTAATACTTGATTCAAGTAGCTTGTGAGCTTAATTGAATTTTTTATTTATAAATATACTTTTGATATTTTGAATTTAAAGTACTGTTTTACAAAAAAATGGAACGAGGTAAGACTTTAGTTTAAATATATAACTTGTTTAAAAGAAATTAAGTGAATCAAATGTGAGAGTAGATGATAGTGTTGAGATCATTGTAATGGTAAAGTTCGTGTTTTGGTCCTTTAAAAAATGATAAAAATTTGATTTAATCTTTTAAAAATTAAAATGATAAAATTTTATTTTTACTATCGTAAAAATATATAATTTAATTTTGACTCCTCTCAAAAATTTTCTAGCTTCGTCCCTGAACTAGTTGAAAGGGAAAGACAAAAAAAGACGCAACCGAGGGCTAGATTTGAGGAGTTTCACTGAAATTTGGAGTCCCAAGTTTGGCATTTGACTCACTGAACTCAACACCCCACCACTCAATCCATGATACTAAATTTTCACACTCACTAGACAATATTTCTTATTACCATGTTCTTAACCTACCATAAAATTGGATCCCATACACGAATGGGAGAAAGTTTTTTTTTCTTAGAGAAGGAAAATTTAATTGATTTTAGTTCCGTTTTGTTGTCACTTAATTACAGAAAAATGATGGTATGAAATGGAGATATTATCGATTTTCAATAATTTAAACAATTTCGTCCTGAATTTCAATGCTGATGTGGAATTAGATTATTAAAAAAAAGATACAGATAATGTGGTGTCACTGTTTCATGCGATCCTCTCCCATGAATTAAGAGTGAAATATCGAAGAGAATGGATTTAGAGTACAGAGGAGGATGCCATATAAGTGTGTCTAATACACATACATTATTTATTTAAATTCCTCTTTCCATACTCATGTACATGTTATATACATGCAAACTATGCAAGTGAAATAAGGCTATTAAAATTAAACAAGAGAGTATGATGAAAGAATAATGAAGGTTATTCGTGAAAGCCTTTGGTCTACAAATATAGGTCCAGAAAGTCAAATGATTTGGTTTTTAGGGGTTTGAATTCTATAACTCTGAATGATAGGCGGCGTTTTCTCCAAAAAGGGCAACAGAGTTTAGGGCAAGTGGTCCCAATTAATTTCTGCATTAAACTCGATGAATTACCACCTTAGTTTGTGCTTATAATATCATCTCTGTACTGATTCAGGAAATACTATATATTATAAATCTGACAAAATCAGTAGAATAGAAGCTCTGGGAATGGAATAGAAGCCGAGTTTTTGGATTCTGAAACACTTGCATAGGAACTTTACACTACTTTAATATTATAATATTATTTCATCTTATTGAATTGTGTGTATTGGGAGTTGGTTTGGGTCCATGTTTCTATATAAGAATTCAAACCAAAGACCATTATGTTATTTATGTTATTGAATTGTGTGTACGTATCAACAATTTGATTCACGAATTCTATCCATATTTTGAGGACTTGTGATGAAATTAACCCCCTTGTTTTAGTCAGCCAAGGGGATCCTCGAAGACACGTTTAGCGACACTGGTTTTAAAAGTCACCATGAAATGCGGCTGATACTACGGAGGGAAGAACCCTCCTCAGGAAGCATATATTGGCTTCAAATTAAGTGAAAGCTTAATCTCTCAACTCCCTGTCTTTGAGCTCATAATATATCCCTTCTTTTAAAGTTTAGTTGTTTCTTTGAGGTTTTCTTCATTGTCAAGCTCTCCATTTTTTTTCCTTCTAGGGTTTTCCTAACATAGGAAAGAAAAAGGCAAAAAAAGAATGGAAGAGAGATGTGAATCTGATAAAATGGAAGAAATAATGCTTCCAGGGTTTAGATTCCACCCAACTGACGAAGAGCTTGTTGGGTTTTATCTTAAAAGAAAAGTACAACAGCGACCTCCTTCAATGGAACTTATTAAGCAACTAGACATTTACAAATATGATCCATGGGATCTTCCAAGTAAGTTAATACCATACATACTAACAAATACGTTTTTAGTGTTTAAAGCTCTTATATAGTGTGAATACTAACATGGGTTCGTATTGTTTTGCGAAGAAATGGCGACCACCGGAGAGAAAGAGTGGTATTTTTACTGTCCTAGGGATAGAAAATACAGAAACAGTGCAAGGCCTAACCGAGTAACTGGTGCAGGGTTTTGGAAAGCCACTGGCACTGACCGCCCCATATATTCCTCAGAAGGCAGCAAATGCATTGGCTTGAAGAAATCTCTTGTTTTCTACAAAGGTAGAGCAACCAAAGGGGTCAAAACTGACTGGATGATGCATGAGTTTAGGTTGCCTTCTCTTGCTGACTCCGCTCCTCCCAAGAGATTCTTAGAGAAAAACCTTCCTCCCAATGTAAGTACGGGTTTGAATCTGAAACCTGGTGTCAATCAGTGACTAGTTCACCTCTTTTATTGTTATATATTGATCATTGTATATATTTTCAGGATGCATGGGCGATATGCAGGATATTCAAGAAAACCAACTCCACGGCTCAAAGAGCACTTTCTCAATCGCGGGTTTCTCAAGTACCTGAAACATCATCATCATCGATATCTGAGGTACCTAGCATGCCCTTGACTGGAAAAACCAGTTTAAACCGTAATGTTGACCTGCTGCAGACATCTAGTGGTGCATTTTCCAGTTTAGACTTTGTCCCTTACAAGCCTCCTCAACATTCAATTTCAAACGGGGACCTCAGTAGTCTTGTTTTTACACCTCTTGACCATACCTCAACAGATTCCAAAGCTGTTGATGTTACTTCCATGTTGCTAAACATGTTATCTTCCATGCTTGGAGATCATCACAGTGGTAGGGCCTCAGATGGTTTACATTTTGGTGGCGGCTTCACAGGGACATTGCCACATGAGATGCAAGGGAACAACATGATGAATGGTGGAGACCATGAAAGTTCCCTATTTAAAAGCTTGAATGTTGGAAGCCATGGTGATGATCAGTGGGGTGGTGTTAGGTCCATTGGATTTCCCATCAGTATGCCTTTGCCTATGAATGTTATGGGCGATGCTTGGAAGCCGAGCCTAGCTTGGGATTCTTCATGTCCTAGTGAGATGTCAACAAGTTTTTGCTCCACCAAGTGCCATACTTGATGTAATTGATAATACTGTGAAAATTGTTTTCCCAGTTTAGAAATTAACCAGCAAGTACTTGTTAGGAAAAAGAATATATGTTTTAAAATGTAGAATCCTTTTGTAGGGCATTTTAAATAATTTCATTATATATTTTGAGAAGGGAAAATTTTGCAGTTAAAGTTAAGGTCTTAATTAGTCAAATACATCACATAAATTAATGTATGCATGCAACACTCACATTTAAACATTAAAAAGAGTAGTCACTTATATATTCACACGTTTAGAATACCACCAATATTTACACACACATGTATGTTGTTAATTAAACAGGCAGTAGAACAAACCGTTAAGATATTAACAACTTAAGACGAGAACAACAAGATGTCCATTTTCTATCTTCTATGAAGTGGACATTGTTTTACACTAATGATCACCAACCTGAAATTTAGGTAAGATCTGAGTCGTCTACTCGCGATCCGATCAAGACCTATTAGACTGATGTGCAAGAGGATAACGAGGGGAGTTCGAGCTCTCAATTCGCATGTACCCAAAGAGTTTGCACATGAGGGACGCGAGACCTAGCAGGGGATCCAGAATGGTATACGTGTCTAGCATGCCCGAGGCCCACTTAGAATGTCAATCCTATGAATAGTTAGGTCAAGTCCGTGAACATTGAAATCTAATCATGAACAATTATAATAAGTATAAATATCCAATTGTCCCCTTCAATGAAATAGAACAGAAAATTACTCAACAGACATCATCTCTAGTTCTTACTTCAATTGATTTTTACCAAATGTTGAAGCTTTGCAATATCATCCAGCCATGGTTTAAAGATCCAATTTCGCAGTTGCCAAGGAGAATGCGACCAATGTTTTAGTCCTGCACTAAGCATAGTCTCATTTCCCCTTCCAGTCCTGAAGCAACCAACAGTATTTGTCGTATAGCATAGAGCTTGGATTTCAAGTGTGTTACGGTATTGGGATGGTAACAATTCGATTTTTAGTGGTTTTGAAAAAATACGGTTTTAGAATTATATTTCTGTAAACCGAATCAGTAAATATAAAATGATTTCATCCAATCCATGAACATCTTTAATGGGACTACATGTCCCATGGACTCGAGTAAAATTTTTTATATTTGAGTGGATCAGATACTATTCAGTTTCCTATTATTAATGCAAAATATTTTATTTGAATTTAATTATTCAAATATCTATTAATATAATGTTAGAGTTGTGTGAACCAAATTTTAAAATATTACTTGCAAGTCAAGTTAAACAAACTATATTATCTTTCTAAAAGATTTAGTTGTATAACATATTTAACCTTTATTAGCATAATATGTTTTATTAGAATTAGGTTTTGTCAAAATAATTAGATGTGATTGAAACTCCTCTTTTATCATTCGAATTCGACATTAGTGAATTTCTTCTTCTTTACCCGTAGTTTTTCTCGGAAGGGATTTCCACGTAAAATCAGTGTGTTCTATTTTTTTTTTCTTTGTGATCTTTCTACATTGCCATTATCGATGTTCATTTTTTTAACATAAGATTTAGTTGTAACTAAGATATATTTCATCATTCAAAATAGAGATGACAACGGGGAGGGTGGATCTTTTCCTGCATTGATCTCGTCTCTTAAAAAAAATCATCCTGAGCCCAAAATTTAATAGGAGATTCGACTTCGATTTCGACTCTAATCTAACTCGAATTTAATTTAATTGTTTTATTTTTTATTTTAAAGAAAATAAGATTATTTTTTTGAATATACTTTAGATTTTACATATAAATAATAAAATACAGAATATAAGTCCACGTTACATTATTTTTATTTTCTAGGTAGAAGAAAATAATATTTAAACAAACAAGAAAATGAATATTACAACAGAAGTTTATTCGCTATATTACAAGAAAATGAATATGTCCAACTAGATGTTACACAACTCACAATTATTATTTCAAATAAGTCAATTGACATATTTTTAATTACTAGATTAACACCGTTAAAATATGTTGACGTGATATTGATAAGGTTATTTATAATTTATAAAAATTATAATTTTTTTTTACATATTAGGAATGAATCTAAACAATGATTATTTAGATTCGTCTGAATTTGAATAACAATTTATCCAAACATAATTTTTTAGTATTTTTATATATTTTTTATTTTTATAATATATCATATTTTTATATTATTATTTTGAAAATTAAAATATATAAAATCTAAGATTAAAATTTATAAATTTATAAAAATATAAAAAATATTATTTGACTATAATGAACTTGGATAACCAATTGTCTACATACGTTTGAATTTGGACAACTTATCTAGAAATAAATTAAATAGCATCATCTAATACAGATTGAGCATTTAACCTATTTTACTTTTTTAAATGTTAATTTAGGTAGCTAAGATTAGCTCGAATTTAAAAATAATTTGTTCAAAGTAGACTCGGTTGGACTTACTTTAAACGTGTCTATTTTATATAAAGATCTCGACACCCTTTATAAATATTTTTAGTTTCACCCCTATAAATTACGCAATTGATCATCCAACTTACATAAATTTTCATTTTGAGCACTGAAAAAAAAGTTTGCATTTTAAACACTATTGTTAAACTTTCATTTTGGTCACTCGTCATTAATTTAATTTTATTGTACACTCATTTAGTCGCCCAACTTTAATAAATTTTTATATTTTAATTTTTTCTTTAGAATTAATTTTAATTTTTTTTTAGTAAAAGAGAAAAAACTAGGGATTTTATAGAGAAAAACTTGGTTTTTTTAACTGGAACAACCATTTTATCTTTTTAATTTTCTTTAGTTTTTCCTTTTTAGAAATAATTTTAGTTTTTTCCCGGGTAAAAGAGAAAAATCCAGGGTTTTACATGGAATTACCTGAATGCTTTCAAGAAAAACTTGGGGTTTTAGAGGGAAATATCATTTTATTTTTTAAATTTCCTTCATTTTTTTTAGAACTAATTTTATTTTTTTCGGTAAAAGGAAAAAAACTGAGGTTTTATAGGGGAAAATTGGATTTTTACAGAAAAGCCAAGAGAAAAATCTAGATTTTTCTTGTGAATTACCTAGATTTTTATAGGGGAAAATGAGTTTTTACATTGAACTGAGTTATGAGGAAAAACTTAAGTTTCATCTTTGCAGATGAATAACTTAATTATAGTATAAAGCTGATTTTTTTTGAAAAATAAAGTTAACTTTTTTTTTATTGGAGCTTCTCTAATTTTTTTTATTGAGCATAATGACGAATCAAGTTTTAATGAGTTCTAATATGTAATGCCAAGCAGTTCTGTTTGCTCGTTCTAAGAGGTGCATTGTTGGAATTGGATTGAAACATCAAAGTGGCTAAAATTTATTCAAAGTTGGGTGACTAAAATGAGTTCAAAATAATATTGAATTAAGGTTTAAGGGTGTAAAAAACCCTCAATTTAAAAAAAAAAAAGCAATTAAGTTTTTTTTTTTTTTGGCACTCAATTGTCAGAATGCATAAAAAAAGTTTTTTTACTGTAAACTTTAACAATTGACTGTTAAAGTTAATCGCCCCTAATTTTTTTTTGTTAAAATCACCCGTGTCACCACAGCGTGATATATGACAAAAAAATTATAAAAATTATAAAATTTATAAAAAAATATTTAAAATTTACTAAAAATTAGAAAAAAATATAAAATAAATTGTAAAATTTTATAAAAATTATATATAAATTATAAAATGCATCAAAAAGGTTTTTTAACCATTAACTTTAACTTTAACCGGTGACCGTTAAAGTTAATGATCTCCAAATTTTTTTTTTCATTTAAAGCCATCACGTGTCGCAACACAGTGTGATATGTGACGAAAAATGATAAAAAATAAAAAAATAAAAGTTATAAAAAATTATAAAATGTTTATTTTGGTACAATAATTTTTATAATTCTTTTACGAATTTTATATTTCTTTACATTTTTTTATCATTTGCATAAGAATTTATAAAAATAAATAAAGAAATTAACATTATATATATATATATTTCGAATCAAAATAAATAAATATTGACATTTAATAACAAATAAAAGGACTGAATAATATTAAAAATTTCGAAGCAAAATAAATAAATAAATAATTACATTTATTAATAAATAAAAGGGATTAATAATGTTAAAAAGATTTCTCCTCTTAGCTATCGGAGTTACTACCTTACCCTAATAGGGATTCTTAAAAAGGATTTATAGCTGACAGTGGATACAGGAGTTATTGATTCAGAATTTGTTAAGATAAAGCTTTCTTGCTCTTCAAGTTCCTAATGGCATCTCTTCCCTGCGAAAATTGTATCATCAACCAGCGTTTTAAATTAATCACGAACTTTGTTGTCATATACACCCGCCATGATTGCCAAGCAGACACCTATTCAACCACCAACACTTCGCACTTACGAGAAACCTTTGTTTTCAATCTTAACCTTCTGGAAAACGAGAGCCAAGTTCACAACATTATTGCCCCCACGTTTACAAGACTCCGAATCAACACCGACTCTGTTGATTATCGTAGGTTGATTCATGAACTTTCCACACTTGGGCGAGGAATATCAGGTTGGGTGCTTGGAAGTGGAACTAATAATTCTGAAGTCTTGACATTAGAATTAAAGATACAGGCATCCGTTGTGGAACACTATCACGATGATCAGATTTTGATGAGGAGAGCTTTGGCTGAATCCGCGTCAGAGTTTGAAAGCAGAAATTATGGCATGGTTCCAGCAAAAAATTCATTAGTTAATGAGATGCTAAAGAGGGTTAAGGTTGAAGATGAAGATATGAAAGATTGCATGGTATGTTTGGAGCAACTTAAAGTTGGAGCGGGAGCTTCTCGGATGCCTTGCTCTCATATTTTTCATGGTGATTGCATTGAAAAGTGGTTGAAGCAGAGCCATTATTGCCCTATTTGTCGGTTTGAGATGCCAACGAATTAGGTGAAATTTGTGTGATTCTCATTCTTTCCTTGGTTTCTTAACTGAGTTTTAGTTATCGGATAGAATTTAAAAGAGTTCAGTTTTTTTACCAAGTTGATAATAATATTTATTCTGAATGTTGGCATTGATGGAGCAACCTGATCCTAATTTAATAGATAAGATTACTTATTTTGCTGAGGAATATGAACAAGAAGTTTATCAATGTTTAGTCCTTCAGCAAATAGGATTTCATTATGAATGTTGGCATTGTTGGAGCAGTAGATGCAAATATAAAACTTAAACTACACTAGGGAAAAAGAGATTGAAAGTGGGGCTGTAAATGAATCCAGCTTTAACGAGCAAACCTTTATTCGTGTTTATTTTTGAAGTTGCTCATGTTCGGTTCGTGTTCGTTAAGAATTTCAATTTTTTGTTCACGTTCGTTTATTTAAAATTATGTGTGTTTATGTTCGTTTGTTTAATGTTCACGAACATGTTCATTTAATTTAATAGAACATGTTCACGAACATTAAACGAACATGTTCACGAACATATAATTGAACAGGTTCACGAACAATGTTAATGAATAATAAACAAACAAACAATAAATGCATACACATAGAGATTATTTTAAAATTTTTATAAGAAAATATCATTAATAAATAAACAAGCCATATACAAGGTAATAAACGAGCTTGTTCGTTAACATAAACGAACCGAACACACCTCTGTTCGTGTTCTTTCGTTTATCAAACGAAAACAATATTTGCTGCTGAACAGTGTCAACTATCTCCCAGAGTAACCCCAAACACTTCAGTAGGACAAGATTCCCTCTGTTAAGGGTCTTAAAATAGCCTCAGTGAAGTGTTCAGGGGAACTCCAGGGAACACATGACTTTCCCTTTTCTTATGTTACAGTTTCCTGGTATATATTTTTATGCGCTGAGGGTTTGGTGCATAAATAGGCAAAGGTGCAATAAGCTTAGTACTGGCACGGTTTGAAATGGTGATCCACAGGTGGGGAAAATGATTGAGAGTGGGTGAAATTCGTAGGTTTAAAGTTAATGGAACTGAACCTGGCCAATATTTGAGGGAAAATAAAGGAAGTATAGGTGCACTGACGTTGGATATGATAGGCCAGAGGAATCGTTAGCAAGGGTTTTGAGGTCAAACGTTGCACAAAATTCTATCCGTATATACTTTTATTCACTATCCATCATTATCTTCACCCCACATAGTCTCTAAGCTGCTGCTAGTTGAACCTTTTTTATGTAATGCCTTCTCAAAAGCATACATACAGACAACTCCTAATTAAAGATAGCTTGGAATATTAATGGCTGATATGTCAAAGTTACTAAGGCCAATGCGTATAAACCTTTCTCAACTCCGACAATGATACAAGCATGGAAAAAGTGTGGGGAAAGCTCAAGTTCGCTCAACTCAAAAATATTCTCTATCTCAACATTTCCAATTCCCAAAAGCCATAATTCTGACTAGGTTCAGTTTCAGTAAATTGCCTCATTTGGATTTCGTCTCGTATGTAATGCTGGTCGGATCTGTTGAAGGGTCACAATTACTTGGCCAACATTCACGTATAGAGCCTTCACCTATAAATAGGTAGGCTGGCTTCCTATTGCCTAAGCATCTAACCGCAAAGGAGAAATAGAGAGTCAGCTGTCCTCTGGAGTTCCCCTGATCACTTCACTGGGGTTATGGGGTCTGCTCTTCTCTTCTCAGAGCCTTGATAAAAGGGAGGTCCCTGCTGAAGTGTTTGGGGGAACTCTGGCTGGCACCTGACACTGATTATAAGGCTGAACATATGAAGGCAATGTTGGCGGATATATAATCTTCTGTCTTCAACTTGCACATGTTATCATGTTTATATTACATACCATGCATCAGGATTTCTAGCATTAAGGCTTTTTGCTGTTCAAAGAGTCAGTAGTTCCACAGGTGGACCAACTTCACCTCGAAGATGTCCAAAGAGCCTCTGCCTTCGCATGGTAGCGCAACTGTCACAAGTTTCTTTAACTTCCCCTCTTCCGTACCATTTGTAAGGCCTCGTGCATGGATCAATCACTATTGCATTATTTAGTAGATGGACTGCAATCTCAGTCTCAGTTATTGATCCATGCGTGCCGAGAATAAGAACTTGGCTTAGATGATAATGGGGGTCAGCGAGGAGGATGGTCTAGTTCTTTTTCTTCATTGATATAGTCACAGTCGTGTGGCTGCAGTGAAACCGACCAAAATAGAGCAATCAAGGATCAGACATTCCTTATTAAATCAGCTATCCAGAAAAGTGAAAAAACAGAAGGTACTCCTATTCAACACCAATGAGTGCTGCCTTTCTTTACATTCCAATCATTTTCAAGAAAAAGCAGACTTAGTACTTAAGGTTGTCATGAAGCAAAATCAATTCTGTTATGTTTTTTACTAAACCATTTATGCTGGTGTGTTAGCTGTCATCTGTTCTTACCAAATGATTTTCGGTTTGTCTTAATATTCCTACAGTCCTAACAATTATATGGCCTCTGCAGAAGAATCTCTACTTTGCCGCTCATGGCACTTTATCTGAATGCAGAAGTTCAAATGTGATGGAATTCCAGTGGTATATTTCCACGGGAAGGGAAGTCAAAAACTCAAAATAAGTGAAAAAAAAAAAATAGCTGCAAAAAACCCAAAACTCACATGCAATTCCAACATGCATTAATGGAGATGCCTTGAGATCATTCTTATCCACAAATACCTTTAAAATTTTAACATCATTTCATTATTTTAAGTTTCGTTTGTTTTGAGTTTGGGCTATTTTCAATTTAATATTTTCGAGTTGGGTCACCCAGAATTTAGATTATTTCCAGTTACTTCTCAAACATTTCATGTTTAGTTATTTTAGTATTGAATCATTTTAGATTCTTATAATTTTGTATTTGTGTTCTTGAATTTATTTATGATAAAATTAAATTGGTTCAAGTTTGGATTTAGGTCAATCGGATTGGATTTCGGATTGAGATTAAAATTGATTGATTTGAAATGTAATAGTTTTGATGAAGTTAATTTTTAAATTATTCTTTGATAAAATTTTATCGATAATTTAAAAAATCATTTTAATATTATGTCATTAAAAAACTTACAATAAGTATATATACTAGTTCTTATATCATGTGCATTGTATGCGATTTTAAGTGTTTATTTTTAAAATTTATTAAATAATAGATAGGGTTTGGGGATACTACATCCCAATTGTGGAATCTAATCATAATATGATTTTGTTGGATTCAAAAAAGAGAATTTTTGAGGGTAAAAGAAAATGTTGGGGATAAATTCGGTTAAATAACGAAAGAAAAAATTGAAAAGAACACAAATGCGTGAAAAAACTTCTTTGAAAATGATAAAAAATCATGAGCAAAAATAATTTCACTATAACGACAATAACGAAAAGTAAAAGGATGAAGATAAAATTGTATCCCAAAACCCGAAACAAGAACGACAAAAATATCTGAAAGCTTGTAAAAGTTAATACCTAAATGTGTAATGAATTATTTTTATGGAGTGAAAAAGGGTTTATTTATAGACTAAATCGTAAATCAAATACTATTAAAATAATCTACAAGGTCGTGTGACGCAGAGCAATTTCGAAAATAGTCTATGTATTCAATTATTTGCGAGTTCTAATCGACATTTCGGGTTAAAATCACACACCTAATTATTTTTCGATGCCAAATTAACAGTCGCAATACCAGAACCTAAAACGACACCCAACTATGGATTATCAATAAAACGAAAATCAACCTCCATAGTCGAACTAACACCTTAAATCCCTATCTCGACATTCGAACACTTACCCTTAGCGACGGAGAGATTAACACACTTAGGAAACCAGAGAAAAGTTCATCCCGAGATTTTCACCTAAATAGAACCAAAATTAGATAAATTGAAGCCTCGCCTGAAACAATGATTTCAAGAGAAACCAAGCTACGCCGCATAAAATAGCAAATTATCAACTAAAAAGATTGCATAAAACCCCTTCAACAAAAAAAAAAAATCATCCTAAAACAAAATCATTACCTCTTACGATCACAACTGGACAGAACGAACAATGACACCAATCTACGCCAAAATAGAATGGAAATGAAGGGAGCAGCAAAATGAACAACAATGGTGGCTAACAAAAAGAAATCAGTAACAAGAAACAGGAAAAAACAAAGGTATGCTACCAATGAAGTACACAACAGAAACTTACAGAAGCAAAACAGAGGAAAACCAAATATGGGAAGATTGGGACAATTTGAGTGAGGGGAGTGAGAGAGAGTGGGACAGTTGAGAGTGGAGTGATTTTAGGGGAATTTTTTTAATTAATTAATTTAATTTTCTTTTGAACAGATATTATCCACTTACACTCCCACTAAATCTCCTCACCAATCACCTTATTAAATTTCAAAATTTAAACACAACTCAAACACTGACATAAGGGCGGTGCAATGGAGAATTAGCAAATATTATTCTCATTTGCACATGCAAGTGTCATGGGTTATGCATGGGAGTCCACAACTATGGCACACTTGTGTGATCCATCGAGTTTAAGGGAGATCTTTTGGGCTAATCAGATTGGCCCAATGCTTGGAGAGATTGAAAGTTCATCTACAAAGTTGGCAAATATGGAATGCAATCTTCAAGATAGACAATCTTAGAAAATATGATCCTTATGATATTAGAGATTTGATTGTAATATTAGATATTCATTTTGTAGATACTTTTCAATCTTAGTTATTGATGTACTTTGATCTGAACCGTTAATTTTGAGGAGGCTCAACTATAAATAGAGGCCTCTTTCCCTCATTGTAAATCGCTTCATTATTCAGCAATAAGAATTTTTTAGAGCATTCACTCAAAACTCTCTCTTTTGTGTTCTTAGTTTCTTTGCCTTTGTTCTTCGTTCTTCGTTTTTCATTCGTTCATCTTGAGTTGCTTCTATTTTTGTGTTGGTGCCTTAGAGGAAATTTTGTTTGAATCCTCATTTGTTGGGAGTTAGGCTGACTTAGGCATTTTTGGAGCAAAGAAGCGACCTAAGGCCGCACGAATTGAATGAGAAAAATCTAAGTCCGTGACAGTTGGTATCCGAGCTAGTGTTGCGAATGCACCCTGCAAGATGTCGAAAGAAATCGTTGAGCATGTTGAGCCTATGGAGACCCGCGGAAGGGTTAGGAAGGCTAGTCGATCAAGGGACATGCTGTCGAGTTTGGAAAATATAGTGGTCAATCTTGAAGAATCCGTGGGAGACATGAAGGAGACACTTGAGATTGTCATGAGCCTTATTGAGGATTTGAGGGAAGATAACAAAGAGTTTGTGATGGTTTCTCTTAGGTCCACCGCTGATAAGCTGACAGTAAGAGACGATGCTCTTGAGGCCTTGGTGACGGCCTTGAAAGAGGAGATTGCTGAGCTTAAGGGGAAGCTCACTATCTACAAGGCTGCCTTGGGAAGTGGGATGATGGCTTCAGGACTGAAGCAACGCAAGGTTGATGTTCCAAAACCTAAGAAGTTTAAGAGGCTTAGGTTAGCGAGAGAAGTGGATAACTTCCTATGGGAATTGGAGAAATACTCTCGAGTAATGGGCATCGAGGATGATGCCACCAAGGTAAATACTGCTTTGATTTACTTTACTGAGATTGCTTTCTTATAGTAGCGATGTAGGTCCACGGATGAGAAACATGGAGGAATAACTATTGGGACTTGGGAGGAGTTCTAAGGAGAGTTGAAGAAGTAATTTTACCCGCAGCATGTTGAGAAAGAGGCTCGAGCCAAGTTATGCCGGCTTACGCAACAAGGTACTGTTCGAGAGTATGTAAGGGAGTTCAACGACTTGATACTTCAGATCTTAGACTTGAACGAGAAAGAGACATTCTATTGGTTCGAGGATGGGCTGAAAATGTGGGCGAAGCAAGAGTTGCGTCGCCAAGGCATCACTGAATTGACCATTGCTATGGTTGAAGCAAAAAATTTCTTGAAGATTGGAGGAAGAAAGTCTGTGAGAATAATGAATCTTTCAAGCTCAAGCCAAAAGCCAATGGTAATGGTAGGGGAGACAAGGATCAAGAAATGAAGAATGATGGCCCAAAAGTTAGTTAAGGCAAGCCATGGGAGCGAAAGGGGCCACTGAGATGCTACCTTTGTCAAGGCTCACATAGGATGAAGGATTGTTCGAAGAAGGAAGCCTTCAATGTCATAGAGGTACGTGAGGGTGCTAAGGAAACTGAAAAAGACACCAATAATCTCAGTGTAATTTTGGGTGGTATCGAAGACAAGATAAGTGAGGGGCTAATGTTTGTGGACGTTACTGTGGCTGGCAGAGGCTTGAATACACTTGTTGACACTGGTGCGTCAGACTTATTCATGTCCAAAGAGATGGCGAGGGAACTTGATCTCAAAATTGAGAAAGATTCGAATCACATCAAACGATGAACTAGGAGAGCGTACCTATAACGGGTATAGCAAAGGGAGTGGAACTCCAGCTTGGCGAATGGAGCGGTAAAGCCAACATTAAGGTAATATCACTTGATGATTATGACTTTGTGGTTGGTTTAAGCTTACTTGATCGGGTTAATGCGGGTATATATCATTCCGGTAATTATATGGTGATCAATAATTCAAACCATCAATGTATGGTGAGAATGAAAAGGAAAGCAAGCTCGGAGGGAAAAACCTTGTGAGCAATCCAATTTGCTAAAGGAGTACGAATAAATGAAGTCTCCTACTTAGTTGTTTTGAAGGTCGATGAGGGTTTGAAATCCGTTAGTGAAATTCCAAGGGAAGTGGACTAATTATTAAAGTCATTTCAAGACGTGATGCTAGTAAAGTTGCCCAAGAAGTTGCCACCTAAGAGGGAAGTGGACCATAGGATCGAGTTGATGCCTAATTCGGAGTTAACAGCTAGGGCCCCATATAAAATGTCTTCGCTTGAGTTGGAGGAATTACAAAAATAGTTGACGGAGCATTTAGATGTCGAGTTCATTAGACCATCTAAAGCCCTATTTGGTGCACCAGTGTTGTTCCAAAAGAAGCACGATGAGTCTTTGAGATTGTGTATCGACTACAGGGCTTTAAACAAGATTACTGTGAAGAACAAGTATCCCATTCCTCTTATTGCAGACTTGTTCAATCAACTTGGTAGCGCGAGATGATTTACTAAGTAGGATTTACGATCGAGGTACCATCAAGTGAGAATAGCCAAAAGGGATGATCCCAAGATCGCTTGTGTGGCTCGATATGGGTCCTTTGATTCCTTGTAATGCCTTTCGAGTTTACAAATGCTCCAGCCACATTCTGCACACTAATAAATAAGATATTGCATCCATTCTTAGATCGTTTTGTAGTTGTTTATCTTGATGACATTGTAGTGTACAATATGTCGCTCGAGAAACATGTGGGACATTTGAGGGAGGTGTTCCAGACTTTGAGGGAAAATGAGCTATATGTGAAAGAAGAGAAATGCTCATTTGCCCAACGAAAGGTACCATTCCTTCGCCACATTGTGGGATGTAACAAGATTCGTATTGATGAAAGCAAAGTTCGGACTATTGCTGATTGGGAGCCACCAACCAATGTAACAGAGTTGCGGTCTTTCCTTGGGTTGACAAACTATTATAGGCGCTTTATTGAAGACTACTCCAAAATCACTGCACCTTTGACAGATTTGTTGAAGAAGGGTAAGGTATGGGATTGGGATCCTCGATGTGAGAATGCCTTCAAGCAAGTGAAGTAAGCAATGACGAGTGAGTCAGTACTTGATTTACCAGATTTTTTCAAGGCGTATGAGGTATGCACGGATGCATTAAATTATGCAATTGGGGGAGTATTGATGTAAGTTGAGCATCCGATAGCTTTCGAGAGTCGGAAGCTCAATGAGATGAAACGACGATATACGGTCCAAGAGAAAGAAATGACTGTTGTGGTGCACTATTTACGCATATGGAGGCACTATTTGCTGGGTTCCAGGTTCGTGATATACACTGACAATGTTGCAAATAGCTATTTCTTGACTCAAAAAAAATTGTCTCCCAAGCAGGCTCATTGGCAGGTATTTCTTGCGGAGTTTGATTTTAGCTTGGAATATAAATCGGGGGGTGCCAACACTATGGTTGATGTGCCTAGTCGGAAGATGGAATTTACAACAATAAGCTAACCCGATAGTTCCCTATTGGAGCGTGTTTGAGAGGGATTGTTTGATGATCTTATGACCAAAAATTTTATGGAGCTTGCCAAAGATAGAAAAGCAAGGCGATTTTGGCTCGAGGGAGAATTGTTATACACTCGTGGACACCGTCTTTATGTGCCACAATATGTGAATTTGCTCATAGAAGTCATGAAGGAATGTCATGATTCGAAATAGGTTGGACATCTAGGTACTTTGGCTCTCTTGGAGGATCGATTTTGTTGGCCTTACATGGGTGATGATGTGGAGATCTATATGAAAACTTGTTTGGTATGCCAACAAGATAAAGTCGAGTTGAAGACTCCCGTCGGTTTGTTACAACCCTTGCCCATTCTGGAGCGTTCATGGGGGAGCTTATCCATGGACTTTATTGTGGGTTTGCCTAAATCTGATAGGTTTGCGAGCATTTTTGTCGTAGTGGACAAGTTTTCGAAGTATGCAACTTTTATTTCGGCAATCAATGAGTGCCCTATTGAGGAGGCAGCTCGTTTGTTCCTAAGACATGTGGCATGTGGTGAAGTATAGGGGAGTGCCAGAGTCTATTATAAGTGATCGAGACGAGTGATTCACGAGCCGATTCTGGATAGAATTGTTCAAGTTAATGGGCTCAGACTTGAATTTTTCCACTAGCATGTATTCGTAAACTGACGGGTAAACCGAACAAGTGAATGCATTGTTGGAGACGTACTTACGGCACTATATGAGTGCCACACAAAGGAACTGGCCGAAGTTGTTGGATGTGACCCAATTCTTATACAACTTGCAACGAAGTAGGACGACGAACCAGAGTCCGTTTGAGATAGTGACGAGTCAACAGCCACTTACACCCAATGCTATTGCAACTCGTTATGCGTGACCTAATTCAATAGCTTATCGATTTGCGAGGGATTGGCAAGAGCAAAATGATTTAGCTAGATTTTGCCTTCACAAGGCAAGTAAATACAACAAGAAGTGGACGGATCAGAATCGAAGGGACGTGTAATTTCAGGTTGGTGATTCAGTCCTTGCTAAACTCCACTTGATTTTGCGACATAATGGTTTGCACAAGGGGCTTGTGCTACGGTATGAGGGACCCTTTCGAGTTGTGAAGAGAGTGGGCAAGGTGGCCTACAAGCTTGAGTTACCTGTAAAGCTCAAAGTTCACCCAATGTTCCATGTAAACATGCTTAAGCCATTCGATGAGGATCAGGAGGATCCAAATCAAGTCAAGTCCGATCGAGCACTAATGAGGGTAAAAGTCTTTTACGATCGTGAAGTTAAGAACATCCAGGCAGACTGTGTGTTCAGACGGAAGTTCTATCGACGCGACATGAATATTTAGTTCAATGAAAGAGATTTCCTGAAAGTGAGACAAGTTGGGAACCCACGGAGGCCTTGTGGCAGTTCCAAGATAAGATAGACCAGTTTCATGCAGAGGGCGCAACGAGGACGTCGTTAGATTCGGTGGAGGAGAATGTCATGGGTTACGCATGTGAGCCCGTAACCTTGGCAAACTTGTGTGATTCATCGAGTTCAAGAGAGGTCTTTTGGCCCAATCGGACTGGCCTAATGCTTGGAGAGATTGAAGGTCCATTTACAAAGTCGGCAAATATGGAATGTAATCTTCAAGATAGGAAATCTTAGAAGATATGATACTTATGATCTTAGAGATTTGATTGTAATCTTAGAGATTCATTTTGTAGATACTTTTTAATCTTAGCCATTGATGTACTTTGACCTGTACCATTGATTTTAGGGAGGCTCAATTATAAATAGAAGCTTCTTTCCCTCATTGTAAATCACTTCATTCTTGAGTAATAAGAATTCTTGAGAGCATTCACTTAAAACTCTCTCTTTTATGTTCTTAGTTTCTTTGCCTTTGTTCTTCGTTTCTTCATCTTGAGTTGCTTCCGTTTTTGTGTTGGTGCTTTAGAGGAAATTATGTTTGAATCCTAATTTGTTGGGAGTTAGGCTAACTTAGGTGTTTTTGGAGCAAAGAAGCGACCTAAGGCCGCATGGATTGTGTTAGAAAAATCTAAGTCCGTGACATAAGGATTCAATCACAAGACTAAAGGGTAAGCTAAGACTTACCATTGAATCAGTTGAACGAAAATATTATTTATGCCATATGATCAAGGATATTTGAACACAATATCTCACACACATAATCACAATAGTTAATCACTAAACCAAATCAATTCACTTAACAAAATTTTCACAATCATAACTCAAAATCAGGATGTTACCACTCTTGATTTCACTAATCGTTTTCATCTAACTCGACTTTTGGGATATGACAAAACCTATGATGGAGGATTACTTGACTAACTTGTCTTTGGCTCACCTATAAAAAGATGACATTTGACACCTCGAGATCACAACTACGTGTGTATAAACCCTTAGCCCCTAATCAAAAAAAAGATTCCCTCTCTCTCTCTCTCTCTCTCTCTCTCAATTTATTTATTCATAAAGTCATTTCACTATAGCATCATGACTGAATTCTCCCCAATTATGTACCATTACAAAAGCTACTTATTCGATGCTCGTCCAATGACCTTGTCATTGGTGTGTTACCTTTATAGGATATCTTTAATCTTTTTGAGATAAATTCGTTATCCCAATATAATCTTATTTTATCTCATAGTAACATTTACATCTTCCTTCATAAAAAATCAATTACTATCAAATAGTAATTAAGTTATTTATCATAAAGAAAAACGACCCTTGGCCACATTTATTTTTCATCTATCATGTAATGCCGATAAGAGGATATCATTTACCTATTAGCTGGGTTATGAATTCCACTAATGTAAATGACATTAAGTATTACAAAAATCGTATACCGAACGTATCAGATTTCTATTCCTTATATATTTGAACTCAAGCTTTTACTTGCATCAAAATATATGAGTTATGTATATATAGTCAATCATTCACTCAGGATTAAGATATGTCACACTGTAAACGTCACAAATGAATGTAGGATCTATTCTACTTAGGTAGTTTTCGATGTCCAGTCAAACACATCTATGTCTTTGTTTTTTGGGAGTCATCCGCTCCGATACCCAAAACAAAGCATCTCCCCAATGGACTTGATAGACGACATATTAGTTTTTCAATCGGTTTGCTCATTTTCGATTAGACTAAGAACATGATTAGGGTCATCTACTAATACAAGTTATTTTTCTGTACTATGATCTAGCCATGTAATATTGCTTAGTATTAGTTAAACATTAGATAATTAGTGAGCCAATATTTGTTTCCATTTTGCTTTGCATACAAAAAAAAAATTTGAGTACGATATATAAAAGGTATTAATGTAATTAATGTATATTATTATTAAACCATTATTTTCAAAAAATACAAGTAAACAAAACGAATATATTACACTTATGACACTAGATCCAACAGGTGGGGGGAGGATGGGTCGTGGGAGAGGGTTTTTATTTTATTTTATTCAATATTAATGTAATTATATTTATTTAATAAAAATATTAATATAAAATTTAAATTTATTATTATATTTTAAAAATATTTATGTATTATATAAATTTGAATTTTCTTTACTTATGATCAAATTTAAAATATTTATAAATTTAAAGGGTTAGTTTTTTAAAATTAGGATTGAACCGATATAATATGTAAAATTTGAGGGTTAAATTTATTATTATACTAATTTTTTAACTGTCACATTATCTTGTCATTTATGATTTTAACGAGAGTGATCAAAATGACCGATCTATGAAATATGGGTGCTTAAATTACAATTTTTTTTATTTTGAGTGCGTAAAATAGAAAATTTTAATAGTTGGGTGACTATTTGTGCAGTTCACCCTAATTAATTAATCAGCTACTGTTTTGAATAATATTTTTTTTTGCATTAATTACATATAGTAAAATGATAAGTGCGTAATTTCTCTATTTATTTGTGGTATTTCTTCGCTTGAATTATGCTATTTATGTTCTTAATCATATTATTTATACTTATTTTTTTATCGATTTAGAGAATAAATGGAGAAGAAGGAGTTTAAAGTTTATTTTGGAAAGATTTTATAATTTGGACTTTCAACACAATACAACTTCAGTAGTTTAACCATAACTTGAGCTACATGCTTCTGTTTTGGATTCATAATTTACTGATATGAAGGGAATTTAAGGATTTAATTGAAATTATTGCATGGTTTGAGCCCAAAAAGTGTCAGTATAGGGTTTGAATATGATCTAAAAGTTTGATGTGAATATTGTCAAGAAACCTAAAAAAATTCTACTTTATTTAATTACTTTTGTATTTTTTTTTCAATATATTATTTTTACCCTATAAATAAATATTATTAGGTTAAGGGAAAACTAAGACATAGCCATTTTTAGTTTTATTTTATTTCCTTTATTTTATGGGTTTTTAGACCATCTTTTTTAGTAAAAAGTTTTATCGAAGTTTGATTTAATAAATTTGTGAGATTTATTTGCGCTTTAATTTTTTTTTGTTCTTTGGTATTCATGCATTTTTTGTTTTAATTACAACTGCTCAGATTTATTAAATATGTGGCCAGCATTCAATTGCTTAGAATGGTTGCTGAGTCAATTAAGATTATTAAATCTGTAATTGATTTTTTTATTCTAATATTAGTAATAAACTACATATCTCATTTATGTCATAGTTTATGTTTATGTGATGTGAATATGTGATCTAGTTTAAATGAACCTCGTCGAGATGAGTTTGTTGCTTAGAATTAAGTCTCTTTAGTTATTAATGTTGTCGATGAGTTAAATTTTGGGCATTGAGTTGCGAGATTATTTATCAGTTAGGAAAGTAATTTCAAATGAGATGTCTTTTGATTACCGAGCAAGTAATAAATTGTCTGGTGTTAAGTCAACAACTAAATCTAATTTATTAAAGGAATTGAAATTTTATTTGTATCGATGATCGAATTCATAAATCAAACAGAAATTAACCTTTGGTTAGAGGTTTTTTCCTTCGATAGTTCTAAAACTTTTTATTATTGCTTTCTTCAATTTGAGTCTTCAATTTCAATTTACTTTTTAGTTTAATTTTAAATTTTTCTTTCACAAATTCCCTTTTATTTACTTTATCTATTTTTATTTAAGGATTAAAATTATTATTATCATCTATGTAGATACGACTCGTTGCTATCTACTAATTTATATTTTTATATTTTCAAATAGTATTTTATTTTTGTAATTCTCGGTAATTTAACAAAAAAAATTATATTCCAAGTTGAATATGTTAAATATACTTCAATAATATTTTAGAAAATTTTTATTATAATATTTGAGTTGATAAGTTAATATATTTAATTATATTAAATAATTTAAATAAGAAATATTATTTTATGTTAATTGTTAAACCGAAAAACATAATAAATTAAATATTAAACGCGTAAAATCACACGCAACGAATGTCACATTAAAAACTAATTAAGTTTAAATATATTTAAATTGAAAACAATACTTAATGGAGTATTTAGTATTTACTACTCGCTAATAAGAGTTATTAATAATAGGATTATTTATAACTTAATCTTTTTAATAAATTATATTCCCTATTTCTGCTCTATGCTTTACACTGTCCTTGTTTTCTTATAATCAGGGGCGAAACAAGAGGGTTGGCGTGGCTCACCCTAAAATAGAAATTTTTTTATTTAGATTTTTAAAATATTAAATTATTAAAAGTAAAATTTTACTTTGTTCCCTTTAAAATGACAAAATTTTAATTTAATCATTTAAAAATTATATTTTTACTATCGTAAAAATTACATTTTAACTTCGGCTCCCTAAATTTTTTTTTTCTGACTTTACCCCTGCTTATGAATCTTCAACAAAAACTAACTGTGGGTTTTTAGTACAGAGATTTCTTGCTTCTCACGTTGCTAATGGCTTCTGTTTCATCAATGTACGATTAACCATTGACTTTGTTTTGGTATCAGTCCACCATGATTGCTTAGCTGACATCTACATCACTACAAATGACACACAATTAAGAAAAAGAGACCGGAAGCATTAGAATATCCGCAAATCTGTGAAAAATGAGTATAAATAAAACATAAAAATAAGAACAAAACCAAATGATGCAATAGGAAACCAAATATGATGTTTAAAGTGACGCAGTAAAATGAGTGAAAGACATGGTTTCATCAAACAGCATTTAATTCCATGGGTGAGGAAGCTTGCATGGTACTGGGACAGCTTTGCCTAGACATGAAACAAGCTTCCAACAACATTTGCTGCTGCTGCTGACCAGTGTCCACTGTCTCCCAGAGTTCCCCCAAACACTTCAGTAAGACCAAATTCCCTGTGTCAAGGGTCGTAAAATAGCCCCAATGAAGTGATCAGGGAAACTCCAGGGAACAGCTGACTTTCCCTTTCTCACGCTATGCTACACTTTCTTGGTATATGTACGCACCGAGGGTTCGGTGTATAAATAGGCAAAGGTGCACAGTTTGAAATGGTGATCCACAGGTGGGGTAAATGATAGCTTGGATGTTGTTGGAATTGAACCTGCCCAATATTTGAGGCAAAATAAATAAAGGGGTATAGCAGCGATAGAAGAGAAGAGAATAATAGTAACAAGTGGACAAAAGACCTTTTCGATTCCCCAACTCTTACAATGGAAAGGTCTGTCCATTCCAACCTTTTCTTTTCACTTTTCATATGAAATTAAAAAGAAACCGTTTTTCAAGTATGAGGCACCATGCCTCATGATGGCAACATTAACTTGGCCTTGAGAAATTTTATTTAGTGCAATCTCTTGTAGCATCAGCAATACATAAGAGCATAGCTGAAATGATATTCTGACAATAGCCTAACCTTGCTAGAAACGCTATCAAGGATTGCTAGTTAGCCATGAAACTATACTTAATGATACAACTGATTAAAAAGCATAATTCCCTACAAATTTAATCAAGAAAGATTATTTTCAGTATCTGATCCTGATTAACCTCATTTATTATTTAAGACACTGACAAATTTCTTCAGTATCGCTGGCCATATATACTTTTATTCCCGTGTGAAAAGTTAATCTAGACGCAATAACAGGCCAGATGAATCCTTAGTAACGATTTTAGAGGTCTTGAGTTGCATCAAATTCTGGCCATATATACTTTCATTCTCTACCCGTCATTTTCTTCACCCCACGTGGTCTCTAAGCAGCTGCTAGTTGAAATCTGGTATTCACAATGAACTGTGTAATGCCTTCTCAAAAACATACATACAAGTGTTAATGGCAGATATATCAAAGCTATTTGGGGCAATGCATATAGCACTTTCTGAACTATGACAAGGATAGAAGCATGGAAAAGGTGTGGGGAGAGCTCATGTCCAATCACCTCAAGAATATTCTCTATCTCTTCATCTCAACCCCAAACGCCATAGTTCTGTCTGGATTCAGTTTCAGTATTGCCATGCGTGAATTTATTTTCATATCTAATGCCGGTCCGATACGTTGAAGGGTCACAGTTACTTGGCCACTTGAGCCTTCACCTATAAATCGGTTGGTTGGCTTCCTATTGCCTGAGCATCTAACCGCAAAAGAGAAATAGACAGTCAGCTGTCCTCTTGTGTTCCCCTGATCACTTCACTGGGGTTATGGGGTCTACTCTTCTCTTCTCAGAGCCTTGTTAAAAGGGAGGTCCCTGATGACCTACTGAAGTGTTTGGGGGAACTCTGGCTGGCACCTGACACTGATTACAAAGCTGAACATATGAAGGCAAGGTTGGCGGATATATAATCTTCTGTCTTCAACTTACACATATTATCATGTTTATATGACATACCATGCATCAGGATTTCTAGCTGGTATAAGCTGTCATCTGTTCTTCCCAAATGATTTTCAGATTTGTCTTAATATATCTTTAACCGTATCAATCATATGGCGCATGCAGAGGAATGTCTGCTTTGTCTGTCATTGCACTTCATCAGGATTCAAAAGTTCAGATGAAAAATCTTTTCATCTTAATAAATAATTATAACAGTATCATCAATGATAATGGAATCTCAATGGTATATTTCCACATCAAACGATGTCGAAAACTCAATTGATGACAAATAAATGGTTGCAAGAACCCAAATTACAGGCAAATTCCAACATTTGCATTAAAGGTCAACATGACTTAACATCATTTCTTATTCACAACACATAAATTTACACCTTTTTAAACATTATTTAATAAAACAATTTATATACCGTATAAAGTTTTTGATTAGATGCACATGTAATAATTTAATTGATGTTGTTTAGATATAATATTCATCCATAATTTATTAACCAATTAAATTGTGAAACTAATTAAAAATTTTACTAAAGCAAATGCACCTATCAATTAATAGTATAGTTACAATTAACAAAGATATTGTTCCCACGAAAACTAAAAATATTAGTAATTATCAAACACGGCAAAAAACATAGGAAAACAATCGAGTGACAACCAAGAAGACAAACAATACTCTTACTATCAATCTAAATTATGCAATTTTTTTACTTAGTAACTTGATTCGTTGAAATTTCTAAATTATGTTAATATCTCTTTCGAGAGTAAGGTCAACTAACTCTAATTTGATTAATTGAAATTTCTTTTTAATTAAAATATCTATTATCACATTAACTTGTGCTATGAATTCTCATATTAGATTTGATTTTAATATGGTAGATTTATGTCGTCATTTCTAGAATTGCATGCTTCTCCACTCAATTACTCAAGATCTACTATTAAACAAGATCTATTCTTCCTTTGATTTAAACACATCAAACAGGAATCAATAATTTAGATATACCAAATAAGAATTAAGCACACATAATTAAGAATAATATCTAAGTATTTATTGTGTAAAATAAAAATCAAACGACAAAATCAATCATAGGGTTCATTCTCTTGAGTATTTAGAAAATTAGTTCATTCTTACAAATAAAAAAACAAAGAAATAGTATAACCACAAGAAATAAAGAAACTCATAATGATCTCCTAGGAAATCAAATATGAATATTCAATCTTGAAGGAAATCTGCTTCAGAATTGACTTCAATAGTATTTTTCGAGTTGTTTTCTTGACTATTCTATGATGGCTCACCCATATTTTCTTAATTTTATCATATATATACGTCTTAGAATGACCGAAAAACTTAAAAAATGCGATTTCTCGCAGTTTAGGAGTGCAAATTCATGAAATTGACACGGATTACCACATGGTTGTGTGGCAGGTTGTGTGGAATGGGTTAACCCATGTGGCTCATGTAATTTGCTTTGATTTTTCGATTTTCGCTCCTTTTACTCTCAAATGATCTATTAAGCATAAAAATATGAATGTAAAACATTATGAGCATAAAATTCACAATTAACATCGAATAATCATCCAAAAACATATTAAAAATGATGTTAAAACATATTACTTTTAGTACTTATCAATTATATGTATTAATTAAAATATATTATATTTTTTATCAATGTTATTAATAATATAATAAATAAATTTGAACATGATAAATAAATAACACACCGTGCCTCTTGTTGGACTTGAAGATTAAATTAATTAATAGAAGCTTGCCAGAGACAAATTTTGAAAAAGAAGGAGAATTATCATTGTTTGGCATTTCAATTAGATTATTTACATATTACCAATCAGATTGGTGCAACAAAAAAGCTCCATCTCTTCCTGTTAAAAGAGTTATAGTAGACCATCTTTTTTTACCTTAAATCATATCCTGTTACAATTTAACTGATTTAACAAGAAATCTCCATTAAAATTCTTTGGTGCAAGTAAGAAAGAAAGTCTTCTGTTTTTATTTGTTAATAGGCATAGCTGAAATGATTTTATGAAGATAGCCTGACCATGCTAGAAAAGCTATCAAGGGTTGCTAATTAACCATGAAACTATGCTTAATGATAACCGATAAAAAAGCATAATTCCCTACCAACTTAAGCAAGAAAGATCATTAGTTACTATGCAAAGAAAAATATTCCAGTTTATTTTGATCCAGATTAACAAGGCAACAGGCCCTTTGAATCACCATTATAAATAAGTTGTCAGCAACAAGCCGTTTGAACCACCATTATAAGTAATTAAAGAAAGCAGCAAATTCATGGCTAATATACAAACACCGCTTGAATGCCAGATATTCCTTTGCTGGAACAATTAATCCTCCTCTCGGATGGCATTGCTATGCATGATTATGACTGAGATAAATTATGGCTGCAAACAATTCCACAAGAAAACTTCCGTTGGAAGTAACCCGTACTTTTGAAAGTGTACCTTCAAAGGATCTGCTTTTTTGTTTAGCTTCATTCTCCTTGTTGCTTCATGTGGAGACCTCCACTAATTAGCCTCAATTATTCTGCAAGACACTTTTTCAGAATTGCTGGTTGTTTGTTCTGATTCATATGATACAAAACATGCTCAGATACTTCCCAAGTGAAAGATTAATCTAGACGCAACAACAGGCCAAATGAATCCTTAGGAAACGATTTTAGAGGTCTTGAGTTGCATAAAATTCTGGCCATATATACTTTTATTCTCTATCCATCGTTTTCTTCACCCTCCCACAGAATCTATGCTGTTATTCACAATGAACCTTCTATTTTAGATGTCTTGTCAAAATCATACATATAGGCAACTCCTAATTAAAGATAACTTGGACTATTAATGGCAGATATATCAAAGTTATTAAGGGAAATGCATACAACACTTTCTGAACTATGACAATGATAGAAGTATGGAAAAAGTTTGGGAAGAGCTCAAGTCCACTCAGTTAAAGAATATTATCTATCTCCTCATCTCTAATCCCCCAAATGCCATAATCTGGACTAGATTCAGCATCAGTAAATTGCCACGTCAGGATTTTGGTTCATATCTAGCACTGGTTCGACCGGCTGGAGGGTCACATGCACTTATAGACCCTAAGCCTTCACTTATAAATAGGTAGGCTGGCTTTCTATTGCCTTACCATCTAACTACAAAGAAGTAGAGTCAGCCGTCCTCTGGAGTTCCCTTGATCACTTCACTGGGGTGACGGGGTCTGCTCTTCTCAGACCCTCATGACCTACTGAAGTGTTTGGGGGAACTCTGGCTGGCGCTTGACACTGATTACAAAGATGAACATACGAATCCATAACTTTGAAGGCAAGGTTGATGGATATATAATCTTCTTTCTTCAACTTACACATATTGTCATATTTATTTTACATGCCATGTATCAGGATTTCTAGCATTAAGCCTTTTTCTGTTCAAAGACTCAGCAGTTCCATAGGTGGACGAACTTCGGGTCTATGATGTCCAAACAAAGTGTCTCTGCCTTCGCGCGGTTGCACAACTGTCACAAGCTTCTTTAACTTCCCATCTTCCATACCATTTGTAAGGTCTGGTGCGCGGGTCAATCACCATTGCATTGTTTAGTAGATAGACTGCAAATCTCAATCTCAGGTATTGATTCCATCTGTGCCATTAATAAGAACTTGCATTAAGATGATAATGGGAGAAGGCAGGAGGATGGTTTATTTCTGTTTCTTCATCGATATAATCGCAGCCATGTAGCTGCAGTGAAGCTCGAAAAAAATAAAGCAATCAAGGATCAGACATTCCTTGTTAAATCAGCCATCCAGGAAAAGGAAAAAAAAAAAGAGAAGGTATTCCTATTCAACACCAATGAATGCTGCCTTATTTTCATTACATTCCAATCATATTTAAGTAAAATTCTTCGGATGCTAATGCTAGCAATAAAAGAAAAAAGAAAAGACATAGTATTGGTTATTATGGAGCAGCATCAATTCTGCTATGCTTTTGACTAGATCATTCATGCTGGTGTCAGCTGTCATCTACTAGAAAACCTATGCAGAAGAATCTCTGATTTTCCGTCAAAGGTACTTTATCTGGATTCAGAAGTTCAGAAGAAAAATCTTTTCATCTTAGTAAATAATTACAGCAGTATCATCAATAATTAATAGAATGCCATTGGTAAATTTCTACATCAAGAGATGTCACAAAACTCAAAACTGATGAAAAAAAAAAAAAAGTCTGCAAACACCAAAAACTTGCATTCAATTCCAACTATTGCATCAATGGACACGCCTTGAGAACTTTTCTTATTCTTCTTAGGTTCAATGTTTCAAAAGTCATCCATCTTAGGTCTAATGTTTTGAGGGTGTTGAAACCAAGAAAATTAGAATGCTCAAGACTCATGTCGCATTGCTCCTAGCACAACAACTTTATTGATGAGCTCATGATGTTCCTAGCACTCCCATCAACAAGAAGATAACAGGAAACTTCATAGAACTTACTTGAATGATCATCACGGAAATGAAAAATGGTGGCTTCATCTACGTCAGCATCGCAGGACGCATTGGTATGCCTCTTGCCTGATAAACAAATGTCAATTTCCTGAACCCCTCTCGCGACAACGAAGCTGATCGTTTATCAAGATGTGCACCATGCCAATGACGAAGTTTGAAGCAAAATTCGAACTTTTCCATCTACCAGTTAGAGCTGAGATGGAGCAAAACTTGATTGATACAGTTGAAGAAGGATCGGCTTCTCGTCTTTGACAAATTTTAAATAGTTATTATTTCAAATGCCGGTAATTTTGTAGTCCATTAGTCTTTTTTTTTTTTTTTACAAATCTCAATTTTGTGTATATTATAAGTTTTTTAGACAGTAATTATTAAAATTTTGGTAAAAGCTAGCCCTCGATCTTGGATTTTAGCGATTAAGGTAAGATTTTGGTTTAGATTTCTTAAAACCTTTGTATTTTAATCTATTTTTCATAAAACCCATGATTTATTTGGGTTAGTTTAATAGTTTGTCAAAATTCGGTGTCTTTCCGGTGACACTTCGGCAACAGTTTTGGTACCCAATAAAAGTCCTCTTCAAGAACTTTTAAACGGTATTTGTGGCATCCATTTCGATCGAGTAATTTAGAAGAGAATAATTTTTGACGTGTGGATTTTGATAGTTTCAAGTAGTCGACTTTGGGGGAATATTGCTAAAACAATACGAAAAATAATAATTTATTACTGAAATAATACGGGATTAAAATTATTTATCCAAATGATATATTTTCAACGATCTGACTCGATACGGGCATATGACGACAAACCTTGCTAAGTTTATCAATGTTGTCCTTAGGGGTGCTCGTCATTTGCCCATATCAACTATCTTCTAAACGATTTATTACAGACTCGCAACATACGTCCTACGTATGGGTTGTAAAAATGAGACGTTGATAGAGGCATGCTCCGTTTAGTGCAACAAGCTCAAAAAGGCAATTGCAATCACCTGAAACAAAGCAAGCTTGATATATGTATACATATATCTTGTTCCCATGCAGCATTTCAAGTGTCCGACTTTGTTGGTCACCGCATTCCCATGCAGCATTTCAAGTGTCCGACTTTGTTGGTCACCGCATTGGAATACCAGCCAAATCATTTTGGGTTGATCTTCGTAACCGGATGTGCGATTGCAGTAGGTTCCACACTTTTCGTTTCCTATTCGATCATGTACTGTAATGGCTGCATGTGCACATATCAACGTCAATTGTATGCAATATGTGGATGAAGTTTACAAGTTGGAGTGAATTATCTAGGTATGGGAAAATGAGTTCCCACTAGTGGGTGAGAAATAGATCTGGCCAATGCCACCGCTTCCAACTGAGCTGGTACCAAATTTTGGCCTATAGAGAGAACCTAATGGTCGTTCGCAATCAACTCGGAATAAGACAGATATGGATGCCTGCGAAGGACATGAGCCAAGAAGATGGCATGTGCAAAAATGTTGACCATTGTTGGAACAAGTTCTCGCATCGAATCATTTTTTCTGATCAAGCTTCCTCGTTCGGAAATGCTATGCAATGACGACTGTGAGTTGTTATTTTAGGTACTTGTTTATGGTCTAAATCAAGACTATCAACTTAATTTGGAATATAGCGTAGTTATTTTTATTTGTCAAATTATATATATTACATAACGATTGTGTGTATTGTTGGTAAATGTATAACTCAAAGTAAGAATCTTATCCTTAATAATTAAAAAATAAACAATTAAATTAAAAATATTCAAAATAAAAAACGCAAAATGAACCTACTCAAACTAAAAATGGAAAATCAAACTTCTCAAATTAAAAATGCAAAATCAAAATACTAAATTAAAATTACAAAATCAAAATATATGGTTGGACGGAGTAGTTCTGGGCGTACATGATAATGCTTAAATATGACATACTTTTGGATATTAAATATATATATTTTTAGAGTATGATCCTATTAAATTGGGTTATTTATTGTCTTTTTATTTTGTAGGATGATCCTATTAAATTGGGTTATTTATTGTCTTTTTATTTTGTAGGGACTCAAGTGGTGATAAAAGATAAATTGGAGAGAAAAAGCATGGTTTTGGAGGAGAATTTGAAGTTGTGTGAAGATGGAATGCTAAAAGAGAGAGTTTATAAGACAAAAAGATTTGGTTTTATTTTATTTTATTTTATTTTTTAAATATATTTTATATTAGGATTTAATATTTAAGATAGTATTTATTATTTAAATTTGTATTTAGTTTATGTTTATCTTTTTGTATTTATCTTTTAGAGTTTAAATTGGATCCAATTAGGGGAATTAAATGTTATATATAATTCTAATTTTCTTTTAGAATTAGATTGGATTCAACTAGGAATATTATGTACTATAAATAGGGGGTGGAGTGATTGAATTATTCATTCCCCATTCATTGAAAAATCCTCTATTTCTCTAAATCTCTAGTTCAATTAAAAGTTTTATTTTATTATCTTGTCTTATTCCACAAAATCATGAGTAACTAAAAATCTTCTAGTCGAAGGTTATCAAATATTCTTCCAAAGTTCATGAGGCTTAGAATCTGCGTTTAATTCTTTTCACTCGGGTATTCATCAATTCTCTGTATTACGGGATCGACGCTTCCGTCCAAAATCCCTACAAAAGTAATCTTATCATCTTGTGCAAAGTCGGCCACTTTGTGTGTTTTGAGAAGGTTGCACAGTCGGTTCGCTAACTTACTGAGCCAGAGGTTGCTGAGCCAAAGAGACAAAACGGCGTGACATTCACCGTTGGGAAAAGGTGATCTAGTGTAAGACAGTCCCATTGGAGTGACAGTTAGCTAGAGTCAAGTTCCTCTAAAAACTATATCGGGAGCTGGTGGTCGTAGGCGCCCTCTTTCACTATAACTGACTTATTCGGGCACGAGAAAAACCATCTAAAGTCTATGATTGAATCGATTAAAAATCAAGATAACCGAAGGTTGGATCTCTAAATATCGATAAAACCTTTGGTCTTTCAACTTGTTTATTTTATGCTATTTATTTTTACTTCGACTTCCCTATTTTCTATTTCTTTTAATTCTATTTTCTTTTATTTTTTATTTTGTTTCTTTTATTTTTCCTTAGATCGCGACGCTTTTCTTGGGCACGATTTCGACAGACAAGATTTTTTACGACTCTCCAGTCCCTGAGAATTAGACCCTACTTCCCTTTTACTATTATTTACTTTAATTTTCAAAGTATGTTATATTTAGTGTTTCTGACGACACATCAATATATCTCTGTGATGGTTGCCTAAGGTGACGTGGTTGCTGATGATTTTCGTTCAAATTACCGTTATCCTTGAAGATATCCCCTTCGTCTCCATTTACTTCGATTTGGGTCAATTGAGCCATTTGAGATGGCGGTGTCATATATGGATCATAGACAAGAACATCGAAGTCGGTAGAAGTTTGTTCTTGATATGATGTCTACAGTGATGCAATAGGAAACCAAATATGATGTTTAAAGTGATGCATGAAAATGAGTGGAAGACATGGTTTCATCAAACAACATTGAATTACATGGGTGAGGAAGCTTACTTGGTACTGGGAAAGCTTTGCCTAGACATGAAACAAGCTTCCAACAACATTTGCTGCTGCTGCTGATCAGTGTCCACTGTCTCCTAGAGTTCCCCCAAACACTTCAGTAAGACCAAATTCCCTGTGTCAAGGGTCGTAAAATAGCCCCAATGAAGTGATCAGGGAAACTCCAGGGAACAGCTGACTTTCCCTTTCTCACGCTATGCTACACTTTCTTGGTATATGTACGCACCGAGGGTTCGGTGTATAAATAGGCAAAGGTGCACAGTTTGAAATGGTGATCCACAGGTAGGGTAAATGATAGCTTTGATGTTGTTGGAATTGAACCTGCCCAATATTTGAGGCAAAATAAATAAAGGGGTATAGCAGCGATAGAAGAGCAGAGAATAATAGTAACAAGTGGACAAAAGACCTTTTCGATTCCCCAACTCTTACAATGGAAATGTCTGTCCATTCCAACCTTTTCTTTTCACTTTTCATATGAAAAAAAAAGGAAACCGTTTTTCAAGTATGAGGCACCATGCCTCATGATGGCAACATTAACTTGGCCTTGAGAAATTTTATTTAGTGCAATCTCTTGTAGCATCAGCAATACATAAGAGGCATAGCTGAAATGATATCCTGACCACCTAACCTTGCTAGAAAAGCTATCAAGGATTGCTAGTTAGCCGTGAAACTATACTTAATGATACAACTGATTAAAAAGCATAATTCCCTACACATTTAATCAAGAAAGATTATTTTCAGTATCTGATCCTGATTAACCTCAATTATCATGTAAGACACTGACAATTTTCTTCAGTATCGCTGGCCATATATACTTTTATTTCCATGTGAAAAGTTAATCTAGACGCAATAACAGGCCAGATGAATCCTTAGTAACGATTTTAGAGGTCTTGAGTTGCATAAAATTCTGGCCATATATACTTTTATTCTCTATCCGTCATTTTCTTCACCCCACATGGTCTCTAAGCAGCTGCTAGTTGAAATCTGGTATTCACAATGAACCGTCTTCTCAAAAACATACATACAAGTGTTAATGGCAGAAATATCAAAGTTATTTGGGGCAATGCATATAGCACTTTCTGAACTATGACAAGGATAGAAGCATGGAAAGGGTGTGGCGAGAGCTCATGTCCAATCACCTCAAGAATATTCTCTATCTCCTCATCTCAAGTCCCCAAACGCCATAGTTCTGTCTGGATTCAGTTTCAGTATTGCCATGCGTGGATTTGTTTTCGTATCTAATGCTGGTCCGATATGTTGAAGGGTCACAATTACTTGGTCACTTGAGCCTTCACCTATAAATAGGTAGGTTGGCTTCCCATTGCCTAAGCATCTAACCGCAAAGGAGAAATAGAGAGTCAGCTGTCCTCTTGAGTTCCCCTGATCACTTCATTGGGGTTATGGGGTCTGCTCTTCTCATCTCTTCTCAGAGCCTTGTTAAAAGGGAGGTCCCTGATGACCTACTGAAGTGTTTGGGGGAACTCTGGCTGGCACCTGACACTGATTACAGAGCTGAACATATGAAGGCAAGGTTGGCTGATATACAATCTTCTGTCTTCAAGTTGCACATATTATCATGTTTATGACATACCATGCATCAGGATTTCTAGCAGTCAGCACTTCCGCAGGTGGACGAATTTCGGCTCTGTGATGTCCAAACAAAGAGCCTCTGCCTCCGCATAGTAGCCCAACAGTCACAAGCTTCTTTAGCTTCCCTTCTTCCATAAGGTCTGGCTGGAATCAAGGATCAGACATCCTTATTGAATAAGCTATAAGAAAAGAAAAAAAAAAAATAGAAGGTACTCCTATTGAGTACCAATGAATGCTGCCTTAGTTTCATTACATTCCAATCATTTTCAAGAAAAATTCAACGGATACTAATGCTAGCGGTGAAAAAAATAGACCGAGTACTTTAGGTTATTCTGGAGCAACATCAGTTCTGGATGTTTTTTTGTAGACCATACATGCTGGTATAAGCTGTCATCTGTTCTTCCCAAATTATTTTCAGTTTTGTCTTAAAGTATCTTTAACCGTATCAATCATATGGCGCATGCAGAAAAATGTATGCTGTATCTGTCATTGCACTTCATCAGAATTTACAAGTTCAGATGAAAAATCTTTTCATCTTAGTAAATAATTAGAGCAGCATCATCATTGATAATAGAATCTCAGTGGTATATTTCCACGTCAAGCGATGTTAAATAAAATGGCTGCAAAAACACAAATTACACGCAATTCCAACATTTGCATTAAAGGTGAGGCATGAAAACTTCTAAAATTGCTACACGTTTGAGATTGTAAATTTACTAACACATAAATTTACACATTCTTAAGCATAATTGTAGTAATTCATGTTTATTGTGTTTAAATGATATCTTAGTTTATGTTTTCAGGGGTGAGGAGACCTGCGTTATTTAAAGCTTGTGGTGAAATGATTTTGGTTTGGTGATGAGTGTTTTTCTATCTTGTTTCACTCTTATGCTTATGTATTAATTTGCTGTTTTAAGGGGTGATGATTGAGTTCTTTCTTTCAATTATTTTTTTGTTTGCGTAGGAGTTGGGATGTTTCAAGTCGACAGTGCTTCCGTTTGATTGGTTATTTTCGGAGTTCTTGTAATCTCTTTGTTTATGAAAGAAGTTGGCATTTACCAACATCTTTCTCTTATTAATAAATTCCTAGCCAAAAAATAATAAACACAACAATGCAAACATTATTTAATAAAAAAAATTATATAATGTATAAAATTCAACTTACATTAATAATCAAGCAAAAGCAAGGCAGGATATCAAACTAAAGCTTGACACAAAACTTGGATCATGTTTGAGACTCGCTGATACGCTCGGTGAGGAGTAATTAGAACTCTTAATTGGGTGTAGAGTTAATCTGAGTTTTAAAAATTTTAAATTATTTTGGGTTCAGATCATTTGAGATTTATGATATTCAAATTTGCTTGTAAAATTTTTTGAATCGAATCATTTCAAGTTCAAATCATTTCGATACTTATTTAGATCATTTTTAAGTTCATATATATATGTATGATAAAATCGAATTTGGATTTAGATTGATGAAATTGGATTTTTGGTTTTGTATCATAATTGATTGGTTTAAGATGTAAAAGTTTCGAAAGTTGTCTTCTTCTTAGAATAATACTACGAGAGTTGGATACCTCAAAAATTGATTGAGAACTTGTCAAGTAAAGCTTTCTTGCTGCTCAAGTTCCAAATGGCATCTATTTCGTACGAATATAATATCTTCAACCCCCACGTTAAATTAACCATTAACTTTGTTATCATAAACATCCGCCATGATTGCCAAGCAGACATCTATTCAGTCGCCAACCCCCCTTTGTACTTACGAGAAACCTTTGGTTTCAATCTTAACATTCAGCAAAATGAGAGCTAAGTTCACGAAATTCTTGGCTCTACGTTAACAGGACTCCGAATCAACACAGACTCAGTTGGTTCATGAATGAACTTTTCAGACTTGGCCGAAGAATATCAGATTGGGTTAAAAATACAGGCATTTGTGGAGCACGATTACAATCACAATGATGGGATTTTGATGGGGAAGAGCTTTGGCTAAAGCTGCGTCAGAATTTGAAAGCGATGCTAAAGAGGGTTAAGGTTGAAGATGGAGATGAGAAAGATTGCATGGTGTGTTTGGAGGAACTTAAAGTAGGAGCAGATACTTCTCAGATGCTTCGCTGTCCTACTTTTACTGTTATTGCATCCAAAAGTGGTTGAAGCAAAGTCATTGTTGCCCTATTTGCCGGTTCGAGCTGCCAACCAATTAGGTAAAGGTATGAACTGAAGCAATCTGAGCAATTTCTGAGTTGTTAGTAACTTGTTAAAATATGTTCCATTAAATGATATGATATCTGTCATAGCAATTCCCCATAAGCTTCAAATGTTCTTAGAAATCAACCAAACACAATCCTGTAGAAGGAGCAGGCTCAGGTTGTGATTGGTTGGGTCTTGAGACAATTTCCTATTATCTCCCAACTGATGACGCTGAACTTAGAACAAGCTTTTTTTGAAGAAATTAAGGCACGGGAATCAACAACTTTATATCAAATGTTCAGAAAAATAAGCTTTGAAAATAGCAGAGGCTTGATATAAGTTCAAAAGATTTCATGAACCAGATTCCTCGTAAGTTTACATAAAAAAAAAGAAAAAGAAAAAGCAAATCCCTATGTTTACATGGTACTGGGAAAGCTTGCCTGGACCTGAAAATAAGCCACCGACCATATTTGCTGCTGCTAAGCAGAGTCAACCATCTCCTAGAGTTCCCCCAAACGCTTCAGTAGGATAAAGTTTCCTCGACTAAGAGTCTTAAAATAGCCCCACCCAGTGAAGTGTTCAGAGGAACTCCAGGGAACACCTGACATTCCCTTTCTTATGTTGCAGTTTCTTTACCATTTATCCACTGAGGGTTCACTGTAAAAATGGACAAGGTTCAGTAAGCTTAGATATTGAGACATTTTACAAAGGAGATCTATGGAGGGGAAAATGATTGAGAGTGGGTGGTATTTTCGTAGCTTTCAAGCTGTTGGAATGAACCTGGCCTATATTTGAGGGAAAGTTAAGGGTAATGCATATAACACTTTCTTAATTATGACAATGACAGAAGGGTGGAAAAGGTGTGAGAGAGAGAATCTAACACCGGTTTGTATCTAAAACCGGTCCAATCGGGTGAAGGGTCACAGTGACTTGACTGCATGCACATATAGAACCTTAACTTATAAATTGGTATGTTGGGTTTCTATTGCCTAAGCATCTAACAACCGAGAAGAAATGGAGAGTCAGTTGTTTAAACCGTAAAATAAAATTTGATATAAACTTAAAATTGTAAATTAAGATCTGTCATATTAAATCATCAAAAATAAATAAAGTATAAAATTAGAAGCGGAAGCGTATTTAAATTCATCGATTTTTTGAAATCTACGGATATTGAGAATTTGATCTTTCAAATTAACATACAAGTAATCTTGAAATTGTAGTTCTTTCTTTTCTAAATATGGGATATTAGAAAAGTTAACTTGTTGTGTAATTTGGAGACCATAACCTTAATATATAACTTTGGCACATTAACCCTCATTTCTAATCAACTCATCATCAATTAGAAATTAGTTACTAGACTATCTACACATATTTGACCCATATTTTATTGACAAAATTAGCCCCTAACGTTTGAGTGTTTGGTCACTTTGGTCCTTATTGTTTTTTTTTTTTGCTCACTTTGGCCTCTAACCTTTGTTTTTTGTTCAAATTGATCATTTTTAACGGCCTTGCTAACGTGGCCGTTAGTTGACTAACGATGCTGATGTGACAAATTTTTTTTTCACGTGGACACTACCACACATGCATGCCACCTCAGCAAAAAATTAATTATTTTTTAAAATATAATTTTTTAAATACTTTAAAATTATTTTTTAAATATAAAATTATTAAAATCATCATCATTAAGTTTTTCTGAGTTTTTTTCTGCTCTCCTTCCCCCTTCCCCTTCCCATTCTCCTTCTGAGAAATGGTAAATTTCATACAGAAACCCATTACTCTCCCCCGATCATCAGTGAAATGTTCCCTTCACAGGTGACCCTAGTTACTTCTATCTTCTTCTCCATCATCTAAAACTGATTGCACAATTAAAAGAATAGAAAACTAACACCTGCAGACAAAATATTCACAAGATAATCAAAATATATTGTATACTTTATATGAAAAATCCACAAACCACAACCAGTTGCTTGATTCATTACATCAGAAAACTTAGGTGATTCATGAAATAAAGAACAAACCCTAGATTATTAAAACTCCCTTTACAAGATTAAATACCAGAAACAACTCAAATCACTCATTGTATCTTCATTCAATGATTTATGAATCATAAACAACAATCAAATCAATGTTTAAAACAAAAAAGAAAGAGAAAGCTTTGAATTGAAGTTGATTTTGTTAATCACCCTGTTCTCTAAGATCCAAAACACCCATAAACCAATTCTTCCAATAAATCTTACATTAAACAGGACAGCAAAAGGGGGGAAGAAAATGAATATTTGAGCTTGAAGAACAAAGAAGTTCCAATTTGTAACTAAAAGAAATGTAAATAAGAGAGGGAAAGGAAAGAGCTTTTCGTCTTTCACAGATCAAAACCCAAGAACTGAGAAAAGCTTTTGTTATGGAAATGAGCAAGGAAAAAACATATTCAAAAATGAAAAGAGAGATAAAGAGATAAGAAAATCGACAAGGATAAACACAAAAACCCTAAACAAAAGGGAAAAGGGAAAAGGAAAAGGGACAAGGAAGGGGGAAGGGGAAGGGTAACAGAAAAAAAAAAAAAAAAAAAAGAAACTTAAAATGATGATTATTTTAATAATTTTATATTTTAAAATAATTTTAATAATTATATATTTTTAAAAATAATTTTAATAATTTTAAAATCATTGCTGACGTGGCATATAAGACAATAGTGACACGTCAACAGTTGCAAGCATGGCAGTGTCCACGTGAAAAAAAATTACCATGTCAATGCCGCCGTTAGTCAACTAACAATCACGTCAGCAAGACCGTTAAAAAATGACCAATTTGACCAAAAAAATAAAGGTTAGGGGCCAAAGTGAACAAAAAAAATGATAAGGGCCAAAGTGACCAAACACCCAAACATTAAGGGCTAATTTTGTCATTATGCCTATTTTATTTAATAATTAAAACTCAATAAACTTTAACCAAATTAAATCACTTTTAATTGTAAATAATAACATATAATTACCCTTATTATATATGTGATGTTTATATTTTTCAACAATCTCCCACTTGGACCGCATATATATACTAATTACTCAATAATTGCATGTCATTATATAACCTTATGAGCTCAAAACTTTACTATCATATCCAAAAGGTATTTCGAACAATCTCGTCCATTAATTATGTTAACATAGAACCAATGTGACTTTCGTTACATATATTGTAACTAAATCCGTCCTTGATCACGTATATTAACACAACTAAATGACATAGATCAATTATGGATGTATAGTATGTATAGTATGGAAATTAAATGCAATATGATCTAAACATGTCTTTTTCCAACTAGTACTCCTTAACCTTAGTAAGATCAAACTTTACCAAAATTAGAGTGTGAATAGACCAAATAAATTTTATTTCTGCAGAAAAAAAACTTAATATCTGTAAATTGAAATAACTGAAAATGTATCTACAGCATAAAAACATTTAAAAGTACAAACTCCCACTAAAACCAAATATCCTTAAATGACATTACACTCATATGAGCAGTGTGCTCTTATAAAACTTTAGGTGTAATACCTTAGTAAGCAGATCCGCAATTATGGAGTTTGTCCCAATATGCTTTATAAGCACCTAACCACTCTGAAATTTTATTTTAACAACCAGGAACTTAAAGTCTATGTACTTTGACTTTGATGTGCTCTTGTTGTTATTGGAATAAAGGACTACCAATTATTGTCACAATTTGCATCCTAGTGACAAAATTTTGCATCAATATTCCATCAAAATCGAAGTTTGTATACTTGATGATCTCTAACTTATCAGACCTCTGATATGTGAACATGTAATCTTTTGTTTTCTAAAGATACCTCATAACCCTCTTGCATGCTAACCAATGGTTTATACTAGGGGTGCTTAAATATCTACTTAACATCCCAACAATGTACGCTAAAGCCATTATAATTTTTTCTGTAGTGGACCTTTTAATGACATTCGTTCTTGAGGTTGTTTAGTTTATTTTTCTGAAACAATTACCTCATCTTGAATAGAGAGTTGTTCAACATTGTCTTGTTGAGGTTTTAGATTCACTTCTTGATCAATGATAGGTATGAGAACCTAAACATCATCAAAAGTGATAGCAAGAACTGAGTTAAAATCCAATTTCTCCTCAAAAGCAATGTCTCTAACCTTATTTCTCCCTCCAAACTCAACATCCTTAAAAAATGTTGAAATTCTCATCTCAAAAATATTTCTAGTTGTGGGATCATAAAACTCATAGCCCTAGATCATTGAGGATTTCCTTGACCCTTATACTTTATAAACATCAAAGATGTTAGAAGTGATGTCATCTCAACCTTATTGTTTTAGCAAAATATTTTTCAATTTTCTCAAGGAAACCATTGGCCTAAGTAATCTCTTCATATTCTATGCCCTTAAAGGCTTCTGGAATGATGTGCTTCATGATCACTAGACTCATGCAATTTGAACAATCCCATCTCTCAAAATCCCTTTTAGCATCAAGGGTGCTTTCAGCAGTGAGAGATGCAGGTTGTTCTTTCCTTAGTGCAAAGTCTATGTCCATATTACCAAGCACTATAAGTAAGTGCCTTTTTCATTCCTTACAATTAATCTCATTAACCATGGGCATATAATTTATATTAGCATATATTGTGGCAGCAGAAAATGAACTAGTTGACTAAAGAACAAAAAAATAAAATAAAAGCTCACATTAATATTTATAAGTAAACAATAAATTCAAAATAATGGTTAATCTCATCTCAGGATACCAAACACAATATTAATATCAAGTCTTCGGATAGTAATATTAACTGTAAGCGATATTCTTGTTGTAGCAATCAAACATTGGCTATAAATTATCTCAAACAATAAATCAATCTTTGGATTAACTTATTACTCACATAAATACCTTATAATTGTCACACATTTATCACCACAGTTGTCGTTGAAATTCTGTCAAATATTAACTTTCCTTTGGATCAATTAATAAATGCATGAATCATAAAAATAGATAATCATCTTGATATTTTAAATAAATTAATCTACGCAAAAAAAGGTCACTTTGACGTCATTTTGTTTCAACTAATCTATTTAAAATATTAAACATCCTTAATTAAATCTCAAAGTCAAAATCTAAATTTATTTGTTTCATAATATTTCAAATTTAAACCAAAATAAATTGAATAAAGGTAAATCTCATATCAAGATATCAGGCATCCCTTTAATATTTTATCTTTAAACAAAAATATTAATTTGTAAGTGATATAGTAAAGCAAAATAACCGAAGATAATTTGATTTAAATATCGAAACCCTTAATAAATGCAGAATAACGAAATACATATACAAATATATATTCTTTTAATAACCTATAAAAGAAATTTAATAAGATACCTTTAAAATCATAAAAACCCACAATCAATAATCCATATTTTTCAATCATGAATTATCACCATCGTATGTACATACGACTAACACTAAATCAAATAATTAAAAAATTAAAAATTAAAACCCTAAAAATTAAATCTCTCAAAATCCCAACAACCAATTAATCCAAAAAAAAAAATCTATTATCATTATAATTGGAACATTAAATTCACATATCAAATTTATAAACTCTCAAGAACAAACTAATCTAAAAATATTCTCATTGATTCAACATGACGAGGCTCAGATGCCTCTTGTTAGAATCATAAAATAAATATGAAATAAAATTTAATAAATCATAAACTAGGATCTGACATATCAAATCATCAATAATAAATAAAGAACAAAATTAGATGCAAAAGAATTCATCGATTTTTTAAACCTACGGATCTTGGATATTTGATCTTCCAAATTCGCACACAAGTAATGTTGAAAACATAGTTCTCTCTTTTCTAAACGTGAGATAATTAAAAAAATTACTTTGTTGTGTAATTTGAGGACCATAACCCTAATATATAATTTAGGAACATTAATCCCAATTTTTAATCAACCCATCATCAATTAAAAATGAGGTACTAGAGTATCTAACCTATTATGATAATAAATAATAACCTATAATTATCCTTATTCTATATGTGATGTCCATATTTTCCAATATCAATTATGTCCTTCGATCACTTCATTGGGGTTTCTTGGACCTCTCGATATAAGGGAAGTTCATGATGATCCCTACTGAAGTGTTTGGAGGAACTTTGGATGGCACCTGACACTAATTAGAATGATGGACATACAAAGCCTTAACGATAAGGGCAAGGCTGGTGGTCACTACCTTCTTTAACTTCCCATCCTTAATACACTTTGTAAGATCCGGTGCATGGGTCAATCACCATTTTGTCAACTACCATTGCACTGTTTAGTCGATAGACTGCAATGCAATCTCAATCTCATGAATCCATGTGTGCCATTAATAAAAAGAACTTGCCTTAGCTGATAATGGGGGGCAGGCAGGAGGGTGGTTTGTTTCTGTTTCTCTGTCGTTATAATCGCATTCCTCTAGCTGAACAGAAGTAAACCAGTGAAGGATAAGATAATCCTTATTCAATCAGCTATCCGAAAAAGAAGAAGAAAAAAGAACTGAAGTCATTCATGTTCAACACCAATGAATGCTACCTAAGTTCATTACATTACATCAGTTCTGTTATCTTTTTATATTACATCCATTCCTTGGTAATTTATTCAATCAATCTCGTACTATATGTTGCTTTAATCATAGTAATCATATAGCCTTTTCCTCTAACTTTTGAGTATGATTTCTCTTCAGGTGAGAGCTGACATTTGTTGACACGGTTCAGGAAGGATTGGCTTCTTTTGTTTGAAGAAGCAACGTAAGGATAACTACAATCGTAACTTGGAAAGCAAGTTTCGTCCAGCATGTTTACATCAAGGTTGAGATCTAATCCATGAATACCTCCACTTTGATGACAGAGCACTAATTACGATCTCTCCCATTGGGAGAATGGCAAGAGGATAGTCAGTATTTAATCGAATGAAAAATTTTCGAGTTAATTGAGTTTTCGAATTTTATTTTATTACATTAATTTGATTTGAAATTTTTACGAATCAAATTGAGTGAGATGGAATTCAAATCGAATATATTTGTTCGAGTTAAATTTAAAAAATGACTTCAGTGTTATTTATTTTTACATAATTTTTTAAAAAAATATTTTTTTTTTCTAATAGGGATTTTGATTTGGGGGATTTGAATGAAATGATGAAGAAGATAAAGAATGGAGTGTTTAATTTAAGTTTTTTGGAGAAGAAAAAGAATAGAAGAATTGATTTGGAGTTTAATTTATTTTTTTATTTTTTATTTTGAAAAGAAGAAGAAGAAGAATAAATATAGTATTTGAGAATTGGGAGTTTTGACTTTTGGGGAAATTGGAATGATGGGACTGGAAATTGAGATGGCGGGATTGGCCAGGCTTTGGAAATTTGGGAAAATGACAAACGGGCTTTTGGAGGGAATAGGGTGGGTTCGGGCTTTGGGCTTGAAGAGTGAGAAATATAAATTTAAAATTTAAAATTATATAATTTTTATTTAATTTATTCGAACTATTTGAATTTAAAAATTAAATTTGACTCGAACTCGAAATTCAAAAAAAATTGAATTGATTCGATTAACTCGAATAACTCAATTCAAATAATTCGAAATTCGAAAATTTTCAGGTTGAATCGAATTTTACTCACCCCTATTCAATACAATCAGGAAGTTGATTGATTTTATCATCCGTCCAATTGAAAATAGAAAATATCTTATTTACAGTTCAGTGCATATAGACCGGGCTTAACTGACTCAGCAGACCTGGCCACTAATCCCAAAGGTATTTTAACTTTTAAGATATGTGCAAGGGTTTGAATAGGTTTTTCAATCGGATTTTAATTTAGTTGTGAAATTATAAATAAAATATTAATATTTGATATATTAATTATATATTTTTATTTTATAAGTAATTTAAAAAAAATTAACATGTATCTTTTTTTTAATATTTTTACTATATCTTTATAAGACACTTGACAACTCTTAATCTTGTTTGTGAAGTCTAAAAACTCTACTGTTAGTGTACCAAATATTTTAAAAAAAAAAACTATTATTCTTATAAAGCAATAAATATTATTTTGAAAATGTTATCGTCATTTTATACTTCTATATATAATCTAAAAAAATGCATACATATAATAAAATTTGAACCCAAAACATCAAAATTTTCATTATCTCAATTTTATCATTTTATTTAATTATTATATATTTTTTTTGTAGACTTTTACTTCAATTTTTTATTTATGGTGTCATAACTTAATATTTGGAAAAAAATTTGAAAATGTTGAAAGAAAAAATGGTTTTTTGAGCCTTAGGGTTAGATATATATCATCCTAGTGTTATAGTGAATTTGGATATAAATAGTAAAACATATGTGAATAATTTAAATTCGTTAAGTAAAATTGAATTATTGATGTTTCTAACTCATGATCAAATAATTCATGAATTATATTTTTATTTTTATGTTTAAATAAATGTTCAGACAGATTTTTAAACATCAGTTTCAACATGATTTTAGGATAGCTCAAATAAAGTTAGATGTTGGTGTTTTTTACTTTGACCTTCATGTTTATCCGAATTTTTTTTTTTTTTTTGACTTTGATAATACCAAAAAACTAATTAAATATCAAAATAGTATTCCCATGAAGTTATTTACCAAAATAGGGTGAAATGAACAGTGCCGAGGGGTGGAAGGACAAGGGGTGATGGCACCACCCATTTTTTCTTCCCAATCATGCCTCTATCATTAGCCCGTGATATGTTTTAAAAAATAATTTTTTTTAGTGGTGAAGGGATATTATACGGCAGCATCGGTATACATGACAAAATACGGGTAAAAAAGAGTGGAGGGTAAAAAAGAGTGGTGGCACCAGTTTAATCCCCCCCCCCCCCCCCTTGAATACTCCCTTTCACATGTATTAAATTGGTGCCGTCAGTCTAGCATTTACCCTTTTTTACCCATATTTTATCTTGTATACCGATATCGTTGTATAATGTCCCTCCACCATTAAAAAGTTTTTTTTTTTTTAAACATATCATGGGTAACGGTGGGGGTATGATTGGGTAGAAAAAAAGGGGTGGTGCCACCACCCCTTGGCACTATTCATTTATCCTATTTTGGTAAATAATACCATGAGGATGCCATTTTGATATTTAATTATTATTTTTTTTTTTTATTATCAAGGTAAAAAAGTTTGTTTATCTTTTTCATAAATTGTTTTACCTCATCGTAAATAATGGTGGTCGAATTTGGTTGTAAAAGAATTTGGAGATTTCTCTTATCCCTTAAGGCTTTTCCTTGTCCTTTAGGCATTTATTTTGTGATTTATCTATTGATTTTACTTGGCTTATAAGGTTGTATTTTAAGATAAATATTGGAGGTTTTTTATCTAAGATTATTATGCACTAAATTGATGAATTTGTCTTCACAAAATCTACCACGAGAAACTGTTTCATTTTGCTTATAAATAAGCAATTTCCACTCGTTTCATATGCATTATTGGGGAGACTTAGAATATGTTGTAAGTGAGGCATTTGGGTTAGTGGTTGTTAGTAACAATTTGGGGTTATTTACTGGAGTTGCAATTATTTTTTGTGTAAGGGTGGATTGGATTTTAACCAATAGATTATTGGATCAAGTGTTAATAGATCATTCACTAAACGAGGCTTAGTAGAGTAGAATTGTTTTCAAACCACGTTAACAAATTTCGAGTGCTTATATCTCTTTTTATTTTGTATGCTTACCTTTGTTTACGGCTTTGTTAAAGGGGAAGCAAAACTTGATTCGATTCGAAAAAAATAATAAGAAAAATGAATTTCGAGTTAATCAAAACGAACTATTCGAGTTACTCAATTTTTTCGAGTCAACTCGAATAAGTAATTCGAATTTCGAGTTCAAGTCGAGTTGAATTTTACAATTCGAACAACTCAAATAATTCGAATAATGAATTGGTGTAAATACTCCTTTAATCCTTGTAAATTTTAAAAATGAGCAAATTGGTCACTCTCAACAAAAATTTAAAAATTCAAAATATTTATAAAAAATTATAATTTAAAAAAATTTAAAGAATATATAAAAAAAAGTTTCAATTTTAAAAAATTAAAACAATAATTTTGGAATCTAAATAAATTAATTAACGATTCAAGTTTATTATAGTAAAGTATTTTTTGTTTTTCTTATTTTGCTTTCAATTTTTTTAAAAAATTTATGTACTCTAACATAGAATCAGTTATACCGTAATAATATGTTAATTTGACATGTTTAATTTCTTAATTTAAGTCGAACAATTTTACTCGATTCGACTCGACCTAAATTTTATTTCATTCAACTCGACCTGAATTTCATTTCATTTGACTCGATTCGAAAAAATTACAATTCGAATTAAAAATGATAAAATAGGACTCATTAACTTGATTAATTCAAATTTTTTTAAACTCACGTCCAGACATCAAATTCGACATAAATTTAAACAAAAGCAAATTAATTACCTTTTCAACTTGCTTCAAATCCGTTGTGGAAGTAAACTCAAGTGTGTTTAGGTAATGGATTTGTAGGAGGGATTTCATTTGTAATAATATTTTTAGAATTGTAAAAATTAATTTTCTTGTTTGAATAAGCATATTGAAGAATTTTAAAATTTATGAGTAATTTCAAGAGAGGATTTCAATAGTTCGATTTTTTTTTTTTCCAGATTCCATATAAAAAGATGGTTTGTCAAAATTACTCATTGGCAAAGAAACAAAGCTGTAAGACCAGCCTGTAAAAGATTCCTTTATCTTTGCATTGCTTCATCTGTCACATACATATGTGTGTGTATGTATATATTTACAACTGATAACAAGTATAGTAGTGGCAATGATGGCCATTGTCAACATGGGAACAGTGTAAAAGAGGGCTCTATCTCTATCTTCCTGCTACTAAATCTAATCCTTTGTAATTTCTCATGGCACCAAAGTAACTGATCTGTGTTTATTTTCGACATGTTTAATACTCTGGAAACCAATTTCAGTTCAACTTTAGCGATGAACAATGCATAATCTAATAGATTCCCTTGATGTTGTTGCCTCCGGAACTTCTTTATTATGCAGTTTGTGCCTCTCCGAATTTCCTTAAGCCTTTTCTCCTTCTGCAATATGGATATGAAATTTTAGAAACTTGGATTAAAAAAAATGTATTGGAAGAGGTTTGGGAAGCAATCAAACCTTATGAAGATGTGTTCTGACATCCATCAAGAACTCTAAATCGATAGGTTCGTGTGGGGCGACCTGAGACCGGAGGGGCTTGGAGGTTGAATTCGCTTCATCTTTATCTGCTCGGAGGAATTCCCGGAAAACATGCAATGATTCTTCAATGATGTCTTTTAACATCTCACATGAGATTGCATCATCCTGACACTTTGAGCAATCATCTGCAACATCATTTCAATGTGCTTTGCTTAAGCTTTTGTGCTTTAGGGTTAAAAGTGAACACACATGTTGGAGAGACCATACATATAGATTACCTTTGATAACCGGAACTTGAAGAAGATGTCGAACTGAGCACCGGCTGTAAGCGTAAATTTTTACTCTGGGTCCAGTTCGAAAGGGTTCATCATCTAGAAATCTTTGCAAAAGGACTTGAAAATGTTGGAATTCCTCAGCAACTTGGTTATAGTGATGAATGGCAAGGCTGTTGTCACAATCCAACAGTTTCTTCACTTGACCAAATTGCCAATGCAGTATTGCCCAACAAAGGCATATTTGTCCAACATAGACTGTCTCAAAGTCCTTGTGCAAATCCCTAATCAACTTCATTGCTGGTTCAGCTTCAGCCTTCCTCTGTTTGAATGACAATGCTTTCTGAAATGACTTAGTTGCTGCTGCTGAAGATTTCCCAAGTGTGCTTACTTGAATTGGAACATCTTTTAGTTTAAGTAAACCTAAAACCAGATTATCACCATCTCAATACAATATTCTTGCCAATCACGGACATCATTATAACCACACATTTTAAGGTCAAAAGGCATTAAAAAGAGTATAATATGATATGGATATGCACCTAATAATGGCATCAATCAAAAAAAAAATTGGATGCATGGTTGTTAGTAAAATAAAGATGGGAATAAAGACCCACCAAGCAATTCAAATTCTTTTGAAGGTTCTCTTTGTGGAAAGGAGAAAGGTGGGGGGAAGGGGGGGGGGGGGGATATCCTCTTCAAGGTTAGTAAATGAGAAAGCCAGACGGCATCTTCTGATACTTGAAGGCCTCAGATTGTATGGGACAACATGGACCCACAATTATTTTTTGATTAATGGTCTAGAATGATTGCTATTGTTAAAGAAATAGGTCAAATTCAGGTTTTGGTCCCTCTATTATACTTTAGCCCTTGGTATAATTAAACCGTCTAATCATGACCACAATCTATGTACTCTTTGGGTTTTTCAAATTTAGTCATTCTACTTTTAATTTTAAGATTTTTGTTGATTTACAAATTAAATTCAAATTGATAATATTGTTATCAGAATTGTGTTAAACTTAATTATGTGTCATCAATTAGATTTTAATTTTTAAATAAGATCTTTGAATATTAAAATAACTCATATTCACATTTAAGTGTTATGAATTCGACTTTCATTTTCAAATCAAACAGGTAAAAAGAACTGCATATTTCTAAGAGCAGAGGGACTAAATTTCAAAGTTCAAAGAGCATAGGGAGTGGAGGAAAAATTAAACCTAATTTAATCTCTTTACTTAATTAATCTAAAAAAATAACACCTTAACTATATTAAATTCTAGTAAAAAAGTTGACATAGATTTTCTTTTAACATATTAATCAAAATAGTTAATAGTGAAAAAAAAGAGTAGATTTGGATTGAATAACGAGATTATAAAAGTAAAAGAGCAAATTTAAAGCAGAAGATAAAATCTTAAAATAAAGTGAAATAGTTCAATTGAATTTTAACTCGATTATTATTGAAATTGTTGTTAGTGCAGAAAAACGTAAGTTATTTAAGAGTTGAGGAGGGATTACGAATAAGAAGAAGAAACCGGGTTAATTGGAAATACTTACTGATTGCATGCATGGTCTGGGAATTCAATATGTCAAGTTTCCTCATTTTATCAGAGTAGCTCTTGTAAACCTTTTGAATTTCACCCATATGATGTTTGTGATCATATTTTTCATCAATTTTCAGTGGCCCTAGTTCTTGCACCATTTTTGGGGACTCAAAATCTTCTAAAATAGTTGCAAGTCCCCCAGCTCTTGCAATTTTCACTTCCATTTTCAGCCGGTCGATCAAATCATCATCTTCTTCTTCTTCTTCTTCTTCTTCTTCTTCATCTTGCATGTTCGGTTCTATGGTTTTTTCTGGGGAAGCAATTGACTCTGTCTCAGTGCTTAAATCTTCTTCAGAATCATTGACTGGCTCTTCAAAGATTGCTGGTGCTTTATGATCTGAAATCCTTGTGTTGCATTCATGAATTTCTTTTCCCGTTTTGTCTTTGTGACATTTTCCCAAACACTTGTCATCAACAATACTCTCAAAAAAGTCTGCGACATGTTCATTACCTTCAGTATCACCTACTTGTTTCTCGACGCTTGACCTCCCCACATAATCCTCAACTGGCTCTTCTTGTTTCCTAACTTCGATTTGCTTCTCAAATTCAAAAAAGGAAAACCTCAAAGAACATTCCTCTGTTTTGTCTTCAAAAACAGCATTTGTTTCCTCTGTTTTCTCCGCTTCAACATAATCATTTGAACCCATAAAAAACGCATGCACAGTAAACCTCTTTGTTTCTGGTTCTTCGACGAAACCACTGACACCTGTACTGCAAAAAAACTCATACTTGCTCGTGCTTGCCACCATGGGAGAGCTCTCTGTTTCTTTGTTCCCTTCATCAACATGATCATTGCTGTGTATTTCATTGAACTCATCAATGTTTGAATCCGAAACCTCAAGAAATCTACTGGTTAAAAACCTGGCAAAAGAAGCCAACACAAAAGAAACAAAGAAAATCATTAACTCAAAAGGAAATAATAATAATAACAACAACATAAAACAGAGTGTTAATTACCTGAAGAAGGATCGAATGAGCTTAGAGAGAAAAACCCCGAAAGAAATAAGAAGTCGAAACATGTTTCGATGCAAAAAAGCATAGGCAAAATGGGTTTTCTTCAACAAGATAAATCTGTCGGTACCCATTGATTCAATCAACCCTCTCATTTCTCGATCTTAAGCAAAGCAAAAAGGGGAGGAGAAAAAAAATGAATAAAATAAATTCTCTCACGTCAAAAACGAAGTGGGACGGTCCATGACTGAAAGGCGAGATTTTTTCTTTTTTCTTTTTTTTTTTTTTGCGAAAACATTTAATAAATGATATCGACCACGATTTTTATGTTTTCAGGACATGGTAGCTGATTTAGCAGCCGTTACTAACCCTTTTCATCTTAAAATTCATATACATATCTTTTTAGTTTATGCATCCATCATTTCCTGTATTTTGATCTATTTTTGTTTATATTACGTCATACTCGTACAGTATTTTGATAATTTAAACTAATATTTAAAAATTCATTTATTTCTAATCTTTTGTTTTTTTTATAATTATATTTTTTTAAATAATCATTAAATTAAGTTATTTAATTTAATTAATAACTGAGATATGATGATATCCACGAGTGATGAATGGTTGGAATGGGTCCAAATGACTCTCTCCTATTTACTCTAGCGATCAAGACTCAAATTATCACTATATTTCTTTTCCAAGTGCAAGGTAACCTCAAGGGGTTGCCCATTTTTTTTTCTACCAATTGGAGCTCTACGTAACTATCTAATGCGGTCCCCGACTAGAGAAATCATTTTTGAAGGGGAAACTGTGCATTTTTGGGGTCTGTGTGCTCCTTGGTTAGAACCTTTAAGAGGTCTCAATGGTTTGGAATTTAGTAGGTTGAAAAACGACATACAACCTTGGGAAGAACGGCATTCTATGAAATAAAAGACGCATGTTCCTTTAGGGTCTTTAAATTTTGTAGATGATATAGCTATATTGAGATCAATGAAGCTAATTATGTCTCTCCGAGAAGTTAGCTACCTCTCATTTTGTTCTAGGGTTCTTCATATTCGTGGGTCATTTATGGCACGCGAGAAGAGCTTGTGCAGTTCGCAGCGAGATTTGAAAAAGAAATTGATCGTGACTTTGAGCTTGTTCTTTCCATGACTCCTCTTAAGACAGGAGATCCAATGCTTAAGGTAGGAATCAATTTGATTGCACTATATGTATCGAAGGAATCAAAATATTTTCTCTTCTGGCTCGTCTATTCCACTCAGTCGAACCATTACCTTTTATTAATATTAAGATTCTTAATTAAGAAGCCAGGAAAAAGCAATAAAAAAATAAATATATTCATCGAGCAAAAGGAGAGAGCGGGATTCGAGCCCTCCATTGCTCTCTGTTTCAAACTACACCGATTTTCAAGATCAGAACTATCAACCATCCAGCCATTTCTCCAAAAGCTAATTTCTATTTTATTTTTATTCCACCGAATCAAACATGATCATATGAGTTGATACCATCACTATGTATGGAAAGATATCGTGTATAAAACCATAATAAAATCTATTTATTTGTATATATGGATAGATGAAATGCATGGTCTCAATCATTTATAAAATTAGAAAAGGCCTAGTTAAAGCCTTAAAAGTGCACCGAAATTCGTACTTGAAAGCTTCTTTGGATACTTAGTAAGAGTTTTGAGGGAGAGGAGGAATGGTGCAAGAAAATGAAATTGGGAAGATTGGTGAACACCACAGAGTTGCGTATCTATTGATCTCTGTGGGGTTGGCCGAAGCTACTTCTACTTGTGCCCACTATTTCTTATCGATTTGTTCATTCCTCGGCATCTTTTAACAACGGTAGTTATAACTACTTTTTTCTTATCGGTTTTGCTCATTCCTCTCCACCTTCAAGAAGGGTAGCCATGCTTCATGTTGCTAAGTGATTGAGTTGGCAATGCTCCTTATACAACCTTCTTTTGTTTTTTTAAGGCAAAAAGATAATTCATTAAATATTCAAAGTAATGTTTTCATGGATTACATCAAGATAATCAAAATAAAATACGATGGCAGCTACATGCTCTTCCGGTGTGTAATTGAGTTACCAAAATGACTAACATAAGTGTTGTGTAATAATAATTATTACAACCCGACCTATATAATAACATTCTAGGGCATAGTATAGGGGGGCTCTTTCCTTCTCTGTTTTTGGTTCTCTGCTCTTGGAGAAGAAAACCATTTAACCGCATCCATTTTTCACCGATGATTAACTCAATGCATCAACAATGAAAAAAAAAAAAAAAAAAAGAAAAAGAACTTATAACACTTCTTATGTAGAGTCTGTCCATAGAATCTTCTTCAACCACAACGACGGAATAGTCTTTGCCCTTACCAAATTTGAGGGTCATAATGAAAGCCCTCACCTCTACTGGGCTTGTAGAGTAAATGTGTTTTGCAAGCCCTCTAAATCCCTTGCCACAATGCCCACGTCACCGGTGCGACCACTACCAAAGTATGGAGGGTGATACGTGCACAATCATTTTTGAGCTTATGGCATAAGGCTCCTGGGACTATTCTCATTTTGCCCAGGCTAATTAAGAGTAACCATATGCCTTAACCCTCAATATGATAACTCTCTCTTCTAAAATTTCTAAAAAATTTATACTGATAAAATTGCATTTCAAACCCTTCTAAAAATCTATAACTTGTCATCTGGACCCGCGTGAACAGACTTAAAATTGAAACCCTTTCTTGGAGCCGAAGGGTCTTTTGTCGAAATATATGTGGGACTTGGTCGGTGTCTAGAGTCAAAGTTTGCTTCTTTTGGTTTGTCTTTCTTAAAGTCTTAAAGACTACCAAACGCCCAATAATCATTTTTTTCCTTTTTATTTTAATTTTAACCCAACGTGGGCCTCTAATTAAAAAATGAAAAATGAAAATAATAATAATGATGAGATCATTTTTTATTAGGTAATCAATAAGCTCATCAACAACAATCAAAACTTGGCCTATTAACATCAATTTTCCAGTTTATTCGTATTTGCAATAGTTTATAAAATACAATAAAAATAATTATTTTTATTTCCTTTTGCCTGATTTCTAAAAAAAAAAATGAAAGCTTTCATTTCTTAATGGGATCAAAACATAAAACCTGTCACTTTTTTTTTTTTCTCTCTAATATTAAACAAAACCTGTATTTGTTGGAGATATAATGGGGTGTAATAACTTTAATAAAATTAAAAATTATAATATATGGTGTCAGTGCGATGCATCATACAAATTGAAAAGGATGAATGAAAAGATAAATAATCACAATGTTAATTACTTTTAAGAATATACGTTAACTTAATTTTTTTTTCTTTTTAAAAAAAGAATATTCCTTGAACCTGTCTGTGGTTGCTTTTAACAAGGATTAAGTAATGGCACCCTTCTTTCACCGCCTACGAAACAAGTTGATAAATGAAGTTTTTTTCTCCTCACAAAAATAAATAATTGGATTAATGGGGAATCCCTCCAAACAATTCAATCTACAATTTATTTTTTATTTATATTTTTTACTTCATCCCTATCTTATGAATGTCCTTAGGATTCTCTAAGTGTGGTGCAAAATGAATTCTCAAATTCACTCAATTCAACCATGGTAGTGGATGTATAGTGAGGCCACTTTGGGTCAATCCACACATCATTCACAAGCACTGGGAAAAGGACCAAATTTTACATAAACATAAAGGTGAAAGTTTTTGTCAGAATCGAATTAAATTATTTTTTTTATTATTAAATAGATTAATTCTATCTTCAGTTATTGATTATTTGAAAATTTTCAGAGAGTTAATATTTTGAAATTTTGTATGATTTTTGTAAACAATTTTTTTTTTTTTTTTTTGAAGTTGAGCTCTAGATGAAAAATGATAATAATTATGGTTTTATTTTTAAACAATAAATATTAACGATATTATAATTTTTTTTTTTAAATAATATAGAAGTTAAATTGATTTATTTAATTGTAAAGAATGAGGTTATATTGGTAGCGTGAGATTGATGATAAAGGTGTAGCCTTAGGCTAGGGAAGAATTGTTCTCCATCATTGCCAATTGGACCAAAGATGCCAATTCGCCATGGCTCGCTCCTGATTTTTTAAGCCTCACCTTCATGATTTTTTTCAATGTCAGATTTAAAGGTGTCCTTATTCTGCTGGGTCGCACCTTTATTTTTTAAAGAAAATAATTAAAAATTTTATTTAATTTAAATTCAAATTGGATCGAATGAAATCGGAATAAAACATATCCATTGAGATTTCTTTATTTAAAATTATAAAATATTATAATGTTGAATAAAAGTTAAAGAAAATATTTGATACATTCTTACTAAAGGGTTAGATGATCACAGGTGAATGTAAGGTATAATAAAAAATATAAAAAAAAAAAGAAGAAATGAGATATATGATAAATGATTTGTACGGGTGAGTAAAGCTCGATTCGATTCAAAAAAGAATTAAAATTTTGAGTTAGTCGAATCAAGTTATTTGAATAATTCGATTCGAGTTGAATTTCAAAATTCTAATAACTCAAATAACACAAATAAAATTTTGGTGTAAATATCTTTTTGGTCCTTGTCAACTTTGAAAATAAGCAGATTGGTTTCTCTTTCAATAAAAATACAAAATAATTTTTAAAATTAAAAATATTTATAAAAATTTAAATTTTATATTTTAAAAAATTATAAAAAAAATTCTAAAAGATATATCAAAAAATTAAAAAATTTTCTAAAATAATAATTTTTGAGACCTAATTAATGATTCAAACTTATCCTACTCAAGTATAACTTTTTATTATTTTGCTTCAAAAAAATTCAAATATATATGATTTCAAATTTATGTGCTTTAATATGGAATTAATTATACTATAACAATATTTTTATTTGACATGTTTAATTTTTTTTAATTTAACTCGAACAATTTCACTCAGTTCAACTCAACTCGAATTTCATTTCACTCGACTCAATTTGAAAAAAAATTCAAATTGAGTAAGGATAATAAAATAAGACTCATGAACTCAATTAACTTGAGACTTTTTCACTCGATCCGATCAGACGCTCTCCCCTACACGCTTGTAGAGTCAAAAAAAAGTACATTCTAATGTACAAAATACTAGTACATTAAAAATAGAATAATTATTTAATACATTAACAATGAAAATTTTCAATTCTATAATCGAGATTAAAATTTGTCATATTTTTTTAAATTATATTTAAAAAATTTTAAAAAAATAAAATATATAGCAAAACCTCAACCTATTTACGAATTAAAAATTTTCATAACCAATATATCAAATAATTATTTTATTCTTAAAAATAAAGAAATAGCATGAGACATGCCCCTTCACATTTGTGTCTAGTTACATAACTCTTTTTTACATATTAAAAAAAATATCTGTCCAACATACATATGCCATGGCACTATATTAAAAAAAAAAAAAAAAAAACCCCACATCAGACTATATTTATTAAAAATAAAAAATAAATTCCTTTAAAATAGAATTTAGACTTTTGCTGTATATTCAAACTTCAATTTCGACTTAAACCCATCCTTTTTAATATTGTTTTACTTTATTAAAATCTTGAAATCTTTTACCACAACTTCCAATAATAAGCTCACACGTGTGTTTCTTCTTCAAATTTCATTTTTTAATCACTTTTGAAATTGAAAATGATTAAAATACTTGTTTAAAAAGTGGAAAATGGTGAAAATATTTGTTTTAAATTTAATTTCAAAATTGATAAAAATTAAGGATATTTACACTTGAAAATTTTTATGTTGAGGCTAAATTGAGAAAAGATCAAATTGTAAATATTTGGGGTCAATTGCTTTTTAAGTATAAAACTATTTAAAAAATTAAAAAATAATACAAAAGAGAAAGGTTTCAAAATAAAAGACCAAATTATAAATTTTTAAAGAGACAAAAATAAAAATGACTACTTTTAATATAAAAAATTTAAAAAACAATCGACAGGGGGGAGATCAAATTCGAACTCTAAACTTCGAGTATTAATTCATGTTTTGTAATTTTAAAACTGAGATGAGATTTATTGTTATAAACATTAAATTATTAAAATAGTTATTTTTTGTTTCAGGTTACATTTTAGTCGCTTATGTTTGAAATGTTATGTTTTAATCATTTACGTTATCGTTCTGTTACGAAATGATCACTCTGTTGTTAAGATCTTTTACCTCTCAAATGAAAGTTCGACGTGGCAATTAAAATGAATTTTAAATGTTAACGTGGATGTCCTACCAAGGAGAAATTATTTTATGGAATCTTCCCACCACATCATCCATGGTCCCTTTCCAATTAGTTCATGACATTTCAATATTTTTTTTCATGTTATTCATACATAATTTTGATATTTTTTTACCTTGAACCTTGTACTTCAAACCCCAAATCTTAAACTTGAATCTTGAACCATAAACCTTTGACCTTAAGCCCTAAGCCCAAACTCCAAACTCGAAACTTGAAACTTGAGTTCGAGGTTTGGGTTTGAGTTTAGGGTTTCAAGTTTGGGTTTAAATTTAAGGTTCAAGGTTTAGGGTTCGAGCTTAGATTCAGAGTTCAAGGTAAAAAATATCAAATTATGTATCGTTGGCATGAAAAAATTGTTGAAATGTCAATAAATAATTGAAAAAGTACCATGGATGATGTGATGGAAGGGTCAATAAAATAATTTTTCCCTGTCAAGTAAATTAATTGTGTCGAAACCATCTCTTTTTTGCAAAACGACGAGTTTCGAAAATTACTTTAATGTTGGAAAATGGGAGTCGCCACCAATCCTTTATCAGTGTGATTGGATCACCACAAAACGTTTTAAAAAAATCGTTTTGAAAACATGTAGGTCTTCGAAATCCAGAAAAACAGGTTCGGGAGTTGGTTACGCATGAGGAAGGATTAGCACCTTCATACGCCCAAAATTGGTACCGTATTGATTATTTTCGAGTCTTAATTTGTAACATTTAAAAGCTCGAATAAAGTTTAAAATACGATCCTTGAATGCATGAGTTAAGTTTAAAAGAAATCGGGTTTGTTTGGAAATCCCGCTATTTCAAAGTGATCGAGGAAGAAAGTTACGTTCAGTGAGTTAGGACATGACATTTCAAAATCCAAAAATAACGAGCTTTCCTTCGTAAAACTTTTTAAATTTTGGGAAAAGGATGTTCGATTATCTCGATTGGAGGAAAAGTTGCACCTAGTAAGTTAAGGCGCAAATTTTCAGAATCGAAGATAAGGAAATATTGCCTCGATTAAGGGTATTCGATTATTTCGATTTGAAGAAAAATTGCACCTAGTAAGTTAAGGCGCAAATTTTCGAAACTCGAAATAAAAGAATATTCTCGATTTTAAAGTTTTTATAAAGAAAATTTTGAAAACAAACATGCGAGTTTAATATGAATAAGCAGTTAATAATGGATATTAAAAAACGCGAAGTAAGATAAATAATAAGATAAATGGTAAAAAATATCAAAAATGCAAAATGCGAGTGCATAATGGTTAAATTCAAATGCAAATATTGATGATGAAGAAAAAATGATGCAATCGAAGTTGAAAATGAGACTTTTCGAATACCCGAGACGTAAAATGGTAATTTTGGATTTTCGGGGGTAAAATGGTAATTTTTTGAAAATTCAGGATTAAAAATGGAATTTTTAGATATTCGGGGGTAAAAATGTATTTTTGAGGGTTTCGAGGCTGAAAATGAAGTTTTTGGACATCCGGGGGCAAAATGGTAATTGTTGAAAGTTTTGGTGTCAAAAATGGAAATTTTGGAGATTTAAGGGTAAAAATGGAATTTTTGGAAGTTTCGAGGTAAAAAATGGAATTTTTGGAAGTTCGAGGGGTAAAAATGAAATTTTTGAAAGTTTCAGGTTAAAAATGGAATTTTTGGAAGTTCGATGGTAAAAATAGAATTTTTGGAAGTTTCAAGGTCAAAAATGGAATTTTTGGAAGTTTTTGGGTCAAAAATAGGTTTTTTAGAAGTTCGAGGTAAAAATGGAATTTTCATAAGTTTTTGGGTTAAAAATGGAATTTTTGAAAGTTTGAGGGTAAAAATAGAATTTTTGAACAGTTTAGGGACCTCTAGGGCAATAAAACAAAAAACAAGTGACACGTGGCAGCCCCCAGGCATCCTGAAGTCAAAGGACTAATTTGAAAGCCATGAAAAATTTCTGGGTCAATTTTATAATTAAACAGAACTTGATTTGAAGATTAAATTAAAATAAATTAAAAATAAGAGGGACCGTTTTCATAAATGAACCAAAACAATGACACGTGGCAGCTCTTGATGCTTTCAAAAGGTCAAGGGACTAAATTGAAAAGCATTGAAAATTATTGGGTCAATTTAAAATTAATTAAAAATACAAAAGGACCTGATTGAAAATTTGAGAAAAAGCGGAAGGATCGAATGCATAAATATACCATTAATAAAAACACACGAATCCTAGGTCGGGTCGGGTCAAATTCGAGTCGCTCATGGTTAAAACTCAAAACGATGCCGTTTCGGAAGCTTATAAAAGGCTCAAAATAGCTTTTTTTTTTCATTTCTTTCTTTCTTTTTTACAAAAAGATTTTAAAACTCTCTCTCTCTTTCTCTCCTTCTCCCTCCCATGACCGTTGCTCGACCGTCCGGTGTCCAGCCTGTCTCCGCCACATGCGTGCCGCCGATCCTCGCGAGTAGTCACCACGCGTCATCGCCTAGAGTCCTCTGGTGCACGGGCCGCTTCCTTCACGTCCACGCGCCATCCTAGCCGCCTGGGTTGCACCACACGCGCCTCCGCACATGCTTTCCCGGGTAAAGTATCCTTTTTTCTTTTTCTTTCTTAAAAAATAGATCGGGGTATGGATCTTAGTAGATCCAACCCAGGTTTTTGAAAACATCCTCCTTTTTAAAAAAAAACATATGATCGAATCTATCCCTGTTTCTATTTCTCAAATCAATTTTTTCTCCCTTTTACTATAAACTGTTTTGGTTAAGATCTGGCCAGATTTCCAAATTTAACTTTTGTTCGTTTGTTTTTTAGAAAAGTATTTGTTATAATTTGGTTTATGCCCTTTGTGATTTTAATGAGTTGCTGTGTTTTTCCTCTACATGTTCGAAAATAGCGTTCCTCGCAAACCTGGAATGGTCCCGAAGAACTCCAATCACGGTTCCAATGGCGGCGGCGGTGGCGATCAAGTATGTCTCTTCGAATTTCTCCTTTATTTATTAATGTATTTACTATACATATTATGCATTTAATATTATATTAAATATGACTTAAATGAATATTCTAAAATAATAAATAATAACGGTAATATAACAAATAAATAAATATTAATAGACGCATGCATAGGAATTAAATAGTTTAGAATCAAATTAATAAATGATAATGAATACTTATCTTATTGGAATTATACCTAGCCTTCTGCGAATATGCTTTGAAAAAAATGGAATATGTTGCTTCGAATACTTCCTGCTTATAATTCTGAATGCAATCTGTTTGCAATTTTGAACTTTTCTGTATTGGTTTCTGAAGAAAGTTTTTCGTATTGATTTCCGAGATGTCTGTAACCGGTTACAAGATTTTCACTCTGACTTTATAGTCATGTTCACAATCATGCTGTTTTGTATTTCTCTCATAAATGCATGTCTTGTTTTTCTTTTTGCAGGTCAGCTATGGTAGCTTGTAACAGTGGCGGTTATTGCAGAGGCAAGTTGATACTGAAGATGGTGGCAAGTTGCTGCTGACGTGGCAATTCCTGAGTGGTTGAGGTGGACGGCAGCAGTGCAAATGAGTTTTTGTGTTGGTGTAATTGGATCATTAGACTAGTTTTGGGCCCTTTGTGATTGAGTCTTTTGAATTCAGGGCCCAATTGAGCTTTGATTTGTAATTGGACATTTTAAAATTGGACATTTTAAAATTGGACTTGATTTAGATAGATTTAAACTTAAAATAAATTTAAATCCTGTTGGGCCCGGACAAATTGGGCTTCAACAAATTGATTTTTAATTAAATAAATAGAATTAATCGAATTTTTTAAATTAATTAAAAAAAATGTTAATTCGATTTATCAAAATAACAAAAACCAATGCATTATATTAATCTTTGAATTAAAAAAAAAAAATCCTTGATCTCTTTTTTTTTTGTTTTTTTTTTCATTTTGATTGGAATAATCATCCATTTTCATAGCAATCTTTGTTGAATTGAAACAGTAGAAATCAAATTAAGTGCTCCATCAATCGGTTGGATTTTTTTCAAAATGAAAGAACAAATAGTTGATTCAATGGAGGGTTCAAGCATGGATTACAATAAGTAATGGCTTTTTTGTTCTTTACCTAGATTTTGGGATAAGATATTATATTTTTTTTTTCAAAAAAGTAGTCCATCTTTTCAATTTTTTTTTTTGTATATGCGACAAACAAAAAGGACATACTTCATCTTTATTTATTTGTGTATTGTGGGCAACCATAATAGTAAGCAGGTACAGAAGTTGGTGCATAGTAACATAAAACCCAACTATTGCTCTTTTAAAATCGAAAAAAATTGAATTTCAAGACAAAATTTTGTATTATATTTTCATAAAAAAAATTAAATTTTTTCATCTCAACTGGACATCCATGTTGACATTTATAACTCATTTTAGCTGTTACGTCGAACTCTCGTTTGAGAGGTAACAGATCTTAAAGGCAAAGTAACCATTTCATAATAAAACGATAACGTAAGTGACTAAAATGTAACATTTCAAACATAAATAATTAAAATAGAATCTACGACAAACAAAAATGATTATTTTGATAATACACCCAAACATTTTTTATGGTTTTTGTGCACGCGCATGTGTTCGTCTTTGTATTTATTAGACTAGGAGGAAAAGGAGGAGGAGGAGGAGATGAAATTCTAAGGGTAAGATAAGTTGGGAGCCCAAAACAAGTCTTTAGATTTGGGCCTAAACATTTGAGATATGTTGGGCCTAAATTCACATCACTTGCCCCTAGGTCTTAGCCTCTTTGAGTAAATACAAAATTTTATTTAACTTTATAATATGAATAAATGAATGGGCTGTAGGGTGTGGGTGGATGAATAAATTAATACCAACTTTTAATATTAAGCAACTTCGTTTTACTGCCTATCATCATTAGGCACTCAAAGTTAGAAAGTAAACAAAGTATTATTTTAATTTTACCTTTTTAACTAAACTAATCAAAGCAACAAAGCCTGCTTGCCTTCAAAGATCAGATAAGAAGATAATATACAAAAATAGAAATGTTCAAAGCTTTATCATTCTCTAATTAATAATTGGAAAATGACAAATTAAAGGCTATTGTTTCATCAACCATTTTTGGTAATAAACAAAATGGAATGTAAAAGATTTGGGGTTTAATTCATTTCAAGCTGTACCAAACTCAAAAGCAGATATACAGGGCCTTTTTATAATTGAGTGATACAAACTTTGAATGTGTTCAAAGATTTTGCTGCAAATTCACTAATTTTTCTCCATAAATTAGTAAAAGACAATAATACTATTTGCATAGGACCATCACCTAATACCCAAGATTTGAACAAAACCAGCAGCTTTTGGACGAATTAAGAAAATTAAGAAAAGGATAAATGATACCTATCAAGTCTGAGATAGAAGACAGAATTACCCTACAACATGTCTAAACATCAATTAGTAGATAAAATTCTGTTTTAATTGTTATCCTCACAAGTCATATCCTGTTTCACCTTCCATGCATTCCCAACACTACCAATTAGATCACATAATCAGCAATAAAAACATGATAAATCTAAGGCTATAAACGAAAAAGAAGAGCAGCAAGTTGATATTTGTATAAAAAAATTTCAGTATATTTTTGCTAAATGAAGATGCAGAAGATGAGGCATTGTTAGTAGGGAGATGAAGGTGGGATACAGCTACTCATTGTTGTGGGGTGTCACTATTGGAATCAAAGCTGTTTGCAGTATTGCCATTTGGATTGTCTTCACTGTTGTTGTTGTTGTTGTTGTTGCTATCAAGGTTGAGATTACCAACAGCTGGTAACTCTAATTTCTTCCCAAAAGTGTTCTTGTTATTGTGAATCCAGACCTTGAGGACCCCTCTATCAACCCCAACTTCATTGCATAACTCTTTGACTAGCTTATCTTCACCCTTTGGCATCCTCCAACCAACCCTCTCAGCAAAATCATGCATCTTTTGTTTCTGTTCCTTGCTGAACTTTGTCCTTGACCTCTTTCTCCCACTTGGGTTGTTGTGTTTCTCTATCACTCCAACTCTGGGATGGTGGTGATACTCATCCAATGGCCCTGAGAAGCCAGTACTCAAGGCAAGCAGCATCTGGGGTGCAGGAGAGTAGTAAGAGTATGGGACAGGTGAAGGCGGGGTATGGGTTGGGCTAAGGCTAGGGCTAGGGCTAGGGCTAGGGCTTAGACCAGGGGTGTGGGTTGGGCTTGGACTAGAGCTATGATGAGTAGGTGGGGGTGGCAGGCGGTGGGTGAAAGCAGGAGGAGCATCATAAGGGTCACGGCGGTGGAAGTTACGGTGGCAACCACAGGCAGCACATTTGAGAGAGACAGGGTCAGTCGGGGTAGAAGTAGGGCTAGGCATGAACTCACCACAACCATCCAAGGCATGTCCACCCAAGCTGGCAGCATGGTTTTTGAGGCACTCTTTGTAAGAAACCACCATATGGTGGTGGATTGTGCAGCTCCTGAGGAGGGTTAAAGACTTGGTCTTGGCCTCGTTGGGGTTGTGTGTCTCTGATGAAGACTCAGATTGTGGGTATGGGGTGGTTTTAGTGTTGACTACCTCCATTTTCTCAGAGAAAAAAAGGGTGGGGGGTTGGGGGAGAAGGGATTGATGGGGTGAAAAGGGAGGGGGGGACCTTTTAGTGTGGTTAGGGTTTTTTTGCCAAGCTTAGAGAATTTGGCTTTGTTTGGTCCAAAAGTGGTGAATATAGGAAGAAAAAAGGGATGGTTTAAGTGTTTAAGAGGGGTGCGATTGTGAACTAATTATGATGGATGATGGTGTTGATGATGATGAATGGTCACAACAACTCTCTCAGCCGAAACTAAAACAGCGTGAAAATCAATCTCCCTCTCTATCAATACATGTATATTTTTGGTTATTTTTAGCAGTCTTTCAGATAGAGAGCAAAACTTTCTGTATTTTTTATAATAATAATAATAATAATAATAATAAAACCTTAAATTCTTTCTCAGTCGGCCTAATGAGCCTTTATCATTTAAGATGGGAGGGAGCATGTGAAAATGAATTTATGTGGGGGTAAATAGTTTATTGTACAGATACTTATGGTTTTTAGTTGGGGCAGTGCAGTGGTCTGCAGCAAATGCAATTCAATGGTTGCTGGTACCGACACAAACATGCGTACGTGAGGGGATGAGCATGATGTACAGTCGCAAAAAGGACAATGCATTGACCCCATTTTTCCCTGCTGTTTATTAAAGATATAAAACCAAGTCCTTGTTGGATCGATATCTTTTAAGAAAGGTTTCGGATTTGAGTTTTGGACGGGGAGGAAAACGGGGTAAATGTTTATGTACCAACTTGAACACCCAAAGCAGCATGATAAATTGGACCCCTACCAACCTTGCAGTTAACTTGAGATTTCAGTAACTTAATTAGCCAGTTTTATGAAGACGATACATTACACAGTGCATTACTATTTTCCAACAAATATGGTAGAGAGCCTTGGCCACTACTACGCTGTTTAGGAATTAGGTCGGGTGGTTTACTCCCAACACTTTTTTACCTTTTTTTGTGAAACCCCGTTTTGCCTCCGCCCAACCCAACACCTCAAATTTATTATTTGTTTGATGTTAAAAATTTAGGAGGTATTCTTGGTTGAGTGGTTTGGTATGGGTATTATTGTTAATGTAAAATTATGTGGGTTTATATATGCTATAGTCAAAAGTGAATAAAATCCAATTCAATTCAAAAAACTTGATAAAAATTTTAAATTTTGAATTAAATAGTTTGAGTTGTTCAAGTTATTCGAGTTATTCGGATCAATTCGAATAAAAAAAATCAAAATTTTCTATTTAATTTGAATATGAATTACAGAATTCAAGTTATCCGAAATTCTGAATAAGAAAAAGCGAAACTACGTCGTTCTAATAAATGTTTACATTTTCTAAAGTTAAAAGTCAAAATCACGTCGTTTTTATAAGTATTTACCCATTAAATTAAAAGACAAAATCATTATATTGTTTACATAGTTAAATAATTTGTCCATGTAAATGCAACATTGAGTATAATTAATAGGATTCATTAACTCCACTCGACTCGACTCAAATTTTTTTGACTCAATTCGACTCGACTCAATCGAATGCTCACCCCTAACTGTAGCACATTATTCTCCTATTTATGGGTCGGGGTATTTTTATTTATATATTTTATAATTTAACTAATAAATTTACCTTGTATAAACAACTAAATAAATATTATTTATCTTGTAAACATCTATCAAGAGACAATAATTGTTTTACCTAAAAAAATATTAGTTGATTGTTTGATAAATTAAAAAATTAAATGTTAAAAAATTAAGTATTGTAAATTTAAGTATTAAATTAAAGTAACAAAATTTATTTGATATATTACATAAAAATATAAATAGATTGTTTAATAAATATAAAATTTAAATTATGAAAAATTTATTTTACATTTTATCCTTTAACTTTTATACCTTTTATCTTATTCTAGAAAAATCAATTCTAAACATAAAAGTATTATATGATAATCTAACGTCAAAATAAATAAAATTAAATTAAAAATATTCTACTCTTAGTGATAAGTAACTTTTATTTATTTATCATTTTACACAATTTTTATACGAAAAATTTTATGGGGTTGTTTTTATTATAAATTATTGAATATATGTAAAAAAATAAATCATTGAAAATATTAATTTTTTAAAAGTTATCAATTAAGATCTAAGTTTTTTTTTTAATATATTGATGTGATTACATGATAATGTATTCCTTCATACTTTCTTAATTTTTTGACAAGGCACACACACTTTATACACACAGGTGTTTGAACCTGAATCTCTTAGGATGAACAACATCCTCTTTACCACTGAAGCCACTTGTTGGATTCAATTAAGGTCTTAATTAATTATACCAAATTGGGTTGGATTTTAAATTTCAATTAAAATTTTATATATTATAAATTTATTTAAAATATTAAAATTATACATTGAAATTCAATTAAATTGATTTGTTCAATTATGAAAATTCTTAACCAAGACATAATTCCATTCTATCATCTTACAAAATTACATTAATATTGAATCGATTCGATCAAAATCATAGATTAAACGAATTTGAACCAAATTTTGTTAATTTTAAAAAGTTCAAATTTGAAAGCTATGGTTAAATTTATGAGGGATAAATATCAAATTCATAAGTGAAGTTTGGTCCTTTGATATATAAATCTTGTTATAATACAATTATACATATAAAATTTGAATTGTGATTCATACGTATATACGAAATTTTAATTTGATTCAATTGAACATATTTAAATAAATAAATGAAGGCATATATGTATTTTCATAGCGAACTAGCATAATAGTTTGTGTATGAAAGACATTAACGTAGAGTAACACTAATTAAATAATATTATTAATTATTTATAAAAATTGAATTGAATTAAAATTTTAAATATGAAATTATAAAAAACCAGGATTAAAATTTATATAACGTGTTCCAGGGTAGTGGACATAAACCGTAATCTTAAATCAATCTAACGTTCTTCCACGTGTTGTTTGAAAAGCCAAAAAGCAAGACAACCCATGTTTTGTTATTAAAATATTTATTTTTTCTTTTCCAATAAACTCTCTTCTTCTTCTGTGCTAAATTAGTCATTAACAAAACATGCATGCATCGTGTCATGTTTTTCACCCTCTTCCCAATTATCGCTGCTCCTTCTTCTTCTTCTTCTTCTTAATGGAAATTCAAATTATTGAATCTTTTTCTTTATTTTATTAAATATTTCAATAATACTTTTCCCCCCCCTTAAATTTTAATTATAGAGAGATAATTTCAATTAGTTTAATTATGAATTTTATCTCGTTGAGAAATTAGCTATTTCGTTAAATTATTATTTGGGACATGAATCTGTCAATTTTTTTCATGTTAGGGTTTGAATTTTTTTTTTTGTTCAAGTTAAGATTTGAACTTGACAATTATATCCACGTTAAAACTTGAACTCGATAACTTTTTCTACATTGAGACTTGATTTTTTTATTTATTCAAGTTAAACCTTAAACTTGATAATTGTTCGACCTGAACTTTAAAATTTTTAAAGTCTAATTTGAATAAAAAAAAATAAAAGATCATTTTTATTTGAAGGAGTAAGTATTATAGGAGATGTGGTCACTTAAAAAGGAGTTGTTTTTAAAAGATATTATAAATAACCTTATAATAATGATTACTAATTTATAAAAAAAATATTGATATTTTAATCTTTTATTAATTAAGTTATTTATTAATTAACTCATGACATCAGGAATTTATAAATATATAATAATTAATCAAAATTAATTCAATTTTATTCACTTTAAAAGATATTTATATAATATTCATTCCAATCCATAATATGCAAATTTTATCGAAGAAAAAAAACGTTTAAACACATTTAAAATTGGATCCTTCTGATAATAATACTAATTTCAGTTAGGACTGCCTAAACTAAATAAGATTTTTTTTTTCCATTAATAAAAAAGAATAAAATAGAGTTCATGAACCTACACTAGACTACCATTTAGATTATAGATAGCTTTGGACAACCAAGTTAAAACGTCGGCAGGCTGATAAATTGAAGAGAGGGATGTTTTGGTTTGGTGGGTATGCTATTTTGTCTGTTATGGTTTTTTCTTTTTTTTTTTATAAATGTTTCGATATTCGAAAATTCAAAATTAAATTGAATTTTATGTATTGATCTGATGATCATAATGTTCATCATTTTAATTATGATTTGAATTTGAACCGTGTTAATTGTGTTGTTGTTCACACTTTACCTTCCTTTCGTAATTCAAAAAATTCAGATTCGAATTCAAATAAAAGGGTGAAACTCTTTCAATATTATTTTTATATAATCCACAAAATTTATTTAAATTCTTTTTTTTTGACTATTTTGCAAATCATGCTTTGAATGTAGGATCCAAGAAACAAATGTAGGGTATAATTGAGTAGAGCGAGGGGCATGAAAATCAAATCCGTCTTTTTGGAAAGGAATGGAGATAATTGGGGTCTGAGGAGGAGGAGTCTTAATCACTTTTAGGGCACGAAAAATGACAAGACGGGCAGCCGTAAATAATGAATCCCATGTTCAAAGACACTGCAATTAAGCTATAACCACAATGTCTTAATCACAATCATGTGATAATGCATCAACGCAGCACGCGTATCTGTGTTTTGGGTGCTTAAATTTGAGTTGAAACTGTGATTCGTTTAGGTCGGTCGGTCGGTCGTCCTTGTATCATAGGTTGGAAATAAAATCAAGTCATCATGTACATTCAACTTTGGAGGTAGAGGTCAAATTTTTTTTTTTTTTTTTTTCTAATTTAACACAACAAGCAATGGTATATTATTGAAACAAAGATTTTCATTTTTTGGTTACAATAGAAGCGACTATGTGAAGACGTGAAATTCGATTGTGCAACTCCAAATTCATTTAGACATCTTATCTGTTATCATATTCGTCTTCTTTAGTGCATGTCTGATTTGAATATGTCAATCCTTCTTCATCAAATTATAAATCTCTAAACTCAACTTATGAATTCCATCTTTTCTGTTTCAGGATTTTTATTTTAATATTTGGTTTCGATTTCTACGGTTTACATACTATAGTACATCTTTAGCTAAGTGGGAATAAATAAACTCTAATTTGATTTTCTCTCCTTGCAACTGGTGACAAGCAACAAGAGAGGCTAATTGCTCAGAAGGCTTGATTCTGTATTAAACCTATAGTACAAGGACCTGCCAAGAAATGAAACCAATTAGTTGACATACAATATGAAGCATCTTTAGATAATTAGGAATAAAGAAACTTGAAATTCGACAAGGTGTGTTGGCAAGTTTAAGTCTTACTTTTAATATAAAATGATTGTCTAAGCCCTGCAACGGCTATGAGAACGACCAACAAGAGGATTAATGTCCCAATAATGGAGGGTTTGTTAAAATGTCCATCCCAACTGAGCAGCTGAGGGTAATGGGGTTGGTTTTAAGGACTCGAATGTGCCCAAATTCAATGCTAGGGACGAGAGGTAGGACTCGGAAAACTGTCCCTTGATTTTCTGCCTTTAATTTCCCTGCAGTAACACCTTCGTGTTGTATCAATCGTTACCACTCTTTTCTTTAACCTAAAGAACCAGATTCCATGGTCCACTGCCACACATTTTTTTATGTCAGTGGGACCCCCACAAACATGGCCCTATTCCCAGTTTTTGTATTATATTTATCATCACAGTTTACAATGTCTTTTATTTTTATTTATTTATTTATTTTTGGAGTTATGGGTGGATCAACAACAGCCACCTAATTGCATTTATGTGCTCATATCTAAGATGTTTTCAAAATTAAAAGGGAAGAAAAAGGAAGAGGCAAAGGATAAGAAGAAAAGCCCTTCATTACAGAGGATAAGATTATGGCATTATCTTTGATTTATTGGATTTTTCCTTGTCAACTTTCCTCTAATTAATCCTTCTGATAAACTGTCTCAAGTTTTCTAACACAGAATTTTGTTCTTTTATGGTGATTTTGGGTTAATTCCGTCGATGGTCCTTAAAGTATGACATAAATTTTAAATTAGTCTCAAACTTAAAAACATTCTAATTATATCCTTAAAGTATCAATATTGTATCACTCATGTTATTCCATCATATTAACAATTAGTTCGGACGTTAAATGAACATTATGGTTATTACATGGATAACTTAGATTAAAAAAACAAAATTTTCCTATCAGATTTTATTCACTACTTTTTTAATCTACAATATTCAAGTTATTTATGTAATAAGCGTGTGTATATATTTGTAATTTGATATTCATGTTTTCATGTCATTTTTAACTGCCATTTATAGTAAATATGTAATATAATTAGGAATGGCAACACAGTATTATATATATATATAATAGAATCAAGACAATAAACTTTTAAGAAAATTTGAAACTGATAAAATACTAAAATTAGACTAATCTGAAAAGGGTTTGCTTGACAATTGGTGGACAGAAAAAGAATATTTAATAGGTTATATTGTGATTGTCATCCAATTGAGTGATTCTTTCTTTTTCTTGAAAAAGAAGGATCTTGTAATCCTAAACCAATCTTACTTGGGATCACCAATCCCAAGCCTATGAAGAGGAAATCTAATTGTATTAGCAATAGGGCTTATGAACTTCAATTTTATTCAACATTTATTTTTCTGAGTGATATCCGCTAGTAAATGAAAGTGAAAAAATGTTTTCTTGAATTGATTAAAACGTTTTGAAGTTTAAAAATCATGATAAATTTGACCGACAGACTAAAAATGTTCGGTGCACATCACCACACCCATGGATGAAACCAGATCGGATTTCAATTTCTCCGAACAGGTTTCGGGCTTGGGTATGTTTTACCGCCTCTGCACAAGGCCCATCGATGGCTCAAGCTGAAGCACTGCGGGAATACACAACAATGTTTTAGAAGACGATGAAACATGAACCCAGATTTCATAACAATTAAAACAGAATTAGTAAAGCTCCAAATCATTCTCAACAATCTATTTGGGGATAACAAAAAAAAAAGAAAAAAAAAGAGACTTTTACAAGTTTATTTAAAGGGGGAACTGTCCTCATTTGCTCGTAAACTACCAATGTAACGTAATGTAATGTCAGTGCAGGACTTCATATGCCTCCTATAAGTTAAACGTTTTCCGGGTGGGGCGTCACTGCAGGTGCTGATGCTATTGCGAAATGCATACCCCTACTTTGCCCAGATTGTAGTACAAAAGCAACCTGGGTGGCAGCCAACGCTGCTGCTTCCTGATACAGATACGGGTTTCAATATCGACTCGAATGCGAAACCATGTCTATGATGTGTGGTTTCAAGGTGTGAAAAAAAGGAATATAGTGATAAAAAAGAAAATAACCTGTCTTTGCCTTCGTTGCTGTAATATACTAATGGCCCAAGCCATGATGTAGCATGGCAAGAGAAACCCAGCAGCTCGAAGCAAGAAAAACTGCAAGGAATGACAGTTTAAGACAAATGGCTCAATGGTACGGTAACAGTAATGCTTGAGGAGTGCAAAGGTTTAATTCAAGAAAGCAACTTTTAAGTCACAACTTACAGAGAAGAAAGAAGAGACATCATCATCTGAATCAGCATCTGGAACAGTCACTGCATGCCGCAATAGAAGAAGTGCCATTAACTGGAAAAATGGGGGAAGAACCAATCATCTTAAAAATGAACTCTTAATTACATAGGTCATGTAAGAAACGAACTTTTTTAAAATTTAAAAAGAAAAAAGAACCAAAAGAAAGTTATTCAAATGAAAATTTTCAGCTTAAGTGCTTATGGCCGAGGCAAAACCTACTAGGTGGTTTTCCATTGGACATCAAAGGTGGGAGCTGATTCCCCTAAAACGGATGAAAAGGAAAGTCGTTGACATTAAAAATCAACTGAGATGACCAATGACATTGTGGCCTAAGTGGAATAGCACCACTATTGTTATGGCTCAAATTTTCCATGGTGAGATGAGGGAAATTGGGAGCTAAAACCAAAAAAACCCATGAAACTGAAAAACCAGGTTTTCCTACTGTTTATGCTATAACCATGTCCAAATGGGGAAAAATGAGAGCAAAACTATTAAGAACATAAAGATCTTCCGGTTAAAAGCTCATACACCTTAGTGAAGTTTTTTCTCCAAATAAATTTATCAAATGTTTATTTGGCACATGGCTAATATACATTTATAGAAAGAATCGATGGTGGTCCAATTTTATGGAGTAAATGTTAAACCTAATTAAATGAGGTGTTTAATATGTCTAAACATGGTGTGAATGAAATTTAATGTCTAGATGAATGATTCATATCTAAATGCTTACAATTACAGCAGCTGAACGGCAAAATGCAGCTCCAGTGGCATTTGATGCAGCATATTCGTCATACCCAGTTTCCAAAAATTGACGTTCTGCCTCTGCAATGGCCAAAAGGCGAGGATCACGCAAATCCAGAGGGGTGCCAGAGATTGTCCAACCTCCACTACAAAACAGGTATGCAAATCATTACAATGGAATCTTCCACTCAATTTCACCAAAAAAAAAAAAAAGCACCCACCAAATGTGGGAACATCAAACTTACCCAATATCAATAGCTGTTTCGTCCGTCTGGGGGCGAGGTGGAGCAGTATAATCAGGTTGATAAGACTGCACAGCAAATAAAAAGGATAGACTATATCAACAAGGAGCCACGACAACTAAATATCAATAGTCACTAAAGATGAACAAATACTTCAACTAGTGGCTTGAACAACAATCCAATCCACAGAAGAGAATTGGAAGAGAAGTGAAAGAAAACATAAATGTTCCTTTCATTTTCTTTCCCTCCATCTTTTTGGTAGAGTTGAAAAACAAGAAAGAAAATAAAAATTATGTTAGAGTATCATTATACCATTTGTAAGTTAAGATAAAAATATTTAAAACAATAGGTTCATAATCTCGTATTCGTGCACACACCTCTTTTATTGTCTCTCCTATTATCACTCAAATTTGGAATGATTTGTTTTTATACATTAGGAGGAGTAAAATAACTATCTTTCCTACAAAACAATCTCCAAAATTCATTCTCTTTCCATACTTTCACTATTTCACTCTACCAAGCACATCATAAAAGCAAATTATTCACCCTCTTCAAGAATCATTAGCAACTACTGATTTGAAATCCGTGAACTTTCAATTCTTTACACTCACAAAAGGCCTAAAATGGTAAAACCGCTAGATACTAGTTCAAAATCTTGTAACAACATACAAGGACATCAAGTTGCCAGTAGGCTATGCATATTTCTCACAAAAACAACTTGAAAGGATTAATGGCAGTAGAAACCTGATGACATATCTCGCAGATTATATCTCCTTTCTCGTTGCACCAATGCTGCACGCACTTCCTATGCGCATACTGCAATCCAGGACATATAAAATTCAACAATGGCTATCATAGAAATCATTTCATAATTAAAATTACCAAAGCAAGCAATGCTAATTGCGAAAATTAGCATAACCTTATAAGGTTATTACTAACTAGAAAAAAAAAAGACTTTTATCAAATTAGCCACAAAAAAAGGTAAAGAAATGAATTACCTTGAGGCTGCCATTGCAGGCACACGGAGTCTCGAGATTATTAATGGAATCTTCCTCCTGACAGATGCGGCACTCCGCCACCTGAATAAGCGGGTCCTCCTCATCACTTCCTTGGAAAACCTCCTTATCCTTCACTTTCTCCTTTTCCTCCGCCGAACAGTACGGCGATGAAATCTCCGTCGAGGGACCAGCCCCCGATTCAACTGGACGCGCCGGAACCGGCCTCACAAGACGATCCACATATAACACCAGGTGATCACTCATAATTTCTACAAATTTTCTTCAATTTCTTTCAATTTATTAAACGATCTAAACAAAAAAAAAATCATCAACACGATATCGAAAAAAATAATTAAAAAAAAGAGACCCGGGATCGCACTGAGTGAGAGCGGCGGGTCGGAAGTTTCCGAACAAATGAGAGAAGGAGAAAAATAAAAACAGAAAAGAGAAAGGAAGGGATATGATAAGAGAGGAACAAAAATAGAAGGAAATATTCAAAAAAGATTTACCTTAAGCTAAAAAAATGGGGCAACTTGTGCTTGCTAAGAGAACGAAGAAATAGGAGAGAAATTTTCTATTTAAGCTTTTTCGCCTGCGAACGCGTTTTTACTTGGAATTTTCTGAGATTGCAGGAGATTTTGTAGGATTATTTTTCCTTTCAAAGTTTGGCTTTAATTTAGTCTAATTACGTTATAGGTGTTTGTACTTTCTACTCTTCATTATATTTGCAATTTGGTATTTTATTTTATTTTTTGGATTTAATAATTAAATAAATGTGTCTCATTTTAAAATTAAAAAAAATCAGTCACTTAATTAAAATTTTAAATAAAAATAAATAAATGTCGAGTATGAGATTATAAGGTTTTATAATATATCATGATAAAATTCGAACAACAAACGACTCAAACTTAAATCACATCTGAGACGGTGAGCACCTTTAATCATCTGGATTTTTTACATTTGTTTTTCTTTTTCTTTTTCTTTTACATGGCTTTGATGTTAATTTAAATAATTAATTTTCTAAGTAGAAACATATCACAGGATCTAATTTAATAAAAACTCTATCATTCAAGACGTCATGAGAATAAAAAGTAGTTAAAATATGTGAAAGGGTATTGGATTGTGGAGAGTGAGACACGTGATAACGGCTCCAATCGTATTTACAGTTATATTAAAATTAGAAAATCTATCTTTTTCAGTTTAATTCTTTGACGCGAATGCATACGTACTTGAATCCGAATTTATTAAAATAAATAATATTCTATTTTCCAATAGAATCATTTGTTGAGTTAAGTTTAATTTCTATTATTATATGTTATTAATATGTCCGAGATTCCCCAACTATCATTTACTTTTAATCATTTTTATGTAAAATTTGGTACATTCATGTATGCATTTTATTTATTTGTTTTACGTAAATTCTGATAAACTCGTGTAGGCATTTTATGCTCATATTATATTGTCTCGGGTTTAACTTTGTGATTCGGAGACGTGAATAATTTTTAATGGATTGACTTTTGTTTTCATTTAAAGAAGAAGATGATTGTGATGTGAAGTCAGGATATAATCTGAGCATCTTCACAAGCCATTAACTTCTTTTGATTGGCATTGACGTGCGATCCGTTCCTTGCTGGAATAATATTTAGCGGCTTAAAAGAAATTCTTTCAAATATATAAAATAAAAAATTAAAAAATCACAGGGCGGGATAACCCAGAAGGAAAGTCGCCCTGCAACACATCCATCACGCTCCTTAGTCCTTGCATATTCCCAGTGGCATTACAAACTACGGATTTTGGTTCCCCATAAATACAAAGCGGGAATTTAAAAATATTTTTTTGCCCCAGTTCCCCGCCCATGAAAATGTTACAACAACTCATGTTGGAACTCCATTGATATACAATCTTACATTTCCCACTGCCATGAATGAGATGCCCTTAAGGGGGTGCAAAAACCAAGGAAGCATTAAAAATGTAATACCCTAGAGACCTGCACTCTTCTCCTTGGCTGCAACATCACAATGGCGTGTTCAAATCTCCACTGGACAATGATAGATCAACTTCTACCGATACGAGTGACTATATATGTATCGTCCTTTCTCTAGATCATACACCGTCTTCAATTGGGGTTTCCTCCATTTTGATACAGACCAGGCTGCAAACATCAACATGGCAGAAATAGCGGTGATTGAAAGCAGCGTGGATGAATCACTGCTCATAATAATAGTTATCCAGTCAGTTTGTTGCACATCTGAGATGGTTGTGCTTTGCAATATGAAAGCTCCCAAGGCCCAATCTAATGGTATATCGTTGACCTGATTGGCAAAGCTGATCCTGTTTAAGATTAAATTTCAGTTCAGTGACCAAATAAAACTATTGCCCAACTGTCCCCTAAACATCATTGAATGAACATGGTCCGTTTTCTTTCAAGGATAATGAACTAGTAAAGCAGGACACATACCTTTCATCATCCAAAGCGATTTCAAGGCTGTCGTGAAGCAAGGCCACAATATATGCTGAAGAAAAACAATAGCGCAATAGATCTTCCTCATTGAGTGATTGGTGTTTCTTCTTCAATTTTGACCAATCCTCTTCACAGAAATGTTTTCCCTCCATAATTAGATCGGAAAGAAAGGCCCTTTGGCGCAACCTAAAGAACTGATTCGGCAGGAGGAGACAAAGAAAGAAATGTAAGGCATTTAATAGTACAGAAACCATGTACATCTAAGCATAGATTACATAGATTTAGGATGTGTGCTAAAATGATCCACATAAGTCCTTTTTCTTGGAGGGGAAGGGAATCAAGCAAGCATAAGTCTGCAAGAGGACTGAATATAACTATACCTTTGAGGTATAGAAGAAATTTTCTGTAGCCAAAAATTTCCCTCGAAGCTTGGGCATGAAAACAGACCCCAAATTACAATGATCATAGGAACATCTCTCTGCATGTCAGAATATATAAAGATTAGTATCCTGTAGCACAAGGTAACCCAATGAATGTGGTGGTTCTGAGATAGTTTTGTAACCTTTTCCTTTTTGTAATAGCATTAGTGCAGCAGATCTGCACTCGGAGAAGTTACCACTAGCTTTAAATTCAGAAATATATTTACTTTTTGCAGCCACAGAACCTAGTGAAATATTTGATGACTTGGGAAAGTATCCTTTAGGCGTACAAGGATCTATATGCATTTCCTTATGGAGAGAGTCGGCAGCTGCATTAAAGTAAGAATAACTAATGAGCAATACAGACATAATAACTTAACTAACTAGTAACTACACAACATTTCTATCAAAAGTAGAAAAGATCCTCTGAAATAACAAAAGATTACAAAGATACTAACGACCTTCTTTATTATGTTCAATTATGAATAGTCATGGTGCCCAGAAAACAACTTCTAGAATCAAGCATTCCAACATGGCCATACTCGAAACCATAATATACAGTGTTCATAGTCAAATTTAGGTCTCTTCCACAAGATTTAACATTGCAGATTCAAGAGATTATTAGAGTACAACTCTAAAGTTCCTGCTTTGAGTTCAAAGCACAATAAAAAACTTCCAGACTTCTTCAAGCACCTTTGAACCCGCAAATTTTGGCAGAAAGCAAATGCATTCAAACATACCTGGACTGGAATCTCCTTTAACAAGTGACGCCCTCAATGATTCATATGCAACATTCTGAAAAAAGGGAGAAAAAAGGTTAAGAACTCCAAGATCAATTTTGGATTTATTGCCATGATCTGTAATGATATACTGCAAAATCAAATGCAAAACCATATTGAAATAATAGCAATATTAATCAGAAGTTAGATCTGCAATTATTATCATTATTTAAAGGGATGAAGAAAAACATCTAGCAGAAGGACAGTCAATCATTAATTATCTATTTCAGAAAAAAAAACATAAGTAATAAAAGCATCTCACTAAGACCAAGAATTGAAAAAAAAAAAAAACCGTAAGTGATATCTAGAAGATACTTGCATAGCAGCCATAAAAAAGCAAAAAATAAATAAATAAATAAATAAAAGAAGCTAATGCATGCCAAGGTTACCTGCCCAAAATGAAGAAAGCTGTGGCTATAGAGACTGTAAGTGATATTTCCGAACTTGATGGAGCGTGAGAATTCAGAAGGCATAGGCTCATTTGAGAAAAAGGTTACCTGAAATATAAGTCTAGCAGCAATTTAATGGTGATCTTAAGAAAAGAACATATATACCATTAAATGCATTTGCAATTAATTGAAAAGTGTTTTTTTTTTTTTTTCATTTAGCCTTCTTGTTCCTCTACTGACAATGTGGCAAGGGTGGTTGTAAGTTGGCATTAAGATTAGGGTTCAAGCCCTGTGTAACCCACCCACTTCAATCAAAATTGTAATGTTATAAAAAATAAAGAAATAAAAAGTAGACATAAGAAATAGGTTCAAGGAAATGTCATTAAGTGGAGGCTCAGATGACTTGCAAATTCTGGTTTAACTATATCCCAACATTAAAGAAAAGATTCCAAATTAAGGAATCTAGAAGCAAGGTAGACTAAAGGTCAAAAACGAACCTGAGCAGAAGCGCCACCAAGTTCAATGATTCCAGTTGTATGCAGAGGATTGCCTCCAAGAGTACCAAGTACATAGTTTGCTACCACCCACGCATACACCCCCTCATCAGAGCCTAAGACAATCATAGAATCCAAAACTTAGTCTCATAATGTCGATCAGGGATCAGAAACTATAATACAAACATAACACTGTAACTACAAGAGCTGATTTCTATTGAAGCCCTGAAAACATAACAAATAACATACAAATATAGCCGCCATAAAGAAGCATATTTTTATGATTCTACCTCTGATATATGACTGCAGCCAAAGAGGACCAAGACAGAGTACAGACAAGCATTGTCCTACCTTAGAATCAACATAACGTCATACAATATCACCCATATTGTCTCAATAAACTCACTCAAAACCATGCACATTGTATTACCTGTAATAACGGAAGCCCAGTCATCGCGGAACTTGAAACCAGACACCCTAAGCACCTTCCTGCACTGCTCCAAAATCCTCTCCTGGACCTCATCATCCAACAACCTCATCCCCGCCGTCGCCATTAACCTAATCTCCGCCTCTCCCCACTGTTTCTTGGGAACTTTCCTTCTCGCAAACTCCAAAAGCTCTTTCAACGAATACCCTGCTCCTGCCAGATCCTCAGCGTACGCCGACAATCCCGGATTAACCCTCAAGCTATCTAACCCTTCTTTAAAACCGAAAGTCGGGTTTTTCCCTCCGTCCACAATGTACCTAATCACGTGAATCCTCGTCCCCGTGCTTCCCCCATCGATTATGATCCCGTACTTGACGGAACCTTTGGAGCAAAAAAAGAATATGAAAATAAAAACAAACAAGCCAAGAGAAATAGCGATTGAAACCGCGTTGAAATAAGGGATCGACTTGGTTTGACGAGAGTTTCGCGAAAAGAGAGCGGTAGATCGGGAATTGGATCGGATTTGGAGCTTAATTGGGTCCATCTTTTGTGGGTTGGTAGTCGATTTTGATTTGGATTCAACCCGATTTCGAGCATGCGATCGTCGCATCAAAAGATCGAACTTTGTTGGGGAAGGGGCATACGATTGTCAACACTGCACAGAATTTGTTTCTTTTTATGAAAAAAATGAAAATTTAAAAGAAATAGAAGAAAATGAAAGGGATATAATGGAAAAAGAATGAAGAAAAAATTAGGGTTTATTTATTCTTTTGCTTTCGAAATTAGAATAACCCGAGGAGGGAGAGAGCAGGTTTGAGCCCTCTCTCTCCAATCTGAAAATAACTCTGGAGGTTTTTTGGTTTTTGTTTATGAGATTGTGCTCCAACTTTCGACACCTTTTACGCGTTACAAGGCGCACGGTCGGTTCGGTTCGGTTCGGTTCGGCTCAGTCCCAAGAATGGGCTAAACCCAGTCCTTTTTAATATTTTAGCTCCAAATTCCACAACATTAGGTCTTTTTTTTTTTTCTATTAGACAATTTTATTAAATTATTTTTCTAAATTCCACTATGTTCATCAAGTTAATTTTTAAAACCATAATTATTGTAATTAGAATAAGTTAAACCCATCTTGATAAATATATTCTTAAACTAATAACTAAGATTAATAAAAAAAATACAAATTTTACATTTGAAAATAAAATTCATCATCTCAAAAAAATGATTATTCACCCAGAGGCAAAGGTAGAACTGGTAGGGAACCATAACTTAAAATAGAAAACTTTTTATTTAAGTTTTTTAATTTTTTTAAATTTTAAATTAATAAAAATAAAGTTACATTTTAATCCTCTCTGATAAAAAATTAATTTAATCTTTTAAAAATTATAAAGATATAAATTATTTAAATGATAAAATTATATTTTTACTATAGTAAGAATTAAATTTTAATTTCGAGCGTTTAAAAAAAATTTCTGGCTTCATTCATATATTCACCTAAACAATCACACAAATAAATGATTAAAAATTTTCAATAATAAAATATGTTATACGACAAAGGAAACGACCTCGGATCTTGAGTACTCAAGTTTAAATTTCACCATTCGCAACTATATGCGTAGGTCTCAAAATCTCATTATGTGCAGTTGTATGTGTGAGTTTTAGTCTAATTTATTAACTTTAATCTGGACCGTAGCAATTCTTAATCTAGTAATGTTGCAACAATTTGATTTTATTTTGTCATTTTTTAGATAATTTGTACTGTAATAATTTGATACTAATGATTCTTTAATCATATATTTGTACTTTGATTGTACTTGTAACACCTTAATATATATATATATATTTCAAGATGTAATAATAATTAGAGAAATAATACTCTTTGTTAAGAAATGAAATGACTCAAATTTCTTTTGTTTTAAAAACATGTAAATTAAGTGGCGGAGTTTGAAATTTTTTTGGGGGGTCCAGAATTAAATTGTATATTTTACGATAGTAAAATTGTAATTTTATCATTTTAATGGTCTATATTTTTATAATTTTTTAAGGGTTAAATTAAATTTTTATTATTTTGGGAGTCAAAATGTAATTTTATCATTATTAATTTAAATTTTTATAAAATATAAAATATCTAAATTAAAAATTTATCATTTTAAAAGAGATATAACCCTTGGGCTCTACTACGCTCCATCATTGTGTAAAATATACAATCCTAACCCTAAACTTAAAAATCAAAACTTTTCATAAAATTTACTTGTCCCCAACTAATTTACATAAAAGAAACAACAAACAAGAAAAATAAATAAACGAAATGAAATGACCACTAAGTTTTATAGCATAAAAAAATTAGTTTTTTTTGTGAATTACAATAATAGGCAAAGCCTGAACAATCAATGCGACTAATACGACTCGAACTCAAGTCACATCTGGAACGTTGAATATTCTTAACCATTAAAACGAGTGGTCCCAGTGGTTAAGAGGATATTGTTCATCCTAGAAGACTCGAGTTCAAGTACTTACATGTGCATTGTCAAAGAATTAAGAAAACATAAACATATACTATCATGTAATTACACTAATATATTCAAAAAAATTAAGAAAGAATCTAACTTTAATTTCGCTTAAAAAGAGAAATACTCTTGAATGTGAATTTTTCTTGGGAGTAAAATGACTAAGTGGCTTTTTAATGCCAAATTTATAAGAGTAAGCAAATTCTATAATTTGTACAAATTGAAATATGTGGTTCCATGAATAGTAGCGTGGGCGACGGTAGGGGTTGGTAAGGGCTTTAACCCTATTAAAATGATAAATTTATGTTTTATTATTTTAATATTTATAAAGATTTAAAATTGATACATGGTAAAATTTTATTTTGGTCTCCAAAAATAAGAAAATTTTGATTTAATTTTTTAAAAATTATAATGATATAAGTTATTAAAATGGTGAAATTGCATTTTAACTCTTATAAAGTTATACAACTTAATTTCGCCACTAAAAAAAATTTCTAGCTTCGCTCCTGAACACTAATGCAAAAGAAGGTTATAAATATTATATAACTTTCATAGATGATCGTTCCAGATATGAATATGTTTACATAATGCATCGTAAGAGTGAATCATTTGAAAAGTTTTAAGAGTTTCATATTGAGGTGTAGAAAAAATTATGTTTATTCATAAAGGCACTTAAATCTATTCGAGGTGGGGGATATTTATTTGATAAGTTTTTAGAATACTTCATTGATTCTATCCCATTTGCCTGTGTTGAGAATTGCACAACATAATGGTGTAGTTGTGAGAAAGAACAAATCATTGTTAAACACAGTTAGTTGAATGTTAAGTCATTCATAACTTCCAGTTTCTTCTTCACGATATGTATTGCAAATTATATTCTGAATGATGTGTCAATTAAGTCAACACCCAAGACTTCATACAAAATATGATGTGATAAAAAGCCTAACCTAAATCATTTTAAGGTATAGCGATGCCTTGCACGTGTATTATATAAGGATACTAAGAAGTTGGTCTCATTGACAAAATTTTGTAAGTTTATAAAATATCCAAAAGGAAAAAAGAGTGGATTATTTTGTAACTTGAGGGACCAAATAGTCAAGGTGTCACTCATGCAATATTTCTTGAGGAAAGTTACACGAATGACTTTAAACATTAAACTAGGTTGTTACTTTAGGAGCTTTCGAGAAATAATTAATAAAATTTATATTTTTATAATTAAATTTAAACTTAAATATTTTTAAAAATTATTTTATTAACATTTAGGTCGACCCAACTCGACTTGTAGACAAAAACTTTGGCTGATTTGATCGGGTTGGGCAAACAAGCTTACACATGGACAACTCTAATACAAATTTTAATAATGAGTAAGAATTTTTTATTACTATCATATTTGAATGATAAAAATAATTTATATATGTTAATTATCTATTATTTTGAATAATGTCATCAACTACATGAAGTAGAAAAATATTTTGATATTGATATGTTTAAAATGTTTATATTAAAAATGTAAAGCTTGGCAATTCCAAAGTTATAAGTATATGATAGATACTTGCATATAGATATACATGTATACACATTTTTTTTGAATAATTCAGATTGGACTGTATTTTTATTTAATCCATAAACAAAACAAAAGACATAAGTAGTTTATAAAATCCAAAAATAGAAAAATATATATTGTATTTCTATTTAAATATACATGTATACTTAGAATAAAATTATTAAAGCTAATATTGTAATTTTAAATTATAGAATTATCATAGAATTATCCAAAAATAGAATTATATATTGTATTTCTCCAGTCTATTTCTTCTTAAATCTCCAATCTTCATTCTCTCATCACAACTTAAAGCAAATTTAGGTGAAGAACAAAATTGATTTAGCTTATCAAAGTTGGGTTTTTTTTCTCATCTTTCATCTCACTTTTCGCTGGTCATTTGTCTTCTTGATGGGAATCTCTGAGAAATTTCTCTGGGATGTTATATAAATTTTTGTCTTTGTTCAACTCTTTGAATTGGAAAAAAAGAATGATGATGGTGATTAAGAAGAAAATTACAACAAGCAACAATGATGATGGCGGGAGTTGACGTGATATAGTTAGCTTTGGAGAGGGTAATTTTGGTAGGTACGGTGTCCGGTGAAAGCCATCGGTGGTGGTAGAATCGGCGGCGGCTAAGATTTATTGAGGAAGGGAAATCATGTGAAAAGGAGAAAAAGAAAATAAATAATATATATTTTTTAAACACGTGGCATATTTAATGTGCTACCTCGCGTTTAAGTTAGAATAATTACTTTTTATATTAATTATATGAATTTATTTAAATACTATTTTTTACATTTAAAACATTTTAAATATTTTCACACTTTTTTTTCTATATTTAACTAGTTTTTGATATCATATGCTCGTGAATGCTGAATATATGTATTTATATTTTTATTATTTAATAAAATAATTTTATTTTGTAATGATTATTAAAAATAATTAATATAAATAATATTTTAAAATTTTGTAACACAGGTGCATGTCTCGATCAATTAATAAAGTGTTAAACATATATGTATCGTTCTCACAATATTCGAATCTTAATATGCTAAGTACCAATTATTCAATTTTATCTAATGCAGATCAATAAATAAATTACAATTACAATTAAAAACAAACTTAGCAAATTATGAAGAATTTATTAAACAAAAACAATCAAAATTTCAAAGTTTCTCAATCAATTTTAAAGGTTGAGATCTCTAACTTTACCTAATTTAGCTAATAAATTATCTCTCATTCAATTGTTCAATTTATATAATTACTAACCCATGATTTAATAACATTAACAAGACCCTTCTAGTATCTATCGAAGTTAGTCATCTTTCCCTACTAGCTATATTTCAATGCTAGGCAAGTTGGGTGAAGTCACAAAGAATGAACCTATTGAGTTGATTAGGGCCTCAAATATATTCTTATCCTATCTGTTAATTAACTCATTCGTCTACGCTATTAAAGTTAATCTTAATCAATTCAATCTATATCTTAACCTAGATGTTCTCTTTCATAAGGAATTAGGGTTATCAAATTAATACAACTTAATGATCAGGCAAGTTGATTAAATAAGCACATAACTAAATAATTAACTACCAATGATCGAAACAATTGACGAGAAAATAAATTGATTTATTAAGAAATAGGATTCATCATTGTTCCAAGAAAATTGAGTTTAGCTCATATTGAGTTGTGAAAACAACATACAAAAAATATTCAAAACAAACTTATATCAATAAAAAGTAAAAAAATGCTAAAGATAAAATAATTTAGAAAATTAATGTCGAGCCCTCCGAATCCCTTTCTCTTTCTTCTTGTCTTTACAAATTTAAAGTTTCTCTTAGCGTGAGAAAGTTTTTCTTTTGCCTCTAAGTTGATTTCTTGCCCTTTTCTTTCCTCATTTTCATTTAAACTTCACTACCCTTGCTTTTAAGGTTCTTATTCACATCTTTCTGCCGCATGTAGAAGTTGCGGTGAGTGAACTATTTATTGCCAAAAAATTTTAATTGAAAAGCATACTTCCATCGCACTAAATTAAATTCCAATTCTCTCATTCTTCATCCAATACATACCATGGAAAAAAAAAATAACAAACAAGATCCAACTACCTCCAAAAATGATATAATTAATCCAAAAAAAATATTGAATGCAATAAAAATTCATATAAATACTCAAATTACCTCATAAAATACTATGGAAAAAACTACAATATCTCTAAATATGATAGTTATTAGACCCCAAACTTAATTTTTTGCTAAAACTTAGCAAAAGACAGAGAAAGATTTAACCAACTCAAAACCAGATCTACTAGTTCTAAATGTTCTCAAAAATTGCCTCAACGTCTCATATCAAAATCCAATTAAAACATTCTCCAAATTCTAAGTCATTTCTTACAATCAATGCCTGTGTGTGAATATTTGAATCTAACAATTAATATAGATAAAATTATAGTTGGGTAAAAATCATTGAAAAATGTATCATATGTTTATCCTTCCATCTATCTCTCCATTAATGTAGGATAAAACTTAGTCAAAAGTCAATAAAATTTTATTCGATTTGTAACATAGACTCGAGTTAATGTATAGATAAGAAGTTAATTTAAACTCAAACCCTGAGCATTAGTTACGTATGGATCGATGAATAGCAAAAAGTATTAACCCCAAATATCCCTAGATTAAGTGCCCAACTCATTTTCAGCTCTACTCTTTTCTACTCCCTACTTTATTTCTCCAACGTTTCAAGATAAAGCACAATCACAAACAAATAACTAAAATGAAGTGAAACAAGAGATTACTGCAACATAAGTATTTCTTTCATTTGTCAATGATGACATAAATACTTTCATTTTTTTCTTATTTTTTTTCTCATTATTATTATTTTGTCATTTGTTCCTTTTCCTTTTCCTTTCTTTAGAAGAGAAGCTAAAATACATGAAAGGAAATAAATAAAAACATCCACAAAGAACTAACCATCAAGTTTTATCTTCTTTGTCTTCGAAAATGCCCACCTTAATATCACAAAAATGTGTCTATTAAACGCTAAATACATAGGATCCCGTGTGTTGGTTTGATGGTCAAGGTGTTCAACATCCCGGGTGTGATCTGGGTTTGAGTCGCACTAATCACATTGTTGTTAGGACTTGATCTTCCTCTTGCAATTAAAAAAAATTACCAAATACTTAAAAGTAAATAAAAAAGGATTGAGAAAGTTAAACTCTAAGACTTAGTTTTGGCTAGACTATATATTAAGCAATTAAGCGCATAAGTTAATAAACAAGGAAAAGGGAATATAAAGGCTCAAATCATGGATGCTAGGAATATTCATATATACATGGTTGGTTTGAAAGGCCCAATCAGTCCAATGATGACTTAAATCATTCTTTGGATTAATTTTCACCTCAAGAAGATGTAAACAGATTTTAGGCTGAATTTCAACATAATTTACACAACTTGTAATTAATTTCTAAAATAATTACTAAATCAAAATAAGTGCTCACTCTTTTTAGGGAAACTAACAATGGAAAAACATGGTTGCATAATAACATTAAGGGTGGATTTAAATAGACGATGCGTTTATTTGCGATTAATATAAAAGTAAAATACGATACTGTAACGATACTTTAGCATTAAACAAGAAGTAAACTAAACACATCGCACCACATCCCACCGCCTATCCAAACCCACTCTAAAAATTGTAGAAATTTTGGGACTGTTCCTATTACAAAAGTTGCAGTTCTTACAATCTGGTTTTGAGCCACAATCTAAGAAGTGGGGTTGAGGATTATAGCACTTTCTATAAATCTACTTTTAATTTGTTTAATGATTCTTTAGATGGTGGTGATATTGAAAGGATTTGGTCATCTCATGTTATGATTGCTTCACCTTTTTGATTAGTGGTATCATATGTGGGCTTCTCCATTTGCAAATTTCTTGACTGAAGCCATGCATGTTTGTTTTATGTCTACCAAATATATATAATTATTTGATATATTGATAGTGGATTGAATTAAAAAATCATTAGATGCTCATAATGAGAGATGCAATGATATTTTAATCTCGTCTATAAAGTTAAAAGATTTTTCGTATCAAATAATCATTATATATAAAATTGTTTTATTTATTTTCGATTAAATTTAATTAACACAAAGCATGATAAATAAAGAATCAAACAAAACCAGATCAAAATGTACAGTTATTTAATAGTAAAACATGTGATTTAGGTAAATCAGGCTTTGATATGGAACTAAATAAATAACTTTTGAATACCAAAGTAAAAGTTATAATTTATAACATTTTTATTAAAAAAAAAAGTTTCGTAGTTAAAATGATATTTTTAAGATTCATTTATCATCTAAAGTGTTTTTCTATTTATATTGAGTATATAATTATTTTTAAAATAATTTATATCATATATATAACCTTATATATTTGAATTTGTAATGGTTATATTTTAATATCTAAAGTATAGATTATATATTTTTAAGGGATTAAATCAAAATTTTATTAATTTTAAGGGAGCCAAAATATAATTTTATTTTTACTAATTGAAAAATTCAAATGAACTAAATAAAAAAAAATTTATTTTAAAGAGGTCGAGGGTTTTTCCAGCACCTAAATACGCCACTGCACCCAATTAACAATTAGCATTTTTTTCACCTATCAATATTCTTTGTAGAAACTACTTCCACTATTCTAGGAAGGAGTTTAGGCCTAAGAAAGTGGAAAACGTTGGATTGAAATTCATGTGAAAAGCAGGCCACCAGGCTTCACATTTCCATTGATTTAGTGGTAAAACGTAGGTAGGATGAATAGTTTTCCTTTCTTCCCCTCCACACAGTTGATTTTTGGCTGACATAATACCTCACGGATTTTATAACTTTTGAATCCACCCGGTGAATTTTAAGTTTGGATAATTTCGATTTTGATTTGTTTTAAGTTGGTATTATTTAGATTTGGGTTTTGAGCTTTTAAATTCAGATTTTTAGAAATTTTGTTCATTTCAAATACAGATTATTTCGAATTATTTTTTTAGATTCGAGTTAATTTAAATCTAAATTGAATTGGATGAATATGAATTATTAATTTTTTAAGATTAAATTAAATTTAATCTAATTTAAAATTTCAAAATAAAATTTCGGATTCAAATCAAATTAACTCGCTTAATGAGAAGTAATCACTGATAGTTATTGGTTTCCTTTGCTAATGAAGTAATCAATAATAATTTATATAAAATATAAAGAGAATAAAAAAGTCTACATACAAATAGGATTAGGGGTTAACAAGTAGAAGTGAGAATGAGACAAATCAGGTTTAAGTCGAGCCTAAGCATAATATTAATATATTTTATATTTATTCAAGCTCGGCTCAGCTCCAAAACATAAAATTTTGTCTAAACCCACCCCTATTTACAAAAGATTAACTCAAACCTATTTTAAACTCGTCCATATTATTTCTTAAAAACTAGACTTTGTATCAATACTCAACAAAAATAATACTACATCAATAAAGACAATTAAACCAAAACTCGAAAATATCGAAAAAAATTGACTATTTTCAAAACTTAAAAATATTTGTTCCTCCTTGACTCTGATATCAGATATTCTCGAGGATTTGAGGATCGAGTGGATGGAAACATATGAAAATAATATTTTGAAATTAAATTTTTGTAAAATTAAGTTTGATTTGTTTTAAATTAAAAAAAAAAAACTTAAATTTTTTAAAGCTAGAAAATTTCGGAGAAACAAATTTTTTTTTTTGTATTAAGTGTTTGAAGTTGTGCCTTTTATTACAAAACTAAGAGTTTTTTTTATAAACACTCTTGCCTCTTTACAACATCTTTGTTTAGGTTACAACATCTTTGTTTAGGTAATCTTAACTTTTTTATCATTACGAAAATTACATAATTGCTACTTTTCAGATAATATATTCTTTGATTACAAACTTTTTTCTTTTTACAAAGAATCTTACTGTTGAATTTTGTAATTTTTTTTTGTAAAGTATCTTCATTGTTCATTGATGTTCATTGTAGATAATCTTCACGGTTCATCGTAGGGAATCTCCCATATTCATCTTTTGTTTTTACTTTGCAAGGAATCATTCATCTCTTGTTTCTGTAAAATATTTTTTTGTCATCATTTTTTTTTTTTTATTATTCAGGTGATAGTTATTGAAGTGGTATCGTTTGCAAGATCCACTTTTTTATTGAACGTCAAGAATTTCTCGTCTTCTGATCCAGAATCCATTAAACTGAGCATTTCGGCCATGAGTTTTTTGTATTTTTTTTAGTCTTGGCATGATCCAACATTGCACTAGCCATTGATTTTGTTTGACGGAATTTTGTTGTAGTTTGATTTGGGACCATGGACTTACATAATCTTGGATTCTTGTTGGAAAAACTATCCAAATACTTAGAATCATATTTTTTATCGTTAAATTTGTCCCACCATTTTGTTCTAAAATTTCGAACTAATAATGGAATTTTGACACATTGATTTTGTTCATAAGCGTAATTTCCAAGAAACAATTTAAGAAATACAAAATTTTGAGAAAAAATTGGAGTGTTCTGTAGATGTTTTTTGGTTCGGTTCAAGTTGAAATTTGTCAAAGAACCTAGGCCATAATTAGTTTTGAAATTTTTTTGGTAGGATATCAACAGATGATGATTCATATCAGTTCCACCATTCTTTAAATCAATTTGAGAATTTGAATCATGTGCCATATTTGAAATATACCAGCCAAAAATATCTCATATGTTGATTGTTCATTAGGAAGGCATTGTACCAAGCCGTTTGGTAATCTCAATATGTGAAATATGGGTGGTGGTCTATTTTGGTGGTAAATTTGGCTGGGAAATTCTTTGGAGAAATTGGGTTTCCATCCCCAATCTCTTGGTTGAAGAATTTTAACTATTTGAGCTATTTAATGAGTAATAAAATTTGGATATTTTAGGTCTGTGTAATGTTTGAACAATACTAATCTTATTTGAACCAGTATATTTTCATAATATTATTGAGGTTTTTGAGAGTTTAATGGCTTAAAATGTCATCATTTGAAAAGTTCTTTTATAAGAATATGTGGAGGTTTTTTTTTTTTAAATTCCTTTTCCATAATAATTTTTTTTTTCAAAGCATTTGTTTGGAAAATATTGTGAAGATTTTTTGATAGAAATCTGTGAAGATGCTACTTCTTTTGGGAAAACATTTTGAAAAGATCATTTTTTTAAAAATATTTTTGAGAGATTTTTGTTTGTGTAAACTAATCTCTTTATTTTTTGAAATCTTTGTTGTATCAACAGCAATTTGTTTGAGAGGAATTTTCTCTTTTAATTGAGAAAAAGCTAATGTTACTTCTAAAGATTGAGAAAGGGAATCAATCCAATTTTTTGATTTATGAACCAATTTCATTTGGATCTTGTGCATCTTGAAAAGATGCATTTTTGGAGGATTTTGATGAGGATTATGATCTCTCATTTTCTTCTTCAAGGCAAATTACATATCACAGCTTAATTGATTTTAAGGAAATTTGTGTTTTTGTGGATGATTCTTCTATTTTTCCTTTTCCTTTATTTCTGAGTTTGAGTGACATTTTTGAATAAACTCTATGGTGAGAAAATCAATAAAACAATTAGTTTCTCTTTTGATGTATTCAATGTCAAAACCAAATACGTTGAAAATTACTTGCCATCTTGCAAAAATCTATTTTAAGGCAATAATTTGAACATATTTTTGTAAAACTTCTTTTGCTAATTTGCAATCAATTTGAAAAAAAAAATTGGTTTAATAAATCACTTTGAAATTTCGTAATACATAAAACAATTGATAATTTTTTTTTATAGTGATCTGGACTATTTGCTCTTTTCCTCCCTTAATTTGTTTTAAGATCCCACCTTACCCTATTTCAGAACCATCTGTTTCTACTATATTGGGGGCATTTGGATAACCTAAATGTAAACAAGAAAATTTAGTAATTTTTTTTTTTTAATTTGGATAACAATATTGGTGTGGTCACTTGTCTAAGGTTGTGAATTTTTTTTGAGCCTATCATATGAGGGCTTACATAATTTGCTAATACATGAATAAAAAAATCTATGACATAATTGAGGCTTCCTAAGAACTTTTGTATTTAGACTTTATCAGGGATTTGGTTTGAGATTTGCTGACAAATTCTATGGATATTTCTATTAGGGTAATGGTTCTTTGAGTAATGTAATGACTTAAAAACCTTATTTTGGTTTGAAACAAACTTATCTTAGATTTAGAAACCATTAAACTATTATTATTTTTATGATTTTGACAAAGATGGATAGATATTTGACGTATTTTTCTAAATTTTAAGAATATACTAACACATCATCAATGTATACTATCGTTAATTAGGACTATTGGTAAAAAATATCATTCATTATTCTTTAAAATTTGGATGGAACATTTTTAATTCAAAAGACATCACGTTCCATTCATATTGCCCAAATGGTACAATAATTGTCGTTTTGTATCTTTCTTCTTCTTTTATTTAGATTTATCAAAATCTTGATTTCATGTCAAATTTTGAGAAAATATTTTCATTGCAAAGTTTTTGTAAATTTTTTATTTATTTTGGATTGGGTATCTAATCCATTTCAAAGCTTGATTGAGAGGTTTGTAATTAATGACTAATCTTGGTGTTCCTCTTTTAAGTTCTGCATTTTTCATCACATAAAATGTTAAACAATTCCAATGAGAACCACTTTTTCTGATTAATTTTTTATTAAGAAGATATTATATTTTCTTTTTACAAAATTCTTCCGTTTCTTTGTTCATTTGTATTGGTTTTGCTTTTGTTAGTAATGTTACTTAATGTTTTTTTCCTATTCCAAAAAACATTAGATGTTAAAACAAATTGTTGATTCTATTTCTTCTTTAATTTGATTTATCCTTTTTTGAACTTTCTTTTTTTTTTTTAATTGTTCAGTCAATTTTTAAAACATATTTATTTAAAAAAAAAAAGAAATTTGTTTCTATTTATGATTAATTAAATTGTTGATTTGCGCATTATGGATGGGTAAAGATTTTAATAGGTTGATATTTTTTATTTTAAGTTTTGCTACAAAAAGAAATTCGTCTTTAGTATTTATAATCTTGGTAGAGATTAAATTATTTGTTGCTTTCATGGCTTGAGTAAAGATATGAATGGGGTTCCTAATATGACACATTAGGTAATATTTTTTTATCATCAAAAAACATGTTTGATATTTTATACTTTGGTCATAGATATCTGTATTGGAGATTTTATAAATAATTTTGAGTTTTTTTTTACTATTTCACTACAGGGAAACAGGTTTTTACCGGTAGGAATGTTAGTAGTCATGAGACTTGCAAGCCTCTCACACTGTCGATCCAAAGTGGCAATCCAACGTAATTTGATACGTTTTCAAGATTCATATAATATTCTAAACTGAATTTGGGCAAATTAATCAAAGAAATGGGACATATGACTTCCCCGTGATTTGCTTTCAAAAGCAATATGAGCATCAGGCCCTATTAGCAAGAATTTGTATATACATACTGTAAAACAGATGAAAGTGTACACACTTTGATTGGGGAAGAGATGAAGTCACCTGTTGAACACAGGTAGGAGGGAAGTAGATTTGCATAGCAAGAATTCCCACATTCTTAGCCAATGCTCACTCTAACTATCAAAAAAAAAGATGAGCTTTTTCAAAAACAACGAAAAAAAGGTTCATGTCAAAACATTTTAAAAAAATGAAATTAAACAAAAAGAAGGATTAGAGAGACGAACCCTATACGGAACTTAACTAAAAAATTAACATTTTCGTCGGTATTTCTATTAAAATAATAATTTGACTATTTTTTAAAAGTTAATGGTCAAATTAAACTCTTTCTAAAATGTTGAATGCCAATTTTAACTCAAAAAAATTAAGAATAAATTGACAAAAAAATATAAATATTAAAGGATTATATAAAACCATGATTCCACATCATCCTATCCCTTTCCAATAAAAAAATGACAAATCAAAATTTTTCTCTTAATTTTCAGTTTTTTACGCTTGAAAAAATTCAAATTCAATTAAAAAAGCTAAAAATTAAGAGAAAAAAAAATTGATTTGTCATTCCTCTATTGGAAAGAGGATGTTGTTCATCCTAGGGGTCCCGGGTTCGAGTGCCTGCGTGTGCAAGGTGTGTGTGCGTTGTCAAAGGGATAAGAAAGTATGAATAGATATTATTATTAGTTAATTGTTAATATTATTAGTTAATTTAATTTAAGATAAAATAAAATGTAAATAAATTCGCGGCGTTTATGGGAAAACGCCGCTATTGCTTACCTTTAACGGCGTTTTTCCCATAAACGCCGCTAATGCTATTACCTTTAGTGGTGTTTTTCCTATAAACGCCGCTAATGCTCTTATTTTTTTGCGGCATTTTCTCACAAACGCCGCTAATGTTCTTACTTTTTGCGGCATTAGCGCCATTTTCTCATAAACGCCGCTAATGCTCTTATCTTTTGCGACGTTTTTCCCATAAACGCAGCTATGGGTTTACCTTTTGCGGCATTTATGAAAAAACGCCACTATTGCTTTACTTTTTGCGGCGTTTTCGGTCCAAACGCCACTAAAACCTGTTTTCCTGTAGTGTTTGCAGCTTTAAGAGATTCTGATGTTTTGTCATAATATTTTGTTAGAATTATCCCTTCTCTAATGCAATTTTGATCTGCTCCTGTGTGAAAAAAGGCCATTGTTTTCAATTGAAATTCATTATTTATAATAAGATTTATTTTTATTAAATATCTTTGGATAAATACGTTAGTGAGAATCATCATAAATTCTTATGTATTTTTTCAAGCTCGGGTTCAGCTTCTGAAGAACTATGTTTTGGGATTTCATGTTTTAAAGTTTGCATTTGTTTTTTCATTTATTTTTGTTCATTTTTAAGGCTAAATAAGACTTATATGTCAAATTTTTTAATTAGGACTTTAGGCCGTTTTTAACTTTATTTAGGGAAATAGGCTGTTTTTATAGAGAGTGTATGAAAGCGCATTCAATTGGACGTACTTTCTGCATAGGTGGCAGGAAAGCTCGTCCAGCTATTTTATTCATAAATATATTGTTTTCAATCTTTTTAATTAATAACTCTTTTATTCATAAAATTAAATAATATGTAATAAAAATATATATTTTACATATATCATTATGTTAAAAATATTTGAAATTAATAACTCCTTTATATATAATATAAACATCAACTAATTTTTTTAAATTTTTTTAAAATTTCTTTATATAATATTTATATGTCAAACATTTATTTTCTCCATGTATATTGTGGGTATGGTAATTTCTATTATTATGAAATGAAATAATTATTATTTTTATATGTAAAATATTTCAAATATCATTGTTTTTTCATCTACATTGTGAGTATAATATTTCAAATATTTTTATAAGTGAAATATTTTAAATACACATACAAAAATATTTATAAATACACATACAAAAATATTTACTACACTCATGACATGGATTGAAAAATAAATATTACACGTAAAAAAATTATATTTTCTAAAAATAATCATATTTTTAATAATTATTTGATTTTATGAATAAAACATTTATTAATTAAAAAGAGGGTTTTTTTACATAAATAATATAAAATAAATAAATAAATATCATAATAGGATGAGGGGATTAATATTAAAAAAATAGGCAAATGCAACAGTGACTAATTGATGCTGCCTGACCAACCGGTGGTATCGCTTTCATATGTACAAAAATTAATCTTTTTAGGTGCAGCCCGACCAATCGATGACACCCATATTTAAAACCCAAAATACAATTTTTTTTAATAGTATACGTATAAAAATGAAAAAATTATATTTTTATTGATATTACTGATATGTCAAGCGGTACCCAATTATTTTTAATAATATATATTTTTAAGCTGAAAAGAAAAACATTGGTAGTTTAATTTTTGGGTATTAGAACCCGGGCTCGTGATAAACGGGTCACATCCGTGGCAGGCCGTCAGGTCGGTGTCGCTTGATAGCCCAGTGGCACCGGCCTAACGGCCTGCCACGGATGTGACTCGTCGGTTACGGGCCCGGGTTCTAATACTCGAAAATTAAAGTACAAGTGTTTTTTCTCTTTAGCATAAAATAATATATTTTTTATTAAAAATAATTAGATATTGCTCGACACATCGACAGTACCAATAAAAAATATAATTTTTTTGTTTTTATACGTATACTATTAAAAAAATTGTATTTTGGGTTTTAAATACGGGTGTCGTCGATTGGTCAGTCCGTGACACCCCAAAAATTTGAACCTTTCGATTTGATTTGTGTCGATGAACTGTCTCTACTTTTGTGGTTATGTACTCTGTTTGTTACTTGAGAATTTAGGTTCGAGTTGTGTGTTTTGGAAAAGTTTCGCTTTCTTTTTCTGAACCTCGAACTTTAAGCTTGTGTCTTAAATTTATTTTTGTGCACTTTGATTTCAATGATGAGCCTAGTGGTTTAATGGTCATGCACTTGTTTGTCTTCCTTTTGGTCGTGGATTCGAGTCTCCACGTATGTGTGAGGAGATATATTTTTGCTCCTTACCGTGGAATTGGTCCTTGGTTTTAAAGTTGGTTTTCTAGTTAACTTGAAAACTCCTAAAATAGGAGAACTCCATTATTGTTCTTCCTTTTTGCTTTGTTCTCATTTTGACTTTTTATTTCTTGACGGAACTCCTTTGTTGCTTCCTTGTGTGTTAATTGTTATTGTACGTGCACTGTTGCTTACCTCGGTACAAATTAAGGTTGGTTAAACTGCATAATTTTGTTCTTCGTTTGCATTATGTGGTTTGAAGCATCTTCAAATTGTTCAAGTAGTGAATATTTGATCTTGATGGTAAATTGTGTTTTAGGTGCATTAAGAGAGAATCGGGACGTGTCCAACGTTCCTCGCACTATTTAAGGTCGGATAAAACGTCATCATGTTTTGGCTGGGAAATTATGTTGGAGGTCTACACTATCGTTGCGTGACAGGTAGGGTATTAGAATCCCTTGAGTTTCCTTGTATTTTCTGTAATTTTTGCCTAAAAATGTTGTAACACTCAAAGCCCAAAAATCGTCACCGATTAGGGTTCCAGTGTCTTACTATCCATTATTCACTTTTCATCTTTAACATCATGTTATTTAGTCTTATTTATTAAAGAAATTCACTCTACACGTCATATATAGTCATTTGATTATAAACATAATTCAACAGAGGCAAAAAGGGTCAATTACGACATTTTTGGAGACTTTTACCGGTACTTGTTGGACAAGTATCGGTAGTTGTCAAGTCAATAAACAGTTCAGGAATAGTGCAAACTTCTATTGATACAAGTGACAGTTCTACCGATACAAGTGACTCTTCTACCAAAACAAATCTTACTTCTACCAATACTAAAAACTCCAAAGAGCTAAAAGTCTCACCTTGCAACTTCTACAGATACAAGTATACAAATTACCGACACTTCTAAATATATAACTATCGATACTTGCTATTCAACTACCGATACAACCTAAGTCAGTGAACAACCTCTCTTTTACCTTGTACTTCTATCGATACATGCATGGATTCTACTGAAACAAGTATGCAAAATCTCAAGAATCATTCCAAAACACAAATTTATCAACTCAAAACATTCATGACTTCAATATGCATTAAGCCAACACAAAATACATAGATTCCAAGTCCTTACATAGTACTTTTAAGTCTATATTTCAACTTGCACAACATGCATTACTACATTCGATATTTCATTAACACAACAAGGTTTTCGCAATCTCATTTACAGAAAGCAAAAGATAATATCATCCTAGTACATGCCATAAGATCGAGTGATATAAAAACTACTAACGAGCTCCGCGATAGTGTGACTTCTGAGAGATGATGATCCGATCTTCAATCAGCAAAACAATCTACAAAACAACAATATCTTTGGTAAGCTTCATAGCTTAGTAAGTTCGATAGTTTTAAAGAATTACCAAAAATTAGTATAAAGCAGCTATAACTCAACCGACCCAAGATAGTCCCATTGCTTTCTCGAGTCAATTACAAACTTTCACTTTCTTATCTATAGCTTTTCTATTACTAGTACCCAATGCTGCTCACACGAGCTGTCGATGACTTGCAACATATACGGTACCCCAACAATCGGTATAGTAACTGTCTGTAAACTGTTTTCTAATGATGCTGCTCACACAAGCTGTCGGTTGTATGCATAAAGTATAAGTCACAGCCATCGAAGGGCCTATAATCCATTTAGGATCCATATCTCTTTTCTGAATCACGATGATGCTCACATGAGCTATTGAGGACTCATAACATATGCGGTACCCTAACCATCGCATCGATACCTTTTCAACGGCATAAAGCCTACTATCTCTTTCGTTTCATTTCTTCGATCTCTTCAATTCCGAGTGCTTCTAATTGTTGAACAATGAAAATATACTTACAAGAAATGTTAAGTAAAAATTTACGTTACAAACTTACCAGACGAACTTGCAGTTACGATTAGACTTCAAGGACTACTCCATCAATTTCCCTTTCCCGCGATCTGAAGCACAATCATAGTCTACATCCACAAATCATCCAATTCTCACTTTAAATCACATAATTGAGTCATTCAACACAATTTAGTCCTTTTTGGGAAAATTACAGCTTTACCCCTAATATCTTCCTTTTATTCAATCTAGTCTTTTCAACACGAAACATGCAAAATAACCCTTTCTCTTACACAATCAACCTTAGTCAAATTCTCTAGGGTGTTTATCCAACCCCTTCACACATTCATTTGCACAAAATACATGTATTTTCATCATTTTCACATTTTAGTCCCTAAACCCTTCATATAAAATCTCTTTACAAAAATATCTAAATAAAGTATCAAGCATTGAAATCTATCAAAAACTTTCAAGAAAAATTATTTTCAATAATGGCAAGTTTCATAACATTTGACAGATTCACAAATTAGTCATTGCATAAGCTAAATTAAGCTGATACAGACTCAAAAACACAAAAATTACTAAAAACGATTAACATTTTCTTACTTAAATCAAAGCTCAAATTTTGGGGATGAAAACCCTAACTTCTCTTGCCCTAACCGTGTAAAGGAAGAAGAAACAAGTGAATTTTCTCTATTTTCTTCTTTTAATTCCCCTTATATAAAAGGGTAATTTTGTAAATAATTAGACTTTCTTAATTAGTTTAGTTAATCATTTGTTTAACTTCAATTAATCTCACCTATTCCCAATTATTTTACATCATAATGCAGTCACTAATATACTTTGGTTTATTTGTTCATTTAATCTTTCTAATTTATTAACTCTACTTTTGTACCTTTTACGATTTAGTCCTTCCTACTTAATTCACTATCTAACATAAAAATTTCCTATTCAAATTTTAATGTGATGCTAATGGCATTGTAAATATTAAGATAAATAATTTTTTGACTCTACTCATCGGAGTTGTGATCTTGAAATCACTATTTTCGATACTATTGAAAATCAGGCTGTTACAAATGCTGCTATTCGAAGGCACACAGATTGCCACACTGGCGTATGTCCATGCCGTGTGCCATTTAAATATGCTTCAGGGAACACACAGGCTGAGCACACGGGCGTGTGTTAGACAATGTGTGCATATTGTTTTGGAAAATAGCATACAGAGGACACATGAGCTGGACACACGGGCGTGTCCCAGACTGTGTGTGTATACTGTGTTGAGACACACGAGCTGGACACATGGGCGTGTGCTAGACCATGTGGATATATTGTTTTGACATATCAGGTATAGTGGTCACACAAGCTAGAACACGCTCGTGCATTAGACCGTGTGTAGTGCATAATCAAGTGTAAACTCTGTACGAAGCATCTGTAACTTAACCGTGGAAGTGTATGACCAAACTGCTTAGCAAAGGTTGTAATGCATGAATCCAGCTAGTGTCTATGAGCAGAAATAAGTGACTAAACTGGCAGTGATATTGTAAACACTGCAATACTATTACTTAATTGGAAGTGACACTGTAAACACTACAATATTACCACTGAACTGGCAGTGACACTGTAAACACAGCGATATTACTACTAAACTTGCAGTGACACTGAAACACTGCAATGTTACTACTGAACTAGCTGTAACACTATAAACACAGCTAGACTACCAAGGAACTGTGGTTCAACTATCTAATTAGTCGAGATCTGTGAATCTGATTATAGAGCTGTATAAATGTTCTATAAATTATGTTAATGAGATATACAAAATATCATTATGTTTCACACTGACTTATTTAATGATGTTTCAGGGTCTTCCTAAACTTGATGGCCGGCAGATGAGGAACTCGGTAAAAAATGCTAGGACTTATAGGGTTTATAGCTAAGTTAGTAGTATGCTACTGCTGAAAGTTAAGGTTAAAACTTTTGAGACATGTGTTTACTCTTTAACTTGCTGTTGAATTTATGTTATGTGTTTAACGAACTTGTGATTATGACTTAAGCTACGAATTTCTTTTTATAAGCTGTTATATTTTCTTGTGGTAACATTGTAACGTTCTGAACTTTTTCGTTTCGTCTAGACCGAGTTTAGGGTGTTACACGGCTGCACCTAGAAAATCAATTTTTTTACATAGGAAAGTGATGTCACCGATTGCTTAGGCGGTACTAATTAGTTACTGTTGCATTTGTAAATTTTCGGTAATATTAATATTCTTGTCCTATTTTTGTTTTTATTTATTTATTTTATATTATTAATGTAAAAACCCCTTAAAAAGATTAATTAAAATAAAAAAATTGAAAATAATATATTTATTAATTAAAAATAAAAAACTTGAAACAATATGAAATTAAAAGAGTTTTTACATAAATAATATAAAATAAATAAATAAATACCAGAATAGGATATTGATATTAATATTAATGAAAATAGGCAAATGCAACAGTGACTAACTGTTTCCGCCTGACCAATCGGTGACACCCGCATTTAAAACCCAAAATACGATTTTTATTAACAATATACGTATGGAAACGAAAAAAAATATTTTTATTGGTACTGCTGATGTGTCAGGTGATACCCAAATTTTTTTAATAAAAATATAATATTTTAAGCTGAAAAGAAAAAAAAACATAGGTATTTTAATTTTCAGGTATTAAAACCCAGACCCGTGACTAACAAGTCACATTCATGGCAGGCCATCAAGTCGGTGCCGCCTGACAGGTCGATGATACCAACCTGACGGCCCACCACGGTTGTGACTCGTCGATCACGGGCTCGGATTTCAAAACCCGAAAAATTTATTATATCAGTTTTTTTTTTACTTTCTTCTTACCAGTTTTAACTTTCTGTTTTAATTGTTCAGCTTTAACACCTAAGGCATATGTGGGGGTTTAGGTGTTAAAACTGAATAATTAAAGCATGTGTGGGGTTAGGTGTTAAAGCCGAACAAGTAAAGCTAGTAAAGGTGTTTAGATGTTTCAGCAATTAAAGCTGAAAGTTAAAGCTGGTAAGAAGAAAATAAAAAAAAATTGATATAATAAATTTTTCAAGTATTGAAACCCAGGCTCGTGATCGAAGGGTCACATCCGTGGCAGACCATTAGGCTGGTGCTGTTGGGCTTTCAACGGATGTGACCTCTTAGTCACGGGCCCGAGTTTTAATACTCAAAGTTAAACCACCATTGTTTTTTTTCTTTTTAGCTTAATATATATATTATTACAAATAATTGGGTATTGCCTAACACATCATCGATACCAATAAAAATATAATTTTTTTTTGTTTTTATATGTATACTATTAAAAAAAGATGTATTTTGGTTTTAAATACGGGTGTTTTTGATTGGTCAGACTACACACAAAAAATTACTTTTTTAACATAGGAAAGTGGTGCTGCTGATTGGTCAGTTAGCACTAGTTAATCACTGTTGCATTTGCCTATTTTGTTAATATTAATCCGTTATCATTTTCAAGTAATTATTTATTTATTTATTTTATATTATTTATGTAAAAAAAACTCAAATAAAAATTATAAATGTGTTTAGAAAAGGGGAATTGAACTAAATAAGCTAAAATGTTAAAAACATTGATTAAATAAAGAGAAGCTTAAAACAATATGAAATAAAACTTATAAATGCGAGTGGGAGAGGAATCGAATTTGAGACTCAATGATAAAACCATCAGCATTAACCATCAACATCGAAACTGGGACTCAAGGACAAAATCAGCGCACCCAGTTAGACGCGTCTTCACACACACTCTCCAAAAATGGCCTATTTCCCTAAATAAAGTTAAAAACAACCTAAAGGTCTAATTAAAAAAAATTGGCATATAAGCCTTATTTAGCCCATGTCGAAACTATCATTTTTTGGAAAACGACGTGTCTCGAAAAAAATCATTTTTAAAATTGATAAATAATGGAAGTCGCCACCAATCCTTTATTCGGTGTGATTGGATCACCACAAAACGTTTTAAAAGCCGTTTTGAAAACATGTAGGTCTTCGAAATCCGGAAAAATAGGTTCGGGAGTCGGTTACTCATGAGGAAGGATTAGCACCCTCATGCGCCCAAATTGGTACCGTATTGATTATTTTCGAGTCTTAATTTGTGACATTTAAAAGTTCAAATAAAGCTTAAAATACGATCCTTGAATGCACGAGTTAAGTTTAAAAGAAATTGAGTTTGTTTGAAAATCCCGCTACTTCAGAGTGATCGAGGAAGAAAAGCTACGTCCAGTGAGTTAGGACACGACATTTCAAGATTCAGAAATAATGAGCTTTCCTTTGTAAAACCTTTTGAAACTTTTGCGAGAAGGATATTTGATTATCTCGATTTGAAGAAAGGTTACACCTAGTAAGTTAAGGCGCAATATTTCGGAATCGAAGATAAGAAAACATTGCCTCGATTAAGGGTATTCAATTACTTCAATTTGAAGAAAAATTGCACCTAGCGAGTTAAGGCGCAAATTTTCGAAACCCGAAATAAAAGAATATTGCCTCGATTTTAAAGTTTTTATGAAAACAGATAATTTCGAAAACAAGCATGCGAGTTTGACAAGAATAAACAGTTAATGATGGATATTAAATAATGCGAAGCAAGGTAAATAAGAAGATAAGTTATTCACGAAAGAAATCAAGGATACAGAACACGAGTGCATAATAAAAATGTAATTGTTGATGAGAAAGAAGAAAAGGTGCAATCGGAGTTTGAAATGAGACCTTTCGGATGCCCGGGGGCAAAATAGTAGTTTTGAGAAAAAAATGGAGATTTTGAAAAAAAGGGAATTTTAAACATTCGGGGGTAAAAGGGTAATTTTGGTAGATTCAGGGTCAAAAATGGGATTTTTGGAAGTTCGGGGGTAAAATGGTAATTTTTGGAAGGTTCGGAGTAAAAAATGGGATTTTTGGAAGTTCGAGAGTAAAATGGTAATTTTTGGAAGTTTCGAGGTCAAAAATGGAATTTTTGGAAGTTCGGGGGTAAAATGGTAATTTTGGAAGGTTTTGGAGTCAAAAATGGGAATTTTGGAAGTTCGGGGGTAAAATGGTAATTTTTGAAAGTTTTAGGGTCAAAAATGGGATATTTGGAAGCTCGAGGGTAAAATTGTAATTTTTGGAAGTTTTGGGGTCAAAAATGGGATTTTTGGAAGTTCGGGGGTAAAATGGTAGTTATTGGATAGCTTAGGGATCTCCGGGGTAATAAAACCAAAAAACAGGCGACACGTGGCAGCCCTTGAGGCATCTGGAAGTCAGAGGACCCTTTTGAAAACTAATGTAAATTTCTGGGGCAATTTTGTAATTAAAACGGACTTGATTTAAGGATTAAATTAAAACAAACTAAAAATAAAAGGGACCGTTTGTAGAAATAAGCCTAAATAATGACACGTGGCAGCCTCTGGTGCTTTCAAAGGGTTGAAGGATTAAATTGAAAAGCATTGAAAATTATTGGGCCAATTTAAAATTAATTGAAAGTACGAGAAGGATCTGATTGAAAATTTGAGAAAAAACGGAATGACCAAATGCATAAATATCCCTTTTCTCAAAAACACGCGGATCTTTTAGGCGGGTCGGGTTGAATCGGGTCGGGTCGAATCGGGTCGGGTCGAATCGGATCGACCATGGGTAAAGGCTTAAAATAACGCCGTTTTGGGGCTAAAACTCAGCCCCCAAAACGACGCCGCTTTAAAAACTTATAAGTACCCCCTCTTAGTGAAAAAAAATCATTTTTCCTTTGATTTAAAAAAAAAGGGTTTTCTTCCTTTTTATTCTCTCCTCTGCTCTCACGCCGGCAGAGCTTCGGTCCGCGTCCGACCGAGCTCCGATCATCGGCCCGTCGCGATTCCGTAGCCACGCGCCGTTGTGCGCCTCCGCCAAGGCAACGTCCGATCGCCCACGCGACCTGCATCTCCGGTCACCGGTCTGTAGCCATGCGCCGTTGTGCGCTTCCACCAAGACAACCTCCGACCGTCCACGCGCCCCACATCTTCGGTCACCGATAAGTTCAAAAGTCTCCTTTTACGGTTATTTATTATTATTTTTTAGAAAAAAACATCTTTCTCGTTCAAAATATTTCATATTATACCCTCTTTTTTAAAAAACTCGTTTGATGCTCTGCAGGTTGGTATACACCCAAAATATGGACGACGATCGGAGGTGGCTTCGATAGAACTCCGGCGATGGCGTTGCAAAGGGAGTTCCCTTTTTTGTCTTTTCACTTTCTTTTTATTTATTTAATATTATTAAAAAAATTATTAATGTCATTTATTACCCCCGTCTTTTATTAATGTCATTAATAATAATAATAATAATATTATTATTATTATTAATGCCGATTAATAATAAAACTAATAAACTTTAAAATAAATGCACCTGATGATAACATAAATAACATATTAACGGATTTTATTGTTCTTTGAAACGTTTTGCATTTCTACGAGTCAAATAAATGCATAATAAACATACCTGTATTCACAGTTATGCTGGGAAGTCTGTTTTAAATGTGGGGGTTGATTGCTTCAGATTCTTCGTATTTGGCTTGGAAATGTTTGCTGTTTCTTTTTAAGATTCGAAGGAAATTGTTTCTCTGTATTGATCTTTCAGAAATTCCTCGTCAAAAAACTTATAAGAGTTCGAATCTGGTTTTATACCCAGATTTAACATCATTATTTTTTGTCTCACACAACTAAATGTTTGTCTTGTCTCCTTTTGCAGGTTACAGCGACGGTGGTAGCAGCAGTGGCGGTGGCAGGTGAGCAGTGGTGCAAGTTACTGGCGGGCAATTAGGCTGCTGACGTGGCGGCCTCTAGTTAGACGTGGGTGGATGGCAACAGCAGTGTAAATTGGGGTAGCAAAAATTAGGGTTTGACCTTGTTTTAGCCTAGTTTGGGTCATTTGGGCCCTTTTAGGATCTGTTGGGATCAGACCCAGTTTGGGCTGTTCTATAATTTGACTTTGGGTCGTTTTAGGTCCAAGAATGTAATTTGGACTTTTTGTAATTATTTTGGACTTTTGTATTTGGGTTTTATTTATTTTAAACTTTAAATTTGAAAATAATTTTAAACTTAAATTAAATTTAAATTTTAAAATAAATTTAAATTTTTAAACAAATTTAATTTTAAAATAAATTTAAAGGGAGTGGGCCCAGTCAGAATTTGGGCTTCAACTACTGCCCCTCTTTGCTCGTTGTTGTGTAACGGGAACAAAGCAAAGATCCAAAAGCAAGCCCAATTTTGTCAAGTTCCATTTCTTAGTTGTTCTTTCTTCAACTGGTCCACCCTTTGCTTTACGTCTGTCGCTTAATTTCACTGCATCAATTTCTCTTCATTTTTTATGTTGTGATTTCATCTTGCTCTTAGATAATTTCAAAAAGACAAAATTTTGCTACTGTGATTTCATGTTGTGAAATTTCAAGGAGATTGGAGTTCATGTTGTGAAATTTCATGTTGTGAAATTTCAAGGAGATTAGAGTTCATCACCGTAGTCTCTGAGTTTGGTTTCATTGACTTGGCCTTCTTCTCCGTATCTCATCAGGAAGATGACTGCATTATTTGTTTTGATTCATTTCTCTGTGTTCCACCAGGGTTTGGTTCACTTTTCTGTTATCTCCTCTGGGAGCTAACCGCTTTATTGCTTTGATATGCTTCTCAGAGTCTCATCAGGAAGCTGTGGTTCGAAAACTTGCTCACATCGAGCGTGGGTTTGGTTTGGTCTTCTTCTCAGTATCTCATCAGGAAGATGACCACGTCGTCTATTTCAATTCGCTTCTCTGTATCTCACCAAGAAGACGAATTTGGTTCACTTCTCAGTACCTCATCTGGAAGATTTGCTCGTTTCGAGCCTCGTTTGGGTCTTCTTCTCAGTGTCTCATAAGGAAGATGATCCCATCACTGTTTCAATCCGCTTCTTTGTATCTCATCAGGAAGACGAATTTGGTTTACTTCTCAGTACCTCATCTGGAAGATTTGCTCGTTTCGAGCCTCGTTTGGGTCTTCTTATCAGTGTCTCATCAGGAAGATGATCCTATCGTTGTTTCAATCCGCTCCTTTATACCTTATCAGGAAGCTAATTACATCGACACGCTTCTCAGTATCTCATCAGGGAGCTGTGGTTCGAAGATTTGCTCATGTCGAGCATGGGTTTGATTTGGTCTTCTTCTCAGTATCTCATCAGGAAGATGATCGAGTCGCTTGTGCGTATCGCAATTTGCCCCGTGATTAGGGTAAAGTTTTGGGTTCCCGTATCTCTTCAACCTTTTCCTCGGTGGTCTTAATGATTCATCCCGTCATGTGGCGAGGATGTGACCTGCGAAATATGCTTCTATGGGCCTATATGTAGGACTGTATGAGAAAGCCATAATTAGAATGAATTAGATGCTCCTAACTTGCATGAATGTGCATGATGAATGTCAGACTTGTTTATTAGGTTGGCATGGTTCGTTGCCTGTCCGAATTCTACTTTTGATGTGCTGCTCTATCCTTTTCGGGTTGCTACTTGTTTTTAAGCTTGTCTTCCAGTTGATGGTCTTGTTTCGGGCTTCTTGTAATTTCTGAAAACTCCAGAATAATGCTCATTACTTTTTGTGTGATTTATTAGTTCATTACCCGTTATTTAGATGCAAAATGTTTGACAAAATTGTGCAGAAACAAAGTCGTGTTCCAAGATTCTATTAAAAGAGGATCGAAGGAAACAATTATTAAAAGGAGGATTAAAGGAAACAATCATTAATTGAAAATTGTCAAGTATACAAGGAAGAATAATTGGTTGCCCCAGATATCGCAAAATGAGCTACTCTGCGCCACCTTGTTTGAGAATCACTCCCAATCTCTGATGTGTGCCTAGAAGATTTAGAGTGCCTTGTTGATATTTCAAGTTGTAACCTTCCTTTTTCTCGTCGACCCGTTCTTTGGACCTGAGCCGCCTTTTGCGGGTTTTCAACTCAAAGTTCCTTTGGTTTCAGGACGCGCTTTGTGAGCTTTCATCCTGAACCCTTTTTTTTTTTTAGAACGCCCTTTGCGGGTTTTTTATCTCAACTCTTATTTTGTTTCTAGGCAAAGTATTTTTTTATCGAGTCTGAATTAACGGGGTTGTACAGCTCCTTGCCGTCCATCTCTGTTAAGATGAGAGCTCCTCCTGAGAAAGCCTTTTTTACCACGTAAGGCCCTTCTTAATTGGGCATCCATTTCCCACGAAAATCTTTATGTATGGGAAGTATCTTTTTCAAAACTAGATCTCCCTCATAGAATTCCCTTGGACGAACTTTTTTGTCGTAAGCTCGCATCATTCTTTTCTGGTACATTTGGCCGTGGCGAATGACTTTTAATCTCTTTTCCTCGATTAAATTCAACTGGTCATATCGAGCCTGGACCCATTCAGCCTCGTCAAGTTGAAGATCCGTTAAGACTCGAAGGGAAGGTATTTCAACCTCAATAGGCAAGACTGCTTCCATACCGTATGTCAACGAGAATGGCGTTGCCCCAGTAGAAGTTCTGACAGAAGTTCTGTAGGCAAAGAGAGCAAATGGTAGTTTTTCGTGCCAGTCCTTGTAAGTCTCAGTCATTTTGGCCACAATCCTCTTGATATTCTTATTAGCTGCCTCCACAGCTCCATTCATTTTTGGGCGATAGGGAGAGGAATTATGATGCTTAATTTGGAACTGTTCACAAACTTCTGCTATCGTGCTGTTATTCAAATTAAGGGCATTATCGGATATGATCCTTTCGGGCATTCCATATCGGTAAATGATTTCCTTTTTCAGGAACTTGCTAACCGTAGACTTGGTAACATTTGCATATGAGGTTGCCTCTACCCATTTAGTGAAGTAGTATATCACCACAAAGATAAATCTATGGCCATTAGAAGCTTTTGGAGAAATCGACCCGATGACATCAATGCCCCACATAGATTAAGGCTAGAGAGAGGTCATGACATGAAGATGTGATGGAGGTACATTGATCTTGTCTCCATATATCTGGCATTTATGACACTTCTTGGCATAATTGATGCAATCCCCCTCCATACTAGACCAGTAATACCCAAATCTCATTATTTGTCGGGCTATCGTGAAACCGTTGGCGTGTGTCCCACAAATGCCTTCGTGTACCTCTTTTAAAATCTTTTTTGCTTCGATTGCATCGACACACCTCAGCAACACTTGATCTTTTCTCCTTTTGTACAAGATTTCCCCGTCTAGGACATATTCACTGACTAGTCTTCGTAGTGTCCTTTTTTCATTTTCTAAGGCTTGCTCGGGATACTTTTGATCTCTCACAAACTGAAGAACATTCTGGTACCACGGGTGATCATCTTTTCCCTCTCCCTCCTCTGTCTCAATATCGCAACAATGAGCAGGAGCTTCATAGACACTCATCTGAATGGGCTTTACATTTTTCGTTCTACTCACCTTAATCATTAAGGCTAGAGTGGCAAGAGCATCTGCCATCTGATTCTCTTCCCGTGGGAGATAATGAAATGTGATGTCATCGAATTCGATGATCAACTCGAGGACCAATTTGCGATAATCCATTAGCTTGGAATCCCTTGTTTCCCATTCTCCTTTTAGTTGATAGATTACCAATGCAGAGTCTCCATAAATCTCCAGAATTTTGATTCCCCGTTCTATGGCTACAAGAATTCCCAATATACATGCCTCGTATTCAACCATATTATTTGTGCAATCAAAATCAAGCTTGTTGATGACAGGGTAATGATCTCCCTCTGGTGATACCAAGACTGCTCCGACCCCATTGCCTGTGGCGTTTGAAGCTCCATCGAAATTCATCCTCCAAGGTCATTCTTTCGTGTCTTCCTCTTCAGTAGTCGCAACATACATTAAATCCTCATTCGGGAAATTGAAGTCTATAGGCTCAGAGTCTTCTAAAGCCCTATTTGCTAGGAAATCTACTATCGCACTTCCTTTTATCGCTTTCTGATTGACACATAGACTATATCAAATTCAGAGAGCAAGATCTGCCATCGAGCTAACCTCCCATTTAATGCTGCTGATTCCATCAAATACTTCAGAGGATCCAATTTCGAAATCAACCAAGTGGTATGATATAGCACGTATTGTCTTAATCTACGTGTAGTCCAGACGAGTGCACAACATAATTTCTCAATAGGTGAATATCGCGTCTCGTAATCGGTGAATTTCTTGCTGAGATAATATATCACCCTTTCTTTCTTTTCGGATTCATCATGTTGGCCTAGCATTCATCATCCCATACACCCGGGTTGCGTTTTCTAAGCAGGTGGAAGATGGGATCACATTTCTTAGTTAACTGCGAGATGAACCGAGCAATGTAATTTAGTCTTCCTAAGAACCCTCAAACTTCTTTTTGAGTGCTGGGCGGTGGTAATTCCTGTATAGCTTTGACTTTATCCGGGTCAATTTCAATTCCTTTTTTGCTGACCACAAATCCTAACAATTTTCCTGATGTGGCCCCGAAAGTGCATTTGGCTGGATTAAACTTTAGTTGATATTTTCTTAGCCTTCCAAATAACTTTCTCAGGATTCTTACATGTTCCTCCTCCGTTTGAGACTTCACAATCATGTCATCGACGTAAACCTCAATTTTTTTGTGCATCATGTCCTGGAACAGGGTCACCATAGCCCTCTGATAAGTTACCCCTGCATTCTTGAGTCCGAAGGGCATCATTTTGTAACAAAATGTTCCCCATGGCGTGACAAAAGTGGTTTTGGTCATATCCTCAGGGTCCATCCTTATCTGGTTATACCTAGAGAAGCCATCCATGAAGGAAAACAAGGAATGTTCTGCCGTATTGTCGACTAGAGTGTCGATGTGGGGTAAAGGAAAATTATCCTTTGGGCTAGCGTTATTTAAATCTCGATAGTCCACACACATACGCACCTCTCCGTCTTTTTTGGGAATGGGGACTATATTAGCTACCCATTCAGAGTATTTAACCACCTGGAGGAAACCAGCGTCAAATTGTTTCCTGACTTTTTCTTTTATTTTTAACAACACATCCGATCTCATCTTTCGCAGTTTTTGCTGTACAGGCTTGTTTTCTTCCTTTATAGGGAGTTTATGCACCACAATGTCAGTACTTAAGCCGGGCATATCTTGGTAAGACCATGCAAAAATATCTTGGAACTCTTGAAGCAGCTCGATCAGATTCCTTCTAGTTTCTACAGAGATACTTGTCCCGATTTTCACCTTTTTCTCTTCGTCTTCGTGCCCCAGATTAATAACTTCCACCGGTTCAGAATGAGGCAGGATCTGTTTTTCTTCCCGTTCCATCATTCTTAACAGATCCGAAGGTAAATCACAATCTTGCTTATCTTCAAAGTTCTGAAGTTCTTCCAAACACGTATCTTGCTCGAAGTGGGGTTCCAAGTTAGCGTCAGGATTGCTCATATTATTGATATCCGAGGATCTGTCAAAGAATGAAAGGAAGGTCCAAAGAGCAAAATGAATTTGCGAAAGAATGACTATGTGGTATATGTATGTGTATGCGTGTATTAAACTTTGTTTATTAGACATGTACGAATGGTTTATTAGGCCGAATTTAAGAAACGAAAGAGTAGTTATGGAAAGAGTATAAAATGGAAAAGTGCACTTCATTCAAAATAACTGAGCAATGACCATGGGCCCCTTTTACAAAAAGATCCATATTGCTTTCGAGCCCAAAGCAATAGGTGTTTTCGAGCATTTCTCTGAGGAAATCTTAAAAATTATACGGAGTTCCTCCACGGTCCAATTACTCAAGGTGCTTTCTGGCGCACACGGGCCAATCTTTGACGGATCGCTTTCCTTTCCTTCATCGGATATAGCATTAACGCCTAGGTCTTTTACGATGACTTCCTTGGTTCCAATTGTCACTTGCTTCTTTTCCTGCTGGTTGATCACTTCTCCTAAGACAAAAGTCTCATAAATGTGTGGGAAAACCATGGGCTCCCACGAGATATCCCTTCCAACCAACCTGACCCTCCTTCTTTCTTGCCTCTTCTCCAACTCTTTTCTCTTTTATTTTGCGTCTGGCTTGTATCTCAGGCCATAACGATCCCGTTTTTCTATTAGCATCAGCACATTAACTCTTCCTTGGAGGTATTTTCCCAGTCCTTTCCCAAGTCTCTCTCCTTTTTCGATTGTCAATGTCAAACCCATCTTGGTGGTTGATGATATTGTAGGTACAGGTATTTTCTTCCCTTCTGAAATGAATAGGTACAGGTATTTTCTTCCCTTCTGAAATGACGGTTGCGTTGACAAACTCTACTGAGCGGAACGAGCATTCCACAGCCTCTTCGTCTATTCCCACGTATGGCGAATCGCTTGTTATGGATGCGATTATTTCCTCCTCAGCATTAATCGTGATCAGCAACCCTTCATTTATTAGCTTCACTTTCTGGTGCAAAGAGGAAGGTACTGCCCCAGCTGAATGGATCCATGATATTCCCAGCAGACAGTTATAAGTGGGCCTGATGTCTATTACTAGAAAATCTACTTCATACGTATTTGGCTCAATATGAAGGGGTATTTCAATCTTCCCCATTACCTTCCTTTCTATCCCATCAAACGCTCTTGCTATGTTATTGCACCCTTTCATGTGAGAGCTATCGATTGACAATCTATGCAGTGTAGCTAGTGGTAGCACATTCAGGGCTGAACCATTGTCTATGAGTACTCCAGGCAACGTATACCCTTTACAACGGGTAGTGATGTGTAGAGCCTTGGTGGACCCTATTCCTCCTGTTGGTATTTCATCATCGCTGAAGAAAATGAAGTTATCAGCACTCACATTATTGACCAATCGATCTAGTTTGCTGACGGAGATGTCATTTGCTACGTAAGTTTCATCTAGCACTTTCATTAGTGCGCTTCGATGAGCTTCCGAGCTTAAGAGTAATGACAAGATTGATATACGAGCAGGCTGTTTGTGTAGTTGCTCTACTACACTATATTCACTATGTCTTAAAAACTTTAAAAACTCCTTCGCCTCTTCCTCCGTTACAAGCTCGATGAGGGGTGTTTCCGGCTTGTTGGTCATTTCCTTTTTAGGCTCACGTATTCTAGCTTTCCCTTTATTGACCTCTTTTTCTTTATTCACAAGGTCATAATCTTTACCGCTCCGGGTAACAAGGTTAACGTATTTCCAGGATTCCTTTTACTTTGGCATGGTTACGTTGCAATTGTAACTCAATGGGACTCTCTTGCTGTCTTTGTAAGGAAACGTTGCAGGCTTTTGTATGATAATGCGGGGAGTTATTTGTTCTCTCGTTGCATTACGAATAATCACCTTGGGACGATTGCTTCTGTAAGTCTTAGCTTTCCCGTCTTCAGAGGCGCAAATTTCATTAGCTTCCACTCCCTCTTCGAAGAATTTCAGCTCTCGATTGTCCATCATCATTTGGACCACGACTTTGAACTCGACGCAACTTTGAATTTTATGCCCTTTAACAGCGTGGAACTCGCAATGGTCATCATCCCCGATTATCACACTCTCTTTATCGCTCAAGACTATCCCTTCTTCAACTAACTCCTGCCATACCCACCGAAGTGGAGACTAGATTTTTTCAATATTTCTCTTAATTTTTAGGGCTCCTTCTTCTAGCAAGGCATTCACTCCTTGCTCTGGGTGATTAGGCATAGGATTTCCAGCTATATTGGGTTTTGCCGGCTCTTCTAACTTCACGATCCCGTGCTCTATGAGTCCTTCAACTCGTCTTTTAAAGACAGAGCAATTTTCAATCGAATACCCTTCTGCCCCTGCATGATATTCGTAGTGAGCTTTCGCATCATACCAAGCCAGGAGTGGGGGTTTGTACGGTCTTACATGTTGAGGAGCTACCTCATGCGCATCGTATAATATTTTGTAGAGTTTCCCATATGACATTGGAAGGGGGGTGTATTGAATTTTTTCCCTATTCAGCCTAGTGCCTGTCTCCTACCGCGGGGCATTTTGATAATTGCTTATTAGAGTCTTTGGATGACTTGTCACGAAGGGTCTGGTATAACCAGGTCTGTACATGCTTGCATTGTTGACCTCGTTATCTTTTTTTTCTAGGGGCAGGTCTTTTAGGGCTTTCTCTGGTCTCAATCTTACCGGTTTTAATCGCATTTTCAATCATTTCCCCTGACATGACCATATCGGAGAAACTCTTGGTAGCGTTTCCTAGCAGATTATTTAGGTAAGGAGCCTTGAGTGTATTGACGAACAACATTGTTGTCTCCTTTTCTGTTAACGGCGGCTGTACTTGTGTTGCCACCTCACGCCACCTCTGCGCGTATGTTCTAAAGCTTTCATTTGTCTTCTTTTCCATGTTTTACAGGGTAAGCCGGTCAGGGGCTATTTCTATTACATGGCCGTATTGTTTTAAGAAAGCTTGTGCCAAATCCTTTCACGAATGGATTTTCGATCGACTTAACTGATTGTACCATCTGATCGTCGACCCGACCAGGCTGTCTTGAAAATAATGAATTAACAATTGGTGGTTAGGTGAGCTTCGGGGCAGCTCGTCCCGCTATATTTTTCAAATTCTAGAGCTTTGAATTTGGGAGGGAGCACTAGTTCCGGAACCAGACTTAGTTCTTTGGCATCTACCCCATAGGCGATTTAAACCCATTACATCGCGTCAATTTTCTCTTCTAAACGCCTGTATTTTTCTTCTATTTGTCTAGGAAGATCTTCTCTTATTATTTCGTCAAAGTCTGGAACACCCAGATTTGCGACATTATCCTCTGGATTTGACCCTGATCCAGTTGGATAATTAGCCGGTCGTGACGTGCCTGTGACTGGTTATTGTGCCCTTATAGTAATGGTGGGCTCCCGTGCCGGTATTTCCTACGATGCTGAGTTATGGAGGGGAGTAAAGCCTGGGGGGACCATCGGGTCTTCTTCTTCCTTGATGGCTAGGCTCTTCCCTTTGTCAGCCATGCTTTGTTTTACTTGTGCTAACTCGTTCATCAGGCTCTTCTGTACTTCCATGAATTGATTCTTCATTTATATACATATTTGGGGGTAAAACACGAGTGCATAATAAAAATGTAAATGTTGATGAGAAAGAAGAAAAGGTACAATCGGAGTTTGAAATGAGACCTTTCGGATGCCCGGGGGCAAAATAGTAGTTTTGAGAAAAAATCGAGATTTAAAAAAAAAGGGAATTTCAAACATTTGGGGGTAAAAGGGTAATTTTGGTAAATTTAGGGTTAAAAATGGGATTTTTGGAAGTTTAGGGGTAAAATGGTAATTTTTGGAAGGTTCGGAGTAAAAAAATGGGATTTTTGGAAGTTCGAGGGTAAAATGATAATTTTTCGAAGTTTTGGGGTTAAAATGGAATTTTTGGAAGTTTGGGGGTAAAATGGTAATTTTTGGAAGGTTTTGGAGTCAAAAATGGGAATTTTGGAAGTTTGAGGGTAAAATGGTAATTTTTGGAAGTTTCGGGGTTAAAAATGGGATTTTTGGAAGCTCGAGGGTAAAATTGTAATTTTTGGAATTTTTGGGGTCAAAAATGGGATTTTTGGAAGTTCGAGGGTAAAATGGTAATTATTGGATAGCTTAGGGACCTCCGGGGTAATAAAACCAAAAAATAAGCGACACGTGGCAGCCCTTGAGGCATCCGGAAGTCAGAGGACCCTTTTGAAAACTAATGTAAATTTCTGGGGTAATTTTGTAATTAAACAGACTTGATTTAAGGATTAAATTAAAACAAACTAAAAATAAAAGGGACCGTTTGTAGAAATAAGCCTAAATAATGACACGTGGCAGCCTCTGGTGCTTTCAAAGGGTTGAAGGATTAAATTGAAAAGCATTGAAAATTATTGGGCCAATTTAAAATTAATTAAAAGTACGAGAAGGATCTGATTGAAAATTTGAGAAAAAGCGGAATGACCAAATGCATAAATATCCCTTTTCTCAAAAACACACGGATCTTTTAGGCGGGGCGGGTCGAATCGGGTCAGCCATGGGTAAAGGCTTAAAACAACGCCGTTTTGGGGCTGAGTTCGACACCGTTTTAAAAACTTATAAATATCCCCTCTTAGTGAAAAAAAAATCATTTTTCCTTTGATTTAAAAAAAAAGGGTTTTCTTCCTTTTTATTCTCTCCTCTCCTGTCACGCCGGCAGAGCTTCGGTTCGCGTCCGACCGAGCTCCGATCGTCGGGCCGTCGCGATTCCGTAGCCACGCGACGTTGTGTGCCTCCGCCGAGGCAACATCCGACCGCCCACGCGCCCTTAATCTCCGGTCACCGGTCCGTAGCCATGCACCGTTGTGCGCTTCCGCTAAGACAACCTCCAACCGTCCACGCGCCCTACATCTCCGGCCACCGGTAAGTTCAAAAGTCTCCTTTTACGGTTATTTATTATTTTAAAAAAAAAACATATTTCTCGTTCAAAATATTTCATATTATACCCCCTTTTTTAAAAAACTCGTTTGATGCTCTGCAGGTTGGTATACACCCAAAATATGGGCGACGATCGGAGGTGGCTTCGATAGAACTCCGGCGACAGCGCGGCAAAGGGAGTTCCCTTTTTTGTCTTTTCACTTTCTTTTTATTTATTTAATATTATTAAAAAAATTATTAATGTCATTTATTACCCCCGTCTTTTATTAATGTCATTAATAATAATAATAATAATAATATTATTATTATTAATGCCGATTAATAATAAAACTAATAAACTTTAAAATAAATGCACCTGATGATAACATAAATAACATATTAACGGATTTTATTGTTCTTTGAAATGTTTTGCATTTCTACGAGTCAAATAAATGCATAATAAACATACTTGTATTCACAGTTATGCTGGGAAGTCTGTTTTAAATGTGGGGGTTGATTGCTTCAGATTCTTCGTATTTGGCCTGAAAATGTTTGCTGTTTCTTTTTAAGATTCGAAGGAAATTGTTTCTTTGTATTGATCTTTCAGAAAATCCTCATCAAAAAACTTATAAGAGTTCGAATCTGGTTTTATACCCAGATTTAACATCATTATTTTTTGTCTCACACAACTAAATGTTTGTCTTGTCTCCTTTTGCAGGTTGCAGCGATGGTGGTAGCAGCAGTGGCGGTGGCAGGTGAGCAGTGGTGCAAGTTGCTGGTGGGCAATTAGGCTGCTGACATGGCAGCCTCTGGTTGGACGTGGGTGGATGGCAACAGCAGTGTAAATTGGGGTAGCAAAAATTAGGGTTTGCCTTGTTTTAGCCTAGTTTGGGTCATTTGGGCCCTTTTAGGATCTGTTGGGATCAGACCCAGTTTGGGCTGTTCTGTAATTTGACTTTGGGCCATTTTGGGTTCAAGAATGTAATTTGGATTTTTTGTAATTATTTTGGACTTTTGTATTTAGGTTTTATTTATTTTAAACTTTAAATTTGAAAATAATTTTAAACTTAAAATAAATTTAAATTTTTAAACAAATTTAATTTTAAAATAAATTTAAAGGGAGTGGGCCCAGTCAAAATTTGGGCTTCAACAACCCATTTTTTAAATTGGGCAAGCTCTAATTTAATTTGTTTTTATTTTCAATTGTAACTCAAAATTCGTGATTTGTCTAGGTTTTGTTTTTTCATATTATTAAATATTATATCTTGTATATTGTAAACATGTGATTGAATAGGAATAATTTCTTTTTCTTTTTCCGGTTTATCTTTTAATGAGGATTTTAATTTCAAAATATATTCTCTTTTAAGTTCTGGGTCTTGAATTTTTTTATCAATAAATTCAATCACTTATTCTTAATCTTTAGTTAACATATTAATTGAAGGTTCAATTTCGTCAGAGGATTTAGTTGTTGTTCGTAATTCGTCTATTTGTAATTCACTTGATTCAGTGGATGATCATTTTCAGATGAAGTAGTTTCTAAAAGAATTTCGTTAATTTTTTTTTTGTTCTATTTCTTCATCTAGATTTAAATTATTAATCTTCATTTTGATCTTACGATATTTTGAGATGTATCCTGATTTTCCATATCTGCAACATTTTATTATTTTATCATTTTTGTGGTATAATTTTTATTGTTTATTTTCTTTTTTATATTTTGATTTTTATAATATTTTGAAATAATCTTTTTCCTTTTTTTTTTTTTTTTTTACAGGGCTACATGTTTTTGAATAAAAAGGTTCATTTCAAATGTCAAATTGGTGGCAGAATGATAATAATTCTTTTTTACATTGATATTTTTTAAGTTGTTTTTGTAATTTAAAATCTTGACAATTTTTTAATCTTTCTTTTTGGGTGAAAATAATTAGTTCACTATATGTAAGTTTTCATATGGAATAATACACCTGTAATTTTCTCTAATTTAATTTCTAAATTTTTTCTTCTAATAAGGTACGGAGTCATGCTAGAAAATTTTCTTTCCAAAATGGTTGTCAATTAACAAATCTTTGCATAGCTCTAGTCATAAAGACATATTTATACCATTTAAAATCTGTTAATTTTTTGCATTTTAAATTTGATAATAATTTTAAATTCCTATCTTTAAGATAAAAAGGATCTCTTATAAAATATTTAGAGGTTGAGAAAATCAAAGTTGCAATTGTATCTTGAATTTCTCCGACTAAAATAATTGTTCTTTGATCATCTCTTTTTATTGCTTTTAATTTTTTTTGTTGGATTTTAGGGTGTGCATGGTCCTACCATCCTTTTTTTTTTAACTTAATCACTTGAATACAAGCAAAATGGAGTAGTAATAACACTTAGCTCATGTCTGATCGATAGAGCTGCAAAAATAGTAGTACAACCTACACAGAAAATAATAGCAAGCAACCTTTAATAATAGAAATCACAAAGAAACAATAGATTACCAATAAGCTTTAAAAAAGTGATTTCTGGACAATCTGACGTTTGCCAATGAATTTGCCATGCCATTCTTTTAACTTTTTGTGATCACAAACTTTATCTCCACCAAATGTCGAAATCCTCCTTCAATATCCGCGAATAATTTTCTTAAAGACCATGATCGTAAATGTCTATACTTCAGCCAATCGGAGACACTACTCAATTTAAACTCTACAATCAGAGGAACATTTACCTTCCGCAACGAATCAATAAAAATCTCCATTGCAACTTTAATAGCCATTACTACCGCTTGCTCCACTCCCTACACACCTCATTTACCAGAAAAAAAGAGCCGAGACCACTCCTTTTCATCCCTCAACAATCCTCAACAGCTCGCAACCTCCTCCACATAATCCCTCAACAATCCTCAACTACTCTAACCACATTAAATCTCATCCAACCTGAAGGAGGAGGATCCTAAACATAATCCCTGTCCTTCCCCAATTTTCTACTCGACCTGCAATCTTTAGGCCATCACCACCAATCACTCTCCGAAAGTGTACAATCATCATGTATTGATCTAGTCCACATCAACGATCTCATTTTTTATTGAAAGATTAAAGAATCAAGTATAGCCATCAACCTTTTAAACACCTTCTCGTTTCGAGCTAACCATACTGTCCAGCACGCAACCGCAATTACCAATAACCATAAACTCTTTTGAACACCTATCAACTTCACACTCCAACACAAAGAACAAAATTCATCGAAATTTGCCACATCCTTCTAAAGAATTGATTAGGTTTTGAATGTTTTCTCTCATACTTTTCCATTGATTGATATAAGTATATAAAAAAACTACATGCTAAGAAATCTCCTAGAATAGCTGATATTATACAAAAAAAAAAAACAGATGTGGACCTATTCTTAAGGGAAACAAATTGCTACAGATCAGGAACGCAATTAATAGAATCCTGAAGAAACATAAACACTTGAGGAGCAGCTTTATGGATTCTTATCACGCCACCACAAGATGGACGGAGGTAGAGTTAGTCCAATCTTGGAAGTAACCATGGTGAATTGGTGACGAGGTAGCGACTTTGTGAGAATGTCAGCAAGTTAATCCAACGATGAGACATGTGAAACGCGAAGAAGACCATTTTGCACCTGTTCTCGGATGCAATGATAGTCTAAGGCAACGTGCTTCATGCGAGAGTGAAAGATGGGATTAGCACACAGATTTGTTGCTCCAACATTATCACAGTAGACCACGGGCTGATTGGGAATATGAATTTCAAGTTCAGTTAGGAGGGAATAAATTCATCTTAATTTAGCGGCAGTAGCTACAACAGAGCGATACTCAACTTCGGTAGAGGAACGAGCAGTAGTCCGTTATTTCTTGGAACTCTAAAAAATAGGGTTGTGGCCAAGATAAACAATGTAAGCACTTGTGAAAGTGAAATCTACCTTGTCGTCAGCCCAGTCAGCATCCGATAACGCATGAAGGTTGAGAGAGGAGGTGCGACGAAGTGTAATTCCATGATCCAAGGTGCCACAGAGATAACGAAGTAAACATTTGGCTGCAGCTCAATGCTTCTTTGTTGGTTTATGCATGAATTGAAATAGTTTGTTGATTGTGTAAGCGATGTTTGGGCGAGTGAGGGAAAGATACTGAAGACTCCTAACAGTGGTACGATACTCTGTAGAATAAGACAATAGAGTACCTGCATGCAAGGTGAGAAGCAGAGTTGTTGCAAGAGGAGATGAAACGAGTTTGGCATCGACCATATGAGTCTTCTAAAGGAGGTCAGCAATCCAAGGTGCCACAGAGATAGCGAAGTAAACGTTTGGCTGCACCTCAATGCTCCGTCGTTAGTTTGTGCATGAATTGAGATAGTTTGTTGACTATGTAAGTGATGTCTAGGTAAGTGAGGGAAAGATACTGAAGATTCTCAACAGTGGTACGATACTCTGTAGGATCAGACAATAGAGTACCTGCACGTAAGGTGAGAGGCGGAGTTATTGCAAGAGGAGTGGAAACGGGTTTGGCATCGACCATATGAGTCTTCTGAAGGAGGTCAGCAATATATTTTCATTGACTAAGAAGCAGGCCATCAGCATGAGATAAGACTTCAACTCTCAAAAAGTAGAGTAAGTCTTCAAGGTCCTTTAGAGAGAAACGTGTAGAGAGTTATTGAAGAAAGTCATGTACAGCATGATCTGAGTTGCTAGTGATAATAATGTCATCAACATTGATAAGAATAAAAATAATAATTCTTTGAGTGTTGAGTATGAATAGTGAAGTATCTAAGACAGAGTTACGAAAGCTTAAGGTGAGGAGAAATTGGTATAATTCATGATAACAGGCACGAGGAGCTTGTTTGAGTCCGTAGATGGCTTTGCAAAGCTTGCATACATGATGAGGACGGTTAGGATCAACGAAACCCAGAGGTTGGGTCATATACACTTCCTCTGAAAGAGTGCCTTGAAGGAATGCATTGTTAACATCCAGTTGGCGAAGTGATTATCCTTGACTTACCGTAAGACTAAGAACCAAGCGTACAGTGGTAGGTTTGACGACTGGACTGAAGGTTTCATTGTAATTTACCCTCGGATGTTGATGAAAACCTTTAGCTACTAGACGCACTTTGCACCTCTCAACAGATCCATCTGGTAAATACTTGGTGCAAAAAATCCATTTATATCTGACCAAGTTTTAGGTGGGAAGAGATGGAACAATTTCTTATTTGCCATTACGAAGAAGAGCACAAATTTTACAGACATAGCCTGTCATCACTTGGGATCTTTTAAAGCTTGAGTGACAGTGGTGGGTTCAATAGTGGAACGGTGAAGTTCGATATTGAGGTTGAGTTTCTGGATTGGTTTGCGTATGTTGTGTTTGGAGCGAGTGATGATACCTCGAGGAGAAGGGGGATTGGTTAAAGGATGTTGGTTTGTGGTTTGGTACGTGAAAATTAGTATGATGGCTTAAGTAGGTGTAGGCGTAGATGTGGGAGAGACAGTGGTGGGTTAGGACGTTGGTATGGTGAATTGTTCAGGTGGAGGGGTAGTTGTGAGAGGTACAATAATGGGTAAGGACATTGGTTTGTGGACTTGTGCAGGTGGAAGAACAGGTGTGGGAGGTATAGTAGGAGAGTTAGAGGAATCATGTGATGGTGATGGTGACACATCAGAAGTAATAAGTAATGTCACGGAATACCACTCCGAGGTAGTGGATGAAGTGACACGAAAAAGACTGTGATGAGAATTAGCAAAGGGAAACACGGATTCCACGGAGCAAACATGACGAGAGGTGTACAAATGGTTGTTGGATGTGTCTAGACATAGATAAGCACTTTGAGTGGAGGAATACCCAACAAAGAGACAAGGCATTGAACGAGGTTCAAGTTTGTGAGATGTGTAAGGCCGAAGCCAGGGATAGCATAAGCAACCAAAGCACTGAAGTTTGTTGTAATTAGGAATAGTGCCAAATAGTTTAAGGAACGGAGACTCATTGTAAAGGGTAGGTGTGGGAAGGCGATTTATGAGGTAAACAATTGTTTTAACTGCAAAATACCAATAGGAAAGAGGCATAGAGGCATGAGAAAGAAGAGAAAGGGCTGTTTCAACAATGTGACGATTTTCGACGTTCAGAATAACCATTTTATTTTGGGGTATGAAGAGGAGTAGTGAGATGTGAAATGCCATTTACCGTTAAGAGGGAGGAAAGAGCTTGATATTCTCCTCCATTGTCAGAGTAAAAAGCTTTGATGGTGTAATTGAAGAAATTTTCTACGAGGGCCTTGAAATGAATAAAGACATCACGGGCATCAGATTTGCATTTTAATGGATACAATCAAGTATATTTTGTAAAGTGATCAACAAAGATAATATAATATTTGAAACTATCAACTGAATAAACTGGTGAAGTCCAAACATCTGTAAAGATAATTTCAAAAAGAGACGAGGTGGATAAAGTAGACATAGAAAAAGGTAATTTGTTACTCTTGTTACAATGACAATAATTACAATGGAAATTAATATGAGAAGAACCAGAGACATCTAGATTAAAAGAGGAGACCATTTTCTTGAATATCAACATTGATGGATGACCAAGTCTGTGATGCCAATTATTGGATGTGGTCTTTATTATGGAGAAACAAGTAGAGGGGATGATGAAGAAGAACTAGGCTACTCATAGATGCCATTCTTAGTTTTACCTTGGAGGAGAATCAAGCCCGTTCGAAGATCCTTCACATAGAAAGAGGAGGGTAAGAACTCAACAGAGGCATTATTAGATTTGCAAAATTGAGAAATGGGAATTAAATTTCGTTTCATAGTTGGTACACAAAGAACATCAAAGAGAGTAAAAGAATGAGAGGGAGTTTTAAGAGATATGGAACTCGTGTGTGTGATAGGAATACCAGAGCCATTACCAATCATGATTTCACCAGTGCGTTGTAAGGTTTATGAAGGGTAAGATTTTGAAGATCAGTTGTAATATGATAAGTGGCACCACTGTCCAGTAACCAAGAGTTAGGTGCAGGGGAAGATGTAGCAATATGTGCTTGAGCTTGCCAATGAGGAAGTGCATGGGAGGAATAAGTATTTCTAGGTGGTGGTCGTGGAGAAGCATGTGGAAACTGGTTACGGAAGGTGGAACACTCAGAAACAACATGTCCTTGAGTACGACACCACTGATATTTTTCAAGAAAAGGTCTGCGAGGTTGAGAAGCAGGTTGATTGGATGGATTAGGAACTGATTGATATGGTCGAATGTGAACTGACTCGGATGGACGAAAAGTTAGAGTTCGTGGGTTGGAACGAGTATTGGCGAAATGGGCAGAGGCTGGTAAAGTTAGGGGGTGAGATGTTGCGCAGGGATAGCTCTTTATGAATGAGCTTTTCATGGAGTTCATCAAAGGTGATTAAAGCTCTTTATCAATGACAGAGTGGTAGGTGTCATCAAGGCCTTCAAGGACTTTTTCAATTAAATCTTCATGATCAAGGGGCTTTCCAAGAGCAGCAAGTTCATCGGCTTTGGTTTTGATGGCTTGCAGATAGTCAGTGACAGATTATCACCTTTTGGTGATGTTCTTTAAGTTATCTTTGAGCTATTTGATATGACCACAGGAAGGACGAGCATTGGTGTTGGCGAGGGTATGCCAAGCGTCATGAGATGTTGTGGATTGGGTAATAAATGGCACAAGATTAGTTGAGATTGTGCCGACAAGTGCTTCAAATAAAAGCTTGTCCTGCCTTAGCCACGTTTGATATGTAGGATTGGGAGAGGTTGTATTATAGGAACCATCAATAAATTTGTAGAGATCATAGCCAATAAGAATGGATTCTATTTGAGTTTTCTAGGAGAGATAATTGGTAGAGGTAAGTTTTATGGAGTTGTGGAAGGTGACCAAGGTGAGGGGATGTTCTGGGTCTCGAGTGTTTGGGAGGGCAACTTGAGTGCTTCCAGTGGCCATGAATAAAGCTACGATCAGAAATAGAGGAAGAGGTGAATGAGGGTTTTGAAAAAAAAGAGAAAGGAATCTAAATCTCGTATGAGAATGGCTCTGTTACCACAAAGAATTGATTGGGTTTTGGAATGTTTTCTCTCATACTTTTCTATTGATTGATATGAGTATATATACACTACATGCTAAGAAATCTCCTAGAATAGCTGATATTATACAACCAAAAAGAAGGAGAAGATGTGGACCTATTCTTAAAGGAAACAAATTGCTACAGATCAGGAATGTAATCAATAGAATCCTGAAGAAACATAAACACTTGAGGAGCAGATTTATGGATTCTTATCACCTTCCAAACTAAGTCTCACCAACAAAAAATGCGAGACCAGAAGCTTTTAATAAACGAACATTCAAAAAACAAATGGTTAGTATTTTTTGAAACTCTATCACACCATGGATAACCTTGGTTTGATGACTCAATTTGTATCCCACGACTTATCAAAAAATCTTTTGTTAGAATGCGATTAATCACCAACATCCATAAGAAGTTACGCACCCTTGGAGGGACTTTCAGTCTCCAAATTCTATCAAACGAAAATTCAACAGCTTCTATTCCATCATGAGCTAGTAATTACGACAACTTTTTAATTGAGATTATCCCTCCCTTGTCATGAATCCACACTATGTGATCCTCTACCTCATCATTCAACTCACAAAGCCCTACCATCATCTTTAATTTATCCACCATGCGATGTTCTCTATCCAATAGCTTTCTCGAGAAAACATTCTCTCAAGTTACTCCTTCAAAGATGTTGTTTAAAGCCACATCATTCACCAAACTATTCCTAATATGACCAATCTATAAAGTCTCAAAAATTCCACCTTAAGAGATCAACTCTCGCACCATACATCTTCCAAAAATAAGGCCGAATGTCTATTTCCGATTACCCATCTAAAAGATTCCGGTCTCAGCCATTTTGACACCTTCTCGCTTTTGGAATTTTTTACAATACCTCACCATACCACAGACATTTCCTTCAACTTGGACATTTTAAACCTCCATCCTTGCAAAGATGATCCATACTTAGAACAAATCACTTTCCTCCACAACACATTCCTTTCAATTGCAAACCTCCACCCCCATTTTGCCATAAGGGCACTGTTCTTAACCTTCAGATTTATTACACCAGCACCTCCCATCTTTCTTGGCAAGCACACTCGCTCCCAACCTACCCTTGTCATTTACCTCTTGCTATTCGGACCACCCCATAGAAACTGTTTTCTAATTCTATCAATACTATTTATCATCATAGATGGTGCCTGAAATAAGGATATATAGTATATAGGAAGCGCAAACAAAACCAAATTAATTAACACCACTCTAGCAGCAAACGACATCGTTTTACACTTTCACCACGCTAACCTCTTTATGAACTTCTCCACAATGGGCTCCCAAGTAGTTATTTTTCTCGAATCAGCGCCAAGCAAATTACCAAGATATTTCAGAGGAAGCTCTCCAGTCTTGCATCCACATAGAGTTACTAAGCGCCAAAACAGTTACTCATTTGTCACAAAACCCACATGACAGTATTTTTGAAAATTGATACTTAGTCTTAAAAACGACTCAAAATAACGTAGAATATGTTTCACATTATGAACAGTCTCCTCCCTAACCTTCAAAAAGATAATGGTGCCATCCGCAAATTGAAAATGAGAGAAAGATTGATCCATAATTATATTAGGAACCCCATATATCAACCCCGCCGATTTTGTATTCTCAAGCAACAAGTTTAGCACCTCCGTAACCAGAATAAACAGGTACAAAAAGAGCGAAGATCCCTGCCATAACCCCTTACAAAGCCTGAACTCATTTGTCACCAAACCATTAACAAGCACTGCTGCTCTTTCTGTAGAAACACACTCTACAATCCAATTTCTCCATTTCTTCCCAAAATCCATATAAAACATCACCAGATCTAAAAATCCCACCTAACACAGTCATATGCTTTCGAGAAGTCCAATTTCATAATCAAATTGATGTTTTCATATGATTTTTTCTTAATCGAATGAATTACTTCATTAGCCACAAGAATCCCATAAAAAATCTGCCTCCCCCTTACAAAAGTGCATTGAGTATCGCTTACAACCTCATCCATGACCTCGCTCAATCTTCTAGACAAAATCTTCACCACTATTTTATACAAGGATCCCACCAAACTCAGTCAAAAATCGTAAATCTCAATCGGACTCTCCGTTGTAGGGATAAAGGCGATGAAAGAAGAGTTAATACTCTTCTCTAGCTTCACTGAAAAGAAAAAATTCGACATCATACCTACTAAATCCTTCCTCACCAAATGCCAATTCTTCTTAAAAAAACACATACTAAACCCATCTGGCCCAAGCGCCTTAGCATCATCATAGCTCCAAATTGCATCTCTAATTTCTTCTACAGTGAAAGGCTGTTCAAGCCACAATCCTTCCTTTTCAGAAATTCTTTTGAAGTCTAGGTTTAAACTCACACGCCAATATCTTTTGCACAGCTAAGACAATTACTAAAACACTCAAAAACTTTTTCTTTAAATCCTTAGGATCTTTACACCAATTCGATCCAAATCTAAGGCCATGAATCAACTTTTTCTTTGCTCTTATTTTCACCGCTTTACGAAAAAAAGCCGTATTTGCATCACATTTCTTTAACCACAATGCTCTGGACTTCTGGCGTCACACTGACTCCCTAACTTTAGTTGCATCCCATAGCTCCACATTTAATCGTCTCAACTCTTCCAATTCAACCTCATTTAGTTTTCTACTACTACCTATGTCATCCCACTCCTATATTTTCCTTTCAATTACTTTGATTTTTTCATCAACCGAACCACTTGTTTTACCATTCCAATTCTTTAAAGCTATCTTCAACCTTCTCAGCTTACTAGCCATCTTTGTGTTCTCCCCCCTCATTCCATCCCAAACATCTTCAATTACTTTCTTACAATCTTCCTGATCGAGCCATGCATTAAATAATTTAAAAGGCCTCATACCCCAGTCGACCGAAGAATTGTATAACATAATCGGGACTAGCATTGTGTTAGCATGATTACTAATCAAATTTTTTTGTTTTGAGTTTTATAAACATTTGAAACCATTGTCATTTGTTGTAATAAAATGAGAATATTATATTCGAATATTCTGTCTATATTCCACTCATAAATTGTGTTAGCATTGTATTTATTTTGGAAAATAGGTTTTTCTTCAATATTAAGATTTTCCAAGCCATTTTGTTAATTTGTTGTTCACTTGACTGTTCAGAGTCAGATTGGAAAGATTGGTGTAACGTATTTACTGAGTGTTGGGCTTGCATTTGGGTATCTAGTGTAACTAATTCAGACTTGTAAATTTCCGAAGCTTCAAGTCTATTTTGGATTTCTATTAAGAAATCATTTTGAGTTTTTTAGAAAGGTTTTATGATTTCATAAGGTGGAAGTATTGATTCTTTAGAACTTTTTTTATTTATCTCTTTTATTGATTCTTTCTTTACTGGGTGGGTTTCTACCAAAATTTCAATATAATCTAATTGTTTTCCTATTATATGAAGACTGATGTTTGTATAGTTGTTTTGTTCTACTATCATTTTAATATATTTTTAATGATATTGGTTTTCTTGCATCAGAACCTTTCATTCTTAAAAGACTTGCTTTTATTCCAATATTTTTATGAATATATTAGACCTCCATTAAAGGGGGATGTTGAGATTCAACTTCTCCTTTATTAATTTGCCATCTAGTATTATTTTTTATTGCATTAATAGATTCTAAACAATATTTTTCAAACCATTCAAAGAATTTTATATGAATTTTATGTGTATTCATGAATTCATAATATTCTTAGAGAATGCTCTCTTTTTTATTATTATAAAATTTAAAGTAATCTTTTCTTTTTTGTTTACTTTTTGGAATATAAGTGTTTTCTACACTATTTTTTATTGATCTCAAAAGATTTTTTTAGAACAAAAATTTCTGAACTTTCTCATTGTCTTGAATTATTAGTCATTAATGAGTATGTTGGTGACATATAGGTGAATTTTGAGGGTCTCTCTTCCTGTTTGATTTAGATAGGTTAAGCTATATTTGAGGAATTATCCATTCCTTGTAAATTGGTTCTAAATGCTATTGGGATGGAAGGGACTGAGGCTCTAACTATCCTAAAAGCTACTGTTTCTGTTTTAGGGTTTAATACTTCTTCTTCTTATAAATTTAACCTCCTAAAAGCAGTGCTGGTACATCTTATTTCAAAGGAATGTCTTGAAGGCATTTTAAGTGGTCTGTTGAACATCAATTCAACTGTGCCATCTTGGTGTTGAGAAATTTCACTTAGTGAAGTGTTTTTAATAAGAGTTGGTGTCACAGGGTCAGTAGCATCTTAAAGTTTCTACTTGGCATGAAGGTTACTTTCATGCCATTGTATTATTCTTGGGATTGTGGTATGAGATTTTGAGATATCTATTTCTATTAAAAAGTTTTTCCTTTTGGGTTTTGAAGTAAAGCCTTGGTATTACCTACAGAATACATAACTTTGAAGTGGAGCCGATAAACTAAAGTTAATACTTCAGATCCAGGAAGCACTTTGTAATTATGAGTATGAACTTGAAGGGTCAATGATTGTAAAATGTTTTTATCGGTTAAAGAAACCATAAAATTTGGGTAGCAATTAAAATGTATTGGGCCAATACATAGGTTTTTTCTCATAGTTCCTAGTAAGGAATCATTAAACATAATGTGTCTCTGGTTCTTAAGACAATTAAAATTGAAGTATTTTTAGTGACTTCAACACTAAGAGGTTTGACACCAACTTAAACTAATCCACAATTGACATATTTACATTTTTGTTCTTTGAATTTATTAATGACGATCTTATCTAATAATTGGATTGTTTCATATCCTTTTCTAATAAGTAAACTTATTTCTTTTGTTTTTATAACATAACTACAAAAGACATTTAAATTTCAAAAGTTATTTTTTATCAACTTGGTTTGTTAGAACTCTTGGGAGAGTCCAATTATCAAATATTTGGGAAACATTTTCATAATGTTCTTTTTGTTCATTAACAGTGTTATTTGAGGTTTGGTCAGACTTTTGGGATTGGTTGGAGGAAAAGCTTGTAGAAGAATTAGTTCTCCTAAAGAAAAGAAACATCTTTTTGTTTTCATATTTCCTACAAGGGGGTTCTACTATCAGAATTTTTGGATTATTACTATAGGGATACTCTGTCCTTAACACGCCTAACCCATAGCTAACTAGATTGTGTATCAATACAAAGCAATAATAATAATAAATTAATAAAAACAGTTAAAACAAAATTCAGAAATATTGAAAACAAATTGAATATTTTCAAAACCCAAAATAAAAAATCTCAATCTATTAAAATCTTTATTCATCCATAATGGGAAAATCAATAATTTAATTAATCATAAACAGAAACATATTTCTTTTTTAAAAGAAGAAATATGTTTTAAAAAATTAATTGAACAATTAAAAGAAAAAAAAGATAAGTTCAAAAAAAGATAAATCAAACTAAAGAAGAAATAAAATCAACGATTTGTTTTAACATCTAATGCTTTTTGGAATAGGAAAAAATATTAAGTAACATTATCATATGAAAAAAATTTCGGTGAAAGACAAATACCAATAAAAACAAGGTCAATACAAATAAACAAATAAATAGAAGAATTTTGTAAAAAAGAAATACAAGATCTTCTTAATAAAAATTTAATCAAAAAAAGCAATTATCCTTGGAGTTGTTTAGCATTTTATGTGATGAAAAAGGCAGAACTTGAAAGAGGAACGCCAATATTAGTCATTAATTAAAAACATTTCAATCAACCTTTGAAATGAATTAGATACCCAATCCCAAAATAAAAAGATTCGTTACAAAAATTTTGCAATGCAAATATTTTCTCAAAATTTGACATGAAATTAAAATTTTGGTAAATCCAAATAAAAGAAGAAGAAAAACACAAAACGACATTTATTGTATCATTTGAGCTATATGGATTAATGTGATGCCTTTTAAATTAAAAAGATGCTTCATCTGAATTTCAAAGAATAATGAATGATTTTTTTACCAATATTCCTAATTTACAAAAGTATACATTGATGACATGTTAGTGTATTTTGAAAATTTAGAAAAATACTTCAAACATCCATCCATCTTTGTCAAAGTCATGAAAAATAATGGTTTAGTAGTTTTTAAATATAAGATAAGTTTGTTGCAAACTAAAGTAAAGTTTTTAGGTCATTACAATACCCAAAGAACCATTACCACAATAGAAAAATTCTTAGAATTTACCAGCAAATTTTCAAACCAAATCGTTGATAAAGTCCAATTACAAAGGTTCTTAGGAAGCCTCAATTATGTCATAGATTTTTATTCAGGTCTTAGTAAATTATATAAACCCTTATATGATAGGTTCAAAAAGAATTCACAACCTTAGACAAGTGACCACACCAATATTATTATCCAAATCAAAAAACAACCCTTATATGATAGGTTCAAAAAGAATTCACAACCTTGGACAAGTGACCACACCAATATTGTTATCCAAATCAAAAAACAAATTACTAAAATTTCCTGTTTACATTTAGCTGATCCAAATGTCCCTAAGATAGTAGAAATAGATGATTCTGAAATAGGGTATGGTGGGACCTTAAAACAAATTAAGGGAGGAAAATAGCAAATAGTTCAATTTACTTCCAAACACTAGAATTTAGCTCAACAAAATTATAGTACTACCGAAAGGAAATTTTATCAATTATTTTATGTATTATGAAGTTCAAAACATTGCCTCAAAACAGATTTTTGCAAGATGACGAACAATTTTGAGCATATTTGATTTTTGACATTGAATACATCAAAAGAAAATTTAATTCTTTGTCTAATTTTCTCACTAGAGAGTTTCTTAAAAAAATGCAACTAAAACTCAGACAAAAAAAAAAAAAATAGAAGAATCATCTACAAAAACCCAAATTTCCTTCAAACCAATTAAGTCGTGATATGAAATTTGGCGTGAAGAATAAAATGAGGGATCATCATCCTCATCAAAATCCTTTAAAAATGTATCCCTTCAGGATGCACAAGATCCAAATGAAATTGGTTTACAAATCAAAAAATGTCAGAAGTGGCATTAGCTTTTTCTCAATTAAAAGAGGAAATTCCTCTCAAACAAATTGCCGTTGAAACAACAAAAATTTCAAAATATAAACATATTGTTTTACACAAACAAAAATCTCTCAAAAATATTTAAAAGAAAACATCTCTCCAAGATGTTTTCCAAAAAAATAGCATATTCATGGACGGCTATCCAAAAATCCTCATAATATTTTCCAAACAAATGTTTTGAAAAAAATTTGTTATGGAGGAGGAATTTTCAAAAAAACTTCTACATATTCTTATAAAAGAATTTTTCAAATGATGATATTTTAAGCAATTAGACTCTCAAAAACCTCAGCAGTATTATGAAAACATACTAGTTCAAATTGGATTAGTGTTGTTCAAACATTACACAAACCCAAATGATTCAAATTTGATTACGGTGGATGGCAGTGGCTACAAGGATTTAAAGCCATTTTTAAAATTTAACTAGAAAAAACATATTCAATTCGAATTCCATCTCATTCGATTCGACAAAAATTTCAAATCGAATTAAGATGATAAAATAAGATTCGTTAACTCAATTAACTTGAAATTTTTTCATTCGATTGAATTCGATGAAACCCTCACCCTCTCGTAGGGTTAAGATAGATATTATATTTGTGCAGTGAATTTGTTGATGGATCTTTGGGTTTTCATAATATTATAGAAAACATGCTCGAAGAAGGCTCATTATTGGTTGATGAACTTTCGTAGATTTTTTTTTTCTTTATCCAAAAATCTAAACTCCTCGTGTTATAATACCAAAATTGCTTTCTCTTTCTTTATTTTATTCTTCTCTATATTGCTTTGCATTCCTCATAGTTTCCAAAATCTCCAATCAGATAAAAGTCATGATCCACAAAGATTATAGTTTTGCTTCCTCTTTTCTTAAAGGCAACTAATATTATCTTATCACCAATGGAAATGGAATACTTTCATATAAAAAAAGACTGCTTAAAAAAGGGGACAAGTTAGGGTCTTCATTGTATTTGAATGGAGTAGATTTTCACAGCAAAAGAACCTCAACTTCATTTTTATCTTTCCCCTTCGGAAAGTATCAGAGAAATCCATTGACTTCACAACTTAGGATAACAAAATTTTACAGCAAAAAGTTAACAATGCTTATCTGATTCATTTCATAAAGATGGAGTTGTAGTTGTCTGTCTATGTTTTCTTGTCGTCCAATTGTAACTTGAAGTCCATCAAATCCAACTTTTTTTTTTTCTTTCTGATATATACCTGTGTACTTTTTTCTTTGTCAAGTGAGTAGAGGCTGTCCCAATCCAGGTTTACAAGTATTTTTTACAGATCACTCGCTTGAGTTTAGTGGTGAGACTGGATTTTTGATGTTTGTGAGGGTGTTAATAAATACCAACTATACCATGTTGGCGTTGATGTAAATACTTGCTTTGCTTGGCATGTCATTTCAATTACTTTGGAATCATTCTTTGTTTGCAGCAAAGTAGTCAAAGGTTTATAAAGAATGATTGTTTATAAGCACTGATGAAAAGAAAATACAGGGAAATGAAGTGACTGAGTGTGAGGCTAATGTTTATATTTCAGTGGTTAAGTCTCTTAGGGCTCTAAATTTTGATGAGGACCCTTCACTGACAATTCAGAAGCTATCTCATAATCTAGAAAAAAGACAAGAACAAAACTGGATATCCCTTCTACGTTATGATAACTTACTTCGAAGTACCCAATTTTAGGTAAAATTTTCTGATGGGAAATGTTTACAATTTAACTGTTGATAAATTCATGTTACTGTCATAAAAAACTAGGATACAAACAGCTGTTTCTTAAATGAAACACCAAACAAAGTTTACCATTAAATACAACTCTTTTCTCATATAGTTAGGCTTTGCATGAATTTCATGTCAAAAAGGAAAAAGCCTAACCTCATTAAACAACAACATTGAAGGAAGTAAAAAGAGGGAACTAATGTGTCAAAGCACAAATGTTGGCATGTGAGTGGGTTTTTCCTTTTGAAAGCTGAAATGTATTTAATACCTTAACGTAAGGAACTGTTTTTTCCTGCTAAAGTTGGATGGCCATCTAGTCATCTTCACTTACTCCTCTCACAAACCAAGAAATTAATGCAGGTGCATTTACTCGTCACCATCCACAAGTGACATCATATCTTGTTGGTCATATATATATATATATTGTCCAACAATGTGGGTTCATGAATGTCACAAGATGGACTTCACAAAGGCAGAGAAATTAGAGAGCCAAAATGAGGTTCAACAGCCACAACAACCAACCAAAGGCACCAGCTTCTTTAGAACTTGTTTCAATGGTCTCAATGCCTTATCAGGTTCCTCCCTTCCTCTTTGTAATTCAAAGGTTTTTTTTCATGCTTCTTCGTAGTATATTAAACAAACCCAAAGAATTTGAATAACCAATCATCTTTAGAACAGGAGTCTAGTAATAAAATATAACAGCTTGATCAAATAAAGATTCAGTTCCAATAAATGTCTCTACTACATGAATCCTTCAATCCATTTCCATTGGTCAATTAACATTTAAATAACCTATATCTTCGAATTCTACCACTCAGGCGTTGGGATACTGTCAATTCCATATGCACTTGCTCAAGGGGGATGGCTAAGCTTATTGCTTCTTTTCCTGGTAGCTGTTCTCTGTTGGTACACAGGATTACTTCTAAGACGTTGTATGGATACGAAACCACTCATCAAAACCTACCCTGATATAGGTGAGCGTGCTTTTGGTTATAAGGGGAGAGCAATCGTATCCGTGTTCATGTATATCGAGTTGTATCTGGTTGCAGTTGAGTTTCTGATATTAGAAGGTGACAATCTGGACAAGCTGTTTCCAAACACGGCATTTAAAGTTGCCGGGCTGAAAATCAAAGGAAAACAAGCCTTTGTTATGTTGACTTCCCTCATAGTTTTGCCAACTACATGGTTGAAGAGTTTGGCTCTACTTGCCTATGTTTCTGCTGGTGGGGTGTTAGCTTCTTTCATTCTTGTTATTTGCATCTTTTGGGTGGGAGCAGTAGATAAAGTGGGGCTCCAAGAAAATGATTTGGTTCTGAATTGGGGGGGAATGCCTATTGCCATAAGCATGTTTGCTTTTTGTTATTGTGGCCATACAGTTTTCCCTACGTTATGCAGCTCAATGAAAGATAGAAGCAAATTCTCCAAGGTAAGAAAGTGATATCATGGAGTTCTACATAAAGATTGATGCAATTCTTTCCTGATTCACTGATAGATAAGAGTTGCATCAAGTTTCCAGGGAAAATAAACTCATGCACCTTTCTGCTTTTCATTGCAGGTTTTACTTGTTTGCTTCATCACAAGCACGATCAACTATGGATCGATGGCTGTCATGGGCTACCTGATGTTTGGAGAACATCTGAAGTCTCAAGTGACATTAAATCTTCCCATAAAAAAGATGAGCACAAAAATAGCAATTTATACTACTCTAATCAATCCCCTGACGAAATATGCTATCATAACTGCTCCAATTACGACTGCGATCGAAGAAACATCCCTCTTTCGCAACAGCAGGTCACTAAGCATCCTCATTAGAACTGCACTAGTGATCAGCACAGTGATTGTTGCCTTGACCATCCCATTTTTTGGCTACGTGATGGCATTTATAGGATCGTTCTTGAGTGTCACTGCGTCTATGTTGCTGCCATGCCTGTGTTATCTTAAGCTTAACAAAGCTGCTCGAAAAATGGGGTTAGAACTGATAATAATTGTAGCAATTTTGGTGGCTGGGTTATTCATAGGTGTAGTTGGAACCGTTACGTCCATAAAGCAAATTGTTAACCATCTGTGAATTACCCAAATAGATACTAGCCCCAAGCTTTATGTAAAATGGGAACAAACAGTTTGATAAGCAATTATACGAGTATATAAGGATTTAAGCATTTCTAATGTTCAGGATTCTCGAGTTTACTCCATTTTCTGATGATTTCGAGGATATGGTATAGAAGCTTAGATCATGGAACAAAAGACTAAAAAAGCAGGGACAGTAAAAGGAGAAAGAAATATAAGTTCCATTCCAATCTATAATAATCAAACTATAAGCAAATATCATTGCTTTACGGAGGGGGGGGGGGGGACAGGTCATTTTGATTGAATGAATTTCAGTCTGGAAACATATCATATATCATTTTACCATTGATATCTCTGTATCTTAAAATCTAATGAACATAGGATGGCCTAAGAATGGAGCTTCAAGCCAGTTGATATTCTAACCTCAAGGATCAAACTTCAAACGCAAGGCAATGACTCCTTTCTTTACAAGTAATGCAACTTAGGGAGGGTCAAATTTTCACTGTTTGCTCCACATCGAAATCAAACTGAAAATTTTTAAAATACTGTAAAGATGTTAGTAAATTTATGCATCCAACATTGTCCACTTTTGATGTTAGATGCTTTTCAGTAGGTTCCATAATGAGTGAATATTGTAGGCTTTGATTTCGGAGCATGCCAATGACAAAACAAGTATTAATTGGCCAAGATTCCATGTCAGACCACCAAGTGCAGAACAGTGAGTTATAAGGAGGAAAAGCAAAAGGAGAAAAAATTAGAACCTTTTTCCAAATGGAAGCAGAAGGATTTACCTCTAGTTTCATAGCCAAAATATCCGAGCTGAACTTGTATATTAGTTCTGTAATTGATGCATTAATGACTTAGAATCAAGGAATGATGTTGATTGCATTAAAAGCAAATAATATATATGCACGGATTTCAGTTATACAGTATTCCCCACATCTGTCACTGCAACCAAATCTACATTGCCTGAACGAACTTTGCGTCTTAATTGACTTAAGCATAGCCGTCCTTTCTCCAGCATCATCTTGTCCACATAATCAGCATCTACTGTAAATGACCATGGATATTAGTGCAAATGCTGTTTAACACCTAAAAGGAAAAGTGTGGAATTCACAATAATCATCAACTAGTGGCATACAGGTGCAAGATTTTGTGATAAAGATGGCACAGTTGCTAACGAAACTAGCAATTACAAGAGGAAGCTCATTCAAGCAATTTCACATATTTCCACCAAATCGTATCAATGGGTTAACATGAAATTCTAAAAGCTTGATCATAGACCTGCTTTGCCTGAACAGAAAATACGGACACACTTTGTGAGTGCAAGGTGCTCGAAGGTCATATGTCATTAAAGACAATTTTTCTTTATTGCTAAGCGCCTATTGCTTGGCATTGTTTTGGTCTAGCTGGAAAACAATAAATTGCTATTGCAGAAACTTAAAGCATACTTATTACAAGCAAACCTTCAATGTCCTCTCTATATCTATCTTAATATATTACCTTTATGAAATTGGCAATCCAATTGCACATGCAAAGGCTCTCCAGTTCCTTCTTGCAGTGAGCAATTGTTTTTAGACCGAGCTTGACGTCGAATCTGACTCAACCGTGTTATCCCTCCTAGCAACTTGCCATGTGAACATACAGCACTATTGTTTAGCTGAGGTACATGGTTTCCAAACCGAGCTTGACGACGAATTTGAGTCAGGCGGATTTTACTTCCTTGCAAGGTCCTACAACTATTCTCTTGTATGCTCTGTTGCATGAATGACTGACTTTTAAGACGGGCTTGACGTCTAATATGACTTAACCGCAGCACTGTCCCTTCACCATGAGATCCATCCCTTTCATTTCTATCATGAGAAATTGGGGGCATTTCATCAGCTTCACCCCAATTCTTATCTGAAAGAGTAAAAAAAATATAAAAATCAGATAAGAATGTTACTAAAGCAATGAGATTGTTGGGAGCTGGATGAGAGTTGTACCACTATTCTTAGCCATAACATCGTTAGCGTTTTCTTGCAAATGTTGAGCCTCCATACTAGAATATAACACTGCCCATGGATTATTAATGACATAATATGAATCATATACCTATAAAATCGAAACAAACCAAAACATTTTCCAAAGTTTTGAGGCACTAACCTTCACCATTTTGAGGATTTTCATGTACTGTAGGTAAGGTGTACTCAGATTCAGATATTAGTTCAGCAAAGTTTGCAAGAATCAACAACTGGTTATTGCTTCCCTCAGTTAATTTTCCTTCAAACTTAAGGCTCATTTTTTCACCTATCCTTTCTTTCTGACATTCAGACACCACAATCTGCTTTTGTTGGGAAGCATCACGACAATATTGTCTCTGTTTGATTGTCATTTCCAATTTTTTGCCGCAACGAACAATGGTAAAGAAAACTATGTAGCTAGTAACTATCCATCATCATCTGTTTTCCAGGAATGGTTAAGCATGGTTAAAAACAAAATCAAAAGCAACTCTAGTGGTAAAGCTAGCTAGCATCAATAAGACATTCAAAACAGTTGAAACACAGTTAGCCTTACATTAATGTTTAAAGGATATGGTTAAACAAAAATATTAATCTAAAGATGCAATAAAGCACAATCCCACTTGCATTTGGAACGATTAGAATAAAACACCATTGTCAAGTTTAACATTTTCACCAGAATAGACAAGACCAAACATATTTATAATAAGGTTCATCTGAAAATAATTAAAAAAAACCCCAAATGGGTTAAAGAAAGAAAAGACAAGTATATGCATACAGATAAATGGGAAGAAGAGAATAAAAGAAAAAAACGAGGATTTCTGGGTATTACCAGAAGTACGTTTTTAAAGAATGAAGAGACAATGTGACGACGAAAAATGGAATATATCAAAGAAAATAAATATTGTAAGTGAACCCTAAAATTTTGGCCAAAACCCTAAAAAAGGAGTCTTCCTAGGAATCTAAAAACTCTTAAAATTTTTTTTTTTTTTTTGCTCATAAAAACTCTAAACTTGAGTGTCTAGCGGAGCCAAAGGATTCACATTTAGCTTTGCCCATTTCAATTCAACGTCTTTGCACACAGTTTGGCGTGTACTAAGTTGTACCAAAAGAATATACATTTTAGTTACATGGCATCGAATTAATGGCTGTTACTTTTGGATAAGTATACATGAATGCATTTGAATATTGTTTTCATTACAAAAAAGGTAAGGCTCTTATCTTTATTTGTCTTGGCTTCCCTACACAAACCTTTGAACAAATAAAATAATTTCCACTTTCTTGCATTTGTTTGTTGCAATGGCAACTGTCCCACCTTCAGTAACTTCAATTTCTCCTCCAAAATCAAAATTCAATGAGAAAATCTCAAGTTTTGAGACCCTGAACCCACCACAAAACCCTCTTTCTCTTCTGCCCAAGTGCACCTCTTTGAAAGAACTGAAACAAATCCAAGCCTTTACAATCAAAACCCATCTCCAAAATGACCTCAATGTCCTCACCAAGTTCATCAATTTCTGCACCAAGAACCCAACTTTTACCTCCATGGAATATGCCCACAAACTGTTTGACAATATATCCCAACCAGATGTTGTCCTTTTCAATACCATGGCTCGTGGTTATTCACGTTCCAATACCCCAATCCAAGCCATTCCCCTCTTTTCTCAGCTTCTTTCCTTTGGCTTCCTGCCTGATGACTATACTTTCCCTTCTGTTCTTAAAGCTTGTTCAAGTGCTAAAGCCTTGGAAGAAGGTAAACAAATTAATTGCCTTGTCATTAAACTTGGGCTTAATCATAATATTTACATATGCCCCAGCCTTATTAGTATGTATACTGAGTGTAATGATGTGGATTTGGCTCGCAGGGTCTTTGATAAGATGTTGGACCCTTGTGTTATTTCTTATAATGCTATTATTACTGGTTATGCTAAATGTAGCAGACCAAATGAAGCCTTGTCACTGTTTCGTGAATTGCAAGTTAAAAGTTTGAAGCCTACTGATGTTACTATGTTAAGTGTTCTGTCTTGTTGTGCTTTGTTAGGAGCGTTGGATTTGGGGAAGTGGATGCATGAATATGTTAAAAAAAATGGACTTGATAAGTATATTAAAGTAAGCACTGCACTTATCGATATGTATGCAAAGTGTGGGAGCTTGGAGGAGGCAATTTGTGTTTTTGAGAACATGAGTATCAGGGATACACCGGCTTGGTCAGCAATGATTGTGGCATATGCAACTCATGGGAAGGGTTATAAAGCTATTGAAACATTTGAAGAGATGAGAAAGGCAGGGGTGCAACCTGATGAGATCACGTTTTTAGGTCTCTTGTATGCTTGTAGTCATAATGGACTTGTGGATGAAGGTTGGAGGTTTTTTTCTAGTATGAGTGATAAATACAGCATTTTTCCGGGTATTAAGCATTATGGGTGTATGGTTGATTTACTTGGTCGAACAGGAAACTTAGATGAGGCTTATAAGTTCATTGATGAATTGCCAATCAATCCTACCCCAATATTATGGCGAACATTATTAGCTACCTGTAGTAGTCATGGTGATGTGGAACTTGGGAAAAGGGTAATTGAACGAATTTTTGAACTAGATGACTCTCATGGTGGAGACTATGTGATCTTATCCAACTTGTGTGCAAGAGCTGGGAGATGGGAAGATGTGGATTTCCTGAGGAGATTGATGAATGATAGAGGGGTGGTAAAAGTTCCTGGTTGTAGTTCAATAGAGGTGGACAATGTAGTGCATGAATTTTTCTCTGGGGATGGGGTGAATACTGTTTCAACATCTCTTCATAAGGCACTTGATGAGTTAATGAAGGAATTGAAAATGGTTGGTTATGTACCTGATACCTCTCTAGTTTTTCATGCAGAAATGGGAGAAGCAGAGAAAGAAATTTCACTTAGATATCATAGTGAGAAATTGGCCATTGCTTATGGGCTCCTAAACACTCCCCCTGGATCAACAATTCGCGTGGTAAAGAACCTACGAGTTTGTGGGGATTGCCATTCTGCTGCTAAACATATATCACAGATCTTTGATAGGCAGATAATACTCAGAGATGTCCAACGATTCCATCACTTCAGGGATGGAAAGTGCTCTTGTGGCGATTTCTGGTGACAGATTATTGAACTCAATGTGCAGATTATCACTAGCGAAGCACAATTCCTTGTATCACGCTAACTACTACAATGTTTTGACTGACGATTCATTGGTCATGATTTCTGTCTTGTAAAAAGTATGAAGAGCTGCAGGGCCTCCCGTTGATTTCAGTTATTTGCTTTTTATAAGCTGTTTTGTTCACTGGAAAACCTAAGCTACGGTTATGCAGTTTTACTGAAGTCTGAGGCTATGAGTAGGTAAAAGCATTTAGTTGCAAGTTTTGATTTCTAATCAACAACTTAATATTACTTCTACACATAGTGCAAGTATTAAATCGATTATATAGCACTTTGTTTCATAGTCCAAATAATTTTCCTGTAACAACTTTTATAGAGGATGGCAATAGGGATCCTAGTGGTTTAACTTCTTAGGACTGCCAATGACTGCTGCATTTCAGAAGTTCTCATTGTATGCACTCCTTAATATAGTTGCTAATGTAAAGGCGTACCTCTTATGTTTCATTCACTGTAATTCCTTGATTCCATGAATAACATCATAAAGGAGTTTGTGAATTACAATGAATAATTCCCTAGTTCACTTGTTATAGTTGCTACAATTATTATGATACATGAATCTTGATAGTCCTTTGAATTTATTCAAACTCATAAAAAAAAAAAGTGAGTGGTTTTGTATGTAAATTTGTCTGTTATGTTTTACACAAGACTATAAGCCATATCCCATATGCACCAAACTGTCACACATCTTGCTTGGTTTTGCAGGTAAGGTAATATAAACACTTAAGACTTGTATTTTGTCTGTCATGAGATAAATGCATTAATATTTCTTAATTGTTCCAACCATTCAGCCATATTTTCTAATAAGGTAAAACAAAAGAGACTTAAATTAAAATAGTAGTAATTAAAAACATACCAAACATGGAAAAAATTATAAAAAATGGGATTAATATGAATATGTAATTGAGCTGCCAGATTGCAGTTATTGGGAAAACATTAAATACATAAGCATTTTGAACTTTAGCATATTTGGCTTCGGATTCCTCGTCCACAAGCCTTCCATTTGTACTCATAAAAACAGCTTATCAACGTAATATCATTCTCAAAACTCTTCAAACTTTAATTAGTTGAGACAAAGCTGAGAGGAGTAAAAGGAAATGAAGTTCAAGTGTTTAGCCTTGATCAATTTTTTAGTTTTACAGTGTCTGGGAATTCTTGGTGTTTCTTTTGATTTCTTCTACTTTGTTCAACAAGTGAGTGATTTGTTTGTTAATAAGAGGTCATTTATTTTTCTGGTATTCTTTTCTTCCTCCATGTTGCATTTTAATTACCCTGTAGATGCAGTGGCCAGGATCATACTGTGATTCAGACAAGTTTAGTTGTTGCTACCCTACAACAGGGAAGCCTGCAGCTGATTTCAGCATTCATGGACTTTGGCCTAATTACAGAAATGGATCATACCCTCAAAACTGTGATCCTAATAATCCTTTTAATGAATCTGAGGTACATGATAGAAATCTTCATTTTCCGGTTGTACTGAGATGTAGGATATGATGTTCAATGTTCTAGCTAGACCTATTGTCACCACATTGTTTTTGTCAACCCCAATGAATTGTTATAACTCCAAAGAATCTAGGCCGGCTAAGTTTGTGACCAAGTCTGCAACATTTTGATCGAGTAAATTTCAAAGTGGATTATAACATTTTTGACAAAAGTTGAAAGTGTGATTATTATGAGTAAGTATTTAACATGGCCATTTTAAAAATTTTAAAGTTTTCTCATATATTCGGAAGATTATATTTATACTTATCTAAATATGTGTTTCAATGAAAAGTTCAGAGAGTATGACTTAATTGTATCTCTTAATACTTGCTCAAGTCTCTGAACTTAACATATTATGAATCTCCAGGTATCAGACCTCATAAGTAGCATGAGGAGGAATTGGCCATCACTAGCTTGTCCAAGCAGCAGTGGAGAAAGCTTTTGGTCTCATGAATGGGAGAAACACGGTACCTGCTCCGAGTCCCTCCTTGATCAACACAGCTACTTCCAAACAGCTCTCAGCTTAAGACAACAAACAAATATCCTCCAGAGTCTAAAAAGTGCAGGTAAATCCATGAAATTAACACCTCTCAAATCACATTCTCAAATCAGTTTCACTTGCTGCAATTTTATTCCAACACTAGTTCATTGAAAAAACAAATGTGGACATTGCAGGAATCATTCCAGATGGAGGATCTTATAGCCTTGCCAACATTAAAGATGCTATAAAAAATGGAACTGGTTATACTTCATGGATCGAGTGCAATGAAGACTCATTGGGGAACAGCCAGCTTTACCAGGTGTATTTATGTGTGGACAGTTCGGGGTCAAACCTCCTAGAATGCCCTGTATTTCCCAAAGGACAATGTGGTTCAGAGATTGAATTTCCTACCTTTTAGATTCTGATGATATATATCTATATTTATATATTTCAAACTACAGCATTTTATCATCTTGTCCCTCTCATGTAAGGCCTGTGATGACATTGAGGTGGACCAACATTTTAGAGTTCAGATGACACACACATCAGTTTCAAATCTCCCATAGGCCAAAAACCTTATTGAGTACTTACAGTTTATGCAATTATTCAATCAAAACATCTTCTCTGATCATGGTCTAAGATCACCTTTAAAGCAACTAATAATTTAACTACTAAAGTTTTATGGTTAATCATGGTCTAAACTGTGGTTTTTTCTTTCTTTTTTTCTAAGAATCAATGTCTAAACTATTGAAAGTTCAAACTAAAAGGCAGAAGAAGATTTAGAAACTCTACACCATTTGTATCATACCAAGAGCTTAAAAATCTGATCATTGAAGAAGAATCTTTACAAAACTAGAATAAAAAACAATCCTTTTTGCTGGTCTCATTGGGTTAAATAAATGTAAGGGAAAATATCAAAGAGAAGGTGGACAACAAGACAAGTGGCATTCAATCAACATTGAATTTGGCATCAATGTTGAAAACTACGCCCTCCTACTAAACACTACCTCTCGATAGCTAGAAATTTTGGGGAGAAAGATTTTATCACCAGTAGAGAGCTTTTGACAAGGGACGGGGTTATTCTCAACACAGACGAAGGAGTTCGAACATTTACAGGATGTGCAGTTGTCGGTGAAGTTATTCGTAGTGCTAACGGAGAATGGATCATCGGCTACAACAGAGAAATTGTTCAAATTTTTATGCTGAACTTTGGGGCATATTGGAGGGATTGAAAATTCACCAACATAAAGAGCATGATAAAGTTGAGATCCGATTAGACAGCCTGAAAGCTATTCAATCCATTTGCGATAGCATTTTAAACTCTTCTAACTGTGCCTTGACCAAAAAGATTCATCGCATTCTATCGCAAGAGGAGCACTGGACTATTCGACACATTCCGAGAGACTATAATCAGTGTGCAAATTACGTCACCAAATTAACTTTTATAAGGAAGTAAAAGCTTATTATGATTGAAGACTTTCCGAAAAAAGTCTTAACTATTATTAACACAAATAAAAATAAAATTTTACATTCTTCTAATTTTAATCATGTTACCTAACTTATTGAAGTTTTCCTTTCACTAAAAAAAAAAAACTACGCCCTCCTAAAATTATCTACCATTAACTGAAGATGACTTTTCCTTTACATGTCTGAAGGGATAAGCATCATTAGGAAAAGCAAAAAATGATTAGTATATTGATACACAGTAATCAATATTCCAGATCCTTCCACAACCTTCACCAATCTCAATTCTGTGGGCTCCCTATTTCTTCACTTCCACTGAATCCCTTATTATATCCCCAAAATTTTATCTTTTCATTCATTGATTCAACCTAGGACTAAAAAAAAGTTTGTACCTTTGTTTCAAGTTTCATTTTTTCCTCCAAAGTCTCTCTTTTTGCCTTCGGATTCATAAGTTCCCATGGCTTCTGAAACTGAAGCACCTGAAATTTCTTCATTGTTTGAGAGGTTGTTGAGGCACAGAGACCGCTATTTCTTTCTCCCTTTTATCTTGGGTGCCTCTAACAACAGTATTTCCAGAGAAAACAGTGAAAACCCAGACGAAGAAACCTCACAGGAAACGACTCCCCGACGTGAAAGGATAATCCTTGTAAACCCATTTACTCAAAGCATGGTGGTGGTTGAAGGAGATCCGAATTTGGAGGCTTTGCTACGTGGTTGGGCTAACAAGGATGACCAACCGCCTGCTTCAAAAGCATCTATAGAAGCCATGCCAAGTGTGGAAATTGGTGAAAGTGAAGATGGGGAGTGTGTTGTTTGCTTGGAAGAGTGGAAGCCTGGTGAGGTGGTAAAGGAGATGCCTTGCAAGCACAAGTTTCATGATGAGTGCATACAGAATTGGCTTGTAATTCATGGATCATGCCCTGTTTGCAGGTATATGATGCCTGTTGATGAAGTAGATATGGGCAAGAAGAGAGATGAGGAGAGGAGTAGAAGGGAGATTTGGGTTAGTCTATCTTTTGATAGTAGTAGAACTGGGGATTCCAATCAAGTCCCTTCAACTGATAATGAAATGGAGGGTTAGAAGATTTGTGTAAGATATTTTTTTCTTCTTGTTGCCCTTCATTTCAATTTTCATTTTCCATCTTTGTGAGAAAATATTGCACATAGAGATACTTGTCTTTTCCTAAAATCTATAATGAAAATAAACAAATTTATTCTGTTAGTGCAAACAATCCCTTGCACATTGATTCTTAACATGAATAATTTTTCTACTTTCTCTCTTGCACAAGAATATTCCAGGAAAAATTGTGATTCTCTGAAGAAATAAGCACCCTGAAGAACATGTTACTTAATTTTAGTAAATTGAAGTATGAATTGTTGTCAGCAATCAGTATAAAAAAACAAAACCACGCAACATATGTTTGAGCCTTGCTGGCATCCGTTCCCTCCATGAACCTTATGGCATGGACTGTGCTCTCAGTAGTATTGCCTGCTTAATGTTTAAAGCAATCAGATAACCTTCAATAACAGCATATCTAAGTTAGAAGTTTTATGTACATACATTTCAAATTAAGCAGACAATGGTTTGAAGGTTGTGGTGATAAGTCTACTCCCTGTTGAAGAATAATAATTTTCATCCAACTTGTCTTTACCATTGCTATGAAAGATGATTTCTTTTTCAACTGCTGCATTCAAAACAACTACAATATTTTTGGGATTTGATGCCCTGAGAAGAACAGCTGAGGTGTCTTATGCCACATATATAAAATATACTTGAATCAGTCTTTGTTCTCTTAATGTGTTATAAACTGAAGTCATTTAATGGTAGAATTCCAGCTTCAAGAAGGCCAAATTCAACAGGAGTGCCATGGTGTTGGTTCAGGTGTGGAGATTTTGATCCGTCCCATGTATAAGCATCTTTAACGAACATTTAATTCCAGCCTGCCTAGCTGACAAAAATCCTCTTTAGCTCGGCTGTAAAATGCCCCTTTGATAGCTGAGGAACCACCTGGTGCCCTCTTATAGTTCCTAACACCAAATGTTGATACGAAGTCTATGTAAAGTCATCAGTCTGAATCAACGAGAAGCCCCAAGATGATCCACCTCGAAAATTTCTCAGGCAGGGTAGCTGCAGTGACATCATTTACATCTGAGGTCATGTAAGGAAGTTATCCTTCAATGAATAAGGTTTAATAATATTGTTATAATGAGTGTTCAAGGCTTCCACATGGACATTCTGCCATTAAAAGAGACACCCTTACCTTGAGGCTTTGAAGGACAACATAAAGATTCCACAAGCATTAAGATGCAGATGAACTATATAAGTTTACTTTCGATTACCAGACATTTGAGTTTTTGAAGCAACTTCAACGAAACATTATAGGGAAATTTGCTTAGTATCAGTTAGTTTTCCGAGTTAAAGAGAGAATAAAGGACGGGTTGTCTCTACAGTACATAGCATCATGCCTTCCTTTGATATCAATTTTCTATTCCTTTGATATCAATTTTCTTTTCAGAAGTTCTTGTAGTTCAATACAGATAACAATATTCAAGGTTTATGCACAGAAGATTGGTTCTAAATATAATCAAATTCGCTGCTTACACTATATTGCTAACAACCACGCATTAAGAAGGTTCTAAACCATGCCCATTGAGCTGATCTATTCCCTGCAGTTCAAGTCTATTGCTTTTGGACCTGATTTGATGTCGTTTTGGCATTGGCTGTTGAGTTCCAAACCATGCCCATTGAACTGATCTATTCCTTTCAGTTCAAGTCTATTGCTTTTGGACCCGATTCAATGTCATTGTGGCATTGGCTGTTGAGATCAAATAATTCCAAGAATCCGGACTTTCTCAAACAACCACTAGTTTCCTCTTCAGGAAGCTCTAATCTTTTAGCTAGTGGTTGCTCAACACATACACCATCAAAAACCTTACTCATACTTCTCTTCTTTCCGTTAGCTTGATTGCTTGCACAACTAATTAAAGGCTTCTTTTCTGGGTGAATATCCATTAAAGAAAGTTCAACATTCTGGGTACAAATATTCCCATTTTCCAGAGGTGCCTTGTCCTTTCGCCCTGAGCTTTCTGAAGATGTCAGTGAGCTCTCCATGGAACATACAGTACCCCTGATTGCTTTTCTTTCTATTATGCTTGAACCTCCTACTTCGGTTAGTTCCGATTCCGAAAACGAAGAACTTGTGCAGCCAGTGTTAACCATTGAGACCAGTTGAGAGAGTTCAGCTCTAGCAAGTTCTACACCAGCAGAAGAGGAGCTATATCCAGCCAGTGTTTCTTGTGCTTTCTTTAATACTGTTTGCAAGTACTTCCCTTGAGCTTCAATTCTTAGCTGTAAATGTCTCTGGACCTGAAAATGGAAAAGTAGCTTGATTGATATGCATTGATGCATCATCAGCAGAAAAACATCTATTTAAACTGAAATTGGTTTAAATAGGAGATATATATACCTCAATCTGTTCATCAAGCTTTCTTTGTACTTCCATCTGCATTTGGAGAGCCTGGGGGATCTGCAAGCTTCTGATGAACACAATAATTAGACTGTTTTATTAAAATTTCCATAAAAAATTTTACTTAAAGACAGGAATTAGAATCCAAATTTATAACTATTACTCATTCATTTGCCCGTGAATTCCATCACTTGTGTCCCTAATGAAATTCCCATTACTGCTCTGTATCTCTTTGTAATCTGTCCCCAAGAATGAAAGGGAAAAAAAGTTTATACTGTTCTAAAACCCAATATATGAATATACAATATATAACAAACAATGAATTTTTTTTATCCCACCTGTATTATTCCCAAGGCTTTTCCCCAGCCTGTATTTCTGCAAGTAAAATACAGTTAAAAGCTTGTTTTCATTCCCTAATGGATTTAGATAAAAAAGAGTGCAGATATGATTATATAATGAAAGAGAAAATTGCCTGTAAATGGCTTTTAAGATGATACAAAGTGAGTCCAGAAATCCCCATGACCCTCATCACACTCTTTGGTGTTGCTTCTGGTCCCAGAAATAAACACACACACAAAAAAAAAAAAATCAACAAATTATATTCTTACAAATAACAATATGATTAAGGTTATATCTAAAAAGTGTGTTACTTAACTGTCTGCCCCTCCAAGTTGATTGACTGCATCAACAAATCTTTGATGAAGTTCAGGTGTCCACTTTAGCCTAGGCTTTGCTTCAGTAGAGAGAACCAAATTCATTCCTTGATTTTGAGTATTTTGAAGAACCAAGTTTAAGTAAGAGAGGCAGGCAGGAAACTGAAGTTCATATGTGTTTTTTGATCCTTTTTTAGTAGAAACCATGCTTTCAATATGCGGCAGATGGAGTTTCTCTTTTATAAATTTTGGAGTTGTTGGGCTGTCCTATGATCTCACTCCATATCTGGAAACATTGGTGTGGTTGTATTGGGGAGGGAATATATGCCATTAGCTGTGCCTTTTTCCTTTCCCTCATTTCACACTAACTTCCCTTTTTATTTGTCTTGTGCCTATCTTAGAGGGCACAAGGTTTTGCTTCGAGACTCTCGAAGCTTAGAATGGTAAATATTAGATGAATATTTGATAAATTTTCGTATTTACTTATTTCGAATAGATCATAAAAAGAGTGGTACACAATTAAATTCGAGTCTGGAAAGAAGAGAAAAAAAAAAAAAAAAAAGAGCATTATTATTTGTTTTGTTTTGTTTTATGTTTTACCCCTTCTTCATACAACACAAATTTTTTATTATTTTCCCTGGTTGATTCCCTTGATGAGTTAGGTTAGCCCCACCATGATGAATAATGGATGCAACTTTCCTAACACTATGAGAAGCTTTCAAAGAAAAATTACATTTGACAGAAAAGGTTATAATGAATACTTTTAACCAGTAGATGAATGATTCAAAGAATCTAATATTAGATTTTGGACCCCACTGACCCTTTCTTTTCTCTTATAAAGGGGGAAGAACTACTCTAAAAAAAGTGAATCAAAACAGACCATCTAACAGGTATCACAAACACACATGAGGTGTGCAAACAACCCCCCATGCTATAAATTCTTCCCTGGAAATTTTACTTGAAGGGAACACCAATTTTGTAAGCTTATCCCATTAGAGGGGAATCTCAGCAGGTCATTTGTTTTTTTCGTACTTACTGTCATTGGATCCAATAGGTTGATATAGGACTCCATTTGTAACTTGAGTTTTTAACTTCAAATATTTTCCAATACCATCCAAGCAGGTTAATCTACAGTTTTCTTGGGGGACTAAATTAAAGGAATCAAAACCCAATCATTGAACTTCTAAGTATTTTGCCATCTCAGTGCCACACATTCAGTTGGTCCGCTAGATCAATCACCTGTTTTCCATTATTCAAAGGCAAAAAGGAAGATTAGATGCTAATCAAGTGTTATTTTACTATGTCCAAGGTTGGTTTTCATCATGCAGGATCCCAAGAAGTTGACTCACTAAAAAAGATTATAAACTGTTAGTTGGATACAATTTAGCGAGCATAGAGTGGAAGGTCCACTGATTAGATTGTCAATATCATTACTCTGTTCAACAACAACAACAACAAAAGAGAAGAAGATTTAACGATGAGATAAACACCGTGAACCAGCAAGTGGTGGGTCCAATTTCACACCTGTGAAACTATATTTCTCAGTGGCAAGCTCATAGTTCATATTCAAAAGAAAGAAAAGAGGAATAAAAATTATGGACAAGTTTTTATGATGCGTGTGGGCCGAATGTTTGAAAAACAAGTAAAGAAGGTAGAGTTATTGAAGCACCTGTCTCTTTAACTAGTTGATGTACTTGAACCTCCTTTCTTGCTTTAATATATTCCATAACATGTAGAAGGTCTAGTGAATCAAAAGTCATACAATTTCACGAAGGTGACTCATGAATTATTGTTTTTTAAGGGACCCCATTAAATAGATCTCATAAATTTAAAGGCAAGGAAAGGAAGAAAATGAGAAGAATGTGGCCTAAGGAATCTGTAAAAAGAAGAGAAACAAAAGGAACTAGTCAACATCCAACTAAAGAATAATGGAAATTTTCTTCAGATGAAATATTATGTCAAGGCACAGTCCCACAGTTGTGAAAGTGATGTCAGCAATATGTCACAAATTTAACTTTAATTTATCCTTATCATCTGGTCTTTTTTACTGTAAGAAAAAAAGCAAGCATGAAACAGCTCATGTTCAAATGACAGTTGAATGTTTTTCCAGCATAAGCATCAGTGGGTGAAATAACCTACACAAGACAAGCACACATATTGTTACGCACAAGTTTGATGAAGACCTGCCTCTGGAAACCATGTTGTACCCTTCAAGCGAGATAAAGATAAGTATTGCAGATAATGAACCAATGGAGTTAAATTTCAAGTTCAGCTCAGTGATAATTTATAATTTTCCTTTCTCTAAAAGGCAAAGCAAAAGGCTAGTGATATAGTGAGCTGAAGTTAAATATATGAATTTCACTATGCCTGGATAAATACATGATTAATAAAAAATGCCAAATCCTAGGTTCATACTGCAGCATTGCATATACAATAATGCAGCACAGTGCGGGGCTTACAAATGATTTCTTTCTTAACAGTAGGACAGTAAATGTGGAAGTGGCTTCAATTAATGAAGCCCAATTATAAAAATATGCAAGGCATAACATCTTTGTCCAAGGCACCACAGACAGAGACAGTAAAAGCATGCAGTAATATTCCTTCAAATAATTCAGCCAAAGTCATATCAGATGGAATGGAACATCCAACACCGACTACTGCCTCTTACAGAATACAATCAAGAATCAATGTAAATGATAAGTGCTAATAGTAAAATGTTTTAACCTCATTTTTAATATGTTTTTGAATGATTATTCCATTTAAATGATGAATTTTATGCTTCTAATCCTTTGGATTCATGTTTTTGTATTTAGAATGGTTTTTGGGAACAAAAGAAATGAAAACGAATGAAAGTTGGAAAATCGGAGCGACATAAAGGAGCCACATGGGCTGTCACGCGGCCATGTGGTAGGCCGTGTCGTTTACACGGGATTGTGCCCTAAACCGTGGAGAAACGTGATTTTTAAGTTTTTCTAGTATTCTATGACATATATATATATATAAGACAAAAATAAGAACATATGAATGAGCCATCATAGAATATTCAAGAAAACAACTCGAAAAACACCATTGAAGTTGATTCTGAAGTAAATTTCCGTCAAGATTGAAGATTCCTTTTTGATTTCTTTGGAGATTATCATTAGTTTCTTTATTTCTTTTGGTTATATTGTCTTAGATGTTTTTATTTTAAAGCACAAACTAATTTTTTAAATAGTTAGGGGAGATTAACCCTATAATTAATTTGGTCTTTTTATTTTTATTTTACGTAATAAATATTTAGATCTTGTTCTCATCTATGTGTGCTTAATTCTTGGTTTGATATTTCTAGACTATTAATCCATATTTGGTATGCTTAAATTAGAAGAGGAAAAAACCTTATTTAAGAGTAGATCTAGCATAATTGAGTTGAGTTGCATGCAATCCTAGAAATAAGACAACATAAATTTATCGGATTAGAGTCAAATCTAATAGAGGAATCCATGGATCGAGTTAATGCGACAATAAGGGTTTTAATTGGAAAGAAATTTTAATTAATAAACCTAGAGTTAGATTCTCTCACTAGATATTAACATAATTTAGGGATTTCTACGGATCAAGATACTAAGTAAAGAAATTATGTAATTTAGATTGATAATAACAAATGAAATCTAGGTGAATTATTTTCTGGGTATTGTTTCGCATCTTGGTTGTTTACTCGATTATTTCCCTAATTTGTTCTTTGTCGTGTTCTTTAGTTAATTTAATTAGTTAATTTTAGTTTCCAATCAATCATTTCAATTTATCAGTTAAATAATAGAAAGACAGTAATTACTAGTACTTGCTTTAGTAAGATTTTTAGTTAGTTTACAATGCATCAGTAAACATCAATAAAGGTAAATTAGAACAAGAAAAGAGAAGTAACAAGAATGAGTAAAAGAATAGAAGATACAAAGCAACAAGAGAACAAAAGAAATTGAGAGAATGAGTATGGTTTCTTTTCTTGATTAATCAACTCAACTTATTCATTGATATTAATGCGTATTTATACACAACATACATGATAGCTGATGGCTATCATTAGTTGATGTTGGTGTGTGGGATAAAATAAACTTGAGAGAAATTAATCGAAGGCTTCAAGGCGTGTAACTATGCCATTATCTTTAATGTTCTATTCACTATTATTTTTATTTTTGTATGCAAAAGAGTTACTGGTAAATGAACCTCGAGGATACTGATCGTTGATCGCGCGTGCGTGTAAAAACAACCAATTTTATAAATAAATAAAAAACTATTTTAAGGAGCATTTTAAATGCAAGCGTACAGTGTCAGTTGTAATATTTATAGTTATAATGGAACACGAAGTATTCCAAGGGATTGAACCCAAGGGAGGAGGCAATTCAACAATTCCTAACTACGAGCATGCAAAAAGAGTTTAAATAACTAACTGTTAAAAGCTATATTACGACAAATCATAAATTGAAGAATGATTAATCTAGTTATCTAATTTTCATATTATGCCATGACATGAATGAACCTATATAATCTCATTTTTTATACCCTTAAAATTTACATTTTATTCAATTTAATCCCTCAATTCAAAATAGCCAAACTTCTAATTTTGAGCCCTGATTCAAAAATCGATTTCACATATATTCCTTAAGGACCCTCTACTTTCTATCCCTACCAAAATTTCATAACAATTTTTTATTTTATTCAATTTGGTCCATATGTACAAAACTAAAAACTAAACTTTACAATCTAGTCTTTTTCATAATTTAAGCTTAAAATCTATCAATTTCAAGCCTAGTTCTTCAAGAAATCAACAATGAAAACTTTTTAAAACTTTACCAATTTCACAATTTGGTACATGAGCTACCTAAATTAAGCTCCCATGATCTCAAATACATAAAAAAAAAATACAATAAAAGGGCTTGAAAACACTTACCAATCAATGGTCGAAAGTCCCAAAATTTCCTAGATTTTTCTTTCTTCAAGTTATGGCAGGGAGACAACGGATGGATAATATGACATTCTCATGCACTAATTTAATATACATATGTTGTAACAACCTATTTTTCAGTGGTATCAAAAATTGACAGTTTTGGAACCCCGTTTTTCGATGAATGAGTCAGTAAATATTATCTATTAATATTTACGAGTCATTTATAGTATTATGGTGTTTTTTGGTCCGATAATTTTATTGATCGATTAGTACTTAAGGTACAAGGACTAAATCATAAAAAATCGTAAAACTTAATTGTTATTTATTTTTATTAGTTAAATGGACTAAATAGTATTTTTGCAAGGGTTGAAATGGCAATTTATCCATTTTAATGATAGTGGTCCGTTAGTGGCCCTTAGATTTGTTAATTAAGCTTATTTTATAATATTATTATGTTATAATAATAAGTAAAACATGTTCATTATCTTCAAATAAAAAGAAATAAGAAAAACTCATCGATTTTCTTACCCAAAATCGATTCTCTAAGGAAGAATACCAATTTTCAGTTAAGCTTGTTCTTCAAATTGGTGAGTCAAATTTTATCCATTTCTTGTGATTTTTATGTTTTTGAAATCTTGAGAGCTTAATTTAGCTAGCCCAAGAACTATTTCATAAAACTATAAAAGATTTTAAAAGTTTACATTGATGATTTTTTAAGCTTTTGGTGTTAAATGGTTGCATGTTAAGTTTAGATGTTAAGTAGGATTAATTTGTAAAGTGGATTTTGTTAGTTTTGAGTTCAAGGACTAAATTGTAATTATATTGAATGTGACATGTAATTTCTTTAATTTTATAGTTTATAGGATTATTGAAGGTTGAGATTAAAAATGGATTGGAAAACAGAGCTTAAATATGAAAGGTATGATAGTTTCGATTTTAGGGACTAAACTGAATAAAATGTGAAATTTAATAGAAATTGTGAAAACTAAAATTAAGTTGAAATAAACATTAAATAAGATGATTTAAGGTCATTGGAACTGATGATTTGGAATGAATTATTGTATAGGTCAAGAATTAAATTAACCGGTAGATAATTGAGTAAAAGGGAAATTTGTAAAATTGTAAACTAGTCCCTGACACTTCTACTATTGTTGTTTGTACCTGGTAATTTCATAGGATATACTTTTATACCTAAATGTGATGTTTGTGCTAGAATTTAATATTTCATGCTTATTTAATATACTTTGAGGTTGTATGCAAATTGATACAAAAGTGAAAAAGGATTGAATTTTAAAGAATCACTCTAATATGTGTATTACACCCAAATGAACATAGGATAGGATACAATTGACATGTCAATAGGGTTAGGTGCATGCTTGTATGAGATTTGCACTACAGTACATATTGCTTTGCAATTTCAATGCCTATTGATTCGCACTTCCGTGCCTACTACTTTGCATTATGGGGCCTACTAATTCGCACCTCGGTGCCTACTGTTCATCTCTTTGGTGCCTACTATTAATGCATTTCGGTGCCTACTGGTGTAGTGTAGTTACCCATGTATCTATATTTTTTTATTAAAGTTCATCAAGCTAATGATTTAAGAAGGATATGTATTTTCTAATTCGGTACAGTGATTGGAAATGAATGTGTTCAAATACATTAATTGGGCAAATGATGTGGTTCATTTGATAGTTCAGATGAAACGATACTGAATTGATTTGTGCTAGTGAATGGATGAATTATATGATTGTATATGAAATACTCACCTTTAATTGTAATATGTTGTGATAGGAAACATGGTTAATAATGTTGTTTTGAATTATTTAATTATGAAATAAGGTTAGTATATTATTTTAACACCTACGAGCTTACTAAGAATATATAATGCTTACCCTGTTATGTTTTCTTGTCTTGTAGTTGTCTTTTTGTGGAACGTGAAGATCGAATTAACTTGGATCTAACACTATCCAGCTTCAGTTTTGATAGATATTTGAATCGTTTTAGACACGATTATGTGGCATGTAAATAAGGTTTTATACGGTTAAGTTTTGATATTGGAAGTTGGTGAAATGGTCACTAAATAATACTTGTTTCGAATGTGTTTATAAATTGTAAATAGGTTTGATATGTCAAAGTGTATACCTTGTTGGGTAAGAAGAATGGATTATATATGTGATGTTGTTTTAAATGGTTTGATAATATGCATATAGGATTTGCATTAAAAATATGTTTACTTGTAGGTTCATGAAATTGAACTGAGAATGAAATTGGTTTTGGATGACTTGGTATGTGAAATGGTAAAATGGATATATGGCGTTGGAAAAAATATTGGTTTGAAAACGGTTTTCTTGCACAATGAAAAATTAAAATTTTGAAAATCGATCAGGTTTGTGATATTTATAGCAATAAACCTTAATCGAATCCGTACATGTATTTTTGGCTTAGTAGATGTTCGTTGCTCCCGACTTTCAGCAATACGATCTTCTCTGCTATTCTCGTACCACAAACTGTTTCGAGTGTTGGCTTAAACCAATTGAATTGAAACACAAAACTAGAATAAGTTTTTTCTCTTTTTGAGGTGAAAACGAAAATTCTCTCTTCTTAACTAAAATCAATAAAATTGTTATTCCGGAAAAATATATGTAATAGTTGAGAATAAATTCTATCTATTTTTCGGCAGAATAACAATCTCTCAAAGTTGTGTTAATAGCTCTACCGGTACCATCTATTTATAAGAAGAGAAGTAGAACCCTTGTTGATTTGTGATGAATTATTTCAAATAGAAAAACAACATTCTATTTAGAATAGGACTAGGGTAGACAACACACCCTAGTTGATGCAGTCAAAACTAACTAAAAATATGACTGAGGCAAGTGCACCTATCAATTAATAGTATAGTTACAGTGAGCACATATCTTGTTCCCATGAGGACTAAAAGTATTAGTAATTACTGTCATCCTATTATTTAACCGATAAATTAGAGTGATTCATTAAAATTAAAATTAACTAAATTAATAAACTAAAGAACACGACAAAGAACAAATCAGGAAAATAATAGAATAAACAATCAAGAAGCGAAACAATACCCAAGAAAGAATCCACCTAGATTTCATTTGTCATTATCACTCTGAATCAAATAATTTATTCACTTAGTATCTTTATCCGTAAAAATCTCTAAATTATGCTAATATCTCTATTCAAGCATAAAAGCAACTAGCTCTAGGTTGATTAATTGAAATTTCTTTCTAATTAAAAACCCCTATTGTCGCATTAACCCAATCTATGGACCCTCTATTAGATTTTACTCTAATTCGGTAGATTTATGTCGTCCTATTTCTAGGATTGCATGAAACTCCACTCAACTATGCTAGATCTACTATTAAATAGGGTCAATTCCTCCTCTAATTTAAACTCATCCAACATGAATTAATATCCTAGAAATACTAAATCAAGAATTAAGCACGCATAATTGAGAACAAGATCTAAGTATTTATTACGTAAAATAGAAATCAAATGATAGAATTCATCATAGGGTTCATCTCCCCTAGATATTTAGAAAATTAGTTCATGCTCGCAAATAAACACATCTCAAAGATAGTATAACCACAAGGTATAAAGAAACTCACAATAAAATCCAAAAAAATTAAAAAGAGATCTTCAATCTTGATGGAAATCTGATTCAAAGACGACTTCAATGGCATTTTCCAAGTTGTTTTCTTCCATATTCTCTTACGGCTTACTCCCATCTTATCATATTTAGTATATATAGGTATTAGAATGCCTAAAAAAACCTAAAAATTATGTTTTTCACGTGTTTGGGGTACAATTCGTGAAATCCACACGGTTTGGCACATGGTCGTATGACAACTTGTGTGGCCCATGTACCTTGCGCAAATCTTTAGATTTTCGCTCAATTTTCGCTCCTTTTGCTCCCAAATGATCTCCTAAGTATAGAGATAAGAATTTTAAGGATTAGAAACATAAAATTCACCATTTTACATCGAATAATCATTCAAAAACGCATTAAGAATGAGATTAAAACATGTTACTGTTAGCACTTATTAGTAGTATTTCTACTAGGGTTGTCGCCCCCCTTCATGTCCATGAGGGGTTTTTTGGCCTCTCTCGCATTAGGTCCAATTATAAATACTTCCTAAGCCTTTTTGACCCAGTACTCTATAATGTGATCCAACCTAATTCAGTTTTTTTTTTTTCAAAATTAAACTTTAATGTTTATATATAAAATAATTTTGTCATCCCTATTTTACCCCCAACAATATTTTGTTTTGCCATTGATAAATTTCAAAAAAATATGTTTAATATTTCACAACTCAACATGTTCATTATGAACGAATGGTTTTTTTCATTTTCAGGCTTCACAACAGTCCAAAAACATAAACTCATTATTCCGATCATTTTTTAAGTAATATATATAGGATTGCAAATGGATCATTTCCATTTTCATTTTTTTCCATTTTTATTTTTAAAAACCTACATTTTTTTTTCAAATGATTCCATTTCTCCATTTAAAAAAAAAAACCATTATCATTCTTGAATGTTTCTTATTTCTCTTTTCATATCCATTTCGTTCATTTCTATTTAAACATGCAATTCATTTCTGGTTTCAACGAGCTAACAGAGGGACCAATTGGACATACGTAGTTAATGATCAAATTTTTATAACTAAGTTCCAGCTTTTCGCTTATTAATTATAAACTCATTTAGTCACGAAGTCATTCCACTATAATATCGTTACTAAACTCTCCCCAACAATATACCATTACGAAAGCAACTACTCAGTCCTCATCCAATGACCTTATCATAAGTGTGTTACCCTTATAGGATATTCTTGATCTCTTTGAGATAGTATCCGTTCTCTTAATATGATTCTATTTTATCTCATGGTAATCATTACATTACACCTTCCTTCATGAAAAGTCAATAACTATTAAATAGTGATCAAGTCATCCATCACAAAGACAGACGACCCATGGCCACGTTTAATTTTCATCAACCATGTAATGCCAATGAGAGAATATCATTTACCCATGTTTTGGGTTATGAATTCCACTGTTGTGAATGACGCTACATACTATAGAAGTCGTACACCCATCACACCAACTTTTGATTCCTTATCTATTTTAACTCAGCATTTTACTTACATAAAAGTGTACGAGTTATGTATACATAGTTCATCATCCACTCAAAATTTAGGTATGTTACACTATGAACATCACGAGTGAATAAATCCATAAACGGATTCAAGATCTATTCAGCTTAGGTCATGATCGATATACTGTCAATCAAATCAATCACATATTAGTCTTTTAATCAGTTTACTCATTTTCAATTAGACTAAAAACATGTTTAGGTTTGCCTACTAATACAAGTTGTCTTTCCATACTACGATTCGACCACATAATACTGCTTAGTATTAGTTAAACACTTAGACAACCAATGAGCAACATTGACTTCCATTTTGTTTTGCGTGTAAAAATCATACGAGGACAATTATAGAAAGTATATTAATATAATCAATGATTTTGTTTTATTAATAAATCTATTCGAAAAAAATTGGAAGTTTACAAACGAATATACTACAGTCAAGGCATCAGATCCAACATATGACACTTGGAAATTATATGTTTTGGTGCATAACATGAATAACTTGAAATATTTTGGAAATACTTGATTTGTGATTGTGCCATTGAGGCATATTGGTTAGTGATTTAGGAGGTTGGTATATATATATATATATATGTTTTGGCTTGTTTTGGATTGCTTTGAATAGGTTACCAACTGGCCAAATTATATTTGAAGTTGTCTTTTTAGGTTGGAAATTGAAGCATGTACCTAATGACTTATTTTTGTACCACGCGATTTATACACATAGTCGTGTATCATACACGGGTTGGTGACACGACCCTGTGTCAACTGGATAATAGGAAGAATTAGTAGCACACAATTCTCGATTGTTAAACAGGCTGGCCACACGCCCGTGTGAGCAATGTAGTTTTGGTTATTAGTTTTCACATGGTTTTAGCTGTTACAAAGTCTAGCCATACGACCATGTGACTCTTGATGGAAAATTTATGTTTAATCTAACTTTGAAAATTTACCTTACTTTTTGACATGCTTTCAATATGGTCCTTGTTTGTACCCGGGTAACTTTGAAAATTTACCTTACTTTTTGACATGCTTTCAATATGGTCCTTGTTTGTACCCGGGTCAACTTTAGACCTTTCATGAGCTCAATTGTGACTTGAATTAGTTTGTAAATCATGATTTGAGTGTGTGTATGTATGAGATAAATTTAAATGTTTAAATGAGTTTTTATTTAAGAAATTGATTGAATTGTTTCGTTATTTACTATAGCATCCTATAACTCGAGTTCAATGATCAGATCGGGTGAGAGGTGTTACATAGGTGGAATAAGACTTAATAAATCTAATTTAATTAACCTAATCATAATTTAATTAACTTAAACTAACCATTAAGCATTTTTAGTGGAATCATTCATCATCATCCAATAATTCCAAAAATAAAATGGTTTAATTACTATTTTAGACCTTTGGCTAATTGCAATTTAAATCCCTAAGTATTTGACCAATTAAAAACCTATAGCGATTGGACTTTTATAATTTAATCCCTGAGCCTTAATTAACTATTTAATTGACAAAATTAATGGACCAAACATCAATATTATTTTATATCAACTTTGTAAATATTTATATTTAATATTTACAGACTCGATTTATGGGAATAAGGTTCCGAAATCGCCTTCTTCAATACCACTAAAAATCAGGTTGTTACAATGACTTGAGGAGGGGGATGCTAAGTTGTTGCCTCTTACTGGATTTAATTTTTTTTTCTTTATTTTTTTTAGTATTTTGGATTTACCAATATATATTTTTTATGAACTTGAACTTTTGGGCAATTTTTTGATGGTTAGATTACTTTTATTAATGTATGATTTTCCTATTCACTTCTTAGTTATGATTATAATATTTTGATTATTGATGCTAATTTGAGACAAAACATTGATGGTTAATTTGTTTAATTATTTTTTAAGTTAAGTAATTTGAACTAAGGGAATTGTTTTAAGATAGAGTTGTGGTTGTTGTGTTCATTAACTTTCAGCCTTGTTTAGTTTTGTTAAAAAAAAATTTTGAAAGAGTGAGATTGTTGAGGCAAGTGTTTGATGTTGCTACAATGTGTCAATGGAAGTGCCCACTTCCACCACCACTGCGATAGATAGCACCTTCCCAAGTTTAGAAGATTAACATTTTATTAGAACAATATATTTGGGCAATGTTGATATTGTGGGATTATTCAAGCCCATCAATGAAGATTAATTCACTTGAAGAAAAATATCCCGAGGATCAGATTGGATTGATTGTACCAAACCCCTTGGATCGAGGATGTTAGATCGGGACTAATCTTGAAGACTTATCTTCCAACAATCAACCTTACGTTGGTCATTATTATATTGTATTTAACTATCTTATATATTGTTTGGAAGGGATTGTGATTTATTTTTAGTATGTAAGAAAGTCTTGAAAATCTTTATATATTTGAAAGATTTGTATAGGTTTAAGTATTGAATATTGAAAGCACTTATAATTTCATTAAGGAACATTATTTGTGAGAGTGCATTTAAGACTGTAAAACCTCTTATTGTTGGTTTTACAAGCTAAGTTCTCAAGGGAGAATTTAATGGTGAGAGATTTGGTTTTTTTATGTAAAAAAAGTGAAAATTTTTCTTGGGGTGTTAGAACTAAAATTATTGGTTGTATTAAGTTCAAATATAGTTGATTCATTTCATTGAGCTACTATAGACTTAGGAATTGAATATCCAAAGATTATTCTAGGCATAATGTCAAAAAATAGCCCCTAATGTTTGGTTGTTTAATCACTTTGGTCTTTTATGTTTTTTTTGGAGCACTTTCACCCCTAACCTTTTTTTGTCAAATTGATCTATTTTTAATAGACATGCAGACGTGATCATTAGTTGACTAACAGTTAAAATTAACCGCTGATATGGTGGTCCAAATGTAATTAAATGCTGACATGATACTATTTTATCTTATATCGCGTCAACAAACGATTTTAAAATTTTTAAAATTAATTTTTTATTTTTATAAAATTATTATATCATTTTTTTAAATATAAAATTATTAAAATTATTATATGCATATAATTTGTAATTTCCACATTTTCTTCTTCCCTGCTGTTTCTTGCCTTCGTTCACCATCATCAATGTCGTCTTCGTTCTTCTTCCCCATTGTTTCTTCTTTCCATGGTTTCTTTTTTCCCATTGTTTCTTTGCAAACCTCAAAATCCATTCTTGAGTCTCAACCTTCCTTGTCTCTGATAACAACTGCCATAAACTAACCTAAACATAACTCCATCAACACCATTGTGCACCTTTCAATAACTATACCCAAAGCCCCTACAACCCAAATCCCTATTACTCATTAAAAATTTAAAAGTCCCAAATCGGAAGTTTGAAAAACAAAAAAGAAAATAAGTCAGAAAAGAGAAAGAAGAAAAAAAGCAGAGAAAAATCATAAAGAGAATCAGAGTCAAAAATATCATAAAGAGAATTGGAGCCTCCAGTGGACTCCTTCCAAATTTGGATAGTGGGTTCCACGCCAATACTACGAAGAACACCATACCTTCGAATCGAGGCAATCAGACAGTCTAAGAAGGAGATCGAAAGACATTTCATCAGAATTAGACCGTTTCTTGTCTTACTTCTGTTCCAAAACCCTAATTCTCATCTCTTTGTTTTGATCTTCATTGTTCCCATCAACTTTCTCGATCATTGAATCAAAATCCAGCACCTGTTTAGCTACTGAACCCAACCAGTTTCCATCGACTTCCTCGATCATTGTCAAACGAACACTTGAAAACCCAAAAATTTAAAAATAGAAAAACCCACAAAAATTTAAAAACAAAAACCAAAAATTAAAAAAAAATCTTTTTTTGTTAAATAAATTGATTATGTGAAATAGGGGAAACCTTTTTTTTTCTTTTAAAGCTTGGGGTTTTGGGTAAGTAATGAAGTAAGATATGACATGATGGTGGTGGTTGACTTGGTGAATGGGGTGGCAGAGGTGGTTGGGATCGTGGGAGGGATAGAGAAGTTAAACAAGAGATAAAAGAAACGGTGATGCTGATGATAATTTTATAAAAATAAAAAAATAATTTTAATAATTTTATAATCATTTGTTAACATGAAATATAAGACAAAATAGTGTCGCGTCATCATTTAATTACATTTGGACTACTACGTCAGCGGTTAATGTTGATCATTAGTCAACTAACGACCACTTTAGCATGTCCGCTAAAAATAAATTAAATTGAGCAAAAAAGGTTAGGGTTAAAGTGCTTCAAAAATACATAAAAAGACCAAGGGGACCAAACAATCAAACGTTAGTATCAGCAGATAACAGCATAAAGAATGATGAATTATATCATTCTAACTTCATTAATCCATACTCAGCACATTAGCAGACTTTATACACAGCTTAGACACCTTAACTAAAAATAACTGCTTCTTTAACTAACTAACTGCTAACTACTCGCTGCTCACAACTACTACCAACTGGTTAACTACCTAATATTCCCTCTGCTTTCTTTTTCAAACACAGTCAATGAGATAACACTCAATTAATCTCTAAATCACTGAAAACTCCTACCAATCAGAGGCTTAGTAAGTATATCAGCAACTTGGTCACTCCTAAGAACAAAATTAACCTGCAAGAGCCCTTGTAACACCTTATCACATACAAAATGAACATCAATCTCAATGTGCTTTGCTCGAGCATGAAGAACTGGATTTGCTGCCAATGAAATAGCACTAACATTATCAGACCAAATCGTTGGCACCCCTGCAAACTTCACTCCAATCTCTTGTAGTAATGACTGAAACCAAGCCAGCTCCGATGAAGCATTAGCTAGGCTTCGATATTCAGCTTCAGTTATCGACCTAGACACCACTGATTGCTTCTTTGAAGACCACCCAACTAGATTTGCTCCAAGGGACATGCAGTAACCAGAAGTTGATTTCCTATCTTCAAGTGAACTTGCCCAATCAGCATCAGAGAATCCTATCAAGGTAAGATTAGATGGTTGAAACCTCAACCCAAAGTCAATGGTTCCTTTCACATATATGAGTACTCTTTTAACAGTACTCCAATGTTCATCATGGGGAGAGTACATGTATTGACTGACCTTATTGACAGCAAACTGCAACCCCCTTAAGATTTGCCTATAGAAACCCCCATCTATCAATTTAGCTCCAGTGAAGGATGATAAAGTAGAACCAACAACCATTGGTGTGTCTACAGGTTTAGCACTCCCTATATTTGCTTTCTTCAGTAACTCACGAGCATACTTTTGCTGTGAGACATGAACACCATGTTCTCCTCTGTTGACATCAAGATCCAGAAAAAAAAACTCAACTCTTCAAGATCTTTAAGGGAGAACTGCTGATGTAGCACTCGAATAACATCAAGTAAATCAGCATCTTGAGATCCTATAATCAGAATGTCATTCATGTACACCAGCAGAAACACACTTCCAGTTGAAGTTTTCTTAAAATATAAAGAAGAATCCGCTTTGTAACTTTGAAACCCCAACACCTCAGTCAAAAAATTCCTTAAGGTGTCAAACCATGCACGAGGGGCTTGATTAAGCCTATACAGTGACTTTTTCAACTTGAAAACCAACATATTCCCATCAACATCACTTACCTCAAATCTAGGAGGCTGTCTCATATACACAATTTGCCATTCAATCTATCTAATCTTCCACTGTTGAGACACAGCTATAGCCAACACCATACGCATAGTGTTTGCCTTCATAACTGGACTGAAGGTTTCATGAAAATTTGAACCGTCTAAGAGAAGCCTTATGCAACCAAACGAGCCTTGTTTTTAGCCACACTTCCATCTGAATTCTTCTTTTTTTAAAGAGCCACTTACAACCCACTAAATTTCGATGCTCAAGAGTTGGTACGAACTTCCATGTACCATTCTTGATTAATGCTTGATATTCCTTATCCACAACTCGTTGCCGTGCAGGGATTAACAGAGCCTCACGAATATTTTTGGGTTCAACCATGCTTAACTTCCCCAAATACGTATTAAGTTTAAACACTCCTACTTTACTCCGGGTAATCATGGGATGAACATTGCCAAGACCTGATTCTGACACACCTTTCATAGTTGCACCAGTAGAGCTAAGCTCATGGTCAAAGACGACAACAGGAGTTGACACTGAGATTGACTCCACAGTTGCTATTTTTGAAGTTCCCTCACTAGCATCACTGACAATATCAGCAGCAAGAGTCCCAGCAATCATAACAGATGGTGCTTGTACAAACATAGGGAAGGAAGTTGTACTCCAGGATGGATTAGCACGTTGAACAGATGCAATAGGTAACTCCTTGGAAGGAAACTCAGTTTCAGCAAACCGAAAATGCCTCGAGATATACACTACCATTACTATCAACGCACTTGTACCCTCGATCATTATCAGCATACCCCAAGAAAACACAAGGAGTTAACCGAAACTGAAGCTTATGCTTGTTATACGTGTAACACCCAAAAACCCAAAAACCCCAAAACCATCTCCGATTCAAAGTCTCAGGGTTTATAGAACTTTTCGTGTCTTTTTTTTTTTTACATACAATTCAATCACAACTTTTACAATTATAATTTGTAGCTTAGAATATTAACTACATTTAATTTTTACACAATCATTTACAACCTTTCAATCAATAAATAATCAAATTCAATCACCCAAGAACTTAGGAATCACGTACAAATATTTTCCATCAGGGATCACATGGTCCTGTATCTCAAACACATAGTTCTCACCATTAGCTAACCAAACTATAACCAAACATACTTATCATTACATTGCAGAAGGAATAAATATTCATTTCACAAATCATGACATCCATTTTTCATGTCTATTGTTAGAATTGGGTGACTAGAATTCTTGTTAAGGTGGAGATTGTTAGAATTGGATGACTAGAATTCTTGTTAAAATAAAATTTAGTGGTAAAATAAAATAAAAGTAAAGTCCAAATAAACTAGACTTTTTTTATTTTATTTTAATTAGAATGGGCCATCTATTTTATTTTAATTAGAATAAGGTGTTTCAACCTTACTACGTTACTTCTATTAGTTGTTGATTGGAATAAGGTTTTTCAACCTATAAATAGGCATAGTCAACACCTCTTGTAATCATTCAATTTTTGACATTAGTGAATCTTCTTCTCCTCTGCCCATGGTTTTTTTCCTAAAGGGTTTCCACAAAAAATTTGTGTGTTTTTTTTTCCTTTTTTGCGATATTTCTTCATTGTCGACATTTAATTTTATCAAATTGGTATCAAAGCTTTTTGGGTTACTTCGATCATGATAATGGCGGCATTGAAATATGATATTTTGCTGTTGGATCGCAACACCAGATTCACGTTGTGATAGGTAAAAATGCAAGCAATTCTTGCATAGATGAATTTGGAGGATGCCCTGTTAGGGTTAGATAAGATACCTTTAAATTGACAGATGAAGAGAAGAAGCGCAAAGATCAAAAGGCTTTGATGCAATTACAGCTGCATCTATTGAATGAAATTCTACAAGATGTGTTAAAGGAGAAGATTGTTGCTGCATTATGGGCAAAATTGCAACAGTTATGTATGTCAAAAACCCTAACCCTTAAATTACATATGAAGCAGCGTCTGTATTCTCAACGTTTGGAAGAAGGTGCGTTTATGCACGAACACTTGAATATGTTTAAAGAAATTATCTCGGATTTGGAGGCCATGGAGGTTCAGTATGATAAAGAGGATTTACGGTTAATTCTCTTTTGTTCATTGCCACCGTTGTATTCAACCTTCAGAGATACAATTTCGTATAGCTGTGAATCTCTCACAATTGATAAAGTCTATGCTTTCTTTGCCTCGTATGACAAGATGAACATCTTGTGGCTGGATCTGACTCTTTGGTAAAAGGTCTCATTGTTCGTGGAAGATAAGATAAAAACAGTGATGATATTCGTGAGAGGACACAGGAATGAAATCTCCGCAGTAAATCTAAAGGTAGTTCAAGATCTTAAAACAAAGGTAAAACTTGTAACTTTTGCAAGAAGAAAGGGCACATTAAGAAAGAGTGCTACAAGTTACAAAATAATATCAAAAGGGAGGTAGAGAATCAAAAGGGAAAACAACCAGAGCAATCCGGTGAAGCTGATGTAGTAGAAGACTACAGTGATGGTGAACTCTTAGTTGCTTCTGTCGACAATTTTAAAGTGAGCGAGGAGTGAATCCTCGATTTCGGTTGCACCTTCCATATGAGTCCCAATTGGGATTGGTTTACAACTTATGAAGTTTTTTTGGAGGTGTTGTTTTTATGGGAAATAATGTTTCATGTAAAATCGCAAGTGTTGGCACAATCAAAATAAAGATGTTTGATGGGGTCGTTAGAACTCTTAGTGGCGTGCGACATGTATCAGAATTGAAAAGAAATTTGATTTCGTTGAGTACTCTTGATTCAAAAGGACACAGGTACACAACTGAAAGTGGGGTTCTAAAGATTAGCAAGGGTTCCTTCAATTTGATGAAAGGGAAGAGAAAGATTGCCAAATTATATGTTTTGCAAGGTTCAACTATTACTAGTGATGCTGTAGTCGCTTCCTTTTCCTTGTCAGATGATGATATTACTAGACTTTGGCATATGCGTCTAGGGCATATAAGTGAGAATGACATGGCAGGATTGAGTAAAAGAGGACTTCTTGATGGGCAAGGCATTAGCAAACTGAAGTTCTGTGAGCATTACGTTTTTAGCTAGCAAAAGACAGTTCAATTCACCAAAGGAATTCATAACACGAATGGAATATTGGATTATATTTATTCTGATCTTTGGGGACCATCTAGAGTGCCTTCGAGAGGTGGAACTAATTATATGCTAACTCTTATTGATGATTTTTCTAAAAAAGTTTAGGTATTCTTTCTGAAGCAGAAAAGCGATGAGTTTTCCACATTCAAGTCTTGGAAAACTATGGTTGAAAAATAGACAGGAAAACAGATAAAATACCTCCGCACAGATAATGGCTTAGAGTTTTGTTCTGATGAGTTTAGTGAATTGTGCAAATTAGAAGGGATCATGAGACATTTGATAGTTCGTCATACTCCACAGTAAAACGGCATTACAGAACGAATGAATAGAATGATCATGGAGAACGTTTGATGTATGTTGTCGAATGCTAATTTATCGAAGTCATTTTGGGCTGAAGCAACCTCTACTGCATGTTTTTTGATCAATCGATCTCCATCCGTTGCCATTGAGAAAAAGAGTCCACAAGAGATATGGTCTAGTAAGCCTACTGATTATTCTGATATAAAGATTTTTAGGTGTTCCGCATATGCTCATGTTGATAATGGAAAATTGGAACCAAGATAATATGTTTTTTCTTGGTTTTAAGGCTGGTATAAAAGGGTATAAGTTATGATGTCCTGAAAATAAGAAAGTTGTGATTACCCGAGATGTTGTTTTTTATGAAACTGCTATGTTACCTAACTTATCTTAAAGACTCTTCCAATAAAGAACAACAAAAGCAGCTGAAGTTTCAAATTGATCCAGTATCTACAACAGAGTCAACTTCTCAAGTTAGTACAGAAATTCATAATATAGCCACTTCTTCACTACAATATTCTATTGCCAAAAATAGATCTAGAAGAGAAATTAAACCTCCGAAGAGGTATGTCGAGGTTGATCTAGTGGCTTATGCTTTAAACGTGGCTGAAGATATTGGTACAATATTTTGTGACAGTCAAATTGCATTTTTCTTGCAAAAGATCAAATGTTTCATGAGAGAACAAAGCACATTAATGTTCGGTATCATTTTGTGCGTGATATTATTGCTTGAGGGGATATTGTTGTGAGCAAAGTTAGTACTCATGAAAATCCTACAGATATAATGACTAAGTCACATCCCATAACTAAGTTTGAGTATTGCTTGGACTTGGTTGGTGTTCATTGTTGGGGTTTTGTGGAAGAGGTGGAGAACTTATTCGTTGAGAATTTTTGTTCGTAGAGAATTCTTGTCAAGGTGGAGATTGTTAGAATTAGGTTACTAGAATTCTTGTTAAAATAAAATTCAGTGGTAAAATAAAATAAAAGTAAAGTCCAAATAAACTAGACTTCTTTTATTTTATTTTAATTAGAATAGGTCATCTATTTTATTTTAATTAGAATAAGGTGTTTCAACCTTACTATGTTACTTCTATTAGTTGTTGATTGGAATAAGGTTTTTCAACCTATAAATAGGCATAGTCATCTCCTCTTGTAATCATTCAATTTTTGACATTAGTGAATCTTCTTCTCCTCTACCCGTGATTTTTTCCCAAAAGGGTTTTCACGTAAAATCTATGTGTTTTTTTTCTTGTTTTCTTTTTTATATTTCTTCATTGTCGACATTTAATTTTTATCATCTGTAATGCCCAAAACCCGAAAACCATCGCCAGTTAGAGTCTTAGTGTCTTTCTATTCATTTATCACTGTTCATCTTTTAATATCGTGTCATACATAATCATTTAAATATAATCATAACCCAACAAGGGCAAAAAAGTCATTTCCTTGATTTTTGAATACTTCTACCGGTACTTGTTGGACAAGTTTCGGTAGTTGTCAATTCAATAAACAGTTCAAGAATAATGTATACTTTTACTGGTACTTGAGACAATACTACCGATACAAGTATGACTTCTACCGAAACATGTCATGCTTCTACCGATACTAAAACTCCAGAGAGCTAAGAAGTTTTATCCTACAACTTCTACCGATACAAGTATTCAGACTACTGATACTACTGATACTACCGATACAATGTAAGTCAGTAACCAACCTCTCCCCTACCCTGTACTTTTACCGATACATGCAAGAATTCTATCGAAACAAGTATGCGGAATTTGATTATTCACAAAAGGCCTCAAGTTTATCAACCATCATTCAACACAAGATTCTTATTCAAATCTTCATTTTGCAAAATCTGTACATGACAATAATTGTTTCATCATATGACACAAAATACAACCAATCATCACAAGTATTCTTAAATTCACATGCCAATTCATTACCAAACATATTTGCTTAATTACAACATCAAGCAAGCAAGCAAGTTTAGTTCAACAAAGAACCAACAATCAAAAATCAAACATTTCAAGGGTAACATCATCCTAGTACATGCCATATATCCAAGTGATGCAAATACTACCGATTGAGCTCCTGAGATAGTGTGATTTCTTCGAGATGATCCGATCTTCAAACAGCAAACAATCTACAAAATAACAATAACATCTTTGGTAAGCTTTAAAACTTAGTAAGTTCGAAGAGTTTAAAGAGTTATCAATCATATGCATAAAGCAATTATATCTCAATCGAACTAGGATGAACTGTTGCTTCCTTAAGCCATATTAGGTGTTCCGACTTTCCTGTCTATAATTTTTCTGTTACCAGTACTCGATGCTACTTACACGAGTTGTTGAGGACTCACAACGTATGCGATATCCCAGCCATCGGTACTGTGCTTGTTTGTACTATAAACTGTTCCCTAATGATACTGCCCACACGAGCTGTCAAGAGTATGCAATAAGCATAATCTGAACCATCGTAGGGCATGTAATCCATTTAGGACCATATCTCTTTCCCGAGTCACGATGCTGCTCACACGAGCTGTCGAGGACTTGCAACATATGCTGTGCCTCAACCTTCGATACGGTATCTATGCATATAACTGTTCCTCAATGATGTTGCTCACACGAGCTGTCGAGAATATGCACTTATGCATAAATCTCAGCCATCGTAAGGCTTGTAATCCATTTAGGATCCATATTTCTTTTCTCATGTCCTGACTCAAGATGCTGCTCGCACGAGCTGTCGAGGACTCGTAACATATGCGGTATCTCAGTCATCGCGTCGATTTCAAATAATCGGCTCAAAGCCTGATATCTCAGTCATTCATTTTTTTTTTCATCTTTCTCAATTTCACGTACCATAACCTGCTCTGTAACAATTATTAAAAATACAAATAATATACTATTTAAATGTAAATTTAACGTTACGAATTTACCGAACGAAATTGCAGTTAAAGTGAACTTCAGGGGTAAATCCGTAATTTTCCCTTTTTCACGATCAGGACACGATCTTGATCTATTAAAATAATTTCATTCAATTATTTAAATCAACATAAATTTTTAATCATTTTTGTGCAAATAAGTCTTTTTGGTATTTTTACAAAATTACCCTTAACTTGTCACTTTTATTCAATTTAGTCCTTTAGCTCAAAACTTGCAAATTAACCACTTTTCCTTAAAAACAAGTATAGCCGAATATTATAGCAATCCAATACTTCCCATATTTGTTTTATTTAACAACAAATCCTTGTACTTTTACTATTTCTATATTTTTGTCCTTTAACATGAAAATTACTAAAAATTACTTTACAAAATAGTCTCATTTAACAACCAAGCTTACTATTTTATCATTAAACCTCAAAAACACACTAAACTCATCAATGGAATAAACTAAAATATTTAACAGTTTTACAAATTAGTACCCGGGTTAGCTAGATCAAGCTAAAACGAGTTCAAAAACATAAAAATTACAAAAAATGAGCAAGATTTACTCACCCTATCTAAGAACCCAAGTGAATGAGGCTTGCTTCTCCCCTTGGAAATGGAGTTTTGGCTCCTTGGAGAAGAAGATGATTAAATTTCATCTTTTAATTTTGGTTTAAAACATTTATTTACTTATTTTACCAATATACCCTTTGCTCACACTTTAATTTTAACCAATTTTTAGTCAAGATCGTCCACTCAAATGACAAATGGTTATATTACCATTTAAGGACCTTAACTTAATTTTCAATTGACATCTAATACCTTTTAATTAAGAGAATTCAACTTTTGCACATTTTTCAATTTAATCCTTTTTACTTAATTAACTACCTAAACAATAAAATTTCGTAACCAAATTTTAATATGATGCAAATTACCTCGTAAATATTAAATAAATAATATTTACAGTCTAACAGATTGAAGTTGTGATCTCGAAACCAGAATTCCCGATCGTACTAAAAATAAAATAATTAGTAAATCCTCATTTAATTAGGATTTAATCTCATTTTACCCCAAATCTAAAGAGTTTCACAACATTTCTATTATTAGGTCATTTAAAGAGGGTCCAATTTCATAATTGGTTCTTCAGTTATATTAAATTTTAATTAAACAAACTTGTTTTCTATTTAGTCCTAAACTAATTACGACTTAATAAATAAATAACCCAAAAGTTAGTGGATGGTAATCATATCCATCATCCCTTGAACATTTTGACCATGGTGTAATTACCACTTTGGTCCCTTTTATTTTTAATTAATAGCAATTAACTTTTATCACTTTTACAATTACTTCTTTTTCCTTAATTAAGCAATTAATCATCAAAATTATCCAACCGAACTTCAATTCACATATAATAAGACTCTGTAAATATTTAATAAAAATATTTACGATACTTAATTTCAAAAACGAGGTCTCAATACCTCATTTTCTAAAACCATTTGACTTTTGAAACAAACCACTTATACTAAATTTTAATTCAATAATTAAAATTCTTTAATTCAAAATTCCATATAAAATTATTATTGACTTATTTAATTTAAACACTCATTATAAAAAAATTTCGTCGGGTTTGTGGTCTCGAAATCACTGTTTCCAGCACCACTGAAAAACTGGCTGTTACAATACGGTCTCAAGGGGGGTAGCATCGACAACCAAACACCTTGAGTAATTTCAAATTAGAAGACTTACCAAACAACTTCTTGATAAGTGCCTCACCTCCTAGTGACTTTGTAGGCAAACAATTCATGAGGTGTACAGCCGTAGCAAATGCATCACTCTAGTACATCAATGGAAGAGAAGCTTGGGCTAACAACAAAAGACTTGTCTCTATAATCTGACAATGCCTCCTCTCCACAAGACCATTTTGTTCTGAGATGTGTGGATATGAAACTCGATGCAGAATACCACTACTCCAAAAATTTGGAACAAAATTTTGAAACTCTCCACCACCATCAATTTGAACTTGCTTGATGGAACACCCTAGCTGCAACTCAACATTCTTCTTGAACATAAGAAAGGCAGATAAAGCATCTGACTTCTTAGACAAAAAATAGATCCATGAGTGCCGAGTAAAGACATCAACAAATGAGATATAATATTGTTTACCATTCGAAAAATAAGGTGCAGGACCCCATAAGTCTGTAATAACTAGCTCAAGGGGAGCACTATATACAATCTAAGACATAGAGAATGGAAATTTGTATGCTTTACCTAACTCACATGCACTACATAAAGACTTAACTGACTCCTTATGAATAGACAAGTTACAGGATTTTAAGCACTGAACTAGAACAGCAGCTGAAGGATGGCCAAGTCTCTTGTGCCATAAGCCAAAAGAATCTGATCCAAAAGTCTTCTAAGCCAATAATCCAATCAAACCAGCAGTTGGTTGCAATTGGTACAAACCATCATGCTCAACTCCTCGCAACAAAATCTGATGAGTTTGCAGATCCTTCACATAGCAACAGCTTGGATGAAACTCAAAATAAACCATGTTATCCTTGGCAAATTTTGAGACTGAAAGTAAATTCCTATGTACCTGAGGTACATGAAGAATACCATTAATATGCAAAGAATTCAACATAGAGGAGTCAATGTGAAAGATAGAAATAGACCTACCATCACCAACAACCACTCTACTTGCTCCTTCATACGACTGTACCTACACCAATTTTGAGGCATCATGAGTCATATGTGCTGTAGCACCACTGTCACCACTATTCTTGGGGTAGCAAGCATGGCAATAGGACCATTGCATGATACAGGTGTCACTCCAAAATTGACAACTATTCGCGAAGCTTGAGAAGACTGCACATCTGAACCCACATGGAGAGATTGCATAACCGGAGTTACAGGTTCAACATAGCAATACTGAGCCATATGTCTCACAAGAGCTTGAAACTCGCGTGAGGATGAAGGAGACTCAAACTCAATGTCATCATCATATCTATAAAAGTGTCGTCGAGCCACATGTCCCACGCGATCACAAATTTAACATTGTGGACGCGAACCATGAACAAAACGACCACGAGCACAACCCCTACTGAAACCACCAGCTCGTCCAGTCCTAAATGTTTGAGTCTCTGAATTATCAGTCTGAATTTGACCCGGAGGTGCAGCTGCTTGTGAAACCATATTAGCATTGAACACCACATATGCATTTTGCCCAGCTTTTGCATCCAACAAAGAAGTAGTTATCCCTTAAAGATCAAATGGAGTTTGAATTGTGGTATCAAAACCACATAGTCATACTCAGGTGGAAGACCATTCAATATAGCAGACTTATGCTATTCTAAAAGAACAGTTTGACCACACCCAGCCAAACTAGCACACAAGTGTTTAATGCCAGCTAGGTAATCGGCTTTGTTCATATCATTCTTGCTATAACTGTGCAGCAAAGAATTGTTAATTGTGCAGTAGCTATCTTTGGCAATATGTCATTATTCTATAAAGAATTGTTGCAAAGTTTCTTTATAGAATTTGAAACTCTTGTTATGCTTTGCTTAATGTTCAGTGGACTTTGTCGTTAATGTAAAATGCAAATAGTCATTAGGCTTCATTGCATTCTCAAAGTTCATTTGTTTAGATCTCTTTTGCATACTGAAATATAAGTAGAGGTGAATATAAACTTAAAGAAAGTTAGATGATTTCACGCCTTGAAGCTTTAAGTTAATTTATCATAAATTTATTTTATCAAACACACCAACACAAGAATGAGTAAAAGAAGAGAAGATATGAAGTAAAAAAAAAAAAACAAGAGAAATTGAGAGAATGAGTACGATTTCTTTTCCTGATTAACCAACTCAACTTAACTTTTTCAATATTTATACACAACATGCATGATAACTTATGGTTATCATTAACTGATATAATAGAGTAACTACTATTAATTAACAAATTAGCTGACTTATAATCTGCTAGCTATAATTTGTTATACATTCTTCTAATACTGGCCACTTGGGTGCCATCACTTTACTCATTTGCTCAAGACACATGAGGACTAAAGCTAGCAATAAAGGGCAGGTGATGAACATTAGTATTATCCTAATGATAGGTCATATTTGCACGACTTCATTAAAAGATAGTAAGGTGTCACTAAGATTAAGGCTCCGTTTGTTTCAACGTAAAAGCTTTTACAGAAAATATTTTCAGCCTTTTTCGATTTTTGTTTCATGTAAAATAGGATGGTTAACGTAAAAGTTTTCCAATCAACGTAAAATTACTTCATTATTCTTGTAAAATGTCTTACCATTTTTTTTTTTGTAAAACATTTTCCAAACTGATAAGGCTCTGTTCATAGTAACACTCCCATACTCGACCTGAATATCGGGTCAAAGCACCAGGATGTTACATTCTGTACTACATTCTTCACATATCAAATATGTTCTTATAAACTTTCGTAATTTTTCAATTTAGTCCCTTTTTTCGTAAAAGTTCAATATTCACTAATTAATCATATTAAATCATTTTTATTTCTTGTTACAGTTTAATCACATAATTTATCTCAATATCTTATTTCACTTATCAATTTTCTATATATTTCACTTCTATTATTTTATCCACATATTTTCTCTAGTTTAACAATTTAGTCCTTGTCATCATAAAAATTTTATATTTTTCCACAATTTCATTTTTACAATACTTTATGTATTTCATCATCTCATAACACATTCATTAAACTTTTGTTATAATTTATTTATTCACATAGTAAATTGTTTCACACTTAAACTTTTGTACATTTTTCAGTTTAGTCTCTATTGTCATGTAATTTATTTTTAACCATATAAGCAGTTTAATCAAATAATTCATTATAATCTCTTATTTCATATAACAAACTTTCATGCATATCACTTCTCTTGTTTCAATTATAAATTTCACAAAGTTTATAATTTAATCCTTAACATCATGAAGATTCATTATTTATTATAATTTCAACTTAATATCAGTTTGTAATCAATTCACTACTTATCATAAATCTCAAATGTATGTTTGTTTCATTGAAAAAAACTTTTATTAAAAATTTTCAGAAAATCTGTCAAACAATAGAAAATAATTTACACAGATTCATCTAAATACAAAAAAATATTAGTTTTTCCAAAAAAGCAATTCAGTTTACAAAAATCATTTTCCGAAAGTTATTTTTTCAGTTAAAAAAACGGAGCCTAAAGGAGGAAAAAGAGAATCTAAAATATGAAACGTTGCAATTACTTGGGTTCGGAGTAGTTCTTGATAGTTTGTATTCGGTTTTCTTTCTTTCATCTTCTTAGCTATTGGATGGAACATTAGCAAACACTTAATTGTCCTCAGTCTATAATCCAGGCCAAATATAAATTATAATTACCAAATATTGGATCTTAGACCCGAAAAGAGTAGCTGATGAAGATGTACAAGTAACCCAAATTGAAGCCCAAAAGGTAAAAGAACAAGAACAAGGAAAAAAAAGTAATAGATATTGGGCTCTGATCACTGTTTTCCTTCTCTTTATTTTGTTAAATACATTATGATATAGTTGTTCATGGTGAACTTGAAAATTTTTTAAAAATTAAAATTTTAACCGTTTGGTATAATAGCCATTTTTAAAGGGGGTAACAAGATTACAAGCAGTTTATGGTCAACATTTTCTTATTTAGTAATCTCAGCTTTTATGTATATTCCCATGTGGATGGCATGAATCCTGGGAATGATTGATGATGGTAAAAGGAAGGAAGCAATGGAGAAAACAAGGTTGGTGAAGTTTGTTTTGTTTGCATCATTTGTGCCTGAATTTTGCAGTCCCATGAGAAAAGGATGCCTTGTGTTTCAAATTTCAGTTTCTTGTTTTGTCTTTCTTTGCCTCATCATCAGCATATGCAGTTTGTTTCACCATCATATATTCATGCCTCCGGTATGTTCCTCCATATCATCAAGCATTTATCTCATACTTTTGTAATGAATTTATCCACTATGGCAAACCTTAAATTAAGGATGGAATTACCACTGAATTGATGCAGTTAATGAATAACATGATTCCCATTTTTCCACTATGCATAATATGAAAATCTGGTTTTGAAAGTCCATTTCAGCACCCTTTATGGTGATAGCTGTGGTTCAAAACCAATAGACAATGATGGAGAGTTGGGAGTGTTTTATAGTTTGCAGAGAGAAGGGAAAAACAGTAGAGAAGGCTGCATGCATATAATTATAATTTTATTATTTTGTTTCAACTTATGGAAATGGTGAGGACTCGGGAGAGAAAGGGGACATGGAACAGACTGATGCAGAGATCTATGGACTGTCACCTTTCTCTTTACCTCCACATGGCCCTCTCAGTTATCTTCGAGCACTTCCACATTAAGGTGGAAGCCTTTTCCAGGGCCTTTTTTTTTTTTTCTAAAACTTCATATGGCTCCTACTCCAAGAAAGTCAATGAATGGGGGTGGAACGGTCTCATAGTGGCTGCTGGTTGCTGCTTTGGTACCTGGCACTGATGATGAAGGTTCACTGCCTGATATTTGAGCTGTTGGTGCTGTGGAATCTGTGAGACCTTGGGAGCTGAGGAACTCTGACTGTTGCATTGCCATTATGTATGATGGATGGTGATGCTGGTGGGGATAGAAACCAGAGATTTGGGGTTCATCAATGGGCCTATCCCAAGATCTGGTCTGGCTGAAAATACCCATCATGTCATTGCTCTTAACACCTGTTCCAAATGTTTTAAAAACACCAGTTACAACGTAGAGAAACTAGCAAATTAACAATGACTAAACGTGAATGTAGTGTAAAAAAACATGTAGAGGAGTAGATAGGATTGGGTTTAAACTTTAAAGCAGGAAAAAGGTTACATCAGTCAATGTCTATAAAGCAAATGAATAATTAAAACACAAAAATCATCAAAGTGTTTCTCAAGTATGAAATTCGAGGTAGGTTTCCAAAAAGGAAACCAATGAGGAAACAGCACAAAAACCCAAATACACACAAAAGAACTGCATAATGAGCATTGAAAATAATAAGCTTTGGAGGTAAAAAGGAGTATATAGGGAGTTTACGAAGAGACCCACCAGAGATGAAATCAAAAGGTGCCGGTTGTGCAATGAACCCTTTGTGAGGGACCTCGCTGCTTGAGTGGGGTGAAACATTAGAACCACCGTTAACCCCAGCATTAGCACCATTGAAGGTTCCAAACTGGTAATGGGAGATAGTGCCAAGTCTTCTATTGGGGATGTTGAGATAGTATGGGGGTGGTTCAGCTTTTGTGGCTGCATCTCTGCTGACAAAATTTGGAGTTTCTTCCATTTTTCTATAAACAGATTGGCTCAGTTTCCTCCTCCTATAGGCAGTCGATTGTTCTCTATACTTCCTTGCCATAATCACATGCCAATGGTTCTTGACGGCATTATCAGTCCTGCCAGGGAACAGCCTAGCTATCATTGCCCACTTGTTACCATAGAGTCTATGAGCTTGCATTAGCCTCTCTTCTTCTTCTTCAGTAAATGCTCTTCTATTGATCCTAGGGTCCAACTGATTAAACCATCTTAGCCTGCAGCTCTTACCTTCAAGCACAATCAAACAAAAGTCATAATAAGTGGGAGATGCCTTGTTAGTGAACTAAAGAATAAAATAACACTGCTTTTGCCATTTCTTGACCATTAACTTACCTGATCTTCCTTCCAACTTCTCTGCTATAAGGTTCCAGTTTTGAGGGCCATAAAGAGCTACAAGTTCTTTGAGCTTAGTATCTTCTGCAGGCCTCCAGTGGCCTCTGGCACAAAGCTTTGACTGCCCACTATCTGTTTCCTTGCCACTTACGGTATTATCATTGGGGTTCTCTTCATTTAAGTTGGCATTGAGATTAATGGTCCTATTATCATCTCCAAACCCATCACTGCAATCAGAGCCTTGACCTTCCATAACATCAGAGCTATGGTTTTCCTCAAAGTTCCTTGTTTTGCAGTTCCCCATGAAATGAAAACCCCAAGAAGCTCTTTCATTTTCCATCTCTGGGACCTTACAACCATAACTGTCCTGCGTGGAAGAAACACTAGAGCCTAGAATACCATAGTTTTGACCGAGAGAAAGGGAACCCATGTCTGGGTAAACCATTCCCATTGAAGAACCAAGAGAAGATGAAGAAGAAGAGGGAATTGTGGTTGAGTAACAGCCTGGTCTATTCATGTTGAATGGTGCTGGTGCATATATATTACACACTTGTTAACGCTGCTTCATTTCCTCTTCTGACAAATGCTGTTATACAATTGTTACAAAGTCATGTTCATGCACAGATGATTTTAAAAACAAGTTTGACAAACAGTGAAGGACTGGAAAAGTGAAGTTATGCAGCAGCTGGGAGAAAAAGAAAAGGATTAAAACTTGAAACATCAAAAACAGCTAGGGATGTGTGTGTAAGGGAGAAAACCTACAAAGGAATGGACTAAAAACAGTGATTGAAGTAGTTCAGCAGTTCCTATTATTAAATTTTTAATGTCACCAACATAATTCACACGTGTGTAAGCTCCCTTTTTCTATCTCACTGATGGGCATGAGGGTTCTTAGGCTGTCTCTCTCTATAATGACAAGAAAGACTCATAATGTGATGTGTGTAAGCTTCGGGTGGTGCAGGTCTTAGACACCTTTCTTTTCAAGGCAGAAATTTTGAGAACAAAACAGGCCCCTATCGACACACTAGTAAATAAACCTAGCCTTTTCCATCTCCATCAAATATCAGTCCCTATACAAGTTTTTCCTTTTATTTTTAACTTGAGGATTAGGTTTAACCTAGGGTTCAGTTAACCACCTGAAGTTGACCCAACAACTAACCCCCCCCCCCCCACCCCCGAACCAAGAATTTACCGTATCCATCATGTCCCTTCCCTCCCAACTAATTTTAACAGTACAAAATGGCTTATCCTTGTCTCTCTCATCGAGGCTTATCTCTCTTATCTCCATTATTAGAAACAAAGATTCTACTCTAATAGTTTAGACACAAATATAAAAAGGGTATTTATTCTTTGCCCTTGATTTTTTGCCACCGTAATTAACCACTAATTTAATATGGTGGTAATAGTTTTCTGCCCAAAACACATCTGCTTCATCACCTTGTCATGTGCAAAAATATATATATATATTTGTTTCACTGTTTTGTAACGCTTTTACAAGACTGAACAGTAAAAAACCAGAAGAGATGTAACGTGTAAGGTAGATTCAAGCGGCTACCTTTCTCTAAAATCACTAAAACCCACAAATAATACATTACTACCTTTTTTTCTGCAATCCCTAATGTATGTATGTACATACATGCACAATATGTCAGAATGGGATGCATCAGAAAATTAGATAATCATCAAAGTTCCAAGCTTGGACGTCTTTTTTTCATTCAAGTTAATTGACAATTAAACACTGCCATTCAATAGGTCATTTGAGAAAAATTGTTTGTGCTGCCTAGTGCTTCTGTCATGAGTCAATGGCCTATTGAAAGATTGGCCTTTTTTTGAGTTTTTACCGCGAAGTTACAGAATGTCCAGTTCCCAGCTACTTTCCACAGTTTTTTACCATTAAAGGCTCAAAGGGTGACTCTAATGAGAGCCTATAAATAGGAAACAGAGCTTTTCTTTGATAGTTTCTGATTGCTTCAAAGAAGATGATGATGAGTCATATCAGTGAATGAAGTAACTTCTCAAATAGTAAACAAAATTTGGCATATTCAGAAACAAAAAACCTCAATTAAACCAGTTAAAAGCACAAGTATATTTCCATGTAAGGAATGTCCTTAACTTTTACCCACAAAAATTGTGAAAAGACCTGTGAATTATATTATATATGCTTGGTTAAAAGAATGGACATAATATTTTATTTTTCCTTTTTCTCAGTTTTCACTAACTGGAAACCTAATGACAGACCTTTCATTTATTGTGATCACTGAGGCTAACAGGAATGTACTATCATTGATGCTGATGTGATGAGTTGGTAGACAAAGTCTTTGGTCAAAGAAAGCTTTGAAAGCTCACTTTACTTTGAGAAAACAAAGCGGCACAAACCCTAAAAATATTACATATAATTAACAAAAGCTGACATTGATTGAGGAGATGAGGGGTTAGGCCTTACATTATTGCTGTTTAGTTGCAATTAGGTGAGTTAAAATGGATAGTCATGGTTACTTCCCAAAACCAATGAGGGAGGCTTGTGAGTGTTTTTTCCCCCGGAGACTCACTGCAGTAGTTATTAATGGTGGGTTTTCTTTTTATCTTTTACTTCTGCCATAAGATTACAGGAGTGTCTTGATGTCATCGTGACATTGGGAACCGGTAATAACAGTCGATTTTATTTTTGTCATATGTATTGAATTAATTAACATTATATTTATTTAACTGAGTGTATTTATTTGGGTTGATTTATGGAAATAAAAGTTGCGAATTAGGGGTTGGCAGGTCCGATATCCAAAAATTAAAAAAAAATTATCAAATTTTTAAAATTTTAAATTATTAAGAATAATATTATATTTTGATTCCTTTTAAAATATTTATTTAATTTTTTAAAAATTATAAAAATATAATTTATTAAAATAATGAAATTATAATTTTTATCATAAAAATTACAATTTAATTTCGTTCCTTTTAAAAAAAAATTTGATTTTGTCTCTGAAAAATATACTGAAAAAAAATTAAAATTTGAGAATTTATTATGTTATCTTTATTTGAATTTGTCAAGATATATTGTTTTGGAAGAAAAAAAAGAGCCTTCTACAAAAAAAATTTATACTGACATGACAATGAAAATACATGTAAAACGTGTTTTCAAGAAAAATAAAATATCTTACAAAATGCATTGTGAAAATGCACCTTATAAGAAATTTTTTTTTTCTAAATTTAACATAAATTTTAAAAAAATCAGCATATATACTTAAATTTAAAAAGGATTCAACATATTTGGGTAGATCTAAAACAAATTATTGTTGGAATTAAATGTTAGAAAACTAAATTTCATTCAATTTTTTTTATCATGTTACATTATATTTTTTAAAATAGTATATAAAATATTTTATAATATGTGCAATAATATAATAAATAAAAGTAACATTTTACGTCAAATGCTTAAATGTTTTTTTTTTGAATAATTTATTTTTAAATTCTTATTTATTTTAAAAGTTTATGATTAAGTCTTTTTCTACTTATATATCATATTATCATACTTAATTGATTTTAAACTTTATTAAAATTTATCTTTATTTTTAATTAAATTTATTTTATTATTGAATTTTATTTATATCTACGAAAGTATTATGAAAGTGAGTGTTGTTTAAGCATTTTGTGTGTTAAGCGGATTGACATTTGAAAATAGCTAAATAAGACGTATATGTTATTTTTTTAAAATGTTTTAAAAATATTTAGAGAAATAGATTATTTTTACAGGAAATTCATTTAATTAGATGCGCTTTTTAAAAAATGTCCAGTTGAGGAGTTTTCTGTTAATTTATTTATTTATTTATAGAGTTTTCTTAGGATTTTTATTTTATTTATTTATTTATTTACAAGCTTATTTAGGATTTTTTAGGTTTTATTTATTTATAAAATAATTTTTTTACATGGTAAAATTTATAAAGACAAAACATTTGTATGAATGAATCGTCTTAACACGCAGATTAAGGATATTTCGATAGTGAGACATAAGCTACGTCAGTGTCAGTCTTTTATTAGACAGTTTAATACTTGCACTATTAGGTGGAGCCATCGTGTTTGTAATAAGGCAGCTAACTGCTTAAGTAAAATGACTTTAGATAGAAAGTTTAATTTCTTTTTTAAATTGGATTATCCTTGTGAAATACAAAATTTTGTAATTGTTGATTCATATTAATAAGATTTGTGGTTTATTTTCAAAAAAATCACCAAAAACTTTCAAGAACAAGCATATTCAACAATGGTAAGATTTATAACATTTTACAGATTTACAAATTAGTCCTTAGGTTAGCTAGAATAAGTTAATATGAACTCAAAAATATAAAAATTACTAAAAACGATCAAGATTCACTTACCCAATCAAAGCGTTAAAGTTTCAACAATAGAAACCCTAATTTCTTCTCTTAGTCGTGTGAAGAAGATAATATAAAGAAAAATGTCATTTTTCTTCTTTAATTTCACTTATATACTTGATGGCAATTTTGTAATTATTTAAATTTTCATAATCAATTTTACTAATCACTCACTTAACCTTAATTAATCCTACTTATTTTCAATATATCTCATGATAATCCACCCACTTTAATACTATAGGTTAATTTATTCATTTGATCCTTCTAACTTAATAACTCTACTTTTGTATCTTTTACGATTTAGTCCTTTATACTCAATTCACTATTTACACATTAAAATTCCATAACTAAATTTTAATACAATGCTAACGACATCATAAATATTCAAATAAATAAATTTTACGACTCTACTCGTCAGAGTTGTAATCCCGAAATCACTATTTCCAACACCATTGAAAATCGGGCTGTTACAATCGGTATCTGCATGAAGGTGTAGTATGCGAAAGATATTAGTGGCATGAAATATGTACCTGCATGAACTAAAAAAACAAACCACATGTTGCTTATGAAAAAAATAGGTTAGGTATTTGAACGGGAATGACCCAAATATGTCGTGGACACAATGGACGCATCTTCTACCAAAGCGAATGACTAACCCATTGTGTGACCACATCCCCTCTTACAATGTTGTGGCAGTCAACGTTGCCACTTCTATCGAAGTTGCCGACTCCTCTACTTCGATGTTAGCATATACAACTTGTCGACGGATCTGAACCATAACATGTACTCATCAACTGCCACCATGTTCGTTGAGCAGAATTCTTCGCATGGTGATAAGGATTGCATCCTACGATTCAACGCATAAATGTGCTCCCTCACACCCATCAGTCGATGTTGTCCTTCCCCCCATGTTAACCTTGTACAACTCCTTCAAGTCTTGCGGTGATGGAGAAATTCATTACTTCCACCCGAACTGCCGCAACACCGAGTCCTATTCCTGCATTTTTATCGTCGCATACACTACCAACGACAGCTTCGCGTCCCATATCCGCTTGTTGGCCAACACTGTTAACGGTATCCAAGATATGACATCGGTGTCGGCGTACAACATCCACTCAAATTGAAAAACAAATTTATAAATATTGTTATGTATAAATTTTTGTAACCAATCATAAAGTAATGAATATAAGTTTGAAAGGATAAGTAACTAACCTCGCATTCTAAGCGTTGATCTAACAACATCCTAATATCTTCTAACTCACCGGGCACATCTACGTAGCTCAACCCATGGTTCCACATGTACAAGCAATGTGTTAGTCGAAGCATATAATAAAAAAAAATTACTTTACAGACTACGTATTTATTAAGAAATTATGTTTACCTCGTTACAAATGGAAAAATGTATGAATTAACTTACTAAAACTCATTAACAACTCAAATCTAACCTACAAACAACAACTTAAGGAGATCTTATATTCTTTTCACTACTTAAAAATCGATAACACAATTAAGCATATAAAGAAAAATCATTGAAAATCTATTTTTAATATTAGAAAAATAATATACTAGAGTTAGAAACTTCACTACCTTGCTGTATTTTTAGAAAAAAAAGAAAGCAAGAAGTTAATAACTCTTTCTATCTCAAGTTCCATATTCGTGCAAAAATGGAGAAAATAGAAAAGAATGAGAAATTAAAATTTGATCTTAAAAACATTAAGAATCTTCTGAAAAATGAGTTTCACATTCAAGATTCATGATTAGAAATTAAAGCTTTGAAAAAAATATTGTAAAGAGATTTGAAAGATTTTATTTTAGAGAGTAGTAGAGAAAATTTTGTGTTCTCTTGCAAATGAAAGACCAGCCGTCAACCTTATTCAAAAACTACCAAGGGTTTAATAGCTATTGAGCCCTTGGTCAATTTTCCTTTTAAAAGCATAAAACTTTAAAAATCTAATTTTTGTTAAATTCCAAAATTATCCCATTTTTTTTCAAATGTTACATTTTAGGCCATAGGCTTTAATTACTAAATTCTCAACATTAATTAACTAATAATTCTAATGAATATCCATTTACTAATTACTAAACCTATAAGTCACTATCATGCCCATTCCCAAAAATCTCTAGATTTCACTTTTTGGAATGGTTTGATATAAGAAATCTGACCCAACATCGAATTTTCTAACATTAAAAAGAATTGAGTCGTTACATGTAGACTTCAAAATGGGTCGAGTCAGGTTCAAACCAAAGAAAAATTTTAGGCACATCTTTTAGGCTCGAGCCTGGCCTCACCTGAAAATGAGCCTTAAATTTTGCCCAAATCTGATCCAGATTAAAAATGCTAAACTCGAGTCCGACCCGGCTTGCCTGTATTGAATTTTTTAGATTATTTTTTATATAAAAACAAATTTAAAAAATATAATACATCAAATACACTAAAACATTAAAATCTATCTCAACAAATTGAAAATACATGAAAAAAATCTTTATACTTAAATAACACAAAGATAGTTCCAACTTAGAAAGTAAATGCCTCTAAATAGTAGCAAAATTAACAATAAAATAAAAGTTATACAATATACAAACGATAACAATAAGATAGTAGCAATATAATAGTGAAATTGTAGCAAAACAACAGTAAAACAACAGAGGAAAAAGTTTCTTATTCACTCTGGGTCAAGCTCGAACCAAAAAACCTACCCGAAGCCTGACCCATTTAGAAAATGAGCTTTTTTTTTGTCCAAACCCATTTTTTGGACCTATAATTTTGCCCAAACTCTCTCACTTTTTGGGTGGACCTTTGGGCTTGATTGGGTGGATTATGAGATATCTTCGGGACCCTCTAACTTTAAACTTTGTTTTGGCAATGAAAAACCAAGTCTAGTTTGTTATATTGATTTAAATATGATCGAAAACACTGAATAAAAAATTTTACTTTATGTTACTTGATCTCTTTCGTAAGGGGAGTTGTGGCTTGGTAATCTAGATTATAAAAATGTGTTGCATTTTCCATTATCGAGTCTGAGTTTATTACAACCACCAAGGCATGCGAGGAGTGATCTAAATAAAAAATTTTGTGCAAGAACTCGACTCTCCTCAAGAGAGGTTTGTCTTGTTTTGTAATAGTCAAAGTGCTATTTATCTTGATAAGAATTCAACTTTTCATGCTTCATATAAACATATTGATGTGAGGTATCATTGTATATAGGAAGTTCTCGGGGCTTAATTTTTAAAGTTTGAGAAAATTTACATTGATGATAATGATTTGCATATGTTAACCATGGTTTTACCAAGACGAAATTTTGAAATTTGTTGCTTTATCATTGGTATGATAAAACCCTCCAAAAAGTGAAAGGAAAAAAAATTGTTGGGGCTTGGGTCCCACTATGTGTAGGAAAGTGCTATTACCCATGTGCCCTATAATATAAAAAGTGAGCAACAACTTTTTTGAATAAGTTTTTAGTGAGTGCAACAAAAATCAAAAGAAAAAGAGAGAAAATGGAAGAAAAAGAGAATTATGTTTATCAAGTGTAGTTTTGATGAACTCTTTAATTGAAGATTTATTTGAAGTCTACTTGAGTTGAGTTTTTGGCAATGGAAATTACACGAAGATCCCAATTGTGAATAATGTGATTTTCCAAAATATACATACTAATTCTAAGATTTAAAAAAAAAAGAATGAATGGTTTTTGCAACAACGTGTCTCCTCCAACGCCGATGGTCCATGGGAGGGCTTTCAAAAAGGTTCGTCGTCGGAAGGATGATCCCCTAGATGTTGGTGAGAATGATGTGATGCAAGAAGAGGGGCGATTTAAGCCTGTTTCCTTTAGAGATGCTATTCTGAATGTTGATCTAGATATTACTAATATGGAGAATGAGTAGGACTCGAAGGATTTTAATTTGAAAGTCGATGATGTGCAAAAGACTAAGGTGTATAAGGTGCTCACGATTGACTTTTTTTGAAAGGATTTATGATTTAATTGATGAAAGTACGTCAAAAACGTTGGTGGTAAAGTTATTAGGTAGAAAGATAGGTTACAATGCCTTGTGGAATAAGGTGTGTGCATTGTGGAAATCTACCATGAGATTTTAACATACGGACATCGATAATGACTATTATCTTGCAAAGTTTGAGTCAGATATGAATTATAATAGTGTTCTCGCGAAGGGACCTTGGGTGATCTATGGGAATTATCTCACGGTTCAGCCATGCTCATTACAATTTTCTACCTTGGATGCTTTCCCACAGAATGTTGTAGCTTGGATTCGCATTCCAGGACTATTAGGGGCATTTTATAAAAGAAGTCTTCTCCAAGAAATAGGGAGTTTAGTTGGAAAGGTGGTGAAAATTGATGTACAAATTGATTCCGGAGCTCAGGAGCAAGTTGCTCGTTTTTCGATTCAAGTTAATCTAACAAATCCACTAGTGTCTAAAATTCGGTGGCTAGAAAGTTTCATCGGGTGGAATATGAGTCTCTTCCATTGATATGTTTTTGCTATGAAAGCTTTGGTCATTCTAAGGATGTTTATCCTCATGTCGGTCAAGGGATGATGGATAAGATAACTCCTGAAAATCTAAAAAAAAATTGGTGTGTCGAATCAAGAAGGGACCAAAGTTCAAGATAGAGTAGAGAATGAGGTCTATGGGGATTGGATGGTCATTGACCGTCGATAACGGAGACAGCAACGATAGCAAGATCAAGATTCGAATTCCATTCAAGGCAAGTTTCGAACAGGATCCTATTATCAAGCTCTTTTCAAGTTGGTTGAGGATGATGAGCAGGATATGGCACAATCTACCAGATTATTTAAATTTAGGGATCATCTTCATGTTGAGGATGAGGGTGTTTAATTCTGATCTTAATGTGGAGAGCGTGATTGGTGAAGAGAAGATTCATGTTACTAACAGTGTGCATGGAGCTGGTAGGGGCACGTCAAAGGGGCCTCAAATTAGAAAACCTAAACCGAGTGGAAATGGGTCGAAGGGACTGAAATTGGGTATTTACAAGGATGGCCCAAAAGCTGGATTAGGCAGTGTTTCATTTAGGTTTACTATGAATCAGGGTAGGAAAAAGAAAGGAGCAGGTCAGTGGGTCACATAGGTTGGACCCTACTCACCATTCGGTGGTGGTGTTTAGTGAGAACAAAAATCCAAATGTTCTCCCAAGTGGTAGTAACTCTAAGCCAAATGTGTTTGGTTTCAAAAGTTTAATCTCCTCGAAGTCGTTGTCCAGCTCTTTAAAGACAGTGCTGTTAAAAGATCGGCTTCAGGATTCGAGGTTAAGAGACGAACCAAGATTTGAAAAGACAAAGACAGTAGTTCTTTTAGAGAATGTAATTAATGGTATCATGCAAAGTTTGGATTATGTTATTCTTCAATCCAAGGTGCGAACTGGTGATGGTCAGAATGTTTCCTCTGGTAAGGTAGATGGTGACCATAATAAGTTGGTGCTCACTGATAAAGGACCGAGCGAGAGGGATGGTGCGGAAGGGATGGATGCATCCTCTAGTTGATGGTTTCGTTCTAGGTTACTTTCTTACTTATTTTCTAATGAAAGAAGATATTATCACTTGGAATTGTCAAGGGGCTGGTAAATCGAATTTTCATATAATTTTGAATGAGTATTTGAGGAAGGTTGATCTTGACGTGGTGTATTTTCTTGAAATTAGAGTGAGTGGTCCAAAGGCGAAAAATGTTATTCATAGTATTAGTTTATCGTATTCGCATAGGTTGGATGCTTGAGGATTTTCAGGGGATATTTGGGTATTGTGGAAGATTCAGGTTGAGGTGGTGATTGAGGCTTGCAATTTTTAATTTGTTCAAATGAAAATTAAGTTTGATAGTTTTGATAATTGGGTATGTTTTACAGCTGTGTATGGAATCCCTCGTTGGGCGGTTAAGAAGGAGCTGTTAGAGGACCTTGGTTGCGTGGCATAAAATGTTAAGTCTCATTGGTTGTTGGTGAGAGATTTTAATGCATTGCTCAATATTGATGAGAAGAAGGGTGGCTCTGTTGCAAGTGGTTTACCTTGTAAGCTATTTCAAAAGTTCATTGCAGATTCATGTTTAAGAGATGTGGGTTTCCAAGGATCAAAATATACTTGGAATAGAGGTCTTGTCTTTGAGCGCCTTGATCGTGCCCTTTGTAACTATCTTTGGGAGGTTTTTGTTCCTGATTCAATGGTGCTTCATCTTCATAAGTCAAAGTCCGATCATTGGCCACTTACTATTAATTTTGGTTTGTCTCTTAACCCTAAGCTCAACCGTCCATTTCGATTTTTTAGTGGGTGGTTGGCTTATGAGGGTTTTGGATTAATGATAGCTGATAATTAGAGTCGAGATTATAATTTGGAGGTCTCTGTGAGTATGTTAGTGACTGCTGCGAAAAAATGGAATTGAGAGGTGCTTGGTAACATTCTCAAGAATAAATGAATTCTTGTGGCTTAGTTAAAGAGTATTCAGAGATGCCTTGAGAGTTACGGTTCGCAAAAGCTTATTGATCTTGACAAGAAGTTGCGGGTCGAATTGGAAAGAGTCCTTAATAATGAAGAATTACTCTGGAAGCAGAAAGCTAGAAAGGATTGGCTTGCTTTGAGGGATCGTAATACGAGGTATTTTCATAGTCAAGTTATCAAATGAAGGAGGTTTAATCACATTAAGAGTTTGAAACTTGGTAATGGTACTTGGTGCTATGATGAGGAAATTATAAAACAAGAAGTGGTTTCTTTTTACAAGCAGTTGTATACGTCGGATGGTTTTGTTAGTGGCACTTTTAGTTTTTGGCATGCTTTTTCGTGTTTAGATAATGGATTGATAAGCTCTCTTTGCAAGGAAGTCTAGGTCCAAGAAATGCATGATGCACTTTTTGAAATGGCCCTTTTAAAGGCTTCGAGCATCGATGGTTTTCATGCACAATTCTATCAATCGCAGTGGAGTATTGTTGGGGAGTCTCTGGTGATGATGATCAGGAAAGGCTTTGCAGATGGTGTTGTTGAACCATTCATCAATTAGATGATGATTGTTCTTATTGCAAAAGTTCTTGGCCTAAAGTAAGTGACACAGTATCGGCCCATAAGTCTCTGTATAGTCCCTTATAAAATACTGACGAAAGTTATAGTTAATTGCTTCAAGCTTGTTATGCCTTTATTAGTAGCTAAAAATCAAACAAGTTTCGTTAAAGAGCGTCATATTACGGATAATATGATTATCACACAGGAAGTGGTGCATTCTATGAGACTTCGTAAAGAAAGGAAGGGCTGGATGGCCCTGAAGATCGACATAAAAAAAGCTTACGATCGATTGAGCTGGGAATTCATTAATGATTCTTTGGTCGATGCTAAGTTGCCTATTGTTTTAGCTCGATTGATTATGGCCTGTGTTTCGTTTGCTTCGATGCAAGTTTTTTGGAATGGAGGTTTTATTGAGAGGTTCAATCCTTCTCGAGGAGTGAGACAAGGTGATCCTATGTCCACGTATTTGTTTGTTTTGACGATGGAAAGATTGAGTCATGCAATTCATGAAGCGGCCATGAATGATAGAGGGAAACCGATTCAACTTGAAAGGGGTGGCCTCAAATTGTCCCATCTATTTTTTACGGACGATTTGGTTTTATTTGGAGAAGCTACCTTAGAGAATGCAAGGGTATTCAGGGGGTTCTTGAGGAATTTTGCTATTTTTCAGGACATAAGGTGAGTAATTTGAAGCCAAGAATTTACTTCTCATCTAATATTGATGATTCGACTCAGTAAGAGATTGGTAGTTTGTTGGGGTTTCAAATTATTGAGGATTTGAGGACTTATTTGGGAATGTCGTTGTTCCATACTCGAGCTAAAAAGAGTAGTTTCCAGTTTATTTTGGACAAAGTCTAAAAGAAAGCATAATATGTTTGATGCTAAGCTTCTTTCTTTAACTGGTAAGACCCGTTAGCCAAGTCGATTTTACTTACGATCCCAACTGTAATACCCAAAACTCGAAATCGTCATCGATAAGGGTCTTGATGTCCTACTGTTCATTTATCATTGTTCGTTTTTTATATTTCATTTCAATCAATTTTATTTTAATAAAGATGTGCACTTAACATATCATAAATCATCAATCGATTAAAAATCACAACTTAACAAGGGCAAAAAGGTCATTTCCATGATTTTTGAACACTTCTACCGGTACTTGATGAACATGTACCAGTAGTTGTCAAGTTAAAAAATAGTTCAAAAATATTGCAGAGTTTTACCGATACATGTGACATAACTACCGAAACAATTCATGCAACTACCGATACCAAAAACTCCAAAGAGCAAAAATCCTTATCCTACAACTTCTACCGATACAATCATTCTTAGTACCTATACATCAATACCATAAACTATCGATACTTGTATCTTAACTATCGATACAACCCAAGTCAGAGAACAACTTCTCTCCTACCTGCACTTCTACCGATACATGCATAAGTTCTACCGAAACAAGTATACAGGATCTCATGAGTAACGCCAAGATACAAGTTTAATATCTCATACACAACCAGTATAAGTTATGCACTAAAACTTCACATAACATACTTAACTTCTAAGTCCTACAAGCATTATAAGCTTGAACATCTAAGTCATACATCATGCAACTAACAAAATCAAAATAGAAGGATTTTAACATCTTTTAGTTCAATCTCAAGTTAATATCATCCTAGTACATGCCATAAGATCAAGTGATGTAAAATTTACCATACAAGCTCCGTAATAGTGTGATTTCCTCGAGATGATCCGATTTTCAAACAGTAAAATGTATCTACAAAACAACAATAGATTCACGAGTAAACTTATTAAGCTTAGTAAGTTCACGACTATCATTTTCTCACAGAATAAACTGATCAGTTAAAAGATGATAACGAGTACGTATTCATAATCATGTATATAATAACAAACTAAATCTCTTTAGTTCTCCAGACTTTAACTCTTTACGAGCACAGACAACATTTAGCCCACATGAGTGCAGAATGATTAGCTCTTACGAGCCCAGAATGGTTAGCTCTTACGAGCCCAAAATGATTAGCTCTTACGAGCCCAGATAGAGTTTAACTAGTATACGATGCTGCTCACACAAGCTGATGAGAATCCGTAACATATACGAAGACTCAACCATCGATACGGTCCAAAATTTCTCACTCTCGATGCTGCTCACACAAGCTGATGAGAATCCGCAACATATGCGAAGACTCAGCCATCGGAGGAATCCATAATTCATTATTCATTCAGAATTTGTTAACTTGCGATGCTGCTCACACAAGCTGTTAGGATATTGCAACATATGCAGGATCCCAGCCATCGCTTTAAATCAGATAACCGGTCCGAAGCCTAACATTTTGTTTCTTTCTTTGCCTTTCCATTATCACGAATGTTTAACCTTTGTCCATTTGTTGTCACTATAGTGAAACACAAGAAATAACTAATGTATATACACTATCACTACGAACTTACCGGATGAAATTTATAGTTTGGTTCAACATCAGGGACTATTCTGCTAATTTCCCTTTTTCGCGATCCGTGGCACGATTGTAATCTAAATAAACAATTCATCCAAATTTCACATTAAAACACATAATTAAAAGAATTAACATAATTTGGTCCTTTTTGGGAAAAATTACTATTTTACCCCTAATTCTTTTCTTTTATTCAATCTAGTCCTTTCAACACAAACATGCAAAATACTAATTTCCTCCTCAACTCATAGCAGCCAAATTTACCATGATTCCCATACAAGTTCCCACAATCCATTTATTTCACCAAAAGTACATTTAATTTCATCTTTTAGCATTTTAGTCCTTAAACCTTAATTTCATCAAAAATCACTTTACAAAAAGATTCAATCTAATCATCAAGCATCCAAAACCATCAAGAAATTTCAAAGATAAGCATATTCAAAAATGGTAAGATCCACAACATTTGACAGATTCGCAAATTAGTCCTTAGATTAGCTAGATCAAGCTAACACGGACTCAAAAACATGAAAATTACTAAAAACGGGTAACAATAGCTTACTCAAATCAAAGCTCAAAGCTTAAGAATGAAACCCTAGCTTTCTCCTTGTGCTTGACGAAGAAGATGAAGAAATTAAAAGAAGAAAAATAGGTTATTTCTTCTTAAATTCACTTTTATACTTAATGGCAAAATTGTAATTTTTATGACTTTCATAATTAGACTTAATTAATCCCTTTTTAAACCTTAATTAATCCTAATTATAATCAATTTAACTCATAATAATCCACCCACTAAAATGTCATAGGTTAATTTACCTATTTGATCCTTCAATTATATTAAATTCCAATTAAATCCACTTATTTACAATTTAACCTTAAACTAAAAAGGACTAAATGAATAAATAACCCAAAAGTAAGTGGAAGATAATCATGTCACCACCGTTTGGACTTTTTGTCTTGGTTTAATTACCACTTTGGTCCTTTCTATTTTTTTAATCCATAACAATTAACTTACTCTTTTTTACAATTTACTCTTTTTTCCTTAATTAAACAATTAATTAACAAAATTACCCAACCGAACTTCAATTCACATATAATAGGATTCTGTAAATATTTAATAAAAATATTTACGGCACTAAATTTTAGAAACAAGGTCTCGTTACCTTATTTTCTAGAACCACTTGACTTTTGAACCAAACCACTTATACTAAATTTTAATTCAATAATTAAAATCCTTCAATTCAAAATTCTACATAAAATTATTATTAACTAATTTAATTTAATCACTCATTTATAAAAATTTCTCGTCGATTTTGTGATCCCATAATCACTGTTTCTGACACTACTGAAAAACGGGCTGTTACACCAACTTTCTTTATGTAAACAGTTATGGTGTCTGTGGGTGTTTGCACTCAAATTGAGCAAGTAGTGTGAAGATTCATTTGGGGCTCTACTACTAATGAACCCAAGGTGTCTTTAGTGTGATGGGAATCATTTTGTATGCCTTTACGGAAAGGAGGGATCGGTTTGAGGATATTGATTCCACAAAATGTTTCGTATTTGATGAAGTTGGCTTATAGCTTCGTGACAGAGGTGGATGCGCTTTGGATTCGAGTCCTACGCTCAAAATATAAAGTGCTTGATGTATGTCCTGAGCAGATTGACCGTACCTTTTGTTCCTTTGTGTGGCGATCTTTGACGAAGGTATGGCTTCGATTTCGTGAGCGGATCAAATGGAGTGTTGGGAATGGTCATACTATCTGGTTTGTTAGGATGAGTGGGTTCCAAATTTGGGTCCACTAAGTCAATATCTTATTCCTGGTGTGTTTGTTTCGCCTATGCTTAAGGTGGTTGATTTTTGTGGATAAGAATGGGAATTGGGATTGGTTTGTACTTCATCTATTTTTTCATAAAGAGATTTTGGATAAATTAGCTTGCTGCCATCCTCCTAGCCAGAATCTTGGTACGAATGGTTGCATGTGGAAGCATACTTTTAATGGGCATTTCACGGTTAAATCGACATATGACACTGTTACTAGAGATGATGCGGCTGCTGTTGATTCCAATTTGAAGCTAATTTGGAAATCTCAACTTCATCCTCGTATCTAACAGTTCTTGTGGCTTGTCAAAAAAGATCGGCTTCTTACAAATTATGAGAGGGTACGTAGAAAGATGACAGATGATGTAGGTTGTACTAGATGCGATGCGATGAGCGAGACGAGTTTTCATGTGTTGCAGAATTGTCCTTTTGCTGTAGCAGTTTGGTAGAAACTAGTTCGCCTAGATGACTTTCAATCTTTCTTTGCTCTTGATTTGGGAGGTTGGTTGCTAGCTATCTTGAAGGGTTCGATAGGTACAAATGTGCAGGATATTGAGGGTCAGATTCTAATGCCAGTTGTCTGCTAGCTAATATGGAAGCAACGAAATGCCTACATATTCCAGCAACAAATTGGTGATATCCGAATTCTTGTTAAGACTGCTGCTTGTATGGCTTCTAACATTATTTCAGCTGCGTCTAGGAGTAACATTGTTACAAGAAGTGTTGAAGTTGTCAGCTAGACTCCATCGAATACTGGTTAGAGCCTAGCTTGACCCGAAAATGGGCCTTAAATTTTGCCCAAATCTGACCCAAATTAAAAAAATGCTAAACTCATGCCCGACCTGACTTGCCTGTATTGAAATTTTTAGATTATTTTTTATATAAAAAAAATTTAAAATATAATGCATCAAATACACTAAAACATTAAAATAAATTTGTCACAACAAATTAAAAATACATGAAATTTTTTTTTTACTTAAATAACACAAAGATAGTTTCAACTTAGCAAGTAAATGCCTCTAAATAGTAGCAAAATTAACAATAAAACAAAAATTATACAATATCCAAACGATAACAATAAGATAGTAGCAATATAATAGTGAAATGGTAGCAAAACAACAATAAACAACAGAGGAAAAAAGTTTAGGCTTATTTAGGCTGGGTCGGGCTTGAACCAAAAAACCTACCCGAAGCCTAACCCATTTAGAAAATGAGCTTTTTTCTGTCTAAACCCATTTTTTGGACCTATACTTTTGCCCAAACCCTCCCACTTTTTGGGCAGACCTTTGGGCCTGATTAGGTGGCCCGACTTATGATCAAGTCTAGCTACATGCAATGAAGTAGATTATGAGATATCTTCGGGACACCTCTAACTTCAAACTTTGTGTTGGTAATGAAAAACCAAGTCTAGTTGGTTATATAGATTCAAATATGGTCGAAAACACTGAATAGAAAAGATTTACTTTATGTTACTTGATCTCTTTCGTAGGGAGAGTTGTGGCTTGGCAATCTAGATTATAAAAATGTGTTGCATTTTCCATTATCAAGTCTGAGTTTATTACAACCACCAAAGCATGCGAGGAGTAATCTAAATAAAAAAATTGTGCAAGATCTCGACTCTCCTCAAGAGAGGTTTGTCTTGGTTTATGATAGTCAGAGTGCTATTTATCTTGATAAGAATTTGACTTTTCATGCTTAATATAAACATATTGATGTGAGGTATTATTGTATATAAGAAATTCTTGAGGTTTAATTTTTAAAGTTTGAGAAAATTTACATTGATGATAATGATTTGTATATGTTAACCATGGTCTTACCAAGACGAATGTTTGAAATTTGTTGCTTGATCGTTGGTATGATTAAAACCCCCCAAAAAGTGAAAGGAAAAAAAAAGTTGGGGCATGGGTCTCACTCTGTGTGGGAAAGTGCTATTGCTCTATAATATAAAAAGTGAGCAACAACTTTTTTTGAAAAAGTTATTTGTGAGTGTGCGACAAAAATCAAAAGAAAAAGAGAGAAAATGGAAGAAAAAGAGAATTTTGTTTATCAAGTGTAGTTTTGATGAACTCTTTAATTGAAGATTTATTTGAAGTCCACTTGAGTTAAGTTTTTGGCAATGGAAAGTACACGAAGATCTCAATTGTGAATAATGTGATTTTCCATACTGGTACAATTGTCTAGGTTTTTGTTTTTAAAATTAGCCTCTTTTTAGGTGAAATTCTCAACTTTTCTCTTAAAGTTTGCTTGTGATTATTTGTTGATAGCTTTGTTGGAGTTGTATACTCTTGAATGGAATCTCGAGTCCTGTGGTTTTTACCCTCCGCTTTAAAGGGGTCTTTTCATGTAAAATTGTCTCATTTTATTGTTTTTACTTGCGGCATTATGATTAATTTGTGTTGATTGCTGATATATTGTATTATTGAATTTATCATAATACTAACTCACATTTATTGAGAGTATAAAAATGCCAATTATGTTTCATTGGTGTTGGTTGGGTTTGGTTTCATCCCATTAATTCCTTCTTATTTTCCTCGCTTCCCGTCCTCTTATTCTAACGTCCTCTAAATTTTGAAATCAAAACAAATAAATATAATTTTTTAGTGGACTTGTTATACTTAACGCCGATAATGGCAATAAGAATGATCACAAAGCAATAAGAAAGAAAAATAAGAACATACAGATTTTACATGAAAAATCCTTCTCGGAAAAAACTACAGGCAAAAAAGAAATTCATTAATGCTGAAAAACCAAAAATACAAGAGGAGTTCAACTACTACTATAAGGGTTAAACAACCCTGTTATAATAAATGTATAATAGAAGAAGTATAATCATATATGGATTCAATTTATGCGGCATGGTCTATACCGTGGCGGCTCCACTCTTGCAACCCCAGTCACACCATCGATCAACTTTAGTGCTTAATAGGGACCTGTGGCTATGGCTTTAGGTCGAACTCGATCCTTCTCCCTCACAAATCCTCCTGTTTTGACTCTATATTTTATTTCTTTAACTAACAACGAGATTCGGGTTACACAATTCTAACAGGATTGATAAGATTTGAAAGGTGATTGCCATATATAAGGTCACATTATATATGTAAACGAAATTAGATGTACTCCGAATTAGTGGAGAGAGATGAGTGGTCCAATTTATAGACAACGAAAAAGGGTAGTTAGTTTGTAAGTTGTGACATATCTGAAAGACAGGACAGAGTTTTTCTGTGTCTTTAGGGCAAGAAGAAGAAGAAGAGGCCCTTATTACCAAATTGAAGAATCAAAGGACATATTGTTGTTATATCTTGAGGTAAAAACAAAAAGGTCAATTAATGGATCGCTCGGTCTCCAACTTTTCAGACACCATCATCTATTGTAGTAAAATAATAAGCATTGTCAGGTAAAACCTTTTTGCAGTATATGTGGAGAACACACACATGTATATATGTATATATACATATACTGCTATCATCATGCATGAATGCGTATCTGGCTTGCTGATTATAGCATTTCTTTTTATATATAGAAAATCAAAGCTTGCACACTGAGCTTCCTTGTTTTCTTTCTTCTGTTCTGCGTGTTTGCACATGTGGTCCCTGCTTTGCACATGTGTAGAGCCATGCATGGGATCTCTTGTATGGCAGAAAAGGTTTTCAAATGTGAACTTGCAAAGCCTCAAACATTGAAACATAGGATGCTTGTGTTTCGCCCTTGTTCTCTTGTCTTGGGGTCAGTGATGTCACAAACTCCTTTCATAGCAATAATAAGTAAAATCAAACAAAGTTTCCACCAACATGGGTTTTTGAAAAGGGTATTACATATATTTGTTATTATTTGAGCCAAATCGAATGATTACTCATAATACTCAAATTTAAGATATTTAGTAAAAGAAAATTCAACTCTTAATCAAAGTAGTGGGGGCTGGGGAGGTAGACTCAGCAACCCAAGCAGATATGGTTCAGTAGGTTATTACAGAACATGAATTGAAGAAACATGCTTTTGGAATGTTAAGAAGATGTGGAAAATAGCTTTGCTAATCAATGCTTCTTTATTATTCCTGCTTGGAAGGGGGGGGGGGGGGAGGCAGCCTCAAATGCATGAAAAGAAAGGAGAGGTCACATTGGATGACCCCACCATATAAATAGTAGGGCTGATCCCATAAGATTCTGTTGGGGCTGTTCCCTTGGAACCATATGAAAAAGCAAAGCCAAAATGTGCACTGTTTCCCAATGAGAACATCACAACACCCAACCAGTAGAAAATGAGACTGCATTTGGCAAAGACAAATTAAGAAATCTAAGTTAAGCATTGTTGGGAAAATTTTTGTACCAAAAAAGTGTATTGAAAATTAAATATATAAAAGATGGAGTATATGGTAATTTTAAAATTTTATTTGGTAAAATTAAAAAAATTATCATCAATTTAAATTTTTAAATATTAACATCTCAAGACCCAAACAATAAAAGATTTAGGAGGATTTAAGCTTAAAAAAATAGCTTTTGGTTGGCCAAAATAATGTCAAGTTAATATTTAAAAAAATGGAAAAAGAGGATATATTGAACACAACAAAGATAGAGATAAAGGTTGTGTCGAGTTTAAACATGATATTAATATAATTTATATTTGTTAAGCTTGGTTCGAAATATGTGTTAAAATTTTATCCAAATTCGTTTATATTTATAAATAGTTAATCCAAGTTTTTTTTAAATTTACCTAAATTACATTTTAATTTTTTTAAATATATTATATTATTTTTAATTTTATATTTAATAATTTTATATATCTTATTTATTAAAATTTTATATACATACATTATACTACTATAGATTTAATTTTTATGGTTTATAAATCACATAATATATAAAAATAATATAATATAAAATATTATAAACTTAAAAAAAATGGGTCGATCCACACTAGAGCCTTGAATGCTTACGCCTGAGTCTGACTCATATTTTAAACGAGCTTAATTTTTCTTGCCCAAATCAATTTTTTTAGTGAATTACAAACAACAATTAACGCGACTCGAACCCAGGTTACACCTGAGACGGTGAACACTCTTGACCATCAAACCAATACAAGGAAACAATACCCATTAGGTAACAGTAAGTTTACATCTTAATCACTTAACTTAAAAAAGTTAAAAAATGATGATTAAATTATTCTAAAGTTTTTATCCAAGTCCTCGTGTTGTTAATTTTTTTAAAGTTCGGCTAGCAAGCTTCAGCAACTATTCAACTATCCAAGAAAGTTGTTTGGATTTTGGTTCACAGATTCGTATTATTCAAAACTATTTCATAAAAAATAATTGAACAGTAGAAGAGAAGGAGAAAACAAGCTTTCGATTGGTGCATTCGGTGCAAACGAAAAAGATTATACAATAATGATTTTAACAATTTAGTGACTTAAATAAAAAATTTTGAATTATTTAATGATTATTTTATAATTTTTTGAAGCTGAGTGATAAAAATATAGATTTACTAATTCAGTCTAGGACTATATATTAATATGATCTTCGTGACAGTTGGAACACATCTGGGTTAGTGTAGGATAACTTTAACTTCTTAAGACCCACATTTAAAAGTGATCCATGGTTGCCTGCACCAATAAATGCTTCTCTTTCCACACAAGGGATCAAATTTTAGAACATTATATATCGTACCTCAAGCCAAATGACCATTGCTGCTTAAGAGCCATGAAAGTTATTGGGGTAATTTATCTAAGTAACCCAAAAAATTTTATTATTTATGAAAATGATCTAAGTTTAAAAATATACATTAAAATGACCTAAAATAAAAAGTAAAAATTGATATTGGTCATCTAATGGTCGACATAATCTGCCCAATGATTGGTGTTAGACATAAAAATTTGTGTTTTTTGATGTTAGCTATGCAATGGGCGAAACCTATGTATTTTTTTAATACGGTATTTTATTGATATATGAAAATACGAGAATTTGAAAAAAAAATTGGTGTTGGTCATTGCATGGCCTACACCTCCTTTTAATCTGATAAAAAATCAAATTTTTGAGTGTTGACAATGTAATGACTAACACTCCTATTTATCTGATAAAAATAAATAATTTTTTTTTGTGTTGGCCATTGCATGGCCGACACTCCCTTTTTTCAGATAACAAAATTTCAATTTTTTTTTGTGTTGGCCATTGCATGGCCGACACTCTTTTTTATCTGAATAAAAATAAATTTTTGGGTGTTGGCTATGCCATGGTCGACACCCCTTGTTTGTCAAATAAAAATTCGAATTTTTTATTGGTGTTCGTCATGCCATGGCTAACACCCCATTTTTTATTTGGTAAAAAATTAATTTTTTTGTGTTAGCCATGCAATGGCCGACACCCCTTTTTTTATCTGGTAAAAAATTTTCAAATTTTTTTGGTGTTGGCTATTGCATGGCCGACACCCCTTTTTATCTGAATAAAAAATCAAAATTTTAAGTGTTGGGCATGCCATGGCTGACACACCTTTTTTGTCAGATAAAAAATTCAATTTGTTTGGTATTGGCCATGACATGGCCAACACCCCTATTTATCTAATAAAAAAAATCAAATTTTTTGGTGTTGGCCATGCAATGGCCGACACTAACTTTCCCTCATTTCTCTATATATAAGGTTTAGGTTTTTTATTTTGAAATTGTAAGTAAGAAATATTTCTCTTAAAATAACAATAAAATGAGAGTGTTTTTTTTATTTATCATTAGATGAGTGTTTTATTTTGGGGGAGAGTTGTGAAGTGTACAATCGAATTTCGGGGTTGAACTATATACTGTCATGTATTACCGAAGTTGAATTGTATACTGTCATATGAAGGGGCAAAGATATGTCTTCAATGGTAAAACGATTTTCTACGCCATTGAAGACTATCCAAGATGTCCAACGTAGATGGACATTATCTATGTTGGAATAATTTATTATCACAGAAAATACTGTTGAATAGCTAATCCAACGTAGATATATTGTTGTCCTATGTAGGCGTTGTGGTAAGCCCATAAAGGTTATGCTGTCAAAGGTTGGATGACTTTCTCCGTCATTTAACAAGTAACCGAGACTGACTACATTGTATCTTACAAACTGAAAAAAGGCAAGCCGAGCAAGTTTCACGGTACTAACGTTTGCAGCTCGATATTCAAGCAGATGGACATTATCTATGTTTGTATTTTGTTATATATGTAAATTTATTTTTTTTAAATTTCGTGTATTAATATTAACAAATAATTGTAATTTATTGTATCTATAAATTTAATTTGTTGCTTAGTAATATTCAACAATATTTGTATTTTCTTGTATTAAAATAATTTCGAATTATATACAAAAATATTAAATATGTTGTCAAAATGTAGGGAAATAAATATTATTAAAAAAGATGATATAAATATTAAAAAATAATAATTAGAATATACAGGAAATTAGAAATTAAAATTAAAATATATAGGAAATTAGAAATTAAATTTGAAATAAAAACGAAATTAAAAATTAAATTTAAAAAGTAAACGAAAAAAAATCAAAATTGAGTAGATCTCGGGGACGTACTCGATGCTGATGTGTAACAGTTCGGCTTCCTCCAGGCTCGACGAGGCCGAGGTTGTAGTACAATTTGTTTAGGAGGCGTTACATTGGTGTTCGTCGGCTCATCCTCGATGGTGTCAATGTTGGGTGTCCCAATCGACGTACGTAGAAAGGTGGTAAAATCGTATGTATTGTCAACGAAATCGGGAGTAAGTTGAGTGACCTGAGGTGCCAAGCCAAAAATATCCTCCATTGTCGGTGTGCGTTCTTCCGGATGGATCTCCGATTGATATGAGGAAGAATCGGAGTAACATGAACATTGAAGGTTTGGGTCGACACCAAAAATCTCCTCTATGGAACGATGATAATAATTGTGCAGCAAAAAAGACGAAGAGCAGAATGTTTGATATTGAGGATCGGGTTGGTGCTCCGACTGGTCCTGGGCCTCGTAATCGGTTGGTAATCAAGCTTGTACTCGGGCTCGTCATTGAGCTCATCCTCGGGCTCGAAATCTGAACTTGGGATCCGCTCACGATATCCATATGCGTTATTCGTCGGACCCCATTGGTTGCCTTTCAGAATAAGTCTCTTCAGCGTATACTCCCCGGGATCAACCACCGGCATCTCGTATGCTATAGACCATTACTTGTAATATGGGGTACCGGAATAATCCTCGTTACACAAATACAAGGTTGAACACCTATTTGCCCGGTCATTCCAAAGCATGATATATGCTTGAAGATCATGAGCCCAATTTATTCTATTTCAACTATGTCCCTTTTTGTCAAGCTGGTGGACCTCACCGAGTTGGAAGGGAAGGTTCGAGATCTGTTGTATAGTACCGAACTATCGCAAAACCTAATCCCCAGCGTGCCATTCCACCATATGAAAATTGAATACCGGCACATTACACAAGAACAATTGGTAATTGTGCTAGTAAACAAATGGTGGAATGAAAGGTGTAATTTCGTCTAAGATATAAGGCTGTCAAACGAACTGCATAGTATAAAAACACGAGTTTAGTTAAAAAAATTCGAAAATGTAAAAAATATCAGATTCTTTTTGTAAAAAAATATTACAAAAATGTAATTTTTATATTTCGAAAATATAAAAAAATATTTGTAAAAAATATCAAATTTTTATTTTTTTTAAAAATTAAAAAATATAAAAACATTTCGAAAATAGAAAAAAAATATTATAAAAAATTCGAAAATATATCTTACATCATCTCATTCATGTTTGTCTAACCAGCGACGTAAATGGGAACATTTTTCGTGTCGTCCAAGTCCCATAACTAAATGTCATCTGAAAAATTGAAAAATAATTAGAATAAAAATAATAATTAATAAAATTAAAAAATATAAAATCGAGACATCGAGTGACCTATTAACTAGTGGCATCAAATATGGCATGTGTCTGAGGTTGGCGATGGAAGGTATTCGGTATAATATCTATGATTAGAGCAAATACGTACAGCCGCCTATGGCATGAACTGCGAGATTTGTCACTCGACAAAGCTCCCAGTACAATTTCGCCAACACTGCCGAGCCCTAACTTCATTTCCCTATTACCTTGAAATCATCCAACAATGAGAGGTAGATGATGCTTATTCTATTTTGGCTAGTAATTGTAAAAGAAAAAGCGCGAGCATGGTAGATAATGTCCAACTGCGTTGGATTTTGAGGGAGATGTCGAAAGTTATCGTACAGCCACGTAAACTTTAAAAACGATAATTTTTCGTTTTCAGTGTCCGGGGGCACCTTGCCAAATAACCAGTAGCAAGTGCCACAAGGGTTGTTTAGTATACCCGGACCCATTACCATATTACCTTCAATGGGTAGCTCGAGTTGGATTGCAACGTTTTCTAATGTAATTGTTGTCTCCCCACATGGGAGGTGAAACGTGTGAGTCTCAAGACGCCATCTTTCGACTAAGGCCGTTATTAAATCAGCCCGGATATTCATGTTTTTAATGCGGGCAGCAATCCCAAACCCCGCATCTTCTATATATATTGTTAAGTCAATCTATGGGGCATATAGCCCGAATAATGATGTTGGGATCTAACCATACTATAAAATTCTAGATCTGCTAAAATCGCGCCCACACGGTGGTTGTCATGACTAGGAAGAATGACGTTCAAATCCATAATGTGATGGACGGTACTCGGTCAACGACGGACAAAGTCGATCAATGGCGATCAACGGTAAAATTGGGGTGTTGGTGAGCAGGAAATTCGATTTTGATGAGCTGAAATTTCGATTTAGGTGAGCTGGAATTTGAGTGGTCTAATGCTATTTATAGTAGGGGACCATTGATGACATTTTTATAATTTTAATGTCAATTAAGGTTATTTTGGTTAATAAATTTAAAATTTGATAAAAATTGTAATATAATAATAATTTTTAATTTAAATTTTAAAATTTGATAAATAATGTATTGTCAAATTAACACATTATTTGATAAAAATTGTAATATAATAATAATTTTTAATTTAAATATTCAAATTTGGTAAATAATGAATTATCAAATCAACTCATTATTTGATAAAAATTGTAATATAATAATAATTTTTTTATTTAAATATTAAAATTTAATAAATAATGTATTGTCAAATTAACACATTATTTGATAAAAATTGTAATATAATAATTTTTTTATTTAAATATTAAAATTTGATAAATAATGTATTGTCAAATCAACACATTATTTGATATAAATTGAAATATAATAATAATATTTTTTATTTAAATAATGTTAAATTAATTTTAAATGTAATTTAAATTTCAACTTCAAATTTAAAGTAGAATTTTAAATTCAAACTTAAATAATTATGAAGTTTAAATTATTTAAATTTAAACATGTACCTTAATTTTCAAATCAATTTCAACTTAAATTAATTTTCAAATTAATTTTTACACAAATATTCTTCATGTATACTAGTGGACATGCGCTCATTCTTTGTCAGATAGTACGGCATTACAAGAGGATTGATCAGAAATATAGACACGATGTAGGCAAGTGGATCGGTTATGGTTAAGCCTTCGACAAACACTACAAAATTTCGGTTCCCCGGTCTTCCTAATGCCCATATCAGAGCGAATCATCGTCGAAGGTGGTCGATCTTTAAGATTTCTACAGAGACTATGGTCCGACAACATCTCAAAAGCAACTGGTGGAACTTCCTAGTTCGACACATCGAGCATTACGAGAAATTCATTCTCCCAAATAAGTAATGTGCGTTGCAGCGTGTACACCTCGTCAATGAATTGTTAGACATTTAAATTTGCAGTTGCACACGCTACATGAAAATGCACACACGAATATCGGAGAGCTTGAAATCTAAAGCGCTTGTATCGTCTGTTTGCCAGATCAACTGTGTACGACCTCGGTGGAACACCCAAGCGACGACCGGTGTACTCTGAATCCCGAAAAATCTCTAACTCCCGTGAATAATTTTTTGCGTTCATCATTCGAACTCACTGACTGTTTGTCACCATGGCCCTTCGAATGTCCTCAACGTACACGTGTTCGGCCTCTATCTGGGTCACTTGTCACTGGCCCATTGTAGGCATCAATGTGGCCAACCTATAGAAGGTTGCCGAGAAAACAACAGTAATTGGTAAATGTCGTGTTCGCCTTAAAACGGAGTTAACCGACTCGACCAGGTTGGTCGTCATCTGGCCATACCGAGCCCCCTCATCGTAACTTTGTGTCCATTGATACATCTGGACGCTACCCAACCACCTACGAAGATTTTTGTCATTTGGTAAATGGTTTATCTTAGCTTCAAACTTTTGAACTTTTGTCTGAATCTTCGCGGTTCAAATTGATGAGCTGCATATGCATATGGAATTTCGAATAAGTGTTTTAATAATTCACAAACTGATCAAATTTAAAATTAAATTGAATAAAAAAATACAATTAATAATTATTACCCATTTCCACGAGTTCTGCTTTCCATCCTTTATTTTTATAATCATTATGAAAGTTTACCGACATGTACCGGATGCAATAAACGGACCTCCACGGAACCTTCGATCACCTTATTGTAGTAAGTAGTCCCTTCGATCTGTCCGATATAAATCAAAACGTTGTCTTACTTAACAATGTGTCTCCTCAGATTTTTTAAGAAAAATTCTCATGACTCGAAGCACTCTTTCTCGACTATGGCGAATGCGATCGGAAGTACATTTCGGTTACCGTCTTGTGCAACGGTAATCAGTAGTATTTACGTGTATTTATCATACAGCTAGGTTTCATCAACATGCACAATCAGTTTGCAGTGAGGGAAGGCCCAAACACACGAACCGAACGTCTAAAACAATCGGTGAAAACATCATTTTCCCGGATCAATCACCTCGTTCGAACCTTCATAAGGTAGTGTTTGCAAATCAGTTACTGTCCCCGTCACATACTCTTGCATCGCGGCTATCCGCCCTTGAAGCTCGTTGTATGATTCATCCCAATCACCATACAACTCCCGCATCGTCAATTGCTTCAGCCACCATGCCTTCCGGTACGGAACCTTAAAATTGAAGTGAGCTTGCATGGCCACAATATAGGCTGATACCTTATTCAACGGGGAGGCTTTCACCATAGGCATGATGCAGTTGCATATGGTCTTTGCATTTAACTTCCGATGGTCTTGCGTCATACGAGTCATGGTGCATGTGTACGGACCTTTCATTTTCCTTATTGTCCACAGTTGAGTCCGTTGCATTAACGCGGTTCGGATACGCCACTTACACCCACTCTCGGCTTTCTAACATTCTCTGATGTACAAAGACTGTGACGAATTCGTTACTTTATAATTCACAGCTAACTTTAAGTTGTATTGCTTTATTGCATTTAAGCAGTTCTTCTTGTTCTCAAATTGATGTCCTATGAACAACTCTTATTCGTTAGTTTTTTCGTCGAGTAGGTGAGCCGGAACTATGTTTTTATATTCCGAAAACTCATGAGCTCGACCCGCATCTGGGTCTGCATCGCTCATGAAGGCCCCCGGATTATTCCTAATAACTATATTCGGGCTCGTATTTCCTCCTGAATGGGTGTTAACATCATCACCCTCCATCGACCCCTCCTAATCTAAGTCTTTGGGGATGTCATCCAAATCGGGGTCTTCCAAAGCTTCATTTTTGTCATCATCTTCTATCCGGGCTAACACTTCCGAATGAAATTATAAACGATGACACGTATTGTGGATATTATACGAACATCCAACGGTGTTTGGATTTTCTAGAGTGGACCCTCCATAACCCGATTGATCTTCCCAGTATAAATTAAGATCAATATCTATTCCAGAACATTGACTTACTGGATATAAGACTTTAATTTGTTCGAGGTGTGATATATCCGCGAACAACTCAATAGGGCATGAATTTACGATCTCAGAGGGGTAATAAATTTCAATCATTGTCCCTAGATCATCATTATCAACAAGCTCCATTTCGGAGAACTTGATCAGATCTTATGAAATCGAAAATTTGTAAAACAATCTCAACATTTGCTTCCCACAACGAGTAGCTATCTTTATACTAATCTTCCGTTTCAATTCCTCTAATGAAACACGCTTGTTCAGTCTCATTCCGATTTTTTCTTGGCTTTCAAATACATAACCTTCATCATTTGTATTGAAAAATTTTCCATCAAAATGAACATAAACAAAAAAAAATGTTGGAACTCATCTTGAAAAAATTTGTGATCATAAAAAAATGAACACAAACAAAGAAATTGTTGTATTGTTAATGAGAACAAAAAACTCAAATTTTTAGTAGTGACGATTATCTGAGGCTGGGGTTAAAAGTCAGTGTCGACCATTAACTATAATAGTGTTCTTTTCTTTTGATTATTTTCGTTTATTTCTTAAAATTAATTTTAATTATTATTTTTAATATATTTTTAATTTGTCGAAAATAATTATTTCTTAACATTTTCACAACAAAATATTTAATAATTTTTTAATAAATCAAAATTATATTAATACGATAAAATACAAATTTTGTTGAATATTACAACAATACAAATTAAAATTACAGATAAAATAAATTATAAATAATTGTTAATATTAATACAGGAAATTTTAAATTTTGAATAATAATACAAAATAACCTACAATACCCTAAACTTACGCAACTCGTCTCGGTTAGATAATGTCCATCTGCTTGAATACCTGGCCAATTTCAATAAATTCTTCTAACTCTCAAGCAATAAGGGACCATATTGCTTGAATACCCGATCAAGTCATCTTGGTCAACTGTTCGATGACAGAGTTCTGTCAACCGACCTTTGATAGGATAATCTTTACGGTTATACCACATAGTTACATTTAGCTGCAATTATATCATCTACATTTAAGATAGTATTCAATGACGCAGAAAATCGTCTGACCATTGAATATATATATTTGCCTCTTCACGTGACAATATATAAATCAACTCTGGTAATACATGATAGTATATAGCTAAACCCCGAAATTTGATTGTACACTTCACAACTTTCCCTCAAAATAAAACACTCATCTAATGATAAATAAAAAAACACTCTCATTTAATTGTTATTTTAAGAAAAATATTTCTTACTTACAATTTCAAAATTAAAAAAAAACTAAACCTTATATATAAAGAAATGAGAGAAAGTTGATGTCGACCATTGCATGACCAACATAAAAAAATTGATTTTTTACCAGATAAAAAAAGGGGTGTCGGCCATGCAATGGCTAACACCAAAAATTCAAATTTTTTATCTAACAAAAAAAGGGTGTCGACCATTGCATGGCCAACAACCAAAAAAATTGATTTTTTACTAGATAAAAAAGGGAGTGTCGGCCATGACATGGCCAACACAAAAAAATTTCGAATTTTTTATCTGACAAAAAGGGATGTTGGCCATGACATGGCCAACACCCAACAATTTGATTTTTTATTCAGAAAAAAAAGGGTGTCGACCATACAATGACCAACACAAAAAAAAATTAATTTTTTTATCTGAAAAAAGGAGTGTCGGCCATTGCATGACCAACACCAAAAAATTTGATTTTTTTATCAAATAAATGGGGGTATCGGCCATGGTATGGCCAACACCAAAAAAATTAAAATTTTTATCTAACAAAAAGGGGGTGTAAGCCATTGCATGACCAACACCCAAAAATTTAATTTTTTTATCAGATGCCAACACCCAAAAAATTGATTTTTTTACCAGAATAAAAGGGGGTGTCGACCATGCAATGGCCAATACTAATTTTTTTTTGCGTCAAATAAAAAAGGAGGTGTCGGTCATGCAATGACCAACACCAAATTTTTTTTTCAAATTTTTGTATTTTTGTATATCAATAAAATACCGTATTAAAAAAATGCATATGTGTCGGCCATTACATGACCAATACCAAATAAATTTTTATGTTTGACACCAATAATTAGACAGGTAGTGTCGGCCATTAGATGACCAATATCAATTTTTACTGTTTATTTTAAGTCATTTTGATGTATATTTTTAAATATGAGTCATTTTCGTAAATAATAAAAAAATTTGGGTTACTCAGATAAATTACCCAAGTTATTGACATGCAAGTAAAAAGAAAAAAGAAAAGAAAAGAGCAGACTAAATGAAATGAGTTTAGCTGCGTTGGGCAAGATTCTTATTTTACTTTTAGGCTAACTGCACTTAAGTGAACCCTAAAATGAGGCCTACAAAAGATAAAACAGTCATCAAATATGGTGAAACATTGTAGTCACAATTTGATATCCTAGTGGTACTAGTTATAACTAAACCAAATACCAATAAAGTAGAGAACAAGCTGAAGTCAGCATTCAGTACTCATCAGGGCATAGGGATAGGGTTTAGGGTTAAAACAGGGTTTCATTTCATAGACTGATCTGAATTATCCAAACACATGAATGAGAGAGAGTTAGGCCATACCCTATTTCTTAACGGTCAGTAAGCATTTTCTGAAACAGAAACCAAAGGGAGAGCTTTAAAAAAGATATGGATCTGAGTCACTGCCAAAAATTAATACTACATATAGTAATTATAGGTTTGTTTTCCTAGCTCTTTCTGGGGTTTTATGATTTGCAGGATGTAAACAGCTCATTGCAAATGGATGGTCTAAGCAATGACTTAGGGCGGCAGGTTTTGGAAACCAAAAAGTAGGCTTATATTAGCCTATTTACTACTAATTATTTGTACAGTGTTTGTGAGAAGGAGTTAAGCAACTGTTCATATAGGGCTGAGTTTGTCTGTTTAAGACTCTCTTTCATTGATTGGGTCTGTAGGCTGTAGCTTAAGAGTTGTTCTTTGTATAGTTACCTATTTGCTACAGTGTTTAAACTCTATTCTCTTCACTGAGCAGAGGGGAACAAGTGATTGTACCTATGCACGTGTGTAGACCCCTTTTCGCGCTGTTCCAAACAAACAAAGCAGGCCCAACGGTTCATGGTCCTGTTAGACAACCGTACAACAAAGGGTTGTGTATTGCGTGTCCATCGCTTGCATGAATAATTTTCAGGCCTGGTATTCTGACATTGACAAGGGATATACAGTGTGTATGTCTAGAGTCCTTCGTGAAAAAGAAAGACCAAAGGTGGGGAAATGCCAGGTTTTAATAACATGCTAACATTCAACTTCCCAACTAAATTGAAGGTCCCTTTTGCTTGTTTCATGAACAACATCTACATCCTCTTGCAATCTCATTCCCAAAGCTTCTCTCCTTCCCTGATTTTCATGGATGCATTTAGATGCATTACAGTTTGTGCTTCGAGACACTTTTTCGAGATTTAAATTTGTTATACATCAGTAATCACTAACCCGAATCGAAACGCAGATAAGATTCGGGTCATCTATCCACGACGTAGATGGGTTCCAATAGATGGATGTATGCGAGAGGACAACAACGGGAGCTCGCTGCATCAGCTCGCACGTAGCAAGGGGTGCTCGCGATCTCAGTTCGCACATGCCCAAAGAGTTCACGTGTGGGGGTCACGAGATCTTGCATGCGACCTAAAAGAATATACTTGTCTGACATGTTCAAATCGCGCTCAAAATGTCAGTCCTAAAAACAGTGAAATTATGTCGTGAACAATAATAATATATATAAATATCCAGGTGTTTCCATTAATGAGATACACAAAAAAATTACTCAACAAAATTAATAATCTGCTGTGGTTATGTGCTTCCCCTCACCTTAATCCAATGGAAAATATGGAATTAACTCAGTGAGGACATTGTTCTAGATTTAGTGGTATCCCTGAGAAATGAGACCACAAAAATAGTGTCTTGATTACCACTGGGGCCCTTAAGGCTGGAAGGCTTACATTAATATACACTGCAAGTGTTGTACTAGAGGGACTATTTAGACCTCAGTGAACATTGATTTCCATTCCCAACATTCATATATCAATCTTTGGTAAAAAAGAAAGTAAAAGATGTGATTAAATGTATGAATATTTGTTTTTTTTTTTTATGATTGACAGTTCCCTCTGTGGAGGCAACAATAATTTCAGTACTTCTGCTCTGTTTTACCCCCATGGCCATGGCTGCACTATACGAAGATTCTCCTGACACAAGAAAAGAAAGAGCACAGTCACAGAAGGAATGCTCATAAATGCCCATGGAGAAAGAAGACAAGTTTTCATGGATGCCAAGATAATGTTTTAATAGACAGAAAATTTTATGGACAGGAACCAGAAAGAGAAATTCATGTTACAAAAGAAACAACAAAGACCAACTGGGAGAGAAGAGCACGACAAAGGCTAATGCACTCGGGATTCATGTGGCTAGTTCGAGTTCTCCCACCACTAGGTACCTGTGAAAAAGTATCATCATGCACTATTAATTCCACATTCATTTAGCTAATGGGAAATTGGAGCAACATTTATATGCATCAAAGCTAGGGCCAAACAAAGAAAATATAGTCATATACATTGCTCCCACTAAAAGGAGACCAAAGCACTGCAACAGCCTATCAATGACGTACAGTCGATAGCAGTTTCTATGTGTACACGCACGGGTGGTGGGTGTGGAATTGAGGGAAGGGATGATAGGAAGTAAAGATGAAAAGAACAAACATTACTAACTAAAAAGAGGAAGTTATCTTCAAAGAATGTCAGCTTTAAATCAACTAAACTCTTTCCTTGGTGTATGCATACCCTTTTATCCTTCTTACCCACGCACATCAAAAGCATCCCTCGCGGTTTTTCATGAAACAAATCATTGTGGATCCATGGGCGTTTAACGCAAACCCGTTCTTGAAATTTGAATTTATGTTATTACATTTAAAAAAATTTAACCTGATTGAGTGTCTGTAATTTAAGAGATTTTTTCTTATTAAAAAAGTTTATTTCTAGAACAACTATGTTATTTTGATTTTATATTGAAGACTTATTTGAGCTAATTTCAAGGTGTTTAAAGTTCACACCGATTGAAATTTTGCCAAGCTCGCATACGCTTATTTAAGAGAATGCTTGTTGTTGTGATTAAAAAAGTTACAGAGAGAATACTTATTTCATTTATTGTGAGGAACTTATTTTTGTGTAAAATTATTGTAAAAGCGTATTCTTTTAGTTCAGTTTGTAACAATTTTTAAGAGAAAGTCTTAATGGCGAGTTGATATATAGGAGTGAGGTAGCAATTTAGTGAGTGAATTGAACTTAAATCACAATTTTATAACATTTTTTAGTGTAATGGACCCTTAGAAATTCAAACTTATCTTCAAGTGTATTATTGTAAAAAAAAAAAAGGTTATTTAGATATCTAATTACTATAAAAAAATTTTTAGATATCTAATACCCATATTCTAAAATATTTACTTCAAAACCTAAATATATTATATTAAGCCCAAACATAAATAATGTACTCATTATTACCCAAATTCAAAATAACTTATTATGTATCACAAAAAAAAATACACTAATTATAGCCCAAATATCAAGTCCAAAATAAAAAGAAATTAAACCCAATACCCAACTACAATTTATAAAAGTTACCAATTCAAAATCTAATTTAATAAAAACAATATTTCATTAAGATATTAAAATTTCAATAATATTTTATTTCTTTCTATTTATAATTATAAACATGTATTTTAATATACTAAATTACATGTAACTCTTGATACTATATCTTTATTATAATCTATAATATAATATATATATATATATATATATATATATATTAATACGTATAAAATATATTATTTCTTTATATAATACTATATTCATTTTATAATAGTAGAGTACATAATATGTTAATTATTATCATAAATTATTATTTATTATTATATGGTTGAAATTAATTTTAAGTCTTTATATTTTTCCTATATTTTAAAGTTAGCCCTTTTACTATATTATATAATGCTATATCATATTATATAATATATAATATATTAATAGTTTATATATATGCATCAATGATTAAACGTTATAATATAATGTAATACTATATCTTTTATACTATTCTATAATATAATCTCTAAGAAAGGCTCCTTAAGAATTATTATGACATTGGTGGCTCATTATGATTTAGAGTTACACCAAATGGATGTGAAGACAACCTTTTTGAATGGAGATCTTGAGAAAGAAGTTTATATGGCCAAGTTGAAGCCAATATACGAACTTAAACAAGCTACACGACAATGATACATCAAGTTTAATGATACCATAAAGTCTTTAAGTTTTCAAGAAACATCGTTGATCAGTGTAGATATCAATAGATTAGCGAGAGTAAGTTTATTTTCTTAGTTCTATATATTAACGATATTTTAATTGTTACAAATGATTTAAGTATACACGTAATATGAAAGTTTTTCTCTCGAATAACTTTGAAATAAAAGAAATAAAAGAGTCAAATAATGTGATAGAAATTAAAATATGAATGTTGTTTACCATATAATGAACTATTATTAAAGTAATGGTTTTTTGCAAGTGAAATTTTGACTCATATCTAAATGATAAGTTGTTTTATCTAATTATTCAATATTTTACAATTGGTTGTTTCTCTCTTTTTTATTTTCATTACTTTTAAAATGATATTTTATTCTTTTAATTATTTTTTAAAATTAATAGATTTTTATTATAAATTAAATCAATTCTCATTTAATTAGTAAATATATATTTTTAAAAATTATAAAAATATATTATTAATAAATTTAAAAAATAAACATGTAAAAATCACTTGTAACACATGTGATATTGGAAACTAATTATATAAAAAAATGAACCTTATATATCATATAATAATTAATTATTAAAATTTCATAAGGTCAATTTTATTAGATAAATAAAAAGGATAAATATCAAAATTATACATGAACTTTGATAAAATTTGCAATGTTATACATTATCTTTAATTTGATGCTATTGTGTAAATCAAACTTTAATTTTGATTCAAATATCATATTTCACAAATCTCGTTATCTATGTGGCACAATTCCATTAAATTATGTGTAAATTCCTAACAAGATATTTTATTAGCTTAAAAAACAAATAGACAGACAAATTTAAATTATTTCTACTTGGATTAAAAAGATAAACACACTTGGAAAAATGGTTTTTTATTTCTCCCGAAAAATCTATTTTTTAATTTAGGTGGAAATGATTTAAATAATTTGTTTGTTTTTTAACTTAAAAAATATCACATTAACAATTTACATATGATTTAACGAGAAATTGTGTTAAATAGATAATGAAATTAGTGAAATGTAAAAATTGAATCTAAATTAAATTTTAATATATATAAATGTATTAAATTAAAGTTAATGTATAAAATTATGTATAATTTTAATATTTATAGAGAAAAACAAAAACCAAGTCAATAACCAACTTATGATATAATATTTTTATTTTGCAAGTGAGAAATTCTTAATCTTGTCTAAACTGAAAAATCATTTAGATATTTTCAAATATTCATTTATCAAAGTAGAGATATTTTGTGATTTTAAAGTGATAATCCTTAGCTTAGTATCAAAGGTACTGTTTTTGTTGTTGGCCAAAACTATGAAACCAGTGCAGGATAACATGGTCAAAGACTGAAAGACAGTAGTTTTGTCCAAAGAGATGTGGAGTTGAAACTTGAAAAGGTTTGGTTCTTTGATTTTTGATAGTTGTTTGTTATGGCGCAAGGGATGGGTCTGGAGTTTTTGGGGGGTTGGGGGTGAGGATTGAGAGAGAGAGAGAGAGTTGTTGGCTCACGGTTGTCTTGACTAATCCCCTATTCTCAAGCTCGTTTCCAACGACCGCTTTTGCCGCTCACCCGGTAGTGTAAATGCAATCCTATTTCTATGCTCATCATCATATCACACCCGCTCTATACCCGTTTCTCTCCATCTTCCTTCCCTCTCTATCTTTTCTTTCCTCTCTTATCTCTTCTGTGCCCTTTGGTGTTCTCTTCTTTGGCTGAATAATCAACCTCTCCCCCCTCCATTAAGACGTTTGGATCATGCACTTTCAACTCGTCATTTAATTTTGCTCATTTGGGTATGTTTCGTTTTTACCTGTTTTATTCTTTCTAGCAAAAAGAACCCAGAAAGAAGAATGGGGAAAGATTTGATCTTTACATGAATCTTATACTGGGGTTTTTCCTTTTTTCTTTTCTAAGATAACCCCATTTCTAATGGTTTTCTTTTATTGTGCTTATTTCATAAATATATTTAATGTAAGGATATTTCTATGGTGAACATATTAGTATTTGAATATGCAGGATGGGAAGGGTTAAGCTAAAGATAAAGAAGTTAGAGAACACAAATGGCCGTCAGGCGACTTATGCCAAAAGGAAGCATGGGATCATGAAGAAGGCTAATGAGCTTTCTATCCTATGTGATGTAGAAATTATCCTCCTTATGTTCTCCCCAACTAACAAACCTTCAGTATGCATTGGGAAGCGTAGGTAGGCCATATTCTTAAATCTTCCTTTTGCATGCAGTTCCCTTTTTTATCTTTTAAATTTTAGGGGTTCATACTTTAGCTTTAGAGAGGATTGATTAAGCACCAAATTTGGTTTGTATAGTGCATTTAGAGGAAGCTCCATTGCTCCATTATTATCCGAAGATAAATTCTCTGGTTTGCGATTTGTGGCAAGTAAAAATGAAGCCATTTCTGGTGAAGTATTGTGCTATAAACTTCTTGGTAATGAATATTGAAGTGACTACATATTACAAGGATGAAACGTCCAAGAACTTCACTTATATGTTTTCTACTTGTTCATTTTTGTAACCAGATGAGTCAAGAGTTCATTACATGGTTTATTTCTCGAAATTAGACTTTAGATAGCTTGATGAATTTGGTTACCTAGGCATTGTACATGGAAAAAATATATGGAAACAATGCTCTGATAATTTCTAGAATTTGATCTTAGCCAATGCCATTTTCAAAAGGGACAGACAGGTTCATGGCAAAATAGTTGGGTACGGTCTAAATACTAAAGAAGAAGTGTTCGGGTACGCAAAATCATCAAATGATGCGAATTAGTAGTGGCTATGAGAGTCTCATGATAGGTGCAAATTATGCTAAGGTATATATGAGGTATTATCAAATGAAGTAAGCAATGTAGATCCATACATGGTACCGATGTGAAGGAACTTGGATTGCTTAAGATTTCCTTGCACACCACTAATTTGATTCAGTGTTCATATGTAATGTACATTTTTTTGTCAAAGCAGTTTTGGTTGGTTTGATTCACGTGGAAGGCTATTACCTACTGTAGCAACATTAATATATTATTCTTCCGTGTGGTTTCAGCAGCATTGAGGAGATCATCGAAAAATTTGCTCAATTAACTCCACAAGAACGGGCCAAAAGGTGCGGTCAAATTTTCCGAGTTCAAAAATCACGATAATGATCCTCGTATTTTTAAGAGTTTAATTTTAAACTTATTGAAGCGTAATTAACCCACATTTTCATTTCTATTTTCTTGGGACAGGAAGTTGGAAAGCCTTGAAGTAAGTTCTTTCATACAGTTATCTACCTTTTAGCAATGTTACCGTCTTTGTTTTGTTTTTGCAAACTTTTTTAATGTATGAAATGTCATCACCCTTATCAGTTATATAGTTTGTTTTTTCTTTGAGAGTCTAGGCACTGAAAAAAACGTTCAAGAAGTTGGACCATGATGTAAATATTCATGAATTTCTGGGTTCAAGGTACATGACAAACTTCTTTTTGTTTGCAAAATTACTCTTAATTAATTTTATTTATTTAATATATTCTACAAAATGTTCTGATAGGGTTATGACTTTCTTTTTCTGCTTTCTTTCTTTTTCTGCAGTACGCAAACAATAGAGGTATGCATGCATGATGACCTGTTACCTTAATCTATTATGATAATTTGAGATTCTTAGACCATATTGTTTAACAAGCTTTTTGTACATCTGTAATTGCTATGGGCAGGATCTGACCAACCAAGCCAGATTATTGCAGGCTCGGCTTTCTGAAATACACAGGAGACTAAGGTGAAGGCCTACATATTTTTGAATGTCTTCGTTGTATGATCCTTAAATGTGCTATCGTTAGTCTTAACTTGTGCTAATATTACTATTGACTACTCAGCTGTTGGACTGACGTAGACAAGATCAATAATGTCGAACATTTGGGGCAAATGGAAGATTCACTGAAGGATTATCTGAATCAAATTCGAGCCCATAAGGTATGCCTATTGTTTCTCCAAGTAGTTAGATCTTTTACAACAACATGCACTTTAGTTTGCTCAAAAAGAGAAAAGAATAGCTGATGCAAGAAGTGGAACGATGAAGGAAATCACATACTTTTCATCTTCTCTTTAAAAGCTCAGATGATGAATTCCAAATATGTTTTTTCACTTAAAACTACCTTATCTACCTTCTTTTGGCAGGAGAATTTAGGAAAGCAGCAGCTTTTACCGATAGAATGCACAAGTCAGGTAAGAATGTCTGATGTGCTTGAAATATTTTCCTGCTCAGCTTGCTCTTTAAAGTAGCAAGAACATAATATCTTAACCATCTTTTATTGCAGTTCCAAAATGAAATGCATGTACCATTTAGAATGGGCATTGAGCAACAGCTTCAATCTCTTGCATGGATGCCTAATAATGATAGTAGACATATGGCCTTACCTGAGGACCCAACTCTGATTCCCTCTAGGTGAGTAGAGTTTCTAGAAATATTATTTTACTAAACTTTCACTGATACATATAATCTTGTTTTCTAAAAATTGAAACTGAAATAAATGCCTACTTTCGGATGCGAACATTTGTTTAAGTAAATCTTTTGTGAAGCATGAAATACATGTACGAGTTTCTAATTAGTTATAGTTATACCTATTTATTTTTTTACATTAATAAGTTGATGAAAAAGGCCTTCCTTGATGCATTATGATCTTGATTTGTAATCTCAGGGATGTGGAGTGTTCTGCAAGTTCCTCGTTTGGAAGTTATTCAGGTTACTTCGGCACACCTAAAAGTTCTGAACTATCGAGTTCTGGACAAGAAAATGGCATCCTTAATGATTTGCAATTAGGTGGACAATGCCCCTTCTTCTCGTACGATCTTAGCATACTGAATGATCGTAAATTCCCACCAGTGGCAGAGATGAACTTTCCGGAAACTCCTGTAGATTATCACGTTAACGGAGTTCTAGCAGGTCCTAGAGCTGGATATGACCCAAACCAAGGTAGTTGGGCTTCCACGTCTGGCCCTTGTGCTGTTACCATGTTTGATGAGCCATTATATATACTGGAGTAAGTCTTTGGCCATTACTCTCACTATGCCTTCAATTCTTGAGCAACATGGCATGTGTTGCGTACTATTTTACCTGCATGAATGTCTGTACATTCACATATATGTGGACCATAGGAAGAGTCATGTGCACGTATGCATCTATCATCTATATAATATATGCATGGTCTCTTTCTTTGTTCCACAAACTGGAAATTGTATATGTTCTCGACATGATTAAAATTCATGTTATTGTCTGTTGCAGCAACTAAACTGAGATGCACAAGAGTGATGCTACAATTCATTTCATCCGCTAAGCAGACTATGGAGAACTATACTATACAATGCGGAATTAGCCCAAAATCCTCAAAAATTGCCTAAACATTTTGTTATCACCAAGCGAAACTCGTACCCGGATGATGAGATGATAGCCTGACTGCACGACATATGGTTACCTTAATAGTGGTAAAATGCAGACCAAATGCTGCCAACTCCAATCAAATGAGGCACCACATTTCTGTATACTAATATATTTAGTAGTAGATTTTCTTTTAAACTTATTTTTGTTTTCACCTTTTGATTACTAGAGCTTAGTAATGGCGGTCACTGCCTTACCTCAATGTCAAGTTTAAGCTGTAAATAAAACAAATAGCAAGACATTGATTGTAAATCATATGATTAACATATAAAAATGCATGACAGCAACTTCACTGTCTGGATTTCATACTGACGTAAAAATATGCATGTACTCAACAATGCGGTCCAGATTGGGACATCACAACAGCCCTTTTGTCCCCCCACCAAGCCAAGCTGGATCAGACTAAATTAAATCACCTTTAGACTCTCTTGTGAAATCATATCATTAAACTTAATGTCTATAAATCTTATACTGTCCCAGACAGCGATTCATATCACATGCTGCATGAAAGGGCTTAATCGGTGAATATTCTCAGGACAAGAAAGCCCTTTGACGTGCTAACAGCCAGCATGTGACAAGATAGCTAGAAATTTGTCCCAAGAAACATCTCCACAGCTCAGCTGGATTTGAGAGAGAAGGGTTTCGCTAAAGCCATGTTTAAGAGCTCAGTTGTGGTGCAATAATTAAGGATTTAAAAGGAGATATGCCCTGTTTTTTTAACCATGAATCTTGCAAAATTGAAGATGGTGTTGGCTTGTTTCGATTGTGATTTGAGATAAGGAGAGGGGGGGAAGAGGGCACACTATACGATACGATGCAGTGCAATAGTCCTAACCCTTGACAACTAACACAAGAAGATCATAAAAATAGTTTTTTCTAAAAAGAATGAAAACAAAGATAAATTTAGAGAAATCGAAGTTTTTTATGAGATATTTCGATATTCAATAGTTATATTGAGCACTAATTAAATTTAAAAATAAGTTGAGTTGAACTCTTAAACGAGGAATAAAATTCTCTAAAAATTGTTTTCTCTATTCTCAAGACTTTAAAGTTGTTTTTTGCCTTCAACAAAGCTCGAACCCAATACATTATTTAAGTGCATTGAACTTCTTACCACTTGATCTAACAAATGTTTGAGAGAATTCAAATATTTGTGTAATTATTTTTAGAAAATATTATTTAATTGAGCAAATTATGGTTTTAATTTTTGAATTGTATACAATTTATAAATTTAACACTTCAATTTAATATACTTTGATTTATTATTTTTACTTAATCCAAATCAAATTTAAAAATTTTGTTAGTCTTTAGAAAATAGTTCAAATAGTGAAGCTAAATATGATTTTCTATACATGCTTTGTTTAGGATTAATTATTTTTTAACTAAATAGTTAAAATTTAAAGGTTACAATATGATCTAAGTTTTTGTACTCTCTGTATATTTGGTATTTAATCTCTAATTTTTTTTTTATTTTTAGGAATTTAGTCTTTATATTTTTCGAATTTAAAAATTCAAGTCTAATTATTAACACAATTGAAAATTTTCTCTTAAATTTGTTGGTGTGACATAAAAACAACATTATAATGGACTTGAATTTAACCAAAAATTCATGATGTTAATAATTCTTTAATTTTATGTCAGCATTTTAATTAGAATAAAATATTTAGACTAACTAATGATATTAAAAACATTGAAGTGTCAAATTATATAAAATATTAAAATATAAAGATCAAATTTCAAATTTTAACATAGTAAAGAGACCAATATTGAAATTTGATCGTTTTATATAACTAGGTAAAAGAACCAAAATTAAAAATTAACCATTATTTTGAGAATATAAAAAGAAAAAAGAAAAAAGCAAACCAGGTGTCAAAGTGGGAAGACATTAGGGCCTTCCTTTTATATATAGTAAAATATAGATAAAAAAAAAGTACTTAACTTACTTTTAAAAGTTTGATGAAAAATATATTAATCCCTTTAAGTTTTATTTCTTAAATGAATTTCAAATAAAAACTTTATCTTATATTAATTATTTATTATTCTTCGAAAACTTGTTTAGAGTAATAGTTAAAATCTGTATTTGACACTTAGATGACACAGAAACATCAATTGTGTAGGGCTCCTATCAATTGAGAATTAATCTTCAAGATTTCTTATCTGTAGACTTTATAAATGAATTCATTCTTGCTTTTCGATAAGCATAATTTGCTCCATCCAACATAGGGGGTCATAACAATCTTCCACCTCAAGAAAGTATTGAAATTAAGAACACCACTAGTTACGTTAAGTAGGGCTCAATTGTTGAAACCTACAATCGATAATTGTTTAATATAAACGTAATGCATAATTGATGGGTATAATGGTCACTTTAGATGAAACTACAATAAAATGAAAAAAAAAGTAACATAAAGGATTATTCATGCAGTTCGATTTTCTTACATCTACGAAGCTTAGCTTAGTGAGAAAATCCACTACCTTTAATCCCAATACAAAAAGTGATTAAGTCCTATCACATCTCGATATAGCAATCTCACTTTTATACTTAAAGATTTAGATCACTCACCTCTAAGTTCTCCCTGAAAACTCAAGCGATAAAACCAAGTAACAAATTTGTTTTACACTCTCAAAGAACTCTCAAATATCAAATCCTCAATGAATAGATAAGTTATATGAAAACTACACCTTCTAACTTACCCAAGCCTCTAATATATAAGAGATTAAGGCTTGCTAAGATAAAATCAATTACAATCAAGTTTCCACCAAAATAGCCTTATAAAAAGGCTTACAAATATTCTCATAAAATCCAAAATAAATCAAAGATCTCAAAGATAAGTCTTCAAATAAGTTGAGCCATCTCTACAAAACAAGGGATTTGATTTGCTTGATTTGAATTTATTCAATCTTAAAAGATTTGTTTCTCCACAAGATGGATATTCAAATAGAGCCAACACACATCCATAAAATCATCCAAGTAGTTGCCTAACTAATTTTGTTGAAAATGTTGTAAACTTCAAAAATTGCAAGTTATGTTGCATGTCGCGGTGCTAGCCATCGCAGGCTCTACCATTGGCACTTCGGCAACCACTTCAAAAAAAACTTGCCTCAACAATAAAATACCTATCAAGATTGAACAAGCCTTCCATATTTAGAGTACAGATCCATCTTCATAAAGTAACCTTTAATCCATTTTGATATTGCCCAAACCTCATAAAATCAATTATCCTTAATATAAGGATACAAAAGATCATAAAATCAACTCATATTTTTTTAAATTGCAATATTAGTATATTAGTTAAGTAAACCACATAAGAATTCTTGAAAAATAACCTTACTTGATTCAATCTCTTCTCTAATAATAAATACATAATTGTTTGCAAAAATCCTCAAAAAATCAAGCAAATAATCAAAATATTTTAGTTCGACATAGCAACAAATAAGGCAAATTATGTGACTTGTACAATGTTAAGTGCAATAATCATAATAAGTGCTAAAAGTAACATGTTTTAATATCATTCTTAATGCAATTTTGGGTGATTATTCGATGTAACACCCAAAATCAGTTACTGTCTTCGGTTAGGGTCCCGAGGCCTTTCTGATCATCATTCACAAATTAACATTCAATGTTATTCTGTTTAAGTATAATTTAATGAATTTGTACATTACACACGACATAAATAAAAAATTAAACATTGATGCAACTCAAATAGGGGTGAAGAGATCATTTTGTAACCAAAATTTAATACGATACTAACGTCACCATAAATATTAAAATAAATAAATTTACAACTCGACTCGTCGGTGTTGTGATCTCGAAATCACTGTTTCTGATACCACTGAAAATCGAACTGTTACATTTGATGTTAATGGTGAATTTTATGCTTCTAATCCTTCAAATTCATGTTTTGATATTTAGAAGAGCATTTGGGAGCAAAAGTAACGAAAAACGAGCGAAAATAAAAAAATCTGAGCGACCTACAAGAGCCACACTGGCTAACCCCTTCCACACGGCCATGTGATAGGCAGTGTCGCTTACATGAGATTGCACCCTAAATTGCAGAAAAACATGATTTTTAAGTTTTTCTGGTATTCTAAGATGTATATATGACAAAAAAAAAAAAAGAAGAAGATGAAAGTGAGCCATCATATAATATTTAAGAAAACAACTCGAAAAATATCATTGAAGCCGACTTTGAAGTAGATTTTTGTGAAGATTAAAGATTCTCAGTTGATTTCTTAGGAGATTATTATGAATTTCTTTATTTCTTTCGGTTATACTATATTTTGGATTTTTTATTTGAAAGCATGAACAATTTTCTAAATACCCAGGAGAGATAAACCTTATGATAGATTCTGTCTTTTGATTTTTATTTTACGCAATAAATACTTAGATCTTGTTCTCAATTATGTGTGCTTAATTCTTAGTTTGATATTTCTAGACTATTAATCCATTTTGATGTGCTTAAATCAGAAGAGAAATAGACTCTGTTTAGAGTAGATATAACATAATTTAGTAAAGTTACATACAACCCTAAAAATAGGATGACATATAAAATAGGATGACATATATCTATCAGATTAGAGTCAAATCTAATAGGGAATCCATAGATCGAGTTAATGCGATAATAGAGGTTTTAATTAGAAAGAAATTTCAATTAATCAGGCTAGAGTTAGTTGTTCTTAATCTCGAAAGAGATATTAGTATAATTTAACGATTTTTACGTATCAAGATACTAAGTGGAAAAATTTCGTGATTTAGATTGATAATAATAAATGAAATCTAGGTGAATTTTTTCTTGGTAATGTTTTGCTTCTTGGTTGTTTACTCGATTATTTTCCTAATTTGTTCTTTATTATATTATTTAGTTAATTTAATTAATTAATTTTAGTTTTCAATCAATCACTCTAATTATTCGATTAAATAATTAGTTAATTTATTTTTCAGTCCGTGAATAAAAAAAATTAGTGTTAATTTATTTTTCTTGGGTAATAACTATTTGGTTCGGATAGGTTTCGAAAATAATTTGCTCGTTATTCAATATTTTGATTTTTTCAAAACTTAATCTAAAACAAAATTGAATCTAAAAGGTAATTGAAATTCCACCAATTTGAATCGGTTTACTTCATCGATTTTTTTATTTTTTTAACTATAATTTTTATATAGTATTTAAGTTATTTTCAATCATTTAAATATAAATTATTATTTTATAATATGAAAATAAAATATTAATTTTATTAAGGTTTATATGTCAAAAAAGTCTTTAAAAATGCGAAAAAATCGATTAAACCTCTTTATTAAATTCGCACTCAATTAAGTCTCTATCGTTAATTAAAATAATCAATTAAACCTTTCCATTAACGGCTTCCATCATTAATCACATTTATTGTTAAAATAAGTAGGTGAATCAATCAAATGATGACACGTGATAGCTTTTGTTTTAATATAACCATAAAAATAAATATTAAAAAAACATAAAAATGTATTAAATGTTAAAATATTAAATTGATATAAACTTATTAAAATTATGAAAACTTATATAAAATATAAAAAATTCTAACCAATTCTATACATTATAAAAAATTTATAAAATTAATAAAACTTATTTTAAATATTTAAAATTTCAAAAATGTATTAAAATTCTTAAAAAATTATAAAAAAATTTATAAAATATTAAAATTGATATAAATTTTTAAAAAATTATAAAAAAATCATAAAAATTTGAACTGAACCGGTTAGTCCGAAATCGACAAGGGTATCGGTTCGAATAAAGTCATTAAACTGGTTGACTTGAGAATTAGGAAATGGAATCAATTTTTTATTTTTTTAATATTTTTATCAAATCAAAATTTCATTATTCAACTATTAGTATATGTCAGAGTGAAATATTCTAATTAAGGTTTTCAAAACCAAATTGGTGATCGAATCGATCAGGCCATCAATTTGTCAGTTCGATTTATCTGTCCAATTCAATTAAATAAAACATTATAAATGGTTTTTTTCAGACTAATACCCTTGTCGATTTCGATCTAATTGGTCCAATTAACTGATCCGATTCACTCCAAGTGTTTAAGATTTTTTTATATTTTTTATAAGTTTATCAATTTTAATGCATTGAATAATTTTGATAATTTATTTAGAATTTTGTCGATTGAGTTTTAGCGTGAGTTTAAATAAGCGGTGTAATATATATAATTTATTTTTCATAACTCAATTTATTTAGAATTTTGTCGATTGAGTTTTAGCATGAGTTTAGATAAGCGGTGTAATATATATAATTTATTTTTTATTTTATGCTACAATATTGTTATAGTATTTAATTTTACCATTATTGTTGTTTTTAAACTAATCGTAGGTAAACAGACTGTCCATCAAAACTTACCCTTAACTTGATTGGCATGAATATTGTTGTCAATGTAGGAGGACGTGAGTTTGGTAGGTTGAAATGTATTATCATCCTATCTATAGGCTAGAAATATAATGAAATTGTTAAAAAAATATGTTTAGAATTTTGGGTTATATTTAATGTTATAAATAAATACAACATTTGGTTTAGTTTTCGTGTGTGTTTATATAAGGTTAAATTCTACTGTTATCCTTAATTGTACTTTATGATTTCATTTTAATTTGATAATTTAATTTTTGTATTTTCAAAAAAGTTAAAATTTCACTTATAATTGTTAAGCGTTGTTATTTTTAAAATTTGATGAGGGAAATATATTATCATATGTTTAATGTTATTTTCAAAATTCAAAAAGTATAGCGATTTAGAATTATCTGAATGGAAAATATGGGCTAAATCTACAATTATATACCTAATGTAGGACTAATAATTGAATTTAACCAGACGAACTAAATCTACAACTTTCATAAAGTACAAGGACTAGAAATAGAATTTAACCATTTATATATTTTTATCAATTTTTTTTTGAATATATCATTTACATAGTAGTATATGTTCATACTTTTTTATGTCCCTTTGACGAGGCACTCACGACTTACACACACAGGTGCTCGAACTTGAGACCCATAGGATGAATAACATTTTGTTTTTCACTGGAACCATTTGTTGAGTTCTATATTTTTATAAGTTAAATAAATAAATATGAACAAAATTTAAGGTAGGTTTGTTAAATTAAGGGAAAATGATGTGTTCAATTCATTTAGAGTTAATTGCATTAGACATCTCTAAATTATGATCTTCATTTTAAATTGGCTTCCATACTTCAAAACATTTTAATTTCATCCTCAAACTATTGATGTTTATTTAATTATCAAAACCGTTAATTTACCTGTTAAGTGACATGTTAAATATTATGTGACATAATTTAAAATGAAAATTTCAAAGAAAAGTAAAACGTTACTGCATAATTTTTAAAAGTAAAAACTAAAAATAAAGTAAAACAAAAAAAGAGTGAACGATAAAACTTTTGTAAAAACCTCAAAAACCCCAAAACCAAGATTTTTACAACATCAAATTTTTACAATATTAATTTTTCTTTAAACTTTTCATTTTAAATTATGCCACATATAATTTAGCATCAAATTTAACAGTTAAATTAATGATTTTAGAAATAAAATTACCTTATTGATATAATCTCAATTGTTTAGGATGTAATTAAAATATCTTAAAGTTCGAGACCAATTTAAAATGAAAGTTATAATTTAAAAATGTATAGTGTAATTAACTCATTCATTTATATTCAAGAATAAATTTATTGAATGCTCATTTATTCATTTAATCAATCATATAAAACTTGTTTATTGTTGACTATTAAATAAATATTTTCTATATTAGAATATGATTATTATTTTTGATATTTTTATCTAAAAAATATTTTTTATTATTTATGATTAAATTTATAATTATTTGCGAACATATTCAATTATATATTTATGAATATGTTTGTAAGAATATGTTTGTAAAAATATTCGTTTAATGTTCACGAATATATTCATAAACATATTTCTTTGATTTAAATAAACATGAACACACATGATTTTACGAGTATAATTTTGAAAATCTTAACGAACACAATCAAATATGAAAAATTTTAAAATAAATATTAGACTCAAAAAATGAACTTGAAAAAAAAACTAAATCCATTTAAAATATGAAGTGGGCTTGACATCCAACATTCTAGGCCCAAACCCCAAGCAATTTTTAATATTGTAATTTATTTTTATATATTATGTATTTATATCACATAAAAATTAAATCTAGTTAGTAAAAATATAACAATTATGTTATCTATGTTTAAAATTTTCAATAAAAGAAAATTATTAAATTATTAAAAAATAAATTGGAATAACATAAATTAATTATTAAATAATTTTTTAAAAAGAAATATGAATAAGCTTAAAATGGGTATAAATTAATCATTTATAAATATGGACAGATTTAGCAAAATGTAAGGCTCATATTTTAAGCCAATCTAGGCTTAAGCAAACATAGATTATCTTAATACCATATAATGGTAATAGGAATCCTTCTAACTCAGTTGATATGAACATTGTTATTAATACAGAAAGACGTGAGTTTTAGTACGTTAAAATTGTTAGTGCTAATTGCACATTCTAAATGCACCCCCAATTACAACTCACTTAGAAATTGGATGATTGTGCAACTTGCTCTATAAGTTGGCATCTTTTGACTTCGAAAATCTTGTTTTAACTCTTACATCTCTCTGAGAAATTTGAGCAACAATTATATGAATTTATCTTGTTGAATTACAATCAAGTAAAGATTTTATTTGAATAAGTTTGGTGTGACAGAATTACCATATTTGAGGAGATTCAATTTCCATTGGAGTTTAATTTTAGTTATTTGATGCTATATAAAAGATGGATTGGTGCACAATTTAGGGGCATATCTCATTTACACTAGGTGGAGATTTCAAACCTATAATTCCAATTTAAGGAAGGCTAGATTGTAACCCAATCCGAATCTCAGGTGTTATCATTCAAATACAAACTTATTCTTAGTTCACGAATGCAAATTTTTATAACTATTACAACTTAACTAAAATAATATTTCAACCAAAATTTCAAATGAATACACAATGGACAATTACTATTATTGTACAAGTAATTCTATTACAAGGACTTTCAGGCGAACCTTATCACCTAACTTCATTGTCTCCAAGTGTAAATCTTAAGTAATGCTACTAACTACATTTATGCTACCAACTCGTTCCATATGCATGATAGCCCTTCTCACCACTCCTTTGGCAAAGCCCTGACCTCGTCCCTCCTAACGTAGACTCAAATTAGCTTACTTGTAAAAACCAAACAAAGATCCAAAAATGATTTATTACTTCTAGTAGGAAAGTATTCTTTTTCTATAGAAACAATTAAAATTGGTATTCCCAAAATATAGGATTTATACTTAGAAAATAAATTCTCACTATTTTTTGATAGAATAACAATATTGAAAAGTTATATGAACTTTTGTAAATAGCTCTACCAATGTCATTTATCTATAGGGAGAGATGAGAGAATCCTGGTTGAATTAGAAGAATACGAATAATATTTATTTAAAGAAAATAATATTCTACTCTAAGTAGAATGGATGATGAGGAGTTTCGAGCCTCTCTTGTATTGGATATAATATCTTGAGGTATATCAAAATAAACAAGAGTGATAACTTGTGCATAAAAATTTGGAATCTCCGATGTATGGCCTAATCTCAAATTTGTCTTCCTCTACTTTTTGCATTTTCCTCACCACCGAATGAGCATCTCCTTCAATCTCCACCATTGACAAATTCAGATCCAAGCCCATCTGAATTACCTAAAGACATGCCATCGCCTCTGTCGCAAATGTTGTTGGTATGTTCTCATGCAATACTGATTTCGACCCATCTGAACATGACTTAAACATGACTTAAACATGATTTTGCCTCTTTTTTCATTTCTTATCACAATACTTAAACATGACTTTTTCCTCTACCTATTGAATGTAGCATGCGTCCTTATCTGAACAAGTAAGTGTTCATTCAATCCATCTAACTCCCTTAAATAATACTTCACAAAATCTATTATTTTTTACCCTAGGCTTTGCTCTCCCTCATGAATAAATTTGTTTCTCATTGTCCAAATTGCCCAAATAGCACATGTAACTATCCTGTAACAATACAAAGAATTATTCTCAAAAATAAAATTAATCCATTTTCTGTACTTTGCATCTTCAACTGATATCGACCAAGTGACATGCAAGTTTTCCCATATTTCTTTTATTTTAGTGTAGTCCCTAAACACATGCTTTAGTGTTTCAGCTCCGTTTAAGCATCTTGGGCAGTTTGCAGGCTCAACCAATCTTTTGTAAAGTAAATTGCTAAGTGTTGACAAGAAATTAAGGGAAATTCATCATTTTGTAATTTTAATTTTTAAAGGTAGGTCCAGGTTCCATAATAGCCTGTAGAATAGTTTGCAATTAGGGGGAATATCAGTGGCCATAAGAGTTTGTAAATCATGTAAAAGTAATTTGTGTCCACTACGAACTGAATTCTCACTTATAGCCTCCTCACGCTAAATAGTGCGATTTTCATGAGTGTTACACGACAGAGGTATACATAGAATTCTCTCAGCATCTGCCTCATTAAATGTATCCTTTATTACCTCTATTTTCCACATTATGATTTTGGATCAATCAAATATGCTATTTTAATCAAATCTAAGTTATTGCCAGTATTATGAACTTTGAAGACCTCATTTCCAGGAACCTGAGCATCCTCCCAAATTTAGACTTTCAAGCCATCTCCAATCCGCCAACCAAGTCCAGCTTTAAGGAGACCTTTTGCATCCTATAGGCTCATTCAGGTAAAAGAAGGCAGATTACCTAATTTTTAGTTAAGAAAATTCATTTCTTTAAAATACTTGGCCTTTAATGTATGCGCAAGTAAAGAATTTGGATTACGTATCAAACGCCATCCTTTCTTGTCTAACAATGCCACATTAAAGAATTCTAAAATTCATACTCGCATCTTCCTTGAGAACACACAACTTCCTCCATTCGCACCAATGAATCCCCTTTTTCCCTTGACTTTTTTGCCACAAAAAATTCCTAATGATGTTTTTCAATTCCACACATAGGGATTTTGGCAATAAGAAACAAAGCATTATATACGTTAGGATTGTTTGTAACATTGATTTGATAAAAACTTCATTTCCACCTATGAGAGGTGTTTGATATTCCAACTATTGATTTTGTTCTTCATCTTATCTTTCAGCCCTTGAAACGCCAATCTCTTGTCCCTACCCACCATATGGTAAACCCAAATACTTCTCTGGATCTGTAAAGCATATAACATTAAAATTTTGATATGCAATGGTTTTATTCTGTTCAGTCACATTTGAGCTAAAGAAAGTAGTGGATTTTTTCAAAATTAACACATTGGCTAGAGAAAACTTCGTATTCACAGAGAATATTTTTTATAACATTAATCCCCTTTTCCATGGCCTCACCAAAAAGTATACAATCATCAGCAAACATAAGGTTTGAAATTGGAGGAGCATTCCAACATATTTTTGCACCTTCTAGCAAGCCTTTTTGCCTAGCTAATATCATAAGAGCTAACAAACCTTCTCCGCACAACAAAAATAAATAGGGCTTAAAGGATCACCTTGTCGAAGCCCTCTAAACGGTTTAAAATTCATTCATTTCTTCACCATTAATTATAATAGAGTACGACACTGAACTAATGCAATGTAGAATAAAATCAACAAAAGAACTGGAAAATCCCATTTTCAACATCATACCTTTTAAGGTAATTCTACTCGATTATAGGCTTTACTCATGTCCAATTTTAAAGCCAAGAAGCCGTTTCTCCATGTTCTTTTTTGTTCGTATGCATGTAACACCTCATACACGAGCAGCACATTATCAGTAATAAACCTATCCAGCACTAAAGCGCTCTGTAATTCATCAATCCATAAGTTGAGTACCCTTTGGAGTCGATTAGCAACAATCTTAGCAATTATCTTTTAAATCACCATGCAAAGACAGACGAAAAATTTTAAGGTTGGTAGGATGAGAAATCTTTGGAATTAAAACAGTATTGGTTTTATTAAGCTCTTACAAAGAATTACCTTTATTTAGAATGTCAAGGTAGTATGAGCAAGTATCTTTGCAGACGATGTGCCAGAATTTCTAGTAAAAAAGCATTGGAAATCCATCTATCCCTGAAGCTTTTGTAGGCCCCTTTCCTTTTAATGCCTCCTTAATTTCCTCCTTATATTCAACTGTCAACCCTTGATTCATACTGTTTAAAATGCATATTGTTACCTCTCGATAGCACATAATCAAGGTTTCCAATCCCAATTGTTGTGAACAGATCCGTAAAGTAAGCTCTAGCAACACCTTCCATCTTTTAATGGTCAAAAACCAAGACTCCATCTTCTCTTTTCAATCCCCATATATGGTTCCTGCATCTTCTTTGAGATACATAATTGTGAAAAAAAGATGTGTTTCTGTCTCCTGTTTTCAACCAATTCACCCTAGCTAGTTGTTCCCAATACCTTTCCTCCTTTTCCATGTCCATATTAAGATGTCGTTTAATATCAATCAAATCAGCCAATGTCTCATCTAAGCTATCCCGACCATCCAACTCCTCTAGTCTCCTGGTTAAAACCTTCACCTATCTTCCTTATATCATTTTGGTCTTATCAGCCCAAGCTTGCATACGAAAGGTAAGTGTCGAGAGTCGATCCAAGAAACCTCCTGAACTCTCTTCCTATAATCTCTTTATTTCCCCTTACATGAATCATCTAAAGCTTGCCATGCTTCAAAACGTAATTGTCTATTTTTTTTTTCTTCTTGAAACATTATGCTCCGTTTGAATAAGCAAGGGACAGTGATCCGAGAATGAGAGAGATAAATGAAGCAACGAAAAATCTGAAAAGTGTTGCATCAATTCAAATGTTGTTACGCCTCGATTAATCCTTTCTCTAATATTTCTTTCCACCACATTACCCCTCTCTCATGTAAACCAAGGCCCCACATAACCTATATCCCCTAATTGACAATCCTCGAATACTCTACGAAACTCCTCCATTTTGTGTTCATCCCTCGGTAATCCCCCCTTCTTTTCACACGCATAAAGGATGTCACTAAAATAGCCACCAACCAACCATGGTAAATCCCTACTCCTTCCCAAGGTCCTAGTAAGTTCCACGTTTCGGCCTTGTCCCTTACATCAAGTGCCCCATAAAAACTCGTAAACCTTCATCTTGGCTTCTCCTAATCCTCCTGGATTTCAATATCAATATGGTTCTTAGAAAAACTCTTAAGTGTGACTAATTACCCACCATTCCACCCAAGGCTCAACCCTCCAGGAGTACCATCAACAGAAACCTCAAACCCATTATGAAAACCACATCTCATTCGAATTTTTTTCCATTCGAACACCATTACGCTTTATCTCCATAAAGAAGACAATTTGATGACGATGTATTTTCAGCATATGCTAAAGTCTCCAAATTACCCGCAGACTCCTCGAACCGCGAACATTTCAACATAAGATTTTCATTTTGTTCGATCGACATGCCCACTGACAGCTACCGATATTTGTTGAATATGAGCTGTAACACGCTCATCAATGATCTCTAACGAATCCTGAGCTCTAAAAACATTAGAAACAAAATTGTTAGAACAATGTCTCTTTTTTCCTTCCACATTTTCAATCGGGTTATCTTCCAAATCAAATTTCTTAAACAACCGACCCGATCCATTGGAAGAGCTCACCTCAACAGAATCTTTTAATTGTTATATGCTAATTACAATTAAAATATACGAAACTCGCGATCAAATACAATCAACTTAACATCTATGGGTATTAAGATTATTAATCATTATATAATTATCATTTTGATTTCATTAAGATGATGAAAACTTTACCACACTAATTTTACAGCAGAACTGGACAACCTTAAGTGTTTACGTATGAAAAGCAAGTGTATCAATAAAATAATATTGATATATTGAAGTAAAAAAAGGACATTATGAAGCAACCTGAATTTCAAGATACAACATTAACGAAATTTCCTAGAAACTTCAAGGTTGCTTCAAAGCATAAGCTTCTCTGAAGCTGATACGGCTGCACGCCTTTGCTTGCCATTTCCACACAAATATTCAATACGAGATTTAAGCTCTTTGGATGGATGTTTAGTTTTCTTTTTATCTAACGTTACAATATGTTATTTTTTACACTAGTCACAGATTAATTTATCGTCTATAAAAAAAAAATCCTTAATCACCATAATATTTCATGAGTTTAAATTTCGGGTTTTAAATTTTTTTAAGAAAATTCTCGATTTCTTCAATAAAATAAAACTATTTATTTCAAAATCAATAAGAAATTTGAAACAGTTTTCTTTTTCTAAAAGAAATTTTCCCTAAGATTCTGTTCTGAGGAGTCACGTTATGTAGAAGATTTGAACATTGGAGGCAAATCTCAAGTGAAAGAGACGGTTAGCTACGGGACAAGCAAGCAATGAAACACTGATTTGATATGCCATCCAATTCTTTTTTCATAGTCCATCAATCCCTACTCCCACTCCCACTAAAGTACAACCCACTAACATTAACTCTTTTTTTTTATAGTAATGATTTTTTAATTCAACTAAATTCGAATTCTAGGTTGAAATTTTAAACGAGAAGTAAAACTTTTTGAACTTTGTTATTTTTCATTCATAAGACTTGAATTCCAGAGATTGTTTAAGGGGTATCAAGTTACTTATCACTTCACAGGACAGAAGTTTATCGAAATGTTCTTTTCATGTGCTTGAAATCATAGAGCAATTGCAAGAAACTGTAATTATAAGGATTTGTAATTCCCTAATAAACGTATTTAGTTGAAAATTGTAATTATAGCTTGTGCCTAATTATCTCGTATAATTCCTCTAGTTCTCAGCTCCCCTCTTAAGAGGTGAAGCAAATATTGGCAATGCTTCAATTAGCCTCAGTTCAATGAGATTCATTAATTCAATAATTGTCCTATCATATCACAAATGTAACAATAAATAATTACGCTCAAAATCCAATTATAAATTTATTACTAAACACAGTCTTTTTGCAGGGATAAGTTTTGAATTCGAATTTAACTGTATGAAAAAAATGATATTTTCCTTTTCATTTTCCCTCCCGATAGGGTGTGATTATACACACAGGCTTGGTGGCTTTGCAGCTCCAAACGTACATTTCTACGTGACAGGATTTAATGCACGTCACTTTCCCTAGCAAATGCCAAGAAAATGGTATGGTGTAACAGAATTTAACTAGACAGTAGATGGGTCAAAGATTTTAAATATTGTCATTTGAATTAATTGGTTTTCTTTTAGACATGTCTCCCAGATTAGATTTTTTTCCCCCTCAGCTTTGATATTTTACGTTTTTTAACCAACTTGTGTGATTGTAATAAAAGAATATGAAAAGGTAAAGAAAAACAGGTAAAAGAAAGTTTTATGTGCTTTCATTGGGTGCAATTCCACAAGTGTGTTATAAATTAATCAATGAAGTATTTGCTGAACTTTCATACTAGTAAATTTATGAAACATTTTTCAGAAATTCAGTTCCATTTTTTTTTTTTTTTTTTTTGTGGTAAACAAGAGATAATAATTACATCAAATTAAATTGTCGGCTGAGCCCTCCCAAGTCCCTACTTAGCTCTCCATATTGGTTTAGAGCTTAGGCTAAAGGGCCTGAGCTGAAATTGGACATTTAGGTGACCCAATTAACATGTTTTGCAGCTCCCAATGTCCCAACTGCTGTTGAAAATTTGGTTATAAAGGAAACTATCCGAAGCCCAAAATTGGTGTTGGATACGTAATATTGTTGTCACAGACCAAGTAACGTAATAAACATGGTTATAAATCAGAAATTCAGTTTTTCATTACTAGAGGAAATTGCAAATTTGCAATTTACTCATCATACAAATGAAAGCCAAATAACATTTTTTTCAGCCAAAGCAGCTTACAAGAAATACAAACACAAGCCAGAACAAAATGCAATACTGGCGGGTGGTAAAAGTCCACCTCTGCCCTTACAAAAACTTTGTTGAAAATTTGATAAAGGGGCCATTTTCAAAATAAACCCCTCACATTAATATAGTATAATCTACTAGCTAGATATACTAAAATGTCAAGCTAGTTAATTGGTATATATATTGTATTTAATTGATAAGGCTAAGATGATAAAGATGGGTGTTTTCTTCTTTCTTTTCTCTAGCGGAATTGGCCGCCGCTGAAAGTCTGCCCAAAGGACCAGCCAGCTGGGGCAACATTGTAGGAGACCACGGTACGGCCATCACTTGTTGTGACCTTAAATGACAGGCTTTGCCCGTTGAGGTAGTTGTTGCTTTGCCAGTTCTGGCCCCAGTTCCTGGACAAGGTTTGCCAACCAGTCCTGGAACCCTTGATGGCCACCGCGTGTACGTCACCGGCACCGCCGACGTTGCTGATGAGGACTAGGTTGAAGTAGGAGTGGCCGTTGATTGTGAACCTTATCCCTCCCTTTCTCCTGCATGGTACCCTGAAGTACCAAATAGTCAGTTATTTGCCTGTTAAAAAAACATGCTCACTATTGACCTCGTTTTTTTTTTTTTTACTTCAAATGAAGTTACCTTCTGTAAGAAACAGGCACAATTCCAGCTTTGTACTGAGCAATGTGTTGGAAAACAGGCTGAGAAAGGTCAAAGTGTTCCAGGGGAGGGTTGCACCACCCACCAGCATTGTTTGGGAGAGCATTGTTTGGAGGGCAGAAATTGGTGGCAGTGACCACAATGGAACCAGCCAGGCACCACTTGCCATCATTCACACACTTAATCTCATAGCAAGACCCACAGCTAAGCCCATTGTTGAACAGAGCTGTGCTCAAAGCTGCAGTGTTTGTCCCATATCCCTGGCTATACAGGTTCCCATAACCACAAGCACCACCTGCAAAATCAAAACTTAAAGAATTTAGTCCATTAAGCCAACTACCCCAAAAGTTGGCTCAATTTGGGGGGGAGCAGGCATACATACCCATTGTGCCTGAAGCATCACTCCCACCATAGAAAGTAGCATGAGCATTAGTCCATCCACCACCATATCCATGAACAGCTGAGACCATTGAAAGTAAACCCAACAAGAAAAACCCAGCAAAAGCCATTTTTGTCTGCACACAAGTAGTGAACTTTGAGAGAAAATGTGAGGCAGCTGAGTGAAGGAAATAGAGAGGGGTGAAGGGGGTTTTTATAGAATTTAAGGCCACAGTTAACTTACAACTAAAATTAACTACCACTTTTCAGCTATTGGGGACCAATAATGCAAAAGGCCAATTTTTTTTTAGAAAAAGAAAATAAAAGGGTCCAAAAAGGTAGAATATTTATAAATGTTTTTTTTTTCAATTGCTTAATCTCGAACATACGTATGTCCATAATCATACAGTATGTTTATTATATATTTTTATAGTCATTTATTAAATAATAAATATACATATTTTTTAACTTTGTTAAATTGACCTAAGAAAAAAATAGTACAATTTCAACATAAAAAAAAAAAGAAAAAGAAAAAGAAAAAGAAAGCAACGACACATGCACTGCAAGGGTGTGTTTTCTATGCTTGAAAATTGAAACCGTGTGGTTTTTGTAGTTTTCTAAATATACTGAACAGGTCCCTGTATATTGGAAGGACTTGCAGAATAGTTATTTTCATGCTGAAATTGGACCTATTAATTTTACTTTTACTATTTAAAATGCTTTGATTTCTGAATGTGTTTCCATTCTGTAACAGTGGGTAAATTTTTTTTCCCTAATTTTACAGTAGGAATGGTTTTTTTATTAGCTGGTCCTCCCCGCCAAAGCACATGGTTCATTTGTAAAACACCAATTTTCAAAAAGGGAGAAGAGAAAAAAAAAATTATTTTGTTTTATTTTTCTTAAAAACATTAAATGAGCTTCTTCTTTTTTACGGCACTGGCCACTGTCTGCGGCCGTTAAATAGGACTTAAACTAGGGTTGAAGAATTAAATACCCAAATCTTTTTTTGGGCATACCTATTTAATTCGATTTATTGACTTCCTATTCTCTCTCTCTCTCTCTCTCTCTTTTTTTAATTTTTAATATTTTTTTACTTGATTTACAGTAGTTCAAAGCAGAGTTCGTAGGTGAATTCATTATATTGGCCTAATGATTAAAGATATTCATTGTTTTAAGTATGATTTGCATTCGAGTCGTGTTAATCGCGTTGTTATTAAGACTTTGCCCTCTCCTTATAATTTACCAAAAAAAATAGTATTTGTAACTGTCTCTTCCAACAATAATGTATTTATGCAAAACACGTACACAAATAACAAAATTGACGTATACTTGATTCGTTTTATTTTATTCTCTCTATTTCTTAAAGTATTCTTAAACTCTTAAAGTTTGGTTAATTATATTCAATGAATAAGATTAGAAATGTTCATTGGTTGGGCTTAGGTCTGATTTCAAAAAAATTTAGGCTCATACTCAACTCGATACACACAAATGATTCATTTTACAGTTAAAAAATAATAAAAATATTTCTTTTAAATTGAATTATAAAAATATATAATTATTAATAAAAAATTATCTTTATCTATTATTTTATTAATTTTTAAATAATGAAACATATTGTATTGGGCCAACTTATGGTTGAAAATCTAAGCCCAAGCTCTAACTAAATCAAACCAAGTCAATTCGATCGAGACAGACTAATTGACCCGTAATATGTCTAAATTCATTTAAACTTATAATTTTGAGACGTTAAATATCAACTGAACTTGTACTCAATCGACTCCTTTTTCTCTTTAAATAACGTAGTTTAGCAAATAGTTTGATAATTTAGTATACAAAAATGTTAATAACCATCTATAAGCAAGGTTGATAAATGTGCTTTAACACATTTTTTTAATTAATACCAATATAGAATTAATTCATATTACATGATTATTAAAAAATCACATGAAAATATTTGAACACCATGTATATGATTTTATATAATAAATTTCAAATTTAAATACACAAAACTTAAGATTTCCATCTTTATTAATTATGTCAAGATCTCATTCGTAGGTGATTTTATTTTTAATTGAATAAAAATATACAATAAATAAAAGTCAAAACAATTGAAGCTAATTTAGAATTTGTGGAAAATAGACATCTTATAAAAAGAGTATAAAATTTAGAGTAATTATTTTCCTTTTAGTTCATAGATTTCGTCAAAAAAATTAATTTTATATTAAAGCACATAAATTTAAAATTATGTATATTTGAATTTTTTTTTAAAGTAAAATAAGAAAAATAAATTAAATAAATTGGGTACGCACGCGTGTTGGAGTTATAGTAGATTGATGTAAAACGGAAAGCTTGCAATCACGTGAAGAGAGATTAAGTGGGAGACGTAATTTAGAGAAAAAGAAAAACAACGGTAATTAGCTGGGATGATTAGGCAAATCATGATCTTTGCATGTAGACAAATAAATTTATATAAAAAAAAAAAAAAAAACCTGGATTTTCTAATTTAGTTGGCAAAAAAAATGGGCCGTGATTCTCGCTATTCTATACATATTTTTGTGATGAATCAAACAGAGCCAAGTGTTGATGTGCAGCTTGACTTAATTGGTATCACCATGTTCTTGGTTTTACTTTAAACATGCATTTTATTTTAAATCAATCACTGTATGTTTTTTTTTTTTCCCATGGAATATGTAGCTTTAAGTAAATGGGGTTGTTGGAAGGTGTTTATGCAATTAATAGAATTTCATTCAGTCAGTGATACATCATTCTTTATTCCATACCTAACACATGAAGGAAATAAGAGTCCCATTATTATTTCATATTTTTAATTATTAATATAAAATAAACCCCCAATTCGGGAAATTGAATTTGAAAGCATTATTTAATTTATCTATCCTTATATTTTAAAGAATTAAAATTAAAAATTTACCATTTCTAAATGTGTGCGATTTTACAAGGTCTAATGAAAAGTATTTGCTTTGTAGAAAGCGATGACATAGGGAGTGCCAATTTAGCGGCTGCACATGCAATACTTTTGGCTCTATCCCTGCCCTATACAAATCTAATTTGTCTTCCAATTACTTTTTCTTTTCTGTAAAATTATTTTTTTAAGAAAAAGTTAATTTTACGTGGGAGGAAGTCAGAATTTTTTTTTAAGAAAGTTAAAATTTTAAAGGATTAAAAATGTAGTTTATTATTATTATTATTTTATTTAGATGGTAAGATTATATATTTATATGATATAGTTGTTTTTTATTACTGTCATATTTTAGGTAAGTTTCATATATGTCAACATATACTTTATTCTAGACTTAACGTTTGTTTATGCGATTTTATATGTGATCTCACGTGTGACCTCGCATAAAAAAAAATGTAAATACCCTTAAAAACACTTAACATTTATGTAAAATCTGACTCAAACTTATTTAAATTATGAGTCGATAATAATAAATATTATAACAATCTTATTTTATTTAGCTTTTCGGTCTCTACTCTTCCGTCCAATTGTTTCAAACATAAAAATGATGAACTGTTAATATAATTACCAACATTAAAAAGTTCCAAGACTTGAAGTTCACATCAAATCAAAAATCTTTCTTGGTTGGAGAAATAAATAAATAAATATGAAATCTAATGTCTCACTTTACATTTAACATTAAATTAAGCTGTCTCATCAACCCCCATGTGGTATGTTGTTAATCATATCTTCTTATAACTCTAAACCCACAACTAAACATCCCAACTTGCTTTGTCTCTTATCTCTAAACTTTAAACTTCAAACCACACCAATTCAATTTCATGCAGTAAATAGTTTAAAACAACACAACACACACTGTGGTTTTCATTCACAGACCTGTCCTCTTCAATGGATTGGATCAAAATATTTGGCACCCAGATTAATGTTTTTCAATTTTTAATTGGATGTAAGGTAAAAACCCCGCCGTGCAGAAAGCTGTAAAGTTTCAGACAACGATACTCCAATTCGTGGGTAAACCATAAAAATAGTGACTCAATGTTTTTATTTTAGTCATTAATGTTATTTAAATTTAATATTTTAATTACTTTTTGATTAAATTATTAATGATGATTTTTTTTATTTTTATTGACATAATAATAAATTTAATCCTCCAATATTAACTTGATATAATTTATAATCATTGGAGGATTAAATTTGTTATTGTGACAATAAAAAAGGTCATTATTAGGAGTGACAAAAATATTAAATTTTGATAATACTAGTGACTAAAAGATAAAATTTTAAATCTGGTCGACTAAAATAGAAGCACACTAATATTTGGGTGATTATTTTTATAATTTAAACAATATATTTTGGATTTTAATTTGGTAATTACTCTCGCATTAGGACTTGAATTTTTTTTATTATTATCTAAATTAGTTCTTGACATACCCTTGAAAAACTTTAAAATTAAAGCCTAAAATGAAAATAATTGCCTTATTGAAAACTCAAGATTAAAACAATTATTAAATTTAAAAATTAACTGAAACAAAAAAAATTCAAACCTAAATATAAAAATTATTGTGAAGTTTAAGCCCCAAATAATAATTTAACACCTATAAATAATTCACCTAGCGTGATATTCAAAAGATTGTCAAGTAAGGTATGCGGTGAAAATTTTTAATTTAGGTTGGATTTTAAATTTATTGTTTGAAGTTGGGTTCAAACTTGATTACAGGGGTGAAGTTAAAATTTTTTAGGGGTCAAAATTAAATTATATATTTTTATGATAGTAAAAATGTAATTTCACTATTTTATATCTATATTTTTTTAATTTTTAAATTATTAAATCAAATTTTTATCATTTTTAAGGGGGTCAAAGTGTAATTTTACTTTTACTAATTTAATTTTTTATAAATTTTTAAAAGGATAAAGGGCCGAAGCCAGTGACGGAACCACGTTAAGGCCCAAAGGGCCATGGGCCCCCCTAAAGTTTAATTTTTTAAATTTAATTTTTTTGTAAATTTACACCATGACCCTCCTAAAAATATAAATAGACCCACAAGGTTTAAGATTTTTGCAACTTTCCATTTTTTATATATATTATAGCACCTTAAAATGATAACTTTTTAATTTAGGCTCTTTATAATTTATAAAATTTTAAATTAGTAATGGTAAAATTACACTTTGACCCCCCTAAAAATGATAGAAATTTAATTTAACCCTTTTAAAAAATATATATAGGCTATTAAAATGATGAAATTACATTTGTACTATTGCAAAAATACATAATTTAATTCCGCCCCAAAAATTTTTTTGATTCCGCACTGGCCGAGACCCTGCCAATCCCTTAACTACGTCCCTGCTCGATGATATATTAATTTATAAGTTTGATTTTTTTAATTATTAAAAAATTAGGGGATGAGTGATAGAAGCTTTGAATGTTGATTTTTGATTGCCAAACATATAATGATGTTACCACTTCAGATGTGATTATGTTGGCTTTATAACATCGAGTTTGGCGGAAAAAGGAAGCTTGGTTTATTTCCCAACGAGGCTTGTTTGATAATTGGTTAAGCATACAATTTATTTTACAATAAACTAATAATTTGCTATCAAAATATTAAGAATTTAATATAATTTTAAATGAATTTTTTTGGTAACAAGAAAAAACAGAATCAATTACAAACTATAAGTAAAATTAGTATTGAAAAACCGACTACATCCATCAATTCGAATATGATCATCAACTGAAGGAGGAGTCACATGAAAACATCTCTCACCAATGGGGGAATATTTCATCAGTTTAGCCAAGGTATCAGCAGTCGAATTCACCTCTCTAGGTACTTGTTTTATGATCACTCTCCACTCGCGCTTGGACAACTCTTGAATTCGTAAAATCAAATTTATATTTAAGTGTCCTTTATGATCTCCATGAAAATTTTAATTAGACTCATAAATCATTTGAATTAAGTATTAAGATATAACAATCAACAACTCGTTTTTGTTGAGTAATAAAATAGTAAGTAGGGTAAGCGTTTGATCAAATCGAGTGAAAAATTTTGAGTTAATTGAGTTGATAAGTCCTATTTTATCATCCTAACCTGATTTGCATTTTTTTTAGTTGAGTCAAGTGAAATAAAATTTGAGTCGAGTTAAATCGATTGAAATTGTTTTAGTTAAATTAAAAAATTAAACATGTCAAATTAAAATATTATTACAGTATAACTAATTTCATGTTACAACACATAAATTTTTAAACTATATATATTTGAAAACTTTTTTAAAGCAAAATAGGAAATAAAATGTTTTAGTATGATAAACTTGAATCATTAATTAACTTATTTAGGTCCCAAAATTATTATTTAAAAAAAAAAATCAACTTTCTTTATATATTTTTTAGAATTTTTTAAATAATATAAATTTTAGAAATTTTATAAATATTTTGAATTTTAAAAATTACTTTAAATTTTTGAAAAATTATTTTGAACTTTTTTTGTATTTTTGTTGAGAGAGAAAAATTTGTTCATATTCAAAATCGACAAGGATCAAAAGGGTATTTACATCAATATGTTATTCGAATTGTAAAATTCAACTCAATTTGAACTTGAAACTCGAATTACTTATTCGAGTTTGCTCGAAAAAAATCGGATAACTCGATTCAATTAACTCGAAATTTGAATTTTTTTCAAAATCAAATCGAATTTTACTCACCATTAACAGTGAGAAGGTAAACAATTATGTCATAGAAATACAATGATTAAAATATGACATTTTACTTTTATTTCAAGGAATTTAATTCCATTATTTTAAGATTTAAAAATACAAGTTTAATTATTAATATCGTTAAAATTATTCTGTTAAATTTAGGTTTATTATAATGTTAAATTTTTTGTTACGTGACTATTAAGTGAAATTTTTTTTTTCAGTGTGTCACATTAGTGAATTTAATAAAAAAGTTTCCACGAGATTAACAATTAAATACAGATTTTAAAATTCGAAAAGTAGAAAACTAAATTCTTAAAAATAGATATAAAAAGACTAATTACCAAACATACAAAGAATACATAAAGATGGAACATATTTTAAGCAAATACAATTCCCATATTATTGGAGAGCATGAACCACCATAGCTTGATACATGGCCGTAATCAATGGAGTTTTTTGCCTGAAAAAGTGTGACTTTATTCAATCTTTGGACTAGATTTGTTCCACTGCAATATTGTCCTACTCTTTTTAACTGCCTTAATATGGTAGGTTACCTAACTACCTTATCATCCTCTAAAACCAACAAAAGATTTCCAACAACTACCCATTGGATTCGGTGAAGATCACTTTGACAAACTCCTGTTCTGTAATAATTAGGTTAAGAGTTACTACATTTGGTCATCATTTGAAGAAAGGGTAATTGACCAACATGAAGTAAAGAATGGGGTAAATTTTTAAATTTGTTCTTGAACTTCAAAACGTTTTATTTGTGCCCTCAAATTATCAGTATTGTAGCAATCAAGTTTTCTATTAATCTACTAGCCAATCAGGGGCAAAGCCTGAAATTAATTGTAATTTTTACAATAGTAAAAATGTAATTTTTTTAAGGATTAAATCAAAATTGTATCATTTTAGGGGGTCAAAGTGCAATTTTATCTTTATTAATTTAAAATTTAAAAAATTTTAAAGGGCCTAAAAGAATTTTTTTTTCATTTTAGGAGAGACAGGACCCTTGCCAGCCTCCCTTGGGTTCACCCCTATAGCCAATTTAGACCTTAAATGCTAGTTTGAATCCGATGTGAAACATATTTAAAAAACGTTAATTAAATTGCAAGCACTTATGACAGATAAAAAAAGACATTATCAATAGAAATTAGGAAAACTAGTTTTTTCCTAATAAGATCGATGCAAGTTGTACATGCAATAAGTACACATGTATTTACAATTTGATTCACTTGTTTTAATATACTCCATGCTAGAATTTAGTTGACATTTAACATCCAAGTTAATAAATAGGCTGACAGGAGGTTTTGGTTGATACGGTATTGATAATTTGAAGACTCAATTACAAAATTTTAAAATTTTCCAATGAGGCCTTGGCTCAATGGTTACATCTTATGTAAATGTGTGGGTGCTCCTCCATATTTTTTGTGGTTATAGTTAGTTAGTCAGTTAGATGTTTAGTTATTTATTCAATTCAATGCTTGTAATGATTATTTTTTTATTGATATGACCGATGTAGTTATAATTTCAAAAGAGTAAATTGCACCAAATATCCTCAAACTATGACTTCATTCTAAATTAATCCCTAAAATTTAAAACATTTTAATTATATCCTTGAACTATTGATGTTATATCAATAATGTCTTTTCTTCACTAGGATTGTTAACTTACACATTAAATTAGACGTCACAGCTCACATCACATCTTTTAAAATGAAAACTTAAAAGAAAAATTAATATTGTGAAAATGGATATTGTAAAAATTTTCGTTTCAAGGTTTTCAAAACTTCTACAGAAGCTTTAGTGTTCATTTCTTTTTTCAATTTTTCTTTATTTTTAGTTTTTACTTTTAAAAGTTATGTGACAATGTTTTACTTTTTCTTTGAAATCTCTATTTTAAATTACGTTATATGAGATTTGACAAGTTGTTTAACGGTTAAATTAATTATTTTAATAATAGAAGGACTTGATTGATATGACATTGATAGTTTGAAGATATAATCAGAATGTTTTGAAGTTTAAGGCTCAATTTAGAATGAATGTCATAGTTTGAAGATGTCAGTGAAATTTGGAGATTAATTTAAACTCTTGGTCATAATTTGAGGATCATAATGCAATTAACCCTGAAGAAAACTAAAAAAAAAAGTAAAGGTTGGTGAGGGATTTTGTGTTTATGGCTCAATGTGCACCGTTTGATAACTGGGTCCATCATTGTACAAACCCTAGGATTACTTTTGGAGAATGTGCCTGCCGACGCCATGAATGTTGCTCAAGAATTTTCCATAGAATCACACTCTTTTTTCTCCAGCACATTCTTTCTCTTTTCACACTCAGGCATTTTATTTTGAAGTTCACATTGATCTTTGATAAGATACGTGCATGTTATGGTGTCTAAAATTATTGGCCTACTGTTTTACTTTGAATTTTAAATTAACCAAGAAAAAAATATAAAGAAAATGAACTGAACCTGTCCCACTGATTAAAAAAAATTGAAATAATGAATCTCGTATGTTGGCTTGATGGTTAAAAGTGTTCATTGTTTCAGGTGTGATTTGAGTTTGAATCGCGCCGATTGCGTTGCTATTAAAATTTCACAAAAAAATAAAACAATTTTTAATTTAAAATGCAGAACTAGGTTAAATACAAGAAACCCAGATTTTTCATTGTTTGACTTTTCTTTTTTCTTTTTTTTTTTTCTCCTGAATTATTGCTATTCACAGAATTTTTAGTTTTATCTTGGATTCCATTTATCATATGATACGTCCTTAAAAGAAATGAAAAGTCGTAATACATATGAGTAAATGTGTGGAGAAACAGAAAATTAATTTGCACAATTACATATATGTGTTTTGAATTTCTTATTTTATCATATGGTGTGACAATGATATTTAAAAACTTCACTAACAAGTTTAAAATCTCTTTCATAATTATTGTTTACTACCAATTATTCAATTATTCATATATTGGTGAAAATTGAATTCTACTTTAATTTTTTTAATCAACCATTTGAAATATTGATTTCATAATAGTATTTTTATATATAAAAATATATGTGATACACCGTCAATGCATAGGTATTGAAAAACGTTCAAATTGACTGATAATTGTATATTAAGTTACAACTGGATATATGTGAATAATCTTTAGATTTAGATCAAGGATGAACAAGAATGAAAGATGAAAATAAAGAAAGAGGAATGAAAACTATCAATAGTAAAAAAAAAAAAGAAGTGAAGAAGAAAACCAAAAAAAAAAAATCAAAGAACAATGATAAATGTACCATGGAAACCTTGGTTGGTTAAAGCCAATTTTATTTTATTTTTGATTATTTGATATACATTTGAATGGGTGATGGATGATAAAATTAATAAGCATGCACACATATATGATAACATGTCATGTAACACCCTTTGTCCAACCCGATCGCCAGATCCGAGTTACGGGATACTACACATGTTGCGGGATCAACTACCATTAAACTTACAAGAAAATCATCATTCCTGCAATCAATAGTAATACAATATTGAACACCATGAACATTCTTTCATGGGTCTTATATGAGCATACGAATACTTTAAAGTCAACATGAGATCAAATAGGGACATTTTTACAACATTTATAAAATTTCAGATTAAGTATATCATAAATAAATCATTCAAAACATTCCAACATGCATTAGCACATTCACATTATGATATACAATTAAAATTGAGCCTTAATCAAGCTTATGAAAACTCTTTAGTTGACCCGAGCACAAAATAGGATCAAATTGCAAAGTTTTCAAAATTTCAAAACAAGTATCGATACCCTTGTTAGGTACTAAAACCACTTTTAGCTTCGATATTTTAGAAAAATTAATTTAAATCAAAAGGTACAAATACCAGGCTCAAGGTTCCAATACCATTTTAAGATACAATGTTTGAAAGTTTGAGGAAAAATACTAATTGGCTACCTAACACTAGAAAGGACCAAATTGTAGAATAGTAAAAATTAAGCAATTAACAATTCAATAAACAAAAGTTGTTGGTTGACTTCCATGTTGCTGATTAGTCTTTGGATTAGGGATATAAAAAGCTTTAATTTCTAATTGGCTCAATTTTACCTCTTAATCACCATTTTACCAAATTAGACGACTTAGTCTGATTTATCTCTCAAACTCACCTAACTAACTTGGACAACCAAATTGGTGCTCAATAGGATCCCCTCTCGGTCTCACCTATCTATATTTTTCCTAGAGGCATCAATTCTTAGTTTTGAAGTTTATTCGATTTAATCCCCGTACCAAAAACTAACCAAGCAACATTTCAATCAACCAACCACCATAGATTAAGTTACTTAAGATAATTTTCATGCAAGCAACAACCCAATATACATACAAAGCATACATTTAAATAAATACAAAAAATAGGGTTAAAGAAAGCTTAATTATTTCTTGATGATTGCTTGAAGAAGATGATAGTGGCAACAATGGAGGTGAAAAAAATCAAGAAAGTTCAAAATTTTAACCAAGAAAAAGGAAATAGAGTGAGCTATATTAAATGCTATGGATTAAAATGAAAATACAAAGAGAGTTTAGAGTACTAAATTGCAATTAAGACAAAGCTACAATAAAAACTAACTAACTACCAACTAAAACAACCAAAAAAGCTATGAACTAAACCCAAAAAATGAAAAAGAAGACTAACTAGAAAGCTAAAAATATGAAAGAAAAATAAAGATAAAAGCTCCCTCTTAATTCTTAGCCAAAAGTGGCTTTTAAGCATTTGATTACAATAAAAAAAGTTCACTAGAATGCTCTTAGAAATTGTGTTTTGATTGGGTAATGTGTTAGATAAAAACTACCCTTGTAGCTAATTTCTCCCCATCAGGTAACAATATTGCGACAACTAGGCTTCAGTGTTTGACACCCAAAATAGTGGCAAACTTGTGGATCTTAGGGGTCTCGATGTCTTGACACCCATTAGTCGGTGTTGCTACATCATTGGAGTTTACCTCAATTTCTTCACTTCAACACCTTCGAGGTATCACGACTTCGAAGGCTCAATATCGTGATGTTGGCTTGGTGTCGTGATATCCATCCCTCGATATCACGACTCCCATGACAGTAACCTTCCATGTTGATTTTTCGTTGAAGTTTTGCATCCTCAAGGTGAAAGGTTTGAGTGTTATGACTTTCATGGCATCAGTGTCGCGAAAACCACTTTGAATGATGTTTTCCTCGAGGTTGGGCCATTATTGTCTCTCTATACAAACTCAATAACATTGTTAGGTTCTCCATGACATCGTTTGGCCAATTTAGGTCTCAAAAGGGACAAAACTCAACAAAAAATGTTTATTAACGGTTGAAACTAAAAATCAATAAAAACATATAAGACACTTAAGTTGCTTGAGAATAAGCTCCTCAAGTGTAATGAAGAGCCTAATTTGACGTATCAAATTACGACATATCATTTGTTTAATGTTAAGCTATTCACAATTTTCATAATCCTTTCGAGGACATTATGTTGCAAACAAATTGTTATATTCTAAATGATTTCTAACTAAGTTAGCACCTAGGAGTCCATCAATTTGATAAACATATTCTTGTCCTTCTAATAGGTGTAGTTAGAGTCATCATGCATAGGGGGCCGTGAAATTGATGTTCCTTCAATTGCTAAAGAAATTCAAAGATAGGATCTATGATACTAATTGAGAAAACATTGAAATTGCATGTCACTTGCAACTGTATGTACAACTAAAAGAGTAGGAATAGAGATGAACAAAAATGTTAGTTACACATTTAAAAAAACTTTCCTACATTTGCAAAGCCTTTCTCGCAGAGTAATCTATTATCAATTTGTAGTACAAGATGTGATTTAAGTTCAACTCACTCACTAAGTTACAACCTCACTCCTATACATTGATCTAATATCACTCTTTCCATCAAGACTTTTCCCTTGAAAGCTTAGTTACAAATTAAACATAAAACAATTTGTTTAAAATCTATTTGAACTCAAAATAGGTTCCTTACAATGAACAAATAATGAAACAAACAAAACTCTTTAAATATGAATTATTGGCTTGCAATTCTTTATATAAGGTTGCACTATCACACAAAATTTTTAAAAAGAGTCATTGCTTGATTGATATTCAACATGATTCGATCCACTAAATTATTGCTCAAAATACTCAAAAGATGTAAGCGTAAAACCAAGATTTTTTAGTCAAAAGATTGCCAACATATATGACAAGTTGCACATTAGTCTAGCTGCAAAATGAGTTGCATTGCGTTTGAGATGTAACATTGGAAATAATAAGTCTCAAGGACAATCATTGACGGATAACATAACACTTCATCATTGAGTAGAAAAATAGTTGGGAATTATAAATAAATATTAATAAATTTATTTGAATATAATTAAATATTAATATTTATTTATAAATTTTTTATTCTTTCTTTATTTTTAATGATGAGGTGTCATGTTATTGTTCACTAACGATGCATAAGACTCATATACTAATTGTGCATAAAATATTATCTCATATATATATATGGTCACATTGTCTCATATTTTTCAAATATTATTTCTTATTAGGGGCATAGTCATAAGAAAGCAAAGCTGTGGTCTCCTTATTAAATAAAAAAATTTCATTTTTGACCCCTCCAAAAAATTACCAATTCAGTTTAAGTTTCTTTTAATACAAAAATTTTAACTTGCATCCATCAAAATTTATAATTATATCCCAATCTCCGAACACAACATTCTTGGTTTCACCCTTATTATTATTATTATTATTATTATTTTTTATATCATTCGTTTGGGATTTACTATCTATATATATATTTTTTAATTTTTCATTTAAAAAGGATTTTAATTTAAAAAAATATTCACTCTTAATGCCGGGGTGTTGAATTTTATTAATACTTCAATCACCATACAAAAGATCAAAAGTGACATGAATTATAGAACTAACGTCAATAACAATAATATAGAACGAATGCAAAACAATGAAAAAAATAAAACACATAGATTTTACATGGAAAATCCTTTCAAGAAAAACAACGGGCAGAAAAGAAAAAAGTTCACTAATGTTAAATTTGAATGATACAAGAGGAGTTTCAACTACATCTATTTAAATGTTAAAAAACATTATTCTAATCAATGTCAAATAGAAGAAATATAATTCTATATGAAATTTACTTGTGTGGCATGACCTGACTCTAATTTTATCATTTTATTTTATTTTAACAAAGATTCAGGTCACACAATTCAGCATAAACTCTCACACAAATAAAGTTAAAAAACCCCACAAATTCATTAATACTAACTCCTATACAAAACTATTAAATTTAGTTGAATTATTTAATTTAATGATGACACAATCCAATTAAGATTAAGTGGAATTTTAAAATAGTATATCACTTGGGCATTCAAATATAAGGTTTGATATTATAACCTCCAACATAGAAAAGACCTGCCATTATCAGATTTGGTGGAACATTTTACATCAGTTTGTTTGGAGAAATATATAATCTTAGCTTAGCTGAGAGCCACCTAAGTTTTAATGAACAATTTATATCTACCCTTCAAATCAAATCATGAACATGTTAATGATGGCAAGTTGGAAACTAAAGCAAAGAAAAACTTTAATTAAATGTGTTTAACGCTTTAAGTGTGATCTGAATTTAAATTGCATTAGTCACGTTTATCATTTAAATTTTACTTTATTATTTTAATTTACAAAAAAAAAAACCCTAATTATTTTGCTGTCCTTGAAAGAATTTATGATGGTACAATGGCTAGATGCTTACTTAACCATTAATGCTATAACCACAATGCAATATTATGCTATTATTATAGTATCTATATGCCCAAGTTGAGTAGAGAAAACAAATTTTCTTTTAGAGGGAAACAAAAAAAGCATAATTTCTCGTAGTGAAAAAATTAAACTTCTTTCTTTTGTACCTAACAAAAGAGCACAATCCTGTTGTCTGCCATTTGTAGCCAATCATTTCAAGTTGTTGTCTTGACTCCTCTATAAAGATTGTTTCCCTCGTGACTTAAACACTCATTATTTGTCTAATTACCATAATCTCTCTTAATTTCTATATTTGAACCAACAATATGTATTTGATATTAATGATCAAACTAAGTCTAATCCAATACATAATTAAGTTGGATAATTCCATTGGAATAGTCTCAAGTTGTTATTTTTTCCTAGATCAAGTTTTTTATTTTATTTTTGGTGAAAAGAAACAAATTACACGAAAGAAATTAAACTAATTCCTTCAAGAGGAAATCTTCGAACAATCGTAATCTTGTTCTCATGTCACGAATCATCTTAACAAGACCATTTACGATTTTATTTTCATCACGAGGAATATGTTGAATTTTCCAATGTCTTACAATTTTCAAGAGCTGATGAATTTTCCTGACAAGAGCAAAATTGGAACCCCTAAAAGAATAATCCTGAATAGCATTAACAACTTCCAGACTGTCAGTTTGAATTAAAACTCTTTTATACCCTTGGTCCTGAATAGGTTTCAAATCATCCAAAATACCCCAAAATTTAGCGTCTATCACCGTGCAACTACCCAAATATATGCTAAAATCGAGAATCCACCCTTCATTATGATCACACACAAATCCCCCAACTACAACAAATCCATCCTCAATCCTAATCGAATCATTTGTATTCAAGCACACCCAATCAAATTTTTTATTTTCATAACAATGTTTCGTAGGGAAATGAGTAAATGCCTATTTCGAAAAGTTGAACTTTATGGGCTTGAATCTGTTGCAAATTGGATGTGAGTAGTGCGAATTAGAAAAATCGAAAAGTTTAAATGACTTATAAAATATAAATTTAAAAATTACAATTATTCAAAATTGAATCAAATTATATTCTTATTTAATATATAAATAATTTTTAATTTTTTATGATTTAAAAATAAACGATTTTGCAAAAACAATTTTAATATGTGGAAAAACAAAAGCGATAATTTAGAAAAAAAAAAAAGAAAAAAGAAAAAGAAAAAGGGTGATTCTGAAGAAACGAAAAGAAAAGGGTGATGTTGAGAACCACGTGCAATGTATTGTAAAGAAAGAGTGGGCCAGATTAATGGGAGGCCCATTTGAGGATGAGTTCGGTTGAATGTTTGGTGCCAATCACACAGTAAATTCACCCACATTTTTCACCTCTCCTCTCCCTCTCCTATCTATAAAAATAAAGTGAAAGGGCTAACACTACGCAACCCACACCTATGAAATAGATAGCTCCATATAAAAAGCAAAATTAATGGAGTAAAGGTAGTGAATTACTCTTTAAGGTGTGATAAATATGATAAAATATATAAAAATATATACGGAGGTTTTATAATTTCGAACTCCATGTATTGGCCTGATGATTAAAATATTTATTGTCCTAGATGTGATTTGAATTCGAATTACGTTAGTTGCATTGCAGTTAAGGTTTTATCCTCTTGTTGTAATTCATCCAAAAAAAAAAAAAAGAAATTTATAATTTCATGTTAAAAGTTTGGGTTTAATGTATATAAAAAAATATTACATACAATGGTAAAATATACATTACACTCTTAAGGAGAATTAAATTCAAACATTGGTGAAGGTAAACACGAACTTCGAAAAAATTAATTTTCATAAACTCTAAAACAGACATGATAAATACTTTAATTATACTAAAGAAAAAGTTTGGGTTTAGATTTCTTTAGTTATGACTAGGGGCGAAGTCAGAAATTTATTTTGGGAGATCGAAATTAAATTATATATATTTTATGATAGTAAAAATGCAATTTCACCATTTTAATAGTCTATACATTTATAATTTTCAAAGGATTGAATCAAATTTTTATCATTTTTGAAGGGACGAAAATATAATTTTACTATTATTAATTTAAAATTTTATCAATTATAAAGAATTTAAATGAAAAATTTTAGGGGTCAGTCAACCCCTAACTCTGCTAATTGTTTTCCATAAATCAATTTCACATGGAGGGAAATTTCTGAAAATATTTCATGCTATGACTTTATCCATTGAAAAAGCTCCAAAATCTCCACCTCAGAAATAGGATTTTTGAATATTCAGCCTAAACCTAAGCCTGACGATGAAAAAAGAGAAGGAGAAAATACAAAAGATAAGATACCCTAAAAAAAGGGTCATTTTCTTAGCAAATTGAATCCAGCTCCAGCTCCACAGGTGATCCACTCAAAACAAAAATGAAAGCTTAGAAGTGTTTTAAATGGCAGGCAGAGTAATGATGATGTACAGCACTAAAATGTTGTTCAAATACAAAGCAAAACCCACTAGAAATAGTTGAGCTGGAACAACCCTAATAGCTATAAATGCAGGCTGGGACTTCTTTCCAATAATGTGTTAAAGTGTATAACACCAAGTTCTTAGGTAGGTTGCCAATTAATTGAACCAACTTTATTATTTTTGCTTATGAATAGTCTTACATGTAGGGGTCAGTATGTCTGCTCAACTGCTTTGAATGTGTGTGCATTTTGATTTGGACTTCATTTCCCTTTCTCTTGTATGGCCTAAGATTGAGGTTTTTCTTCTACTACTTTTCATTTTCTATTTTGGACGTGGGGTAACCCAATTTTAGTTCATGCTTCATATTGGATATGGCATGTATCTCTTATCATGTTCATTTGGGTAATCCTCAAAAGCTTTCAAAAGCACATATACATGAATATAGGTGAATTGGTCAACATTTCTCTCTCTCCATTCTGAATATTTAGGGTGAGTTCGGATGAGCGGTGTGTTTACTTGCGGTTAATATAAAAACAGTGATGACGGTGAGGTTAGATACTGTAATAATACAATAGCGTGAAACAAAAAGTAAATTGAAGACACTGCGCTGCACCGCCCATCCATATTCATTGTTATGCTATAAATTTTACATTTACTATAGAACATTTTCATAGCTCACACTTAAATTATAAATTAGTGTTAATTTATTCATTATTTACAAAAGCTCTTTTAAAGTTTTTTCATTTAAAAAAAATTCATAAGAGAAGAATTATAGTTTAAATTTATTTATATATTATTTATATTATATGAAAGAGGAACGTTTGTCTTATAAAAATGTCGATTTCTTCACTATTTACATGGTTTTTTAATTTTCTTCATTTGAAGGAATTCACGAGAGAGGACTATAGTTTAAAGTTATTTATATTATATATACAATAATATATATTATTTATGATTTTATATATTGTATTATAATGTTTTGGCTAAAGAATGAAATACACATCATTTTACATTACAATTTTTATAAATATTACATTAACTAGAGAACGCTGCTATACCTCACACTTATACTATAAATTATAAATAAGTGTTAATTTTTTCACCATTTACATAAGCTCTTTTTTATCTGAAGAAATTCATAAGAGATAACATATAGTTTAAATTTATTTATAAATAAATAATATATATTATAGGAAAGAGAGAGATAATAATGTTAAAAAAGGTATTGGTTGAGAAATAACTTAAAACCTTTCTCAACTTGATTGGTGATGATTCCAATATAGTATTCACATTGATGTGTTCATGTAGTGCACTTAGCCATCAAAATATATATTGCTTTTATGGTTTTCAATTATGTTTTTTAAATCATATTAGTAGTCGAATCAGATAGGTCATTGATTTGTTAGTTTAATAGATATAATTGATCTAATTAAAAAATTATTAAAATTTTAAAAAATCTGGTTCAATCGTTTCAACGGCCCGATTCAATTGGTTTTTTGTCTGGTTTAATTAGCTCGTATTGATTCTCGAGTCAATTGATTCAAAGATCTTCTTCGAACCAATATCCTAACTAATTCCTAATCGAACCAGTCGTTCCAATCTAGTTCAAATGTTGATTTTTAATGATTTATTTATCAATTTATTATTTTTAATTTTCAAAATTATATTACACGTACATATTTTATATGTAAAAAATATGAGTTAATTAAATGTGTCTTAAATCAAATACAATAAATACATGCATATATATAAGCATTACTTTACATTGCAACAAAATCCGTGCATATATATTTATAAGTACTACTTTACATTATTGTTAATTAAAGGCACATGAATTATTTTATAATTATAATCAATATTATCATCTGCACACATTAAATTATTTAAATTTACTTATTATAATTAATTTATACACACGAGAAACCAAAGCATCGGACGAATAAGAAAATTAATATATACATATAGTACAAATGAAAAATAGAATGCATATATGAAAACATTGAGTTCTAAGTTAATTCTTTTAGTTCCAACATGTTTTCTTTTTTAGTTATATTTAAAGTGGGTACCATTTTTAATTTAGTTTTTAATATGATTTTTTGCCATTAATAACTATAATGTATTTTTACATTAATTACAAATTATTAAACATTCTAAATAACTCATCAATACACTTTTTTTTATTTACATTATTAATCCCTAATAGTCTATTTTGAATTGTAATTTACTACTAACACAATTTTATTACTATACCGATTAATTACCATAACAATATTGGCTAAAAAATTACCATGATAATAGATGGTGAATATATAATTTTTTTTGAGTAAAAAACAAATTGAAAAATATCAAAAGGTGTACAAAGCAATTCCCCGGGGTTAAAATACCCTTTATCTTTTTGTAAAATTTCTTGAATCTCCAAAGGAGGAACATCAAATAAGCATAACTCTTTCTCATTCATAGAAGTCATTTTAGCTAATGCATCCGCTGCCTGATAATTCTCTCTAGGAGTATACCGCACTGACAACTTGTCTTCATAGGATAAATTTTGTTGAATTCTCCTAACGGGTGAAATACTTGATCCAGCTACATGACGATCGCAGATAACTTTGACTACCTCGAGATTGTCAGACTAGATGAATACCCGATCATGTTCTTGCTTTTAAAGTAGAAGTAAACCGTCCAAGATTCCCCAAAACTCGACAACAAAGACTGAACACTTTCCCAAAAACCGATTATATCCTAATATCCAGTTCCCCATTTCATCCCGAATCACACCTCCTACAGTAGATAAACCGGTGTTTGTCTAAACAACACCATTAGTATTGAGATAAAAACACACACCTGGGGATGGGGATTCAGATCCCATCTTCGACATAGCTCTATGTATTGAAATAAATTGGTTAACCCAGTTATATGAAACCTTAATAATCTCACCTGGATTCATAGAAATACCTTGGAAAATGAAAATATTTCTATTTTTTCAAATATACCACGTTAGTAATCCGAATAAACAAACCCAACTCGGATCCCTCATGTTGTGACATGAATGGTCAACCAAGTTTGAAATCAACCATTCTGTTAGATTGCTTGAGAAAAAAAAAAAACTCTATTGACTTAAAGGGATAACTTAGAACCAAACATCCTTTGCAACCAGGCAATCTCTTAGCACATGTAAAGCATCCTTGTATCGATGTCCACAGAGGGAACAATACTCATCCTGACCAATCCTCCTTCGAACTCTCTCAACATTGGTTAGGAGTCTCTGTTTTAGAACAATCCAAATGAAATGTCTCACTCTCTAAGGTCTAGGAAATTTCCACAATATATTATAAACTACATTTTTAGGATTCCACCAGTCCTCCTTCAACATCCAGTACGCTTTTTTTTACAGAGAAAATACCTGTTGTAGAATGAGACCAAGAGATTGAATCTGAGCCTGCAGAGGAAAATGGTGGTGGGATGTTAACGATGTGTTGAATAACATCTTCTGTCAACCAAACTCGAAAAAGGTCAAGGTTCCATGTGCCATTTTTCGTAACCATCTTACTCAATTTGTAGTTCAAGTTAACATTCACCTAAGCAGGAATAAGTTTTATTAAGGGTCCTATATTAGGGACCCAAGCATCGTCCCAACAATGCCAATTATTTCCATTACCCATTGACTATATCAAATTATCACAAAGTGAGGTTTATACTTTAGAGATAGACTTCCACAAAAAAGAACTTCTACTCCATAAAATACACTCCGACATTCTATCATTTATCTCGTACTTTTCTCTAAGGACCCGAAGTCATAAATCATCAGTTTTGGTGACAAAATTAAATCCAAGTTTCACCATAAAGGTAGAATTATGGTCACCAAGATGTTGTATCGTAAATCCTCCACACAATCTAGGTTGACAGATAACGTCCCAACCCACTAAAGTCATTTTCCTTCAGCCACCAGAAGATCCCCAAATGAATTGTCACACCATCCTTCAATTTCATCATAGACACCCTTCGAGACCATTAATGATTGCATGAGATAGCTTGGGATAGAAAGAAGAACTGACTGTGCAAGAGTAACCCTTCCAGCGAAGGAGAGTTTCTTAGCCTCCCAGCTAGAAAGCTTTCTTCGAACTCTATCTACCAAAAAACTCAGCGTACCTTTTATGATTCTTTGGTGAAGAAGAGGAACTCTCAGATAATGTCCAAGATCATGGACATGTTTGAATCCGAGCATATCTGTAATCTTCCCTACTAAATCCTTCTTGACTACTGCAGAAAAGAACACATTGATCTTCTAATATCAACCTTGTGACTCGAAAATTCACAAAATCTCCCAAGGAAGTCTTTGATAAGTTTGTTATGCTTCAAGTTTGCTTTACTAAAAATAGCTAAGCTATTTGCAAAAAATAAATGCAAAAGTGTAAGTCCTCGTCGAGATAATAAAATGGGACTCCACTTCCCAGAGGAGATGGTTGAATGAAATCGATGGCCCAACTATTCTGTGACAACATAAACAAATATAGAGATAGAGGACGTCTTTGACGAATTCCTCTAACAAGTATGAATTTGTTAGCCGAAACTTCATTCCACAAAACCTACATAGTGGACGTCGAGATAGCCGATATGATAACATGTATCAAGAAATTAGGAATAGTTGTCGCTTTAAGAGATTCTTCCACAAAATCCCAACGCACCCTATTATAAGCTTTCTCCAATTCTATCTTAACAGCTATCCATTACATTGTACCCTTAATTTTCATGGTGTGCGACACTTGTGCTATTACCACATTATCAATGATATTCCTGCCTAAATATCAAAATATCATCATTCATCCATTTAGCATAATTTAAACATTAAACTCCTTAGGTACATGCTACCTAAATATCAAAACATCACCAACATGTTGAGTTCGGGATCTCCGCTAGATGTTGATATCTATGAGCATATAGGATCAACACTTAACATGTGCACATAAAATAAAATCGCACATTGAATATGAACTTAGTGGTGTAACTATAAACTGAATGTTAAATCATAATATATAATATACAAAATAATAATATGAAGATCATAAGGTGTATAAATCCCTTAATGCCAATATGTTAATGCATTCATTTCATAATTAATATCACATCAATTTAACGCCATATTTCTCATTCAATGTCAAGATTCCATTTTAATTATATACCATTATGCTTTATACCAATTCATTTTAGATCTTATTATTTCGTTTCTCTTTTTCAACCCCCTATTAACCTAACTTAAACTCAGACGGATAAACAAATCCAACCAATCACACCAGTTTGGCACCCAATGTCTCATCGGACAATGCCGAAGTAAATAGTTTGTGTCCTGCAGTCATCAATGTGTTTGGCACCCAATGCCTCATCGACTCGTAGTTGAAGTAACCTTAAACTCTTCCTATCCTATGGCATGCCAACAATATCTGACTTTGCTCGAACAGTTCTTATGGTAAATATATCTCAATTCTTTATCAACCAGGGTCTCAATTCATAACATAATATCATCATCATAACATTAATTCTTGCATATGGCAACATAATTCATTTCTATGAGAATTCAATCTCACATTTGCATCAATATGTAATATTTTCACACATATTCAAATTAGTTTCATTGTTTTCAAACAAATCAAATCAATTCAATTCTTTTATATCAATAAAACTAACCTTATGATCTTACCATGCAAAACAATTCATCTTGCATAAATTCAAAGAAGTTCATACTGTAGAAACACAAATCGTGAACTCGTGCTATTCGTTGGCAACTTTGTTTTTTCCTTTTTTTTTCGAAGAATTTGGGTCGATGTTAGCCATAGATTAACAAAAGCATGATATTTCATCAATAAACAAGCAATTTTACATTCAATTGAAAATTTACACAAATTTTTCATTTTATTTAATTTAGTCCCTAAAATCGAGACTAACATAACTTTAAATCTAGAGCTCAATATTTCAAACCAATTTCACTAGAATTACTCTAGGACCTCTTATTTTTCATTTTCACCACCCATTTTCGAAATTATTCATCTAAGTCCCTACTGAAAAAAACTATCAATTGACTTTAATCCTTTTTCACTTCTACACTTAAAATCTATCAATTTAGTACCTAAAACTTCAAGAATTTATCAATGAAATATTCTAAAACTTTAACGTTTTAAAAAATTAACACACAGATCAACTAGATTAAACTCCTAAGAATCTAAAAACATAAAAATTACAAAAAAAAAAAAAAAAAAAAACTAAACTCAGCATACCAATAGAACTTTAAAACTCAAAAACCCTAGGTCGTTCGTCTCCTCTTCTCCCTTCTCCCTTTCCTCTCTCGGTTTTGCGTGCATAAAAATGGAGAAAGAAATGTTTTTTTCTTTCATTAAAATCCACTAACTATGCTAAGTTATTTTATTTATTAATTTATTATAAGTTTTATCTCAATTTTCTTCAATTAAAACGTAGGCTACCGTCCACTATCATTTTAATAGTGGTTTAATTGCTTCACAAGTCCCTTAATCTTATTCTAATAAAAGATTCTTAAGAAATTGAACTTTTATTACTTTTATGATTTAGTCCTTATACCTTGATTGTTCACTAATTTGATAGAATTGCCTAACCAAAAATTAATTCTCCCACTATATAACTCCGTAAATATTTAATTAACATATTTATGAATTCGATTTACAAAAATAGAGACTTAAAACTACATTTTTCGCTACTACTAACTTTCAGACCGTTACGAACGATATGAAAACACATCTAATTACTAACTAAAGGATTCATATTTGCAATAGCAATAAGACTACAAAAAGTAAAAATATTCAGTCCCCAACCAGCAAAAAAACACGTCGAAAGTGGCAAATGCAACTAATCCATCTACAAATAAACATGTGTCACACCCAAATTACTTGAAGAAACCTTCGATCCTTCTTATCCATTAGAATTGCTTTCCTCGACTCTCAGTATCACTACGTGAACTCCGTAGTTATGTATTAAAAAACACACTTCTTAAAACTTTTTTTTCCTTTGAAATTAGTTGTTCTTGAATGATCTTCCTCCCACCCTTTTTTAACGGTTAGAGGTAATTAACAAAAATGGAGAAAACAAGGTTGGGTTTATAGATGTGTTGGATTGGTATTATCCTGAATTCTAATGATGGGAAATCCTTAAATATCACATCCAAGTGTACGAGCAAGCATTTGACATTCTAAGATAACTCCTGTCATGATGGTAAGAAGTCTTTGGCACGTAACTCATCCAAACATGGCGTTTACACTCATAAAAATCTTTGCTACGTTGGTCCCATGAAAAGTACTTTTCTTACTAGCTGTCGGCTTCTTTAAAACCAAGTTTCTCTCTTGTCCTTTGTATTCACATTATATATAGTGCTGGTTTGTTTAAGGGTGAACTATCAAAATAATCACTTTTGTTTGAAATATTACATTTTAGTCACTTACGTTATCGTGTTATAATATTTTAATCACTGAGTATTAATTGTCGTTAACAATGTAACGCTAAGCTAACGTGGCATATTAAATTATCATTTCAAACGAAAATTTTAAGTTAAATTATACAAGTGGTCCTTATATTTTTATTTCTTTTGTTTTAAGCAATTTAATTTTTTTTTTTACGTTAAAAGAGGTGGAGAAGGAAGGGAAATAGGGGAAGAAGCAGAAGAGAATGAAAAATTAAAAAAAGGAAAATTCAAAGAAAATAAAAGAAAAAAATAAATTGCTCAAAAATAAAGGATATGGGGACCAAGTGTATAATTTAACCTAAATTTTTTTTTGAAATGATTATTGAATGTGTCATGTCAGCTTACTGTTACACCGTTAACGGCAATTAATAGCTCAGTGACTAAAATGTTACGACACATTTACGTAAGTGACTAAAACGTAAAATTTCAAGCATAAGTGACTAAAATGTAACCTGAGGGAAACAAAAGTGACTATTTTGGTAGTTTACCCTTTATCTAATATTTCAAAATATATTATACCAAGCCATTTTGTTTTTGGTACAAAGAGAGATTAAACCATAACTTAAACTATTCGTGGCCAAGCCACTCCAAAATAATCATCATGTAGTGATTGTAAGACTTCATCCGACGGTTGCATGAAAAAGTACCTACCCACTGGTCTTGAGAACGCCATTGATGCTAACCTATCAGCTACTTTATTGCCCTCTCTGAAAGTATGAGTAACTTTAATCATCCAAGGAAGTTGCAACATGTTCTTAATAGTAATATTAGCCTTACATTTTTAATTTCTATTGATATTCATTTATGGTTGGGAATGAATAGGTTGGAGTGATTCACCCAACTTGGTAGTCTTAAATTTGTATTGAATGATTATGGATATATATATATATATTTTGAATAATCTCATTATAAGTTCCGAGAATCATATCTGTTTGGTTTGAGGTAATACCTGGAACTATTCATAATCTCTCTCATACTCATAAATAGGAAGATAATACGCTTCAAACCCACGTCCTCTTGCATTGACAACGTCAACCGAACTAAAACTCAATCGGATCAATTTAGGTTAAATTTAAAATAAATAATAAAAAGCTTTTATTTGAATTTAATTATAAACATATGAGAAGTAAAAAATGAAAAGTTGAATGGGATGGAGTCCATTTAAATTTACAGAAGAAGAAAAAACATTGAGATGAGAGTGCGACCTCGACCAACCAATAGAATGGTTGAAATCCAAGAGTAGGAATTTGTGTCAGTTTGGCAAATTGAAAGAAGATGAGAAGTGTTTTAATGAACATGGGTAGGGAACCCTAGCAATGATTCCAACAGGACCCAATTGCAAAGAAGGGTGATCGCCTTGAAAAGGAATGGCAACCATCGCATAAGGACCGACCACGAAGGATTCGGGCTGTGTCATATGGCAATGTGCTTTTGTCTAGGGTCATACCAACAGACCACATGAACCAATGGTCCCCAAGAAATAGACCACAGTAAAATGTTTCAAAGGCTAGGGGGGCCTTTGACTGGCGGATGAGAGGGTCATCCCCACACCACATGGGATACAGGTTGGGGTTCATAAATTGGGTAACGTCATGCATCAACACCATTGATGTGAACCCTTGGCTGCAACTTTTTGCAACAGATAATATGGGGTATGTGAATATAGATTGAAAAGAATGGTCAAAGTTCATAGAGTAGAGGTGGTGGCAACGTTTTCCAAGAAGCCAAGTTGGGGCAATTTGGCTGACGAGGGATGATTGTAGTTGAGTTTGGGACTCATCCCTCACTGCTCCTTTACACAAAAAAAATACATTACAACATGATAAATCGAATCAATCTTGTTTTGATATCTACAAAAAAGTAAGATCACATATACATAAACTTGTTGAATATCATTTTCTATAGAAAATTGTATAAACATGTTGAATCGTCAACCTCAAATGTTCACGTTTCAATTTTTTTTATATATGGTAAAATATTACTCAAAAAGGGTAATTATTTGGTAAATTTTTAACTTTACGTGCAGAATTGGTTTTACCATGTGTCCTTAAAGTAGATTTAAAACATTATATTTATGCCGTAGACAAGTGCAACCCCTTTCAAGACCAGCTACTCCGGCACCCCCTAAGCGCTCTCCCTCCCTCCTTTCCCGGCAGTAGGCTAGGATTTGGTAGTTTGGGTTGAATTTATAGTGAAATCTAAATGTTTGGAAGAAAATCAAGAAGTGGTATTCAACTTCTGTACCAATTTTAATTTGTGGGTTTAAGATTTTGTAACATTTGGCATCATGGTTGTTGTGATATTGTAAGTCTGGGATGAAGTGACAAAGTAGTAATTCAGATTGGGCCGGCAATATGTTATTTAGGATGGGGAGCTTAAAAACCTATGAATGCACATTTTCAGGCCCACTAAGACTTCAAAGATGGAACCAAACAAAATTTAATGGAAACCGGTAGAAATAAGGCTCCCTGGTAGCACGTAGGGCTTCGCATGCCAATACCTAAACTACTACTACATGTGATTAAACTAATATTTTAATTACTCTATTTGAATTAAATTATTTAATTATTTAAAATTTTTTATTTAAATCGTTAGATTATTAATTCTTTTTAAATTCAATTAGAGAGTTACAAACAATTATTTGACATTCAATAGTAGATAAATACCTATCAACAAGTAAAAAAAAAAAACAAACATTTAACTCAAATCAATATAATGATCAGCATCGAGGATCGAAAAAAATTATTTGATTTTTAATTTGTAAATTCACGACGTTTAAAATTGTTTCATAAAAAAACTAAATTATATAAATAAATAAAAACTTTGAATTGATACAAGCAATACAAACAAAAAAGATCATACAGTAACAATTTTAACAGCCAACGACTTAGATAAATATTTGAATAATTCAATGATCATTTAGTAATTTTTAAGTGACTAAAACATAAACTATTAAGTATTTACCTTTCTATAAGTTGATAAGGAGGAAATTTTGGTTTCCACATTTAGCACTTCCACCATCATAAATAGATTGTATAATACAAACCAAATTGACAGATTTCAACCCTCAGTTTTCCACAAAAATCATACCTATACAACATTTCCTGGTTTCCAGTCACATTTTTTACTCAAATGTCCAATCACCAACTATTCAGCCTTAATAGATATAATGCAAAGTTTGTGGCCAACAGAACCACTAATCTTACTTACCTCTTCACACTTGGACCCGCAATTGTCTTTGAGCACCCGACTGCACCCTGATCAATTGACTTCCCACTAAAAAGTTGCAAAGACGACGAACTACTTTTCCTCAGCTTCCCAGGAAATTCTTTACTCGAATTAACCTTCACGAAGAGATTTTTCTTCATGCGACTCTGGTTAAGCAATAGCATTGTACTACGTTGGGGTGGATGCAAAGCCCCTTGAACACAGTCTCCCACCTGTGCACAGCTCCAAGTCCTTGATGGTCCATCCTCCGAAAATGGTCTAAGCCGTGAAATACTATTCCTAAGCCTAGAGAAGACTCGGTTCTCTGGAGAATTTTGCTCTTCGAGCTTGGCACATACAGGACAAGGTGGGTCACTTATGCGAGTTTTCTGTGTTGTCTGCTCCAAACATTCAGCATGGAAAGTGTGTCCACATGAAAGAACCCCTGCAACAGGCATGTCATTACTTCTTACAATCCTACGAGCACTCCAAGGCGATCTCTGTGAGAGATACCTCTCGCACAAACCACATTTAAAACCATTAGATGGGAGGCATGATTGACCAAAAATCACAGATTCAAATGGCTCAGAAATATTGGCAACATCTTTGCTACTGCTAGCACTGCTCCAGCGATGGGCATCTCTTTGTGGCATGGCAGTATCATCAGAAAGCCCTGCAACTGCAGAGTCCGACACTCCTGTGGTAGGAGTCTCCATGGGGAATGACAAAGGGTGAATGGGTTTGGACATAAAGCAATACCGACTTGAAATGTTGCGATGAGATGACAAGCATTGCTTGACCATGGGCTCTGACTCACTACTGTCTGAATAAGATGAAGTGGAGACCCCACTATCTGCATTTGTTGAAGTCCCCTGCAAAATTCCATCAACTAAACATAAATTCTAGGGAAAACCTTTTCAACTAAATACCAGTGTGAAGATGAGAATAAGGTACCTCAACAAGAGAAGCGAAGGGTACCTGCCCACCAACATGATCTAACAAGGAAAAGAAGACAATCAGTTGTTTCAGACAAAGCTGATGGAAATGATTCAAGCTTTTCAACTATGTTTCCAAAATTAAATTTTTAAATTTCAAGAGCATTAAAAAGGTATTTCTGAACATACCCTAGATACATTAGCAGAGAAAGGACTTAAGAAGACTCTATGCGGAGCACCTAAATAGTATTGTGAATCAAATTGCCCTATAGGTTCATTTTAACATAGAAACTGGCCAAACAGGTGCCTAGGACAAACTCAGCAAAGAAAGTCTAGTTCAATAATTCTAACTTCAACACAGACAAGATAAATCTACAGTAAATTAGAGTTATCAACAGGTACCCAACTGACTGACTGTTGGACACCAGGGTTATTTAACTAAAAAGCAAAAAGGCAATTGATAGAGTTACATAAATATAAAATAAACTAAAGCTTTTCTCTTCCACATAAACATTTATGACAGTTACAAACTTATGTCTGCCAGACTAGAGATATATACAAGTCAATAAAGGAACAGCAAAATATATTATGTCAATTGAAGAAAGTTTTGACAGCAAACGGTTGAAGAAAAGCCAAGACATAGTAAAAGCAAGTCTTACAATATCCAAATGATACAATATTAGGTTTAACTGTTCTCCATCCTATGAGGAACATGGAGAAAGGTACTATGAGTTTCACTACAGTGACTTCTATCCTTTCTACACTAAGGTCACAGGTCCTAATATTCATGATAGCACAATAAAAGATCATGCAAATCAAATGCATGATAATCAATCAGATGCCATGCCATGGTTATTGCAGGTGATTAGGTAGGAAATTCTGTTGCATTTTCTTTGACGTTCTTTCAATGCAACCCCTATTATTATATGCCATCATTCCCAAAATGACAACATCTCAATAGAAAAGGGTGTCATATCGCACCGGGATCAGAACTATTACAAAAGAATATCAAATGGAACAAGAAGAAGATAACAATAATGAATATAACTAATTACAGAAACCTAGTAACCTAGCTAGAAATCAAACATTTCTGCACTTGATCTAAAGGGACCAGAGGAGCGCATTTTGTGACATCAATCATAAGGCCTTCTTGTCCTTGTCATAGGAAGACATCATATCATTTGAATGTTTGCATACAAGCGTACATCTTGGCATGTGTGCTTATTTATAAGCCTCTATTTCATTGTTTCATTTGAGAATTACAAGTTACAAAACGAGATTTAACCAATTTCCCCATGGCTATCAGACAAAACAGTCCAGCAAAGGGAAATGGAAGTGCAGAAGTGAGAATAAAAAATAAGACACTGTCAATTCAGCTTAACAATCAAAGTAACACTCTCAATTATCTTACCTCTTCTCGTGGCAGTTTCATAATCATCCAGAGTGATTTCTTGTATTACTGGAGGTGTCCACTGTGGACCTTGAGAAAGGTCAGATGGACTACTTAAAAAGGGCGCTGCACCATCAGATGTAGAATATTGATGATTGTAAAGAAAGTTTCTCCTCATCCAGCCCCTACTTTCTTTGCTGTTTGGAGATGTAGAAGATTCATACAATTGACTCCCATCATGTGAACTGAATGACAGTCCATCGGGATGAAAATGGAAATCCCATGTTGAAGGGGGTGGCGAGAAACTTGTATTAGTTTGCCAATAAGGCTCATGAGGGCCCATGGACCAGTCTCTACTGGCTGCATTTGACCCATGTGGCCTTGCAGCCACACAACACAGCGACCCCGTCTTAGCTATTTTTTGTAAACCTCACAAGTTCTAACTCAACAAGCTTTTGACTTTTACAAAGCTTTCCAACAAATAACTCAAAGAATCACAACATCCTCAACATATGTTTTGTTCTCCGCAACCATTTTGACATTGAGACCCAATCTCCAATAAATATAAAAAATCACAAAACACACCTTCATCAGTAAAGTAAGTTAAAAAATGCATTTCATTGTGCAAGCATGATAAATCCCCTTAGCAGTTCCTTTTGAGAGTCACCACCATCAAAACAGAAACCTGGAAGGAAAAGGTCATATAAGCACAATTAGATGTAAAAATCATACCTCTACACGACAATAAAACCAAAATTTTTTGCAAAGAAATAAAAATAAATGAGACAAAAAAAGGGGGGGGGGGGATCCTTCCAAGTTCATGATCAAGTGCACTTTCATTATATCATTTTTTCCAAAACATCCACTAGTCAACTTTCTCACAGCTACTCCTAAAATAGAAATGACAGCAGTAATTTTTAATAATTTCATACAAATTAAGAAAAATTATTTTTTCACATAACTATAAAGAATTTTCTATATGTAAACTTGATATAGCCATAGAGCTAAGAATCAAACAGCCCAGAATGCAACAATTTTCATAAGTTTTGTACATCAGAAAATTGGGGGGGAAGAGGAGAACTAAAATGGAAGCCGAGTATAAGTAACTAAAAACAGTAACAAAAAAAAAAAATCAAAAGGTAATTCAAATAGCTTTAAAGAACAGTTCAGAGATACTTAAAGGAAGCTGAGATTATGCAAGTATTAATTAACATTAATGAGATAACGAGAAAAACAATAGAAAAAGGAAAAAAGGAACAAAGACAGTGTAATAACTTACGATTTCAAGGAAACAAAAATGCAACCGTAAAGAAATGCGGTGCGATTTTGGAGAACGGAAACAAACCCTAATTTATTGGGGAAAGGAAGATTAATTTAATATATTTCTATTTTCAAATTAGGGCCTCCGTTCTTTGTGTATTTCTAAAACTAGTCCACATTTTTTTTTTCACTTTCCAGTTTAAAATTTCAGGGTTAATTCTCTAGATACACTCAAATTATGGTTTAGATTTTTTTTAAATTACAAGAGGAGTAACATGATTAGCGTGATTTGAACTTAGGTCATACCTGAGACGGTAAACATCTTGATTATCAGATCAACATACGGGGTTTTATAGTTTAGATTTTAATTTCGTTTCCATACTCAAAATACTAGAATTGCATTAATCATTTTTTTAAGTTATCCTAATGAGCATTAAATGTCGGTTCAAATATGAGCTACAACATATTTAAAACACGTGGATAAATATTTAAATTGTAGAACTATTCATAACTCCTCCTTAATCCTTAAATAAGAGCATAATGCGTTTCAGAGCATTCGAACTCACATCCTCTTGTAATAGCAATAATATCGATTCCAATTAAATTAAAATTCAATCGATTAATAATTTTTTTTAAAGATGTTAATTAAAAAGTTAATGAGAGTATATATTTTAATGGTGTTAATTGATTATACTAAAGCTCAACAACTGAATATAGTAATAAGATATAAAGTGGTTGATTAATAATATAAAAATTCATTAGAATAAATTGATACCTACCTAATCATATTCTTTGCACCCGCTCGTAAGCATCATTAATTTAATGCCAATAATTAGACTCATGTTCAAAATGCTCCCACCCCCCATGTTTTTATCCGCCAACTTTGCCCCAATATTTCTCATTTTGTTAATACGCCCATTGTAAGACATGCATCGAAATAGACCTGTTATGGGTTAAGTTATCCATCCGGGTCCAAAAGTCTTCTCGAAATTTGAAAGAGTTCGAGTAAAAATATTAGACTTAAAAAATGGATTTGAGCAAAAAAATTAAGCCCTTTTAAAATATGGGTCAAACTTAGGTAGCTCGAGTTTGGCCTGATTGATCTGTTTTAAGTTTATAATACTTTATATTATGTTATTGTTATATATACAATGTAATTTAAAACACATTAAAAATAAAACACATACTAAAATATATAATATTACTCAAATGTAAATATTAAAATAATGTTAAGATGTTTATATAAAAAAATTTCAATAAATAAAAAAATGTATAAAATAATTAAATATTAAAATAAAATAAAAAAAAAATTAAAATTAAAAATAATATTGATGGGCTTAAAATGGGTTTGAGTTAGTCTTTTGTAAATATTGACGGATTTGGGCAAAATTTTATACCTAAATTTCGGGTCAGGCCAAACTTAGGCAAACATCAAGTATGTTAATATCATGCTTAGGCCTAGCCCGAATCCGACCCATGAGCACATCTACATTGAAATATATGTTATTAATTGGTGAAAAAAATATTTACTATCTACATTTATTTTGAATTGAAATAGTTTTTTATTATTATAAATTTTATATAATATCATCTTAATAATTATTATTATTTAAATAAAATAATATTTTAATTATTTTTCAATTGAATTAGTGTTTAATTAACTCGTAACCCTAACACAATCAAAAGCTTAAGATTCATCATTTTCTCAAGTTAAGAAACGTTAATGATGACAAATATTGGAATCTCAAACATGCAATTGATGGGTTTGAATTAAAAAAAAAACTTTGAAATTGGATTTTTAAATATCCGTGATGGACTCGATATTCAAAATATATTCACTCACATTTGACTCTTTGAGAGAACAAATGGTATATCTTTATTTGGATAACTCCTTTTATATGTATTATGCGTGTGTGATTTCATTATGGGTAAATTACACCAACAGTTACTTAATTTTAATTTGGAGGACAAAACAGTTATATTGATTTTATTTCAATCACTCAATTTTAAAAAGTGACAAAATAATAACTAAAGTTATCCAAAAACTGATTAATAGTTTTCATTAGGAGACCGTTTATGTGACGAGTAAAGTAGCTATATGACTAATTAATTAACTTGCCACGTTGAATGAACAAACAATCAAAGTGTCAAAAAAAAAAAAATGTGATTGGTCCTTCTCATCTTTCTCTTCATCTTTTTCTCCCTCAACCTCTTGCTCCTCATGCTTCTTTTCTTTTTTTCTTGTTATTCTCTCCTTTCTGTTCATCTTCTTTCTCCCTCAACCTCGTCTTTTACCATCTCCGCCTCTTGTCTTTTTTTCTTTATTCTTGTTATTGCATGATGGAACTGTGGTCGAGGTACTTGAGAAGGTGGATTTCAGAGTAAAGTCTTTGTAATTCATACGATGAATGGAAAACATCGGCGAGCTTCACTTGATTCCATGCCACTTCCATTCCAAGGACTAGAATTAGAAGCCCAAAGTTACTAAATTTTTTAAAGTGCAGGAAACCAGTGAAGAAGGCTGGAAAGAAGGAGCATCACTTGTGGAAGAGAAGAGATTTAGCTGGCTCTGGACAAAAGGCACTCAATCTTGTTAGAATTGTAAGTTTAATTTGCTTATTTGTTCTATATTGCGTATAGTTTTTAGTTATAGTATGGATTTAGTATTTGAAGTTTAATTTCTATTTTTAATGATGTTTGTGATTTCCTGTTACTGTATACCCACTGATTGAAATCTGTTCTGTACTAATGTTGTTGGAATTATTCTGTTATTTGCTGAGAACCCATTTTGCTGATATTTTAGGAGCCATTTTATTTATTTTTTCCTATATAATTTAAAGCTATTGTTCCTTCTGCAACCATGGAAGACTTTTGCTACTCATCAATAACACCATTTGCAGCTTGAACCAAACTCGCTTTATTCTAGGCGTCACTTTTGATTGCAATCAATTTCTTCTTCTTCTTCTTCTTCTTCTTCTTCTTCTTCTTCTTCTTCTTCTTCTTCTTCATCTTCATCTTTTTTTCTTTTTCTCCTTCTTAAACCCTAAAATATGCTGATATGATTGTTATATTAAATGTAATCCGCCAGCTGGAGGGTTACCAGACACCATTGACACCGTCAGTTGCCATGTCATTATTTCGTGATGTCTGTGACGAAAAACGGTAAAAAAAGACTGTTTTGTCACTTTTTCAAAGTTAAATGATTAAAATGAAATCAAAATAATTATTTTATCCTTTCAGATCAAAATTGAGTGACTGTTGGTGTAATTTACTCTTCCATTATTTTTGTTAACTTAGGTTTTTATAATTTGCAATTTTCTAAATGGCTCAAAATGGAAACAGCAATAATTAATAGATGTCATTCAATTTTTAAGACAAATGCGGCAAATTTAAACAAATCCACCACTTGCTCTATAGCTAGCACATTGTGCCTCATGGCTTACTTTGCTCCACTATGAATGTATAATCTTAAAAATCACGAGTATCTCTATAGATGTTAAATGGATCTATTCTCACCCTACCTCGTTTCAATTTAAAATTTTGTTAATCTTTTTTAAAAAAATTAAATATTTAAAAAATAATTCTTCTCCCTAAAAAAACTTATGATTTTTCTATAACACATTTTTATATTTTTATCAATTTAATAGATTATGATAAAATGATTATTTCATAAAATAAAATAAAAGTGAGACAAACAATTATTATAATTGCTCCATGCTCATCCCTAAAAAAAATCCATCTCATGCATCTATTTATCAAAGTAAAAGCCCATCCAATTCGAAACAAATCAGTTTGAAATATTGAAGATTCGAGTTTTGTCATCCTTATTTGAAACTAAAGTTGATAAGCAATTTTTTGGTTTAATTTTATTCTCAACCACTGTACTTTTTTACTTTTAAATTTTAATTTCTACTTTAAATCCCATAAATTTAGCTGGTTTGATTAAAGAAAAAAAAAAAACTTTATTTAATTGATCACGCTTTTGATGTACTTTGTATGAGGAGTTCTAATATTCAAAAGTTTGATTTAAAAATAAAAATTCAATTAATAACTCGTAATTAAATTTTGCAAAAAATTTGATTATCAGTATTATCAATAGGATTTTAATTTTTTTTAAATCGGAAAAGTAAACAACCTAAATTTTTTAAATTAGAAGTAGAAGGATAAATTTCTTAAGTTCGAAAAATATAAAGATTGGAGCAAAATTAGACGACTTAAAAGCAGGAATTTATGAACTCGATGTGATGATCTGTTGGGCAAGGGTGTTCACCATCTTAAGTATGGTCTGGGTTCGAAAGCTGCTGATAATTACAAAGTACATGACTGAGAAAACTTGAGGTTTTAGTTGCAAGCAACTCCATAGACATGTGGAGTTATTAATGAGAAGGGAGCATCGTACAAAGAAGCCATGCTTAGTTCCAAACTTGAAAACCCTGATGAAGATATATATTTCCCGGTTTCTCTGGTAAGGTGACATCCATCCGCAACTGCCTGTTGCAATGGATCAACTACTGTCTGCCATAACCTCAGACTTGTTCCATCTGCAACTCCACCAATTACAACGCTAATTTTACAATGCATGGATGTTATTTTGGGTTCTAATTGTAGAAACCAATGAGTTAAACTTCGGGTTCGGATTAATACCTTCGGCAGCAACATGTTCGATAAACAGGAAAAGTCCTCCTGGTTTCAACACCCTTTTCACCTCTGAACCAAGTGATCAAAAGTTAAAAACTCATTGCAACATTCTAATTATTGTAGGTCAAATCAGAAGTTAGCCTTGAACTTCATTGGAGCATGATAAACTACCTTTAAGTGCCATGTTAACATCTTGGACAGAACATAATACAAGTGTACCAACTACTGCATCAACAGATGAATCATCTAGTGGAACAGCCTCTGCAACCTGGATAAATGCAGCAGTCCCCAATTTAGAAAAAAATAAAGTTGAAAATGTACTTGTCATTGATAAGAAACCTATTAAACTCTGCCATTTATAGTTTAGAGCTGCTACTAGGACTAAAACAACTTACAGCTTCTATGAAATGAAAATCCTTCGACGGTAAACCGACTGCAGTGGCCGCTGCTCGAGCATACTTCTCCATCTTCTTGTTAGGATCCAAGCCAAAAACTTGGACCTCATTATCACCAGCATAGTACTCAAGGTTAGGACCTGTCCCAATCCCAATCTCCAATACCCTTTTGGCCTTTCCCTTTAGTTTCTCAAAAAGTTGCGACTTGTAACCTGCAATCTTGAGATTTAACAAAAGAATAGGTAATTCAATCGTACATATGTATGTATATGAAACAAAAGGCATGAAATAGTTACTAACTTTGGCCTCATAAGGTTTCATGCTTGTGTCCATAACCGAGGCATAAAACTCTTCATACCAATCAGGCCTTGGAGGGTGAATCCTGTTGAGCAAATCCTGCACATCAAAATAATCTCTGTTAAAAGTTTTAAAAGACAATAAATAATCTACCAGTTTTGAAGGTACCAAGTAATGATCAGAGTGTGAACTGGAGGCATTGGATTTGGAAGAGGAAATTGGAAGAAAAGCTGCAGTGGCAGCTTCAATGAAATGTCTTCTTCCACAACAGGAACAGAAACTGGGGGCAAGGGATAGCTGTTTGCTGGGAATAGCTGCAGCTGAGCGGCTCTTTTGGGTAGTTTTTAAGGAGGCAAGAGGTTGAAGCTGGAAACTATGAGAATAATGGAGGTGAACCAGTTTCAACATCTTCAGTGTCACCTGTATCTTTGTTTTATGAAGTATTAGGCTTATAGCTCTCCCCAACCTCATGATTCTTGAGATATTTTCCATTTTTTAGTTTTTTTTTCTTAAATTTAATTATCTTTACATCTTATTATTTTATTAACCTTTTAGTCCTTATATATACCATAGATTATTGTATGAAAAAAATTTATATGACAAATAAATTTATTAAAAGTTTGTAAGAATCAAATGATGTTTTGCTGAAATTATAATTTTAAATGTTTGAAATTCATTGTGCTTCAATTTTTTTTTGTGTACATTTAAATTGATTTATGATAAAATATTTAAAAATAAAAATAAAAATACTTCCATACCGTCAAAGTCTATTGGAAATTTTTATACTTCTATGTAAAGTTGATTCTACTTTTTCTATTAAAAACTGTTTTTTTTTATATTAAAAATTTATTCATGATATTATTACAATTTATCATTAAAATATTGATAATTTAAATAAAATATATCATACTTAATTATTTTATTCATGACTCGGCTCAATTTATAAAAACTCAACCATTTCCAAAAATATTAATATATTTTTGAACTATCGTGTGATTAAAAAAATTGTTAAGTCTTTAATTTATATTTTAAAAATAAATTTCATTTATGAAATTTAAAACTTCATTATCAACTTATAAAATAATAATTTTAAATAATTAATTTGAAAAAGCCGTTTTTAACTTCAAAAATATTTGTTTAAGGATGTTTTAGTACTTGAAAAGTGATTTTGGTTTTAAATTTTCTCTTTAAAAAGGGTTAATATATACTATAATGAATTTGGCAACTCATATTTATTTGGTATCTAAATTTTATTTTATCAATTTATATCAATTTGATATTTTTTCTAAGTATTTGACTAACGTTGTTAAAATACGCTGATATGATTCTGACGTGACACTGACGACCAATAGCATAATGACACATGGTAGTCTTACATTTTGACATGTGGTAAAAAAATATTGTTTGCACATTTTATTTTTTTAATTTTTGACCACGTGTCAAAATCTGAAGTTGTCACATGTCATAGTGCTATTAATAATTAGTGTCATATTAACGTATTTAACGATGTTAGTAAAATATCTAAAAAAAATACTACATTGACTTACAATTTTTTAATTTAAGAATCAATTAGGACTAAAAAAATTTTAAATACCAAATAAGTGCTAGTTATCAAGTTTAGATATTTCTGTATTAATCCTTTTAAAAAAATTTTCTGGTTCACTAGGACAAACTTTTTTCTATATATAAATCATTAAGACCATTTTTAAGTTGCAATTGCAAAATACTTTATTTTGGTTATTTTTAGTTTTTATATTTTTGTATTTGATAATTCTAGTCTTTATATATTTTCAGATTTTGAAATATTAATCTCGAATCTAATAGTAGTAGTTTAATCCGCTTAGTTAAATTCAATTAATAGTCTTATACTATGCGTATAATTATAGATTTAGTCTATATTTTCCAATTGAATCATTTTAAATTTCTCTCTCTATATATTAATTTTAAATTTTCAATCTTAACGGAAATAACAATCCATTAATCCATTAATTGTATTTTTAATGAGTAATATGTGGAAATAATAAATTGATATGACATTACACATATGAAAATATGATCATTGTATCGGATTTTAGAAATAACATAAGTTAATGAATCGAATAACTATCTTTTGCTAAACCTATGAACACTACTAGTGTTTGTCCTCTGTGACACGAGTTTTGTCTGTCCTCTATGACACGAGTATTTTGTCTTGTTTTTTTTTGGTGTGGGGTTTTTTCAGTGTGATGTTTTGATACTATTTGGTTCAGTATGGAAAATGATATGGCCAATCTCAAGATTTTTTATTTGGAGGAAGATGCTTTTCAAGAGGATGGAAATGTTTTAGAAAGGGATTTGGCCCTTTCAATGGTGGGTACTATTCTAACAGATAATGTTGTCAATTTCCCATCATTAAGAAATACTATGGCCGATTTGTGGCATCCCATAAGTGCCATTGCCATTTCGAATATTGTTGAGAAACGTTACTTGTTTAATTTTTTCCATCCGATGGATCTGAACAAAGTTTTAGAGGGCAGGCCTTGGTTTTTTAGTAATCATCCTCTTTTATTGCATAAATGAATTCGAAAGAAGATCCCCTTCTTGTTCCTTTGAATTTCTTGATGTTTTGGGTTTAGATTCATGATCTGCCTCCGAGGCTTATGTCGGAGACGATGGCTAAAAGGTTTGGGGACTTTTTGGGAACTTTCATGGAATATGATACCTGTATTCCCTCGATGGGTTTTCAAAGATTCATGAGAATTAAAGTTCAGGTGGATGTTCGTCAAGCTCTTAAATGATGAAAGAAAGTTTTGGTGGGGGAACATCCATTCTATGCACGTTTCCAATATGAAAGACTTAGCCTTTTCTGTTTTATTTGTGGTAAACTCGGCCATGAAGAGAGCTTTGTCCTCTATGGGTTTCTATCGATCCAATGATATTGTCTTCGGTTGGGATGTGTCACTATGTGCTGAGAGAAGGGAAGGTCTGACACGGTTAAGCAAATGGTTGAGGCAACCAGACGGTTTAGAATTTCAACATTCAAACAAGGGAAGTGTATCACCAAGGCGTGATTTTAGGGTGCCTATGCATGATTTTACGTGTCGAAACCATCTTTTGAAAACCTGTTTCAAAAATTATTTTAAAATTGGAAAATAGGAGTCGCCACCAATCTTTTTATATGGTGTGATTAGATCACCACAAAACGTTAAAAATCCGTTTTGAAAAATATTTTGGTCTTCGCAATCCAGAAAACAAGTTCGAGAGTCGGTTACGCATGAGGAAGGGTTAGCACCCTCATACGCCCAAAATTGGTACCACATTGATTATCTCAGGGTCTTGTTTGTAAAATTTTGAAAACTCGAATAAAGTTTAAAATACGATCCTTGAATGCAAGAGTTAGGCTTAAAAGAAATTGATTTTTGTTTGGAAGTCCCACTATTTCGAGGTGATCGAGATAAAAAGTCACGTCCAGTAAGTTAGGATATAACATTTCGAGATCAAGAAATAACGAGCTTTCCTTTGTTGTAAACTTTTAAACTTTGGAAAAGGGTATTCGATTATCTCGATTTGAAGAAAAAGTCGTACCTAGTAAGTTTAGGTACAAATTTTCAGAATCAGAGATAAAGAAACATTGCCTTGATTTAAGGATATTCGATTATTCCGATTCGAAGAAAAATCGTGCCTAGTAAGTTAAGGCACAAATTTTCAAAACTCGAAATAAAAGAATATTGCCTCGATTTTAAAGTTTTCATGAAGATAATTTTGAAAACAAATGTAAAATTTCAGATACGGATGAACAGTTAATAATGAAGATTAGATAACACGAAGCAAAATAATTAAGCAGATAAACGATATACAAAAATTAAGAATGCAAAAATACGAAGGCATAATAATTAAAATTTAAATACAAATATTGATGAGAAAGAAAAATAAAACAATCGGAGTTGAAAATGTGATTTTTGGATACCGGGGTAAAATGGTAATTTTGGTCACTCGAGGGTAAAATGATAATTTTGGGAAAGTTGAGGGTTAAAAATGGAATTTTTAGACATTCGAGGGTAAAATGGTACTTTTGGAAGAATTAGGGTCAAAAATGAAATTATTGGAAGTTCGAGGGTAAAATAGTAATTTTTGGAAAAATCGAGGGTCAAAAATGGAATTTTTGGAAGTTTAGGGGTAAAATGGTAATTTTGGAAAAATTAGGGTCAAAAATAGAATTTTTAGAAGTTCGAGGGTAAAATGGTAATTTTTGGAAAGATTAAGGTTTAAATGGAATTTTGTAAAATTCGGTGGTAAAAATGTAATTTTCAAAAAGTTCGAGGTCAAAAATGGAATTTTGGAAAATTCGAGAGTAAAAATGTAATTTTTGAAAAGTTCGTGGTTAAAAATGGAATTTTGGAAGTTTGAGGAAAATGGTAATTTTTGGAAAAATCAAGGTCAAAAATGGAATTTTAGAAAGTTCAGGGGTAAAAATGTAATTTTTGGAAAAATCAAGGTCAAAAATGGAATTTTGGAAAGTTCGAGGATAAAATGTAATTTTTGGAAAAATCGAGGTAAAAAATAGAATTTTAGAAAGTTCGAGGGTAAAAAAGTAATTTTTGGACAATTTAGGGACCTGTAGGGCAATAAAACCAAAAATAAGTGACACGTGGCAGCCTCTCAGACATCCTGAGGTCAAAGGATTAATTTGAAAATCATGAAAAATTTTTAGGCCATTTCATGGGTAGAAGGTTGAAACGGCGTCATTTTGAGGTCGTTTTGGCACTTTGAACCCTTTCTCAAAACGACGCCGTTCCATCATACTATTTAAGCTAAAATCTTCAACAAAAAAAACACTTCTTCCCTTAGTTTTCAAAAAAAAAACTCCTTCCTTCCTTCCTTTCTTCCTTTTTTCTCTCAATAAATCCCTCCTCATGTCCGGTCGTCGTATGTCTAGGCCATCACCGTTGTTATCACGCGCCGTCCCAGGCACACGCGCCGTCGCCAAATGCCGTAGCCAAAGGCCACCGGTGAGCCGATCGTCCCCCTTCTTCCTCCTTTCTTTTTTCTTAAAAACGCATTTCGATTTTTCTTTTTGAAAATCCTTTTCTCTTTTCACTCTTTAAGAAAGAACTGTTTTGATTTCCTTTTTTTTGTTAAAACCCTCTTGTATTTTCAGATCTGTTCTTTTCTTTTGTTAAAAAGATTATAAATCTGTTTTTTTTTTCGATTTTACTGTCCCTTTTTAGAAAATAAATTTGATTTTCATTTTTAATATTTAATCCATCTTTGTGTTCTTTGCAGATCGTGGTCTCGAGGGGCGCAACGACGACGGTAGTAGGCTCTGACGACTACTCAGGCGACTGCGTAACCAGGGAAGTGCCTCTCTGTCCTTTCGTTTTCTTTATTATTATTATTATTAATTATTAATTATTATTATTATTATTATTAGTGCTATTTATTACTAAAACGTTTGAAATTAATGAGGGGTAATAAATAGTCAATAAACTCTTTTCTATATAATAAATGATAGCCAAATATATTTATTTCAAATATAGTGAAACACTTCAAATTCTCAATAAACAATAAATGAGCAATTTAGACTGAATACCTTTCAATTTTGATATGCTTTGAAGTCTGCCTTGGGCACTGATATTAACTACTTCGAGTGCTCACTGGTTTTGACAACTCTGTTTTGTTATTGATTTTTTTGAATCTGTTACAGAAAAATTCGTAACATCACAAATTGTTTGAATCTGGCTTTATAGCCAGCATTACAAATGATCATCTTTTGTTGTTTTTCAACTAAACGCTAGTCTTGTTCTTTCTTTTGGCAGGTCGGCTCGACAATAGGGGTGGCAGTTCAAGTTGGAGCTGGTCGGTGTTGACGTGGCGTGTTTTGGTTGGACGTGGAAGGAGGTGGCTGCACAAGTTGAAGCATCAGATTAGGTTTAGGTTGATTTGTGTGGGTCTATGCAATTAGGTTTTATGTTTGGACCTGTTTGGGTCAATTAGATTTGGGCTTCCTAAGTTTTAAGTTGGGCTTGTAATTTGGACATTAATATTTGGACCTTTAGAATTTTATATTAAGTTTAAAACTATTTCAAATTTAATTAAATTTAAATTTAAAGCAAATTTAAATTAAAAATGGATAAATTTAAATTTAAGATAAATTTAAATTTAAAAATAAATTCAAAACCCATTTAAACCTAATTTAAAATCAAAAGCTTGGGCCTAGTTAAAATTGGGCTTTAACAGCTGCCCCTCTTTGCTCATTGCTGTGTAATCAGGAATGGAGCAAAGACCAAAGAAGACCAATTTTATCCAATTCTGTTGAATTTTGGTTCCACTATCGACTACTTCAAAATGACAGCAGTTGACTTGTAGTTCCATTCCACTCTACTGCGATTACAGGGAGATTGAGATCCGTTATCCAACTTTACTGCATGCTCAAATAGGATTTGATGTCGAGGCTTCGTCTTGCTTTTACTACATCTTCAGAGAGATAAAGACTTGCTATTGTAGTTTAGATCTGATTCACTATGACTTCGAGGTAGAAGTTTTACCGTCGTGGGTTCGATCTTTAAGGTTTCTAAGGTACAAGGTTCCTCATTGCAACTTAAACCTTTCCCTTTGTGCCTTCGTGGTATTGGATTTACCGTTGCGGCTTAAATCTTTCCTTTCATGTCTTCGTATCTTTGCGGTACTGGATCCGCCGTTGCGGCTTAGATCTTTCCCTTCATGTCTCTGAGGTATAAGGTTTGCCGTTGCGACTTAAACCCTTCCCTTCGTATCTTGGTGGTACTGGATCCGCCGTTGCGGCTTAGATATTTCCCTTCATGTCTCTGAGGTACAAGGTTCGCTGTTGCGACTTAAACCCTTCCCTTCGTATCTTGGCGGTACTGGATCCGTCGTTGCGGCTTAGATCTTTCCCTCCATGTCTCCGAGGTACTAGGTTCGTCATTGCGACTTAAACCTTTCCCTTCTGTCTTCGTGGTACTGAGACTTGTAGAATATGATCAAATGAGCCTCTAGGTAGGCCAGATTGTTTAGGATGTCATGCTCAGAATGAGTCAAAATGCTCCCAACTAGATGGATGTGCATGATTAATGTTTAATTTTTCAAAGATTAGTTTCTTTTGCTTTGGGATCATCTTTTTACGTCTTCTCAAATCTATGACTTGGCAGATTCTCAATTTGAACCATTCTTTCTAGATTTGATTCTTTTAACTATTGGTTTTGTTTAAAGTCCTTATATCATTTAGGAATTTTCTAAAATAATACTCACGGATCCTTGCTTTTCATGTGATTTTAGTCTATTATCCATTATCTTGGTATGAAAATACTTGGACAGTGTGGGAAAGAATGAGATTGTATTAGAGTCAAAACTTGAAGAACTGTTGGCTAAAGAAAGAAAAATGTCGAATATTTACAAAGGACAAAATAATGACAAGGAACAGTAGTAGATGCCTAGATATCAAGTATGAGTTTCTTTGATCTGAGGATCATCTTTCTGCTCGATATGTATCTAGAGATCCTGGAGTATTTTATCGATGCCCCAAGATGTAAAATTTCTCTATCTTGTCACATTTGAGGGAACAATTAATCACCTTATTGTTCCATTTGAGTTACCCTTTTCAGGTTTTCAACTCAAAACCCCTTTGGTTTCAAGATGCCCTTTCATGGGTTTTCATCCTGACCTCTCCGATTTTTTTTAGGTGAAATATTTCTTCACCGAGTCTGAATTCACTGGGTTGTTTAGCTCCTTGCCATCCATTTCAGTCAAAATTAAAGCCCCTCCAAAGAAGGCCTTCTTCACCACATACGATCCTTCCCAATTAGGCATCCATTTTTCTCGAAAGTCTTTGTGTATTAGGAGTATTTTCCTCAAGACCAGATCTCCCTCGTGGAAATCTCTAGGGCAGACCTTTTTGTTGTATGCTCGCATCATTCGCTTTTGGTACATCTGGCCATGACGGATGACTCTTAACCTTTTTTCTTCGATCAAGTTCAACTGATCATATCTGATTTGGATCCATTTTGCCTCGTTCAAGTTTAGCTCTGACAAGACTCGGAGAGAAGGAATCTCAACCTCGATGGGTAAAACGACCTCCATCCCGTATACAAGTGAGAATGGCGTTGCCCTAGTAGATGTTTTGATTAAAGTCCTATAAGCAAGGAGGGCAAATGACAATTTTTTATACTGGTCTTTATAGATTTCTGTCATTTTTACAATGATCTTCTTGATGTTTTTATTTGCCGCTTCCACTGCTCTGTTCATCTTTGGGCGATATGGAGATGAATTATGATGTTTGATATTGAATTGCTCATAAACCTCCGATATCGTGCTGTTATTCAAGTTCAATGCATTGTCCGATATGATCTTTTCTGGCATTCTATATCGGCATATGATTTCCTTTTTTAAGAACTTGCTAACTGCAGACTTTGTAATCTTGGAATAAGAGGCAGCTTCCACCCACTTGGTGAAGTAGTCAATAACTACGAAGATGAATCTATGCCCATTAGAAGCCTTCGGTGAAATCGGCCCGATAACATCCATGCCCCGTATAGAAAAAAGCCACGGAGAGGTCATGACATGCAGATGTGATGGAGGTACGTGAATTTTATCTCCGTAGATCTGACACTTGTGGCATTTTTTAGCATAATTGATACAATCATTCTCAATAGTTGACCAGTAGTACCCAAATCTCATGATCTGCTTGGCCATTTTGAATCCATTAGCGTGCGTTCCGCAGATCCTTTCATGTACTTCTTCTAGGATTTTCTTAGCCTCGTTTGCATCAACACGTCTTAGTAACACCTGATCCTTTCTCCTTTTATACAAAATTTCCCCATCTAGGACGTAATGGTTTACGAGCATTCTCATTGTCCTTTTATCATTTTCAGTAGCTTCTTCGGGGTATTTATAGTCTTTTACATATTGGAGTATGTCTTGGTACCAAGGATGTTCGTCTTTCCCTTCTTCTTCGATCTCGTAGCAATGGGCTGGAGTCTCATAAATGCTCATTTGAATGAGCTTCATATCCTCTGGCCTATTTACTTTTATCATCGAGGCTAAAGTAGCCGAAGCATCAACCATTTGGTTTTCCTCACGTGGGAGGTATTAGAATGTAACCTCGTCGAATTCTTTGGTCAAATCGAGGACCATATTTCGATAATCAATTAACTTGAAGTCTCTTGGCTCCCATTCTCCCTTGAGTTAGTAAATTACCAATGTTGAATCTCCATATATTTCCAAGAGCTTAATCCCTCGATCTATGGTTGTTTGAATCCCCATAATGCATGCCTTGTATTCTGCCATATTATTTGTGCAATCGAAGTCGAGTTTACTTGTGAAGGGATAATGGCCTCCTTTTGGTGATACTAAGACTGCCCTGATTCCATTGCCCACGGCATTTGAAGCACCGTCAAAATTTTGTCGCCAAGGATACTCTGTCGCGATCCCCTCTTCGGTGGTTACAATATACATTAGATTCTCATTTGGAAAGTCAAAATTTATTGGCTCATAATCCTCCAGAGCTCTACTGGCTAGGAAATCTGCTATTGCACTTCCTTTCACTCCCTTTTAGATTACGTAAACTATATCAAATTCTGGAAGTAGGATTTTCCATCTAGCTATTCTTCTGTTCAATGTTGTTAACTCCATCATGTATCTGAGAGGATATAATTTCGAGATTAACCAAGTTGTGTGGTACAACATGTACTTTCGTAATCTTTGGGTAGTCCAAACCAACACACAGCGTAACTTTTCTATCGAAGAATACCTTGCTTCATAGTCGGTAAACTTTTTACTGAGGTAGTATACGACTTTTTCCTTCATTCCAATCTCGTTGTGTTGGCCCAAGACACATCCCATAGAATTCTCAAAAACTGCTAAGTACAAGATTAATGGCTTGTTGGGACTTGGTGGTACTAAGACCGGAGCATCAGACAAATACTGCTTAACCTTGTCAAAAGTTCTTTAGCACTCATCGTCCCACACACCTGGATTGTGCTTTCTAAGAAGACGAAAGATGGGATCACATTTCTCAGTTAATTGTGAGATGAACTGAGCGATGTAATTCAACCTCCCGAGGAAATCTCGAACTTCTTTTTGTGTACGTGGTGGGGGTAGTTCTTGTATGGCTTTAACCTTGTCTGGATCAATCTCAATCCTCTTTCGACTGACCACAAAACCTAACAACTTACCTGAAGTAGCCTCAAAAGTACATTTGGCTGGATTCAACTTTAGTTGGAACTTCTTTAATCTCAAGAACAACTTTCTCAAGACCTTTACATGTTCTTCCCCAATTCGAGACTTTACGATCATGTTATCGACATAGACCTCGATTTCTTTATGCATCATATCATGAAACAATGTCACCATGGCTATTTGATTTGTTGCCCCTGCATTTTTAAGTCGAAAGGCATCACCTTATAACAGAAAGTCCCTCACATTGTGACGAATGTAGTTTTCAGCATATCCTTAGGGTCCATCTTTATTTGGTTATACCCAGAGAAGCCATCCATGAAAGAGAAAAAGGAATGACTTACCGTATTGTCTACTAGGGTGTCAATGTGAGGTAGTGGGAAGTTATCTTTTGGGCTGGCTTTGTTCAAGTCTCGGTAATCCACACATACGTACTTTCCCATCTTTCTTGGGGATAGGTACTATATTGGCAACCCATTTTGAATATTTAACCACTTGGAGGAAACTCGCGTCAAACTGTTTTTGAACTTCTTCTTTTATTTTTAGCAATACATCTGGTCGCATCCTACGGAGTTTTTGTTGGATGGGCTTGCATTCCTCTTTTATCGGGAGCTTATGGACTACAATATCGATGTTTAGCCTAGGCATGTCCTGGTAAGACCAGGCGAAGACGTCTTTAAATTCTCTAAGCAGCTCATTAAGATCTTTTCGTGTTTCTGTCGAGATGCTGGTTCCAATTTTCACTTCATTCTTTTCATATTCATCCCCTATGCTCACATTTTCAACTAACTCCTTATGGGGCAAGATCTATTTTTCCTCTTGTTCTATCATTCGCAGCAAATCAGAAGATAAGTTACTATCTTGGTCATCTTCAAAGTCCTGAGGTTCCTCGAGACACATATCTCGCTCGAAATGAGGTTCACGTCAGTGTTGCTCATATTATTGATATCCAAGGATCTGTCCAAAGAATAAGAGTGGTCTAATGAACAAAGTAATAAGAATGATTGTATGATATGAGTATGAGTGTATGTATACAAAATTCAAGAATGATTAATTGTGACTGTTAAGGGTGAACAAATTATTTGAATTAGAATGAAAGAATATAAAGAGATATTTGTCGAAAAGGGACAAAATGCATTTTCATTAAGATAATAGATAATAGTCAAATGCCCTTTACAAAAGATCTCTATCGCTTTCGGGCATAGAACGATAGATATGCATCGAGTATTACTTTGAAATGATCCTAAAGGCTACAAGGAGCTCCTCTTCCGTCCAGTTGTCCAGAATGCATCTTGGTGCGTACGGGTAAATTTGTGGTAAACTCCTTCCTTCGCCTTCTTCAAAGATGGCATTAATGTCCAATTCCATTACAACTCTTCCAGTGTTCTCTTCCTCTTTAAATTTCATTCCACCAAAAATGAAAGTTTTCGATATGTGGGGAAAAGTCATCGACTCCCATTAGATTTCCTCCCCGACCAGTCGTGCTTTTCTAATCTCTCGCTTCCTTTCCATCTCTTTCTTCTTTTCCTTCACATATGGCTTGTATCCCAGCCCAAAGCGGTTCCACTTTTCTAGTGGTGCTGGCGCACTGATTATCCCTTGTAGATATTTCCCAAGCCTTTTTCCTAGCAGTACCTCTTTTCCAATTGTCAATTGTAACCCCATCTTTGTGGTTCGTGACAACTTCGATTCAGGAATTTTACTTCCTTCTGCAATGAATGTGGCATTAACAAACTCTAATGATTAAAAGGAGCATTCCACCGCCTCTTCGTTTCTTTCTACGTATGGGGCGTCACTTGTCACAGATGCGATAATATCCTCCTCTGCATTTATTGTAACCAATCTTCCTTCGGTTACCAATTTAAGTTTCTGATGAAGTGAGAATGGTACCGCTCCCGCTAAATGGATCCAGTGTCTCCCCAATAAATAATTGTAGGAGGGCTTAATGTCCATCACCAAGAAGTCCACCTCATAGGTATTCGGGCCTATTTGCAACAGTACTTCAATTTAGCCCATCACTTTTCTTTCTGTTTTGTCGAAAGCTCTAACTATGTTGTGACATGTCTTCATATAAGAGCTATCGACTGGTAAATCTTTTAGGGTGGCTAGTGGCAATACATTTAAAGCTGAGCCATTGTCAATGAGCACTCCGGGTATGGTATACCTCTTGCAGCGAGTAGTGATGTGCAAAGTCTTTGTCGACCCCATTCCCCCGGACGAGATCTCGTCGTCACTGAAGAAAATAAAGTTGTCAGCGCTGACGTTATTAATCAGGCGATCCAGTTTACACACAGATATGTCATTAGCCACATATGTTTCGTTGAGCACCCTCATCAATACATTGTGGTAGCCAAATATATTTATTTCAAATACAGTGAAACACTTCAAATTCTCAGTAAACAATAAATGAGCAATTTAGACTGAATACCTTTCAATTCTGATATGCTTTGAAGTCTGCCTTGGGCACTGATATTAACTACTTCGAGTGCTCACTGGTTTTGACAACTCTGTTTTTGTTATTGATTTTTTTGAATCTGTTACAGAAAAAATTTGTAACATCACAAATTGTTTGAATTTAGCTTTATAGCCAGCATTACAAATGATCATCTTTTGTTGTTTTTCAACTAAATGCTAGTCTTGTTCTTTCTTTTTGCAGGTCGGCAGTGGCAGTGGCAGTGGCAGTGGCGGTGGCGGTGGCAGTTCAAGTTGGAGCTGGTCGGCGCTGATGTGGCGTGTTTTGGTTGGACGTGAAAGGAGGTGGCTGCACAAGTTGAAGTATCAGATTAGGTTTAGGCTGATTTGTGTGGGTCTATGCAATTGGGTTTTATGTTTGAGCTTGTTTGGGTCAATTAGATTTGGGCTCCCTAAATTTTAAGTTGGGCTTGTAATTTGGACATTAATATTTGGACCTTTAGAATTGTATATTAAGTTTAAAACTATTTCAAATTTAATTAAATTTAAATTTAAGATAAATTTAAATTTAAAAATAAATTCAAAACTCATTTAAACCTAATTTAATATCAAAAGATTTGGCTCGATTAAAATTGGGCTTCAATATTAGGGATAGGTAGAATTTTAAGGATATTTTTCATCAGTTGACTTTTAAAGATAAGATAGCCAATAGCAATTCGGGTAATTTTGCTCTCATTACTGGGTCGACTGATTTTGGTAAGGAGGATGAAAATACCCCAATTTATTCAGAGGATGGAAAAAAGCGCCAAAGGACAGTTCGTGATATCGATGTGTTTGATGGTTCAAAACTCTTGCCGACTAGCTTTGTTAGGTAGGGTAGTCGAGCATTATGAGGAATTTTTGCTGGAACGTCCGGGGTCTGAGGAATCCTTGGGCAGTTTATTGCCTCAGAAATAAGTTGAGTGTTATTCGTTCCCAAATTTTGTTTCTTATGGAAACAAAGCTTAGTGTGAGAAAAATGAAGGCCATTAGGAAAAAATGTGGTTTTGCTTGTGGAATAGAAGTTGGAGCTAATGGATCCAAAGGTGGCTTGTGTTTGGGTTGGACTAATAATGATGATGTTACTTTGCGTAGTTTTTCTAATCACCACGTTGATTTGGAAATTGTGAAGAATGATGGTGCGATCAAGTGACGTTTTATCAGTTTTTATGGTCATCCAGAGGAAAGATTGTGTGAGTCTAGTTGGAATTTACTTCGTCGTTTGAGAGAAGATCAATTGTTACCATGGTTGGTAGGGGGAGATTTCAATGAGATAGCATTCTCTTATGAGAAATCGGATGGTCGTCTTCGTTCAGAGAGGCGCATGGATATGTTTCGATCAGCCTTAATGGATTGTGATTTGAGTGACTTGGGTTATCAAGGAAGTTGTATACGTGGAAGCATGGTAAATTCGAGGCAACCAATATCCGTGAACCGCTCGATCGGGGAGTTACCAATTATGCTTGGTGACACTTTTTCTCAAATTTTTCTGTTGAACATTTGGTGCATAAAATTTCAGACTACTGTGCTTTGTTGATTTCTAGTACTACTAAGGGTCAATAATAGATTGGTAGACATGTTGGCCAATTCAGATTTAATGTTGATTGGTGTTTGGAAAAAGAATGTGAGAATGTAATTCATTATTTTTTGGGTTTCCAATTCGGATCCTTTACCAACCAAACTTGCTAAGTTAGGTTCAAAATTAATGGAGTGGAATCGTTCATTGAGGCGAGCTAGTACTAAGTGAAAAAGATTTCTTGAAGAATGGTTGGGTGTTTTGACTAAGTTGGATCCTACTGATGATGATCTCTTTGAACTTATGAATGTTCGTATTGGTTTGAATATGGAAGCTGAGAAAGAGGAGATATATTGGGAATAGAGAGCCCGTATTAATTGGTTAAAACATGGTGATAGAAACACCTCATTTTTCCATAATTCTGCATCTGTTCGAAAGAGTCGTAATCGTATTAAAGGGCTGGAAAATGACCAGCAGATATGGGTTGATGATGAGATTGGCATGCAGTCCATTGTGGTAGATTATTTTCAGAACATTTTTCAAAGCTTCGAATGAGGGTGAGTCAGATATAATTTTTGACAAGGTTGGTCATTGCATTACTAAGAAAATGAGCAACGCGTTACTTAAGCACTTTACGGAAAAAGAATTATGGGCAGCTCTTAAAGGGATGGATCCAATCAAGGCCCCTGGAACAGACGGATTTTCGACACTTTTTTACCAACACTATTGGAGTATTGTGGGTACGGATGTGTCTTCTTTTTGCCTTACGGTTTTGCTAGGTAAGCTGGCGATAGAGGATATCAATACCACTCAGATCGTGCTTATCCCTAAGGTTAGTACTCCGAAGTCTATTACTCATTTTCGACCTATAAGTCTTTGCACTGTCTTGTACAAGATTATTTCTAAGACAATTGTAAATCGTATGAGTAGTTTTCTGGAGTGTTGTATTAATGAAGCACAGGGAGCCTTCATTTTGAATAGATTAATTTCGGATAATACGATTATCGCCTATGAGATTTTGCACATTATGAAGACAAGAAGGAATAGGAACCAAGGGAATTTTGCACTCAAGTTAGATATGAGCAAGGCATATGACCGGATGGAATGGGATTTTCTTACCGGGATGATACTCAATTTGGGTTTCCATTTGGATTGGGTTACTTTGATTATGCGATGTGTGGCATCCGTGTTGTACAGAGTTGGCTTTAATGGGTATCTAAGTGAAAAGATTATGCCTTCAAGGGGGCTCAGATAGGGGGACCCTTTGAGTCCGTACTTGTTTTTAATTTGCGCTGAAAGACTTTCAACTCTTTTGGAAGATGTGAACAGGTAGAATTCGATTAAGGGTGTGAAAGTTGGCAGAGGTCAGTTGTTTATAAATCATCTGTTTTTTGTAGATGATAGTATTCTTTTCGAGAATGCAACCAAAGAAGGAGCAGATGATATTAAACGAATTCTTTAGATTTATGAGAGTGCATTAGGACAAAAGGTCAACTATGATAAGTCGTTGATCTTTTTTGGGACAAATGTGCAAGAGGTTATAAAAGCTGAAATTGCAGCTACCTTGGGGGTTAGGGTGGCATCTAATATAGAGAAATATCTAAGTTTACCCATGATGGTCGGGAGGAATAAGAAACGCGCGTTTGTGCATTATGTTGATCGATTTCGTAGTAGGATTGAGAATTGGAATATTAGATTTTTATCCATGGGTGGTAAATAGACATTAATTAAATCAGTTTTGCAAGCTTTGCCTAGTTACGCTATGCAATGTTTTTTGTTTCCTAAATCTCTATGTGACCAATTAGAATCTGTGCTTAACCATTTTTGGTAGAGGAATTCAAAATCTTTAAAAGGGATCCATTGGAGTTCGTGGAAAGATTTGTGTTTTCCAAAGTAGTTGGGTGGTTTAAGATTCCAAGATTTATCACTTTTTAATATCTCTTTGCTGACCAAACAATGTTGGCGTATTTGGACTCGTCCGAATTTCTTGATTACCAAAGTTTTAAAATCTAGATATTTCCAGCACACAGATTTTCTATCAGCTAAGTTGGGATCTTACCCTTTTCTTAACTGGAGAAACATTATGGATGCTAGATGATTATTGGAAAAAGGCCTGGGCTGGTAGTTTGGTGATTGCAACTCGGTTAATGTTTGGAATGATCCATGGATTCCTGATCATGGAGATGGTAGGATTGAATGTACAGCGATCAATCCTATCTATACTAAGGTAGCAGATTTAATTGATGCTGATAAGTGTACCTGAAAGGAGGACATTGTCTGTCGAATTATTGACGCTGATCAGGTGCAGTTGATTTTAGCCATTCCCATCGCTAAATCGAAACCAGCGGATCAAAGAATTTGGCGCAATGACAACTCGAGGGAATATAATGTGAGATGTGGCTACAAGTTACTATTACATGAGCGCTTTCATTCTAAAGGTTACCCTATGAATCCTAATACAGTTCCAGAGAAAATTTTTTACAAAGCTTTGGGGGATGCAAGTTCCTCCCAAGATTAAAATACATCTGTGGAAATTTTATAACAATTTTCTCCCGACTTACACAAATCTTAGCAGACGTAATATTCCAAACCCTGTTTTTGCCCTTTATGTCAGGTAGAAGCTGAATCTGTAGGTCATATTCTTTGTTCTTGCCCAGTAGGGATGGAAGTGTTGAATCTGTTACAAATTCCATCCAGTACTCTCCGCCAAGATTGTGATTACAAGAGGTGGTTCGTAGACTTTTCCAGAGATAGTGGTGACATACAGAGGAGATTGATAACAGTTTTTACTTGGGCCATCTAGTTTGCTCGAAATCATCTGGTCCATGAGGGATGTCGCTAATCTCCTACAGATATTGTTGGTTTTATTACTAGCTTTATAGTTGAGATAGATTCTGTTCATGGTTTACCCTATAATGTTCAAAACCCTCTTGTTATCCCTTGGAAACCCCCACCTTAAGGCATGGTCAAAATTAATTTTGACTGTTCCTGCAACAAATCTCTCAATCATTCTACATCTGGAGTTATTGTAGGGAATGAGAAAGGCATGTTGATGGGTGCTTGTACTTACCCTCATTCTAATGTTGCAGATCCTTTTGTGGCGGAGGTAAAAGCGTGTGAAACAGCGGTCCAGTTTGCTCTCGATCTTGAGTTCTCGGCGATTCAAGTGGAAGGGGATTCCCTTTCTGTTATAAAAAAAGTTCAGTCAAGAAACCAGGATAGATCACTGTTAGGGCTTCTTATTGTAGATATTCAACAACATATGGGTTTTTTCTAGCACATTACCTTTTTGCATGTTCATCGAACAGCTAATGAAGCGGCGCACACCTTGGCTCAATTGGAAAGACTTTCGAATGAATCACGCTTTTGGATCGAGGAAGCTCCTCTGTTGGTTGAAAAGTGGTGGCGGAAGACCGGGCAAAATATTGCCATGCTTGCTAATTTTTGAGTCTGTTTTATCGAAATTCCTCTTTATCTTTTACTCCAATGACCTTTGGCTCACCCCTCTCCATATATGGTACCTTATTTCAGTGGAAGATTTTCGAAAATTTGGAGATGTTTTGCTGGATTATCTATTTTCAGACTAAAGGAGGTGCTGCGTTTGAAGACTTTTGATTTTCTTTTTGTCGGCATTTTGTTTTATGGCTTTGGGGCTTTCATTTCTGTTTTATTGCTCTTTAATAATGGGTGGTTAAGCTTCCCAAGTCTTGTTTTGTTTAGACACTTGGCCTTCATGCCTCTTTTCATTTTTAATGGAATCCAATTATTATTTTTTTTTAAAAATATAAAAAATGATTAAATTAAAATATATAAATTAAATCCATAATTTTTCTAAAGTAGAATAATAATAGAATTTAATCTATAAAAGCAGCTTTTCAGTTCAGCTACCACTTATCTAACTTCAGTCTCGCACGGTATAAAAAGTTGGCAATTCCCACACATATAGCATCTCCTCGACCTTTTCCCACCAAACTCACACCTTTACATGAATCTCTATCTCCCTAAAATCTGACTTAGCTGAACCCATTGTTATAGAGGTGTTAAAACAGTAGATTGTTCATTCAAGGTTGGTAAAAAATTTGAAGAATTTGGATGTATCGTTTAAATTATGGATCACTTGAATCCAGGTTATAGTCTTTTTTTTTTTTTTTTTTTTAAGATTGTAATATATTATATAATTTATAACTCATAAAGTTTAACAATAATGTATTGTTAGTCTCTATATTTGTATAAATTTGAGATTCCATTCTTGACTTTAAAATTCAATCCTCCTATTATTATTTTGATTTTAAAATTTAAGTCCAATCATTATAATTTTTTATAGTTTCTGATAAATTTTGTCAATTTAACATATTAATTTTTTTGTCAATTATATGTCGTGTCATATGAAGATAGTCTAATCAAAATTCCAAATTAACAAATTTTAACAAAAAATACTTATGATTTAAGTGAACTAAGATTTTTAAATTAAAAAAAGAACGTATTTTTTAACTTTTAAATATATGAATTAAAATATCAAATTTTGTCAAAGTACAAAGGTTAACAACATATTTTAACCAAATTAAATCTATACTGATATATAAAAATATAATGCAAACATATTAAAAAAAAGTTAACTAATTTATATATATATATATAATTTTCATAAGCGAAAAAAATATAAAAGTATTAAATATTAAAATAAAAAATAATATAAGTGTTTGTAAAAATTAAAAAATAACATGGGCGGACTTAAAATGAACTTAGGTTAATCATTTACAAATATTGACTGGACAAAATTTTAGACTTGAGTCGGACCAAGCTTGAGCAATCATAAAGTGTACTAATATCATGTTTAAGTTCGACTCAAACTTGACCTTGTTCAATTCATGAACACCTCTAATTATAAGGGGGAGTGCTAAACATGGTTTTTTAAATCGAACCGGACCAATTAATTGAACAAGTTGGATCAAGATCAATTGAGGTACCAATCTTAAGAAAGGTTTTAGAGCACTTGAGTCGTTAACTAGGCTAAAAAATCAGTTGAATCAATAATTAAATTTATTCCTTCTTACTTTCTTCATTTCTTAACATCTCTTTAAATAAATTAATAACGTATTTGGAAAGCTATCTAATAATTAAATTTGATTGTAATACTGTAATTACTTGTAACTACACAATGATAATATGTTTTGATAACTATTGTAATTGATGGGTTCTATGGAATTGGATGTAATTGGAGTACCCCAATTACACTTTCTCATTTGTAAGGGAGGGTGAGACTTGGAAAGCATGAGCATGTATGAATGTTTGGAATGATTATAGCTAAAAACTTTTAAAATTATATTATAAAAATAATTTATGTGTATTTTATAATGTTAAAATAGAAAGCAATTATATTATTTAAACCCTAAAATTTAAAAGTTAAGACCAAAAAATATATTATAAAATAATTTACATATTATAATATACTTATTTATAATGGTCAAAAGGTATGGACATAACTTATTTACGTGTTTATGTTATATATTATATATTATATATTCTAAAAAATAATAATACATTTATTTATAAAAAAAAGTTATATATTCAAATAACTACAAAATAGAATTGAATCAATATAAAATAAAAACAGACAATGAACCAAAAAAATAACCAAACAAAATTCACACATGATAATTGCACATAATGCAACCTGAATGTATTAGACGTAGATTTTTTGTTCAATGTGTTTAACAACTGTCATCAAGCATCAATATTTATATTATTATTTAAGCCTCACTGAATTAATGTCACGAGTTCGGATACTAATTTGATTAGAGTATTTTATATTATTCGAGATTACTTTAATTTTTTATTTAAAAAACAATAAACAAATGACATTGATGTGAGAAAATTTGTTATGCAGGTGCAAGTGTTGAATCAATAATAAAGTGATAAGAAAAAAAAAATCTTTCCCACGAGACCCAATTCTAAATCGATAAATCTCAACTATTTAATTTTATTTAATCCGAATAAAGAAAATAAATTCTAATCACTACTAAAATCAAGGAACTATCCTTTCTACTCTATCGAACGCAAGATATTCGCTCCACTTTGCTACTCTCTGCGTGGGATGTGTAACACCCATACACTCCACTGAACTGGGTGCTCTCTCAAACTCTTTTTATTTTCACATTGGACATTATGTCTCCCATTATTATAAATGACAAAGCCATCACGATATAAAAATATTAAAAATAAAACTAATACATTTATCGACTACTCTTTAACCCGTGTGTAATTTTGAAAAAGAGCTTAGGTTTTTTAAAAATTGTGTTGGCTTTTCAAAATTACTATTATAAGATGATGTATACATACATGATTGAAACGAGTGTTGAAATTAAATGTTTTTGATAGGACATCCAACAACTTTGATTTATCACTAAGTTCACTATTATCCGGAACAAATACAAAATCAACAAATTCAAGCTCAACGTAATAACTATCTACATGCACCACATTTTCTATTAAAACCTCTTCTTCTTTTCCTACATTCATCATATTAACTCTAAGAGGTTGAAGACTAATGATGTCTATGATCACTTGTCCAACTTGAACCTCTTCATTATGTATCCCAATCATCAACCTTAAAAGGTTCAAGTTCTACTCCTAAGACCTCTTTCCTTCCAATGTCCTTAACATTAGTGACTTCCCCAATCTCCTCATCTAAAAGCATCATAAAGCTCTCTTTTCTAAGTTGATCTTATTATCAATACTCACACGTCTATCTCTATGGTCTCCAACTACACTCTCCTCTTCAAGAATAATGGTGGGCTTACTATCAACCACCTCTTCTTCCTCAACAATAGAATTAGTGAGATTCTTTTTTAGTAGCTCAGTTCTACAGCACCATCTTCCTCATTCTCATCAACATTTTTTGGTATAAATTCTTGCTAAAACCTTTTTCAAAGACATAACATCATTAGAGATTCAACTATCATTTACTTCATATTATGGTTCATGAGCCCTAGCTAAAAGCATTTCTGCAAGTTCAAGGAAAACCTTTCGCCTATGGGGTTTAAATTCTTGTGCTAAGGGATCACTAGAAAGTTGAACGTGAGGACAAAAGCTAGAAGAGTCTAAATAATGAGGTTCAAACATAGCTTTCCAAGAATAATGGGGTTGAGAATAAAAATTAGTGTAAGGATCTTGCTTAAATGCATTATAGGTGTCTTATGGGTTGATTCCAAAGGTTATAGGATTTCCTAGATAAGTAACTCATTGACCTAGAATTCTCAAATGACTCCAGAGATAAAAAATAATTATCAAACTAATGTGGAGCGCTCTAGATCACTTTTTCTTCTAGTCTTTGCAAGCCTGAAGTTCTTCATGGTGTGAAAGAATTGTTCCTTCACCTCCAAGTTGATTTCTTCCTTTTTCCCCTTTTTTCCTTAAATCATGTCACCCTTTATTTTTAAGGTTTTAATTGTTCCACTCCACTGGAAACAGAACTGCGATGGAGTGCACTGCTTGTTGTCTGAAATTTTGAATTGAACATTGTGCTTCATCGCATTGAAACAAATTTGGTGGAGCGAAAGATTTTTCTTCACTACTCTTGACTATGCTCCAAGTCTTTCATTCTTCATCCTATACCTACAATCTAGAAATAAAATAGCAAGTAAATCCGCACTAACTCTAAAAATGATAAAACTTAATTAAAACTAAGATAAAATATAATTAATCCGAAAAAACTACAAAATGTAATAAAATCTAACCTAAATGTTTTATTTACCTCCTAAATACTATAAAAATTATACTAGCATAACTCTAAATATGAAGTTATCAAACATATTTTGATATTTGAATCCACACCAATTATATTGGTAAAACTTTAAATTTACCATTGAACTAAAAAGTTATTTCAATATATATATTAATTTTATTATGAATATTTTATTATCTTCATCAATTGCATATCTATACTATTATATAACTCGAAACCAACTTAAGATTGATATATCCATTTAGTATTCTTAATATGATGTATTATGTGTTTAAATTTTGCTTTTACTTACAATTTAATATAATTTTTTATTCTTATAGCGTACATATTTCATATGTTATTATTAATTAATTTCAAACCATACATTTCATTATTTATTGTATGTTATTTTTAAATATATATCCGTGTTCTGAAAATATGGTTTTCACAAGCATACGTTTGTAATAGAATTTCTAATAGGGTAAACTACACTATTAGTCACTAAATTATGAGTAAATTTTCGTTTTGATAATTTAACTAAAAAAGTTACAATTTCATTATTGAACAATTCAAAAATTTTCATTTAAGTCACTGGGATGTTAAAACTAATGCTATATGTTTCTTTTTTTATTCTCATTGCCTGCACACAAAAAAAACTCCCTTTCTCCTTCTCTTTTATAGCTTAGTTTTTTTATAAAATAATTTTGAATGTCATGAATCTATAAACCGAAAATAAAAAAACTTTTTTCTTCGATCTTTGGCATTAACTGTTACATCGACTTGGATCTAAGGTATGTTTTTCTATTCGTCGATGGATACTGATCTACCATACCGATCGTCGAATCGTCGCTTGAAACTTTCTAGTGAAACTTAAAAAAAAAAACTTAATAATCCAGTGACTTCAATGCAAACTTCTTTTAGTTCTATGACCAAGCTGTAACTTCTTTTCAATTAAGTGACCAAATAAAAACCTACTTATAATTTAGTCACAATGGTGTAACTTACCCTTTCTAATGTAATTTAGAGTCAAAACGAATCGTTTAAAGTGCAGTTAAAAGGAAGTATCTGTCAGGCACGTGAACATGCGGTCAGCTTCGAACCCTAAAAAGAAAAGAAATAAAAAACCACCAACCGAAGATATTTCCCCCAGAACAATCACCGAGTACCTTCGTATTTATATTATTTATATTTCCCGATACAGCAATCAAACTCCCCCCGACGTGTCTCTGTTCCTTTTCTTCCGTTCCGTACCCTTGTTTCCCCTGTAATTTTCTGCCCTTCTTAATTTATTTTTCTTATTATTATAATTATCGATCTGTTCTATTAATTTTAGTTAGTAATTGTTCGTTCAAATTTTTTTAATGCCTGATTGTTGTTGATATTGTTATAATTAAGCATGTTATAATTTAAGTTTATAAGGAAGTTTAGGAAATTAATTAATTTTCTTTTTCTGAGTCCGATTTTTTATTTTGGAATGGTGCAGTTAATTTAAGAAGTTGTAAGATCGAGAAATTGAAACTAAGTTGGTTGTTATGGCTGGTCAACGAAATGATTACGGTAAAAGATCTCATTTTCAGCCTGATTACACTGGAAATGGAGGAGGAGGTGTTAAGAGAAGGAATGCTGGTGAGGAAAATGAACAACAGCATGGAATTGGGCCTGAAGATACCGTTTACCGTTATTTATGTCATGTGAAAAGGATTGGGAGTATTATAGGAAGAGGTGGTGAGATTGTGAAACAGTTGAGGTTAGATTGTAAGTCGAACATTAGGATTTGTGAAGCTCTGCCGGGTTGTGAGGAGAGGGTTGTTATGATTTATAGTTCCAGTGAGGAAACAAATCCATTTGGTGATGAGCTTGTTTCGCCTGCTCAGGATGCTTTGTTTAGGGTACATGATAGGGTTGTTGCGGAAGAGTTGCCTGCTGATGAGGATTTGGAGGAGCAGACACATGTGGTTACTGTGAGAATGCTTGTGGCATCTGATCAGATTGGTTGTGTTATTGGGAAAGGTGGACAAGTGATTCAAAGTATAAGGACTGAAACGCAAGCTCAGATTCGGGTTTTAAGCAATGAGCATTTGCCCCCGTGTGCATTGACTTCTGATGAGCTTCTTCAGGTAAAGTTGTTTTCTCATGTGAAAAAGATATACCATATGTTATGCCCTTTTTTTAATAAATAAGAGAAAAGATATTGGCCATTTACCTGAATATTATCTCCTGTAGAGTTAGTCTCTTAATCTATTGCAAGACTTAACCATAGGTTATCGATGTATGGATATGACAAGTGTCTGAATGGAAGATTCCTTTAAAGGGAAATGAAAGGTGTAGAAGTTGGTTTTAGTTAACAGCTTTTATTCCTCATAATGTTGCTAAGTTGAAAAGAAATGGTAGTAAGCAGTCTTTCTAGAAAAGGGAAGAGTCTTTATTTACTACTTTAATGTTCTCCTGTTTTAAGTGATGGGATTTGGAAGATCTGTGGATTGATCTCCATGAGGCTTCTGACCAGACAGTTCTTACCTAAAAATATGTCCTTATGTTGTAACTGTATATTATTAGCATTCTTAAAAATGTTTTAGTTGCATGCATATAAGGGGATTTTGAATCATCTTGCGGCCTTCTTGTTTATTCATTCAGTTTCTCTATGGGGATTTCAGATAATTGGAGAGCCTTCAGTTGTGAGGAAGGCTCTTTATCAGGTGGCATCTCGCCTTCATGATAACCCTTCAAGATCCCAGCACTTGCTTCTCTCCTCTCTATCTAATATGAATCCACCAGGTGGGATGTACATGAATGCTCCCCTTATTGGTTCTTATGGCAATTATTCTTCTAGAAGAGATGATGGTTCTGCAAAGGAGTTTTCTCTTCGTTTGGTATGCCCGGTTGGAAATATTGGGGGCGTGATTGGAAAAGGTGGTGGTTTTATCAAACAGATTAGACAGGAGTCTGGGGCATCAATTAAAGTTGATAGCTCTGCAGCTGAAGGAGATGATTGCATTATATTCATATCAACAAAAGAGGTAAGAATACATTAATTCTTGAAGTTAGCTTAGATTCTCATTGTGGAATTTATATGTCATGACTCATTATTTATATCTCTGCAGTTCATTGAAGACCCATCCCCTACCATCAATGCTGCTTTGCGCTTGCAATCACGATGCAGTGAAAAAACGGAAAGAGAATCAGGTGATTCTGTAATCACCACTCGTCTACTTGTTCCAAGCTCACAGGTTGGATGCCTTATTGGTAAAGGGGGGGCAATAATATCTGGGATGAGGAGTGCTACTAGGGCTAGTATTCGCATACTTTCTAAGGAAAACCTTCCCAAAGTTGCATATGAAGATGAAGAAATGGTGCAGGTGAATAAATATGCTCTTTGGTGTGTACACTCGATGTCATAGTCAGACTTTTGATAGAATTTTTATCTTCTAATGCTGTACAGATTACTGGAGGTCTTGATGTTGCTAGCAATGCCTTTTCACAAGTACTGTTGCGGCTGAGAGCCAATATATTTGAAAGAGAAGGAGCAGCAGCAACATTTTTGCCTGTTCTTCCCTACATTCCCATGTCATTAGACATTTCGGATGGTCCTAAATATGGGAACAGAGATGGTCAACCGCGTAATCGTGGATACTCTTCTTACTCAGGGGGATACAGCCCTAGTGATTTGACTGCAAGTGACAGTAAAGGAAATTTTAGTGGTTCACTTGTAAGCTTGTCTTTTTATTCATTTCCTCCTTTAACATTTCTTTGCAAAGATGCTTAAGCTTATTATTATTGGGATGCATCTGTTTGTTGCAGCCAGGTTTTTTCTAAAGTGCAAGACCTGTATTTTAGAACTATCCATCTCATTGCAAATTTATGATGTTCTGCATGCTTAATTTCTCTCTCACATGTTATTGTACTCCTCTGATTGTCTTATATTATCTTTTTCCAGAGTGGAGGTGATATATATGGAAATCATGGCGGTCGCAACTCCAGCCGGGGGTAACGTTTACCTATCTAGTTAGAAAACTTCGATCACCTTTGATTGTTCACTAATAGCAATTGTTACCACCTTGCCTGATTCTTAGCTGTCACCAGGTTGTCCAATCTAAACCAAGTTTCACATAGGAAGCATGGGTATTAGTCCTGGGTTCTAGACTGCACAGGTAAATATGTGTCTGATTTCATTTATTTACTTCGGGTATTGATATTCTAGTTTTTTTAATTCTTTTTACATGAAGATATGCAGAATGATATCTTAAACCCTGCCAGCCATCCCCTGCCAAGGATTCTACTGCACCTTCCCCACTTGTTACCTTTTCTCCCCTATCTAAACAGTTGTCGTCACAAATCTTGAAGCCAGACCTTTGTCCCTTTTGATGAAGCCAGCCTAGACCAGAAGACCAGACAAATCGGGTTTGAGGAACTTATGTTCCACTTTGGCTCGCCTTTATGCTTGTCTTGGGTTGACCAAGAATAAGATCATTTGATGATGCAAATCACCATTCAATCATTTTTGGCCTGGATTCATGATTTGAAGGCTCTGTAACGCATTTCTAATAATTTCCTTTCCATGTAAAAACCCTTACACTTGTATCCTTGACTTTTGGCAATTTGGCTGATGAAGTGATTTTTTATGTTTTATAATGGAGTCAAGGTAGCATCTACTTGTTTAGGATTTTCTTATGTATGCATGTGGTTTGAGAGTTGCATCAGATAGGAAAGTTTAGATTGCCATAATCCCGAGAGCAATGTAATTGTAGCTTATGTTGGGTGTAAATGCCATCATATTTGGTTTCTTGATTATATTTTACATGTAGCTCAAATGGCTGGTATTTTTCTGGAGTTTGCTGGGATGTGCTGCTTCCATTTCTTCTCTTGAAGAAGAGAGGCCATGTTTCTGTTGAACCAAGTGATTCAAAAATTATCCCCTTAATTGCATGATCTAAAATTTGAACTAGCACAAAATGAGCTGGAAGTTATATAAGGGTTGTATGAGCTTGTAAATCACTTAAGGTAAGAAATATTTGGTTAGGCTGTGTGTTTAGATTCGTTTTGGAGGCTGTTACAAAGGGAAAAAAGAGAAGGCTTTGGAGGCTGTTTTGTGAAGAGAAAGCTAGAGAGGAAGGCAAGGAAACCTGAAATGGAATCAATTGAAGGGGTAGGCTTATTCTTGGTATTGCATCCTAATTCTCTTATTTCATCTTATGGTAAGCAACTTTAGTTCTTTGTGCTACTTTTGGCAGGTGGTTTATATCATTGGCCTCTTCCGGCATTGGGAGCTGGTAAGCTGTATGTGGTAACTGGTAAGTGACTTTTGTAGTCAATTGCAATCTGCTTGTATTTGTAATATAAACTAAACAGAGTTGGTCCACTAACCATAAAGTTGAAATGTGAAATCCTAATTTAAGAACTGAGGAGAAATTTGAATGATGTGTTCCATATTGGTAGCATGAACAGTTTTAGTTTATAACTTTCTACAACAATCGGATTGAATATTACAATATTAATACTTCCATGCCTAATGGTTTGTCTGGTTGTTGAATATTACAATAACTGTTCCAGGGCATATATGTTTGCTTAATAGTCAGGAAAAAAGTTGACTCCGATGCTGATTTCTATACGTTGGTTAATTCTTCTTACTGCCATCTTTCAATTGCAAACTCTTCATGTGTGGTATATCTCTTCCTTGCGCAAACCGGTTTCTGGATATTCTTAAAATTCATGTAGGCTTATGATTGTATGTATATGCATTTCATGTAGATGAGAATCCTTGTTTAGAGCTCCCACATATTATCAGGTTTATGCACTGATAACTGACAGGTTTCTCTATCCCAATTGCAGTCTGCTATCAGGCAATTATATTTGTTGTTTGGGGGGAAGGGAGATTGAAATTTGCTGTAACCAGCCTTATCTCTAATTTCTTAAAAGCTTCTTTTTCTAGTATGCAGCCTTGATCCTTTGAAGATGCAGCAGTGAGGAAAAAAAGAAAGCATGGGCTGAACCGATCATTGTACAGCAAAATCCCAACAAAAATATTTAGTAAATTCAAGAAATACTAGACTTTCTCTCAGGTTAAATATGGGAGATAAACCCTGTTTTTGTTTCATCATTGTATCTTAAAAAATGACTGTTTTTCTAACTTGGATCAAAGGTTATATCTTGAACTTGGATTCCATAATCTTAAAATGTCATGTAATAATGTGACACAATTTCACGATATCAAATTTTAAGTAATAATGTGGCACAATCTTGTAATATCATATTATTAAATTCACATGTCAATCAAAATGGATATAATTTTGAAGTTTAAGTATTAAATTGAATAAAAAAAATGTATTAAAGTGGGTTAAGAAAATACAAGTATTTTGTAATTTTGGTTTTGATTAGTACTAACTACAATTTTGAGTTGAATTTAAAAATTCTAAGTTGATGAATTTGAATTTCATTTAACTGGATTTGTTTGTAAAAAATTAACCATCCGAACTTATTAGTCCCGATTCGAATTGGTTTGAACTTTTGTAATGACTTTCAAACTTAAATGGTTCAAACCAAGTAGACTTATGTGATGGATAGGTCTGGTTGCAGTGCATCAAGAGGTCCTTTAGGTTTTTCTATCAACCATTTGAGCAAGTTGAGTTCCTTATCTTAGTAACAGTAACACAAATGCAAGTGGGCGTAATTATGTACATTTGTACCTGAAAAAAGAGGCAGGAAAAAAGTGATGGGTGGTGGGCGGTGATTTTAGAGATATGTTATCCAAAATTGTTACCCAACTGCCATCCTCAGCCCATGTCACCCCCCATAATAACCTTTCTCTAAGATCACAATGTTCCCAATTTCCTGTTACGTACAGACCAGAATCTACCCCTATCCTCTCCCTTCCTTCACACTCTCATCCATATCTACAGATAATGACATGTCAAACACAATGTCTATTTGATAAGCATTTTAGGCTTCAAAAGACTTGGTTTTAAGGGTTTTTAGAGTGTAAACTCCTCTAAACCCAAACTTGGAAAGTGATAAGGTTTTGCTTCCAAAAACAACATTAGAGAAACTAGTTGATAATGAGTCACTATGATTGCATATTTCAAGTTTAAAAAAAAAAACCCAGAAACAGCAGTGTTTGAACCCCAAAAAGATCAAAACATAAAGGGTCTGTGTATGGGGCAGTGGTAACTTTGTAAGAAGCTACTGTGAGCTTCTAGGGTGATAAGAAGTTACTTTTTAGGGCTTGTGTATGCTGACTTCTAGACACATGCAGTTGTCCCGTTCACTCCGTCATGTCCTTCACGTATATATATTATCCTCCCATTCTTGGTTATATGCACCCACAAATTTTCAAACTTCCACTCTGCAAACTACATTGCTGCTAATACGTTGAGGAAAAGTAGTTTATCCATTGCTGGATCGATACTGTCTTCATCTAAGGTTTAGCATGTGGAAATGAGGTAAAGTAATGCAGCCAAGGATGATTTGCCGGCTAGGCTTTCTCTTCTACTTATCTGAGTTGTTTTTTGATACTCGTTAATTACTCAAAACTATTTATGTTAATGGTTTGAACTGTTCATGGGAATGGGAAGTTAATTATTTAATACATAAATGAAGCAAACCTTTGTTGGAGGACATATAACCGGCAAGTTGTCCTTGGCTACGTTTCTTTCTCATTCTCACATATTAGATCTATGATGATGATAAAACTGGAAATGCAGATTATGAAGCACTTTCACATAACAGTAATGGCGGAGGTTCAAGCCTTATGTGGCATGGTCGGATCACATTATCAAGTAGGTTCCTATCCTTGTATATACATACATCATCAAATTATATAGTTTTATCCATTTCAGCATGTTATTGCATGAGACAATTGCCTCTATGGAAAGTTCATCATCATAATAAGGCTATTAAGGGTTATAGACTTACAGTCAATGAAAAGGTTAAAGAAGAGATATAGTTAGTGATGGCATTTTGTCTCAGCTTAGATGTTAGATTCTGCAACTTGTAAAGTTATTTCTACATGTTGCAGTCACAGAATCACATGTGCGATTGATGAAACCTTAAACAGGAAATATGGTTTGCATTTCCTCTGTGGAAGCTGCAATATTAGAATTGAAACCAGGACTTAAGTTGTAGGGACTTAATTTAGTCCTTAGCAACTTTTTCATCTCCAAATGTATGGAAGGATAGAGGCATGTACGTAGTTCAAAGGGACCAGTATTTCCTTCTGGTACTAACTCATGCCCCACTCCAACTTTTTCCATTAATGCTGATACAGCTCAGAAGTCATCGGCCTTAATTACCTTTCTGTTCTTTGACAAGGGGTCATTGTGTTGAAACAAATAAACATCAATAGATTTTAGCTTACTGAATGTGGAAGTTCTTGCCACAAACTGAAAGAAAGACTCTATGAATGACATGATCCTTCCCTCTTGGGAGTCCCCTTATCATCTTTCTTCCAGAAGTGTTTTAAAATGCTTGAGATCTTCTGGAAAATGTCAACTCTCTGTGATTATGAACGTTATACAATTTGAAATCAAGAAATGAACCCACATAATACAGGAGAAAATTCTCCTTTCTCGTTGTTGGTCTCAGTGATCAAGTTGCAGTATGTGATTTCTTCAAATGCTGTGAGGAAAACAGGACATTGATTGCTTGCATATGGATTATTTTACTAAATTTAGCTGGCTAGCCATAGGCTCATGTGACTTGCATAACTAGCAACCAGTCCTGGTGTCTCTCCATTTAGCTTTTAAGAAAACTGATATAATGTTATGTTAATAACGTTGATTAAACTAATTAAATGTGTTTATCTCTTTCCCATTTCTACAAATCACTCTACTTAAGCCGTATGAAACCCAGAAAATCAGTAACTAGCATCCTTATGCTTCCCTTGTGGACAGTAGATGGTGCTTTATCTACCAAATCAAATACGGCACTATGTGTTGGTAACATTTTCTAAATATATATAGACAAATAAAAAATTATAAATAACCAAAAGTGTATCACTTTGTTATTAATCAAAAGCTATCACATTTCATAGAGATGAATTATGTCTTTTAAAATTATATCATTTTATTATTAACAATGAATTATGATTATAGAAGGATACATATGTTGAATAATTATGTTTATTGCTAAAAGATGTGATTATTCATTTAAATAGTTGTGTTCCTATAAAAAGACGTAAGAAAATATAAATAGCAGCAAAATTTCATTTTTGACACTCCTGGAAAATACATCAAAGTTTCTTTCCATTTTTTCACCATCTTTTATAGTTTTAGATTGTCCTACAAAGAATTACTGTATAAATTCTTTATAAAAATTGATATCTTTGCTTTGCTTCACTTCACTCGGTGCTCAGTGGATTATTTGTTGAAAAATAATGTTTACTAAGGAACTTTGAGGCATATTATTTATGAGTAAAATTAGAGTTTTTAAATAATAAGTTTTATTATTATATTATACTCCATGAGACCTTTAAAACTATATATAATATGCTCAAAATTATTGAGTAATGAATGAGAAATTGAAGCTCAAGTAAGCTACATGAAAATGATTGTTGAGGAAAAATGGTGCTTAAAACCTCATATCCCACATTGTTAAAAGTGTGGAATATGAGAAGGGTTTATAAGTTAAAAGCAACATGTTGATTAGTAAATGACTAAACCAAAGCTCTCCTTCAAGGGGTGCAAATCCAAACCCATTGGGGTTGGGGTGCACTTGCATGACATAGACGATAAGAAATGTTTGGATTGGTTAAGCCTTATTGAGCTTATTAAAATTTTTAGCCCATTTAAATATTTTTCCTCTTCAACAGAATTTGCCCTTTGGTGTTCCAAAGGCAGTTATATAGCTTTATTTGTTTTAATTTTTTTTGTAACTCATCATGTTAGTAACCTACAAAACATTATGTTTGTAACTCTCCTCATAATGTTTGTAACTCTCCTCATAATTGTCGAAACCATATTTTTTTTGAAAACGACGTGTTTCGAAAATTATTTTAATGTTGAAAAATGAGAGTCGCCACCAATATTTTATTCGGTGTGATTGGATCACCACAAAAAGTTTTTTTTAAAAAAATCATTTTGAAAACATGTTGGTTTTCGAAATCCAGAAAAACAGGTTCAGGAGTCGGTTACGCATGAGGAAGGATTAGCACCCTCATGCGCCCAAAATTGGTACCGTATTGATTATTTTCGGGTCTTGTTTGTAAAATTTTGAAAGCTCGAATAAAGTTTAAAATACGATCCTTGAATGCATGAGTTAAGTTTAAAAGAAATTGAGTTTGTTTAGAAGTCTCGCTATTTCAAAATAATCGAGTAAGAAAGTTACGTCCAGTGAGTTAGGACACAACATTTCAAGATCCAGAAATAACGAGCTTTCCTTTGTAAAACTTGTTAAATTTTTGGGAAAAGGATGTTCGATTATCTCGATTTGAAGAAAGGTTGCACTTAGTAAGTTAAGGCGTAAATTTTCAGAATCGAAGATAAGGAAACATTGCCTCGATTAAGGGTATTCGATTATTTTGATTTGAAGAAAAATTGCACCTAGTAAGTTAAGGCGCAAATTTTCGAAACTCGAAATAAAAGAATATTGCCTCGATTTTAAAGTTTTTATGAAAACAATTTTGAAAACAAACATGCGAGTTTAATATGAATAAGCAGTTAATAATGAGTACTAAATAACACGAAGTAAGATAATTAAGAAGATAAATGGTAAAAAAATAAAAAATGCAAAATACGAGTGCATAATAGTTAAATTTAAATGCAAATATTGAGGAGGAAGAAAAATAAAGCAATTGGAGTTGAAAAATGAGACTTTGGATACCCGGGGGGCAAAATGGTAATTTTAGACTCTCGGGTGCAAAATGGTAATTTTGGGAAAGTTTGAGGTTAAAAATGGAATTTTTAGACATTCAAGGGTAAAACCATAACTTTTTAAAAAATCGAGATCAAAAACGAAATTTTTGGACATTCGGGGGTAAAGTGGTAATTTTTGAAAGTTTCAAGGTTAAAAATGGAATTTTTTGAGGTTCGGGGGTAAAAATGTATTTTTTGGAAGTTTCGAGGTTAAAAATGGATTTTTTGGAAGTTTGGGAGTAAAAATGTAATTTTCGAAAGTTTTAGGGTCAAAAATGGAATTTTTGAAAGTTTGGGGGTAAAAATATAATTTTTAGAAGTTTTGAGGTTAAAAATGGAATTTTTGGAAGTTTTGAGGTCAAAAATAGAATTTTTGGAAGGTAGGGGTCAAAATGTAATTTTTCGAAGTTTCGGGGTTTTCAGGGCAGTAAAACCAAAAATAAGTGACACATGGCAGCCCCTCAGGCATCTTGAAGTCAAAAGACTAATTTGAAAACCATGAAAAATTTCTGGGCTAATTTTGTAATTAAACAGAACTTGATTTAAGGATTAAATTAAAACAAATCAGAAGTAAGAGGGACCATCTGCAGAAATAAGCCAAAATATGACACGTGGCAGCTCTTGGTGCTTTCAAAAGGTCAAAGGACTAAATTGAAAAGCATTAAAAATTATTAGGCCAAATTAAAATTAATTAAAAGTACAGAAATGACCTAATTGTAAATCTGAAAAAAGCGGAAGGACCAAATACATAAATATACCATTAACCAAAAATACGCGGATCCTGAGACGGGTCAGGTCGGATTCGGGTCGTCCATGGGTTAAAGCTCAAAACAAAGTCGTTTTGAGGCTAAAACTCAGCCCCCAAAACGCCGCCGTTTGGGAAGCTTATTTATAGCCCAAATTAGTTTTTTTTTTCATTTTTACTGCCCCTTTTCACAAAAAAATTTTAAAACTCTCTCATCTCTCTCTCCCCTCTCAATTTTGGCTAACCTCTAACTGTCGGTCGTCGCTGGGCTACGTGCCACATGCGCCATCACCCAACACTCCCGTCGTTGCTCCACCATCGCTGGTCCTCCACACGCGCTGCTACGCCGACCGTCGGAAAAGGTACAAAACTTCCCCTTTTTTTCTTTATTTTCTTCTTAAAAAAGGTTTAAAAATCCTCTTTTAAAAAACTAGTTTATTATTTCATAAAAAAAAGGGATCTGGGTTTTAGTTTCCCAGATCTTTTCAAAAACACCTTGATCCTTTTTTAAAAACATCTTTCTTTTTTGAAACCTTATTATCAAAATTAAACCCTTTGATTTTCCTTTTTTTTTTTGCATGTTTGGAGATTGTGCCCCGATTTGCTACATTCGAATCCACAGAGAGGAAGCTTGGGGACGCACAGTCGGCGATGGTGGTGTTCAGAGGAAACTCCGATGCGAAGCTCAGGCAACGGTGGGCAGATAAGTCCTTTCGAGTCCTTTTCTTTAATAAATGTTATTATTATTATTATTATTATTATTATTATTATTATTATTATTATTAAAAACAATTATTAAGATTATTAATGTTATCAACATCATATTTATTATTATTAATACTACTATTATTAAAACGTTTGAAGTTAATGGGGTAATAAATATTGACAGAATGTATTAAATATGTGCACTAATGTATATTGGAAACTGATGAGTTAAAGTTTCAAATGATAACAAATATACATTGAATGTACCTGAATGCCTTGAATGCTTCTGACTTTTGGCTTGTATTCCTGGTCTTGGTATGACTATTGGTATGACTATTCGGAGCTCTGCTTGCTAACTGCTCTTATTTTTATTTGAAAAATGACTATTGCCTCTATTGATTCCTAAAGACCGTATGTATTAATGTTGGATGTATTAAAGAAAGTTCGTAAACATTACAATTGGTTTGAATTTGGTTTTATAACCAGAATTACAATGATGATAAATTGTTGCATGTAATTAAAACTTGTCTCTTCTTTGCTTTTGCAGGTTCGGCTATGGCAGTGGCGGTTGGAGCAGCTGACGGTGGCAAGTGAGCAGTGGTGCAAGGTGCTGGTGAGCCACTAGGCTGCTGATGTGGCGGCCTCTGATTGGCTGAGAGGGAGGTGGCTGGTGCAAGTTGCCCAGCAGATTAGGGATTTAGGTGTAATGGGTTTTGGATTTTAGGCCTTTTGGGTTGTTAGGATCGGGCCCGTTTAGGTCCATTAGAGTTTGGGTCTGAGTTGGGCTAACCGAACTTGGCCCAATTGGGCTTGTAAATTTGGACATGTAATTTGGACTTTTGTAATTGGACTTTATAATAATTCTTTTAAATTTTGAAAATAAATTTAAATTTAAATTTAAGATTAATTTAAATTCAAATTTAAAATAAATCTAAATTTAAAATAAATTTAAAAGGGGCCCGGTCAAAATTGGACTCCAACAATAATGTTTTGTAACTCTCCTCGTTATGTTTGTTTTAAATTTCATGTAATCGTTTTATGAAATTTCACTATAAATAGCCCTTTCTTCTTTTCATTTTTACAAATCAAGTGAAGAACAACCACTTTTGCTCTCTTTCAAAATTTGTTCATATTTTCTCTCAAAATTCCAGTTCTATTTTTAGTGATAAAAGAGGCTTGGTTAGCATTCACCTGTTACAAAAGTTGTGCTACTTTTGGTAATTGATCGTTGTTGTATCCTGGGAGATAGACGTCCAAAAATTCTTTAGCACCGAGGAGAGGGCGAATATGTCTTAAGGAGATTGTTTATATAGACCTCAACGGATTTCTATTTACAATTCATCTACAAATACTACGTAAAGTATACTTGTTATTTGTTTTAAATTTAATTTATATTTATATTTTTTATATATTGCCTTTTGTCTAATATTCTTAAAACATATCCCTACAAATCAAAGGCGAGTATCTACAGATAATTGAAAAACAATTTGGAAGTGCATGTGTAGGATTGGTTTTTTGAAAGACTTGGTATTTAAGCGTGCCTAGTGCATTACCTCTCTTTCAAAGTAACCTACCTGGTGCACTGTTCATTATTGTGTTTTCTATTAGTTCGTTTAAACTTTTGTTTCGAGTTTTTAGTTTTACTAAATTCTAGCCGTTTAACAAAAGTGGTGTTTCTGTTTCTGGTTTTTAGTTTCTAACTAAATTCCTGACGTTTAACAGATTCATATTTTTACTAATATTGGTTTTGTTTCTAAATTCCAAATGGGAAAAATGTCTGAAACATCAAAAAATTCAACCAGTCCTCAGTCTGGTGCTGCTATTGTCCCTATTCAGGCTCAAAGCCAAAGTCAAACGTTGTCGGTGGCTATGAGCCATAATGAAAAACCGACGAAATTCACTGGAGAAAATTTCAAAACATGACAACAAAAGATGCTGTTTTATTTGACCATGTTAAACCTGACCAAATTTCTGAAGGATGATCCTCCTACTGTGAGAGAGGATGAGGTAGATCTTGTTACTGCCTTCAATGCAGTTGAAGCTTGGAAGCACTTTGATTTTCTATGCCGTAATTACATTCTGAACGGTTTGATTAATGCACTGTATGAAGTGTATAGTGTGAAAAAGATAGCTAAAGAATTATGGGAGTCATTAGACCATAAATAGAAAACTGAAGATGCTGGAGCTAAGAAATTTTTAGTTGCCAAATTCTTAAATTTTGTAATGATTGATTCTAAAGCTATTGTGAATCAGGTGCGTGAATTTCAATTGATCATTCACGGTATTCTTTCTGAAGGGATGATTATAAGTGAATCCTTTCAGATGACAACTATAATCGAAAAGCTACCCCTTGCTTGTAATGACTTCAAGAACTATCTGAAGCATAAAAGAAAGGAAATGACAGTGGAAGATTTTATTGTCAGACTTTTGATTGAAGAAGACAATAGAAGTGCATCCAAAATGCTCAACAAAGTAGCTAATCTTAATGTAGCTAAGGCAAATGTGACAGAAGTCAAGAAAAAGAAACAATCTCAGATTGGGTCTAAACTGGGACCAAAAAGAGGTGTTTCCAAGAAGCCTAAATTCCAAGGGAAATGCTTCAATTGCAATAAGATGGGACACAAGTCATCTGACTGTAGGCTTCCAAAAAGAGTTAGAACTAACAAAGTTAATGTTGTGGACGATAATTCGAAAGAAATGTTTGATATAGACTTGTGTGTCTGATATATGTTTTATGTAGGAAGGGGATATGTATTCTCTATAAAAGCAATGATAATGAATAAAAATGTCGTTTCTTCTATTTATATGTTTGAGTCATTTATTTATGACATGGCAGGCTCGTACTTGTTAATTAAATACTTTATGAAGATTAATAAACTTAGAGCAAATTCATATTAATTATATTCATATATGTGAAACATGTGTTGGGGAAAATTAACAAGGTCTTCATTTCAAACAATTGAAAGAAACACATAATCACTTGATCATAGCAATGCCTGTGATTTAAGATTTGTTCAAACGAGAAGAAAGAACAAATACTTTGTTACCTTGATCAATGAAAGCACAAAACATTGCTACGTGTATTTGCTTAAGAGCAAAAACAAAGCTTTTCTTTATAAGCAAGAAATTGGCAAGTGATTGTGGTGAATCATTTGATGACACCACCATATTTTCCTTAAATCAAATGGAATAGCCGAACAGATAAATCTGACTTCAAAGGAAATAATGAACTCATTGCTAGGAAGCTTTGAGTTATTACAGAACATGTGAGGGGAAGCTGTTCTATTAGCTAATTACCTCTTAAATAAGGTTCCTCATAAGGAAAGAGACAAGACAACCACTTGCAAATGTGGGGGGTGTCTTGTTAATGTAATGGTAAGTCGAGACATATGCGTCATCGACATAATACAGTTAGACAACTGATTTCAAACGGAGTTATCTCTATTGATTTTGTAAAATCAAAAGATAACATTGCGGGTTTGCTAACAAAAGACTTAAATCGAGATTAGGTCTATTAAACATCGAAAGGAATGAGACTAAAGTCCATGAAAATAAAAGGTGCTATGTGAAGGAAAACTCTACCTAGCTGATTGGAGATCCTAAGAACTAGGTTCAAAGGGACAATACTTGCATAGACTTGTGAAGTCACTATGGGGGTTATTATCCTAAGTCCATTTCTATGATGATAACAGTGATTAAAAATGTGGAAAATGTTAAGAAAATGCTTTTAATAACCATTGTAAGTTTTGGTGAACTAAACAACATAGTCACCTATGTGAGAGTGGAGTGGGGCCGCTTCAAGAAGACTACTAGGGCATAGTTCTCTAAAACTCTTGCAAAACCAGGAGATGTTCACGACCAAATGAACATACCCATGTGAATCAAAAACCTTTCCAGTGAGGTATTTGAGTGTTGTATATCATCGTTTACACCAAAGGCAGAACAGTTCAAGGACATCATGTCTACTGGTCAGCCAATAAAGTAAATATACTTTCACAAGGGAAGGTTTAAGGGTTGATGCCTACTTATCCTATGCAAATATCTAACGTAAACTCTATCACCACTCCGTGTCATTGAATTTCGTTGATCTTTCAATTTCATTCATGCGAGGATTGTTGGAAAATAATGTTTACTAGGGAACTTTGAGGCATATTATTTATAGGTAAAATTGAAGTTTTTAAATAATAAATTTTATTATTATATTCTACTCCATGAGACCTTTAAAACGATAGATAATATGCTCAAAATAGTTGAGTAATGAATGAGAAATTGAAGCTCAAAGTAAGTTACATAAAAGTTATTGTTGAGGAAAAATGGTACTTAAAACCTCATATCCCACATTGTTAAAAGTGTGGTATATGGGAAGAGTTTATAAACTAAAAGCAACATGTTAATTAGTAAATGACTAAACCAAAACTCTTCCTTAGGAGGTGCAGATCTAAACCTATTGAGATTGGGGTGCACTTGCACGACATGGGTGACGTGAAATGTCTAGATTGGTTGAGCCTTATTAGGCTTATCAAAATTTTTAGCCCATTTAAATATTTGTCCTCTTCAACAGAACTGTCCTTTGGCATTCCAAAGGCAGTTACATAGCTTTATTTGTTTTAATTTTTTTTGTAACTCACCATGTTAGTAACTTACAAAACATTATGTTTTTTAACTCTCCTCATTATGTTTGTTTTAAATTTCATGTAATTGTTTCATGAAGTTTTACTATAAATAGCCGTTTCTTCTTTTCATTTTTTACAAATCAAGTGAAGAACAATCACTTTTGCTTTCTCTCAAAATTTGTTCATATTTTCTCTCAAAATTCCAGTTTTGTTTTTTGTGATAGAGGAGTCTTGGTTAGCATTCGCCTATTACAAAAGTTGTGCTACTTTTGGTAACTGATCGTTGTTGTATCTTGGGAGATAGACGTCCAAAAATTCTTTAACACCGAGGAGAGGGCGAATCTGTCTTAAGGAGACTGTTTTTAGAGGCCTCAACGGATTTCCATTTACAATCCATCTACAAATACTACGTAAAGTATACTTGTTATTTGTTTTTAAATTTATTATTAAATTTAAATTATATTTATATTTTTTATATGCTGCCTTTTGTCTAACATTATTTTCGTCAGTACAAAACATAGACATTCATTAAGTTTCATTGTATCTTCGAGGTTCATTTTTTAGTAGCTCTTTTGCATATCAAAATATAGGTGGGGCGAATAGAACCTTAAACAATGACACTGATATACGTGATAAGTACTAAAAGTAACATGTTTTAACCTCATTCTTAACACGTTTTGGGGTGATTATTCGATATTAATTGTGAATTTTATACTCATAATCTTTTAAATTCATATTTTAATACTTAATAGAGCATTTGGGAGTAAAATGAGTGAAAATGAGCGAAAACCGAAATGTTGGAGCAAGCTACAAAAGCCACATAGGTTGAACCATTCCACATGATCAGACCACATGGCTAGGTGATCCACACGGGCATGCGGTAGGCCGTGTCGATTTCACGGGATTACGCATTGAACAATAGAAAATCTTGATTTTTAAGTTTTTCGGGCATTTTAAGACATATATATGACAAAAATAAGAAGATATGAGTGAGCCATTAGAGAATATTCGAGAAAACATCTCAAAAAACACCATTGAAGCCGACTTTAAAACATATTTCCGTCAAGATTGAAGATTCTTAGTTGATTTCTTAGGAAGTTATCATGAGTTTCTTTATTTCTTTCGGTTATACAGTGTCTTGGATGTTTTTATTTTTAAAGATGAACTAATTTTTTAAATATATAGGGGAGATGAACCCTATGATGGATTCTGTTGTTTAATTTTTATTTTACGTAATAAATACTTAGCTTCTAGTTCTCAATTATGTGTGCTTAATTCTTGGTTTGATATTTCTAGATTATTGATCCATGCTTGATCTGCTTAAATCGGTGGTTGAATAGACTCCGTTTAAGAGTAGACCTTACGTAATTGAGTGGAATTGCATGCAATCCTAAAAATAGGACAGCATAAATCTATCGGATTAGAGTCAAATCTAATAGGGGAATCCATAGCATGAGTTAATACGATAATCGGGGTTTTAATTAGAAAGAAATTTCAATTAATTAACCTATAGTCACTTGCTCTAATGGTCGAAAGAGATATTAACATAATTGAGGAATTTCTATGGATCAATGTGCTAAGTAAATAAATTGTGTAATTTAGATTGATAGTGACAGATGAAATATAGGCGAATTCTTTCCTAGGTATTATTTCACTTCTTGGTTGTTAATCGATTATTTTCGTGTTCATTAGTTAATTAATTTAGTTAATTTTAGTTTTTAATCAATCACTCGAATTTTTCGGTTAAATAATGAAAAGACGATAATTTCTCGTACTTTTAGTTTTCGTGGGAACGATATTTTTACCTACTGTAACTATAGTAGTAATTGATAGGTGCACTTATCTTAGTCAAATTTTTAATTAGTTCGTGACACATCAATACACCTTAAAGGTTTCGTTAATTTCTCATAAGTTTACTTTTATCCTCACAAACCAACAATGTAGAACCCAAGGGATTTGTAATTCCATTCAACAGGACTGAATTAGAGAACTACTATGCTTCAGGTTATGGTATGCTACTGTCCTAATAATTTCGATTTTGTCTTTCATATACTGATATATCCGAGATTTAGGCAAGTAGGAGCAGGATCAGAATGGGATTTAAGAGGTCAATGATTCAACATCCAAGCTAATTTAAAGCGAGGATCATGCAACGTGTGACAGATGAATCATCTTTCTAATTTCTACCAAATTTTCATTAATCAAGAGAGCAGCTAAAAACAGTTGAATCATCTTGGTTTTGTTCGACACACTGAAGATGATACTCAGCTTCAACACTGGGGCATTGTATTTGTTTCTTTCCAACCGGAAATTATGCTATTATATTCATGTAATCTATTATACAGGCAATGCTGGCCTTGGTCTCTGCTGCAGCATTTTAATTGTATTTCAATCTCATTTTAATTAAAGAAACTGAAACTAGTCTCTTGGTAGCTTCAGCCTTTCTCATATAAGTGTATGAACAATTTCTGCAAAAGAATATAACACAGGTCCTAAAAGTTGATGATATCTTAGTATTGATTGAAACTCAACTACATCTGCATCACAATTATGGTCACATTGAAGCAAATTACAGATATCTCCAGCAGGCACTGCTACCTTCGTTCTACCCCAATAATGAAACTAGATCATCTATGGATTTCAATGTCTTCTCGTAGTACAAGTACGATTCGTATACTTTCGGTGTGCGAACGTAATAATCGAACTACAAAAATTAAGATGAAAAAAGAAAACAGAACATAAGAAATTGACCTCACAGATGATTTCATAGGCTGGTTTCACCAATTCATAATCTATGAACGTACCTCAGACATGTTATCCACCAATTCATTTGCTGTTTTCACGTATACATCTTTTCGACCTTGAGGCAATGTACTCATGGCATTCTTCAAATCCTGAGAAAGATAAGCCTGCTTTAGTCGAATGTAAAATATGACATACCTCCATGACATGGTGTCCAACATGTCTCTCATGCTATGTAAACCCTCGGCAGTTTGTTTAATTCTGGAAGCGGCATCTTCCGGCGACAAACCAGACTCGAAAAACCGTTCCCTGAGAAATGAATGTGTGCCCCAATTCTCTGCTACTGCTACTGGTGTGCCATTAAGCCCTAGTGCTGCTAGTGAAGTAGCAAGAAACGCAGTTACAAGTTTTCGCCGGTTGCTGATTATCACAGTGCTTTGTTGGGGTTGAAACGATGCTCGGATTACGGGGAGGGAGAGTCTGCTGCAATGGTGACTTCGTTGTGTGGGGAATTTCTGGTTGACATGGATGAGGAATGTTGAATTAGTGAAGGAGGTCATGATTTTTGGATTAAAAGTGGATGGAAAAGTTGAAGATCATTTAATGGAGCAAAACGTGAGGGTGGATTTTGGGGCAAGTTTTGATTGCTGACCGTATTGCCCCTTCATCCAACATGGACCGTAGCTTTTCGGCACTCCTTATCTTGTATGAAGTTGATCCCCAATACATATATGCTCTAATTTTGGATCTAAAATTTGTAATTTCTTTTTTTTTTTGAAATTTCCTTTCTCTATTTTAATTTAATATAATTTGATTGTTTTATTTTTTAATATTATTATTTGGTTCAAATTGATAATATTGTTAGTTGTTATAGATCATGTGATGATATGGATTTTTTTTACTTCTATTTGATTAGAGGCGAAATTAGAAAACTTTTGTAAGGGATCGAAATTCAATTATAATTTTTAATAATCTATATCTTTATAATTTTTAAAGGATTAAATTAAATTTTTATTATTTTAAGGGATAAAAATAATTTTATCTTTACTAATTTAAAATTTTAAAATTTTTAAAAGATGAACAAATTTTCATTAGCCCCGCTAGATATTGTATTCACATAAAACCACATGAGAATCTAATAAATCGTATTTAAAAAAAATACAAGTCAATCAAATGCTTTAGGTGTATTTTTTTTTCTTTTTAAATCCATGCCATATCTTTAAGGATAAATCTCAAAATAATACTTAAACTTTGATTCAATATGCAATTAGATACGTAAACTTTAATTTTAGTGTAATTATATACATGAAACTTTGATTGTGGTTCAAATGTATACATGAAACTCTAAATTTAATTCAGTCATACATATTTAAAGAAATAAATACATCGATTTATTTTTATATTGGATAAATATAATTACATTTGTATGCAATATAAAATGTAAAATGATGCTAGAATAGTAATTGTGTTAAAAATTTGTGAGAATGAGATTAAATTAAAAATTTTTGTATAAAATTGTACAAAATTAAAGTTCATGTATAAAATTGCACATTAAACTAAAATTCATGTATAACTTAAGATTGATCCCTCGTTTTAATTATAATAACTAATCGTATTAAACTAAAGTAGAGAGATTAAATATCAAATTTCAATATAATTGAAGGGCTAAAACAATAATTAGAATTATATTTATCTCTCTCTATATATCTCAAAACCGTTTAAGCCAAATTTGAAAATTTTATTAAATTATAATTTGACTTAAATTACAAACTATGGTACTTAAATTATATTGACTTTCTCATTTGGTACTGAAGTCTTTTATTAGAAGCGATACCTAAATTATATTTTCGTTATCTAAATTACCTCAATCGTTATCTCTAATAAGAAAACAACCAATTAAAAAATTGCTCATGGCACAAAAGCTACTTAAGTATTGTCATGTATTTATTTATATCAAATAATTTCAAAAAATAAAATAAAATAAAATTGTAAAATATTTAAAAATTAAAAATCAAATTAAAAATTTATTGGAGTTAACCGATCAATACACAGTCAATGACAGTCAATATTTGGTCAACAAGTGGTGCTTATGTGACTTTGACGCCATGTTACGTTATGTGATTGATCCACGTCAATATTGATCATCATTGATTAACAGTAAATTAGTAGGGATATCAACATGAAAAAAAAGTAGTTTAGATATTATTGACAAAATAAAATATCGAAATGAGAAAACAATTATAGTTTAGATTATAATTTTAAAACATATATTAAAATTTAATATATTTTGCATAATTATAATTTTAAATATATTGTATACAATTATAATTAAAATTGAATAAAATATTAATCTTAGGGTAAGTTTGGATGGGCAGTGTGTTTACTTGCGGTTAGTGTAAAAATAACAATGACAATGAGATTAAATATTGTAACGATACTATAGAATGAGACAAAAAGTAAGTTAAATGCATCGCACCACACCGTCCATCCAAACCCACCGTTAATAGGATGAATCGAGATTGAAAACTCATCTAAATCCAACCCAATTTGGACCAGAAGCATAATTGGGGGAGGTGGTGGCATAACTAGAGGTGCTACCAGTCGGGCAGCAGGCTGTGTAACCGGAGGTGGAGGAGGTGGTGCCATCAGATTGTTCCTCATGAACTCCAAGAACCACCATCCCATCAGTCCAAAGAACATATTTTTTGCTTCATTCTTTGTCATAAGTAATATCGGTACATCATGATTGGCCACGAAATCATTAGTTGGAACGTTGCTATTTACCTCATTGGTTTCATCTCTTTTTGAATCAGACATCCTGTGGTTATCTGCAAAAACTGTAGTTAGATCAGATCCATCTATATCACACTATCATAGGTTAATATGGCATGTACTTCTAAATTATTAAACACAGACATTATTGTACAAGAAATGACTAAATCGTAAGATCTAATACCACTAAATGTAACACCCAAAACCCGATATCGTCGTTAGTTAGGGTCCCAAGGTCTTTCCGATCATCTATCTTAGATTATCTCTCAATATTATTTCATTTAATCATATTTTAATAAAGCAATACATTATACACAACATAAATCATCAATTAAACATCAACACATCTCAATAAGGGCAATAATGTCATTTCCATGATTTTTTGGAGACTTCTATTGATTCTTGTGGGACAAGTATCAGTAGTAGTCAAGTAAGAAATTCAAAATAGTTACAAATTTCTACTGATAGTTGTGACAGTTCTACCGATACAAGTGTAACTTCTACCAATACAAGTCATGCTTCTACCGATACTAAAAACTCCAGAGAACTAAGAAGTTTTACCCTGACTTGTACCAATACAAGTCATGCTTCTACCGATACTAAAAACTCCAGAGAACTAAGAAGTTTTACCCTGCAACTTTTTCCGATACAAGTATCCAAACTACCAATACTATTATGAATAGAACTACCGATACCTATCATGGTTCTACCGATATAGTGCAAGTCAGTAACCAACCTCTCTCTTATCCTGTACTTCTACCGATACATGCAGGATTTCTACCGAAACAAGTAAGCAGAATTCAAATATTTACACAAGTTCATCAACCAAACTTCATTTCATAAACATATTGTATAAATAGACATCACAAGTTTTCAAGAACAAAACATAACATTACATAAAACAAACATTGGAGTGAGTTCAAACATTCAACACAAGTTTGACATTGTACCAATTAACTCAAAGTCAAGCATTACAATATAATATCATCCTAGCACATGCCATATAACCAAGTGATGTAGATACTACTGAACGATCTCCTGGGATAGTGTGTTTTCTTTGAGATGATCCGATCTTTAAGCAGCAAAATAGAATCTACAAAGCAACAACAAATCCACAGGTAAGCTTTCATAGCTTAGCAAGTTCGTAGAGTTTAATAATTTACCGAATAACATGTGTTGTACAATCTGTAAAACAACCGAGCCAGAACAAAACTGTAATTCGGTGATCTACAATTAGATTTCATCCCTTTTGACCAAAGCTAATTTTTGTTACCAGTATACGATGCTGCTCACACTAAGCTGACGAGAATATGCAAATTAAGCATAAATTTCAGCCATCATAGGGCCTGTAATCCATTCTTGGATTCATTTCACTTTACAGTGACTCACGATGCTGTAAAGAATCCGCAACAAATGCAAGATCTCAGCCATAGGACCATTTTTAATCTTTGGCACAAGGCCAGGTAACTCTTCTTTCATTGTTTCTATCTTTCTCGTTTCCAATCGTCGTTTCCCATTTGCAATAATTGTAAAGAAGGAAATTATATGCAGTCATAAACAAGAATTTAACATTACGAACTTAACAGACTTAATTGCAGTTACGGATAAACTCTAAGGACTATTCTGCTAATTTCTCCTTTTCTCGTTCCGTGGCACGATCGTAATCTAAATAAAAAAATCATCCAAATTTCACATTAAATCACATAGTTCAATCTTTTAACACAATTTGGTCCTTTTGTAAATTTATGATTTTACCTCTAACCTTTACTTTTATACAATTTAGTCCGTAAGCACAAAACACGCAAAATAACCATTTCTTATTCAAACCAACACCAACCGGACATTAAGGGATATATTATCACACCATATAAGCAATTATTTCATACCAAATACATGTAATTTCATCATTTTAACATTTTAGTCCTTAAACCCTAATTTCATAAGAAAATCACTTTACAAAAAGATCCAACCCAGACATCAAGCATTCAAATCCATCAAGAGCTTTCAAGAATAAGCATATCCAACAATGGTAAGATTTGTTCCATTTGACAGTTTCACAAATTAGTCCTTAGATTAGGTAGATTAAGCTAATATGGGCTCAAAAACATAAAAATTACTAAAAAACGGTTAAAATTTGCTTACTCAAATTAAAGCTTGAAGCTTAGGATGCAAAAACCTAATTTCTTCTTGTCTTTTCCGTGGAGAAGATGAGAAAATATGGAAAATTCCCTTCTTTTTTCCTTAAAATTCATATTTATACTTAATGACAATTTTGTAAATTTTAAGACTTTCATGATTAACTTAATCAATCACCTATTTAATCTTAATTAATCCTATTTATTATCAATATGTGTCATGATAATCCACCCACTAAAATAATATAGGCTAATTTTCCCATTTGGTCCTTCTAACTTAACAACTCTACTTTTGTACCTTTTACAATTTAATCCTTTCAACTCAATTAACTATCTAAACATTAAAATTTCATTATCAATTTTAATACGATGCTAATGACGTCGAAAATATTAAGAATAACTAATTTATAACTCGACTTGTCAGAATTATAATCCCGAAATCACTGTTTCCAACACCATTGAAAACCGGGCTGTTACAGGTATTCTAATTGAAATGCTTAATATATGAGAGCAAAGAAATTACCCTACATTAGTTTATCATATTGATCTAGATACAAATCTTTATGAAAAGGTTTAACAAAATAGAGTAAAAAATAGCGTGTTCTTAGATTACACCACAATTCCATTGTATGCATAATAGCCCACTTCACCATAAGCTTGGCAAACTCCTAGCATTGTCCCTCTAGTCGAATCCTCCTTCAAATACCTGAAAAGAAAATAACAAACCTTGTAAGTACAAGTGAGCTCTTTAACCATATCATTGATAGATACTTTGCAAATATTGTGAAATGTTATGAGTTAACTATTACTCTACATCATTCACTTCAGTTGATACCTTTACAGTTTTATCCCTCTTATAAATATGTCAGTCATTATACCATTGATATACTTAATCTTTCATTTTTAATAAATTGAGGAATCCCTTTAATCGTTTTATAGAACTCCTGTCCCATAATACTTTCTTAACGTAACATACCCTCAGAAAACACTTCCAACCATCCATGTCTTAACTCATGTTCCTATTTCAAACAATTATTCACTGACATTTATTAAGGGCAGATACTCATACATGTTGGCAAATACTTATGCTGAAATAATACCGTCAACAATTGATCAATTCATACCTTGGTTCAATACCACACAAACCCTCACTGATATTGTACTACATAGATCATTTAGATAAATTTCACATCACTTTATTTTAAAATCCCAGATACTCAAGATAACCAAAACTCAAACTCCATATGAATTCAGTAGGAATCATTATACAACAAGTTATGGCAGATTCCAAGTAAATTTGATTCAACTATTACGTAAGTGTTTTCTATAAAATAAATATCTTTAACGAGTATCTTTCTAAAAACTTGTAAAAGATTTGTCAAAATATCATCGAAACACACGTTTTTCAAGTTCAAAATCTAGGTTTAAAACGAGTTTATAAAATTCCTTAAGATTCGATCATAACGTCTAGGTCAGTTGTGGGATGTTACATGAAGAAAAGTATGAGGAAGAAAAATAAGAGGGATGACCATTTTCTTCCCTAATGTATAAAAATCAATCCTTCCAAATTGGAAATATGAGTGGAGAGAAAATGAGAGAAATGTGAACATTAGTTCAAAATTATGCATTTTAAAATATTTTATTTTATTTTCTTTCATTTTCAATTTTCATCTTTCCTATCAAATACATTTATGGAAAGAAAACTTATGATTTTCATCCTTCTAGTTTTCTACTCTTTCGATTTTTCATGTTTTCAATTTTCTTTCCACTCTATCAAGCGAAATCTTAAGAATGTTTTTAATAGTCCCTAAAACCTCTAAATTTTGTAGTGGTTCAAGTTTCACAGTATAATAATGTATAAGTTATCCCTGAGTTTTATTCTAATTAATCATTTGGAATTAAGTTAATTATTTAAGAATCAATATTAGCTAATTGAAGTAGTTGATATAGTTGTAATTTTAAAAAAAAAATGTAATTGCTTCTGATTAACTGAATTAAAGAAATATATCTTTTATAAACAATCGGATGTGGATGACCATTTAAAAAAAAAACATCTTTTATTTTTATATAAATAATTCATTATTTGAAAAAAGAAATCATAAACTTATGCAAGTCTTCACCACTAGTTTTCTTTTAATAATAAAATATTATATTGACTGAAAAAAGTACAAGTGACCTGTGGCTGAGTGACCCAACCCATTAATTGGGTAACCTTATAGGTGAAGATCGGCAAAATATAAAAAACTGAACTAAAATTTATAATTGATCTATCTGTACTGTGTTTATAATATACATTTTTTTATGTTTAAAATGTTGTACAACAATAATTATTAATACTTAAATAATGTTTTGACTTGGTCTGGGTTAAAATTTTTGTGGGATACTCATTTGATATTGTTGAAGTAAGATGAGTAGATTGATACCGAGTAACATTCGGTAATTTCAATTGCATATTACCATTGAGGTGGTATAAATATTTATTTTAATTGGTTTGATAATTTAATGAAGAAAATTATTAGTTTTATTAATGTGTTGTGCTATTAAAGATGTTTCGATTTATCTATGGAAATTAATTCTTGATTTTTGAAGATTGAATTGGATTCAAGTGAATCACATCAACCCTTGAAACATGGAGGACTAATCGAGACTGTATTGCAATTTTAGAAACCATATCTTTGATTGATTGTACTTTTGATAATTGTAATTGTAATATAGCTATTTTCAAGGAATTACGTCGTATTTACTTAGATTTTAGGTTAGCAAGTGGAAATTGATTTATGTTTTAAGGTTTGTCTAAATTTTGCAAGAGAGCTTATTGAGTGCATTCAATTTTGTTCATTAAGGAACTGTTTTGTGAGAGAGTGCAAACTAAATTGTAAACATTGTTGAGTGCTTAGTGTCCAAGTTCTCGGGTTGGGGGTGAGGATTTGGAGGTGAGTGTTTTAGTTTTTAGGTACAAATGTAAGATCTCTAAAGTTGGAGAGTGATAGAGTGTGGATCACTTGTTATATTTGTGAACAAAGATAGTGGAATTACTTATTGAGTTAAGTTCTGTAGACATAGGGAAACTGAATTGCATAAATAAACTTTGATGTTCTTTGTGTTTTTGCTTGCATAATTTTTGCAATTTCATGCCATAGTGATTACTACAATCTAACCCTTCAATTACATTTTTCATTTTAAGCATACAAACAACTTATTTTAATATATTTTTATTAATAAATACAATCAATCTATGCATTATACAATATAAAAAAAATAGTATATATATTACAATAAATTTATATTAAAAAAAAAAAAAAGAAGAAGAAAATTTTAAGTTGTTGATTGACCAATTCACTTATTTATGTGGCTGACAACATAACTCTTATTTTGGTGATTAAATGGGTTAATTATTGCTAAATCAATGGGATTTCAAGCTAAAAATGTGATATAAACGTGCGAGTTTAATCTAAAAACATGTATTTAATTTCCATAGTTTTTTATTTTTCATTAGATCCTTTCGAATTATTTTAGATTTGAAAGGAAAGTTGCCTTTAAATAATCTTTAATTTCTTTTCTAAGTCAATATTGTTATTAATTTCCAGCCATGACTAAAACCACTTGCAATATTTACATATCTATGCATGTAAATGATCATGTTATATATTAACCCATGGACCGCTGCTAGAGCTTCTGCCGCAAAAGCTGTAGGCAGTTGGAAGGTAAGACGATCACAAGCCCCCGTAATCTGTCCATGTTCGTCCCTAATGGTTAGTCTTGAACATGTTTTTCTCTGTGCAAGGGAAAAGCTGGCATCAACATTTATCTTTACAAGAGATGTCGGCGGAAGGGGGGAAACAATCTGAGGTGGAGGCGACCGATATATACTTTCAGCCAGCGCTTCAATCTCCTTACAGTAGCCTCTGACTAAAGCAACCAAATCCCTTACCCTCTGGTTTGTTCCCTCATGTAGCAACTTATTTCTAGCATACCAGCTAGCCCACAACACAACTGCAATCTCAGTTCTTTTATTCACAAAATGATTTTCAAACATCCATGATATCCATTCTTGAAAGTCGATCCGACCATTATTTCCCGGGCTAACATAATATTAAAGTTAACCGCAAATCCTTTGCAAAAACACAGTATCATAGGACATGATTCACATCCTCAACAACTTGATAACATCTACGACACAGAGGATCATTTGCAATTTGCTCATTATATAAACTCGATCTTGTTGGCACAAAGTGTTTCAGGAATTTCGGCATAGCAATTCGAATTTTTGAAGGGCAAAAGAGCATCCATATCTGCTTATAAAATTTCCTATCCATCGGATGTAAAGTAGGAGGCCTCAGTAACATTCAATATCCACTGTAAACACTATATAAACTCAAATGTTCACCACCCCATACAACATGATTGTCTTGTAAGAAACTCGAGAGAGGAATACTCTTAATAATGTTAGCTTCATTTGGGGAAAACACAAAATCAATCAAATCCAAGTTCCATGCCATTGGATCTTGCACCATAAGATCCGAAACCCACATAATGTGACCCACTTTTTGGGACTGGATCTTTCGAGGGATAAGGCCTAACAACTAGAAATCATTCCAAACTAAGATCAACCTTGTAACACCCATATCTCGTTTTCGTAGCCAGAATAGGATTACAGAGAGTTACTATACACATCGAGACATTCCCATAACATTTGGCATTCAATTATCAATTAGATTCCGTTAATACAAACACAACTCATAATGAAATAAAACATACATGTACGAGCTTTAAATCGGGTCTTTGAGGCTCTAGAATTGGCTTATGAACACTTAAGGACCAAATCAAAACATTTTAAGCAAAATAGAAAATTTTCACCTACAGGGGTCACACGACCATGTGGCTCTCCCACATGCCCATGTGCCCAACAGTGTGACTACTCGTGTAACTCACTAACTTGACTCACACGCTCGTGTCTCCACCCGTGTGCTAACCCGTGTGAACCCTACACCCAACACGCCCAAGGCACATGCCCGTGTGCATCACACAGCCAATTGTGCCCAAAAGTGACCAAAATCAAGCTCAACTTTCAACCAATTGCTTAAGTACCTAAACAAATTCAACCACTCAAAAGCACATTCCACTACCTGATAAAGACACATTGTAATGCTTATTGTAACAGCCCGATTTTCAGTGGTGTCGAAAACAATGATTTTGGGACCACAACTCCGACAAGTCGAGTTATAAATATCGTTTATTTAATATTCATGATATCAATATCATCGTGTTAACTTTTGTTTGATAAATTTTATCGTTTAGATAGTTAATTGAATTGAAAGGATTAAATTGTAATAGGTGTAAAAGTAGAAATGGTTAATTAGAAGGACCAAAAGAGTAAAATAACCAATGAAAGGTTAGTGGATGGGTTAGCATGAGTTAAACTAAGTATAAATAGGTTTAATTATGATTAAAAAGGGTTAACTAAAGCTTAATGATGGAAGTTTAAATATTTACAAAATTGTCATTGACTATATATATGAAATTAAAAGAAGAAAATGAAGAAAATCAATTATTTTCTCATTTTCCCCATGGAAAGGAAAGGAAATTAGGGTTCTCCATTGTTTAAACTTTGAGCTTCGATTTGGGTAAGAAAACCTTGATCGTTTTTAGTAATTTTTATGTTTTCGAGTCCGTATCAACTTAATCTAGATAATCCAAGGACTAATTTGTGAATCTGACAAATGTTATAAAACTTTCCATTGTTGAAAATGCTTGTTCTTGAAAATTTTTTGATAGATTTGTGTGCTTGGTGAATAGATTCATTGATTTTATAAAGTGATTTTTGATGAAATTAAGGTTTAAGGACTAAAATGTTAAAATGGTGAAATTGTGTGTGTTATGCAAAAAACAAAGAAATTTTAAGGACTTGTGGAAATCCATGATTATGTCGGCTAGTATTGATTTTGTAAGAAATGGATAATTTTGTGTGTTTTATGCTTAGGGACTAAATTGAATAAAAGTAAAAGATTAGGGGTAAAATCATAATTTTTCCAAAAAGGGCTAAATTGTGTTAAATAGTCTGATTGGGTGATTTAATTTGAAAATCGAATTATTTGTGGATGTAGACTACGATCATACTACAGATCGAAGGAAAGGGAAATTAACGGAATAATCCTTGGAGTCTAACCACAACTACAATCCAGTCTGGTAAGTTCGTAATGTTAAATTCCTACTTGTAACTGCTTATAACTACCTTCATTATGGTTGTTGATAATTGGATCGACAAATTGAAGATGTGAAGGATAAACACGACAGAAGAAGTATCCAGCCTTGTGCCAAAGATTAAAAGTCCAATAACTATGTGTCATCGTGAGTTATATGAATCTTATAATGGATTAAAGGTCTGATGACTATGTGTCATCATGAGTTATATGAATCCTATCATGGATTAAAGGTTCGATGACTATGTGTCATCGTGAGTTATATGAATCCTATTACGGATTAAAGGTTCGATGACTATGTATCATCATGAGTTATATGAATCCTATTACGGATTAAGGGTTCGATGAGCTTGTGTCATCGTGAGATATACGAATCCATCATGGATTAAAGGTCCGATGACTTTGTGTCATCGTGAGTTTTCAAATGTGAATGGAAATTAACAACAGATGTATACCGCGTACTCGTTAATTTGATAGATTGTACAACTCTTAAAGTTTGGTAAATTTGTTTAACCTTATGAACTTTCTAAGCTAAGAAATGCTTACTTGTGGAAATTGTTGTTGTTTTGTAGATTCACCTTTGCTGTTCGGAGATCAGATCATCTTGAAGCATCACACTATCTCAGAGTTATTCGGTAGTTCTTACATCACTTGGTTATATGGCATGTATTAGGATGATGTTATCTTTGTTTATGTAATTGAGATTGTGAAAACCTTGTTATGTTGATGAGATGTTGAATGTAATGATGTATGTTCGTGCAAGTTAGTTTATAGGTTTAAAGTACTATGTAATGACTTGGGATCTATGTATTTTGTGTTGGCTTAATGCATATTGAAGACATGAACAAATTGTGTTGAAAACTTGCATTTTGGCATGATTCTTGAGATTCTGCATACTTGTTTTGGTAGAACCTACACATGTATTGGTAGAAGTACAAGGTAGGAGAGAGGTTGCTCACTGACTTGGATTGTATCGGTAATTGAGTAGCAAGTATCGATAGTTATGTGTTTAGAAATATCGGTAGTTTGTATACTTGTATCGATAAAAATTGCAAGGTGAGATTTTTAGCACTCTGGAGCTTTTAGTATCGGTAGAATTAAGACTTGTATCGGTAAAAGAGTCACTTGTATCGGTAGAATTCTGTACTATTATTAAACTGTTTACTGACTTGACAACTACTGATACTTGTCCAACAAGTATCGGTAGAAGTCTCCAAAAATGTTAGAAAGGACCCTTTTGCCCTTGTTGAATTGTGTTATAATTAAATGACGACATATGACGTGTGGAGTGAATTCTTTAAATAAAAATAAGATTGAATGACATGATGTCAAAGATGAACACTGATAAATGAGTAGTATGACATCAAAACCCTAACCGACAATGATTTTCGGGTTTTGGGTGTTACACTCATACCAAATATCAACCAAGATATCATTTACAAGTCCCAACATGAACCTAACAAACCATTTCAACCTTTCATACCAAGTTAGAATGAAACATATCATTCCATGATCATTCACACAAATTTAGCTTAATTTCTAGCAAGCATATCAACTAAAATTCACATTCAAAACATCAACTCAAAAATCATACCTCAATGACTACTATTTTATCACCAAGTTTCCAACAATCATACATAACCAAGAAATATAACATAATAATCATTGCCCTATTACATGCCATGTAAGCCAAAATGTTTACAAAATCTACCAAAAGTCCTCGAGATAGTGAAATTCTTCAAGTTTGATTTGAATTCCTAACCATAAAACCTAATCTACAAAACAAAGGACAAAACAAGGGTAAGCTTACTTGAAGCTTAGTAAGTTCTTAAATCAAAATAATAATCTTAGCAAATATGAACATAATAGATCAAATTATACGATTAAGTAACTAAGTTCCTATCAAACACAGATCACAACAAGTGATTATTGGACAGTACATTAGTTCAATTCATATTTCAAGTCATCGTCTAAAAAAATCTCAGGTCACCAATATCCATTACAAAATATTACACTGGCACGAGGCCTGCTAAGTATTAAGCCCGATAAATACACTGACACAAAGCCTGCTAGGCACAAGGCCCGATACAGTACACTGACATAAAGCATGCTAAACTCTAGGTCTGATACAGTACATCGACATAAAGTTTGCTAGGCTTAAGGCCCGAGTCATTACACTCAATACATTTCAGTTTCACTAATGACCTCCATTAAATAAAATGTTCAAGAATTATGAATCATTACAATTACAAAAGCAAACAAGTATTTAGAAAGTTATCTATAACATACTTATCTAAATGAACTTACTAAACTGATTTGCAGTGATGGTTCAAATATAGAGGTTACCCCGCAACCTTTTCCTTTCCACGATCGTCACCACATTCTTGATCTAAAATAATAGTTTTATTCAATTAACCAAATCAAGAGAAAAAAATAAATTATCTTATGCAATTTTTGTAACACCCAAAACCTGACGTCGTCGTCGACTAAGGTTTCAGAGTCACTCAATCATCTATCACTTTCTTACATTATCATAGAGGTACATTCAACACATCATAAGTTATCATTTTCTTATAACTACAATTCTCCCCCCTTAGGGAAATCTCGTCCTGAAATTTCTTACCAATAAACAGATTTGGGTACTGCGATCTCATTGAAGCTTCTGTCTCCCATGTTGCCTCCTCTAAACCATGATGATTCCACAGAACCTTTACTAACAGTACTCGCTTGTTTCGCAACTTTTTTACTTCACGAGCCAAAATTCTAACCGGCTCTTCAGAATACAACAAATCCGATTGCAATTCAATCTCACAAGGTGTAATCACATGAGTGGGATCTGATTTGTACTATCTCAACATTGAAACATGAAATACATTATGAATCTTTTCAAGTTCTGGGGGTAAAGTTAGCTTATAAGCTACAGACCCAACTCTCTCAAGAATCTCATACGGTCCAATAAACCACGGACTCAGCTTTCCTTTTCGACCAAATCATAATACTTTCTTCCAAGGTGAAACCCTTAGAAAAACTCGATCTCCGACAGCAAATTTTGTATCCTTTCTCTTAAGATCTGCGTATGACTTTTGTCGATCAAATGCTGCCTTTAAACAATCACGTATTACCCGAACCTTGTCTTCAGTTTCGTGTATTAAATCAACCCCAATTAACTTAGGTTCACTCAACTCTGACCAATACAAAGGTATTTTGCATTTTCTACCATATAATGCTTCAAATGGTGCCATTTTAATGCTGGATTGATAGTTGTTATTATAAGCAAACTCCACCAACGGTAAATATTTCTCCCAACTACCCTCAAACTCGAGTATACAACATCGTAACATGTCCTCCAAAATCTATATCACCCGCTCTGACTGACCATCTGTTTGTGGATGATATGCAGTGCTAAAATTCAGTCTGGTTCCTAAAGCTTCATGTAGCTTACTCCAAAACCTCGAGGTAAATCGTGGGTCCCTGTCAGATATGATAGATGCTGGTACCCTATGTAAACGTACGACTTCAAATAAATAATCTACTCGAATAGGAATGAAATGAGTTGACTTGGTCAATCTATCAACTATAACCCAGATGGAGTCTTTCTTCTTTGGGGTAAACGGTAATCCTGTAACAAAATCCATGGTGACTCACTCCCATTTCATTTCTAGAATGGTGATCGGCTATAGTAATCCAGATGGTACCTGATGTTTGGCTTTTACTTGCTGACACACCAAACATCTAATTACAAACTCTAAGTTTTTTCGTTTCATACCTGGCCATCAATACATATTCTTTAGGTCTTTATACATTTTCACACCACCTAGATGAATAGAGTACGTACTACTATGAGTCTCTGACAAAATATCCCGTCTTAAATCGGAGTCATTAGGAATTCACACTCTACCCCGAAAATACAACAAACCATCCTTATCAACAGTAAACCCAGTAGTGGCGTCACTCTACATCTATTCTCTCTTAACTGTAAGCTTGGGATATTTTCTTTACAACTCTCGTATCTGTTATAGGAATACTGGTTTCCTAAGTTCAGCTATGATAGTACCATCACTTTTTAACGATAAACGAGCATTTTTGGCTATCAACGCAAATAACAATTTTCAGCTTAGTGCTTTAACAACAACGTTAGCCTTTCCTAGGTGATAATCAATCACAAGGTCATAATCCTTCAACAACTCTAACCATCATCATTGTCTTAAATTTAGTTTTTTCTGCGTGATTAGATACTTCAAACTCTTATGATCTGTGAAGATATGACATCTCTCACCATATAAATAATGTCGCCAAATTTTTAATGCAAAAACAATGGTTGCCAACTCTTAATCATGAGTCGGGTAATTCCTCTCATGCGGTTTCAGTTACTAGGAGGCATAGGCTATCACTTTCCCAATTGTATCAACACACAACCCAATCCATTCAATGACGCATCACTGTACACCACAAATTCCTCTCCCGTCTCAGGCTACATTAAAACTGGAGCCTCTGTTAGCATTTTCTTCAATCGATCAAAACTCTGTTGATACCTCTTTAACCAGACGAACTAAAATTCTTCTAAAGCAACTTTTTCATTGGCAAAGCTATAATAGAAAAATCTTTTACGAACCGACGATAATAACCTGCCAGTCCTAAGAAATTACGTACTTCGGAGACATTCTTTGATACCTTCCAGTTGAGAATATATGAGACTTTACTCGGATCAACCCGTATTCCCTCCGAAAATACTACATGTCCCAAGAATCCAACCTCTCGAAGCCAGAATTCACATTTACTGAATTTTGCATACAATTGTTTTTCTCGCAAAATCCGTAACACCTCTCTTAAATGTTGAGTATGCTCTGATTCAGTCTTGGAGTAGATCAATATGTCATCAATAAACACAACCACAAACCTGGCCAACTGAGGCTGAAATATTGTTCATCAAATCCATAAATGCTGCAGGGGCGTTAGTCAACCCAAACGGCATAACCAGAAACTCATAATGACCATACCGAGTTCAGAATGTCGTTTTCATTATATCGCAATCTTTCACCCGCATCTGGTTGTAACTTGACCTAAGGTCTATTTTGGAAAATACAGTTGCACCATTTAGCTGATCAAATAACTCATCAATCCGAGGTAACAGATACTTATTCTTGATTGCCACTTTATTTAACTACCTATAATCTATACACATCCACATCGACCCATCTTTCTTTTTCACGAATAACACGAGCGCACCCCAAGGCGATATGCTAGGTCGTATGAACCCTCTATCTAATAATTCTTGAAACTAAGCTTTCAATTCTTTTAACTCAATCGGTGTCATTCTATATGGTGGAATTGAGATCGAAGTAGTACCCGATACCAAATCAATACCAAACTCTACTTCCCTGATCGGAGGTAAACCCAGTAACTCTTCAAGGAACACATCTGTGAATTCCTTAAGGACTGAGACTTGATTCAGCTCTATCCCAGACTCCTGAGTATCCAAGATATATGTTAAGAATGCTTCACACCCCTTTTTAACCATTTTCTGTGCAAACATAGCTGAAATTACATTCACATTACTGTTCAACTTACCTGACTTAACTATAATCACTTCACTCGTCGGACATTTCTACCAAATTTGTTTTTGTTTGCAATTAACCACTACATCATGCTCGGTCAACCAGTCTATACCCAAGATCACATCAAACTCGAAAAAGGGAAGTAACATCAAATCAGTAGGAAATTCACAGTCTTGGACTTTCAGTCGCCTCAACAGACAACTTTTTATCTTTTGCCAATAGGGTACAAATATAAGAGTGAGTTGACCCTGGATCATCAGTGCACATACAATATCATTAAAAAGGCAGAATATACCAGTAACAACGTCAGACACAAAAGCTTCCTCTCTGGCACGAATAGCATATATGCGTGTAGATGCCCGACTCTCATATCTGTTTGCACCTTCTTTTGCTTCACTTCGACTTCCGACCATACCACTATTCTGACCCGGTCATCTACTCTTCTGTGGTGTAACCGGAGGTTTCACACTCCTATCTTCATTTTCTCTAGGTGTCATCAGACAAAACCGAATAAAATGATTTGTGGCTCCACATCTAAAACATGAGTTCTTCCTCAATGCACACTCTCCACGATGAAACTCTCCATAGTGTTCACAAGTAGGTTTCGATACATTGCGAACATTGGCAACATTGTCCGCTGGTCGATTTTGAAATCTCGAACCAGGATCTACTCTTACTTTGAAATCCAGACATTGTAATTGGTTAGTTCTCACTCTCTTTAAATTTCTTCGATGGCAGTATTGGAAATGGTTTAGGAAAACTCTTCTTATCGAATTCTTGAAACCTCATTTCCCTCTATCTTTTATGGTTACATATTTCTTCCATCTTTTGAGCACGATCAGTTAAAACAACAAACAATCGCAGCTCCGAACCACCTACCATCATTTTGATCTCATCGTTCAGCCCATCTTCAAATCGAATTCACATATCTTCATCTGTCGGCACTATCTCCCAAGCATATTTATTGAGTTGCACAAATTCTCTCTCGTATTCTACCACTGACTTGTTTCCCTATTTCAAATCTAAAAACTCTTTCTTGTTTCTATCTAAGTACCTTTTGTTGATGTATTTCTTTTTGAATTCAGCCTAAAAGAATTCCCAGGAAATTTCATTTTCAGGAACTACGGCTAACAAAGTCGTCTACCAATGACAAGCTTCATCCTTCAATAATAACACAGCACATCTCAGATAGTCCTCAGGAGGACAAGCCATTTCATTGAGAACTCTCAGCGTGTTCTCCAACCAATATTCAGCCCTAGAAGGATCATCTTCAATACTATCCCTGAATTCCTCTGCACCATACTTCCTCATTTTATCAGTTGAAACTCGTCGCCTTTGTTCAACCACTAGGGGAGGTGGAGGCTTGACAGGTGGTAGAGCGGTATTGCAGGTCTTACGGCAGGCTGTGCCACAAGAGGTGGAGGTTACGGTGTCATCGGGTTATGTCTCCTGAATTCTGAGAACTATTGCCTCGTTAAGCCAAAGAACATATTTTTGGCTTCTTTTTCTGTCATCGATAATATTGGTACTCCATGACTTGTTTCAGAATCATTTGTCGGAACATCTATTTACCTCATTTGTCTCATCTCGTTTTGAATCTAACTTTTTTCAATTATCTGCAAAACCTATAGTTAGATTGGATTCACCAATATTACACTATCACAGGTTTATATGGCATATATTTCTAAACTTTAAGTTTCACGCTATGCAGTCTAAGAATCGATTAAACCGTAAGCTTTGATACCACTAAATGTAATACCCAAAACCCGACGTCATCGTCGACTAGGGTTTTGAAGTCACTCAATCATCTATCACTTTCTTGCATTATTATAGAGGTACATTCAACACATCATAAGTTATCATTTTCTTATAACTTCAATTCAACAAGGGCATATAAGTCATTTTTCAAATTTTTGGAGACTTTTACCTATACCTGTTGGACAAGTATCAGTAGTAGTCAAGTCAATAAACAATTATGAAACGATGCAGATGTCTATCGATACTTGTGATAGTTCTATCGATACAAGAATAACATCTACCAAAACTTGTTGTACTTCTACTGATACTAAAAACTCCAGATAGCTAAAAACTCCTACCCTGCAATTTCTACCGATACAAATATTCTAACTACCGATACAAATACGCTCAGTACTATCGAAACTTGAATTTTAACTACCGATACAACTCAAGTAAGTAATCAATCTCTCTCCTACCCTGTACTTATACCGATACAAACAGGTGTTCTAACAAAACAAATTTGTAGAATTCTTAAATTTATACAAGTTCATCTATAACACTTCATTCATAGACTTAAGGTGCAAGAAATAACACTTTTGTATTTAAAAATACAACACTTAGCATAAAATCTAAGCTTTAGTTGTCACATATCTCATTGATTTAAACATTCAAACTTATCACTTAACCAAAATACTCCAAGTATCATAATCTCAAGTAAAAATATACAAAATATAACATCATCCTAGTACATGCCATATAACCAAGTGATGTAAGAACTACCAAACTAGCTCTGGGATAGTGTGATGTCTTCGAGGTAATCTGATCTTCAACTAGCCAAAACGAAATCTACAAAACAACCAAAATACAGAGGTAAGCTTTCTAGCTTAGCAAGTTCGTACATAGTGAATCATTACTCAACATTAAACATTTCAACAACAATTAACATCTGAACACAGAATTTCTCTTCAAAACAACCTTATGCTCTTTTGAGTCATAAGTCTTCCTTTAACCATATTCTCATTCTCAACTAGAGACATGAGTCTTCTTTAATCAAAATCTCATTCTTATTTCGAGACACGAGTTTTCCTTATTCATAATCTTATTCTCATTTTGAGACATGAGTCTTCCTTAATCAAAATCTCATTCTTATTTCGAAACATGAGTCTTCCATTTATACAATTTCTCATGCTCAATCTGAGATGTGAGTCTTCCTTTTTATACACGAAGTATTCCAAGCACATCCTCAATAGGTTTTTGTCAGCAAATCAAATAAGAAATCTAACAACGAACTTATCGGATGAAATTGCAGTTCAAGCGAAACTTTAAGGACTATTCTACGATTTTCCCCTTTCTGCAATCTGTGACTCGATCTTGATCTATCACAAAATAAATCAATTCTCTCGTTAAATCATATAATTTAATCAATTTACACATATAGATAATTTTCTATGAAAAATTACAAAATTACCCCTAAACTTTTCATTTCTATTCAATTTAGTCCTTAGAGCCAAAACATGTAAAATAACCATTTTCATTCAATTTTATAGCCAAATATCCATAGGTATTCATCCAACATCCTCATTCAACTATTTCACAACAAGGATATGTATTTTCATCATTTTTACAACCTAGTCCTCAAACCTTAATTTCAACAAAAATCACTTTACAAAATCAATGAATGTATTCATCAAACACACAAACCTATCCATAACCTTCAAAAGCAAGCATTTTTATCAATGACAAGTTTTACAACATTTGACATCTTCACAAATTAGTCCTTGCATAAGCTAGATTAAGTTAATATGGACTTGAAAACATAAAAATTACTAAAAACGATCAAGGTTTGCTTACCTAAATCAAAGCTCAAAGATTGAGAATGAAAAAACCTAAGTTTTCTTCCTTTTAGCCATGTAGAGAAAAAGAAGAAGAAAGAAAATGTGAAATAATCATTTTTCTTTCTTTAATTTAATATATATACAATGACATTTTTGTAATTTCTTAGACTTTCATAATTAACTTAATTAATCAACTTTTAAACCTTAATTAATCCTATTATTAATCAATATTTGTCATGATAATCCATCAACCAACAACCCTTTAGGTTAATTTACTCACTTCGTCCCTCTAATTAACCAATTCACCTTTGCACCTTTTACGAATTAATCCTTTTTACTCAATTCAATATCTAAACATTAAAATTCCTTAACCAAATTTTAATACGATGCTAACGATACTATACTTATAATAATAAATAAATTTTGTGACTCAATTGTGTCGGATTTATGGTCTCGAAACCACTATTTCCGACACCATTAAAAATCAAGCTATTACAATTTAGTCCTTTTTGACATTTACAAAATAACCTTCAACTTTTCATTTTTATTTAATTTAATCCCTAAGCCCCAAACATGCAAATTAACCATTTTTATTTAAACCAAATCTCAATCGAATCATTTATGGTCTCCCTACAGGCTCTATTTGCAACAATTTCACATCAAGTATAAGAAATTTTATCATTTTAACAATTTAGTCCGTAAATGTTAAATTCATCAAAAACTACTTTACAAAATATTTCTAACTAACAACAAAGCTCAATAATATTTCATAAACTTCAAGAAACAACTCAACTCATTGATGGAAAAATTTATAATGTTTGACAGTTTTACGAATTGGTCCTCGAGTTAGTTAGATTAAGCTAATACGAGTTCAAAATCATAAAAATTACTAAAAATGGATGAAGTTCACCCGATTGGAGGACCAAAGCTAGTCGAATGTTTCAATTTATTCTCTAGGTTTTTCGGTCTAAAGATTGAAGAAGATGATGATTTAATTTTCCTTATGTTATCTATAGTTTATAAAACTAATTAGTCTAATTACTAAATTACCCTTTATAATATAACTAAGTGTCATGCTTTTACACATCTAGAATCGTCCACTAATTGTAAAAAGGGTATATTTACCTTATTAATCCATTTAATTTCTCTTCAATACCTATTTGACCCTTTTAACTAATAACAATCAACTTTCTCCATTTTTACGATTTAGTCCTTCTTACTAAATTAACTATTTAAACGCTAAAATTTCATAACCAAAATTTAATACGACACGAATAACCTCATAAAAATTAAATAATTAAATTTAATAGAGTGAAGTATCTCATAAGTAGACACAATGTTGTCAGAAATAAGACACCTAGGCATAAAAGCACTTTAGGCCTCATCAATACATAAATGAAGCTCTTCTTAAAACCTGTTAACCAACATTTTCGAGACAATCTTGAAATAACATCGTAAAGACTGATAGGTCTAAAATGAGACATGGTATGGGGATTCTTAATCTTTGGTATTAAGACAATGTGAGTGTGATTAATAGTGGCAAAAAACTCTACCTTTCATAATAGCAGTGCAAAAAATAGACACGTCACTTCGTACAATATACCAAAATCTCTGATAGAACATTGCACCCAATCCATCTTCCCTGGATGCCTTTACGGGATTCATTAATTGTAACACAACAACTACTTCCTCACTAGTATCCCGAAAACATTCGACACACCTTGGGAGGGGAAAAGTAACTTAAAGTACTCACAAGCCACCCATTCCAACTCATTATCTTCTTCTACCACCATCCTACTACTATCCTCCAACCTATGGATGCGATTCATCTGTCATCTTTACGAAGCAAATCGATGAAAAAATGTTGTATTCTTGTTTCCATATTTCAACCAACTTGCCATCTTCATGAAGACCTATTGAGGCCAGAAGTAGTCTCAACCAAAACAAAGCAATGATCAAAGAACGTGTGTGACAGAGGGGATACTTTATATTGTAGGAACATTTGACACCACGATCCAAAACAATTACTATGTGGCATAATTTATAAACTACCATTTGTCACGATAATAATTTGTCTACTGTAATTGTTGACTATATTTAAAAATTTTAGCTTAAGATAAAATTCTTATAAAAATATAGCAATAAATTTGAAATAAAAAACTCCATATATTTTGTTAATATTTCCAGCATTCTCATTGTATGATAGAAAATATTATATTATATTTGGTATAAAAATTGTTTAGGGAATAAAAAATTTCATTTGTTTTAGATCATTAATTAATTTTAAAAAAAATTATAAAATATTATAATATTAATACACATAAATAATTTGTGCATCACGTGATTCCAAACTAATTATATATTGGTTTATTGCATTTTATAATATTATATTTCAGAACTTTTTTTTTTGCTATTTTCATGTCCGTTTTACGGTTTATGTTTGGGGTGTTAGAATTGGGTGATTAGAATTCTTGTTAAAATAAAATACAGTGGTAAAATAAAATAAAAGTAAAGTCCAAATAAACTAGACTTCTTTTATTTTATTTTATTTTAATTAGAATAAGTCATCTATTTTATTTTAATTAGAATAAGATGTTTTACTTCTATTAGTTGTTGATTGGAATAAGGTTTTTCAACCTCTAAATAGACGTAGTCATCTCCTCTTGTATTCATTCAATTTTCGACATTAGTGAATCTTCTTCTTCTCTGCCCGTGATTTTTCCCGAAAGGGTTTCCACGTAAAATCTGGGTGTTTTTTCTTTACGTTTTCTTTGCGATATTTCTTCATTGTCGACATTTAATTTTATCAAATTGGTATTGGAGCTTTTTCGGGTTACTAGTCTCGATCATGATAATGGCGACATTGAAGTATGATATTTCGCTATTGGATCGTAACACCAGATTCGCGTTGTGGCAGGTAAAGATGCAAGCAATTCTTGGGCAGATGGATTTGGGGGATGCCCAATTAGGGTTAGATAAGATGCCTTTGAATTTGACAGATAAAGAGAAGAAGCGTAAAGATCGGAAGGCTTTGACGCAATTACTGCTGCATCTGTCGAATGAAATTCTACAAGATGTGTTAAAGGAGAAGACTACTGCTGCATTATGGGCAAAATTACAGTAGTTATGTATGTCGAAAACCCTAACCAGTAAATTGCATATGAAGCAGCGTTTGTATTCTCATCGTTTGGAAGAAGGTGCATCTGTGCACGAACACTTAAATGTCTTTAAAGAAATTGTCTCAGATTTGGAAGCCATGAAGGTTCAGTATGATAAAGAGAATTTAGGGTTAATTCTCCTTTGTTCGTTGTCATCGTCGTATTCAACCTTCAGAGATACAATTTTGTATAACTGTGAATCTCTCACAGTTGATGAAGTCTATGTTTCCTTAGCCTCGTATGACAAGATGAAGCATCTTGTGGCTGGATCTGACTCTCAAAGAGAGGGTCTCATTGTTCGTGGAAGACAAGAATAAAACAGTGATAATAATCGTGGGAGGACACAGGAACGAAATCCCCGCAGTAAATCTAAAGGTAGATCAAGATCTTCAAACAGAGATAAAACTTGTAACTTCTGTAAGAAAAAAGGGCACATTAAGAAAGAGTGCTACAAGTTACAAAATAAGAACAAAAGGGAGGCAGAGAATCAAAAGGGAAAACAACCAGAACAATCCAGTGAAGCTAATGTAGTAGAAGACTACAGTGATGGTGAACTCCTACTTGCTTTTGTTGACAATTCTAAAGTGAGCGAGGAGTAGATCCTCGATTCTGGTTGCACCTTCCATATGATTCCCAATCGGGATTGGTTTACAACATATGAAGCTGTGTTTGTAGGTGTTGTTTTGATGGGAAATAATGCTTCATGTAAAATCGCAGGTGTTGGCATAATAAAAATAAAGATGTTTGATGGGGTCGTTAGAACTCTTAGTGGCGTGCAACATGTTCCATAATTGAAAAGGAATTTGATTTCGTTGAGTAATCTTGATTTAAAAGGACACAAGTACACAGCTAAAATTGGGGTTCTAAAGATTAGCAAGGGTTCTCTCGTTGTGATGAAAGGGCAGAGAAAGACTTCCAAACTATATGTTTTACAAGGTTCAACTATTTCTGGTGATGTTACAATCGCTTCCTCTTCCTTGTTAGATGATGATATTACTAGACTTTGGCATATACGTCTAGGGCATATGAGTGAGAATGGCATGGCAAAATTGAGTAAAAGAGGACTTCTTGATGGGCAAGGCATTAGCAAACTGAAGTTCTGTGAACATTGCGTTTTTGGGAAGCAAAAGAGAGTTCGATTCACCAGAGGAATCCATAACACGAAGGGAACATTGGATTATATTCATTCTGATCTTTGGGGACCATCTAGAGTGCCTTCGAGATGTGGAGCTAAGTATATGCTAACTCTTATTGATGATTTTTCCAGAAAAGTTTGGGCATTCTTTCTGAAGCAGAAAAGCCATGTGTTTTCCGCATTCAAGTATTGGAAAATTATGGTTGAAAAACAGACAAGAAAACAAATAAAACACCTTCACACAGATAATGGCTTGGAGTTCTGTTCTGATGAGTTTAATGAATTGTGCAAATCAGAAGGGATCATGAGACATTTGACAGTTCGTCATACTCCACAGCAAAACGGCGTTACAGAACGAATGAATAGAACAATCATGGAGAAGGTTAGATGTATGTTGTCGAATGCTAATTTACCTAAGTCATTTTGGGCTGAAGCAGCCTCTACTGCATGTTTTTTTATCAACCGATCTTCATCCATTGCCATTGAGAAAAAGACTCCACAAGAGATATAGTTTGGTAAGCTTGTTGATTATTCTGATATAAAAAAATTTGGGTGTCCTGCTTATGCTCATGTTGATAATGGAAAATTGGAACCAAGATTTATTAAATGTGTTTTTCTTGATTTTAAAGCTGGTGTAAAAGGGTATAAGTTATAGTGTCCTAAAAATAGAAAAGTTTTGATTAGCAGAGATGTTGTTTTTGATGAAACTGCTATGTTACCTAACTTATCTCTTAAAGACTCTTCCAATGAAGAACAACAAAAGCAGGTGGAGTTTCAGATTGATTCAGTATCTACAATAGAATCAACTTCTCAAGTTAGTACAGAAGTTCAAAATAGAGTCACTTCATCACCACAATATTATATTGCCAAAAATAGACCTAGAAGAGAAATTAAACCCCCGAATAGGTACGCTAAGGCTGATTTAGTAGCTTATGCTTTAAACGTGGCTGAAGATATTGATGTTCGGTATCATTTTGTGCGTGATATTATTGCTCGTTGAGATGTTGTTGTGAGCAAAGTTAATACTCATGAAAATCCTGCAAATATGATGACTAAGTCACTTCCCATAAACAAGTTTGAGTATTACTTGGACTTGGTTGGTGTTCATTGTTGAAGAATACCCCTCAAGGGATTTTATGAAAGAGGTGGAGAACTTGTTCATTGAGAGTTCTTGTTCGTAGAGAATTCTTGTCAATGTGGAGATTATTAGAATTGAGTGACTAGAATTCTTGTTAAAATAAAGTACAATGGTAAAATAAAATAAAAGTAAAGTCCAAATAAACTAGACTTCTTTTATTTTAATTAGAATAAGTCATCTATTTTATTTTAATTAGAATAAGATGTTTCAACCTTACTACGTTACTTCTATTAGTTGTTGATTGGAATAAGGTTTTTCAACCTATAAATAGGCGTAGTCATCTCCTCTTGTATTCATTCAATTTTCGACATTAGTGAATCTTCTCCTCTGCCCGTGGTTTTTCCTGAAAGGGTTTTCACGTAAAATCTATGTGTTTTTCTTTACGTTTTCTTTGCAATATTTCTTCATTGTCAACATTTAATTTTATCATGGGGTGTGTGGCTGTCCCTCTCAACAATATCGTCTCCAAGATTCGAACCTAGATCCTTCCCTTAAAAATACAATATGTCTTATTATTGCATCCAACCACTTGTTAGTATATTTCAAAACATTTTTAACATAAGGATCTAGAAAACACATTGTAGATTTTCAAATATACTTTATAATGTTGTTAAAAAATCTAAACCAATAGAATTATTAGCCTTCTATCTTTAAAATGACGATTTAATTTTTTCACATCGACATATAAATTTATCATTGATTGAATGTAGTTGATTAAATTTTTATATAGTATTAACTGTGTGATTAAACAACAACAAAATTTTGAGTTTGAAATAATTAGAGCTACTATTAATTAGACATGTTAATGACAAATAAAGGTGTGTTCAGTTCGTTTATGTTCACAAATAAATTCGTTTATCGGCTCGTTTATGACTCGTTTATTTATTAATAATATTTTATTATAAAAATATTAAAATAATATATGTCTGTATGTATTTATTTATTTAATGTTTATTTGTTTATTATTCATCAACATTGTTCGTAAACATGCTCAATTATATGTTCATAAATATGTTTATTTAATGATTATGATCATGTTCGATTAAGTTAAATGGACATATTCGTGAACATTAAATAAATAAACATAAACATACATAATTTTAAATAAACGAAATGAATAAAAAATTTAAAAATCTAAATAAATACAAACTAAATACGCATAAAATTAAAATAAATAAACGAATATAAACAAAATTTTATTCATTCAAGTTTAACTCATTTATCACCTTACTTCGAAGTTCCTGTCAAGTCGTACAGGCAAAAACACAAACATCCAAAATCTTTTTGTAATAAATTAATTAAAAAATTAAACCCAAATCTCTTCTCAAATCCGAAACCGACGCCCGGTTCCATAAATAGCAATATGGTTGAATTAGATGGGTAAATGAGTCATTTAGCTTGCTGCCGACATAACCTTGGCAGCAGCAGAATTTGCACGGGTGCCATATATATCGAGATCAAAATGATTAAAATAAAAATTTCTTTTTGGACAATGATTAAAATAATTCATAAATATTATCTTCTTGACTTGGAAAGTCTCAATTTTGCTTTTTTCTATGCCTTTGAGAAATTTATATTCTTGCTAACAATAATTGTTATGAAAGCATTGCCCAACTCTCTTTATTTTCCCAAAATCCGTCTACTTCCATAAAGATTTATCCTTTCAAAAATGAAGGTGTGGACTGCGGTGTTGGTTGTATCATGGGCTTTCTGGATATCCATAGCTGAACCATCGTGTTGCACTGCTGTAACACAAAATGAGCACAAGCTCAAGATTTACACAGTCAGATTCACCACTGAAAGAGCCACCAGTAACTCTTATCTGATGTTTATGAAGGATCTGTACAATGCATTGACAGTGAGTGCAGACAGAAGCGGAGACATACCGATATTGCCTCCCCGATCTGCACAGCCTACTGATCCTAACCAATATGTTCTGGTAGAGCTCTCAAATGGTTACCAAACTGTCACATTAGCCTTGAATGTCAGTAATGTGTATATCTTGGGTTATCGTGCAAGTGCGGGCTCCTATTTCTTTAGCGATGTCCCAGACGATGTACGTAATGCTTTGTTCCCAGGCAGTACGGGCCTTTCATTTACAGGCAGATATGGGGCACTTGAGGGTGCTGCGGGAGTAGAACATGACAGAAGGGAAATCCCTCTGGGAATGGATGCACTGCGCCAACATATTGATAACCTGGATCGCATCAACCCTAATACTAACCGTGCCCCAATCGCAAGAGCCCTCATAGTTTGCATCCAGATGGTTTCCGAAGCTGTGCGAATGAGAAACATCCAGCAACAAATACTTGCAGTTGCAGATCCTCATGCGGATGGAACTTATGGAACGTTTAATCCAGATGGCTTAATGATGGAGTACGAAACCAGCTGGGAGGACATTTCCTCCGCCATTCAATCTGCAACAGATGGAATCTTCGCAAGCGTAGTTCGTTTAGTATATGATGCTCACGAATTGGTTTTAAGCACCGTGAGGCAAGTTCTTTTCATCATTGCATTAATGCCAATGGAATGTAGGCCAAGAGCTAATTTGCAGCTTTTGCGCATGCCAACCTCAACTTCTTCTTTGAGATCTAGTGGCTTGGTAGATAACAGTGACACTTGTGAAAGAGTGTTAGCACCAACCTCACATATTACTGGACAAAATGGTTTCTGCGTTGATGTATACCAGGGGAGCTACCACGATGGAAACAAAGTAATTTTATGGGAATGTGGACAGAACCAAGCCAATCAATTGTGGACATTAACATCAAATGATAACACAATTCGATCCGGCGGAAAATGCTTAACCACTTATGGATACAGCTCCCAAAATTATGTGATGATATACGATTGTGAGACGGCTGTTCCTGATGCCACCAAATGGGAAATCCGCAGTGATGGAACCATAAGAAATCCCAGATCTGGGTTAGTTTTGACGGCAAGTAGAGATAGTTCAGGTACGTTTAATTTGGTTGTGGATTATAAGTTTGATTATTCTAGGCAAGTTTTCTATGCCAGCAACAATACGAAGCCAGCAGTGACAACCATCGTCGGTTACAAAGGCATGTGCTTGCTAGCAAGTGGAAGTCGGGTGTGGCTGGAAGACTGCGTGAGAAACGATGCTGAACAACAATGGGCGATATATCCAGATGGGACCATCAGGCCTCAAAAGAATAGAAACGGGTGCCTCAAGTATGGAAATGATTTTAGTGGTTTAGTCAACGTGGCTACTTGTGATGGTTTTGTTGAGGAACTATGGGTATTTCGAAATGATGGAACCATTTTGCATAAGATGACTGAGATGGTAATGGATGTGCATGATCCTACTGCAACCCTTCTTGAGGTCTCGGTCAATCGTTACAACAATCAACAGTTTAGCCACATTTGGTTTCAGGTGCAACAATGAAAACAAGAAAAGCATATGCTGGTGTCTTTCCATGTATTGAGTGAATGAATGAATGCTGGGATGATCATGTACCCAACACCATTTGCTAATAAACACTTTTTATCTTCTTCAAATAACTAGTCCACTCTAATCTAACATAACATTAAAGATTGCTATTCCTGACCTGATAAACGGTCTAGTTTATTGCAACATCAACCTTGAGGGTGCTCAATCATTGTCACATCAAAGGTAGCAAGGCAATAGGAACACAATAAATTAAAAATAAAAAATCAATAGGATTGTTTTTCCCATGGCTATTTAGCTAATAGCCTTTATCATTAATGCCAATCTCAAGAAGGGTCCTCAATGCTTGTTTTTTGATTACTTTGCCATAAAACCCTCTTCCCAACTTCATTGCTCTCTCAAATTCCACCACACCACCACTCTTCTTCAGTCCTTCTACAACAACCTTCAACAGTCTCTCATCACTTCCCATCACTTCTACCACACTATCCACAACAGCCTCCATTGCCGGAATCCGCCTGCCCCACCGTTTCATTGACCTGTCTGAACCATATACCTCGGCATACGCAGCCCAAAATGAGGCCCTCAAGTAGCCCTTCCCTTTTCCCCTCACTGCCCATCTCTTCATACCTTCCTCCAACCTATAAACTGCACCACCTACATCTACCCCTTTCTCAAGGCCTATCTCAATCTCCCTCAATTCTTGCTTGGAACAAATAGCTTCCTCGAACTTGCATCGGCTACATCTGCAGTTAAAACCCCATGATGACGACATTTCCACACGCTTTTCCAATGGAGAAAGTGCATCAAAATACATGAAAGTGATCTCTTCACCAGCCTTGACATCCCTAGAAGCATGAACAATAACATAGTCCCCTACATGCAAACGTCTTGCATTTGGATTGCATGAATGATTGATGAAGGAAGCTAGTATCCATAACCCAACACCGTAAAAATCACTGTTTTTCCCCAACACTTTAGCAGAAACCGCCTCTTCCACAAGAGAATTGACATCCAATATGCTTAATATCTTATCCATATCAAGCTTCTGATCATTTAAACATCCATTTTCCTCAATCTCAGGCCTGAAGATACTCATATCAGGAACTTCAAGCCCCGCTTCATTTTCACCTGTGGATAGCATATCAATCAGAAGTTGTGTTCTTTGGCATCTAGTGACAGCTTCCTCAACTTTATCTATAAAATTCTTCCACATAACAAGCTGTGCATTTTCAGCTGAATCCTGACCACCCAGTATACCCCTTTCAATTGCAATCGCCTTAGTGACCAAAACCAAAGTCCCAGCATCAATATTCTTTGTTGCAAACAAGCCACGCCCACTAATCTCAGACCTGTTAACCTTCACTGGACCGATATATTCAGCAAGTTCTAGAGGTTTTCCTGGGAACCCATTAAGGACCCAGTCAGAAAGATCGAAACTTCCGGTCCTAGATTGAAACTCAAGCCTTTTACATGTGTCTAAATACCCATTAACAATATCGAGATTCCCATTACCCTGAGGATCAAAGAGGGCTGCTTTGAAGCAGTCCAAAGCATTGAAATATCTGTTCAAACAAAGCAAGATCTTACCTTTGCAAAGCAATGTCTTGAAATGGGTAGCTTCGATTTGAAGAGCTTGGTCGCAGTCATTAAGAGCTAGGGTGAAATGTTGGAGCTTTGACCTTGCCTCAGCTCGGTTGGAGAAGGCAACACAGAGGGATTTGTGGAGCTTGGAGAGATGATCAGGGTCAGAATGTTGATGGGTGTTTGAAATTTGGGATTGGCAAAGGTCGATTAACTCTGAGTAAAGTTGAATGGAATCTCGCCATTCTTCTCTGAGGAGAAGCTCAGTGGCTTTTGATCTGAGCTGCTGCATTTGCTCTTCAGCGCCGGACATGGCTATACTCCCTTTTGATTTTTGTTTTGTTTTTTTTTTTTTGGCTTCTGCTTGGTTTTAAATTTTGAGGGTTATGAATTATGTAACGGTCATATCATTTTGGGCTTCTATTTTTTCTTTATTTTGAACTTTTCTATAACGGATCTTCTTCTTTGACAACAGCAACGGCTATATCAGTGAAATTTTTGGTCAATGCAACATACTAAAACATGAGTTGATTTTCGTATGTTGATATGATAATCAAGATGTTCACCGTCCCAGAAAATATGAATTCATTGACACCGACTAAGACATGTAATTAATTTGAATCGAATCGATTTAAATTTAAAATTTTCTAAATATATTTTATTTAAATCATTTTGAATTAAAAATTAAGTTTTAAGTTAAATTTGAATTCGAATCATTCAAATTTTTTAATTAATTTTTTCAAATCTATTCACTTCGAGTTTTAAATTATTTTGAATATATATCGATTCAATTCATTTTTTAATCCCACTATCCATAAATAAAGACGGTGATTTTGTGAGTTAAACTTTGGAAGGTCATTGTACAAGGCTTATGGTTTAATTGATTTTTTTTTTTTATCTAAGTTTATGGCAGTAAACTTGCATTAAAAATGAAAAGTTAATGTGCAATAACAACATTCAAATCTCAAAAAATTTGCATAATAGGGGTGCTTATTTACATTATAACAAAGTTTACTTCAATTGGGAGTCAACACACATGAGCCTCAGCCTCAAAAATTCCTCAAAACACAATAGTTTGTATCCCTCAGCCAACCAGGGTTCCAATCTTGAGAGTTCAACCATGAAAGCCCGGTAGCTTTAGTACCATCCAGACAGTATCATCAACATAGAGATATGTCCAATCTTGAGCAGAATCCCAAGTTACATCCACCTTTACTTGCATAAATCTTGTCAGAACTCGGAAGTATGGTGATTCTAGAGAAGGGCCAGCTTTAACAGAATCATACTGGCTAATAAAGCGAAATGGCGTCAACCATTCGTGGCAATTATGAAACAATGATCCTATGGAAATTTTCATGTTCACCTGTCAGGCCAACAGGAAAGTAAGACAGCCCCATAAATTTTAGTAAAGATACAAATCCAAAAAGCATCTCATAAGTATTGAATACAATTCTAAAAGGGGATTGTATCCTTCAATTTCTAAGAGTCTCCTTCCGGTGCTACCTGTTAAATGCTTTATAATTGACGGCCGATTATTATATCAGCTAATTATTACTTCTTCAAAAAGTACATTCCATCTCGGAGCTCTAATTTCTCTTCAGAAACTAGACCTGATAAGAAGCTTTGAAGCTGTTGGAGTGATTTATCATATGGAGGGTCGGCTACACAAAACATCTGAAAGCAACATGTTGTCTTAGGTTAGCAGTTATGTGACTCTTACTCAATTTAAAGAGTGGGGGGCATCTCAAAACGTCCTACCTTTAGAGTATTATGAATTCGATCTAATGCCATGCTGCCAAAATTTGTGAGCATACCCAAGATGAATTTCTGCAATGACCCAAATTCTGGTTAGAGAGCTTCACCAAGTAAAATGGCATATGGAGAACTTTTCACATGCATCACATACCTCATATACAGTCATTTCTTTATGTAGTTGATCCTCAACAGAAGCTATAGATCTCTCTGCCTCCTCGTCACCAGCTAGAAGCTCCTCACAGTTTCCAGTATTACCACTGTTTTTGCCAGCTTCAATCATGCCTTCCACTAGGGTAAATACATGGTCGCTAGGATCTGTTCCTAGTGATTCAGTAAGAATACCCTGGATAGAAGATTTAGTGAGGATAATAACTTTGTTGATGGACTGCATTTTCCAATGATTCCCGTATTGATTACCAAACAATGCCAAATTTCTACCTACTAGAAACTTTTAGCTACTACTTGAGAGAGAAAATAACAAGAACTTTGTACCAACAACAAATCAAAACAATGCAGAATATGTACTTTCAACTTGAGAACTAATAACTAAAAAGCTAGCAACTGAGAAGGAAGATTTGCATCAACTTCCCAATAACGTTCCAAACCACAACTACTTCCCAATAATGTTCCAAACCACAACTACAGATGGAAATTTACCGTTTTACTTGTATCTTGAGAGGCAAATACATTTTTGCATTACAATAGGATAACACATTGGAGATCAAGGGGGTGCCTCAAGCTATTACGTGGCCAAAAGGAAATTTCATAATTTTGAACAGGGGACTATTTTTTTTATATGGAAGAACATGAATTAGTTATACATACCTTACTTATCCAAAAGCTTATCCTCCTGTTGAGCACATCAACAGGGATCCCAGTAGCAGCAGCAAGATTCTTAGAGGTCCAACTGAAAGTGGAAAACAGACATACCATTTTCATATGAACAATAAGATGGAAAGTGGTCGTGATTGTTTAAAGTACCTCGTTTGGTCTTGAAATTGCATTATAATTGCTGAATGCACAGGAGCAACTGTAAATTGCATTGCCTTATCCTCAAATTGCAACTCCAACTACAACAGTTTCATTAATTAAAAGCATAAATGTTAGTTATGTGATACTGGTAATGCAATAAGAATAATTGATACTAAAAAGGGCATTCATTGGCATTCACAAATTACACTTTGAAAGACCTAACCTTGACTGTTCCAAGATTTTTCTTCCAATGTAGCTTTCGAGGAGTCTTGATTTGATGAAACCTTCTTGCATAATCAGAGAGCAGCTGATCAACAGCTTCAGGAATGATAAGCGCCTCATCCTGAAAATTTCCAGAACATTTATGAAAAAGTGACCACGATAATGAGAAACACTAGATTACTTTAAAAAAATAAGGATTTTGATCAGTAACATAAGCAAGGGCAACAAAGAAACTACAAGTTTGTTGGACACCAACATATTCTATATCTGCTCTGCCTACTTTGGACAAACACTGTCCTGAACAAGTTTCTCTTGCATATTTTATACAAAATCATTTATTTTCCCTTTCAGGTAGACTGTCAAGTTATGTACTCTTCATAGACGTGGTCCATATGAAAATCAAAAGTGAAATGAAAAAGAAAAGAGAGAAAGATATGAAACTAAAGGTGGCATTATAAATTACATGCTAAGAAAATATATTGAAGTTATTCAATTCTCTCAATTTCTTTTGGTATAATTGATTCCCTCAGCTTGTTTGATTGGTGGCTCTTCTTTACACATTTTGCTTTTCTCGATAGAAAGTGAAAATAAAATAAATTTGAATTGAATTTGAATATAATGTACCAATAGAAAAAGGTAAAGGCATCAATCAAACGGATCCCTAACTATCATGTATTAGTTCCTCCTCTGATCAAATAATTTCTTTGCCAAAAAGGCACTTTGCTTTGGTAAAAAATAAACCTAAAGCCGAAAGGAGAAAGAGGAATGGGGAAAAAGAATATCTAAAATGTTATTTTGAGATGTTTTAAACCTCTTCCTATCATTAACAACAACGAAAAAGGTAAGTTTTAATAATTTAACATAGAAAAAACGATATCAGTGAGACGCATGCCTGAATTGGAGGCCAGAAATTTGAAGATATGATTGTAGCATCAAGATTATCCAACGAAATCCCAGTCTCTGCTGCCTCTGGATCATGGAGTTCCAACAAATATTAAACAGATTAGGTTAGAAGAAGGTAGAATTAGATCCAGCTATCCATATATAAAAGTTATACAAATCCAGGGAATACCTATTTGAGATGTTTTACTAATGGTTGCTTTAATGTTGGTATTTGTCCTCTTGGAATCAATCAAATCATTAAGCATTATTTCACACTTCTGCATGCTACTCTCTCCAAAATGTATCTGGAAAAAACAAGAATATACAAACGAGCAAGTAAGTTTCAGAAGAGATACTGAAGGGAGGAAAAAAGAACAGAGCGAGTTTAATAACAAAATACAGGCAACATACCTTGAGGAGTTCTAAAGTCCGTATCTCTGAGTCAATGTCATAATCTGACTTGTTCAGAAGTTTTTCAGCAAGCATAACACGATATTCATTAACAAGTTGGTCCTTCGAACCAATTATGCCAACAATCATTCCAAGTATATCAACCTTCCTTCTATTTCTGCTACCTTTTAAAGGGTCAGCCTCAACAGGGTCGGGCTCCCAGCTGAGCAAGAAATAACTCACAGAGATGCAGGTCAATATGACAATTTTGATTGCGTAGCTTATATACATGTAAACTACCATTGTCAATAACAGCTATAGCAGTATACATACCGTTGTGCATCCACCCAAGCCTGTTTGTCATCTGTATTAAAGTCATCGTCAATTGCGACATTTTCTTGATTTTCTTCATCTCTATTTAATTCCTCAAGAAGGCTATCCCCACTGTTTCCAGATCCATTTGGATTACCACTACTGCCATCTGTAAGCATGGTCACAATGCACTTTATGGTGTCTTTTCTTCCCCTCAAGTAGTCCCTTATTGGTTCACCAACAGCTTCAAGAAAAACACCAGCTGGATCTATGGTCCTGAGTGCTTTAATTGTTGAAACATATTGATGCAATATGTCATTGGTTGAGGCACCCGCAGTAAGTAAGCGGTATCTTAGTGCAGAAATAAAGGATTCAACCAGCTTAGAATGCTGTCCAGTATATTCGAGACACTGTTTTAAGTCTTCAATTGCGGGAGAACTGTAGTAGTCAGAAAGAATTTAAACGATGAGGAATTTCAATGAATAGTTTCTATTGCACCACCTACTTCCATTCAAGCAATGAACACATGCATACACAAACAAATAAAAAATAAAAAAGCAGTACTATAGAATATAATTAAGTCCCATCTGTCTTCTTTTGCCCAAACTCAAAGAGAGGAGGAAGGCTGGGGGATGATAACTTTCTCGGAAAGAGAATTCTTCAATCTCACAAAGGTTCACCTAAAAGGAAGAGAGAGAGAGAGAGATGCAGGAATAATGAAATTCTTGAATGGGAAAAGAGTTACCTCTCAGGGTAGTCAACAATAATCTCAAATAGTTTGGCTATCCTTAAATCTTGCAATGTTTCATAAGCAAAATACTCTAGCCGCAATTTCCATCTAATGAGTCCTTCTGATAGAATATTTTTTCCAGAATAGCATGAAGATGGTTGTGAAGCCAGAGGTGATTTGATACCAGATGGATGTTGGTCAAAACTAATAGAATCACCAAGATAAGCAAGCAATGCGTCTAAGAATTGCAGAGGAACAACCTGTACAATATTCTCCAAATGTAAGGAACAAGCTCTCAAGAAACTTAACCATAGGGAAAAATAACAGCAAGTTCATAAAACCTGAAATAACATGAAACCTGGAAAGAGATACTTTAATATTTTACCAAAATTACCAGCAAGATTAGCAAGACATCCATGAATTATTTCTTAAAGCGGTTTTCAATGAAAAGGAAAAATGTAAAGGATTTACAAACACCAAAACCAACCTGTATCCAACCCTTAATGGAAGCCAAAACAGAATTCCGGTAATCATCACCAGCCAGATTATGTACTTTAGCCTGTATGCAAACCAGGAAAGAATGTTGCTAAAATAAGGTAAATTTATTAAGCCTAAAACATGATAAACAATGTAAGCCAGAGGTAATATTTTCTAAAGGAGAATCATTAAAGAAAACAATAAGAACAAAGTCCAATACAACATTGAATAGAAAAATGATCAGATAACTATGTTGAGTTCAATTAGATAAAGTGTGCATACATATTTTATGATAAATAACAAGCCCACCTTCAGAAGCATGAAGATAGCAGAAGCATAGGCATCTTCAGTCATGGATGTGAAACCAAGATTTCTAAGATCACGGACAACCTTCCCAATGTTCCTCACCAACTTACTGTTCTCTGAAAACTTGTCTTGGGAACAGCACTCATCAATATCCATTTCACCAGTTCTATACTTGTTCTTTTCATCCAAATCCATCTCATCTCTATCTCGATGCTCATTTTCCTCATTTAATTCTCCATCCATTATGGTACTTAACTCCTCAAGCCTTCCCTTGAAATAAAAGTGAAGCACCTCTAACAACATCAATGAAATTATCAGCTAATACTCAAATAATAAAACCCCAGTTATGCACAAAGAAAGAACTGACCTTTTTTTCACTAAAAAGCCAGTAACTTATTACCGGGAAAATGTCGAGGTAGGTTGGCCATAAGAATGGAAGAAACAATTAATTGATACTTTGAGAAAAGATAGACTTTTCCCACATCAAAGTCGGGCTTTCCATCAGTCAAATTATCCATACAGGACTGTATGGCATGAACTAACGTTAACAAGCATTTCTCTTGATTTTCTTTTTCTAAACAAATCTCCTCCAAAGCATTACAAAGCACTCTTTGAATCTCATCCTCATCAATCTTCTCTAAATCTTCTTCAATTTTGCTATAATCCTCAAAATGGCGCCAAAATCTCGACGCCCCATTTTTCTCAAATGCTTCCTATAATGTAAAAAAATAAATGAAATAAAGAAAATTTAATTTCTAAAGAGACTTCAATGGCTTAACCGATTATTACCTCGAGTAATCTAAGGAAGTAGTCCCGAGAGAGAATATGGAGGCCGTGTTTGCAGAGAGTGTGAACATGAGAAACGAAGGCATGTTCGAGAGAGAGATCGCCGGAGCTTTTGAGTAGAGAATTAGCGGCGGCGCAGAAACCGTCATAGCTTTGGAGGATTTCTTGGACGGTGTCGCTGTCGAGACTCGTCAAAATCCCTAGATTGCACACTGGAGAAGAAGTTAATGACTCCATTGACAAGAAAATAACACAAATCCTCCCCTTGCTTTGAAAACCCCTAACTTAGGCCACACTACTTCAGCTTAGAATCGAACTGTGGAATTTTTTAGATTTCTTCTTTACCGCCACTGGCCACTGCCATGATTCGCTTTTGCTCCATTTCCACCAAAACGACGCATGCCATTTTTTGGTCTATTTTTAATTTTAGTCCCTCCATGACGTTATTGTTTTTCTGACAACTTTCTTATAGTCAAGGCGGAACATGGTTAGTACCAGGATTCCTAAAATTAGACCTCTTAAAGTTTTAAAAATTTGGATTAGGCCTCTTTAAAAATTTTAAAACTTTTATTAGTCCCTCAAATTTTTTTAAATTTTATTAGATTTTTCAAAAAATTTTAAAATTCTAATTAAGCCTTTAATTTGTTAAAATTTTTAATTAAAACCTAAAATCTTTTTGAAAATTAATTTAAATTCTCTTAAAACTTAATGGTAAAATCTTTCACTGTTCAAATAACTTTCAAATTTGGGGCATTTTTTTAGCGGCAGTAATTAATTATAGAAGTAGACGTGAGATTAGGTCAAATTAAAATTAAGGACGAAATATAAATTTTATTATGATAGAGGGACTAAAACCAGAATAACATTTTTCAAATTTTATTTGTTTCTCTTGGACGCGCTGCTCAAAGCTTAGGTCTCTCTCAAGTCTCAAAGATCAAATGAAGGCAAATGTCCATGGACATGACGAAACCCGAACCCGAACCCGAACCGGAATTAAGATCTTGTTGACGTCACTATCGGCTATGGTGGCGGAAACTTCCACCTTTCCCATAGACTTAACCAAGACAAGGCTCCAGCTTCACAGCGAGTCTCAACCTCTGTCCTCCTCCACGCGCCGTCCCACCAATTCGTTCCGTATCGCCGCCGGTATCGTCCGTGACCAAGGCGTTTCGGGGCTGTATAAAGGTCTGTCCCCGGCTATTATTAGGCATCTGTTCTACACTCCCATTCGGATCGTCGGTTACGAGAATTTAAGGAATTTGGTGAGCGCCGATGGCTCTCTTTCTCTGTCTTCTAAAGCGCTCGTAGGTGGCATTTCCGGCGCTATTGCTCAGGTTTGCCTTTAAATACTGAATCAAAATCATGGAGATTAATTTGCTTTCTTGAAATTGCAAAAAAAAAGAATTGGGATTATTACTTTTTCTTAAAATGTTGTATGATTGAATTGGGATTTTTACTTTCTTAAATATGTAAAAGGTTCCAGTAGCTCTGTTATGCCGAAATTTTAGGTTTAATTCCACTACTTATAATAAATCGATGACATGAAATTTTTTTTCTGATATTTGATCTCACCGTTATGGTCACTTGAAAATTCAGTCGATTATATTCAACCAGAAATAAAATTATATTTCATCACTTCAACGATAGCAATTAACAGTGTTAGCAATCCAGCTATTGCTTATGCACTTACATTTTTGACAAGATTGATTTGGAATGTAATAGTATTAATAGTACAGTTTGTGGCAAGTCCAGCTGATCTTGTTAAGGTGAGGATGCAAGCGGATGGCCGTTTGATAAACAAGGGTCTTCAACCTCGATACAAAGGACCCTTTGATGCTTTTAACAAAATTGTAGCCATGGAAGGTCTTGGAGGTCTTTGGAAAGGGGTTTTGCCAAATGTTCAGAGGGCGTTCTTAGTGAATATGGGTGAACTAGCCTGTTATGATCATGCAAAACGTTTTGTTATAAATAATCAGATATCTGATGATAACATCTATGCACACACATTGGCATCGATCATGTCAGGTCTCTCTGCTACAATGCTGAGTTGTCCAGCGGATGTTGTGAAGACAAGAATGATGAATCAAGCGGCTAGTATGGAAGGGAATGCTTTGTACAAGAGCTCGTATGATTGTTTGGTGAAGACGGTGAAAATCGAAGGTTTAACAGCATTGTGGAAAGGTTTCTTTCCTACATGGGCAAGGCTTGGTCCTTGGCAGTTCTTTTTCTGGGTATCTTACGAGAAGTTCCGACAAATTTCAGGGCTTTCTTCCTTCTGACCAATGGACCTGATCAGGCTTCAGATGCCAACATACGTACATGATAGTTTCAGATGCTATTACCGGTTTCTCGTACCAGGGGCAAGAATATTAATACAAGCATTGGGAAGAAGATGTTCTGCTTTGATGGTCTGCTTCCTATGTAGTTTTTTTAATGGCATTTTTCCCATTTAAGGTTAACTTGATAGTAGAATTCACATGAGACAGTTCTGGTTCTTAACTTTACGATGTAATTCTTCCCTCATTCTCCCCAATCTCTCTTTCTTCTTGTCCTTATCCATGGCTTGAATGCCATTGTGAAGCAAGTGGCCAATTTCACCAATTTAGCTTCTCCAGAGAAAGGTTTATCAAATTTTAGGTGATACACATTGGGCTAAGGGATAAATTGTTGTAAAATTCACTAATGAATGCTTCAACATGTAAAGGCGACTGGTTTTGAGAAATTTGGATTCTGGACAATTTTTGGGTAGATTAAGGTTTCTTCGAAAATTGGGTTTTAGATAAAATAAAATACAATTTCCTTTTCTAATTAAAAGTAGTTTTATTTATCTTATATAAATTCAATGTTATAATTTTTTAGTTTAAATAAATACATGCATCATTAAAAATGTCACATCAGTAGCTTTTTCAAACACAACAAATGTATTTTACCTCTGCATTACTAATGCTTAGGAATCTTCAATCGATTAATCGATCTGAATTATTATTAATCGAATTAATTTATTTTTTTAAATAGTTAATCGAATCGAAATTTTTTCAAAAAAATTAATCGAACTGAATTTTTTCTGTTAATTCGGTTAGTTAATTGAATTAACCGAACTTTATATGTTTTTTAATTTTTGGTTAAAACAAGTATAAAACATATAAAAAATTAATTGAATTAACTCATCGAATTAATCGACCAATTAATTTATACTTCCAAAAATTAACCGAACTGACCAACCCCCCGATCGAATACTTATTTATTTTAATATTATTTATTAAGTTCGGTTAATTTAATTAACCGACCGATTTCTAACCGAATTAACCATTAACCGAACTTTCAAAAATCATTAACCGACCCGGACCGAATTAATTCGATTTTATCCGAAATTTGCACACCTCTACTAATGCCTAACTAAGCCCCTATTTGAATAAATTCAAAAATATTAGACCTTTATTTTAACGTTTTGAAACGTTTGATTTTTATTCAAGCAACTCTGAAAAGGTTAGACATTTATATGAACATTTAATCTAATAAGTCTCAACCAATAGTAATTCCTTGAAAAATTTTAGGTGAGATTTATTTCTTAGGTGAGAAATTAGGTTATTGTAAAAATATTTGATGGGAATCGACTCATATAAACAACAAGATAATAAAAGCGAAGAAGAAAAAATATAAATATTTTACATGAAAAACTCTCAATAAGGAAAAATCATGGACAAAAAAGGTTTTGGCTTTTCACTAAATTAATAAATAAATGAAAGTATAATATGGAAAATATTAGCTTAAATGTACCTGACCTAAAACCCCAAATACAAAGCTCAAAATCTCAAAAAAACAAATAGATAAACAAAACCCTAAATCTTATAGGACACTCACAAAAAAGGTATAAAATATTCTCCATAACTAACACGAAACTTTCATCAAAACTCATGCGATTACATCTTGTCACCATAAAGAAAAACCCTTTTTCATCTCAAAACACGGATACAATGTCCTTTTAAAAATATATTTGGAATAATCAAAGTTTAACTGGAAAATAATAGCAGAGTTTAACGGGAAAGAAATACGAGGCACACCCACGTAATATTATTGCTTATAATTATAAATTATGTTTAAAAATATTAAAATAATTATGAAGGGATACAATACATCGATGTAAAATTTAAAGGGTTTTACATCTTTCTATAATTTTTTACACGATTAATATTTTAACAATCTAATTATAATATTTCATGCTCAATTCATGTGGATCGTGCATGTCAAGTACGTCATAAATTAAAATTTTTAACTATTCATTTTATGTAAAAAAATTACCGTTTAATATATATTAGTATAAACAATATTTTAAATTGATATGATAGAGATATCAGATTGATTCAAAATTTTATACAAAAGACAAGTACAACATCTTATAAATTCTATTGTTGAATTTTTAAAATATTAATGGTATAAAAAAATTACAAAAAAGCATAAAATTACTTAAACTTTACACGATTGTAAGCCCAATAATTATTATTCATAATAAATTATATTAATTAAAAAAAAAAGCTAAATCCATCTCAATCTCCTCTAAATCAAACTATTATCTTCTTGATAATATTTATGTTGAAAGCCCTTGAGATTTTCTTACTTTGTAGCTTAATTATTAGATTAAAAAAAACTTTCCATCTCTCTCATTTTGATCCTTTACATCAACTTGAGCTTAATTACTTTGTAGCATTACTTTATTTTATATATCACAAAAAGTCAAATAAATTTTAAAAAATTTAAAATTACTATGGAATCATCTACAATTCATAAAATTCATGCTTTATAATAATCATTCAACAAATTATTAACATAATTATTTATGTAACATCATTGTATATTTATATATTGCATATAAAAATAATAATATTTATTCAACATAAAATAAATTGGTGTATGTGTTATTCTAAATGTGTATAACTGAATAAAAAATAAAATTTCATGTATATATTTGAACCACATAAAAAATTTCATGTGTATAATTACATTAAATTAAATTTCATATATCAAATTACACGTTAAGTTAAAGTTCATATATAATTTTGAAATTTATCCAAAAGCATGTTTTTAGAGTAGAAACTAAAGCAATTGAAAAGCAGGAAAGTCTTAATATAAATTCTTTTACATTTTTTTAGGGTTTTTACTTTTATTTTTGGGAAGAAACTTTTGGACCAATCGTAAAGCATAATGTGTTAAGCTAAAGTTATTGTGGGTAAACTCTCGAAAAAGAATTCTCTTAGTTTGGAGTTTTCTGCATATACACGAATGTCAAAAAAAAAAAAAAAAAATTATAATACGAATAAAGTATCTAAACAACAGGATAAACATTCTTTAAACTAGAAAATCAATGATCCCAATAAAAAAATTGTCATTTTCTGAGAATTGAGTTAAAATTCAGTGGAAAAAACAAAAAGCTTCTATTTTTAAAACACAAGCAAGAAACAGCACATCGCTGATGAAAAGTGCTTTCTATACGGGTAAAAAAGCTTATCCAATCAATAAAAAGTTATGTTGAGTAATCGATGATAAAAAAACAAAAAAAACCCAGAAAGATTTGAGTAAAATACCAGTAATAAGGTAATCTTGATTTGAATACCATAAATGGTTGGGTAATCAAAAGGGTTGACTAATCAATGATGAAACAAGGTTTGTTTAGGTGAGATGGTGAAGAATTTTTCAAATGATTGGCTAATCGAAAGAGTTTCTCAGATGGGTAATCGATGAATTTTTCAGATGGAATTGAAAGACTTTCTCACACAAATGATGAAGGATGGAAATGAATTCAACTAATTTAATTGGTTTTACCTGATTTTTACATATCCTCTTATATGAATTCAATTAGTGATTTTAGTGAAAAAGAGGATGATGTTCATCTTAAGAGATTTGAGTTCGAGCACCTGTGTGTAAGGTGTATGTACGCTGTCAAAAGATTAAAATAGTATGAACAAATACTACCATGTAATCACATCAGTAATATTTCAATTCCCTTCAAATAGAAAATTTTTTATTTAAGTTTTTTAAAATTTTAAATTAATAAAAATATAATTACACTTTAATTTTCTAAAAATAATAAAAGTTTAATTTAATACTTTAAAAATTATAAAGATATAAACAATTTTAAAAAATTTAATTATTTATGGTTTTTATTAAGTTTATATAATATATTAATTATTATAAAATATTATCTTTAAAATAAATTTCGATAACCAAATAATTTATGTTGCGTTTGTTTTATTAATAAAAACTTAAAAAAAAGTCGATTGAGTCATAAGCTCGATTGGTATGATTATTGTTTCTAATATAGGAAGATATGGTCTCAATTGCACTGAAGCGCATTATTTTCTTATTTATGTGTTGGGGAGCAAGCCCGTTTTTGACATTTTGGGGGCCTTAGGTAAAAAAATAAAATAGAGTTTTAAGTCCCTTAAAAATTGATAAAAAAAGTTTTGGAACCTTAAAAGCTAAAAATAAATAAAATTTGGGACCCCTTAAAAATTGGTAAAAATATTTTTTGGTTTTTAAAAGTTAAAATTTTTTAAACCCCTTAAAAACTGAAAATTAATATTTTGAATTTCTTTCAACTTTGAACTCCGAAGATTTTTTAAAGATTATTTACCCACTTGTATCACTTCATAAATGGGGATTTTAAGTTTTTTTAGTAAAGAGGGAAGAATGCAAACTAGAGATGAAATTGTTGGGCATGTGAGCTCACAAGTTAAACCAGTTACATCGTCAGATAGGATTGAAAGTAGACTAGAAATAGGGGAAGAAGAGAAATGGAGAGTTTCTTTTTGAAAGAGAGGATCTCAGCTGAGCAATTTTAGATAAAATATTTATTTTAAAAAATATTTAGGAAAATAGATCGATTTTAGATAGAGAAACAGAAAATAAGTCGTGTATGAAGTATTTTTTGCTGAAAACGTTAGATAATTAAATGTTAGTGATTTTATCTTTGAACCTTAAGTTCTGTTCCACTCATACTCGCATTTATATTTGTATTTCATGTTGTTTCAAACTTTGTTTTTTTATTTTTAATTGTTGTTTTTGACACATTAACTTATCCGGTTAGATAGTTAAATAATAGTAATTTCATTTTATAAGTCTCGGGTTTGATTATTCGTCTAAGCACATTGATATTTTTTATTTCATGTTGTTTCAAGTTTTTTTTTTTTAATTTTTAATTAATAACTCTTTTATTTATAAAATCAAATAATTATTGTCAAATATCATTATTTTTAGTAAATATAATTTTTATATGTGTAATATTTATTTTCAATTCATATACTGAGTGTAGTAAATTTTAATATTATATATTTTTGTATGTATATTTGAAATAATTATTTGATTTTATAATATTAAAAATCACTATACGCAAAATATAAGTGGAGAAAATAAATATTTGACATATGAATATTATTTATAAAGAAAAAAATATAATTAATTAATATTTTTAAAAAATAAAATATATTTAATATAATGATAAATATCAATTTTAGTAAAAAAATATTTTTATTATATAAATTCCAATAATTTTTTGATTTATTAAATAAAAAATTTATTAATTAAAAAGATGAATTAAAAATAAAAAAATTTGAAATAATATATTTATTAATTAAAAATATTAATAAAATTTTGAAATAAAATGAAATAAAAAAATACAAATGTGCTTAAAAAAGAATTAGGGATTGAAGTATAAAATCACTATTATTTAATCATCTAACCAAATGAGTTTATGTGTTAAAAACAATAATTAAAAATAAAAGCAAAGGAAAAGATAATTGATGTAATACATCTTCAGATTCAACATAAATCAATTAATAATATTTTCCTCTGATGAATACTGAATTTTCCTTCGATGAGTTTATTGGCGAGGTTGAGGTTGAGGGTGGCGGTGCCCCGGAAGATTGAGCCTCTAAAAAAGTTCGCAACAAGGATCTGGATCTTGATCCAGGTAAGTTGATCTCTAAGAAGGGGGCCCTTGAGCCTGCAATGACTTGGAAGGACAAACTGTTTGGCTTTTCGATGGAATCCAGGAGAGCTACCGAACCTTTTGGGTTGGATTCGGCGCCTGATCTTGAGTTGCTTGAAGGAGATGCCAATCGATCAGAAATCAATGAAGTCCTAACCATTGATTTATATGACAGGATTAATAATCTACTGATCAAAGATATGGCATTGACAATCATCGTTAAATTATTAGGCCGAAGTATCAGATTCATGACCCTACAAAAAGGATTTCAAACCTTCGGAGACCATCGATGCCTTTCCATCTCATGGACATCGAAAATGGTTTTTACCTGGTGAAATTCCAAAGCAAGGACGATTATGAAAATGTCCTTTCACAAGGACCATAGAGGGGGTTCAACACGGCGGAACTGAAAAAGAGTGCTCCAGCGAAGATTCTGTCTCAAAGAAAATAGAGAAGGAAACTACAGGCTACGGGCCCTAGATGATTGTGGAGCGAAAGTCACGACGGAGAAAAGAGGACTTAGTGACGAGATTAACGAGAGCAGGGGTGAGGGTTCCAAATTTAAGGTGTTGTCGACTGGAAATAATGATGAGGGAGGTTTAAATGGAAACTGGAATAAATTAGGTAAGCAGCAGAATGAAGGTGCGCAAGGGAAAAGGAATGGGGATGGGGATTTTCCTTTTACTGAGCAGAAGTCTTTATTTAAGGATATGGGGATTAGCGAAGAGGCCGAAATTCATGTATCTAACAGGAGGCTTTCGTCCCACTTGAATCCAGTTTTGGTGACCTTGTTAAGATGGAGGTCACGGTTAAGGAGGGGGTTTTGGACAAAGACAACCATGGCTTTGACCCAAAGGCTCCTAATCATATTAACAATGGTAATTTTTATGACAAGTTTTTTAATTCCTCTTTTTACTCATGGTAGGAGAAGGAGATCCAATAATGGTCGACGGTTAAAAAATTTGACTAAAGCAATTCACAGATCAAGAAAAAATTTCAAAGCTTCGAGCAGCTCCAGAAATCCTTTGGGTGATTCAGTTAACTCTACGGCATACCTCATCTCCACTGACCTTGTAATTCCTAACGCCAATGAGCCAAAGAACGGGTTGTGAGATTTTCTTTATTTTAATTGGTTTTATATTTTTTTTATGGATTAAATTGCAAGATTATGTCTTGGAACTGTAAGGATTGTGGGGTCCAACTTTCCCCATATTTTCAAAGAATACAATTGGGAATTTAGGCTTGATATTGTAAGTTTATTGGAACCTCGTATTAGTGGCAGTAAAGCTGACGCGGTCATTGCTAAGCTGGGTCTTCCTCATTCTCACCAGGTTGAAGCGGTGGGGTATTTTTTTTTTGGAGGTATTTGGATTGGTTGGAAAGACTCAGTTAAGGTGGAAATTATTCATAACAACCCTCAATTTATTTTGACTCCTTTTTCTGTGTTGGTGGAGGTGAAGGTATGTCAATTGCTTTTGTTTATGGGAGTTCGAACAAGACTAAGCGTAAATTTCTCTGAAAAAGTTTGAAATTAGTTATACCTAATATAACGATTCCTTGGATGGCTATTGGGGATTTTAACACAATTCTGCCAGAAATTGAGAAGAGTGGAGATAGTTCTAGAGGGCAGCGTTGTCATCTCTCTTGGCATTTTACGGATTCCTTTTCCTTACACGACTTGGGCTTTAACGGGGTGTGATTTTTGAAAGACACGATAGGGCTATTGGTAATGGGGGTTGGGTTAATCCCTTCCTTAGTTGTACAGCTTCGCACCTCCCTAGGATTGAGTCGGATCATCGACCCATTTTTCTCTCTCAAGTCGGAGATTCCTGTCCTTAAGGAGTGTCCCTTCCGTTTTCTTGCAGGGTGGATTAAACATCTGGGTTTTTTGGACTTCGTCAAAAATAAATGGTCTTTCAATGGAAATGTGATGGAGTCTCTGTCCCATTTTACCTCTGATATCAGAACTTGGAATAAGACGATGTATGGTCATATTGGCGATAGGAAAAAGTTTCTCGTTAATCACTTGACAGTTAACCAGAGTGCTTTAGAGAGATCTAATTCAGAAAGATTTAAAGGGATGGAGTTATACGTCAGAGATGAGTTGGAGTCAATATTACATCATGAAGAACTTTTGTGGAAGCGAAAATCTAGATGCGATTGGCTCAATATTATTATAATTGTAACGACCTACATTCAAAAGTATCGTAAATGTTGGTGTCGGGACCTTAATTCCAACATTTAAGTCAGTGAGTTATTATTTAATCATGTCTAATTAGTTTGAGTGAGGGGTATTTAAAACGGGTTAAGAAATGTTAGATGTTAGTTAATTTATGAAAAAGAACTAAATTACAAAAGATGCAAGATTTAGTCACTTTATTAGAGATATGGATTTGATATGGCCTATGAATAAAAAGGGTTAAGAAAGTAAATATTTTTTTATGTAATTAATGGACCATTAAGGACATATGTGGTTAATAATTAAATAGAAATAAAAAGGGTGAATTAGTAATTTTAAAAGCTAAAATATGAACTAAACAAGTAAGTGGAAGAAGAAAAAAAAAAGAAAAGAAAATCCACTATCATTTCTTCTTCTCTTTGTTGAACCGAAAGAAAAAAAAAACAAAGAAACAAAACACCGTTGAAGGAGTTGGAGTTCGGCAATTAGTCACTTTGCATGTAAGTGAATTTGCTTGCATTTTTATTAGATCTTGGTATTTTTGAGATCCTTGAAGTTAAACTAAGCTAGATTAAGGGTCAAATTGAGAAGATTAATGATGTATAGGGACTGATTTTTCATGTGAGTGCTCTTGATATGTTGTTTGTGTGCTTAAGTTGGAATTGTGTTTTAGGTCATGTTTTTATGCAAAGTTTTACTAGCATTTTGTTATAGGAAATTAAGTGTTAAGAATTGAGGTTTATATTGGATCAGTGGTGAAAATTTTAGTCTAAAGGACTGTTTTTCTTTGAATATTAGTGTGCTGGAAAAATGGTGAGGAAATATTAATTTTAATGGACATTTATAGTGAATTTGTGTAGTGGGTTTTGAATAGAACCAATCTTTGGGGTTTTGGTTTTTATAAAACTTAAATCACATGTAGTAAAATATAAATCTTAAGAGTTTAAGGGCTGCTAGGAAATTATATAAATGCATGTATATTCGGTTGGCTGGGAGAATTTAATAATCATTGAATTAATTTGTTTTCATTGTGACAATTGAGCTAATGCAATAGGTTTAGGGTTATAAGTGTGATAAAGATTATGTAATAGTTAACTAAATTGAATTATTGTGATTACGAGTTGGTTGATTAAATAATATTATTGTGTTTAGATTAAGAAACGAGTAGAACAATGGTTAATCAAGGAAAAGGAAAAAATTGGTGAGTAATCGACTCAATCAACGGGAGCTAGCTTAAACTTATTGGTAAGTTCATAGTCCTTAAAACTCGAACTTTGATTATTTAATTAGTTATGTTATTAATTAAATTGACATCAAATTTTATATATAAATGGTTAGTTGTGTATGTAAAAAAATAAGTATGGAATGAATCATAGATATTTGATATAGATGAGTAATGGAAAGGATTTTAATTATGATATGATGAATTGTGGAATGGTTAGTTTATCCAACTAGCGTTGAGCGCAATATCGTTGGTTAATCCAACTAGAGTTGGGCTCACTATTTATTTCGTCAATATATCTGACTAATGCTGGGCTCATTTTAATATCGTCGGTTTATCCGACTAGCGCTAGACGCAAATTCTTTTTGCGATTTATCCACTAGGCACTAGGTGCCATGAATTGACGGAATCATACGACGAAGTTGGATGAAACCTTAGAGAAGGTTGGTTATAGGCATGAAAAAGGTAGAATTTTATATATAATTTTGTATATAAAAAAACATGGAAAGATATGAGATATTATTGAAGTATGTCATTAAGGTTGAAATATAAATTTGAGTGCTTTGGATATAGTTGTGTTTAAATTAAGTAAGTGAAATTTGCTTAATGTGTTTTGGTTCTTATATTTGCAGGTTAGGCAATTAGTAGACTCAAACTCGGCATCCTATAAGAATCCCATACTCAACATCGGTGATGTTCTCTCTTGTGTTTTGGCATGTACCTAGGGAGTCCATAGTTGTTAGATATCTTTTGGTCATCTTTAAGTTTTAATGAATATAAATTGTGTTGGATGTGAGATGATTTTTGGTGAATGATGTCTTTTCTTTTGTGATATGTATATATTTATATATGTTTGTAAATGTTATTTTGAATGTAAGGTATATATTATCTATTTTGTGAATGGTTGAACCAAGGGGTTACATGACTAGGGTTTTTTGAGTAGTTATGGTTGAAATAAATGCTTCATTTAGATTTGGTTATATTGTGGAAAATGTTGTTTTGAAATAATGTATCTTGCTATACTTCTTTTATGCTAAATTTATCATGATAATAGTTTGAATCTAAATGACACATTTAGGTAATGTATCCATTTATGTCGCCTTTTACAATTGTTTAGTATTTGATTGTGGTGCCTTGAATGGCATATTGGTTAGGTTTGGTTGAGGAGGTTTTGTCTTGAAAATTGATGTTTGAATTGTGTTGAGAATTTAGGTAATTGACCTAATGTTAATGTACCTTGTTGGGTAAGATAGGTTGAAGGAATGTCTTGTTTTAGAAGCAAATTAGGCTGCACACGACCTGTGACACGGGCTATCACATGGTCGTGTGCCATTTTAAAATATAGTGTAGGTTACACGGGCAGACACATGGGTTGAGACACAACGTGTGGTCCATTTTCACATAGAAACACGGTCTGGCACACGGTCCTTCACACGAGCGTGTGTTGCAAGTCAATATAGACACACGACCTGTCACATGGTCTGTGACACGACCGTGTGACTACATTTCGAGTGCACACACAATCTAGTACACGGCTAGGGACACAAGCGTATAGATGTGGCACACGGGTGTGTGTTTGAGACACACGACCGTGTGACCCCTGCTTTAAGGAAAATTTTAGTTTTCTTTTATAAGCTTTAATGTGTTCTGAATTGATCCATAGTTGTTTGTAATGCTTGAATATGATCATGTATGTTTAAATTCAAATACTATTTGTGATTATCAGCTTGTTTTAATATATGTTTGTAAATAGTATATATATATATATATATATATATATATATATATATATGGATAGTTAAATAATTATTAGAAATGTGTTAATGGTTATAAATTATCTTGTAATACTTTGGGACCTTAGATCGACAATGGTTACCGATTTGAGTGTTACAGGAGGCCATTACTTTCTACGAAAACCTGTATGGAGAGGTTCCTACTCCGTTTCTTAGCCTGCATCCTAGTTCCTTTCCTCGATTGGATTCTATAGATATTGATTTTTTGGGGAAAGAAGTTTCTACGAAGAGATTAAGAAAGCATTGTTCATTATGGCCCCTTTAAAGGCTCCTTGCAGCGATAATTTTCATGCTATCTTTTTTCAGTAATAATGGAATGTGGTTGGTGGGGTTGTTTGCACATAAGTTAAAGGGGTTTTCGACGGTAACATTATCTATGTTTAGTTAAATAGTATTCTCATTACTCTTATCTGTAAAGTCTAGAGTCCTAAAACTTTTTCTCAGTTTTGTCCTATTAGTCTTTGTTCTGTGCTTTATAAATTGGTTATGAAAGTTATTGTTAACCGCTTTAGAATTTTTTTCCTAGAATCATTGTAGAAGAGCGGGCAAGTTTCATAGCTGATAGAAATATCATTGATAATATCCTTATCCCTTAAGAAGTTATCCACTCTATGAGAGATAAAAGGAACCGAAATTCATGGATGATGGTCAAGATTGATCTTGAGAAAGCTTATGATCGGGTCAGATGGTAGTTGATTGACTCTTCTTTTTAGGTAGTCGAAATCCCAGATTATTTGAGGTAAGTGATCATGTCTTCTATCTCCAATTTTACTATGCAGTTGTTATGGAACGAGTCCCCTACTCAAAAGTTTAAACATACAAGGGGGATACGTCAAGGATGTCCACTTTCTTTGTACTTGTTCGTCCTTTGTATGAAGTGACTTGGTCTCGCTCCAAGATCTCGAGTAATCACTATTAACCAATCAAACTGTGCAGGACAAGTCCTAATTTGTCTCATCTCTTTTTTGCTAATGATTTAATAATTTTTAGTAAGGCTGACTTAGTGCAAGCTAATCTAATTAGAGGTGTGTTGGAACGTTTTGTGCTTATTCGGGTCAAATTATTAATGCTCACAAGACTAATATATGTTTTTCTCATTGTGTTGACGAGGCACTTAGCATTCGAATTAGCAATTGGATGGACTTTCAAAAAGTTGATGAGACCTATTTGGGCATCCTTTTTTTACATAGAAGAGTCACAAAAGGTACCTTTAGATTCATGGTGGAAAAGGTAAGAAATAAACTCTCCAACTGGGATGCTAAACAACTATCTTTTGCTGGAAGAGTGAAGTTAGCCCAATCTGTTTTGCTTTCTATTTCTAACTATTTTATGCAGACTATGAAGCTTCCTAAAGGGATCTGTGAGGAAATAGAAGGAGTGGTTCGTCAGTTCATATTGGGTTCATCTAATGGGAGCAAGAAGATAACTCTTGTTAGTTGAGGCTTATTTTGCCAACCAAGATCTAATGGAGGACTTGGACTGAGGAGATTTGAAGATCAAAATATCACCTTTCCTATAAAGCTGGGTTTTAATTTGGTTTCTAATCACACAACTTTATAGGTCAAGGTTCTTCGATCTAAATATGGTTTGATAGATGGTTTACCATATAGTATCTCGTTTGTGGAGAGGTTTATCGAAAATTTGGCCCTTGATTAGGGGTGATATGAATTGGTTAGTAAGAAATGGGAACTCTATACGGTGCTGGATGGATCCTTGGATCCTACAAGTTGGTCCTCTAATTGATCATATACCACCGCATCGTAATTTAGACGTATCTTGTTATTTGAGAGATATAGTGATATTTGATGGATGCTGGAACCTTAATCTCTTTCGGATATGGGTCCTTAAGACTAATCAGACGTATTGTCAGGATTCCTCCACCAAATCATGCAGATGGTTCTGACAGGATTTCTTGGGCTCCAAGTACAAAAGGTGACTTCTCAGTGAAAAGTGTTTATTGGTCTCTGAAGGAAAACAACTGGAACCATAAAGATCTTATTTGCAAAACCCCGTGGATTTTAAAGGTCTTCATAAGATTCGACTTTTCCTTTGGCTTATTTTCAAGCAACGCCTTATCACTAATATGGAACGTGTTCGTTGCGACATCAACCATGAGACCACATGCCTAGTTTGTGGTCAAGGTGAAGAGAGTATTCTCCATGTTCTTAGAGACTGTTTAGTGGCTAGAGAGGTTTGGTGTCAGGTCATTCCTTCGTCTCAACATAGCTTTTTTCATCTAAACTTTCTGACTGGTTGGTTGTCAATCTTCAATCTTTGGATTATTCTGAATCATTGGAAGTCAATTGGGCCAGTCTCTTTAGGATCATAGTGTGGAGGATTTGGAAAAATAGAAATCTCTTTGTTTTTCAAGGGTTAAGGTGGGAGGTTACGGAGACTATTAAGTCCTCAATAATTTGGGCAAAGCAATTTTGGAAGACTCACTACAAATCATCGAATCAAGGTGCTTCTCTCACGAGGAACTCCTCTTTAGTAAGTTTGGTTTATTTACATACTGACCGAGCTGTTAATTTGAGTATAGGTCAAGCTTCTGTAGGGGGAGTGATTTGCGACCACCAAGGGAACTGGATGATGGGCTTTAATCATTATTTAGGGATGTGTTCAGTCTTTGAAGCTGAGCTGTGGGAAATCTTTGCCGGGTTGAATCTTCCACAAGATCGAGGATTATGCAGATTTGCGATACATATCGATAGTCTTGAGGTGGTCATTGTCTTTAAAAGGAACCTCCCATTGGACTCGAACTCTACTTGGATTACAAGAATCTATCAAAAGCTTCAAAATTCCGAACATTGGGAGATCATATATATTCCATGAGAGGCTAATTCTGTTGTTGATCGCATAGCCAAGATGGTGTCTGTGGACATAGAGGGAGTTAATGTTTTGCCTTCTCTCTTTCTATCTTTCTTGAAAGTGATCGAGTTAATGTCGCTTTTGATTGTACTAACATATTGTAATCTTTTAGTTGGTTTTTGACTACCAAGAAAAAAGAGTAAAGCTTGAAATAACATAAAGTAAAAATACAAATGTGAGTAGGAGAGAAACTGAATTTAAAACTCAAGGATTAAACTGTTAACACTTAACCATAGAACACATTTTCATCTCTTTTCTTTAAAATCAATCTATTTCCATAAATATCATAAAATCTGTCCATTTTCTGTCCAATCTCAACTTTCTTTTTTTCATGTTGATTTTTTTAAACATCCGCTTTCCATTTTTGTATTGTTTTGAAAAGAAATTAGATAAATTATCTAGTTCGTCACTCAATTTTCTCATGCGACTTCATTTAACTATTTTTTTACTCTCCTATTGTTCATCATATTCTGCCTAACCCCTTTTTTCTGCCACCCTCACATATAGAGATTTAGGGAAGAGTTCTTTCAGATCTTTCAATTTTTTTTATAAACAACAAATGACAATGCTTGAGAAATTACATATTCGTAACAAGAAGTTGGACAGGAGTATATCTAGGGAGCTAGCAAGGGCCCCGCTCCTGTCAAAATGGAAAAAATTACATTTAGATCTTTTAAAAATTTTAAATTAGTAAAGATAAAATTGTACTTTGACTCCCTTAAAAATGGTAAAATTTTGATTTAATTCTTTAAAAATTATAAAAATATAGATTATTCAAATGGTGAAATTGTATTTTTACTATTGTAAAAATTATATCCTAAAAAAATTTTCAACTTCGCCCTGAAGCTAGATAAGAAGATAAAATACGTTCATGCATGGCGGAACGTATCGAGTATGATAATCGTTGCTACGTTCGCCACTGTTCTAATTTGTTCCAGCGTGGAGGTAATCATGGCTGCACCACCGGTTGTAGCGGCACTCACAGTTACAACATCAATCCCATTAGGTTCGATGGTGAAATGGATTGATTCCTTATAGAAAAACTATGAAAATAGATTGAAAGGACAAAGGGAAGTGATTAGTTCGATGCAAGCAGGGACCTATTTGGCCAACAAAGATTTGTATAATATCAGGATGAGGCTATTTGGCCAACAAAGATTTGTATAATATCAGGATGAGGGGCGAACCCAGAAAATTTTTTAGAGAAGTAAAATTAAATTATATATTTTTACGATAATAAAAATATAATTTTATTATTTTAATAGCTTATATCTTTATAATTATAAAAGGAGTAAATCAAATTTTTATCATTTTTTAGGAGGTAAAATTAAAATTTTAAAAATTTAAGGAGCTTAAACGGAAATTTTGTATTTTAGGAAAGCCAGACCCTGCCACCCCGGGTTCGCCACTGATCAGGATCCTCATTGACCGGGTGGAGATTGAGATTGAGATTGAATCCATGTTGGAAACTTCAGATTTTGCAGTAGAAGAAGCTGTGAAAATTGGGTTCGATGAATTAAAAAAGAAACTGGGATGTGTTATAAACAATGCGCAGGATTTAGGACAATAGGCTGATATTTGTAGCAGAGATATTAGTAGAGCAAGGACTATCGTTCTTCAAAGAATCATAAAACATCCCAACAACTGAAAATTTATTTCTAACAACAAAAGAAAATGATGATATTTGATTGATTTCCAGCATTACGTTCTCGATATTAAATGTTTGTTTCAGGTTATTTTCCATTTTGGAAATGTTCTGGGAAGCAGGGCTTGAGAGGGTGCCAGGAAGAAGATAATGATTAGTGGGAGACTCAAAAAAATAGTTAGAAGTTACGGATTTAATGTTTGCGCTATTAAAACGATAAAATTTTTTTATGGTCATGATTAAATTGAAATGATGGAGTAATAATTTAAATAGATAGTTTTGAATGGTTAAGGTTTAGGTTCGTTTTTTATATTTTTGGGATTTAGGTAAAATAATAAATTATAATTGTGGATCTCTTAAAAGTTAGAGAAATTTTTTTTTGTCTTCTTAAAAGTTGGTAAATGATTTTTTGAGTCCCTTAAAAGTTGAAATTTTTTTTGAGCTCATTTCAATCTTGGGTTTTGGACGACCGTACTTCTAAATTACTCTCAGAATCGAGCCTGTTAAGGTTATTAAAAAATTTTCTCTGATGAATTCGAACTTTGGTTTTATTAGGTGTATTCATAATTTTTTGGTGAATATAGGACTTTGAGATTTGCAATATATTTTTAGGGATTACACTAAAATTATTGATTACACGACCAAAATTGCCTTCTATATGAACCATAGTCAGAAGGTGTTTACAATATATTCTTAAAGATTATAAGAAATATTATGATTGAAAATTTTTAAATACTTGTCAGAAGCTAACACGTTGAAAAGTTAAAAAGTAACTGTGTTAATGAGAAACATGAAAAAAATATCGATTTGACTTACCGCTTTTAAGTTCAGGTAAAAAAAAAGGTACTAAGTAGATATAAATTATCAAATTAAAAAAATACTTCAACCAACAACTTAATAACAAAAATATTATGCTATACGCATTAGAGCTTCAATTCAATTCTAATCCGATAACATTATATATATATATATATAAAAGAAAACACTTCAAAAATTTTGTATTACATAATGTTATGGGATCAAGCCATATTAAACTTCAAATAAGAGAAAAAATATTATTCATCAAATAATAAGTTGGGTTGAAGCAGTACAAAAATGTTGGTACGTAATGTATTATATATTTGTCGATTAAATTTGTACGGCAACTTCTTCAGCTAATCTTTAGTCAGTAATGTATGTACGGACAGCTCTATCCAAAATTAATTGCTCTGAACTTAATTATGCAACCTCTCTGTTGCCTCATTTTTCCAAACATCTTCATAGTATATAATTTTATGGTTTTATTTGTTTATTCTTTTTTTAAATATAAAACATTTTCGAACGTAACGAATCTGTAAATTAAAATTCAGTTTTTTAATATTGATCGTCAAATTAATTTGGATATAAAATATATTTTTCTACTCGTCGATTGGTGTTGATCCATTGTACTGATTGTTAAATTATCGTTTGGAGCGTACTAACTGAACTTTAAAAAAAAAACTTAACAACTCAGTGACTTAAATAAAAATTTATAAATAATTTAATGACTAAAATAAAAACTTTCGAATAATTTAATAATTATTTCATAATTTTTAAAATTAAATGATCAAATCATAAATTTATTAATAATTTAATTATATTGAATATAATTTATCCTAATTTTAATCTTGGTAGCTTTCATGTTGGTCAAAAATCAATTAAATCATGTTGCAATTGGAACTATCGGTGACGGTGACGGAAACTTGGAGATTGCACGTCAAAATTTGTCAAAAGGAAAATGTGTGCAATAATTAACAATGTTTTCGAGCCGTACTTCGTTTAGTCTCATTGTTTTTAGGTTAAATTAAATGGTAAAAATTTTAAAATTATGTTATTGTTATGAATATATTATTAAATGGATGTTGATCAATATCAAGATAAAGATCAAGATCAAGATAAGGTTTGGTATACCTTAAACTCTAATAGTTATTAGAAACAGATCTTTACTTTATTTATATTTCTTATGTCTATAAATAGAGACTTTGGAGAAGTATTGTAAATACTTCGATTGATCAATAAAATACGTTCTTTCATTCTTTTATTCTCTTTGTTATTTACTCTCTGTCTCTTTATTTTATAACACGTTATCAACACGATTATCATTTAATTATTTTTTTCTTTTAGTCGTCAATTGAGGCCGACGTACTATGAGTACTCACTAGAGCTTTTAACTACTCAGTGCTCATGATAATAGTCATGGTGATAACAATGATGTTAAAGATTTCAGGTATATTTTTCTATTATTTATTTATTATATCATGTTTATTATAATTTGGGACTAATCATGACAATATGAATAGATGGATTTTGATTTGAAATACACGCATGTTTGCGATGGTGATTATGGAATAAATAATCTAGCGGGACATTTATAAGTTCGTCCTACTAAATTTGTTGCATTCTCAGAATTGAATGCAAACATATAGAAAATAATCATGGACCATTAAAAGTGGAAACATAGTGATGAATAAGATAACAATGAGGGTTTTCAAGAAATTATTCAAAGGATAAAGATAACTTATGTTATCAATGTGATATGAAAGGTTTTTAGCCACATACGTGGTGTATGCTAAAATATTTTGTTTGGGTTAATATTCTTTGAGGAAGAATATGAGAATGTGATATGAAAGGTTTTTAGCCACATATGTGGTATGCTAAAATATTTTGTTTGGGTTAATATTCTTTGAGGAAGAATATGAGAATATAGTAATGAATTCTATCATTACAGATAAAAAATAATTATTTTATTTAGTACAGAAACAAACCAATATTATTCCAATATTTGGTAGTACAAAATTGGTCGAAAGCTCTAGAAGAGCTAATATATTAATATCTTGTGATGGTTAATCCACTGGTTTAAAAGATATTCATAATGAATCTCATATTGAGATTGTAAATGAGGAAAATATTATATTTCATATGAATCAAAAGAGGATTGGGTTATTGATTTATATTGAATTGATTGTGATTATCTTTGTGATATTCTTTTATCATTATCCTCATTAAGGGGTTGAAGTTAAAATATTTGACTGTGAAATATCTACTTAAATTATGGAAGGAAAAATATGAGCAATAGAATATGGTAATTCTATCTAAAGCTCGTTATGATTGGATGCACCTGAAGTTGCAAGTTTTTAAAATTGTGAGTATAATTTTACAGTATTCAAAATAAGTTCTCAATTAAAAGTACGTGGAAATATTACTGATGAGAACCTTACAAGAGATAACTTATTTAGTTTTTCATGATTCGAATGTGCTCTTACAGTAGCAATATCATGAAAATTTTTTTTACTTATGGTTGAACAAAAGTTTTTAATCACGAAACCTAACCATTCACTGAAGAGAATGTAACATTATGTGATAAATTCAAAGGATATAATCTTTGACATGGATGTAGTAAATTTCATGAGGGATGATCGTGATAATTTTTTTTACCACCAAAAGTGGAAAAATGAAGAAAGTAAGAAAATACCAAGAATTTTCAAGAACTCTTTAAGAAGAGAGACAACTTATGTATAAAAGGTTATTGGTTATGTACCTGTTGTACAGTTGGAAAATAAGATCCACTCTCAAAGTTTGCTATTAATAAATGCCTTGCATTTGAAGATTTTGTCATATTCCCTGAAGCGAATATTGCATATAATTATTTGGAAATTATATTATATGACTTAGTGTCATTATAAACTTCACATTGATTTAGACATTTCCAGTAGTAAATATCACAATGGTACTTGTATGTGGATACAAAGTGAAAGGAATGATGGTAAAATTATCAATTTGTTATGATTTAGTTCAAATTGAAACGTATGTTAAAGTAAACCAGAAGTTTATTGGTACAGATATATTTACTACTTGGCATGACCAGTTAGACCATCTTGGATCATATATGATGCGAAAATTAATTGAGAATTCATATGGACATTTATTAAAGAACAAGAAGATTCTTTAATTTAAAGAATTTTCCTCTGTTGGTTGTTCTCAATGAAAATTGGTTGTTAAAAACTCACTAGCTAAAGTTGAGATTTAATGTCTTGCATTTCTGAAATAAATATGGGTCGATTTATCCACCATATGGATGATTTTGATATTATATGATTTTGGTAGATGCATTTACAAAATAAACACACGTGTTATCAACTTGCAACCTATCGTTTGCAAGATTATTTGAATAATTAATTTCAGATCATGCAATTAAGACAATTAATCTTGCTAATATTGATGTGTTTATATCTCAGTCTTTTATTGATTGAGTTTGAAAAACTTTGGTAAAAGTTTGTTATTTATGTGCATAATTGTTTAGAGAAATTATTGATTGAACGTCTCTAATTATTACTTATGAGAGCTGAACTTTCTCTTTCAACATGAGATTATGTTGATTTATGTGTTGTACGCTTCAAGCCAATAAGTTTTAAATACTCCCCATTACAATTGATTTTGGGTCAAGAGTTAAATATTTCTCATCTTTGAATTTTTGTATGTGCGTATATATTCCAATTGCTCCACCACAACGCACAAAGATGAGTGAATCTTCAAAGAAAGTTGGAAATATATATTAATTATGAGCCTCCTTTTATTATGATATATTAAATGTATTGGAGATTCAATTATGACATGATTATGATTACTATTTTGATTTGATAGTTTTTCCGAAATTAGGAGGAGAGAACTAATAACTTGTAATGAGTTAAGGGGGAGAGTTATTTGAACCAAAGGTTCAACAAGGATAACTCATTAAAGTTCCAAATATGAAAATTTTCATAAAAGGAAAAAAATCTAGATGGTCATATAGTGAAGGCGGGTGCTCTAGAAGAGACCCAAGACATAACTAATAAGTAAAATCTCAGAAGAGATTTAGGTATCTGAAACTGAAGATTACAAAGTGAAAATAAGAGATCTCGATAAGTTATGTCAATTTGAGAAAATGTCGAACCAATAATAAAAGTGGTCGAAAATGGTTTTGCATGCAATATTATTGTGGAAATAATGAAATAAAATGAGGATATTGAATAAGTCTCTTGGGAAATAGAGATATGGAATAAATTGGCCAAAATTGAAGACGCAACTCAAATACAATTAAATTCGTGGAGTTTTTGGATCAATAGTCCAAATATCTAAAGGTATAAAGCCAGTGAGGGTACAAATGAAGTAGTTTTGCAAAGGCGAAATAAAAATATGAAGTTTTTTGCTAAGTCCTGGCGTTGATTATGAGAAGATATAATGTTCTTTTGTGATGGATGCAATAACCTTTAGATATATTATTAAACTGGCAGTTCATACTTGCGTCTCATGGTTGTTGTTACAACCTTTTGTGAATCACTATATAGTAAAGTTTATATTAAAATCCTTGAAGGACTTAAAATCCCTGAAGGATATAGAGTTTCTCGAGAAAATTGCTCAATCAGATTAAAGAAAAGTCTATATGGATTAAAACAATCTGGACGTATGTGGTACAATCGTCTTAGTGAATACTTGTTAAAGGAAGGTTACAAAAACGATCCAGTTTGTCCATGTGTATTTATAAAAAGGTTTGGATCAAATTTTGTGATAATTGCTGTTTATGTTGATGATCTTAATATTATTGGAACTCCTGAAGATCTCCAAAATACAGTAAATTGTTTAAAGAATGAATTTGAGATGAAAGATCTTGGAAAAACAAAGTTTTGTCTTGGCTTACAGATTGAGCATTTAAAAGATGAAATTCATGTTAATCAATCAACTTATACGGAAAAGATTTTAAAGAAATTTTACATGGACAAAGCACACCCATTGAGTACCCCGATGGTTGTACAATCGTTAGATGTGGATGAAGATCAATTTCGTCCTTGTAAAAATGATGAAGAGTTTCTTGGTCCTGAAGTGCCATATCTGAGTGTCATAAGGGCATTAATGTATCTTGCAAACAACACAAGACCTGATATAACTTTCGCTATAAACTTGTTAGCAAGATTTAGTTATTCTCCAACACGTAGACATTGGAATGAAATTAAACATGTATTTAGATATCTCAGAGGGACCATTGATATGGGATTATTTTATTCAAGTGATTCAAAATCCATATTAACTGGTTATGCTGATGCTGGATACCTATCAGATCCACATAAAGGTCGATCCCAAATAGGATATTTATTTACTTGTGGGGGTACTGCCATATCATGGCGTTCAACAAAGCAAACATTAACTGCCGCTTCTTCAAATCATGCAAAAATAATTGCAATCCATGAGGCGAGTTGAGAATGTGTTTGGCTAAGATTATTGACCCAACATATCCAGAAGATATGTAATTTGCCTTTACAGGAAGAGATGCCAACTATCTTATACGAACATAATGCAGCATGTATAGCTCAATTGAAGGGTGGTTACATCAAAGGTGACAGAACGAAACATATTTCACCAAAATTATTCTTCACTCATGATCTTGAGAAAAAAAAAAGGTGATATAAATGTTCAACAAATTCGTTCTAGTGACAATTTAGCAGATCTTTTCACTAAGGCATTTCCCACTTCAACATTTGAAAGACTACTACACAAGATTGGAATACGTCGACTCAAAGATGTAATGTAATGTTACCATTAGGGGGAGTCTAAAACAAGTTGTACTCTTTTCTTTTAACCGAGGTCTTGTCCCATTGGGTTTTCTTGGTAAAGGTTTTTAACGAGGTAGCTTGTAATAGAAGATTGTGTACTCTTTTTCCTTTATTAGGTTTTTTATCTCATAGGGTTTTTTCTAATAAGGTTTTAACGAGACACATTATCTACAAATGGACATCCAAGGGGGAGTGTTATGAATATATTATTATATAGATGTCCATCAACATCAAGATAAAGATCAAGATTAAGATAAGGTTTGATATACCTTAGACTCTAATAGTTATTAGAAATAGATCTCTACTTCATTTATACTTCTTATGTCTATAAATAGAGACTTTGGAGAAGCATTGTGAATACTTCGATTGATCAATAAAATACGCTATCTCATTCTCTTATTCTCTTTGTTATTTACTCCCTGTCTCTTTATTTTATAACAATTATGTATATTTATAGTTTAATATTTATACGTTTATTTTTAAAATTTTAGACTTTAGTTTTTACTTTTTAAATTTAAAAATTTAAGTCAAGTTGTTAATATAATTCTTTTTAAAATTAGAAGGTATGATTTTTTGAAATAAAAAAAAAAACTAATTTAATAGTTATATATAAAAAATATGATATTATAATGGACTTGATTTTAATAAAGAATTTTAACCGTATTAACAATTATTAAATTCACGTTAAATTTTAATCAAAATAAAACATTAAACTAACCAATGATATTATAAAGATTGAAGTACCAAATTACGTCAAAAAATTAAATATAAAGATTAAAACATGTTCAAAAAATACATTTATAATAATTAAATGATTTTTAATTTTTTTCAAAATCCCATTAATAAATTAAAATATTGTAAATAAAAAACTGTAAAGCAAGAAAAATATAAAATATTTGTTATACTATTTTTTTTAAAAAAGTAAAACAATTTTAAATATATACTTAAATTTTGTATCAAATTTTAATGAATAAATATGTTGACATATTTGAAGGGAAGGAAAATATTTTTGTTGTTTCTGTGGCGGAAAAAGTAGCCACAATTTGAGGCACTGTTTCATTGCTTTATTAGTCTATTTTTAACATTAACAAATTTTAGAGCAAAAATATTTGACTATCTATTTTGGAGATAGTTGAAGTTGAGGATCAATTGGGTGAAAGTTGAAGAATTGAAAATTAGTTAATTGCGGATCAAGTAAAGTCGCTTTTTATATTTGAAGGCACAAGACTCTTACAAAATTATGTCAAAATTATCTTATATTAATTTTTAGCTTTACTTTATATAAAGGTGATTAGATTATGACTCTTATATAAGCAAAACTTAAGTAATACATAAACTCAAGTTTTGTCTATGTTAAAGTGTAACCGAGAGATTAAGAGAGCACAAATTTGTTCGAGTTAGGAATGTTTTATGTGTACATTATTTTTGTAAGCAATCAAGAGAGTATTCGAGGGGAGCTTAGTGGAAGAGTAATCTAGTCTTTATATAACGGTAAGGTCGTTAAATTGGTGAGAGTTGACCCAATGTTAGAACTCAAAACATTGGTTATACTATGAGAAAGATAGTGAATCATTACTCTATGCAATACTGCTCAAGCGTAGATAGAGATCAAATTGTGTAAACAATCTCGGTGTTTATCTTTCAGTTTATGCACTTTTGATTTTGTAGTTGAAACTGTGGTTGCAGTTCCAAACATTATTTTAGCCACAACTTCTGTTTGTTAAAACAAGTATACCCTTGTTTCTACAAAATATAATATATTTAAATTAATACAAACTGTTAGACTTTTGAGCAGTTTGTTATGGGCCTAGTCTACAGTCAATAGTTGATTGTGTTTTAGTTGTTATGCTTTCCAATATTTTAGGAATTAGTTGTATATTTTTTGCTTGCTTTGCTAGATGTACAACCTATTTAAACAGGTTGTTTCCTCCCTGAATAACACAAGTTGAATTCCTCTAAATACATCTCTCTTTTATCTCCACTGTTCTATCATAACAGCGGCATCAGAGCCAAGAAATTAATGTAAATAGCAGTTTCAACCCCAATGGCCTCTGATAGTTTTGTACAACCAGCAATTCCTCGCTTCAATGGTCACTACGATCATTGGGGTATGTTGATGGAAAATTTTCTTAGATCCAAAGAGTACTGGCAAGTCGTTTCTGTGGGAATACGAAATTGGTTGAGGGCATAACAGCAACGGAGACACAGCGAATAGAAATTGATGCTTTGAAATTGAAAGATCTCAAGGCAAAGAGTTATCTTTTTCAAGTGATCGACTGCTCAACATTGGAAACCATCCTTTGCAAAGACACGTCGAAGGAAATATGGGATTCGATGAAAAGGAAATTCCAAGGATCAACAAAGTAAGAAGGCAGTAGCTTCAAGCACTTCGCTCAGAGTTTGAACTTCATCGGATGCAATCTAGGGAGACCATTTCTGACTTCTTTTCAAGGATGATGGCCATCATCAGCAAGATGAGAACCTTTGGGGAGAAAATAGAGGAGGTGGTTATAGTCGAAAAACTCTCCGCTCACTGACACCAAAGTTCAATTATGTGGTTTGTTCCATTGAGGAGTCAAAGGATATTGATCTGTTATCCATTGATGAATTGCAAGGTTCATTGCTGATTAATGAAAGGAAATTGCTGCAACAAGATAATGCAGAATTAGCATTGAAAGTTTCTTTAGATCATTTGAGTAAAGGCAATGGAGAACGCAAAATAAATGGAAACAACGATAGAGGCCGAGGTAGAGGTAGAGGTCGCAACAGAGGTCGTGGTAGAGGAAACTATGGTCATCGACAGAATCCGGGAAACCAATCCTAGGAAAGAGGAAGAAGACATGCCGGTTATCAAACACAATCGACAGACAAGTCAAATGTTGAATGCTATCCATTTTTTAAAATATTATTCCTCTACACCGTATTATCTTTTAATTTTCTAGTGTACCTTACTTTGTATGTATAATTGTATTTTTTTTAAGACGTATGACTTAATTGTATATATTAATTAAGGTATATTAAATCATTTTTAATTGGATTATTTTTGGAATAACTATTAGTCGGGCTGTGTGATTAATTATGTAAAGTTATTTTTTTTTTTAAATTCTATATCTATTGTAGATTAATATTAGAGGTTTAAGGGTAAAAAAATCCTTAGTAAACATGAAAAAAAAATAATTGAGCCTTTAAGAAAAAGTTTACCCTATTGAATCTTTTCTTCCATTAACGAAAACTTTAGTTTACTGATTTGACTGTTAAAGGTGTTGACATTGTAGCATCAGAAAATGATACGTGGCAAGATGCTGACGTGTTTCAATTTAAAAAATAATTAATAAAAATTACATCTAGAATGAATTTGGACATATCGTTGTCTGGTTCATTTTAATATGAACAATCATTCATCTAGATTCGTTTTAGATTCATTCAAAACTAAAAAAAATTAAAAAATATAAAAAATGTTAATAATTATTTGAAATTCTTAAAATTGAAAACATTCAATAATCATATAAAAAATAATTTATATATTCAAATAATTTTATATTATTAAAAAATCTAATATTTTTTATTAACAATTTTTAAATAATAATTTACATACACAAAATCGAAGATAAAAATTATTAATTCAATTTTTCAATTTGAATTTTTAATTTCGAATATAAAAAATTAAAATTGAAAAACTGAAATTCAAAGATACTTTTTTAAATTCGAATCTCATTATATGAAAGAATTGAAGATTCATATATAATAATCATGTATGATATTACAATTTAAATTTCTTTTAATAATTTCATTATATATTCGGATTATATATGTTTTTTTTTTTGACATAATACTTATACTTACTCATGGCCTTTCTCTAGTTCATAAATAGGAAGATAATGCACTTTAGCGCGCTCGAACCAGTGGCGAACCCAAGGTGACTGGCAGGGGCCCCGATCCTCTCTAAAATGAAAAATTTTCATTTAGGTCCCTTAAATTTTTAATGATAAAATTGCACTTTGACCCTCCAAAAATGATACAAATTTAATTTGATCCTTTAAAAATGATAAAGATATAAGTTATTAAAATGGTAAAATTGCATTTTTACTATCATAAAAATATATAATTTAATTTTGACCCCTCAAAAAGTTTTTGGTTTCGCCCCTGACTCGAACTTACGTTTTTTTTCATTGACAACAATAATTATGTCAATCGAGCTATTACTCGGTACAATTTAGATATTTAAGTATAAAAATGTTTGGGAGGCGATGTGGAGGTAAAAAACATAAGATGGGGGGTCATTAATATTCACCAAGTAGTTGGACTAATTTATTACACTTCATTCATGCATTTATTTCTAGTTATTCCCCTTTATTTTCGTCGTGCGAGGAAGGATGAAATTTCTTGAAAATGTAAATTATAAAATGTTAAAAGGGGCTAAAGTTTAATTTTGTTATTGAATTATTTTAAAAAATTGTTAAAATATTAAATTTGAGGGATAAAGAATAATTTCAGAATTTTTAAAAGTACTAAAATGAAATTTATTATTTTGGGTAAGCCCCTCGCCTATATATTCGCTCCATTTCACCCATCAGTATTACTCCACTGACAACTGTTGTTTCAATTATTTGGTAGAAGATTAACGTTTGATTTTGTGCAGAAGGAAAGAAAAATGAGGCGGCGGCCGTCGCTGAATGGGCACAAGGAGGTGGGTTTGAAGAGAGGGCCGTGGACGGCTGAGGAAGACCAAATACTAATGGCTTACATTGAACAGCATGGGCATGGAAACTGGCGTGCCTTGCCTGAGAAAGCTGGTGATTGTTCTTTAATCTTTATATATTTATATATGTTGTTTGGTTGTAGCTAAAGAAATGGATTGAAAAAGATTTATATGGATTTTGTGTCTATATAGGACTTAAACGATGTGGAAAGAGCTGTCGATTGAGGTGGATTAATTACCTAAGGCCTGATATCAAAAGAGGAAAGTTTAGCTTACAAGAAGAACACACCATCATTCAACTCCATGCCCTTCTTGGAAACAGGTAAAGTATATTTTTTAATTAATGTTGCGATTCAGCCAAATCATGACTGATCATCTTCATGTATTCATTTAGGTGGTCAGCAATGGCAACTCACTTGCCAAAAAGAACAGACAATGAGATAAAAAACTATTGGAATACACATCTCAAGAAAAGGCTGATAAAGCTTGGTGTTGATCCCATGACTCACAAGCCTCGTACAGATGCCTCAAGCTGCCCATCTGGTTCAAACTTAACCCACATGGCTCAGTGGGAGAGTGCACGGCTGGAGGCTGAAGCTAGGTTGGTCCGTGAGTCCAAACAGGTCGTCCCAAACCCAATCCACCCAAAGAACCACCTTACCCTCAATCATAGTCAGCTCAGGCCCAGGTGCCTTGACGTACTCAAGGCATGGCAAGGCGTAGTTGCAGGCATGTTTGCCTTCCCCATCGTGGACCTTGAGTCCCCAACTTCAACGATTAGGTTCCCTGCCATTGGACTGAATGGCACTAGCTATACAGATGGTGAAATGGGGTTTGATGACAGTTTGAAATGCATTGAAAACTCGAACCAAATGAAAGAAATTGAGGAAACAATAACGGGTGGCTGCATTTATGAATGGTTTGAGGCCTCATTTAGGGTAGGAAATTACGAAAATGTACCCATGGCTATCGGGGGCAGTAATTGCTGCGACAGTGTATTCGATTTGGTGAATTCTTCACCATATGGTTTGTCTATGTTATGATCATAATGTCATGAAATAAAATTTTACATTTTATTTTGGTGAAATTTAACTCTCTAGGGTCCTCCATACTTCCAACTCCTCTTACAGAATGGATCTCTGAAATTCCAAGATTATTCCTTCAAGGACCAGTAAGCACTGCGAATTGAGAAGGATCCTGATGAAGTGTGCTTCCAAATAATCTTGTCAGGGCCAAGAGAAGGATGAGGCCGTAATATCCTTAAAATTTATAAATAATAATAAAAGTAATAAGTTGAATAATGAATAATTGATTTTTTTTAGTAAGATGAAAAAAATGATATAAAAGAGAGGATTGAGGAGTGTAAAAAATAAAAAATAAAAAATAAATAAAAATTAAGAAGTAGGTTTTCGTATATTGATTTAAAAGTAAGGACTAAATCATAAATATATGAAATGTTTTTGGCTCAAGTGTAAATATTCAAAATTTACAGGATCAAAGTGTAAAAATGAGAAAGTTGAAGGACCAAAAGTGAAAATATACCAATTTACTATGATATGAAATTAGTGTGTAGGGACCAAATTGAATAAGTGAAGAATCATGAGGACTAAATCATAATTTTTCCAAATTTAGTGATGACTCAAGGATGGAATTTTGAAAGACCAATAAGGGCAAAATGATCAATTAGCAAGAGGGAGAATTCTAGAATGTAATGATAATGTTGATGATATTTGGAGATATTTTTCATTAATTAATTAGTTAAATATTATTTTATTAATATTTTACTTAAATATTTATCATTATTTTATTTAGAAAATGGTAGTGTAAAAAGAAAGGAAGGATGAAGGAAATTGATCATCCTTCCAGCGTGAGTAAAAGGGTGAGAAAAGGAAGTTTCTTTTTTTTTTTTTTGCAATTTAGTCCTTTTCCATGAAAACCTATCTTTTTACCCAATTTTTTTTAAAATTTCCTTAGATATTAGAGAGAGAAGATGACGTAGAGGTTCTAGAGAATATTTTCATCAATTTAGAAGCAATAAAATAGTAGATGAAAGTGGAGAAAATGAGAAGAAAAAGGAAGGAAAGTGGTGAATAAGAGAAATACATGAAAATGAAGAAGAAAGGAAGAAATTCTTGACAAATGAGGTAAGTTTAATACTAAACCTATTTGTATTTCAATAGATTGAGTTAAAATATTCTGAGTGAGATGTATGTTACATGTATTTAATCTAATACTAGAAATAGAAAGTATTTGATGAAGAATAAAGACTTAAAAACACTAAATTGGTAAGAGAGAATGTGATTTGTATGTTGAAAAGTACTAAGCTTAAAAAATGAATATGTAATCTACACATAAAAATAAGTGATTAAATTGCATAGTAATCAAAAGTATGGGAATTATGTGTGATTGAATGAAACATAGTGCAAAGAAACATGAAAAAAGAAACATTTTCAATAAAACAGTTTGGACAGCAGTAGTGGATTAACTTTGAAAATTCACCAAAAATTATAGAAATTTAGTTAGAGGTTGAATAAAATATGTAATTAAATCTTATTGAGTCTAGTTTCATATGGAAGAAACGGTGAAAGAAACGGAATTGTATATTTTTAGATATATTAGTTTTTGTGAAACAAGGTCGAAGTAGATTCGGGTTCCCCTGTTCTGACTTTGGAAAATCATAAAAACTTTTAAAAAAATTATTAGAGGCTGAAATTTATATGATTAAATTCCTAATGAGTCTATTTTCAAGAGAAACAAACGGAAACATCATCCAAACCCTGTACTAATAGATAATTAATTTTTAGTAAAGAAAGGTCGAAACTGTCAAGCAGCAGAAAATGAGAAGCTTTGAAGAATTTTCTGTACGGATTGGCTAAAGTAGAAATTATGAAAATTTTATGATAAAAAGATATTTTAGTCTAGTTTCAAAAACATCAAGCGAATCTTAATTTCGAATTCTATAGCTCAAGATATAAATAATTTAGTGATTATGACTCAAGTGGACAACTTTGAAATTAACACATAAATAAATAGTGGAATTATAGATAATGTATTGTTATATATAAGCATGCTATATACTAAAAGCTAAAAATTCTAATAAATATTTGTATACATAAAGGATGTGAAATGGAGAGGAAGATGAGGAAAAATATATATAGTAGATGAATTTAAAATATTTCGAAATGGTTATAAGTGATGAAATGATTAAAACATGTGAGTATATTTAAATGAATTGATAATAATAAGTGAATAATGGTTAATTGATGTGATATTGAAATCATTATTAAAATTTTATGAAAAATTAAATTGATTCTAAAATTTTTAGTAGTTGCTCCGACAACGAACGTGACATCCCAGTGCCTTGACTCAACAAATGGGTGGGGTATGGTGTTTAACTTAGTGGTATTAGAGCCTAGGATTTTCGATTTTCGAGCTAATAATGAGTCTAGAAAATACATGTATAATAAAATAAATATAAAATATTGAAATGTGCATTTGAAATTAGAAAAGATTGTGAAATGGGACTTAAATTATTTTAAACTAAATAATATTTTAGCTATATTCGTATAAAATATAGACATGAGAAAAAAAATAGAGCTAACTTGAAAAAGTAATGAAGAAATGAAGGTAATAAATAAATATGATATGAGATGAAACAACGGGAAGATAGGATTAAATTGTAAAATTTGAAAACTATGTGACTGAAATAAGAGAAGTAAAATGTATAGAAACTTGATATGTGAAATAAAAAAAAAATTGGTACATGGAAGAGAATGAAATTGAAGTAATGAGGAAGAGAAAAATTAAATCTTTGTGCTAATATCTTGTTTCATTACAAAATGCTTTTGAATATTTATTTTAGTATGACTAGTTATATTAATCTTATTTTTATGAATTTTGAATGATTTAATTAATATATATACACTTATGTTTTGAGATGAAAAATATGTTTCCAAATGATTAAATTAGCAAATTCTTGGTTATAATTTGAGATTTGAAATATTACAATTTCCTACGATGAACAAACAAATGTTTGATTATATTTGGTTGGAAGATTAATTTTATTTAATATGTAGTATATGGTTTGAATATGAATTGAGACTGAAATGAGGATGAAAATGAGAATAGAAATGAAATTGATACGAGAAAGAAAATGAGATTGATTATGAAAATTTGATACTTTCCCATTGACTAAGTTAGATTAAAACGGATATAATTGGTCTGCCATAGAATCTTTACATTAGAGATATAGAACTCCCCGATTCCTAGCGGGTCGAGTGAGGAAAGATCAAATGGCCAGTTATTATTAGCCCCAATTCCCAGAGGGTTGTGGGCAGTCCCAATTCCCAGAGGGTTGTGGGCAATCCCAATTCCTAGAGGGTCGTGGACTTACTATGATAGCCATCGTTGCCGAACAACTTGGGATGGCGAATTCGTGTATCCGGACTTAAGTCTAAATTTTGGTACGAGGATTAACTTGAAGGAAAAGTGAAAATGAGAATGATGTGAAAATGGAAATTAAATGGATTATGAAAATTGGTTTTTACCTTGTTAGCCAAGTTAGACTGAGTTCGGATATAGTTGGTATGCTATAGAGTCTTTAAATCAGAACTCCCCAATTCCCAGAGGGTCGAGGGAGGAAAGGCCAAATGATAAGTTATTATCAGTCCCAATTCCTAGAGGGTCGTGGACTTATTATGATAGCCATCGTTGTCGAACAACTCGGGGTGGTAGACTCATGTATCCGGTCTTAAGTCTAAACTTTAGTACGGGGACAAATAAAAAAAAAAGAACTGAAAATGGAAGTAAAGTTGTAAGTATATTGAATTATTTGCTGATAAGGGTTAAAAATGTTAAAAGAGCAAGATTTGAGTTGTTTTAGTAAAATAAGTGAAATAAATCAAAGATAGATGAGAATTAATAAGATATGATTAACACTTCGATGCGATACTATGAATGTACACTTTAATGCATTATTGTTGATATTCCGCATATCATATGAGTTCTGTTCAGTCTACAATAGGCTATATAAGTGAAAAATGGAAAGTGAATGATTAATAAAATTTGGTATGTGATTGTGATGAAAAAGTTCACTAATGTTAAAAAAAAATGTTGGTAACTATTAGTAATCTTGATAATATTTCTTGAAAATTTCAAGAGTAAAAACATGATGAATGAAAATATGATCAAGTGATATTAGTGATTTTAGTTAAGTGTATAATGTTTCAAGTGATGTGGCTAGTGGACGAAATTGTAAATGAGATAAAAGTAAGTTTAGTAAATAGTAAAATTGATTTTTATGAGTAAATTTATTGAAATTAGTATAATGGAGTGCCTAATGTAAAATGGTGTTGAATTGATGAATAATTAAAAAAAACATGAGAAATAAGAGAAGCAAAGAAGTGAAATTTAGCAAAAGAAAGGTAAATACTCGTATAATCTCTATTTATTTTTCAAATGATTAAATTGAAACATGTTGTTAATTAAGTATAGAGAATGCAAAACAAACTAAAAATAATATTAGTGTGACATTGATGAAGAGAAATAATATTTAAAAATATTATAAGAATTAAAATGAATAAATTGACATGTATGAGACATGATAAATTGGTAAGAGAGAATGTGATTTGTATGGTGAAAAGTACTAAGATTAATAAATGAATATGTAATCTACACATAAACATAAGTGATTAAATTGCATAGTAATCAAAAGTATGGGAATTATGTGTGATTGAATGAAACATAGTGCAAAGAAACATGGAAAAAAATACATTTTCATTAAAACAATTTGGACAATAGTAGTGGATTAAATTTGAAAATTCACCAAAAATTATTGAAATTTAGTTAGAGGTTGAATAAAATATGTAATTAAATATTATTGAGTCTAGTTTTATATGGAAGAAACGGTGAAAGAAACAAAATTGTATATTATTAGATATATTAGTTTTTGTGAAACAAGATCGGAGTAGATTCGGATTCCCCTTTTCTGACTTTGGAAAATCATAAAAAATTTTAAAAAAATGATTAGAGGCTGAAATTTATATTCTTAAATTCCTAATGAGTCTATTTTCAAGAGAAACAAACAGAAACATCATCCAAACCCTGTACTAATAGATAATTAATTTTTAGTAAAGAAATGTCGAAACTGTCAAGCAGAAGAAAAGGGGAAGCTTTGAAGAATTTTCTGTATGGATTGGCTAAAGTAGAAATTCTGAAATTTTTATTGTAGAAAGATATTTGAGCCTAGTTTCAAAAATATTAAGCAGATCTTAATTTCGAATTCTGTAGCTCAAGATATAAATAATTTAGTAACTATGACTCAAGTGGACATCTTTGAAATTAACACATAAATAAATAGTAGAATTATAGATAATGTATTGTTATATATAAGCATGCTATATACTAAAAGCTAAAAATTCTAATAAATATATATATACATAAAGGATGTGGAATCGAGAGGAGGAGGAGGAAAAATATATATAGTAGATGAATTTGAAATGTTTCGAAATGGTTATAAGTGATGGAATGATTAATACATGTGAATATATTTAAATGAATTCATAATAATAAGTGAATAATGCTTAATTGATGTGATATTGAAATCATTATTAAAATTTTATGAAGAATTAAATTGATTCTGAAATTTTTAGTAGTTGCTGCGACAACGAATGTGACATCTCGGTGCCTTGACTTAGCGATTGGGTCGGGTATGGGGGTGTTACAGAGGTGGAGGGATGCTAACTATTTGTTGGATGATATCAACAGGCAACCAAATACGGAAAAGATCAAGGTTCCATCCTCCACTAAGGGTAACAACATCTCTAAGAGGGCAATTTAAATCAAGATTGGAATGAGCAGGGATCAGAGAGAGAAGAGGGCCAAGTGCTAGAATCCAAACATCTTTCCAGCGTCGAATATTAGAGCCATTACCAACTGACCATGCAAGATTTTCACGAATAAGGGGCCAAATCTTATCGAGGGACTTCCATAGAAGAGAGCACTAGCTTCGATTAATGGATTCAGGAAGTTGTTCTCTAATATTATACTTCACTTAACGAACTTGAACCCCTAAAACGACATTCTTGGAGGCTAGATTAAAACCAATCTTCATAAGGAACAATATGTTCTGGTCTTGTAAATGACGGATTCCAAGGCCTCCAAGAGATTAGAGTTGAAAGACTGAATCCCATCTAACTAGAGCCATCTTTGGGCGCCCTTTGAAATTTCCCCAAATGAACTGACAAACAATTCACTCAATTTCTACGCAGACACCCTTAGGTATAAGCATGGATTGCATAAAATAATTGGGAATCGAGAGAAGCATTAACTATGCCAGGGTAACTCTTCCAGTGAGAGACAACTTCCTTGCTTCCCAGCTGTGTAGTTTACATCGCACCTTCTCCACCAAAAAAATTTAAGATGCTATTGGTAACCCTATCGTGGAAGAGAGGCACTCCTAGATAAGTTCCTAGGTTCTAAACTTTCTGAAATCCAAGAAGATGGCTAATCGACGAGTTAAGGTTCCCTTCAGTACCTTTAGAGAAGAAGATATTTCTTTTTTTAGCATTGATTTGATGACCAGAATGTTTGTAGAAAATGATGCAAAATGTTTTTCATAACTCTTGCTTGTTTTAAGGATTGTTTATTAAAAATGACTAGGTCGTCTACAAAGAAAATGTGTGCTAAGTTAGGCCCCGACGGTCATAGTCAAATGGGATGCCAATTACCTATGTTGATTTTTGTGCGGATAGAGTAACCAAGCAACTTCATGCATAAGACAAACCAATACGGTAATAGAGGACACCTCTATTTAATTCCTCTAGTTGGCTTAAATTTTTGGATAGGGATTCCATTCTAGATAATCTGCAAAGTAGAAGAGGAGATACCTGACATAATCACCCATCGAAGAAATTCCAACACGCCAACAGTCAAGAGAGATGCATCGATAAAATCCCATCTAACTCTTTGTCGAAACCATTTTTGAAAAATAAGTTTCGAAAATATTTTTAGAATAAAAAATGAGAGTCGCCACCAATCTTTTAATTCGGTGTAATTGGACCACTAAAAACATTTAAGTTTATTTTAGAAAAAAACAATTTGGTCTTCAAAATCCATAAATTAGGTTCGGGATTCGATTACGTGTAAGGAAGGATTAGCACCCTCACATGCCCAAAATTGGTACCTAATCGATTATTCTACGGTCTTGACAATTGAAGACTCGAGAATTCAAGATGCGATCCCTAAATATATGAATGAGACATTAAATAAGATATTCAATCATTTAGGTTCAAAGCGAAATCATACCCAACATGTTAGGGCACAATTTTTGAATCCCCTAAAATAACGGAATATTGAGCAACTATTGGTTTCGAATAGGATACTCGATTATTTTAGGTTCAAAGAAAAAATCGTACCTATCACGTTAGGGCACAATCCCTCGTGTTCTTAAAATAAAAGAGCATTGCCTTTATTTTTAAACAATTTATGTGTTTTTTTAATATTTGTTGAAAAATGTTTTAGTAATTTTTTCATTTTGAAGTAGGACGTTCGATTTTTTAGGTTTGAAGAAAAATAGCACCCAACACTTTAGGGCACTTCTTTGAATTCCTAAAATAAAGAACGTTGCTTTTTTTTTACATCAAAATATTCAATCATTAGAACATTTCATGCATGAAAAGTGAGAAAATATATATATGATTTTACAAAAATAAAAATGACAAGATAAAAATACGAGTAACATGAAAATGCGAAATATTAAATTAAACGACAATCGAATCTTGAATATTGAACGAAAGATCAAAATAAACAAAAAAAGATAAAACAAAAGGACTTAATTTAAACACATAAAAAATAAAAATACGAAAGATGATTTTGGTTTAAAAAAATTAAATACAAAAATATATGTGAGATTAAAAATTTTGAATATCAAAAAGGAAATCTAAAAGAGATGTAAAATACTAAAAAAAGGACTAATTTTAAATTAAAATGAAAACTTTAAGAAAAAAGTGAAAATAAGGAAAAATGGGGGTAAAATCGAAATCTTGAAAAATTTTAGAGGCTAAAATGTAATATTTTAAAATTTAGGGGGTTAAAATGCAATTTTAAAAAAGTTTAGGGGTTAAAATGAAATTTTCAAAAAGTTTTAAGGGTTAAAATGAAAATTTTAAAAAGTATAAGTGTTAAAATGAAATTTCTAGAAAGATTAAGGGTTAAAAATAAAATTTTAGAAAGTTCGAGGGTTGAAAATGAAATTTTAGAAAATTTAGGGGTAAAAATGAAAATTTAGAAAGTTCGAAGGTCAAAAATGAATTTTTAGAAAGCTTGAGGGGTAAATTTTGAATTTTTAGGGAAGTTTAAGGTTAGAATATAGTTTTTAAACAAAACAGGGGCTTCATGAGCAATAATACCTAAGAAATTGACACGTGGTAATTTCTCAGGCACCCAAAACTCGAAGGATTAAATTGAAACTGAAATAAAATTTAAGAGGAAATTTAGAAGAAATATAAAAAAGAATTGAAGGATGAAATTGTGAAAATAGAAAAACGCGAAAGGACTTGATGCAGAAATAGCCTATTCTTTGAAAAACACGCGAACCTTGTGTTGACATGGGTCGGATCCATGTCCTGCACCGAAACGACGCCGTTTTGGTACTCATTTTATTAAGCCAAAACGGCGTCGTCCCAAGATAATATAAAAACAAATTTTTTAGGCTAAAATTTCATTTCTTCTCATTTTTCAACTCAAAAACACCCTTTTTTTTTACTTAGGTTTTCTTTCAAATGCTCTCATGCCCGGCCATCCCTCCGATCGTGGACGTCCTCGTCGTCCGTTGTCTACCACCGATACCGATACCACCGACCACCGTGCCTGGTGGTTGAAAAGGTAAAAAGTTGCCCTTTTTTTACTTTTTTTTTTATTTAAAAAAAAAAACATAGATTAGATGTTAGATGCTTAGATCTAACATCAAATCTCAAAAAAAAAAAACTAAAAGGTCTGATTTTTAGTTTTATGGTTTTTTCTTTTCCGTATTTCATTTCGATTTTGTATTTAAAAAAAAATTTACTAAAATAAATCTTGATTTGTAAAAAAATAATTGATTTTGATATATATTTTTTGGGTTTCGAAAGAAAATATTCTCTTTTATTTTTATTACTTATTTTGTATTATCTTTCGGAAGATAAAAAGATATAAACACATGACTAAAATACCTTGTTCGAAAACTTCGAATCTATTAACTGTTTTCAATTTTTGCTTCTTCGTATTGATGAATATGTATTTGATTGAAAATCTCTAATCTTTGTATTGATATTTTTTTTCGTCCTTTTACAGATTCAAAGTAATGACTTTTATAACGGGAAAAAATTACATTGTTTACTGTTCTTTTTACTCTGTTTCTATTCTCTGTTGTTTTTGCTTTTTCTTTTGTAGGTAACATCGGAATGGCACGGTGGCAGAGTCAGCGGCGTCGGGGAAGAGCACCCTTGCCATTTCGGTGTAAAGGGCATACGAAGGGTGCTTCAAGTAGAGGAACTGTCTCGGGCAGGAAAAACGTCTCGAGAAGAGGAACAGTCTCGGGAACCGAGGAGTCAATGGTCAGCAGATGATGAGTCACGTGGCTGACGTGGCGCAGACGTGGCACTAATGTGGCTCGCTGACGTGGATAGAAGCTAAAAGGTGAACAGGGTTGAGAGAGAGAGAGAGAGAGAGAGAGAGAGAGAGAGCAATTTAGGGTTTCTAAAAATTCTCTAGTTCTTGGGCCGTTTGGGTTGAGTTTGGACTTAGGTAAAAATTAGGCTTGTAATTTGGGTTAAACTTGTAAATGGACTTTGATATTTTAATAAACATTTTGTATTATTTTTTATTCATTTGGTTTTGTTTCTGTTGGACCTTATTGGGCTAGATGAAAATTGGTTTTTATAGTTGACCCTCTTTGCTCATTGTCGTGAAACGGGAACGGAGCAAAGACTAAAAGAAAGACCAATTTAATTTGATCTTCTCTCCGCAACCTATCTTCATTCTGCCCATTAAAGAAAGTCGATATTTTCAAACTGCCCTCTCGGTCAGGGTAAGAAATTTGATGTTTCAACTTGCCTCATGATTGGGGTAAAAGACTGCATGTCTTTAATTTGCCTTCTGATTAAGTTAAGAGATTGAAATTTTCAATCTGGCCCATGATTAGGGTAAGAGACTGAATGTCTTCAATCTGCCTTTTGATTAAGGTAAGAGATTGAATTCTTCAATTTGCCCCATGATCGGGGTAAGAGACTGCATGTCTTTAATCTGTCTTCTGATTAAGGTAAGAGATTGAATTCTTTAATCTGCCCCATGATCAGGGTAAGAGATTGCATGTCTTCAATTGGCCTTCTGATTAAGGTAAGAGATTGGATTCTTTAATCTGCCCCATGATTGGGGTAAAAGATTAGGTGCTTCAATTTGCTCCATGATCGGAATAAAATATTGTCTATCTTCAATCTGCCTTCTAATTAAGGTAAGAGATTGAATTCATCTGCACCATGATCAGGGAAAAAGATTGTCTGTCTTCAATTTGCTTTCTGATTAAGGTAAGAGATTGTATTCTTCAATCTGCTCCATGATTGGGGTAAGAGACTGCATGTCTTCAATCTTCCTTTTGATTAAGGTAAGAGATTGAATTCTTCAATCTGCCCCATGATCGGGGTAACAGACGGGATGCTTCAATCTGTTCTATGATTGGAATAAGAGATTGGTGGGTAGTTTCGCTTCGCTTTACTGCAACTTCAGAGAGATGAAGACTTGCTTCTGCTACTTTAATCTGATCCACTGCAACTTCAGGGATGTAAGATTTGCTACTTTTGTTGGTCCATCACGCTTTTTTTCTAGGGAATGAGACCTATAGAATATGTTTCTTTCGCATTTCAGCCCTACACTTAGGATGCTACATTAAATGAAATGCTCCTAATTAGATGAATGCAAAGATGTCATCTTTTAGAACGATTTTAAATCCTTAGGTCAACATTTGTTCAACGATTGTCTAAATCTTATCACCGACGTGTTATCGTGACCTCTTCTCGGGTATGAGTGGTCATTATCTGAGCTACTGGCTTTGGGGAACTTTCCACCCTTTAGGTGTGGTTCTTTCCAACCAGTGACACTGTTTAAGGTCTCAGTACTATTTAGGAATCCTCCAAGATAATACACAAACAACCTTTGTATGTTTTATCACATTAATCCATTATCTGTTATTTTAATGCAATAATGTTTGGACAAAGTCATAAGCTGAATGAAGTTGAATTTTATTAGAGACAAAGCTCGAATGAAAGAAGAAATTGAAAATGGCAGACACTCGTGAAAAGAATTGCCAAGTACAAAGTGAACTAAAACAAAAAATCAGGTGCCCTAAATATAAATGTACGAGCTTCCCGAGAAGACTTGATGAGACCCACTTTGAACCTGACATATGTTAGGAAGCCTAGAATGCTTTGTCGATGCCCCAAGGTGTAACGATCCTCCACCTTATTATTATAGGTCCATTCTTTGCTCCAAAATTCAAGTCGCCCTTTTTAGGTTTTCAACTCAAAAGTCCTTTTGTTTCAAGATGCCCTTTGCGGGTTTTCATCTTGACCTCTCCCTTTTCTTTACCATTTCTTTTAAGTGAAATATTTCTTCACTGAGTCTGAGTTCACAGGGTTGTATAGCTCTTTGCCATCCATTTCAGTCAAAATGAGAGCTCTTCCAGAGAAAGCTTTCTTCACCATATAAGGTCCTTCCCAATTGGGCGTCTATTTTCCTCGGGAATCCTTTTGTATAGGGAGTATCTTCTTTAGGACTAGATCTCCCTCATGAAATTCTCTAGGGTGAACCTTTTTGTTGTAAGCTCACATCATTCGTCTCTGGTACATTTGACCATGACGGATAGCTTTCAATCTCTTTTCTTTGATCAAATTCAACTGATCGTATCTAGATTAGATCCATTATGCTTCATTTAGTTTTAATTCCGACAAGACTCCGAGGGAAGGAATCTCCACTTCAATAGGTAAAACTACTTTCATCTCATAGACTAATGAGAATGGTGTTGCCCCAGTAGAAGTTTCTATAAGCATAAAGAGCGAATGATAACTTCTCATGTCAATCCTTATAAGTCTCCGTCATTTTCCCGATGATCTTCTTGATGTTCTTGTTGGCTGCCTCTACTGCCCCATTCATCTTTGGGTGATAGGGAGATGAGTTATGATGTTTGATGTTGAACTGACTACAAACCTCTGCTATCATGCTGTTGTTCAAATTCAAAGCATTGTTAGATATGATCCTTTCTGGCATTCCATATCGACATATGATTTCTCTTTTCAGGAATTTGATAACTGCAATTTTTGTAACATTGGCGTAGGAAGTAGCTTCTACCCATTTGGTGAAGTAGTCAATGACCACAAAGATGAATCAATGTCCATTGGAAGCTTTTGGTGAAATCGGTCCAATGACGTCCATGCCTCACATAGAAAAGGGCCATTGAGAAGTCATAACATGAAGAGGTGAAGGCGGTACATGAATCTTATCCTCATAAATCTAGCATTTGTGACACCTCTTGGCATAGTTGATGCAATAACTTTCCATAGTGGGCCAGTAGTAACCAAATCTCATTATTTGTCGAGCCATTGTGAAACCATTGGTATGAGTCCCACAAATACCTTCATGGACTTCTTCTAGGATTTTCTTAGCATCAATAACATCAACACATCTTAACAACACTTGATCTTTTCTCCTTTTATACAAAATGTCTTCATCCAATACATAATCAATTACGAGTCTTCTCAATGTTCGCTTATCATTCTCAGTAGCTTGCTTTGGGTATTTGCGATCTCTTACATGGCGTAAGATGTTTTGGTACCACTGATGGTCATCCTTTTCTTCTTCCCCGATGTTGTACTAGTGAAAAGGAGCCTCGTAAATGCTCATTTGAATAGGCCTTACATCCTCTGGCTTGTTTACTTTAATCATTGAGGCAAGAGTAGCCAAAGCGTCAGCCATTTGGTTTTCATCTTATGAGAGATAATGGAATGTGATGTCACCAAACTCTTTGATTAATTCGAGAACCAATCTTCGATAATTAATTAACTTGGAGTCTCTTGTTTCCCATTCTCCTTTGAGCTGGTAAATTACAAGTGCAAAATCCCCATATACTTCCAAAACTTTGATCTCTCGTTCTATGACTGCACAAAGTCCCATGATACAGGCTTCATACTCGGACATGTTATTTGTACAATCAAAGTCGAGCTTACTAGTGAAAGGATAATGGTCACTTTCTAGAGATACCAAAACTGCCCCAATTCTATTTCCTGTGGCATTCGAGGCACCATCAAAATTTAGCCTCTAAGGATGTTCTTTCAGAGCTTTCTTTTCGATGGTTGCAATGTACATTAGGTCTTTATTCGGGAAATCGAAATTCAAGGGCTCATAATCCTCTAGAGCTCTGTTGGCTAGAAAGTCTGCTATTGCGCCTCCCTTTATTGCCTTTTGGTTCACATAAACTACATCAAACTTTGAGAGCAAGATTTGCCATCTAGCCATTCTCCCATTTAGTGCGGTCGACTCCATCATGTATTTTAAAGGATCTAACTTCGAGATCAACCAAGTTGTGTGATACAACATATATTACCTTAATCTTCGAGTGGTCTAAACTAAATCGCAACCCAACTTCTTGATTGGCGAAAACCTTGTTTCATAGTCAATGAACTTTTTACTGAGGTAATATATCGCTCTTTCTTTTCTTCCAGACTCGTAGTGTTGGCCTAGCACACATCCCATAGAATTCTCAAAGATTGCTAGATATAAGACCAAAGGTCTGTTGGAGCTTGGTGGTACTAGAATTGGGTCATTTGACAAATAATGTTTGATCTTGTCGAAGGTCATCTGGCATTCCTCATCCCACACACCTGGGTTATGTTTCTTAAGAAGACGGAAGATTGGGTCACATTTCTCTATTAGTTGTGAAATAAACCTTGCGATATAATTCAACATTCCTAAGAAACCTCGAACTTCTTTCTGAGTATGCGGTGGTGGTAACTCTTGTTTGGCTTTGACTTTGTCTGGATCAATCTTGATACCTCTCCTGCTAACCACGAAACCTAACAATTTGCCTGAAGTAGCTCCGAAGGTACATTTAGCTGGGTTTAACTTTAGTTGATATTTCCTCAATCTTAAGAACAATTTCTTCAATACTTTCACATGTTCTTCCCCATTTCGAGATTTTGCAATCATATCATCAACGTAAACCTCGATCTTTTTATGAATCATATCATGAAACAAGGTTACCATAGGTCTTTGATATGTTGCTCCCGCGTTCTTAAGCCTGAATGGGATCACTTTATAACAAAATGTTCCCACATCATGACGAAAGTGGTCTTCTCCATATCTTTGGGATCCATCTTTATCTAGTTGTATCCGGAGAAACCATCCATGAAGGAGAATAATGAATGACCCGTCGTGTTATCCACCAAGGTACCAATATGGGGCAATGGGAAATTGTCCTTCGGGCTTGCCTTGTTTAGATCTCGATAGTCAACACACATTCGTACTTTCCCATCTTTCTTAGGCACAGGAACTATATTGGCCACCATTCTAAATACTTGACCACGTGGAGGAAACCGGCATCGACTTGCTTTTTAACTTCTTCCTTTATCTTTAATAGCACGTCAGACCTCATCCTTCGAAGCTTCTGTTGAACAGGTTTACAACCTTCCTTTATAGGGAGCCTATGTACCATAATATTGATATTTAACCAAGGCATATCCTGATAAGACCACACAAAAACATCTTTGAACTCTTTGAGCAGTTTAATAAGATCTTGCCTTATTTCTGCGGAAATGCTCATCCCGATTTTTACTGCTTTCTTTTCTTCCTCATTTCCCAGACTCACAATTTCTATTGATTCTTTATGCAGCAGGATTTGTTTTTCTTCCTGCTCTACCATCCTTATTAAATTGGGAGACCAGTTACAATCTTGGTTCTCTTCAAAGTCCTGAAATTCCTCTGGACACATATCTTGCTCAAAAAGGGGCACCGAGTCAACAATGTTATCTCTCATATCATTGATAACAAAAGACCTGTTATAGGGATAAGAAGAGATCCAAATGAATTTAAGAATGATTGATTATATGGTATGATTATGAATGAAAAAAATATTTTTGACAAGGGTAAAAAAAAACTTGTCAAATTGAATAAGAATAAATTAAATTGAAGAAAGGTTAATCGTATAGTATAAAATATTTGTCAAACTTGGCAAGAATAAATAGAATTACGAAATGTGAGAAGAAACACATTTTTATTAAAATAACATATGATGATTATGGGCCTTTTACAAAGATCCTTACTACTCTTAGGCCTAAAGCAATAGGTGTGTTTTGGGCATTACTCTGAAGGGGTCCTAAAGATTATAGGGAGATCTTTTACAGTCCAGTTGTTTAGAGTACTCCCAGAAGCATAAGGGCTAATTTCCCACAAGCTTCTGTCTTCATTCCTTTCTTTAGACACAACATTGATGTATAAATCCTTCATCATTCCTACAGCTTCAGTCAATTTCCTCTCATTCCCTTTCAATTTTGGCCTTGCATTGATTATTCCCCCTAATATGAAAGTTTTTGATATATGGGGAAAAACCATTGGCTCCCACTTGACTTCTTCCCCGGTTAAACGTGCTCTTCTTCTCTCTTACTTCTTCTCCAACTCCTTCTTCTCCCTTACATCAGGTTTGTGCCCCAAGTCGAAGTGATCTTGTTTATCAACCAACATTAGAACACTGATTCTCTTTTGGAGATATATTCCCAGTCCCTTTCCCGTTAATGCTCCTCTCCTGATTGTCATTTATAGACCCATCTTTTTGTTTTGTGATATTTTGAGTATGGGGATATTGTTTCTTTCAGCAATGAAGGTTGCGTTAACAAATTTCAAAGATCGAAAAGAGCGTTCCAAGGCCCCTTCATCCGTACTAATGTAGGGTACATCATTTGCAATTGACGTAATTATATCTTCCTCAATACTGATTGTGACCAAACGACATTCAGTCACCAATTTTAATTTTTGGTGCAGCGACGACAACACTGCTCCTGCCGAATGTATTCACGATCTTCCAAGCAAATAGTTGTAGCTTGGTTTGATATCTATTACTAAGAAGTCGACTTCGTTTGAGTTTGGACGATTATCAATGGTATCTAGACCCTACCCATTACTTTCCTTTCTGTCCCATCGAATGCTCTCACTATGTTGTGGCATGATTTCATGTGAGAACTATCGATCAGCAACCTTTTCAATGTTGTTAATGACAGAACGTTTAAAGCTGACCCGTTATCGATCAATACACCAGGAAACGTGTAACATTTATAAGGGATGGTGATATGTAGCGCTTTAGTCGACCCCATACCTCTTGGGGGAATTTCATCATCATTAAAAAAGATGAAGTTTTCAACGCTTACATTACTGACCAAACGATCTAGCTTATTCACTGAGATATCGTCAGCTGCATAAAACTCATTCAACACTTTCATTAGCACGTTGCGATGTGCTTCCGAGCTTAATAATAGTGTCAAAATTGATATGTGAGCCGACTACTTATGCAATTATTCCACCACGCTATATTCACTATGCTTTAGGAATTTCAAGAATTCCTTAGCTTTTTTTTTCTGTTATTAGCTCATTGATTGGTGACTTTGGCCCTTCAATCTTTCTTCTTTTAATCTCTTTTAGGGTTTTTTCTTTAAATGTTTCATTTTCTATTCCTGTGGGATCATAGCTTTTTCCGCTATGTGTGATAAGACTCACATCTTGAGCTCTTTCTAATTCAACTTTGGAAATTTCCCCTTTTATACCATCATATTACAATTGTAATTCCAAGGTACCAAATTGTTATCCTTGTAAGGAAAGACTACAGGATTTTGTTTATTATTTTAAGAGTTGCCCTTTCTTTAGTTTCATTGCTTCTTGGCTAGTAAATGATTATTATTGGGTGACTGACCCCGAAAATTCTTCTAGTTGTGTCTTCTTTGAAAGCACACACTTCTTCCGTCTCTTCATTTTCCTCAAAAGATTCTAACTCTTTGTTATCCATTAAACTTTGTACCAAGGTTTTGAACTCATCGCATTCTTGGATTTCATGTCTTTCCTTCTCATGGAACTTGCAGTAGTATCATGCTCTTACTACTTCCCTCGCATTTTGGGTGACCAAACCCACTTTCAGCATCTCATACCAAACCCATCTTAATGGTGATCTCACTTCCTCAACACGGGCCTTGATCTTTCTACCTTCTCTTTCAACCACTACATTCACCCCTTGGTCAGGATGATTGGGTAGTGGATTCCCTGATACATTGGGACTTGCAGGGTCCTCGAATCTTAGCTTCTTGACGTTGATGAGTTGTTGAACCTACCTTTTCAAAGCCGCACAGTTCTCAATTGAGTGTCCTGTTATTCCTACGTCGTACTCGCATCGGGCGTTTGCATCATACCATTTTGGGAATGGCGGTTGTAGTGGTTTTAGATGGGTTGGTGATAAAACATGTTCATCGTACAACTTTTAATAAAGTTCTTTGTACGTTATTAGGATAAGAGTGAATTTTGTATTCGACCTCGAGTTAAACCCTTGCCTCGGTGTTCTTTGGTAGTTATTTATTGTTGTTCTAGGTGGTGCCATCACCATTGGCTTTGAATAATTAGTTTTGTAGTGGTCCGTGTTGTTGATTTCATTTTATCTTTTTCTTGGGGATTGCTCTATTAACATTTTCCCCTGAATCGATCTTCCCATATCTGATTGTATCCTCGATCATTCCCTCGACATGACCATGTTAGAAAAACTTTTGGTTGCGCTTCTTAACAGGTGGTTGATGAATGGGGCTTTCAGAGTATTAACAAACAACATAGTTGTCTCATTTTCCAACAATGGTGGTTGTACTTGCGTTGCTATGTCTCTCCATCTTTGAGCGTATTGTCGGAAGCTTTCATTTGGCTTCTTCTCCATTCTTTGTAAGGTTAGTCTGTCGGGTGTAATGTCAGTTATATGACTGTATTGCTTCATAAATGCCTGTGCCAAGTTCTTTCATGAGCTTATTTTGGCACGGCTTAACTAATTATACCACTTTGCAATAGATCCTACTAGACTATCCTGAAATCAATGTATCAACAACTGATCATTATTGACATGTCTAGTCATCCTCCTACAGAACATTGTAATGTGTGCCTCAAGGCAACTGGTCCCGTTGTATTTTTCAAAGTCAGGTGTTTTGAATTTCAGGGGGAGCACTAGGTTTGGGATAAGGCTTAAATCTTTAGCGTCGATTCCAAAGAAGGTATCAGCACCTTCCATTGCTTTCACGTTTTCTTCCAACCATTTGTATTTGTCTTCTAACTATCTAGGGATCTCAGGCCTTACTCTTTTCGTCTCATCCACGTCCTCCAAGTCATGGATGATGGGATTGGCTACATTATCTCTGGGATTGAAACCAGATCCTAGTTGGAAATTTGCTGGCCTTGACATGCCGCATGGGTGTTGTTATGCTCTTATCGTTATTGGTACCCCACGTGGGCATGTTTCTTACGGTGCTTGAATATGCATAGAAGCATAGCCTGGGAGATATCTAGGCTCCTCACTTTCCTCCCTTAGGCTTACAGCAGGACATTTTCCCTTATGAACCCCTTCTCTTTTCAGCTAAGTTAGTTAACTTATAATGCTATTTTGCAACTCTATAAGTTGGTCCTTCATATCTTGCTGCACTTTTGCCAAATGGTCTTATAGTTGTGCTTGCATTTGCTTTTGCATTTCCTTCTGGATTTGTTCTAAACGCTCGATTCTTTGATCCATCACTTTTCGAGTACCGTAACAGTGTGAATTCTCTATGGTTTTTGGTTTAACTATTTAAAATTTTAATTAATTAGAGTCGTTGTGTTAAAATATGAAAATGCTATGCGAATGAATGCATGTATGCAATGTAAGAGAAGACTTTGATTTTGAATTCAATTTCATTAGAACAACTTCATTAGAAGAAAAATTTCTTTACATAAAGCGAATTACATAAATGGCTTTGCTTTAATGCCTAAAGCCTTGATTTTCCTAAGAAGTCTAGCTAGTTTTTGTCCTCGATCTGATCTTGATTCATATTGCAAGCTCAGCATATCAGCTTCAACGGCTAGCGTTTGCACATGATCAATCACTTCTCGCATTTGGGTGAGTGCCTCTCCCATAACATAATCTCTTTCTCTAACTTGCCTTTGAGCCTATTGAAGGTGCCACTCGCTTGTTTCTAGATTCCTTTCGATAACCTCGATTCATATCTCGACATTCTGTAGCGAGGCTTCAAATTCTTTCACTATTCTCCTTAACTCCTTATTTTCAGCCAGACTTGCCTTCAGTTCTGTTATGGAGTTTCGGTTGCGATGTCTTCGTAAAGATTCTTCTAGCTCTATTTTTCTAGCTTCTAACTCTACTATTTGGGTCTTCAATTCAGCCTTCTCAACGACTTTCTAGCAACTCCCCTTTTGTGGCATTTTCTCGAGTTTGACCGTCTTGAAAGTTTCTTTTCCATTATTTCGCTCTATCTTTTTGTTCTTGGATCTCTTGTTACCAATATTCTGATGTTTTACCGAGCCCAGCAGTCCTTATGGATAGACGAAGTTTTTTGTAATGCTTCTTCAAATCCTCTAAGTCTTCTTCGGCTTTGTTCTTTCCTTTTCTTAAATTTTCAACCTCTAACTTATGGAAATCCACATCTAATCCTAACTTCATCTTATCCTCTTCCAAAACTTCTATTCTCTTTCCAAATTTTGAGCTCTTCCTTTCAAAATCTTGTTTTATGATGTCTAATTCTGATGGAACTACTTGCAAGTATTCTTCTATCGGTTGGATATCTTCGGGATTTGGCATTGGAGTATTATCATTAACTCTTTTGTCTCTCTACGAATCATATTCCAGCGTCGTCATCGGGTTTGCAGTGAATACTTTCATCCTATGCACTTGTTTCCATGCATTTATTATTTCTCTGACCCTCTTCTTGTAGTTATCCTCTTTATACGTGAACTCCTATTAGGTCAATCGTTGTGTTGAAGGGATGAACTGCCTTGTCTTGTATTGCCTTAACACAAGTAAAAGGCGTATCTTATAGCTCCCCATACTCTGAGTAAAGGAACCCAGCCGAAACTTCCGCAACAATAAAGAATCTCATCAATGATAAACCAAGGTGCCTTCCACTCAACGTCCTCATCTCGAAGATTTTGAAGGATAACCATCCACTTTTCTTTAGCTATATTCAGTTCCTTTTATGTGGCTACAGATTCTTTCAGAGGCGAATAATCTGCAGAGTACACCTTGTACGAAAAATTTTCTACCTTCCAAAAATGGTTGTGAAACCAAACCATTAAAAGTGGTGCACAACCAATGCATCTCCCTTCTCCCTCTCTTCGACAAATATTTAGCGATCTAAAGGTCTCGACGAGTATTGCTGGGACTAGCGTGACTCTCTTGCTAAGCCGATCGAAAAGATCAACAACTGAATCTTCTATGTGCCCTAATGCTTTTGGGAAGATAACTAACCCATAACTGCTTAGAGCGAACATGTCGATGTGCTTCTTCATATATGGGTGTGCTAGTATTAAATCTCTTAAACTCTTCCATGTGATACACTTGTTATCTCCTTTTCCTTGATCCGTGAAGCAACCCATTGTTCACTCATCCTGATTATGTTCATAAACTTTTTCAAAAGGGTCGAGACATATGCAGATCTCAAATTAATCTTGTCGACTTGAATCATTGGATAATGGATCAATACGGTGTATTCTTCCACGATGGGTGTCATGTCAAAGTTTCCAAAAGTGAAATAATTGTATGCAGGATTCCAGTGTTGAGTAAGAGTTCGAAAGATATATTTGTCTATCTTCACCTCTAGTAAATAGGGTAGATCTTTGTATTCCTTATAGAACATTTGTTTCGTCTCATCATCTCACTAACCCCAAATATCCCTTAATTCTTGCACACTATTTTGGGTCACATTTACTCGAGTATGATCCCAAAATTCTGATAAATGCCCCTCTGTTAAGCTATCTCCCTTCTCACACTGTTTTTCCTCCGACCATAAGTGCACGGCCATGTTGTCTTCCACTCTATCAAGAAATCAGTTTTCCATGAAAAAGCTCTCTATTTGGTAATCGAGTATGAACCAACACCTTTTTTATGATGGAAATGTAATGTGGAAAATAGAAATAAAGACAAAATAAAGCAAGTCAGTTACATAGAGATAAAATCTAACAATAAATTTGCAATTAAGAGCAAAAATAAAAACGCAACTCTCCTATTCAAGTGACTTGCTAAAGGTTTATCGCGATGCTTGGTAGGCTCCTAAAGTTGACTACATGCGGTTCGAGTTCTAAAGTAAGGATACCTGAACCAGCAGTTTCCTCTATCCTCATCCATTATAGGCTCATACGGACGAGTTCAATTCAGGGGGTTGCATTTCCCATATGTTTGCACAGAAGTGAAAACTTAAGGAAAACATAGGTACGGATGTATTCCCGAAAACGGTCCACTATCCTGCACAGAGGTGAAGACCACACGAAGGCGTAGTTTCACACTTCCACTTCAGGGGTAAAGTAACATATCAATGCAAATGCACGAAATCCTCACTTCGACGATGAACAAATTAAAGTTAAAGAACAAACGTATGAACACAAAATGCAAGGATCGCAAATTAAATTTAAATCAAATTCTCAAATTTCTCTCAAAAAGACCAAAAATAATCGACTCGCGACTTGACTCTCTTATTTGTCACCAATGGAGTCGCCAAGCTGTCGAAACCATTTTTGAAAAACAAGTTTCGAAAATATTTTTAGAATCGAAAATGGGAGTCGCCACCAATCTTTTAATTTGGTGTGATTGGACCACCAAAAACATTTAAGTTTATTTTAGAAAAAAACAATTTGGTCTTTGAAATTCAGAAAGTAGGTTCGGGAGTCGGTTACGTGTAAGGAAGGATTAGCACCCTCACACGCCCAAAATTGGTACCTAATCGATTATTCTATGGTCTTGAAAATTGAAGACTCGAGTAAAAATTTAAGATACGATCCCTATATATATGAATGAGACATTAAATAAGATATTCAATCATTTAGGTTCAAAGCGAAATCATACCTAACACGTTAGGGCACAATTTTTGAATCCCCTAAAATAACGGAATATCGAGCAACTATTGGTTTTGAATAGGATGATTATTTTAGGGTTAAAGAAAAAATCGTACCCATCACGTTAGGCCACAATCTCTCGTGTTCCTAAAATAAAAGAGCATTGCCTTTATTTTTAAACAATTTATGTGTTTTTTTTAATATTTGTTGAAAAACATTTTAGCAATATTTCAATTTTGAAGTAAGATGTTCGATTTTTTAAGTTTGAAGAAAAATCGCACCCAACATGTTAGGGCACTATTTTTTGAATTCCTAAAATAAATAACATTGCTTTTTTTACATCAAAATATTTAATCATTAGAACATTTCATGCATGAAAAGTGAGAAAATATACATATGATTTTGCAAAAATAAAAATGACAAGCTAAAAATACAAGTAACATCCAAATGCGTAATATGAAATTAAACGACAATTGAATCTTGAATCTTGAACGAAAGATCAAAATACACAAAAAAAATAAAACAGAAGGACTTAATTTAAACACATAAAAAATAAAAATACGAAAAATGATTTTGGTTTAAAAAAAATTAAATACAAAAATATATGTGAGATTAGAAATTTTGAATATCAAAAAGGAAATCTAAAAGAGATGAAAAATACTAAAAAAAAGAACTAATTTAAATTAAAATGAAAATTTTAAGCAAAAAGTGAAAATAAAGAAAAATGGGGGTAAAATCAAAACCTTGAAAAATTTTAGAGGCTTAAATGCGATATTTTAGAATTCGAGGGTTAAAATGCAATTTTAAAAAGTTTGGGGGTTAAAATAAAATTTTTAGAAAGTGTAGGGGTTAAAATGAATTTTTTAGAAAGTTTAGGGGTTAAAATGAAATTTCTAAAAAGTTTGGGGTCAAAAATGAAATTTTAGAAAGTTTAGGGGTCAAAAATGAAATTATAGAAAATTTATGGTTAAAAATGAAGTTTTAGAAAACTCGAGGGTAAAATTTTAATTTTTAGGGAAGTTTAGGGTTAAAATATAGTTTTTAAACAAAACAAGGGCTTAATGAGCAGTAATCCCCAAGAAATTGACACGTGGCAACTTCTCAGGCACCCAAAACTCAAAGGATTAAATTGAAAATGAAATAAAATTTAAGACGAAATTTAAAAGAAATATTAAAAAGAATTGAAGGACGAAATTGTGAAAATAGAAAAACACGGAAGGACATGATGCAGAAATAGCCCATTCATTGAAAAACACGCGGACCTTGTGTTGACATGGGTCAGATCTGGGTCCTGCACCGAAACAGCTTCGTTTTGGTACTCATTTCATTAAGCCAAAACGATGTTGTCCTAAGATAATATAAAAACAAAATTTTAGGCTAAAATTTCATTTCTTCTCATTTTTCAACAAAAAAAAACCCTTTTTTACTTAGGTTTTCTCTCAAATGCTCTCATGCCCGGCCATCCTTCCGATTATGGGGGTCCTCGTCGTCCACCGTCTACCACTGATCGTCGACGTCACCGGCCACCGTGCCCAATGGTCGAAAAGGTAAAAAGTTGCCCTTTTTTACTTTTTTTTTATTTAAAAAAAAACAAACATAGATTTGATGCTAGATGCTTAGATCTAACATCAAATCTCAAAAAAAACTAAAAGGTCTGATTTTTAGTTTTAGAGTTTTTCCTTTTCCGTATTTCCTTTCGATTTTGTATTTAAAAAAATAGATTTACTAAATTAGATTTTGATTTCTAAAAAAAATTGATTTTGATATATATTTTTTTGGTTTCGAAAGAAAATCTTCTCTTTTATTTTTTATTACTTATTTTGTATTATCTTACGTAATATAAAAAGATACAAACATATGACTGAAGTACCTTGTTCAAAAACTTCGAATCTATTGACTGTTTTCAAATTTTGCTTCTTCGTATTGAAGATTGTGTATTCGATTGAAAATCTCGGATCTTCGTATTAATATTTTTTTTTCGTCCCTTTACATATTCAAAGTAATGGCTTTTATAGCCGAAAAAAATTACATTGTTTACTATTCTTTTTGCCTATTTCTGTTCTCTGTTGTTTTTGCTTTTTCTTTTGCAGGTAACGTCAGAATGGCACGGTGGCAGGGTCAACGGCGCTAGGGAAGAGCACCCTTGCCATTTCGGTGCAAAGGGCATATGAAGGGTGGTTCGGGCAAAGGAACCGTCTTGGGCAGGGAAAATGTCTCGAGTAGAGGAACAGTCTTGGGAGCCGAGGAGTCAACGGTCAGTAGACGAAGAGTCATGTGGTTGACGTGGTGCGGACGTGGCGCTGGCGTGGACACAAGCTGAAGGGTGAATGACATTGAGAGAAAGAGAGAGAGTAATTTAGGGTTTCTAAAAATTCTCCAATTCTTGGGCTGTTTGATATTTTAATAAACATTTTGTATTATTTTTTATTCATTTGGTTTTGTTTCTGTTGGGCCTTATTGGGTCGGATGAAAATGGGTTTTTACACTCTTCATAGGCTTTTTCCAAATCGATTTTCATTGCCATCCAGTCTTTACCAACTTGTTTCCTTCTTATCGAATGCATAACTTCATGCACTATAATGATACTGTCTGTAATAATACGCCGAGCAATGAACCTAGCCTTTTCTTGTGAAATGAAGTTAGGAAAGACTAATTTGAATCGATTAACAAAAACTTTCATTACCAGTTTGTAAAGGACAGAGCAGAGGCTAATTGGGCGAAACTTTCAGGGTTTTCTGCTTTAGGAATGAGGACAATCAATGTGTTATTTAATTCAGGATCAATATCCCTCCCTGCAAAGATACCATGGACCCAATCACTAATGATAGGCCCAACAATATCCCACTTACTCTAAAAAAAGAATGCATGAAATCCATCACTTCCCAGAGCCTTTAGAGGAGCCATATCAAATAAAGCCTCCTTAATCTCTTCATTCAAAATCGATTTCCCTAAAAAATCAACATCCGAGTGGTTAAGTTTCGGAAAAACACCAAGTGGTAGTTCCAGCGTGCTTTCTAGTTGCTCTCCATATAACCTTTGGAAGAAATTGATCGCCTCAGATCGAATATCATTTTGGTTAGAATTCCGCTCGCCATTGTCAAAACATAAAGCGCTAATGCAATTGAATTTTCTTCTCTAGAGTGTGCGATTGTGAAAAAAAATTGTATTTCAATCTCCTAGATTCAACCATTCACACCTAGACTTTTGCTTCCAAAGCAACTCTTTGTGATTGAGAACATTTTCCAATTCATCCCTTACGTCCATCTCAAGTTGGCCTAATTGGTTTGAATTCTATCTTTCCATGGTCCTTTGGATTCTTGTAAGGGACTTGAGAAGTTGTCTTTTACGTGGCCAATAAAGCCATAGACTATCATGTTCCATTCCTTAACGGATGTTGTGAAGTCAGATAAGGATTCTGCCATATTGCCTGATTAGTTCCAATTTTCTATGACAATATTTAAGAAGTTAGAGTGCTTCATCCACCCGACTAAGAATCGAAAAGGTCTTCCTCTAGCAAGGTTAGCCTCTGGTCTCATGGATAGAAGGATAGGACTATGATTCGATTTAATCCGTAGGAAGTAAGTAACTAAGCTGTTTGAAAACATTGATAGCCAAGCATCATTAGCTAATGCCCTGTTTAATCTCTCGATTGTGTTGCCTCTCTGCCAAGTGAATGACGGGCCCATAAATCCCAAGTCATGGACCTTAGTAGTTTCAATAAAGCCACCGAATTGGGGACATCGCCTTCCCATAGTTAAACTACTCCTCTTCTGTAACACCACTATACCTGGTTTATACGTATAAATCCAATATAAAAGCATTACATTACAGTACGGCACAGAAAGTCAAGTAATAGAAAATTTTCTTTAAAAATTGGTGTCTTTTAAAACCATTCGAGTCGAAATATCATATATTAATCATTTCATTTCATAATTCATAACATTCGAGATAACATTTTTCCCACTCATTAGGGACTCATACAAGTACCATTGTACATGCCATTTCCTTTAAAATAAATACCTGTATTTGGAGTCCTCCAAAGGATGATGTGATGTGATGAGAGATTCCTGAACTCGACTTTACTCTTGTAACTTTGTACCTACGCGTTGAAACAAACGTGTTAAGCCGGTGAAGGCTTAGTAAGTACTACAAAAGTAACGTAAAATCATGTAAATACTCTTACTTATAAGATTTTACTTTTACTCACTTGTATCATATAACTTACCACCATGGCACATTTCATACTTTGATTAATATTTTTCTCATTTTAGCCCATTGTAGACTTTCATAGAACCTATCAGATAAACGGAACAAGCAGAAAGTACCGAAGTACTTAACAGAGGTACATAAGTGATGGGGAAACAGAAGCACACACAATGCTGAACAGAAGCACACACAGTGCTGGGTAACAGAAGCACACATAGTGCTGAACAAAAGCGCGCTAGCGTTCCTTAATGACATGCCACTAATATCACAACGGTTCTAATTCGTCTACACGGGCATAATCTCACTTAACCTCATTATCCACAATTTATTCATCACATTTACATTTCTCTTCACATATACATAATCATGTATTTCTCACCTTTATTTTCTCAAATAAATCCACAATGTCACAAATTAATTACACAATCAATATTTATAATTAAACATATAATATTTCACAGATACATTGTTCATCACATATATATCATCATATACCTCTTTATTCTTATTTTCACATTAATTTTCAAAGCTGTCAATTTGAGTCACAGTCACTAAATTATTTATATCTTGAGTTAAAGAATTTGAAATTAATATCCGCTTGATTTTTCTGAAACTAGACTCAATCATATTTTTACCATAAAATTTCCAGAATTTTTAATTTAGCCAATTTGTACAGTAAATTCTTTCAATTTACACCTTCTCTGCTGTCTGACAGTTTCGACCTTTCTTCACTAAAAATTATCTATCTTTTAGTAAAGAGATCAAATGATGTTCCTATCTGTTTCTATTGAAAATATACTCATTAAGGATTTATCCATAAAAATTTAAGACTCTAATTATTTTTCTACATTTTTCTATGATTTTTCAAAGTTAGAACAGGGGAACTCGAACCTACTCTGACCTTGTTACACAAAAACTAGTATATCTCGAAATATACAATTTCTTTTATTTCATTGTTTCTTCCATATGAAACTACAGTCAATAAGATTTAATTAAATATATAATTCGACCCTTAACTCGTTATATACAATTTTTTGTGAATTTTCGAAATTAATCCTCTGTTCTGTCCAAAACTGTTTTACTTAATCACATATTAATCCCTTCATTTTATCATTGTAAACATTCAAACTATGTACCTATATAACAATTTCTATGCTAATAATTCATATACCATTAGAGAAAGTAAACTATAAATCAAAGCTTTTGTAGTACTTACTACAAAAAGGCTGAATTTCCTCTCTTTTTATCCCTTGCTCTATTCTTTTCCTTTGTCTTCAATTTGGTCCTTGCCTCTCTTCTCTTTCTCTTCAATTTCACATAAACACATATAAGTTATAAGCTATAATTCAATAGTTTTCATGCTAAATAACAGTAAAATATATGTATGTCATGAGAATTTAACCATTTCTTACCTTAACCCTTGAATTAAAAATTTCTCAATTTAGTCCTTTACCTCTCTAACACCCAAAAATAACTCTATATGAGATTAGAGGTGTCTACTAGCTCTCTTTTATGACTTTATTTCAAAAATTCCAAAGAAATTGGAAGGTTTTGGAGCTTGGAGGGTTTAACAATGGTGGAAGGCTTGGACAGCTAGCTTATGGAAAGAGCTGATATCTTTGCTTTTTAATTGATTTTTCCCTCTCTCAAATTCTCTAGAATTTTCTCTTAAAATATCTCACTTAATAAAAATGGTAAAATTGCACTTTTAGTCCTTTAACCTTCTAACTTTACACTTTAGCCCAAAACTTTGCCTCCAAAAATATCTTCCACCGAATTACTCTTTTTCCCCTCATCAATCAATCTAATTCTCATGATGACTCATAATTCAGTTTGGATAAATCGCTATTTAGTCCCCCATATTTTCTCACCTTTACTATTAAATCCTTAAATTTCTCCTAACCTTTCTTACTTTCTTTACATATTCTAATTCTTATTTCTACACTAACATTGTTCCAAATCCGGTTCAAGAACACAGATGTTACATCTTCTCATTAGGTGAAAGAATGGCATCAAAGTTGCTCATGATTAACCAAGGAAAATTTCTTCGAGGCATGGAACCCTTAGATCATCCCATAGAAGACTTCTTTTCCATCTATCGGGATTTCCATACACAAATGAGATGAATATGCAGTCTGAGGGAATACTACTGCGAACCCATAAGAGAATGAACTAAGGGTGATTTTGGATAACCTCGATCTTAACTGAGTCATTCTAACCTACCCAAATTCCCTCCAGCAAAACTAATGGCTTCAACTCGGTGGGAGTGACTAAGACCCAATTTTGCACTAACACTATTAGCTTTGTGACTAGTTACCCTTGGCTTAAGAACACAGCCAATATCTGGTTTATATTCCAAATTATACAACGAAAAACTCAGGAAAATTTCGTGCTTTCACAGCCTTGACAATTCCAGAAAAATTTTTTAGATCTAAATCCATAAAAATAAGAAAAGTTAAACCTCTTTGTAAAGGAGCCTCCAAGCCGAATTGTTGCTCCCCCACCCTAGATGAATCTTCAATAACAATCTCCGCTATCGCTTGAGAGGTTATAAGATTGGCCTTAATACTCATCGATTCATTCAATGGGACTCGAGAGTTACTAGGATTTTTAAAGCGACTTCCCTTGCCATGAATAATTTTATTTAATTTCTTTCCTATTCGTGCATCTCCAATTTTTCCTTCAGAGCCTCGAGATTAAGACTGTGAGTGACTCCTTTCTTAAATCGACTTGGCATCTCTCACCACATGTTTCTCAAGGTGGAGTTGTTCTGGTTCTTGAATATGACTACCATGTGTTTACTAGGATCAAGTCTTGCACTTGAACAACAAACTCCAAATGTTTTACAGATAAATAATTGAGGGTAGGATTTGAAAACGTACCAGGCAAGTTAAGAAAACATTATTAAAAAGAAAAGTTTAATTATGCTATCAATCCCTTTACTCTTCACACATTGAAATTTAGTCTCTCTATTTTCAAATTCAAAAATTTAGGCCCCTCAACTTTTTATTTAATATTTGAAGTCCAATTGATGAAACCGTGAAAATAATTTAGCTAAATTGTGTACTACCATATCAACAAAAATAAAATCATACTAAAAAGATATAAATTTAGTAGATTCTTAAATAAAAACAAGTAAAGTATATATGATTAGGGGTTCTTAAAGAATCAAAAACTAAAATTAAATTTAAAACTTAGCAAAGAAAGCAATAATTAAAATCGAAGGAAAGTTTAATGAGATAAAGCTCTATCTAAAGGTAAAATCTCCATTTGATTCACAAGTTTGATGATTGATGCAAAAATAATTTTCAAAGTTCTTTAATAAATTAGTTTTAGTTATCAATGTAGTGCATAACAACCAATCTCTCATTACCTTGTCGTTTGTCAATAACCAAGAAGTAGCTCATTCAAATTATTTCTCTTATAAAAAAACAACCCTATAACTTAACACTTAAGATTTAGCTTATCGATAGTATTAATAAAGAAGTGACCTTATTCTAACCAACAAATGCACACTAGCGGAGTTTATTTAGATTAGATCGCATGCCTATACAACATAAATTGCATATTTTGACATTCACAACCATGCTATTCATCACTAGTATTAGAATCGATTAAACATTTATGGATCTAATTATTCTAATTGACAAGTCAAATACTCTAAGAAATTGAGTACAAATCCATTATTCAACAAACTTGAATATATGTAATTAAAACAAAAGACATGCAAATATTAAAGAATAAAGAAAAGATTAAGAACACTCAAATCCCACAAAATCTGTAAAATCAAACTCTAAAGTTCCTTTGACTAGAAAAAAAAGGTTTAGCAATCCATGAACAAGAAAAAACACAAGAGTAATAAAAATTGCAATAAGCTAAAAAGTTGACAAAAGTCTTTTCCCTCTCTTAAAGAATCAATTTTATAAAGTTTGTTTTACCTAAATTAGGTTTTCAATATGGACTTGGACTTTAGGCTTTAGAAAAGGATAAAAATAACCTTGAATATTGAATAAAGCGACAAGAAAGTCCACAACAAGCAAGCGTTGGCGTTGAGATTTGTGCACAATCACACCGCGACTTGGCAACACGGTGTTGGGGCTCAAGGCAGGGCATTGAGGTGCATAAAGGCACAACATTGGGGCTTAAGGTAGGGTGATGGAGCACGTGTATTCGTATACTAGGGGTTATGCAATCCACGCTTGGGCGCTAGGGCTTTGATTCGTGTTGCGCGCATCCTATTTCAACTCTATGCATTTTTGCTTGGTTTTGCTCCCGTTAGTCATCGATCTTGCTTCTCACACTCGTATGCACTTAATTAAAGTCACGAAAATACTAAAACAAATATTTATTACTAAACAATATTGTTGGAGCCAAATTTTGACCGGGCCGCTTTTTAATTTATTTTAAATTTAAATTTATCTTAAATTTAAATTTAAATTTAATTTAAATTTGATTTTAAAATTAAAAAGTCCATTAAAAATGTCCAAATTACAAAGGGCCCAAAGACTAGCCCAATGACCCAATTACACCCAATTACAGACCCAAAATCGAAGCCCAAATGACTCAAGATTACTAATGGACCTAAATAGACCCAAACTTAAACCCAAATTACATCACTAAGTCAAAGCATAGCAGCAAGTTGCTACTAGCCACCTTCTATCCCAGCCAACCAGGGCTTGCCACGTCAGCACCGATAGTGCCACCAGCAACTTGCACTGCCACCAGCTGCTTCAACCACCACTGCCATCGCCAAACCTACAAAAGAGAAGAACAAGACAAGCATTTAATTGCAAAGAACAAATTAGGATGATTGTAAAAAATGGCTATAAAGCCAAAATGAAAGCTTTATAACAGGGGTCTTTTTTTTTTGGAAAAACATTCGAAAGAAATCAATATACGAACTTGGTTTTTAAACTTGAAAAGATCAATACAAATAAACAGGAATTCACAGCAATCCACAGTCAGTATTTTGGATTCCAAGCATAGAGGCAGACAATCATTATCAACAATCAAAAGATAAAGTATTATCATTTAAGAGGTACCAATAAATACATTTATTGTATATTTATTGTTCTGAGGTATTATGTTTCTAATATATGCATGTATGTATATTTATTATCTAACACCTATATTAATCACTCATTTAAAAGGGTTTTTGAAACTGTAAATACGTTTCATGCATGGCATTAATAATCAGTAATAATTTGTTTCTAAAATATTAATAACTATTTAATATGATAATAATAATAACAGGTAACTTTAATGCTATTAATAAATAATATTAATAATTAATAATAACGTTTTAAAAAAAATAAAGAGAGTTGAAAAGGCAGAAGTCACTCCCCTAGTCGCACCATCGTCGGAGCTGGAACGAAACCTTCCGAGTTGCCGCCGTCATCGTAGTCCCAATTGTCGCCACCGTCGTGATTTTGAATACAATAGATCAAGAAGTTAACAATAAATAAAATACAACAGACTTTAAAAGAAAAATCTTAAAGAATGGATTTGAAAAGGTAACAAAGAACCGAAACGATTGGAAATAAAAAAGGAAACAATTTTAAAAAAAAGGGAGTTTTTAAGAATGGTTTTTTTAAAAACTAAAAGAAAAATGGGTTTTAAATAACAGGAATGGAAAACCTTACCTGAAAAAGGCCGTGGACGACGGCGCGTGGACGGAGACATGGTCGGACCGGCGTGCGTGACCAGGCACGGCGAAGACGCGCGGCCACGGACGATGGCGCAGGGCGGTTACGCGCGACGGATGGCATCGGACCGATCGACCGGAGATTGGCCGGCCATGGGAAGGGAGAGAGCTTTCTGAAGAGGATTTTGGTTTTTTTTTTGTAAAAGGGTAAAAAATGATTTTTTTTTCTAAGAAATGACCTATTTATAGCAATCCAAAACGGTGTCGTTTTGGCATGGCTTCAGAATGCTCAAAACGGTACTATTTCACCTCATAACCCATGGTCGACCCGAAATCCGACCCGACCCGAGCTAGGATCCGGGTGTTTTTTAAAGGAGGGGTTATTTCTGTATTCGAGCCTTCCACTTTTTCTCAAATTTTCAATCAGGTCCTTTTTGTACTTTTAATTAATCTTAAATTGGCCTAATGATTTTCATGGTTTTTCAATTTAGTCCCTCGACCTTTTGAAAGCATCACGAGCTGCCACGTGTCATTGTTTTGGTTCATTTATGGAAACAGTCCCTTTTATTGTTAATTTGTTTTAATTTAATCCTTAAATCGAGTTTTATTTAATTACAAAATTGACCCAAAAATTTTTCATAGATTTCAAACTGGTCCTCTGACTTTAAGATGCTTGAGGGGTTGTCATGTGTCACTTGTTTTTGGTTTTATTGCCCTAGAGGTCCCTAAACTGTCCAAAAATTTTGTTTTTACCCGACGAACTTCCAAAAATCTCATTTTTACCCTCGAACTTCCAAAAATCTCATTTTTGACCTCAAAACTTTCCAAAAATTCCATTTTTACCACTAAACTTCCAAAAATCTCATTCTTGACCTCGAAACTTCCAAAAATTCCATTTTATCCCTAAACTTCCAAAAATTTCATTTTTAACCTCGGAACATTCAAAAATTCCATTTTTACCCTCGAAACTCCCAAAATTATCCTTTTACCCCCGAATGTTTAAAATTCCATTTTTAAACCCCGAATTTTTCCAAAATTACCATTTTGCCCAGAGAATCCAAAATTACCATTTTGCCCCCCAGGTATCCGAAAAGTCTCATCTTCAAACCCGATCACATCATTTTTCTTCATCATCAATATTTGCGTTTATTTAGCTATTATGCACTCGTATTTTGCATTTTTGTTTTTTACCATTTATCTTCTTATTTATCTTACTTCGTGTTATTTAATATTCATTATTAACTGCTTATTCATATTTAACTTGCATGTTTGTTTTCAAAATTGTTTTCATAAAAACTTTAAAATCGAGAAAATATTCTTTTATTTCGAATTTCGAAAAATTACGCTTTAACTTACTAGGTGCAATTTTTCTTCAAATCAAAATAATCGAATAAACTTAATTGAAGCAATGTTTCCTTATCTTCAATTCTGAAAATTTGCGCCTTAACTTACTAGGTGCAACCTTTCATCAAATCGGGATAATCGAACATCTTTTTTCCAAAAACTAAGAAGTTTTACGAAGGAAAACTCGTTATTTCTGAATCCTGAAATGTCATGTCCTAACTCATTGGACATGACTTTCTTCCTCGATCACTTTGAAACAACGGGATTTCCAAACAAACCTGTTTTCTTTTAAATTTAACTCATGCATTCAAGGATCGTATTTTAAACTTTATTCGAGCTTATAAATGTTACAATTTAAGACTTGAAAATAATCAATACAGTACCAATTTTGGGCGTATGAGGGTGCTAATCCTTCCTCATGCGTAACCAACTCCCGAACCTATTTTTTCTGGATTTCGAAGACCTACATGTTTTCAAAACAGTTTTTTAAAATGTTTTGTTGTGATCCAATCACACCGAGTAAAGGATTGGTGGCGACTCCCATTATTTTTCGATTTTAAAATAATTTTCGAAACACGTCGTTTTCCAATAAAAGGGATGGTTTCGACAGTTGGCGACTCCACTAGCGAACTTTAAAATAACGAGAGTCAAGCCAGGATTGATTATTTTTGGGTCTTCTTTGGAAACTTTTAAGCTTCAGTTTTGTTTAATATGCGATCCTCGACATCTCTTGTGACATTATATTATGTGATATTGCTAGTGTAAATTTGTTTACATCTGCATATGATATTACCTTTTTAAGTGGAAGCCGAAAACTATTCCTTCGTGAGGTCTTCACCTCCGTGCAGGATAGTGGATCGCTTTCGGGATTACAAAATACCCTTATTTTTGTGAAGTTTTCACTTTCGTACAAACATGTGGGAAATGCGTCCCCCTAAACCGAACTCGTCCGTGTAAGCCTGTAATGGGCGAGGATCGAGGAATCTGCTGGTTTGAGTACCCCTACCTTAGAACCCAAAACCACATATAATAAGTCGTAGGAACTTATTTTAAAAGGAGTTGTACTAAACCATTTAGCAACCTTCCAAGACAAACTCTTAGGTTCTATGCTATACTTGTATTAATATTATTGTGTTTCGCTAACTTGTTTATTTTGTCTCTTTTTGCATTGCATTTCATCATCATATAAAGAGAAGGTATAGACTCAAAAGTTCAGTTATCGATAAGAGAATTAATCATGGAAAACAAGTAATTTGATAAAGTGGAGGATAATATGGTCGTGTGCATGTGGTCGGAGGAGACTCAACACCAAAAGGGGGACAGCTTAGCGGAAGGATATGAGTCAGAGCTTTGGGATTATACCAGGATCAACACGGCTCAAAACAATGTGCTAGAGTTGAAAGAGATCTGGGACAGTTGGGACAATAACATGAAACAGACCTTTTACCAAGAATACAGAGATTTGCCATACTTGTGCGAAGTTAAGGAAGACAAACCCCTCTTTAGAGCCTTAACATAGTATTGGAACCCAGCCTACAATTGCTTTACCTTCGAGAATATAGACATGACACCTACGATAGAAGAATACACCACTCTGCTTCGTTGTCCGAAGATTTCGGTAGATAAGGCCTATTCTAGAGCTCCAAATCTCCCGACCATTGTTAAAAGATTAATAAACATTACCGGCATGAGTGAACAGTAGGTTATAGCTCGAGTTAAGGTCAAAGGCGATAACAAGTGCATCACGTGGAAAAGTCTGCGAGATTTGATACTGGCTCATCCAGATGCAAAAAAAAAGATCGACATTTTAGCCCTAAATATCTACGGGTTGGTCATTTTTCCAAAGGCTTTTGAGGCATATAGAAGACGCGGTGATAGATTTGTTTGATAGATTGAGTAAAAGAGTGACACCTATCCCGACCATACTGGCTAAAACTTTCAGATCCTTAAATGCGTACAGAAAGGAGGGAGAAGGTCTATTTATTGCTTGCGCACCACTATTGATGGTATGGTTTCATAGTCACTTTTGGAAAATAAAAAAAGTCTCCTATCAGTACTTGTCTAAAGATTACTCCCCTTTGAAAGAGTTCGTGGCCACGCAAAGACAAGAAAACTTCTTAGAAGAAAAGTGGATGGCCATACTCTAAAGCCTCAAAAACGAAGATATAGAGTGGCGAGCACCATGGTTCGTTCCTGATGAAATATTGTATCTGTGCGGAGATCTTGATTGGGTCCCATTGGCAGGAATATGGGGAGAAACCGGATATGCACCTTTGCTGGTTTCAAGACAATACAGATCAAGACAGTTCATACCCGTGACTGAGGGGATAACTCAGTGTGAATTCGTGTACCGGGGAGAAAATAATAAGAAAAGGATTCGGGAAATCTCAAATGCATGGAACCAGGTTCGAAAAATGAAAGCATTCGGCGCTAATCCCATGATAGCTGCAGAATATGATTGGTGGAGAAACAAAAGGACCAACGATAATATTCTGTGCCAAACTCGGAGATTGTCCGCCCAATTAAAGAACACTTGTAGGTTGTTCCGACATAATTAGAAATAATTAAACAAGATTTCGAAAAGAAAAATGCTGAGATGGAGAAAATGATAGAAAAGCTGGAAGAAGAGAAGGTGCTTTTAGGATTAGACGTTGATGTTCAGAAGCTAGAAGCAGAAAAATTGAGAAAATGGAAGAATAAGGCTGAAGAAGATCTTAGTAGCCTAAAGAAGGACTATAAAAAGCTTCGATTGTCAATGAGAATAGTCGGTTTAGGTAAGACATCAGAGCAATGGCAGTAGGAAATCCGCGAAGAGAAAAATAAAACAAGTCACTGGAAAAAAAAATTTCAAGATACCCAAGTTTAGGAAAATGCTATGAAGAGTAGCCTTCTGGAAAGCCAAGTCGAAGTGACTGAATTAAAAGCTCGAGTAAGAGAATTGGAGGAGTCCTTGTACAGGCATCATAGCCGAAATTCAATAATGGAGTTGAAAGCAAGCCGAGCTGAGATCGAGAGACTGAGTAAGAGGGTGGAAGAATTAGAGGCCTCTTTGTAGAATAGTGAAATACAAACTGAGATTTTGGAAAGGACGTTGGAGACAAATGATTAGCTTCTTTAGCAAACTCAAAAGGAAGTCAGAGAAAGGGATTATGTTATGGGTGAGGCTTTAAATCAAATCCGCGAAGTAGCTGATCATGTGTAGACACTGGTAGTTAAAGCAGAAGAGCTAAGCATACAATACGAGATGAAGATGGAACAAGGTCAAAAGCTATCAAGACTCCTTAAGAAAGTCAAGGCTCTGAACATCAAAGCAAAACCGTTTATGTAATTTGCTTTATGTTAAGGAACTTGTTATCCAAATGAAGTTTTCTAAATGGAAAATGAATTATAAGTCAATACCTTTCTCTTGCATACATGCATCTTATTCGCATCACATTTTTACATAACAATCCTAACTTATTAAAAATTTACAATCCAGCTACATCAGTAATCATTGAAAACTCACATCGCTATAATACTCGAAAGAAAACTAAAGTCATGGAGCAAAGACTTGAACAAATCCAAAAAGAATTACAGGACCAGATGCAAGAGCGCATCCAAGAGCAAATGACCATGATGTGTAGAGAAATGAAGAATCAATTCATGGTGGTACAAAAAAGCTTAATGAATGAATTAGCGCAAGTAAAACAAAGCATGGCTGATAAAGGAAAGAGTCCTGTTATTGAGGAAGAAGAGGACCCAATGGTCCCTCCAGGCTTTACACCTCTCCATAACCCGACTTCACATGAAATGCCGGCACGGGAGCCCATAATTACTGTAAGGGCATAGCAACTAGCCACAGGCACGTCGCGACCAACTAATTATCCAATTGGATCAGGGTCAAACCCAGAGGATAATGCTACGAATCTGGGTGTCCCAGACTTTGACGAGATGATAAGAGAAGATCTCCCCAGACAAATAGAGGAAAAATATAGGCGATTAGAGGAAAAAATCAACGCGATGCAAGGAGTTGAAATTTCCTACGAGGTAGATGCCAAAGAGCTAAGTCTGGTTCCGGATCTAGTTCTCCCTCCCAAATTCAAAGTTCCAGAATTTAAAAAATATAGTGGGATGAGCTGCCCTGAAGCCCACCTAACCATGTTCTGCAGAAAGATGGCAGGGCACGTGCATAACGACCAACTGTTAATTCATTATTTTCAAGACAGCCTGGCCGGGTCGACAATCAAATGGTACAATCAATTGAACCGATCAAAAATCCACTCGTGGAAAGATTTGGCACAGTTTTTCTTAAAGCAATACAGCCATGTGATAGAAATAGTTCCTGATCGGCTTACAATGCAGAATATGGACAAGAGGTTAAACGAGAGTTTTAGAACATATGCGCAGAGATGGCGCGAGGTGGCAACCTAAGTACAACCACCACTAACAAAAAAAGAGACAACGATGTTGTTTGTCAATACCCTCAAAGCTCGTTACCTAAATCACCTGTTAGGAAACGCCATCAAGAGTTTCTCTGATATGGTCATGTCGGGGGAAATGATTGAAAATACAATCAAGGCTGGCAAAATTGAAATTGGAGAAAGCCCTAAAAGGCCTGCCCCTAGAAGAAGGGATAATGAGGTCAACAATGCAAGCATATACAGACCTAGCTACACCAGACCCTTCGTGACAAGTCAGCCCAAAGCTCCAATGGGCAATTACCAAAATGCCCAGCGGCAGGAGGCAGGTACCAGGCCAAATAGAGAACTCTACAAGATATTATATGACGCGCATGAGGTAGCTCCTTAGCATGTAAGACCATACAAACCCCTATTTCTGGCTTGGTACGATGCAAAAGCTCACTACGAATACCATGTAGGGGCAGAAGGACACTCGATTAAAAATTACCCCGCTTTTAAAAGACGAGTCGAAGGACTCATAGAGCATGGAATCGTAAAGTTAGAAGAGCTAGCAAAGCCCAATATAGTTGGGAATCCTCTGCCTAATCACCCAGAGCAAGGGGTGAATGCTTTATTGGAGGAAGGATCTCGAAAAATTAAGAGAAGTGTTGAAGAAATCAAGTCTCCACTTCGGTGGGTATGGCAAGAGTTGGTCAAATAAGGGATAGTCGTGAAGGATAAAAAGAGTATGATAATCGGGGATGATAATTATTGCGGGTTTCATGCCATTAAGGGGCATGAAATTCAAAACTACGTCGAGTTTAAAGCCATGGTACAGATGTTGATGAATAATCGAGAGCTGGAATTTTTTGAAGAATGAGGGGAAGCTAATGATGTTTGTGCCTCCGAGGACGGAACAACTAAGGCTTATTAAAAGTAATCGCCCCAAGGTGATTATTTGTGGAACAGCAAGAGAGCAGACAACCCCTCGTATTATCATACAAAAGCCTGCAATGTTTCCTTACAAGGACAGCAAGAAGGTCCCATGGAGTTACAATTGTAACGTGACCATACCAAGAGAGGGGGAACCCAAGAAGGATGTGAATCTTGTTACTCGTAGCGGTAAAAATTATGACCTTGTGAATAAAGAAAAAGAGGTCAACAAAGGGAAAACAAGAATGTGTGAGTCTGAGAAAGAAGTAACTAGTAAGCCCGAAGTACCCATAAATGAGTCTGTATCCGAGAATGAGGCGAAGGAGTTTTTAAAGTTTTTAAGGCATAGTGAATATAGTGTAGTAGAACAGCTACACAAACAGCTTGCTCGGATATCGATCCTGTCATTGCTCTTAAGCTTGGAAGCTTATCGAAGCGCACTAATGAAGGTGCTGAACGAAACATATGTAGCAAATGACATCTCCATCAGTAAGCTAGATCAATTGGTCAATAACGTGAGCGTTGATAACTTCATTTTCTTCAGCGACGATGAAATACCGATCGAAGGAATAGGGTCCACCAAGGCTTTAGACATCACTACTCGTTGTAAAGGGTATACGCTACCTGGAGTACTCATAGACAATGGTTCAGCCCTAAATGTGCTACCGCTAGCTACACTGCAAAGATTGTCAATTGATAGCTCTCACATGAAGGGGTGTAATAACATAGTGAGAGCATTTGACGGGACAGAAATGAAGGTATGGGGATTGAAATACCTTTTCAAATTGGGCCGAATACCTATGAAGTGGATTTTCTAGTAATGGATATTAGGCCCACTTATAACTGTCTGCTAGGAAGACCATGGATCCACTCAGCTGGAGCACTACCTTCCTCTTTGCACAAGAAAGTGAAGCTAATAAATGAAGGGCTGCTGATCACGATTAATGCTGAGGAGGAAATAATTGCGTCCGTAACGAGCGATTCACCCTACGTGGGGATAGACGAGGAGGCTGTGGAATGCTCGTTCCGCTCACTAGAGTTTGTCAATGCAGCCTTCATTTCGGAAAGGAGGAAGATACCTGTGCCTACAATATCATCGACCACCAGGATGGGCTTGTGATTAACAGTCGAAAAAGAGAGCTATACTTGGGAAAGGACTAGGAAAATACCTCCAAGGAAGAGTTAATGTGTCGATGCTAATAGAAAAATGAGATCGTTATGGCCTGGGGTACAAGCCGGACGTGAAACAAAAGAGGAAGGAGCTTGAGAAAAGGCAAGAAAGAAAAAGGGTCAGACTGTCGGGAAAAGAAATCTCGTGGGAACCCATGGTCTTCCCGTACATCTACGAGACTTTCGTCTCAGGAGGGCTGATCAACCAGCAGCGAGTGATGATTGGAACCAAAGGGGGCATCATGAAAGATTTAGGCATTAATGCTATATCAGATGAAAGAAAGGAAGGGAATCCACCAAGAATTGGTCTGTGTGCACTTGGAAGCACCTTGAGTAATTGGAATGTGGAGGAACTCCCTGTAATTTTTAAGATTTCCTTAGAGTAATGCTCGAAAACACCTATTACTTTAGGCTCGAAAGCAATATGGATTTTTTTGTAAAAGGGTCCATGGTCATTATTCAGTTATTTTGAATGAAGTGCACTTTCCATCTTATATTCTTCTCCATAATTATTCTTTCATTTCTTAATTCAGCTTAATAAACCATTTGTACATATCCAATAAATAAGATTAATTATTCTTTAATACATACATATACATATAACACATGGTCATTCTTTCGTAAATTTAGTTTACTCTTTGGACCTTCCTTTCATTCCTTGACAGATCCTCAAATATCAATAATATGAGCAACCCTGACGCTAACTTTGAACCCCACTTCTAGCAAGATACGTGTTTGGAAGAGCTTCAGGACCTCGAAGATAATCAAGATTGTAATCTGCCTCCGGATCTGTTAAGAATGATGGAATAGGAAGAAAAACAGATTTTGCCTCATTCGGACCTAGTGGAAGTTATTAATTTGGGGCACGAAGATGAAAAGAAAGAGGTGAAAATGGGGACAAGCATCTCCGTAGAAACCAGAAGGAATCTTATCGAGTTGCTTCAAGAGTACCAAGATATCTTCGCATGGTCTTACCAGGATATGCCCGGCTTGAGCACTGACATTGCAGTGCATAAACTCCCTATAAAGGAAGAAAGCAAACCCGTGCAGCAAAAACTCTGAAGGATGAAACCGAATGTGTTGTTAAAAATAAAAGAAGAAGTCAAGAAACAATTTGACGTCGGTTTCCTCCAGGTGGTTAAATACTCCGAATGGGTAGCTAATATAGTCCCTGTTCCTAAAAAAGACGAAAAGGTGTGTGTGCATGTGTGTGGACTATCAAGATTTAAATAAAGCTAGCCCAAAGGATAATTTCCCCTTACCTCACATCGACACTTTAGTCGATAACACGGCAGGACATTCTCTGTTTTCCTTTATGGATGGTTTCTTTGGGTATAATCAGATAAGGATGGACCCTGAGGATATGATAAAAACCACATTTGTCACGCTATGAGGAACATTTTTCTACAAGATGATGCCTTTCAAACTAAAAAATGCAGGGGCAACTTATCAAAGGGCCATGGTGACCTTGTTCCATGACATAATGCATAAGGAAATTGAAGTTTACATAGATGACATGATTGCGAAATCCCAAACGGAGGAAGAACATGTAAGAATCCTGAGAAAGTTATTTGGAAGGCTAAGGAAATATCAATTAAAGCTAAACCCAGCAAAGTGCACTTCCGGGGCCATATCAGGAAAATTGTTAGGCTTTGTAGTCAGCAAAAGAGGAATTGAAATTGACCCAGATAAAGTAAAAGCCATACAGGAGCTACCACCACCCAGCACGTAAAAAGAAGTTTGAGGGTTCCTAGGAAGACTAAATTACATTGTTCGGTTCATTTCACAGTTGACTGAGAAATGCGATCCTATCTTCCGCCTGCTTAGAAAGCGTAACCCGGGTATATGGGATGATGAATGCCAGGAAATCTTTAACAAGGTCAAAGATTATTTATCCAAAGCTCCTATCTTGGTACCTCCAATTCCTAATAAGCCATTGATCATATAGTTGACAGTCTTTGAAAATTCCATGAGATGCGTACTAGGCCAACGCGATGAATTCGAAAAAAAGGAAAGGGCGATATATTATCTCAGCACGAAATTCACTGATTGCGAGACGCGATATTCGGCAATTGAAAAATTATGTTGTGCACTAGTCTGGACTACACGCAGATTAAGACAATACGTGTTATATCATACCACTTGGTTGATTTCGAAATTAGATCCTCTGAAGTATTTGATGGAGTCAGCGGCATTGAATGGGAGATTAGCTCGATAGCAAATCTTGCTCTCGAAATTCGACATAGTCTACGTCAATCAGAAAGCAAAAAAAAGGAGTGCGATAGCAGACTTCCTGGCCAATAGGGCTTTAGAGGACTATGAGTCGATAAACTTTGATTTCCCGAATAAAGATTTAATGTATATTGCGACTAATGAAGGGGTAATCACGGAAGAACAACCTTGGAGATTGAATTTTGATGGGGCTTCAAATGCCACAGGTAATGGGGTCGGGGCAGTCTTGGTATCACCAGAGGGAGATCATTACCCTTTCACCAGCAAACTTGATTTTGATTGCACAAACAATATGGCTGAATACGAAGCATGTATCTTGGGAATCCGTGCGGCCATAGAGCGGGAATCAAAATTCTGGAGATTTATGGAGACTCTGCACTGGTAATCTACCAACTAAAAGGAGAATGTGAAACAAGGGATTCTAAGTTAGTGGATTACCGCAAATTGGTCCTCGAGTTTATCACAGAATTTGATGACGTTCTCCCATGGGAAGAAAACCAGATGGTCGATGCTCTTGCCACTCTAGCCTCGATGATTAAGGTGAGTAGGACAGAAAGTGTAAAGCTCATTCAGATGAGTATCTATGAAGCTCTTGCTCATTGTTGTGATATTGAGGCAGAGGAAGTAGTAGAAAAAGATGATCGCAATTGGTACCAGAATATTCTTCAATTTGTGAGAAATCAAAAGTACCCCGAGCAAGCCTTAGAAAATGAAAATAGGACATTATGAAGACTGGCCAGTGAATATGTCCTAGACGGGGAAATCTTGTACAAGAGGAGAAAAGATCAAGTGTTGCTAAGATGTGTTTACGCAATTGAAGCTAAGAAGACCTTAGAAGAAGTTCACGGAAGCATTTGTGGGGCACACGCCAACGGTTTCACGATGGCTCGACAAATAATGAGATTTGGGTATTATTGGTCTACTATGGAGGGTGATTGCATCAATTATGCCAAGAAGTGTCATAAGTGCCAGATTTATGGAGACGAGATTCATGTACCTCTATCACACCTTCATGTCATGACCTCTCCCTGGCCTTTTTCTATGTGAAGCATAGATGTCATCGGACTAATTTCTCCAAAGGCTTCTAATGGTCATAGATTCATCTTTGTGGTGATTGACTACTTCACTAAATGGGTAGAGGCAACCTCATATGCAAATGTTACCAAGTCTGCGGTTAGCAAGTTCCTGAAAAAAAAAATTATTTACCGATACGGGATGCCTGAAAGGATCATATCCGACAATGCCCTGAATTTGAACAATAGCACGATAGCAGAAGTTTGTGAACAGTTCAAAATCAAGCATCATAATTCTTCTCCCTATCGCCCTAAAATGAATGGAGTTGTGGAGGCAGCTAATAAGAACATCAAGAAGATTGTGGCAAAAATGACTTAGACTTACAAGGATTGGCACGAAAAACTACCATTTGCCCTATTTGCTTACAGAACTTCAGTCAGAACTTCTACTAGGGCAACACCATTCTCATTGGCTTATGGTATGGAAGCAGTCTTGCCTAATGAGGTTGAAATACCTTCCCTTCGAGTCTTAACCGAGCTTCAACTAGACGAGGCTGAATGGATCCAAGCTCGATATGATCAGTTGAATTTAATTGAGGAAAAGAGATTAAAAGGCATTCGCCATGGACAGATGTACCAGAAAAGAATGATGCGAGCTTACGACAAAAAGGTTCGTCCCAGGGAATTCTATGAGGGAGATCTAGTTTTGAAAAAGATACTTCTCATACACAAAGATTTCTGTGGGAAATGGATGCGCAATTGGAAAGGACCTTATGTGGTAAATAAAGCTTTCTCAGGAGGAGCTCTCATCCTAACAGAAATGGACGGCAAGGATCTGTACAACCCCGTCAATTCAGACTCGGTGAAAAAATACTTCGCCCAAAAACAAAAGGGGAATTGAGATGAAAACCCACAAAGGGCGTCTCGAAAAAAAAAAGGGTTCAGGATGAAAACCTGCAAAGGGCGTCGTAGATCCAAGAACGGGTCGACGAGATGGAGGAAAGTTACAACTTGAAACATCAACAAAGCACTCTAGATCTTCTACACACACATCTGAGTTAGGAATGATTCTCAAACAAGTTGGCGTAGAGTAGCTCATTTTTTCGATATCTGGGGCAACTAATTATTCTTTATTGTATACTTGGCAATCTTCGATTAATGATTGTTTCCTTTGATCCTCTTTTTAATAGAATTTTCGAAATACGACTTTGTTTCTGCACAATTTTGTCCAAGCATTTTGCATCTAAATAACGGGTAATGAACTAATAAATCATACAAAAAGTTATGAGCATTATTCTGGAGTTTTCAAAAATTACAAGAAGTTCGAAACAAGACCACCAATAGGAAGACAAACTTAAAAACAAGCAGTTCCAGAACAACCTAGAAAAGATGGGGCAACACATCAAAGACAGAATTTGGACGGGCGATAGACCATGCCGACCTGAATATTAATAAATAAATCTGACATTCATCATACACATTCATATAAGTTAGGAGGATTTAAATCATGACTTTCTAATGTAGGCCTATACAGAGGCCCATAGAAGCATATTTCACCGGTCACATCCCCGCCACATGGCAAGATGAATCATTAAGACCACCGAGGAAAAGTTGAAGAGATGCAGGAATCCAAAACTTTGCCTCAATCACGGGGCAGATTACGGCCATCCACAAACAGCGATGCGGTCATCTTCCGGATGAGATACTGAGAAGACCAAACGAGGCTCAAAACGAGCAAATCTTCGAACCCTAGCTTCCTGATGAGATATTGAGAAGCAGGTCGAAGTAATAAAATGGTTAGCTTCCTGCTGAGATACTGAGAAGTGAACCAAATTCGTCTTCCTGATGAGATATAGAGAAGCAGATTGAAACTAGTGATGCGGTCATCTTCCTGATGAGATACTGAGAAGAAGACCAAACCAAACCCACGTTCGATGTGAGTAAATCTTCGAACTCCAGCTTCCTGATGAGACACTGAGAAGCAGGTCGAAGCAATAAAAAGGTTAGCTTCCTGATGAGATACTGAGAAGTGAACCAAATTCGTCTTCCTGATGAGATACAAAGAAGCGGATTGAAACAAACAACGTGGTCATCTTCCTGATGAGATACTGAGAAGAAGATCAAATCAAACCCACGCTCGATATGAGCAAATCTTCGAACCCCAGCTTCCCGATGAGATACTGAGAAGCAGGTCGAAGTAATAAAACAGTTAGTTTCCCGATGAAATATGGGGAAGTGAACCAAAACCATGTTCCTGATGAAACACAGATAAGTAGATCAAAACAAGTGATATGGTCGTCTTCCTGATGAGATACTGAGAAGAAGGTCAAGTCAATGAAACCAGATTCAAAGATTACGGTGATGAATTTCAATCCCCTTGAAAGGAATGGAGTGAAATTATAGTAGAAAATTTTGACTTTTTTGAAGATTACCTTAGGGCAAGATGGAGTCATGATGCAAAGGTAGATGCGGCAAAATCAAATGGTTAAATAAAGCAAAAAGTGGACCAATTAAAGAGAGATCATTAAAGAAGTAAGACGGGACCAAATTAGGCCTCCTTTTGGTCCTTGCTCCATTCCTATTACATAGCAACGAGCAAGGAGGGGCAGTTGTTGGACCCCAATTTTGACCGGGCCCCCTTTTAATTTATTTTAAATTTAGATTTATTTTAAATTTAAATTAATCTTAAATTTAAATTTAATTTAAAATTAAATTTGATTTTAAAATTAAAAAGTCCATTAAAAATGTCCAAATTACAAAGGGCCCAAAGACTAGCCCAATGACCCAATTACAGACCCAAACCGAAGCCCAAATGACCCAAGATTACTAATGGACCTAAACAAACCCAAACTTAAACCCAAATTACATCACTAAGTCAAAGCATGGCAGCAAGTTGCTACTAGCCACCTTCCATCCCAGCCAACCAAGGCCTGCCACGTCAGCACCGACAGTGCCACCAATAACTTGCACTACCACCAGCTGGTTCAACCGCCACTGCCATCGCCGAACCTACAAAAGAGAAGAACAAAACAAGCATTTAATTGCAAAGAACAAATTAGGATAATTGTAAAAAATGGCCAAAATGAAAGCTTTGTAATAGGGGTCTTTTTTTTTGGAAAAACATTCGAAAGAAATCAATATACGAACTTGGTTTTTAAACTTCAAAAGATCAATACAAACAAACAGTAATTCACAGCAATCCACAGTCAGTATTTTGGATTCCAAACAGAGAGGCATATAATCATTATCAACAATCAAAAGACAAAGTATTATCATTTAAGAGGTACCAATAAATACATTTATTGTATATTTATTGTTCTGAGGTATTGTGTTTCTAATATATGCATGTATGTATATTTATTATCTAACACCTATATTAATCACTCATTTAAAAGGGTTTTTGAAACTGTAAATACATTTCATGCATGGCATTAATAATCAGTAATAATTTGTTTCTAAAATATTAATAACTATTTAATATGATAATAATAATAACAGGTAACTTTAATGATATTAATAAATAATATTAATAATTAATAATAACGTTTTAAAAAAAAATAAAGAGAGTTGAAAAGGCAGAAGTCACTCCCCTGATCGCACCATCGTCGGAGTCGGAACGGAGCCCTCCGAGTTGCCGCCATCATCGTAGTCCCGATTGTCGCCACCGTCGTGATTTCGAATACAATAGATCAAGAAGTTAACAATAAATAAAATACAACAGACTTTAAAAGAAAAATCTTAAAGAACGGATTTGAAAAGGTAACAAGGAACCGAAACGATCGAAAATAAAAAAGGAAACAGTTTTAAAAAAAAGGGAGTTTTTAAGAATGGTTTTTTTAAAAACTAAAAGAAAAATGGGTTTTAAATAACGGGAATGGAAAATCTTACCTGAAAGAGGTCGTGGATGACGGCGCGTGGACGGAGACATGGTCGGACCGGCGTGCGTGACCAGGCGCGACGAAGACGTGCGACGACGCGCTGCCGCGGACGATGGCACGTGGCAGCTACGCGCGACGGACGACGACCGGATCTATCGGTCGGAGATTGGCCGGCCATGGGAAGGGAGAGAGCTTTCTGAAGAGGATTTTGGTTTTTTTTTTTGAAAAGGGGTAAAAAATGATTTTTTTTCTAAGAAATGGGCTATTTATAGCCATCCAACACGGTGTCGTTTTAGCGTGGCTTCAGAATGCTCAAAACGGTACCGTTTCATCTCATAACTCATGGCCGACCCGAAATCCGACCCGACCCGACCCGACCTAGGATCCGCGTGTTTTTAAAAGAGGGGTTATTTCTACATTCAAGCCTTCCGTATTTTCTCAAATTTTCAATCAGGTCCTTTTTGTACTTTTAATTAATCTTAAATTGGCCTAATGATTTTCATGGTTTTTCAATTTAGTCCCTCGACCTTTTGAAAGCATCAGGAGTTGCCACGTGTCATTTTTTGGTTCATTTATGCAAACAGTCCCTCTTATTGTTAATTTGTTTTAATTTAATCCTCAAATCGAGTTTTATTTAATTACAAAATTAACCCAAAAAATTTTCATGGATTTTAAACTGGTCCTTTGACTTCAGGATGCCTGAGGGGCTGCCACGTGTCACTTGTTTTTTGTTTTATTGCCCTAGAGGTCCTTAAATTGTTCAAAAATTCTATTTTTACCCCCCAAACTTCTAAAAATCCCATTTTTACCCTCGAATTTCTAAAAATCCCATTTTTGACCCCAAAACTTTCCAAAAATTTATTTTTACCCCTAAACTTCAAAAATCTCATTTTTGACCCCAAAACTTCCAAAAAATCAATTTTTACCCTCAAACTTCCAAAAATTTCATTTTTGACCCAAAAACTTCCAAAAATTTCATTTTTTACCCCAAAACATCCAAAAAATTCATTTTTACTCTCGAAACTCCCAAAATTACCCTTTTACCCTCGAATGTCTAAAATTCCATTTTTAAACCCCAAAATTTCCCAAAATTACCATTTTGCCCCGAGAATCCAAAATTACCATTTTACCCCCAAGTATCCGAAAAGTCTTATCTTCAAACCCAATCGCGTCATTTTTCTTCATGATCAATATTTGCGTTTATTTAGCTATTATGCACTCGTATTTTGCATTTTTTATTTTTACCATTTATCTTCTTATTTTATCTTACTTCGTGTTATTTAATATCCATTATTAACTGCTTATTCATATTTAACTTGCATGTTTGTTTTCAAAATTGTTTTCATAAAAACTTTAAAATCGAGGCAATATTCTTTTATTTCGAGTTTACTAGGTGTAATTTTTCTTCAAATTGAAATAATCGAATACCCTTAATCGAGGCAATGTTTCCTTATCTTCGATTCTGAAAATTTGCGCCTTAACTTACTAGGTGCAACCTTTCATCAAACCAGGATAATCGAACATCCTTTTTCCAAAAACTAAGAAGTTTTACGTAGGAAAACTCGTTATTTCAGGATCCTAAAATGTCATGTCCTAACTCACTGGATGTGACTTTCTTCCTCAATCACTTTGAAATAACGGGATTTCCAAACAAACCTGTTTTCTTTTAAACTTAACTCATGCATTCAAGGATCGTATTTTAAACTTTATTCGAGCTTATAAATGTTACAAATTAAGACTTGAAAACAATCAATACAGTACCAATTTTGGGCGTATGAGGGTGCTAATCCTTCCTCATGCGTAACCGACTCCCAAACCTGTTTTTTTGGATTTCGAAGACCTACATGTTTTCAAAACGGTTTTTTAAAAAGTTTTGTGGTGATCCAATCACACCGAGTAAAGGATTGGTGGTGACTCCCATTATTTTTCGATTTTAAAATAATTTTCGAAACACGTCGTTTTCCAATAAAAGGGATGGTTCCGACAAATATAAAATCAAAGCAAAAATAAACAAAAAAATGCTAATGTATGCAAATGCAACACTAAACATGTAATTGAAGGTAAGGCATGATATTTCACTAAAAAATCAACGAAAAGTAAAGCAAATAGGGTCTAAAATACACGAATTATGAGTAATTATCAAATTGGATTATGTGTCATTTTTAAATAAGAAAATATTTGGTAATGTGATCAATTTTAAGCCACGTGAAAACTATGAAGCAAAAAAAAAAGAAAAGAAAAATAATTAATCTACATATATGATAAATTAACTTTGCTTAACGTTCATTGTAACAATAGTTAGAATGAAAATAGATAGTGTAAAAAGTAAGAGCAGAAATGAATTGAAATAACTAATCTTTGTTAACATAATTCAGGCACAACGGTCCTACGTCTATGGAGTCTCGCCCAGTGAATGATTTTATTCAACAATCGTCCAAATCACCTATTGGTTTAAGCCTTATCTACCATTACACAAAGAAGTAATTGCATCCCCAATATCGATCCCAATTGTCATAAATACGCACCTAAAAACTTTAAATACAATCAATAAACTCTTCGAAGAATACTTAAAAGAGTGTCACAAAATAATCACAAGAAAATAAAATAAAACTATAGGCAAAGACACTCCAAAATCTTCTCTTCATATGTGGTGCAAAACAGACTATTTACAGGCCTCTTCAAGTGGTCATTTAATAGTATTTTGATAGGCTTTAAACTCTTATTCAAAAGCTAAAATTATCTCATTAATTATCACATAAAAGTCTTTCATAAATCAGTCTTGTAATTGTAACACTCCCATACACGATCCGATCATCGAGTCACGGTATCGGAATGTTACATTACTTGTTAAAGCAACAATAATCAAATTCAATTAATTTAAAATGTCTAAGAAGTACTTGTAATTGGACCCGATATTGAAGAGGCCCAAAAGCTTTTCATGTTTAATAAAATGGATGACAAACCTAGTTTGTTTAAGTAGGGTTGCGCCCTATATACTCCTAGTTATACTATGAGTACTTTCTTTTTTTTTATTGAAATGGGCTTTTACAATTCAACAAGGATTTCATCTCTTCTCCCTATAAATAGTTGACACCAGTAAGGCTAAATACAGAACTTGAAGATATTATTACTTTGCCCAAAAACAGTGAGAGCTTATTCTTTAAGTATTAAATCTATTCTCGGAATAACAATTCTATCGGTTTCTACGGAGAAGATATTTTGCTTTCACATTAAAACTAAAGAAAACTATTTCTATTTTTGTGTTTGATTCGAATCGTTCGAGCCCACACTCGAAGTAATTCGTGGTACGCGAATAACGGAGAAGACTATTTGGTTGAAAGTTAAAATTGACAAGGATTCGTCTAGCCGAAAACACATGTGTGATTTCTGTAAAGGGTTTATTGCTATAAATATTACAAACCAATTCGGTTTTCAAAAAAATTATTTTTCACTATACAAGAAAACCGTTTTCAAACCGAATTTTTTTTCCAACAAAAGAACACGAAAAATCCTATATATTGCAGACACACATGATAGGACTGAAGAATGATACATCACAATTATGTATGGTGGGATTTGAACCTGGGTATTCAAGTACCCGGGACTATTACCTTAACCAACAATGCTAAGGCTTCACTAGGAGACTTCAATTATTTAATTCAAGGAGTAAAAGATTAAATGCTTAGGATTGACAACAAAGAGACTAAGGCTCCGTTTGTCTCACTGGAAATGGTTTCCGAAAAATGATTTTTGAAAAATAACTTACTTTTCTCGAAAAGCTAATATTTTATGTTGTTTGGATGAATCTGTGTAAAATATTTTTTGTTGTTTAGCAAATTTCTTGAAAATATTTCATAAAAGTTGTTTTCAGTAAAACAAACATACATTTGTGATTTATGATAAATAGTTTAAATGAAGTAGTGATTTGATTTCAAAGTGATGTTAAGGTGAAATTATAGTAAATAATGAATCTTCATAATGTTAATGATTAAATTTTAAACTTTGTGAAATTTATAATTGGAACAAAAAAAGTGATATGCATGAAAATTTGTTACGTGAAATAAGATATTATAACGAATTATTTGATTAAAGTGCTTATATGTGAAAAATAAATTACATGGTAATATGGACTAAATTGAAAAAATGTACAAAAGTTTAAGTGTGAAACAATTTAATATGTGAATAAGGAAATTATGATAAAAGTTTAATAAATGTGTTATGAGATGATGAAATATGCATAAAGTATTATAAAAGTGAAATTATGGAAAAATATGAAATTTTTTTATGACAAAGACTAAATTGTTAAATTTAAAAAAATATATGTAGATGAAATAATAGAAGTGAAATACATAGAAATTTGATATGTGAAATAATATATTGAGATAAATCATGTGATTAAAGTGTAACAATAAAGAAAATTAATTTAATATGATTAATTAGTGATATTGAACTTTAATGATAAAAAGGGGATTAAATTGAAAACTTATGAAAATTTATAAGAAAATATTTGATTAGTGAAAAATGTCTTACGAAAAAAAATTAGTAAGACATTTTACGGGAATAATGAGGTAATTTTATATTGACTGGAAAATCTTTTATATTGACCATCTCATTTTACCTGAAATAAACATCGAATGTTTAAGATTTATAATTTAGGGTAACGTTAAAACAAATGAAGGCTAAATTTCAAATGTCTGAAAAATACATAAAACTGAGGTCTGTCAATTGTTTCAAAATTACCAGAAATATGATTCGATGTTAGGTCTTAAAATATTGTAAAAAAGTTTAATTAAGTTTCAAAAATAATGGTTAATGCCAACAGCATGGTTAAGATTCCTTTTTTCTTTTTTTTGGGTAGAAGTTAAAAGGTGACTTTATTGAAATCTCAATCATCAAGGCTCAAAATTTGTTGATGTATTTTTTTTTTTAATTTGTAATTTGTAATTTATGCAAAGCGAATTTAAGGGAGTTGGTAGAGATTCTATCTCTCTAAAATGGAATTTAAAAAAAAAAAAAATTAAATTTAAAATTAATAAAAATAAAATTACATTTTGAATTCTCTAAAATTGATAAAATTTTTGATTTAATCATAAAAAAATTTATATTTTTACTATCGTAAAAATTACAATTTAATTTCGACCCCTAAAATAATTTTCTGATACATGTGTCATCTAATGTTAGGTTGTTGCCATGTGAATAGAGTTCTATAAAGGTTGTAAGCCTATTAATGTACTGCCTCTTTATCCAATTTCTAACTTCACTTGGTATTAAAAAATGATATTATATATTAATTATACCCTAATCTACGTGTAATTTATGCAAGAAAAAAAAATAAAAGGTATAACAAAATCTAGGAGTAATTATATATATCCGCCATGATAGCATAATAACAAATCGGGTATGAGATATGTAAATCAGTGCCACATTCAGGCACGATAAAGGGAGTAGGTGAATCGTAAAAGATGCAAGTATCAAGCTGAATGTTGATTCAATTGGTCTCATGATTGCCATTGCCACTGCCCCTGCCACTGTCACTGCCGATGCAAGATTGGAAAAAACCTTTCTCTTCGACTCTCATAATTACAGCTGTGTTGCTTGCAGTAATAAAAGGCACGATGTGTCATAAAAAAAAAAATTCATATTCAACATGTGTATCTAATTTATATTTATATTTCCTACCAAAAAATAATATTCATTAAGGGTGGAGTACTATAAGTCATTTCAAGTGTATAATGATGTGGAAGACGAAAAACAAATGACCATTAATATATATATCTGAAATGACTTTCAATTCAACTGCATTCCTTTTCTCTTGATTAATTTGCAAACATATTATGATGAGTTACTACCTTATCAACTCTATTTAACATCCTTTGCTAATCCCACAAGTGATTCAATTTTTTATCTCATTAGAATCCTGTGTTAGCCTGATAGTTAAGAATGTTCATTGTTTTAGGTATAGTTTGGGTTCGAATCGTACTAATTACGTTTTTGTTAGGGTTTTACCCTCATCTTATAACTCATTAAAAAAAAGATTAAATTTTGAATTTCATTATTTATTTTATTTTTATTTCATACATGTATATATGAAAGTATAGTAAGAAGAAGTTTTCGGAAAAATTAAGTGTCATGTGTCAAACTAAAATTACCATGGGTCAAGTTGGAATTCTTGTAGGGTAAAATAGTGACATTATATATTGTGTCATAATTGTTTTCTCGGATTAATTTTAATTAAATAGGAGATAAATAATAAAAATTATATTATCGCTAATTAAAAAAATAAATAATTAAGTGATGATGTTAAATGATTATGTTCTCTCTATTTAATTAAATTAATAATAGATAAATAAAGGAGTTTAAATTCTTGTGTATACAATTGATCCACGTTACATATGACTTGACATTTAATATTGGCTAGGTTGATTGAAGGATCTCATTGATATGATAATAATATGTTGATGACTTAACTAAAATATTTTAAAGTTTAGGGATTAATGTAAAATTTAAACTATAATTTGAGGACATCTAGTGATTAACCCTTAAAATAAATATAAAGCTTTATTACAAATCCACAAATTTTATCTATAAAGATATAAATATCTAATTTATACATTAACTTTGTTTAAATGTGTATTTTGATACATAAACTTTGATTTGGTGCAGTTATACACTTGACACTTGAATTGCGGTTCATATATACAAGAAACATTGATTTTGATTCAATTATATATATTTAAAGAAAATAAATAAAGGCATTTCAAGATTTAAATAAATAAATACATTTCAAGAAAATAAATAAATACATTTCATATTAGATTAATATAATAGTTTGTATATAGAATATATCGACGTAAAGTAGTGCAAATTTGACAATGTCATTAGTAATTTCAAAAAAATTGAATCAAATCAAAATTTAATGTAAAAAATTACACAAAATCAAAATTCATGTACGAGTTCTTTTAGAAAATGAGATTATGATGATTTTGAGATTTCATGACATTTTGTAAGTTATGCATGAGTTCTCTCTAGATTTTATTTTTATTTAAGTTTCATTATATGTAGATTTTATCTAGATTTATTTTAGTATAAATTTCTACATATTTTGATTTTTAATTTATTCAATAATTATTTGAACTGTATAATTTATAATTAATATATACAGCCTGTTATACAATTATAATAAAATATAAAATAACTAGATTCAGGATCCGATCCAAAATATTCATAATTCAAGTAACCTCAGACACTCCATTGAAAGAGGCTTCGACTTTCAAGGGCGAATCCAGGTGAGTTGGCAGGGGCCTCGATCTCTCTTAAAATGAAAAATTTTTCATTTAGATCCTTGAAAATTTTAAAACTTTTAAAGTAGTAAAAATAAAAATACACTTTGACTTTTCTAAAAATGATAAAATTTTAATTTAATCTTTTAAAATTATACTTTTATTATCCTAAAAATATAATTTAATTTTGATCCCTAAAAAATTTTTTTGATTTCGCCTCCATCCATCTTGTTTTTGAAACGAAAACACCATCCCTCCATTGGGAGGTTTTAGTGGGAGTGTGAAAGAGAGAAAATCATGATGGCATGTCAAGTGAAGGGACGTTTGACATTTCATCGGTGAATATTAATGTTGATAACGTTGCATCTTAATTTTTACATTTACTTCATTTCTGTATTGTCCATGCATTTAAAACATTAAAGAAACTAAAATAATTATTGTAGTAAATGGATTGGTGGACACCCATTGCTGAAATTTAGTTTTCCCCCTTCCCAAAATAAATACATTTTCTTACTCACCTTTGTGTTTTGATACCGACTTTCTTTTAATGTATTGTTTTTGTAATTAGAAGATGTTGAGATTTATACTTACAAATAAAAATTTCTATAAATAAAATTTTGGTAAAAATTTATAAAGATTCCTATACCATAGAGTGCATTTTGGTCCTTATACTTTTAAAATAAACACAAAAATCTCTCTGTGCATTAGAAAAATAAATAAATTGATCATTTGTGTAACACTTGAAAATTTTTTGTTAATTCTATGATATAATCTTACATAAATGACATGATATTTTTTTCAAACATAACGTGGCATATTCACCTGATCTATTTTAGTTTAAAGAACTTGAAACGTTGCAATATTAGCAATAGTGTGAAATTGATATTGGTTAACAGAATTGTTCAAACTATACATGTCAGTGACCGCCTCTCTCTCTCTCTTTGTCATCGCGAACAAAAAGAGATAGATATGAATCAACACTCGGGACTTAAAATAAAATATAATTATCATGGTTTACTGTAAGTGTGACAGGTCAGTTATAATATTTGTAGTGTTACAATGGAACACTAAAGTATTCCAAGGATCGAACCCAAGTGAATCGTTGATTGAACAATTTCTAAATAATGTGCGTGTGAAATAAACAATCTGACCAACTAATCGCAAAAGATTATATTACAGAAAATCGTAAAGTTAAGAGAATTTAAAATAATTTGCTACCTAACTAACACGGACTAAATTGTAAAACATGCAAACTTATGAAATTAACAACTAAATAACAAACGATGGTTGGTTGATCTTGATGTCGTTAACTAATCTTCGAATTCAGGATCCAAATCACTTAAACTCCCAAAATGACTGCATTTTACCTCTTGATCTCAATTTTACCAAGTTGGACAAATTAATTCGGATTATCTCTCAATCTCATTGGTTAACCTTGGACTAATGAATTGGTGCCCAACAAGAACTCCTCTTGGTCTCACCTGCCTAGATGTTCCCTTAGGGTTGTCAATCGTATATTTTTAGGTTCATTCAAATTAGTCCTATTTATTATAATTTGGTCCTTCATCCAAAAATCAGCTCACCACATCTCCATCAACCAAGCCCCTCAAAGGTTTAGCTTCTCATGTTGAAAATAAAGCTAATAAACATGAAAATGAAAAGCAAGGAAGTCATTAAAGAAAAGGTAAAAAATTAGGATTTTTATGCAAGAAAACTAAAAGGGCATGTAAAGAGAAGCATTCAACAAGAAAATCTAAAGCAATAACCATAAAATGAACAAGCTTTAACATGTTCAAAGTAAAATAACCTAAAATACATTAAACTAAATATGAAAATGTCTTACAACCAAGGTACAGGGACTAAAAGTGCAAATAATAATATGCTACAGTGATAACTAACTTAACTAACACTAAAAACAACTAAAACAAGAAGAAAAGTTGCAGAGAAATGTTAAATCTATAGCTAAGGAAATAATTGTAAGAAACCTTAAAAGAAAAGAAAAAAAAACTAAGAGAAAACTAAAGAAAACCCTAGGCTAAAACAGCTTTAATGTGGCCTTTTTTGCTCTCTTAGCCAAATTTTGGCTAATATACCATCTATTCTAACCTATTTCTTGTGCCCAAAATACCCTTGAATGGGCCTTCAATGATTAGTGCTTCGCGTTGATAAAGACTACCCTTTTCGTCAATTTTTGTCCCCACACAATATTGGTATCATGATACCAAGGAATGGAATATTACTATACCTCGGACAGTATTGGACTTGGGGTGCTTCTTGGTAGGTGGATATCACAATACCCTTGAAGGTTGATCTCCAATCTCAAGTTTGTTAGAGGTATCGCGATTCCAAAGTTTGGATATCGCAATTCCAAAGTTTGGATATCGCAATACACTTTCCTTTAGTGTCGTTCTCGCTCGATTTCAGACTCCAACACGTCCCTACATCACTTAACCATATATTAGGGCCCCAATGGTATTATTGGCCAATTTGGTTATCAAAATGAGTAAAAACAAGACATTTACACTTATTAACTTAAAACCTAAAAATTATAAAAAAACTATAAAAAAGACACTACTTTGCTCGTGAATAAGCTCCTTAAATGTATCGAGAAGTCTAATTTGTCATATCAAATTACGACAAATCAGTTAGCTAATTTGAGTTGTTGTATTGATTAAGGAAGTAGTTACACATTTCCAATTGGTTGTATTAGTTAGCATTAGTTATCTCAATCTCCAAGGTTGTATAGATACATAGTGCTAATCTCTATATCAATAAAGCATTTTCTTGAATGAACAAAAATCATAAAGTTCATCTTTTGTACACATTTTTATTTCGTTTTTCCTTTGTATTTTACATCTCTGCATTCTATCATCGCTTTTAGGGGTGAAAGTTCGATAGAATCGAGTAAAAAAATTTTGAGTTAATCAAGTTTACAAGTCCTATTTTATCATCCTAACTCAATTTGAATTTTTTTCGAATCAAGTCAAGTGAAATTATTCGAGTTAAATTAATAACTTAAACATGTAAAATAAAAATATTGTTACAATATAACTAACTCCAAGTTAGAGCACATAAATTTGAAACCATATATATTTGAAAATTTTTTCAAACCAAAATAATAATAAAAAAATAAGATACTTGAGTATTATAAATTTGAATAATTAATTATCCCAAAATTATTATTTTAGAAAATTTTCAAAATTTTAACTTTTTATATATTTTTTTAGAATTTTTTTACAAATTTTTTAAAATATAAATTTAGAAATTTTTATAAATATTTTGAATTTTAAAAACTATTTTTATTTTTATTTTTTGTAATTTTTGTTCAGAGTGACCAATTTGCTTATTTTTAAAGTTAACATGGACCAAAAGGGTATTTCACCAATCTGTTATTCGAATTGTGAAATTCAACTCGACTTGAACTCGAAACTCAAATCGAGTTATTCGAGTTGACTCGAATAATTCAAATGACTTTAATAACTCGATTCAATTAACTCAAAATTTGATTTTTTTTTTTTCAATATTTTCGAATCGAAATGAGTTTTGCTCACCCCTAATCGCTTCGTAACCAATTTCTCTTGTAACACCCTTACCCGACTCGATCGCCAAATTCGGATACAGAGCGTCACAATTGAACCAAATTGGTCCTAACCACAAAATTTAAATTTAACTATTTTAAGGCCAAACTTTATTACTTATTAATAGTTATTCTTACAACAATAACTTTAAATTAAAATAAAAGTTTATTATATAAAAATTTTGGATTCTAAAGAGCTATTTAGTTACAATATATTCGACTCCGAGGCGAAGCCTCTGAAAGTACCCCTTCTATGTGCATGACACCTAACTAATGAAACTCTTTAGTTCAACAGGGCCAAGCTTGACCCCTCATCGAGTTCCTTATCCAAAGAGCCCTGCAGTGATAGGCCAAAACATCGATACAATTGTTCAAACGTTCTAATTCATCACGAATTCACCATAAAGTTATTGCTACAATATACAATATATGATATCATGAAAATATAGAAGTTAAATAAGTGTTAAATCCAAATTATTCGTCATCAGTTCTTGCCTTCTCTTTTCCTTTTGAAGCTCTCGTATCGTCTTTAGCTACGAATAATATTATGACAATGAATTACAATAATTTCTAGCTCAAAACATGTTTTTTTCACAAAATCACATGGATTTAGCAATTTACTCAATTTAGTCCCTAAAACTGAAACGGTTACAATTTTCACATTTAAGCTTCATTTTTCAATCCCTTTTTACTTCTCGTATTCCTAAGGATCGCCTATACTTGTGCACAAAGAAAATAAATTATACATTAAGCGAGTAGGGACCAGTGGTACATTTATGATTCAAGATAATATAACACAAGGTATCAATAGCAATATAACATGTTGCACATACACAAAATATCGATCAATACATATTCCCTATTGCATCACAATTACAGAACCATTTTCAACACAATGGTGTACATATACCAATATTTGACCAAACCAAATAACATAACAATAGCATAACCAATTTAATTGCATTTATCAAACCTATTTCAAAACATCCAAGCTATTAAAACCAATTCATAATTCAAGTACTCATGACCATGACATTATTACATTAAATCTTATATCTATTTCTCGTCAACAATTTATTTTGGCAAATCATTTGACAGTTACCATTTCTTTTACCTTATTAACCATCATTCAAACTTGTTTCTGGAGTCTATTGACTTATTCGTATTTGATTCGGTCCTCTGGGCTCGTTTTCAATTGATTTACATAACCATCAACATGTTTCCCTCTATCTCAATTCACATATATATACATATTAGGTTCAATAGCACCATATATCACCATATTCACGAATCGTCCAACCAAATATGTAGTGTGTCATATATCATTATATATCACCTGACTCGGACTCAAATGGATACATAGATCGTCCAACCAACACTCCAAATTGGCATCGAGGTGCATCATCTCATGAGATGATTTATCCAAAGCTCCTATCTTGGTACCTCCAATTCCTAATAAGCCATTGATCCTATAGTTGACAGTCTTTGAAAATTCCATGAGATGCGTACTAGGCCAACACGATGAATTCGAAAAAAAGGAAAGGGCGATATATTATCTCAGCACAAAATTCACTGATTGCGAGACGCGATATTCGACAATTGAAAAATTATGTTGTGCACTAGTCTGGACTACACGCAGATTAAGACAATACGTGTTATATCATACCACTTGGTTGATTTCGAAATTACATCCTCTGAAGTATTTGATGGAGTCAGCGGCATTGAATGGGAGATTAGCTTGATAGCAAATCTTGCTCTCGAAATTCGACATAGTCTACGTCAATCAGAAAGTAATAAAAGGGAGTGCGATAGCAGACTTCCTGGCCAATAGGGCTTTAGAGGACTATGAGTCGATAAACTTCGATTTCTCGAATAAAGATTTAATGTATATTGCGACTAATGAAGGGGTAATCACGGAAGAACAACCTTGGAGATTGAATTTTGATGGGGCTTCAAATGCCACAGGTAATGGGGTCAGAGCAGTCTTGGTATCACCAGAGGGAGATCATTACCCTTTCACCAGCAAACTTGATTTTGATTGCACAAACAATATGGCTGAATACGAAGCATGTATCTTGGGAATCCGTGCGGCCATAGAGCGGGAATCAAAATTCTGGAGATTTATGGAAACTCTGCACTGGTAATCTACCAACTAAAAGGAGAATGTGAAACAAGGAATTCTAAGTTAGTGGATTACCGCAAATTGGTCCTCGAGTTTATCACAGAATTTGATGACGTTCTCCCATTGGAAGAAAACCAGATGGTCGATGCTCTTGCCACTCTAGCCTCGATGATTAAAGTGAGTAGGACAGAAAGTGTAAAGCTCATTCAGATGAGTATCTATGAAGCTCTTGCTCATTGTTGTGATATTGAGGCAGAGGAAGTAGTAGAAAAAGATGATCGCCCATGGTACCAGAATATTCTTAAATTTGTGAGAAATCAAAAGTACCCCAAGCAAGCCTTAGAAAATGAAAATAGGACATTATGAAGACTGGCCAGTGAATATGTCCTAGATGGGGAAATCTTGTACAAGAGGAGAAAAGATCAAGTGTTGCTAAGATGTGTTTACGCAATTGAAGCTAAGAAGACCTTAGAAGAAGTTCACGGAAGCATTTGTGGGGCACACGCCAACGGTTTCACGATGGCTCGGCAAATAATGAGATTTGGGTATTATTGGTCTACTATGGAGGGTGATTGCATCAATTATGCCAAGAAGTGTCATAAGTGACAGATTTATGGAGACGAGATTCATGTACCTCCATCACACCTTCATGTCATGACCTCTCCCTGGCCTTTTTCTATGTGGGGCATAGATGTCATCGGACTAATTTCTCCAAAGGCTTCTAATGGTCATAGATTCATCTTTGTGGTGATTGACTACTTCACTAAATGGGTAGAGGCAACCTCATATGCAAATGTTACCAAGTTTGCGGTTAGCAAGTTCCTGAAAAAAGAAATTATTTACCGATACGAGATGCCTGAAAGGATCATATCCGACAATGCCCTGAATTTGAACAATAGCACGATAGCAGAAGTTTGTGAACAGTTCAAAATCAAGCATCATAATTCTTCTCCTTATCGCCCTAAAATGAATGGAGTTGTGGAGGCAGCTAATAAGAACATCAAGAAGATTGTGGCAAAAATGATTTAGACTTACAAGGATTGGCACGAAAAACTACCATTTGCCCTATTTGCTTACAGAACTTCAGTCAGAACTTCTACTAGGGCAACACCATTCTCATTGGCATATGGTATGGAAGCAGTCTTGCCTATTGAGGTTGAAATACCTTCCCTTCGAGTCTTAACCGAGCTTCAACTAGACGAGGCTGAATGGATCCAAGCTCGATATGATCAGTTGAATTTAATTGAGGAAAAGAGATTAAAAGGCATCCGCCATGGACAGATGTACCAGAAAAGAATGATGCGAGCTTACGACAAAAAGGTTCGTCCTAGGGAATTCTATGAGGGAGATCTAGTTTTGAAAAAGATACTTCCCATACACAAAGATTTCTGTGGGAAATGGATGCGCAATTGGAAAGGACCTTATGTGGTAAAGAAAGCTTTCTCAGGAGGAGCTCTCATCCTAACAGAAATGGACGGCAAGGATCTGTACAACCCCGTCAATTCAGACTCGGTGAAAAAATACTTCGCCTAAAAACAAAAGGGGAATTGAGATGAAAACCCACAAAGGGCGTCTCGAAAAAAAAAAGGGTTCAGGATGAAAACCTGCAAAGGGAACGGGTCGACGAGATGGAGGAAAGTTACAACTTGAAACATCAACAAAGCACTCTAGATCTTCTACACACACATCTGAGTTAGGAATGATTCTCAAACAAGTTGGCGTAGAGCAGCTCATTTTTTCGATATCTGGGGCAACTAATTATTCTTTATTGTATACTTGGCAATCTTCGATTAATGATTGTTTCCTTTGATCCTCTTTTTAATAGAATTTTCGAAATACGACTTTGTTTCTGCACAATTTTGTCCAAGCATTTTGCATCTAAATAACGGGTAATGAACTAATAAATCATACAAAAAGTTATGAGCATTATTCTGGAGTTTTCAAAAATTACAAGAAATTCGAAACAAGACCACCAATAGGAAGACAAACTTAAAAACAAGCAGTTCCAGAACAACCTAGAAAAGATTGGGCAACACATCAAAGACAGAATTTGGACGGGCGATAGACCATGCCGACCTGAATATTAATAAATAAATCTGACATTCATCATACACATTCATATAAGTTAGGAGGATTTAAATCATGACTTTCTAATGTAGGCCTATATAGAGGCCCATATAAGCATATTTCACCGGTCACATCCCCGCCACATGGCAAGATGAATCATTAAGACCACCGAGGAAAAGTTGAAGAGATGCAGGAATCCAAAACTTTGCCTCAATCACGGGGCAGATTACGACCATCCACAAACAGCGATGCGGTCATCTTCCGGATGAGATACTGAGAAGACCAAACGAGGCTCAAAACGAGCAAATCTTAGAACCCTAGCTTCCTGATGAGATATTGATAAGCAGGTCGAAGTAATAAAATGGTTAGCTTCCTGCTGAGATACTGAGAAGTGAGCCAAATTCGTCTTCCTGATGAGATATAGAGAAGCGGATTGAAACAAGTGATGCGGTCATCTTCCTGATGAGATACTGAGAAGAAGACCAAACCAAACCCACGTTCGATGTGAGTAAATCTTCGAACTCCAGCTTCCTGATGAGACACTGAGAAGCAGGTCGAAGCAATAAAAAGGTTAGCTTCCTGATGAGATACTGAGAAGTGAACCAAATTCGTCTTCCTGATGAGATACAAAGAAGCGGATTGAAACAAACAATGCGGTCATCTTCCTGATGAGATACTGAGAAGAAGACCAAATCAAACCCACGCTCGATATGAGCAAATCTTCGAACCCCAGCTTCCCGATGAGATACTGAGAAGCAGGTCGAAGTAATAAAACGGTTAGCTTCCCGATGAAATATGAGGAAGTGAACCAAAACCATGTTCCTGATGAAACACAGAGAAGTAGATCAAAACAAGTGATATGGTCGTCTTCCTGATGAGATACTGAGAAGAAGGTCAAGTCAATGAAACCAGACTCAAAGACTACGGTGATGAATTTCAATCCCCTTGAAAGGAATGGAGTGAAATTATAGTAGAAAATTTTGACTTTTTTGAAGATTACCTTAGGGCAAGATGGAGTCATGATGCAAAGGTAGATGCGGCAAAATCAAATGGTTAAATAAAGCAAAAAGTGGACCAATTAAAGAGAGATCATCGAAGAAGTAAGACGGGACCAAATTAGGCCTCCTTTTGGTCCTTTCTCCATTCCTATTACACAACAACGAGCAAGGAGGGGCAGTTGTTGGACCCCAATTTTGATCGGGCCCCCTTTTAATTTATTTTAAATTTAGATTTATTTTAAATTTAAATTAATCTTAAATTTAAATTTAATTTAAATTTAAATTTGATTTTAAAATTAAAAAGTCCATTAAAAATGTCCAAATTACAAAGGGCCCAAAGACTAGCCCAATGACCCAATTACAGACCCAAACCGAAGCCCAAATGACCCAAGATTACTAATGGACCTAAACAGACCCAAACTTAAACCCAAATTACATCACTAAGTCAAAGCATGGCAACAAGTTGCTACTAGCCACCTTCCATCCCAGCCAACCAAGGCCTGCCACGTCAGCACCGACAGTGCCACCAGTAACTTGCACTACCACCAGCTGGTTCAACAGCCACTGCCATCGCCGAACCTACAAAAGAGAAGAACAAAACAAGCATTTTAATTGCAAAGAACAAATTAGGATAATTGTAAAAAATGGCCAAAATGAAAGCTTTGTAATAGGGGTCTTTTTTTTTTGGAAAAACATTCGAAAGAAATCAATATACGAACTTGGTTTTTAAACTTCAAAAGATCAATACAAACAAACAGTAATTCACAGCAATCCACAGTCAGTATTTTGGATTCCAAACAGAGAGGCAGATAATCATTATCAACAATCAAAAGACAAAGTATTATCATTTAAGAGGTACCAATAAATACATTTATTGTATATTTATTGTTCTGAGGTATTGTGTTTCTAATATATGCATGTATGTATATTTATTATCTAACACCTATATTAATCACTCATTTAAAAGGGTTTTTGAAACTGTAAATACATTTCATGCATGGCATTAATAATCAGTAATAATTTGTTTCTAAAATATTAATAACTATTTAATATGATAATAATAATAACAGGTAACTTTAATGATATTAATAAATAATATTAATAATTAATAATAACGTTTTAAAAAAAAATAAAGAGAGTTGAAAAGGCAGAAGTCACTCCCCTGATCGCACCATCGTCGGAGTCGGAACGGAGCCCTCCGAGTTGCCGCCGTCATCGTAGTCCCGATTGTCGCCATCGTCATGATTTCGAATACAATAGATCAAGAAGTTAACAATAAATAAAATACAACAGACTTTAAAAGAAAAATCTTAAAGAACTGATTTGAAAAGGTAACAAGGAACCGAAACGATCGGAAATAAAAAAGGAAACAGTTTTAAAAAAAAGGGAGTTTTTAAGAATGGTTTTTTTAAAAACTAAAAGAAAAATGGGTTTTAAATAACGGGAATGGAAAACCTTACCTGAAAGAGGTCGTGGACGACGGCGCGTGGACGGAGACATGGTCGGACCGGCGTGCGTGACCAGGCGGGGCGAAGACGTTTTGAAAGCATCAGGAGTTGCCACGTGTCATTTTTTGGTTCATTTATGCAAACAGTCCCTCTTATTATTAATTTGTTTTAATTTAATCCTCAAATCGAGTTTTATTTAATTACAAAATTGACCCAAAAATTTTTCATGGATTTTAAACTGGTCCTTTGACTTCAGGATGCCTGAGGGGCTGCCACGTGTCACCTATTTTTGGTTTTATTGCCCTAGAGGTCCTTAAATTGTTCAAAAATTTTGTTTTTACCCCTCGAACTTCTAAAAATTCCATTTTTGACCCCGAAACTTTCCAAAAAATTCAATTTTGACCCCAAAACTTCCAAAAAATCCATTTTTACCTCAAACTTCCAAAAATTCCATTTTTGGCCCCAAAAATTCCAAAAATTTCATTTTTTACCCCAAAACTTCCAAAAATTTCATTTTTACTCTCGAAACTCCCAAAATTACCCTTTTACCCTCGAATGTCTAAAATTCCATTTTTAAACCCCAAATTTTCCCAAAATTACCATTTCGACCCGAGAATCCAAAATTACCATTTTACCCCCAGGTATCCGAAAAGTCTTATCTTCAAACCCGATCGCGTCATTTTTCTTCATGATCAATATTTGCGTTTATTTAACTATTATGCACTCGTATTTTTTCATTTTTTATTTTTACCATTTATCATCTTATTTATCTTACTTCGTGTTATTTAATATCCATTATTAACTGCTTATTCATATTTAACTTGAATGTTTGTTTTCAAAATTGTTTTCATAAAAACTTTAAAATCAAGGCAATATTCTTTTATTTCGAGTTTCAAAAATTTACGCCTTAACTTACTAGGTGTAATTTTTCTTCAAATCGAAATAATCGAATACCCTTAATCGAGGCAATGTTTCCTTATCTTCGATTCTGAAAATTTGCGCCTTAACTTACTAGGTGCAACCTTTCATCAAACCGGGATAATCGAACATCCTTTTTCCAAAAACTAAGAAGTTTTACGAAGGAAAACTCGTTATTTCTGGATCCTAAAATGTCATGTCCTAACTCACTGGATGTGACTTTCTTCCTCAATCACTTTGAAACAACGGGATTTCCAAACAAACCTGTTTTCTTTTAAACTTAACTCATGCATTCAAGGATCGTATTTTAAACTTTATTCGAGCTTATAAATGTTACAAATTAAGACTTGAAAACAATCAATACAGTACCAATTTTGGGCGTATGAGGGTGCTAATCCTTCCTCATGCGTAACCGACTCCCGAACCTGTTTTTTTGGATTTCGAAGACCTACATGTTTTCAAAACGGTTTTTTAAAACATTTTGTGGTGATCCAATCACACCGAGTAAAGGATTGGTGGTGACTCCTATTATTTTTTGATTTTAAAATAATTTTCGAAACACGTCGTTTTCCAATAAAAGGGATGGTTCCGACAAATATAAAATCAAAGCAAAAATAAACAAAAAAATGCTAATGTATGCAAATGCAACACTAAACATGTAATTGAAGGTAAGGCATGATATTTCACTAAAAAATCAACGAAAAGTAAAGCAAATAGGGTCTAAAATACACGAATTATGAGTAATTATCAAATTGGATTATGTGTCATTTTTAAATAAGAAAATATTTGGTAATGTGATCAATTTTAAGCCACGTGAAAACTATGAAGCAAAAAAAAAAAAATTAATCTACATATATGATAAATTAACTTTGCTTAACGTTCATTGTAACAATAGTTAGAATGAAAATAGATAGTGTAAAAAGTAAGAGCAGAAATGAATTGAAATAACTAATCTTTGTTAACATAATTCAGGCACAACGGTCCTACGTCTATGGAGTCTCGCCCAGTGAATGATTTTATTCAACAATCGTCCAAATCACCTATTGGTTTAAGCCTTATCTACCATTACACAAAGAAGTGATTGCATCCCCAATATCGATCCCAATTGTCATAAATACGCACCTAAAAACTTTAAATACAATCAATAAACTCTTCAAAGAATACTTAAAAGAGTGTCACAAAATAATCACAAGAAAATAAAATAAAACTATAGGCAAAGACACTCCAAAACCTTCTCTTCATGTGTGGTGCAAAACAGACTATTTACAGGCCTCTTCAAGTGGTCATTTAATAGTATTTTGATAGGCTTTAAACTCTTATTTAGAAGCTAAAATTATCTCATTAATTATCTTAAGTATTTATCACATAAAAGTCTTTCATAAATCAGTCTTGTAATTGTAACACTCCCATACACGATCGATCATCTAGTCACGGTATTGGAATGTTACATTACTTGTTAAAGCAACAATAATCAAATTCAATTAATTTAAAATGTCTAAGAAGTACTTGTAATTGGACCCGATATTGAAGAGGCCCAAAAGCTTTTCATGTTTAATAAAATGGATGACAAACCTAGTTTGTTTAAGTAGGGTTGCGCCCTATATACTCCTAGTTATACTATGAGTACTTTCTTTTTTTTTTATTGAAATGGGCTTTTACAATTCAACAAGGATTTCATCTCTTCTCCCTATAAATAGTTGACACCAGTAAGGCTAAATACAGAACTTGAAGATATTATTACTTTGCCCAAAAACAGTGAGAGCTTATTCTTTAAGTATTAAATCTATTCTCGGAATAACAATTCTATCGGTTTCTATGGAGAAGATATTTTGCTTTCACATTAAAACTAAAGAAAACTATTTCTATTTTTGTGTTTGATTCGAATCGTTCGAGCCCACACTCGAAGTAATTCGTGGTACGCGAATAACGGAGAAGACTATTTGGTTGAAAGTTAAGATTGACAAGGATTCGTCTAGCCGAAAACACATGTGTGATTTCTGTAAAGGGTTTATTGCTATAAATATTACAAACCAATTCGGTTTTCAAAAAAATTATTTTTCACTATACAAGAAAACCGTTTTCAAACCGAATTTTTTTTCCAACAAAAGAACACGAAAAATCCTATATATTGCAGACACACATGATAGGACTGAAGAATGATACATCACAATTATGTATGGTGGGATTTGAACCTGGGTATTCAAGTACCCGGGACTATTACCTTAACCAACAATGCTAAGGCTTCACTAGGAGACTTCAATTATTTAATTCAAGGAGTAAAAGATTAAATGCTTAGGATTGACAACAAAGAGACTAAGGCTCCGTTTGTCTCACTGGAAATGGTTTCCGAAAAATGATTTTTGAAAAATAACTTACTTTTCTCGAAAAGCTAATATTTTATGTTGTTTGGATGAATCTGTGTAAAATATTTTCTGTTGTTTAGCAAATTTCTTGAAAATATTTCATAAAAGTTGTTTTCAGTAAAACAAACATACATTTGTGATTTATGATAAATAGTTTAAATGAAGTAGTGATTTGATTTCAAAGTGATGTTAAGGTGAAATTATAGTAAATAATGAATCTTCATAATGTTAATGATTAAATTTTAAACTTTGTGAAATTTATAATTGGAACAAGAAAAGTGATATGCATGAAAATTTGTTACGTGAAATAAGATATTATAACGAATTATTTGATTAAAGTGCTTATATGTGAAAAATAAATTACATGGTAATATGGACTAAATTGAAAAAATGTACAAAAGTTTAAGTGTGAAACAATTTAATATGTGAATAAGGAAATTATGATAAAAGTTTAATAAATGTGTTATGAGATGATGAAATATGCATAAAGTATTATAAAAGTGAAATTATGGAAAAATATGAAATTTTTTTATGACAAAGACTAAATTGTTAAATTTAAAAAAATATATGTAGATGAAATAATAGAAGTGAAATACATAGAAATTTGATATGTGAAATAATATATTGAGATAAATCATGTGATTAAAGTGTAACAATAAAGAAAATTAATTTAATATGATTAATTAGTGATATTGAACTTTAATGATAAAAAGGGGATTAAATTGAAAACTTATGAAAATTTATAAGAAAATATTTGATTAGTGAAAAATGTCTTACGAAAAAAAATTAGTAAGACATTTTACGGGAATAATGAGGTAATTTTATATTGACTGGAAAATCTTTTACATTGACCATCTCATTTTACCTGAAATAAACATCGAATGTTTAAGATTTATAATTTAGGGTAACGTTAAAACAAATGAAGGCTAAATTTCAAATGTCTGAAAAATACATAAAACTGAGGTCTGTCAATTGTTTCAAAATTACCAGAAATATGATTCGATGTTAGGTCTTAAAATATTGTAAAAAAGTTTAATTAAGTTTCAAAAATAATGGTTAATGCCAACAGCATGGTTAAGATTCCTTTTTTCTTTTTTTTGGGTAGAAGTTAAAAGGTGACTTTATTGAAATCTCAATCATCAAGGCTCAAAATTTGTTGATGTATTTTTTTTTTTAATTTGTAATTTGTAATTTATGCAAAGCGAATTTAAGGGAGTTGGTAGAGATTCTATCTCTCTAAAATGGAATTTAAAAAAAAAAAAAAAAATTTAAAATTAATAAAAATAAAATTACATTTTGAATTCTCTAAAATTGATAAAATTTTTGATTTAATCATAAAAAAATTTATATTTTTACTATCGTAAAAATTACAATTTAATTTCGACCCCTAAAATAATTTTCTGATACATGTGTCATCTAATGTTAGGTTGTTGCCATGTGAATAGAGTTCTATAAAGGTTGTAAGCCTATTAATGTACTGCCTCTTTATCCAATTTCTAACTTCACTTGGTATTAAAAAATGATATTATATATTAATTATACCCTAATCTACGTGTAATTTATGCAAGAAAAAAAAATAAAAGGTATAACAAAATCTAGGAGTAATTATATGTATCCGCCATGATAGCATAATAACAAATCGGGTATGAGATATGTAAATCAGTGCCACATTCAGGCACGATAAAGGGAGTAGGTGAATCGTAAAAGATGCAAGTATCAAGCTGAATGTTGATTCAATTGGTCTCATGATTGCCATTGCCACTGCCCCTGCCACTGTCACTGCCGATGCAAGATTGGAAAAAACCTTTCTCTTCGACTCTCATAATTACAGCTGTGTTGCTTGCAGTAATAAAAGGCACGATGTGTCATAAAAAAAAAAAATCATATTCAACATGTGTATCTAATTTATATTTATATTTCCTACCAAAAAATAATATTCATTAAGGGTGGAGTACTATAAGTCACTTCAAGTGTATAATGATGTGGAAGACGAAAAACAAATGACCATTAATATATATATCTGAAATGACTTTCAATTCAACTGCATTCCTTTTCTCTTGATTAATTTGCAAACATATTATGATGAGTTACTACCTTATCAACTCTATTTAACATCCTTTGCTAATCCCACAAGTGATTCAATTTTTTATCTCATTAGAATCCTGTGTTAGCCTGATGGTTAAGAATGTTCATTGTTTTAGGTATAGTTTGGGTTCGAATCGTACTAATTACGTTTTTGTTAGGGCTTTACCCTCATCTTATAACTCATTAAAAAAAAGATTAAATTTTGAATTTCATTATTTATTTTATTTTTATTTCATACATGTATATATGAAAGTATAGTAAGAAGAAGTTTTCGGAAAAATTAAGTGTCATGTGTCAAACTAAAATTACCATGGGTCAAGTTGGAATTCTTGTAGGGTAAAATAGTGACATTATATATTGTGTCATAATTGTTTTCTCGGATTAATTTTAATTAAATAGGAGATAAATAATAAAAATTATATTATCGCTAATTAAAAAAATAAATAATTAAGTGATGATGTTAAATGATTATGTTCTCTCTATTTAATTAAATTAATAATAGATAAATAAAGGAGTTTAAATTCTTGTGTATACAATTGATCCACGTTACATATGACTTGACATTTAATATTGGCTAGGTTGATTGAAGGATCTCATTGATATGATAATAATATGTTGATGACTTAACTAAAATATTTTAAAGTTTAGGGATTAATGTAAAATTTAAACTATAATTTGAGGACATCTAGTGATTAACCCTTAAAATAAATATAAAGCTTTATTACAAATCCACAAATTTTATCTATAAAGATATAAATATCTAATTTATACATTAACTTTGTTTAAATGTGTATTTTGATACATAAACTTTGATTTGGTGCAGTTATACACTTGACACTTGAATTGCGGTTCATATATACAAGAAACATTGATTTTGATTCAATTATATATATTTAAAAAAAAAAATAAAGGCATTTCAAGAAAATAAATAAATACATTTCATATTAGATTAATATAATAGTTTGTATATAGAATATATCGACGTAAAGTAGTGCAAATTTGACAATGTCATTAGTAATTTCAAAAAAATTGAATCAAATCAAAATTTAACGTAAAAAATTACACAAAATCAAAATTCATGTACGAGTTCTTTTAGAAAATGAGATTATGATGATTTTGAGATTTCATGACATTTTGTAAGTTATGCATGAGTTCTCTCTAGATTTTATTTTTATTTAAGTTTCATTATATGTAGATTTTATCTAGATTTATTTTAGTATAAATTTCTACATATTTTGATTTTTAATTTATTCAATAATTATTTGAACTGTATAATTTATAATTAATATATACAGCCTGTTATACAATTATAATAAAATATAAAATAACTAGATTCAGGATCCGATCCAAAATATTCATAATTCAAGTAACCTCAGACACTCCATTGAAAGAGGCTTCGACTTTCAAGGGCGAATCCAGGTGAGTTGGCAGGGGCTTCGATCTCTCTTAAAATGGAAAATTTTTCATTTAGATCCTTGAAAATTTTAAAACTTTTAAAGTAGTAAAAATAAAAATACACTTTGACTTTTCTAAAAATGATAAAATTTTAATTTAACCTTTTAAAATTATACTTTTATTATCCTAAAAATATAATTTAATTTTGATCCCTAAAAATTTTTTTTGATTTCGCCTCCATCCACCTTGTTTTTGAAACGAAAACACCATCCCTCCATTGGGAGGTTTTAGTGGGAGTGTGAAAGAGAGAAAATCATGATGGCATGTCAAGTGAAGGGACGTTTGACATTTCATCGGTGAATATTAATGTTGATAACGTTGCATCTTAATTTTTACATTTACTTCATTTCTGTATTGTCCATGCATTTAAAACATTAAAGAAACTAAAATAATTATTGTAGTAAATGGATTGGGGACACCATTGCTGAAATTTAGTTTTCCCCCTTCCCAAAATAAATACATTTTCTTACTCACCTTTGTGTTTTGATACCGACTTTCTTTTAATGTATTGTTTTTGTAATTAGAAGATGTTGAGATTTATACTTACAAATAAAAATTTCTATAAATAAAATTTTGGTAAAAATTTATAAAGATTCCTATACCATAGAGTGCATTTTGGTCCTTATACTTTTAAAATAAACACAAAAATCTCTCTGTGCATTAGAAAAATAAATAAATTGATCATTTGTGTAACACTTGAAAATTTTTTGTTAATTCTATGATATAATCTTACATAAATGACATGATATTTTTTTCAAACATAACGTGGCATATTCACCTGATCTATTTTAGTTTAAAGAACTTGAAACGTTGCAATATTAGCAATAGTGTGAAATTGATATTGGTTAACAGAATTGTTCAAACTATACATGTCAGTGACCGCCTCTCTCTCTCTCTTTGTCATCGCGAACAAAAAGAGATAGATATGAATCAACACTCGGGACTTAAAATAAAATATAATTATCATGGTTTACTGTAAGTGTGACAGGTCAGTTATAATATTTGTAGTGTTACAATGGACACTAAAGTATTCCAAGGATCGAACCCAAGTGAATCGTTGATTGAACAATTTCTAAATAATGTGCGTGTGAAATAAACAATCTGACCAACTAATCGCAAAAGATTATATTACAGAAAATCGTAAAGTTAAGAGAATTTAAAATAATTTGCTACCTAACTAACACGGACTAAATTGTAAAACATGCAAACTTATGAAATTAACAACTAAATAACAAACGATGGTTGGTTGATCTTGATGTCGTTAACTAATCTTCGAATTCAGGATCCAAATCACTTAAACTCCCAAAATGACTGCATTTTACCTCTTGATCTCAATTTTACCAAGTTAGACAAATTAATTCGAATTATCTCTCAATCTCATTGGTTAACCTTGGACTAATGAATTGGTGCCCAACAAGAACTCCTCTTGGTCTCACCTGCCTAGATGTTCCCTTAGGGTTGTCAATCGTATATTTTTAGGTTCATTCAAATTAGTCCTATTTATTATAATTTGGTCCTTCATCCAAAAATCAGCTCACCACATCTCCATCAACCAAGCCCCTCAAAGGTTTAGCTTCTCATGTTGAAAATAAAGCTAATAAACATGAAAATGAAAAGCAAGGAAGTCATTAAAGAAAAGGTAAAAAATTAGGATTTTTATGCAAGAAAACTAAAAGGGCATGTAAAGAGAAGCATTCAACAAGAAAATCTAAAGCAATAACCATAAAATGAACAAGCTTTAACATGTTCAAAGTAAAATAACCTAAAATACATTAAACTAAATATGAAAATGTCTTACAACCAAGGTACAGGGACTAAAAGTGCAAATAATAATATGCTACAGTGATAACTAACTTAACTAACACTAAAAACAACTAAAACAAGAAGAAAAGTTGCAGAGAAATGTTAAATCTATAGCTAAGGAAATAATTGTAAGAAACCTTAAAAGAAAAGAAAAAAAAACTAAGAGAAAACTAAAGAAAACCCTAGGCTAAAACAGCTTTAATGTGGCCTTTTTTGCTCTCTTAGCCAAATTTTGGCTAATATACCATCTATTCTAACCTATTTCTTGTGCCCAAAATACCCTTGAATGGGCCTTCAATGATTAGTGCTTCGCGTTGATAAAGACTACCCTTTTCGTCAATTTTTGTCCCCACACAATATTGGTATCATGATACCAAGGAATGGAATATTACTATACCTCGGACAGTATTGGACTTGGGGTGCTTCTTGGTAGGTGGATATCACAATACCCTTGAAGGTTGATCTCCAATCTCAAGTTTGTTAGAGGTATCGCTATTCCAAAGTTTGGATATAGCAATTCCAAAGTTTGGATATCGCAATACACTTTCCTTTAGTGTCGTTCTCGCTCGATTTCAGACTCCAACACGTCCCTACATCACTTAACCATATATTAGGGCCCCAATGGTATTATTGGCCAATTTGGTTATCAAAATGAGTAAAAACAAGACATTTACACTTATTAACTTAAAACCTAAATATTATAAAAAAACTATAAAAAAGACACTACTTTGCTCGTGAATAAGCTCCTTAAATGTATCGAGAAGTCTAATTTGTCATATCAAATTACGACAAATCAGTTAGCTAATTTGAGTTGTTGTATTGATTAAGGAAGTAGTTACAGATTTCCAATTGGTTGTATTAGTTAGCATTAGTTATCTCAATCTCCAAGGTTGTATAGATACATAGTGCTAATCTCTATATCAATAAAGCATTTTCTTGAATGAACAAAAATCATAAAGTTCATCTTTTGTACACATTTTTATTTCGTTTTTCCTTTGTATTTTACATCTCTGCATTCTATCATCGCTTCTAGGGGTGAAAGTTCGATAGAATTGAGTAAAAAAATTTTGAGTTAATCGAGTTTACAAGTCCTATTTTATCATCCTAACTCAATTTGAATTTTTTTCGATTCAAGTCAAGTGAAATTATTCGAGTTAAATTAATAACTTAAACATGTAAAATAAAAATATTGTTACAATATAACTAACTCCAAGTTAGAGCACATAAATTTGAAACCATATATATTTGAAAATTTTTTCAAACCAAAATAATAAAAAAAAAATAAGATACTTGAGTATTATAAATTTGAATAATTAATTATCCCAAAATTATTATTTTAGAAAATTTTCAAAATTTTAACTTTTTATATATATTTTTAGAATTTTTTACAAATTTTTTAAAATATAAATTTAGAAATTTTTATAAATATTTTGAATTTTAAAAACTATTTTTATTTTTATTTTTTGTAATTTTTGTTCAGAGTGACCAATTTGCTTATTTTTAAAGTTAACATGGACCAAAAGGGTATTTCACCAATCTGTTATTCGAATTGTGAAATTCAACTCGACTTGAACTCGAAACTCAAATCGAGTTATTCGAGTTGACTCGAATAATTCAAATGGCTTTAATAACTCGATTCAATTAACTCAAAATTTGATTTTTTTTTTCAATATTTTCGAATCGAAATGAGTTTTGCTCACCCCTAATTGCTTCGTAACCAATTTCTCTTGTAACACCCTTACCCGACCCGATCGCCAAATTCGGATACAGAGCGTCACAATTGAACCAAATTGGTCCTAACCACAAAATTTAAATTTAACTATTTTAAGGCCAAACTTTATTACTTATTAATAGATATTCTTACAACAATAACTTTAAATTAAAATAAAAGTTTATTATATAAAAATTCTGGATTCTAAAGAGCTATTTAGTTACAATATATTCGACTCCGAGGCGAAGCCTCTGAAAGTACCCCTTCTATGTGCATGACACCTAACTAATGAAACTCTTTAGTTCAACAGGGCCAAGCTTGACCCCTCATCGAGTTCCTTATCCAAAGAGCCCTGCAATGATAGGCCAAAACATCGATACAATTGTTCAAACGTTCTAATTCATCACGAATTCACCATAAAGTTATTGCTACAATATACAATATTTGATATCATGAAAATATAAAAGTTAAATAAGTGTTAAATCCAAATTATTCGTCATCAGTTCTTGCCTTCTCTTTTCCTTTTGAAGCTCTCGTATCGTCTTTAGCTACGAATAATAATATGACAATGAATTACAGTAATTTCTAGCTCAAAACATGTTTTTTTCACAAAATCACATGGATTTAGCAATTTACTCAATTTAGTCCCTAAAACTGAAACGGTTACAATTTTCACATTTAAGCTTCATTTTTCAATCCGTTTTTACTTCTCGTATTCCTAAGGATCGCCTATACTTGTGCACAAAGAAAATAAATTATACATTAAGCGAGTAGGGACCAGTGGTACATTTATGATTCAAGATAATATAACACAAGGTATCAATAGCAATATAACATGTTGCACATACACAAAATATCGATCAATACATATTCCCTATTGCATCACAATTATAGAACCATTTTCAACACAATGGTGTACATATACCAATATTTGACCAAACCAACTAACATAACAATAGCATAACCAATTTAATTGCATATATCAAACCTATTTCAAAACATCCAAGCTATTAATACCAATTCATAATTCAAGTACTCATGACCATGACATTATTACATTAAATCTTATATCTATTTCTCGTCAACAATTTATTTTGGCAAATCATTTGACAGTTACCATTTCTTTTACCTTATTAACCATCATTCAAACTTGTTTTTGGAGTCTATTGACTCATTCGTATTTGATTCGGTCCTCTGGGCTCGTTTTCAATTGATTTACATAACCATCAACATGTTTCCCTCTATCTCAATTCACATATATATACATATTAGGTTCAATAGCACCATATATCACCATATTCACGAATCGTCCAACCAAATATGTAGTGTGTCATATATCATTATATATCACCTGACTCGGACTCAAATGGATACATAGATCGTCCAACCAACACTCCAAATTGGCATCGAGGTGCATCATCTGATAAATCGAAGTAAGGGTAACTAGCACGTAAAGTGCATACAGCGCACAAAGCGCATTACTAGCACAGAGGTGCATCTTAGTACACGAGGTGTATCCTGGCGCACAAAGCGCATACTAGTACACAAATTTCATCTTGGTACATAAGGTGCATCCTGGCGCATAGCCTGTACACAAACCAATCCTCTATCGTGACAACTATATCTAACACAACCCGACTAGTTAATAGGGTATTAATGTTCAAATTCATTCACAATTTAGTACATATATTGTTTCTCGATCATATTTACTATATTAATCCATTCCATCATCATATCATATATATTTCATGTAATTCAATATATTCCCAGTCAATTCTACAACACACATCATATTTCAAAGTAATTCATTTAACTTTCCATTTTATTCTTTTTAGTATTCTATCTTGGCAATTCAAATTCAAGCTTAATCCAATGGTTCATATTATCATTATATACTCACCTTGACATCCCCAAGTTCAGTTAATATGTATATGAAACAATTCAAAACGATCTTAAATTATTAATGTATAAATTGTGGTCTCGCGTCACTCATCGACAACTCTAATTTTTCCTTCCCTCTCGACGATTTTGCGTTGACATTAGCAAATTAATGGCTAAATACCTATGGTTTTGGGAGCTTTCCTTATGTTTTTCTTTCTTATTTGGACGGTGGATGAATGAAATGAAAGAGATGATATTTGTAACACCCAAAACCCAAAAACTATCGCTGGTTAGGGTCTTGGTGTCACTTTATTCATCTATCACTATTCATCTTTAAAATCATGTCATTTAATCTTACATTTTTAAAGAAATACACCTAACACGCCAGAAATTATCTATTAATTATAATCATAATTCAATAAGGGTAAAAAGGTCATTTCTAAGATTTTTAGATACTTCAACCGATACTTGTTGGACAGTATCGGTAGTTGTCAAGTTAGTAAACAGTTCAGGAATAGTGCAAACTTCTACCAATACAAGTGACAGGTTTACTGATACAAGTAACTCTTCTATCGAAACAAGTATTACTTCTATTGATACTAAAAACTCCAGAGAGCTAAGAAGTCTAACCCTGCAACTTGTACCGATACAAGAACACAATCTATTAATACTTCCAAGTATAGAATTACTGATACTTACTATTCGGCTACCGATACAACTCAAGTTAGTGAACAACCTCTCTCTTACCCTGTAATTCTACTGATACATGCATAAGTTCTTTTGAAACAAGTATGTAGAATCTTAAGGATCATACCAAAACACAAGTTTATCAACTCAAATTATTCACAACTCCAATTATGCATTAAGCTATCACAAAATGCATAATTTCCAAGTCATTACATAGTACTTTAAATTTATAATCTATCTTGCAGAAACATACATTTCTACTTTCATCATTTCATCAAACATAACAAGGTTTTCAAAATCTTAATTACATAAAGCAAAAGGATATCATCATCTTAGTACATACCATAAGACTAAATGATATGATTACCACTAAACAAACTCTAGGATAGTGTGATTCTCTAAGATGATTCGATCCCCGAATAACAAAATTGAATCTACAAAACAACAACAATTTCCACAGGTAAGCATTTCAAAGCTTAGTAAGTTCATAAAGTTAAATAGATTTACCAAACTTCAAGAGTTGTAAAATCTAATCAACCGAATTGAGTAAGCTATATACATCCGAGGTAGGTTTCAATTCGCATTTGATACTCATGATGACACGGAGTCATCAGACTTTTAATCTGTAATGGGATTCATTTCATTTAATACTCACAATGACATATAGCAAGCGGACCTCTTAATCTGTAAAGGAATAATATACTCATGATGACACATAATCATCGGACCTTATAATCTATAAAGAATCCATATACTCATGATGACACATAGTCATCGGACCTCATAATCCGTAAAGGATTCATATAATCACGATGACACAGTTATCGGACCCATTAATTCGTAAAGGATTCATATACTCACGATGAAACATAGTCATCGGACCTTATAATCCGTAAAGAATTCATATACTCACGATGACACATAGTCATCGGACCTTTTTCAATTATGGCTCAAAGCCCGTTAGCCTTTCCTTTCTTTTATTCACGCCTTCCACACTTCTGATCATCATTTCGACTCACAGCAATTGTTTACAATACAAGAATATGCAATTTAAATAGGAATTTAACAATACAAACTTACCAGACTGGATTGCAGGCGTGGATGAACGACAAGGACTATTTTGCTAATTTTCCTTTACCGCGATCGGTGGCACGATCATAGTCTACATCCAAAAATCATTTGATTTCTCACATTAGATCACACAACCACTTCATTTAACACAATCTAGTCCTTTTGGTAGAATTACGATTTTACCCTTAATCTTTTACTTTTATTCAATTTAGTCCCTAAGCATAAAGCACACAAAATTACCCTTTTTCTTACAAAATCAATACCAACCAACATGATAAAGGATCTCCACAAGTCCCTACAATTTCATTGTTTCTCACATAAAACACACAATTTCATCATTTTAACATTTTAGTCCTTAAATCCTAATTTCATCAAAAATCACTTTACAAAAACATCAAACCCAAACACCAAGCATACAAATCTACCATGAACTTTCAAGAACAGGCATTTTCAACAATGGTAGAATATTTAACATTTGACAGAATCTCAAATTAATCCCTGGGTTCTCTAAACTAAGTTGATACGAACTCAAAAACATAAAAATTACTAAAAACGAACGAAGATTTCTTACTCAATCCTTAGCTCCAAGCTTGGTCGAATATGAGCTAGTTTCTTTAGGGTTTTTGTCTTGAGGAAGAAGATGAAAATAATAGAAAATGATGTTTAGTTCTTTTAATTTTAACAAAATGGTTTTTCTTATAATTTTACTTAATTACCCTTTAAAATTCTCATGATTTTCCATTCAAACATTTCCAAGACCGTCCACTCATTTTGAGGATGGTCTATTTACCAAATAAGGGCCTTATCTTATCATGCAATTAACCTCTAGTGCCCTTAATTAATAGATCATCACTTTTGCACTCCTTACGATTTAGTCCTTCTCATTTAAATTAACTATTTAAACGGTAAAATTTCTTAACCAAAATTTAATAGGACATTCGTGACTTCATGAATATTAAATAACCAGTACTTATGACTTGACTTGTCGGAGTTGTGATTCCAAAACCACTGTTTTCGACAACACTGAAAATCGGACCGTTACAATATTATTTTCTCCACTAAATTTAACTTATATAGTTTTTTAAAGTTAATTAATTCGTTTTAATTAAATATAATCTAGTTTAACTTAATTAAGTATAATGTTAATTAAGCTTAAAAGAAATCATCATTACAGTCCACTAGCCATAAGAGAAAAATGGTTTAATAACCATTTTAATCCTTTAGATAATTGCTATTTAATTCCTCAAATCATTTCCTAATTAAAAATCTATAGCGATCGAATTTTTATAATTTAATCCTTAGACCTTAATTATCTATAATTTTAGTTAAATTGCTTAACCAAATTCGAATTCATCTATATACTAGCTCTGTAAATATACCTATTTAATATTTATAGATTCAATTTACGAAAACGGGGTCTCGAAACCGTATTATTTGACACCACTGAAAATCGAGTTGTTACAAAAAAAAATCCACATATTTACAATTAAGAATTGAAAAGTGGATGAACAACATAAAAAGATTAGCTGATATGAAATCTAAGAAAATAATTTTTCAATAAAATAAATTGTGTTTTAAATAAAAGAGAAATAAAATGAAATCATTATAAAAAAAAGTCTTAGGCCTAACCATGAAAAGATTTGTTTTAATTTAAGGTGTTTCAAATAATTGATTTTGTTGGAAAATAGACTCAAAATGCAAGTAAAAACAGTATTCATTCATTTATCTTAAATTTTGTGTATAGTAAAGTAAAATATATTATAGGTATTTTCTCATGTATGTATTATATAAAAAAGATAAAATATTTCATAAGTTTCTATATTTTTCATAAATTTAGAATTTACTCATTGTACTTTTATTTTTAGGAATTTAGTCTCTATACTTTTTAGATTTCAAAATTTAGATCTAACTATTAATATTGTTACAACTTTTTTTTAAAATTTATCTTTATTAAAACATTATTTTTTTAGTTATATTGATACTTATATTGATACCAAGTGAGTATTTTATATTATTTCAAAATGTCACACAAACTAATTTAATAAAAAAACAATGTTAACAATTTGACCTATTGAAATATAAAAAAAGTAGATGAACTAAATTTTTAACAATAAAAAAGTACAGGGACTAATTTCTAGAATTTTAAAGAGTACAAAAACCAAAAGCATATTTTAACCTATAAAAATAATTTTACAATGCAGTTTTTTAATAATAAATAAATAAATAAAGTATATCAATTTTAATTAAATTATCTGTGTTGAAGAATTAGAGACTTGATTTTTTTTTTTGAATATATTAGAGACTTAATTTTGAAAGAAGTAAATGATGGTATTTTATATTAATAGTTATACATATATGAATGTTTAGTGTGTTTGAAGTTATATATGTATATATATGTACAATTATATATTCATTAATAAATAGTTGAGTTTATTATATATTAATAATTAGGAGTTTAATAATTAATATGTATATGTATGTGTGTATATATATGTACACTTGTATATGTATCAATATATACTTGAACTTTTGTGTACATATTAATTAATAATTAATTAGATGCATCAATTCTTATATAATAAGGATTTTATACAACAAAATTATGTGTTGTAAATGATGAATCCAATGTGTTGGCCTAATGGTTAAGGGTGTTCATTGTCTCAGGTGTGATCTGGATGCGAGTCACGCCAGTCACGTTGTTGTTAGGGCTTTGCCTTCCCCTTATAATTCACAAAAAAAAGGCAACAATTATGAGAGGTTAGAAAAAAATTAATATGATGGCAACACAAAAAGTGAACCATTACTTAAATAAGAAAATTTATGCAAAAAAAATTCATATTGTTACTTTAGATTTTCAAAACATGCAAACATTTTCTTTATGTTGGTTATCAATATGGTTTTAAGCAACAATATAACTACAATGTTGCTAGTGTGTTGCTTAATACAATAAAATGTAACATTTATAAATTGTCGCTTGAAAATTGCTATATAATGTTTAATATAATGCAACACATTTTATATGTAACACCCCTTATAAGATTCGACTGTCGAGCCCAAGCGACAGGATGCTACATTTATCGTCAAAGTAATTGCAATAAATTAGGCAATGTTTAATCATTTACACATGTAATTATGTATCAATCACATTCAAATTATGATAGACAATCATTTTCGATTTTATACCAGCTTATGAAATCTCTTTTGATAACCCAAGCATGAAATAGGACCAAATTGTAAAGTTTGGAAATTTTTTGGGCCGATGTCGTGACTTCATAATTTTCATGTCATGATGTCGCCAACACAGTAAGTCATGTCACAAATTCAAGCGTATCGACATCGTGAAGTCACTTACTTTCGATCGACATTGTGACATGGAAAATTGGTCGTCGAGACGTGGCCTTTATTTTGGTCAAAATCCCATTCAGTACCTATTCCTCCAACTAAACATTTAAATGATTCAACTGACCTTTTCCAAGTATAAAACTATTGCATTATGCTAAACTAAACCATTTCAAGCATATAAACATAATAACTAACCATCTAACATTAAACCATTCAGGCATTCATCATTTTAACATTTCCAATGTCTACTTTAAGTATCCAATTTCAAAACACATCATTTATCAATCTAACCTTATTTCACTTTGCATTTTGAAAGCCACTCAAACCAATGAACTTGATATAATCCATCCTATACACTAGTCCAACTTAAATGTTCATACCCAAGTAAGTATCAAAACAAAAGACAAAACATGTCAACTTTTACCACATCCATATAATTCATATTAACGCATATTATTTATCAATTTGTAAATTCATATCAATCATACATTACTCATTTCCATGCCACATTCCATTAACAAACTATAGAATTGCATTATTTACATTATATTCATTTCAATGTCATAGCCAATTAATTCATCAAATCATTTCATTTCATTTTTAAGTTTTCATTTTCGAGTATCTTGTTTCGCTCGATGGATCCTTACTAAAATGGATCGGATACACGAGTAAACTACACCACACCAAGTTGCTCGTTCGAGCTGAGAGTACACCACATTAGAGCATTGAAGTGCAAAGCTTGTAGGCAACCATATGCATAAATATACACTAATACATCCCTCCACCACACCAGGGTCTCCGTGTGGACATACAATATACGATGATCCACAAAAAATGTTGGATCTCGATATAATTTGAGACCATACCCGTACAAGAACATATCTCATATAAACGCGCAAAAAACCCTATTGACATGTCAATCGTATCTTGACATTTTATTAAGTTCACATGGGCATTAATTGTATGTATGCACATTTTCCATTCTTGTAACAATCATTTCTCATGTATAACCCTATAAAAATTCATGTTCTCATATCACGTATTTCAATTCCATATTCTATAATCATTCCATTTTCACATTTCCACCCTGTAACATTTCATTTTAGTCAATTATCACATCACAATTCAACTCGATCACTTTTTAATGATATATGCCATTTTCACAAGTATTTTAATTATCTGAAATATCATAAGCACACACACAAAACACATGACAAAAATAGTAAGTTCTATGAGAACTTACCTTTTCAAAATACAAAATGAGTGGATCCTATAAGGATTAATCCGTAATTTTAGTTTTCCCCTATTTGCTCTACTAGGATCCAATTCTTGATCTATACAATTATTTTATATACCAAATCGATAACAAACATTTTCATACAATTTCATGAAATGCATGGTTTCATATGGACTCTTTTCACTATTTCCCTTATATTTTACATTATATTCAATTTAGTCTCTAAACTTAGGATAAGCATAACTTTCAATTACTAGCTTCAGATTAAAATTCGATTTCACATACTTTCATTAGGGACCTTATACTTTCTATTTCTAGCATAATTTCATGGTAGGTTTTACATTTATTCAATTTAGTCCCTAATGTTTGAAGTTAACAATTAAGCTATACTAACCTTACAATCTAGTCCTTTTCGTACTCTAAGCTTAAAATCTATCAATTTCAAGCTTATATCTTCAAGAAATCAATAATGGAAACTTTTTAAAACTTTAACAGTTTTACAAATTGGTACATGGGCTAGCTAAATCAAGCTCTCAATATGATCCTATTTTATCTCATAGTAACCATTACATCTTCATTCATGAAAAGTCAATTACTATCAAATAGTAATCAAGTCATTCATCATAAAAATGAACGACTTGTGGCCATGTTTACTTTTCATCTACCATGTAATGCCAATGAGAGGATATCATTTACCCATATCTTAGGCTATGAATTCCACTGTTGTGAATGAAGCTACATACTACATAAGTCGAATACCCAACGCACCAGCTTTCAATTCCTTATGTATTTGAACTCAAGCTTTTACTTACACCAAATCATATGAGTCATGCGTACATAGCCGTCATCTACTCAAGATTAACGTATACCACACTTCGAACATTACAAGTGAATAAATCCATAAACGGATTCAGGATCTATTCTTCCTGGGTCTAGTCTGATTTATTTTCAGTCCAGTTAATCACATCTGTCTCTATTTTCTGAGGGTCATCCACTTCAATACTTAAGATAAGACATCTCCCCAATTAGACTTGATCGATGGCATATTAGTCTTTTATTCGGTTTGCTCATTTCTAATTAGACTAAGGAAATGTTTAGTTCCGGCTACTAATATAAGTTGTCTTTTCGTATTACGATCCAACCGCATAATACCACTTAGTATTGGTTTAAACATTAGACAACTAGTGAGCCAATATTTGCTTTTATGTTTCTTTGCATGCAAAAACCACATGAGGACATTATACAAAGTATATTAATGTAATCCATAGCCAATATCGCATGCAAAAACCAAACTGTTCAAAAAATTATAAATTTACAAGCGCATATACTACACTTAAGACACTTGATCCAATAAGCGGCCAACCCATTTCTTTATGCTCGTAAAAGGTATGTGGATTTTGATTTTCATTTCATTTGTGAAGATGTTTTTAATCATTAGCTTTTAGTAAATCTTGTTCTTGTTACTTCTCAAACTATTGATGCATTCACCAAGTCGTTTTCAATTGCCTTCTTTACAAAGCTAGGCAAGAAGTTGCGCGTGTTGTCTCTTTTATTGATTGTGCTTCTATTGTTGTAATAAGTTCAAGAAGAATAGAGCTAGGGAAATATTAGCAATAACATAAAATTGGTGTTGTTCAACAATGTTGAGTTGTTGTATTGGTTAAGGAATTAGTTACACAATTTCCAATTGGTTAGATTAGTTAGTAGTAGTTATCTAAATCTCCATCATATTACATTATGTAGGTTTATTTTGTGGTTTAGAAGTTTTCTTTATTGATTTGATGATTTTTTGTTTGGGTAATGAAGTGATGAAAAAATTCTGAGTATAGTTTGGATATTAAATCTATGTAAATTTTGGGTTAGGGTTATGTGGAAATGTTTATTAATATTTGCAATTTGTTAACTGATTTGGGTGCACAAATCAAGATGGTTAATCTCCACTGATGTAATATGAAGTGGAGTTAGTAATGGAAATGAAAATTTTGAATTGAAAATTGTCAATTTATGCAAAACAATAAGTTTGTCTAATGGCGAGGATGAAATTGTAGGGAAATTTAATGATTGGGTAACTAAAATAAAAGTGTTCTTTAACGGTGACAAATTTACAATGATTTTTTTAGAATGATCAAAATGAAAATTATCTAAAAATTAATTGACTAACTAAGTAATTTACTGTTTGAAAAAATATGATTTAAATTATTAACCATTATTGTATTGCAAAAAGAAACGTATTCTTTCTAAAAGAAAAGTAGGATGTGATGTTAATGGTGCATTAAGACTGGAGAATTATTGTAGCTAGTTAGAATAATTTATTTTTTTTCATTTTAATATATATTTTTATTTAATAGGAAATTAATGTTTGATTATAATTAGAGTTGATCGTGGGTCGGGTCAGGCCTTCAATAAAATTTTAGGTCTAATTGCTAGGTTCGGACCCGGTCCAGCCCGAAAAATGAGCCTAAAATTTTGTTCAAACCCGACCCAAATTATAGAAATCAAGCCCGAGCCGGCCCGATCCATATTAATTCTTTTAGATTATTTTATTATATACAACAAATTTAAAAAATATATAATATATCAAATACACTTAAAAACATTAAAACAAACATTAAAAATAAATAAATTTAAAATACATTAAAAATTCAGTTGCAAATAAATTAGTAGAAAAATTAACAAAAAAACATAAGTTCTACAATATTCAAATAATATTAAAAAAGACAGCGAAACAATTGTAAAAACGCATAAAAATAACTTTTAAACAACCAAAATAACAACCAAAGCAGCAACAAAAATAACAACAAAACAACAACAAAAATAGCAAAAATAGCAATAAAAACAACAACAAAAACAATAGTACCAAAATATTAAAAAAACCAAAATAGCAATCAAAACAGTAAAAAAAACACCAAAACGGTAAAAAAAGGCATCAAAACAATAATATAATTTTTTATTAAAAATGATTAATTTATTTGGGTCGGGTCAGGCCCAGGCCAAAAAAATCTTACCCGAGGCCCGGCCCGTTTAGAAAATAGGCCTCATTTTTTGTCCAAGCACATTTTTCCGGCCTATATTTTTGTCCAAACCCTCCCATTTTTTGGGCGAGCCTTCGGGTCAAATAGGGTGGTAAGGCCCATGATCAGGTCTAATTATAATATTCTTTTTTTTTATATAAACATCATTGTAACAAAAAATAAATACAGAACTTCCCTGTAAGGTAGTAAATGAATCGAGCTTGAACGAAAAAAACTTTGTTCATGTTTGTTTGTTTATTTTTAAGCTTGTTCGTATCCAGTTGGTGTTCATTAAGAATTTCAAATTTTTATTCATATTCGTTTATTTAAAATTATGTGTGCTCATATTCGTTTGTTTAATGTTCACGAACATGTTATTTAACTTAATCAAACATATAATTGAACATGTTCATGAACAATATTAATGAATAATAAACAAAAAAACAATAAATAAATACACAGAGATATTATTTTAATATTTTTATAAGAAAACATCATTAATAAATAAACGAGTCAACAAACAAGCTTTTAAACGAGTTTGTTCGTGGACATAAACGAATGGAACACACCTCTATACGTGTTCGTTCATTTATTAAACAAATATAAAAAAATTTTGTTCATACTCGTTTATCTAGCTTAGTAAACGAACATAAACGAACTTTCTACAAACGTTACACGAATAATTCGTCAAACTTTTTATTCATTTACATCCCTACTTCCCAAAACCAACCAAGCCAAAAATTTAATAAAAATAAAAATTCCGAAGGCAAGAGTAATTTGGACATTAATTGTATGGAAATTTAGTTCCACAATTTTATTTCAAGAATTAATTCACTGACTTTAAATACAGAAATCATGGAAAAGTATTTTCCTATACAAAAGTTTGTGAGTTATGTGGGTGCTTTTTTTAGCTTGATTTATTGATCATCACAAATTCTCAACAGATATAATTATTATTGCAATTAAATCAGTTTTAAATTCGTTTTCCTACCAGCAATTGCTTAAAACAGTCCTCACAACCTTCACTCTTTAACAAAAATATCATTAAATAGTTTTCTTAAATATCCCTTTAATTACTATTACTTAACATTTGCCTACCATATTTGATTTTATATCCATTTGAGTACCCATAGATGAAACTAGAGGTGTTTATGAGTCAGGCTTGAGTCGGATCTAAGCATGATATTAACATATTTTATACTTGCTCAAACCTGGCCCGAAATCTGGGCTTAAAATTTTACTCAAATTCGCTCATATTTACAAAAGATTAACTCAAGTCCATTTTAGGCCCATCCATATTATTTTTAATTTTTTAATGTGTTCTAAATTACATAATATATAAAAATAACATAATATAAAATATTATAAACTTAAAATGAGCCAAGTCAAGCTAGGCTCGGACTGTAAATGTTCAAGCCCGAGCCCGATTCATATTTTAAACGGGTATATTTTTTTATCTTAACCCATTTTCGGGTCTAATATTTTTACCCAAATCCTCCCAAATTTTACATGAACTTTCATACGTACATGAATAATCCGAACCATGAACCTTGGGTATTAATGCCCTCCGTTACCTCGAATAAATTACTCCAAAATAAATATCTTTAGGATTCACGTTATGTTGAATAGTGATTATTGAACAACAATACACCCTCAAAGTTTTGGTACTTTTGGTCTAACAGGTCCTTCTAAAAATTTTATAATTTAATTTAAAATTTTTTAAAATAAAGTTCTTGCTTTCATTCCCCTTTAAAACATTTTCATCAATTGTATAATATAATATAATTGTAAAGTAATTTTTTTAGTGGAAACTACCTAAATAGTCACTTTTGTTTATCTCAGGTTACATTTTAAATACTTATATTTGAAATGTTACGTTTTAGTCACTTATGTTATCGTGTTGTAACATTTTAGTCATTGAACCATTAATTGTCATTAACGGTGTAACGGTAAGCTGATATGACACGTTAAATCATAATTTCAAACGAAAATTTTAAGTTAAATTCTACAATTGCTCCCTATATTTTTTCATTTTGAGAAATTTAATTTTTTTCTTTTATGTTCTTTTAACTTTTTTTTTCATTCTCTTCTGCTTCTCCTTCTGTTTTCCTCTCTTCTTCATTTCTTTTAACGTAGTTTTTTTTATGTTTTCCATTTGTTAAAATTAGTTCACAAGCTCGCCTCAATCAAAAAAAAATGTTCAAAAAAATAAAAATATAGGGACTAATTTTAACAAATGAAAAACATAAAAAGACTATGTTAACAAAAATGTAGAAGGGAGGAAAACAGAGGGAGAAGCAGAAGAGAATGTAAAATAAAGAAAAAAATGGAAAGTTAAAAAAACATAGACGAAAAAAATTAAATTGCACAAAACGGAAAAATATGGGACCGTTTGTATAAATTAACCTAAATTTTTTGTTTGAAATGATGATTTAACGTGTCATTTCAACTTAACGTTACACCGTTAACAGAAATTAACGATTCAGTGACTAAAATGTTACAACACAATAATGTAGGTAACTAAAACATAACATTTCAAACATAAATGACTAAAATGTAACCTGAGGTAAATAAAATTAACTATTTTAACAGTTTACCCTTCTTTATATATATATATATATATATTTGTTGGAAATATATATAGCTATTTGTTGGTGTGAGCTGATATTTGGGACAGTATAGCGGGCAATTTAAGACAATTTAAGAAGGGTAACCCAATTATCAGAGTTATATAGTCAGTATGTTTTGTTAATGACTACCACCCTCTTGCCTTTAACCTCATCATCTACTCAATTTTACAAAAAATTATATATATATATAATTATTTAATACAGAGTTTTTTAATTTCAAAAACGAAGTTAGAAAAATTATTATGTGACTACCACTCTAGTGCCGTCCTTGATCATATCTTTTTGTCAATCTAGCCGTCAACTTAGCAATTAACTGTTAGCTTGAATTTAATGGTAAACATTTTAAAACTCGTAAATTAAATTTTAAACATAAGATTAAATTTGAATTTGGTCTTTAAACTTCAAAACATTTTAATTGAGTCATCAAAATATCAGTATTATATCAAAAATGATTGGAGGTGAACTTAGAATAAATTTTAGGACGTGACAAAAATCGAATTATAAATTTTTGGGAGTCAAAATATAATTTTACCATCATATTAACTTACAATTTTACTATTTTTAAGGGATCTAACTATAATTTTACCATTTGAGATTGATGAGAGGGGTGAGAGGTAAGGTAATTGCCTGTCCCTTGTCCTTCCATCAATCTAGCTTATATTTGACTTTGAGCATGTTTAAAACACATGGATTATGTTTTAAACAGATTTTTATCTATTGCAATGGGATCTAACATTTCTAAAAGAAAAGAGTTTTCCTAAATTTAATGACATTGTCCATTCTTTTTAACATGTTAAATACAAATTGTTCATGCAATAAACACGTGTGTTTAATATTTGATTCAAGATTTTAAATACTCTACACGATTATGATATTTTAAAATTTTAATTAAATATTTAAAATACAAATTATAGTTGGAAAAGGTATGATACAACTTACGCAATCTTTTAATTTTGTTGCATTAAGAATATTTGTCCAAAAGAAACTACTAAGTTGGGGCAATTTTTATTTAAAGAAAAAAGGAAATCCACATGTTCCATTGACATTTATGTACCAATGTTAAACAAATTAATTTATCCATCATGTCCAATAGTGCTTAACTATATATTTTATTAATTTAAACCCGTAGAAGATTGAACCCTACTTGTTCACTTAATCACTAATAGAAGAATCTCATACTAAGCTAAAAGAATCCAGTTTCTTTGCTACATATTATAAGGTACTCTAATCCAGAAAATTTTTGAGGGGTTAGAAATTAAAATATATATTTTTACGATGATAAAAATGTAATTTTATCATCTTAATAACTTATATCTTTATGATTTTTAAAGGATTAAATCAAATATTTATTATTTAGAGGGGGTAAAATGTAATTTTATTATTAAAAATTTAAAAATTTAAGGAACTTAAATAAAAAAAATTTCAGAGAGGTCGGTACCTACCAACCCCGGGTTCACCACTAGATACTAATAAGGTTTAAAATAATCAAGAGAAGAGTTATTCTATTGAGTCATATAAACACTACCTCTCAATATTTGACAAGATGTACTCTTTCTGATAATGGGTGATTGAAAGTGAATATTGATGGTACAATTGGCCAATTGTCTAGAATTGTTGTAGGAGGTGGTTTAATACGAGATCACCAGGTGGTTTGGGTAGCTGGCTTTTCTAAAAATATTGGTTGTTGTTCTGTGGTTCTGGTGAAACTCTGGGTTGCTCTTGAGGGGTTTCAACTAGCATGGGATCTAGGTTTAGAGAATGCGATACTTGAAGTTGATAGTACTGAAATTATCATAGTGATCCAAGCAAATGAAATTGAACAATGTTATTCAACTGTGAGACGTGCCATCAAAGACCTTCTCAAATGTACTTGGATAGTTCATGTAAGACATATGTTCAAATAAGAGAATAAAGTTACGGATGACTTGACAAAAATGGAGTTCTCAAGATCTTTGAGAAAACATATTTACATACCACCATCAAATGAAATGTTGCAAGTCTTTTATCTAATTTTTTCTTTGATTTAGTATTCTTTTGTAACAAAAGGAAATTTTGATCTTTGAGAAAGTTTATTTACTTTGTCTATAATCACTTTAATTAATATGTAAATGTTAACCAAAATTTCCATAATCAAATCAATTGGTTTGTAATGAAGGGGTATAATGGTCAAATAGACTTTACCATATTTATTGCACTATCCAGTATCCCCTATATATATTGCGTTCATATTTTTCAACCTTTAAGTTTTAACCATCTTTTCCGACATTAACTTTCAACGCTCTCCTTCATTGTCTTGTTTTGAAAAAAAGGGTTTGTCTAAATTGTTACCAACAAAATGGGACGGTCTCCATGTTGTGATAAGGTGGGGTTGAAGAAAGGGCCATGGACTCCCGAAGAAGATCAAAAGCTCTTGGCTTACATTGAACAACATGGCCATGGAAGCTGGCGTGCTTTGCCTGCAAAAGCTGGTCAGAATAATATCGTTCATTTTCCCATTTTTTATCACAAATCACTCATTTTACTTACTGATCACATCCTCTTTTGATATAATAATAAAAACAATCTAGGGCTTCAAAGATGTGGTAAGAGTTGCAGACTTAGGTGGATTAACTACTTAAGACCTGATATCAAAAGAGGAAAATTCAGTTTACAAGAAGAACAGACCATCATTCAACTCCATGCCCTCCTCGGAAACAGGTGAGTTTTGTTTGATTTCTTAATGTATATTTGATTCATATACACTGACATGACCCTATATGTATATAGGTGGTCGGCTATTGCTTCTTATTTACCAAAAAGAACAGACAATGAGATTAAGAACTACTGGAATACACATCTACAGAAAAGACTGAACAAGATGGGGATCGACCCCGTCACCCACAAGCCTAAAACTAATGCCCTCGGGTCCGCAACCGGTAACCCCAAGGATGCAGCTACCCTCAGCCATATGGCTCAATGGGAGAGTGCTCGGTTAGAAGCCGAAGCCAGGCTGGTTAGAGAGTCGAAACTCGTTCGCTCCTCCTCTTCCTCTTCTTCTTCTTCTTCCTCGGCTCCACAGCACACTAGCAATCCTGTCATGACTCCGCCGGCGACTAGGCCACAATGCCTCGATGTGCTCAAAGCTTGGCCAGGTTTAGTCACCGGATTGTTCACTTTCAATAATACTACTGATAACCTACAGTCTCCGACGTCAACGTTGAACTTCGTGGAGAACACCAACACGTTGGCTAATGGATTAATCAATGACAACTCCATGGGGTTGCCTGAAATGGGTGCATGGTTTCGTCAAGATTCTTCATACATGGAAGTAGAGAACATGAACATGGAATATTATTCGGATATGATGGTTTGGGAATCTGGGGATCATCAGCAGTGTTCATCAATGGCGGCGCCTGCTGAAAACTTGAACGAAACAAGCTATGGTAATAGTAGTAGTAGTAGTAGTTTAGAGGAGAATAAGAATTACTGGAATGACATCCTGAATTTGGTAAGTTAAATGATCAATCATGGCTGCAATGTTGAAGATTGAATGGCCAATAATCTTGTGGGTTAGTTTGGCCTCTTGATAAAATGTTGAACTTTTAATTCTCAATAATAATTAGAGTCAATCTCTTTTTCTTTTTTTAATGTTTTTTTTAAATAGGGAAGTTGAGCTTAAACCTAAAACCAGTAACAAAATATTCTGCATTATTGGAGACTGCTGTGTGAAGACGTGAAATTCGATTGTGCAACTCTTAACTCATTCAAACATTGCATCTGCCGTCATGTTCACCGTCTTTTTCACGTACTTAATTTGAATATGTCAATCCCTCTTCTTCCAATTACAAATCTCCAAACCCACCTCATTGGCTCCTATTCTCCTTGTTCCAAGTATTGAATTCATTGCAATTTAATTATCACTCTCAACTAACTATCGACGCACCCCTTTGTCCCATGCTATTTTGATTCCATCTAAAATTGTTTGAAGTTCAGTTTTCAAAATTAAGTTCACCCCTAAATTTCGACCACAACAAACACCCAATCCCCCCTAAAATCTCTCAGCAAACCCACCACCGTAGTATTACCAGACTTAACATCAACCCCACCATTTGTATTTAATTTAACCCATCCGATCTAAAATTTTTCCAACACATAAAATTTTCAGCCCAAAACCAACTAATCATGACAATATCATTTGTAGTCAAAAGTTAGTCAGTAAATATCCATACGACGTTTGCAACCATGATTTCTCACCTTACTCCTTGCCTAACAAATTATCCTCATTCTTAATATTAATCAGAAATCAATGTTCAATCTCTTTTTTTTTAATAATTAAAATAACCAAAAGATGTGTAACAAATCTCCAGAAAATTATGTTGCCTTTTAATTCTTAATAAACTTAAAAAGTCTAAACAAATGCTTTAATTTTTTCAATATTAAATTTCATTTCAAAATAATTTGGTTAAAGAACCATGATTTTATTTCAACCTAACATTTTAAAAGATCATAATACTAGACCAAAAAAAAAAAATTAAAAGAAAAATCCAAATTGAATCCAACCAATATTATTAATGAGTGATGGGCGTAAAATCCATTGAATTGAGTTTCCTAGCAATAAACATAATGTAGTTGCGGATACGAAAGTAGGGTGAAATTTCATAGAGATAGGATACAAATTTTAAAATTATATGGTGGATTTTTTACTTGATGATGATGATTATAGCCATCGATTAATATCTTAGAACCACGAATCTATTCTTAAATTGTAAATTTATTATGACAATAGCTTAGCAATTAACCCTTGCCAGCTAAACAACTTTAAGAGATGCTTTTATAATTTAATTTATCAATAACCTTTTGAATTAGAAAAACTTGACTCTAGCTAACTAAATGGTTTATTTAGATTAGGTTACTCATTCCTGTAACACAATTTAACTGCCGGATATAGTCAAATTATGTTAATTAACTTGTCACTAATTATTAGAACAAAGAGATGGTTATGAAATCTAGTTGTTTTAATTAACTATCTATTATCTTAGATACTGAACATGTCTCGAGATTTTTACCCAAAAATATATGATTTGGTCATTTTTTTTCAGTGTCTCGAGACCAACATATCAAAGGGTCCAAAATGCAATATCACAAGCATGAAAGTGATGCCTAATGGTCCCCTAAAACCACATTCTAACCACCAAAGGTCATGGCATTAAAGCATCAATTTATCTCAAATATGAGAAGATAGTAAAGTAAGTTAAAACGTACTTTTAACCAACCAAATTAAGTATCTAAGTTCACCACATTACCAACACAACACTTTTAGTGTCACGATACTCTCGACAGTCTAATTTAAGTTGATTTTTTGTTGAAATCTTGAACCCCTAAGGTAATGGTGGTTCAATGTCATGAAATCCTAGCATCAGTATCGCGACACCCACGTCAGGTGTACTTCTCCTCAAGATTTGGTCGTTGTTGTCTGCCTACACAAACTCGAACACACCATTACTCTCAATGATACCGTTTTACCAATTTGGGCCTCAAAATGACTAAAAGTAAATAAAAATTATCATTAATACTAAAAACTAAAAATCAACGAAAAGCATCGAAAAGGCTCGTAAATTGCTTGAGAACAAAATCATTAAGTGTTCTATAGAGCCTAATTTGATGTATCAAATTATGACAGATCAACTCTTAGGGTATTAGAGAACTATCAAATAATATGCATTCAACGCTAAAGCTTCCTCCGACATAACAAAACCTATGACATGCCAACCATATCTGTAACTCTATGCGACACCATTTAATAGGGCATTCTCATTATTATTCATCATGTGCCACTGAAACATAATTCATTGTAATTTTCATCATGATTTCATAATCTCAAACACAAACACACATACACACACACACATATATATATATATAACATCATACTCACCATTCCAAAGATATAAAGCAAGAATATATTTTTCATATCATCAAACATAACTTTCAATTCTATAAACTTAGCTACTTATTAAGACATATAATGAAAACAAATTATGTCAACACCAACCAAAGTTTTTACTCTTCGATGACCTTCACTTTTTCTTTTGTCTTTTGATGTCTCAGTATCATCTTTAATTATGTACGATAATTTAATTATTAAAACAAGTTAATTACACATATTCAAACATAGAATTCATTGAAACAAAGCATCAATGTATTTTCTCAACTAACTCTTTTTGTACTCTAATGTTCAATTTTCATATAACTCGAAAATCTCCTGCTCGAATTGAAATCTGACCTTAGTAATTTAATATAGATACTTCAAGCTATCTAAAAGCATAATTTTTACTCAAGTTCTCATCATCCTCTCTCTAAGGTTCCTAAGCTTCATCAATGGCTACAACCCGGAACCTTAACAACCCTTAACAATTAATAATGTTAATGGTTGGGATATATATCTATTATCCTAAACAAAGAATTTAACAAAAATTGAATGAAGAAGCTTTCAAACCTTAAAGGATGATGGACGGCAATGAGAGGAAGAAACATGCAAAAGATCTTCTCTTTTCTTTTGTTTTTCGGTGGAGAAGAATTAAGATGAAGCTAATAGTTTGCTGATTCTCTTTCACTGCCACATATATTCTAGCTTAATTAATTAACCTTAATAATAAATTAATGGTTGAGATTTCTTTCATGAAAGCATTAGTGGGGATTAGTGGAGAATATCAACATTCTCCACTATTTTAATATCACTTAAGTCCTTAGTGCATTTAGTCTCTAGTCCAATTTCTTTCTATTTTAATCACATCACAATTTAATCTTTGTACTTTATTTAATAATTTATCTAGTTTAGTTGCTTAATAATTATAATTTCTAATTTCGTATTCATCACATAAATTTTTGTTTAATTTTTTTTAACTAACTCGATTTAAAAAATTCGATTTCAAAATTGAATTTTTTGACATAAGCAAAAATCAAGTCGTTACATTATAAAATTTTCTATTATGAATCTGAAGTAGTGAGGTTCTTTAGCAAAGTTTTAAAAAGGTGAAGTGAAATTTTTTTTTTTTTTACTTGCATAACTTTCTTATTACTTTAAATAGATGGCACGAGCAATTTCATTTTACAAATTTACATGAAATAATTTGACATTAATTATTAAAGGAATTCTCGCTACTTCTAAACATTGTTTTTTTGTTAGTGGTTTTTTTTTTATGATTAAGGTATTTTTCATTATTGTTTTGCGATTCATAGAGTAATTTTTTTAAGGGTTCATGATTATCTCTCCCAATAATATTATCTTTAAAGTTCGAATCTGAGTGTTTCTCGTCAAAATGCAATATACTTTATCACTGCACCAACACTTATTGGTTAGGATAACGAAATCTTTAAAAAAACACCACACCCTTGCTCCCTAAACCATCATCACCCTAGTCATAGTTTTTGAAATTAAATTAGTGATTGAACTAGTCAACTTACCGTTGACGAGTGGCGACCTCAATGGCTTGTGCATGAAAAGGTCAATTAAGCTACCCTAGACTATTTTTGTCCGATGGCTGACGCCCAGTCGAAGGCTTAGGATGAAAGCTCAGTTAGTGGCAATGGCTTTGACGAGCTCCATCGTGTCGACAACATTCTCAACTGCTCTTCGCCAATGATCCTACTGGACTTATTAGGCTTATTCGTTCACACTCGTTCCTCCCATGTTTTAGGCAACGGCGGTTGGAAGTGTTAAGATGTCTAGGGTTTTTCCCCCTTAGGCTTGGGCTAGGCTTATTATGCCATGATCTTCTTGATGCAAGTATGTCCAAGACTCTGATTATTAAACTCTTGGGGAGGAGAATAGGCTATAATGCATTATGGAACAAAATCTGTGCCATGTGGAAACCTTTTATGCGGTTCCAAATGATGGATATTGACAATGGTTATTACCTGGTTAAATTTGAATCAGAGATCGATTATAATAATGCTCTTTTAAAAGGTCCATGTGTTATCTTTGGTCATTATTTGACTGTTCAACCATGGTCCTCACAGTTTTCTACACTAGATGAATATCCCAAGAGTGTTGTGGCTTGGATACGTATTCCAAGATTGTCTAGTGCATTATACAAGAGAAGTATTTTGTAAGAGATTGAGGGTCTTATTGGAAAGGTCGTGAGGATAGATGTGCAAACTGATAATGGTGCTCGAGGACAATTTGTTAGATTTGCGATTTAGGTGAATCTTGTACAACCTTTGGTGTCGAAGGTGCATATTGCAAGAAGGGTTCATAGGGTTGAATATGAGTCTCTTCCACATATTTGCTTTAGTTATGGCCGATTTGGTCACTTTAAGGAATCATGTCCTTTTTTGGTGACAGACCAATGAGCTGTGGGTAGAGGAATGGCTGAAGCAGGTGTGGTAGCACTCGAATCTGTAAAGGTTGGCAATTTGTTTAAGATAGAGTATAGAAAGAAAGTTTTGGGGATTGGATGGTGGTGGAAAGGCGACAACGTCAGCAGTAACAGCAAGCTTCTTCGTCGGTGGGTAATTTGCATGGTAATAATAAAGAAGGATCAAGTTTTAATGTTCTTTCCAAGTTTAGTGAGGATGGGGCGCAATTTAAGGAGGTGATTGATACGGTTTTTCATTTTGGAAAGCAATCCTCTAAGGCTGATTTTGGGGTTAGAAATTTGGTCTTATCCAAGGAAAGTCAACCTAGGATAAGATCTTCTAGTGATTTGCATGCTCAACAAGTTGGTGGTGTAAGTGGGTTGAGTCAATCGACTAAACAAAAGAGAGGTAAGCAGGTTATTGATGGATAAAAAAATAGTAGTCTTGGCTCAAAGAAGGATGGATTCAAGGTCGGTTCAAAGAGTATTGGGGCGAGCTTTAAGGTTGGATCGGGAAAGAGGTTTAGGGATAAGTCTTTTGGGTATTGTGAGTTGGATCCAAAGTTCCACTCTATGGTGACAATTGATGAAAACAAAAATCCTAACTGCATTTTTTTTAGAATGATAAGGACACTCTCGAGTTTAATTTGGGTTTTAAAAATCTCATTTCCCTAAATTTGCTTCCGTCGATACTAAATAAAAATTCTAGAGGGAAGGCTAAGTAGGGAGAGCTCTCGGGTTTTAACCTTAAATCTTCCATGGAGTGTTCGGTTTCAGTTGAGGTGATGGTTGATGGTATAGTAAAGAGCTTGCATGTGGCTGAAGAACCACCTAGGATTCGGTATTTGGGGATCCAATCGTTAAATGGGTCTTATGTTTGAAGAGGCTTTGGATGAGGAAGAGAGAGTAACATCGATGGATGGGTGCTTGGAATGAGGCGATTTGGTCAGGTTTGTGTCATCAATTTTCTTTTATGAAGTCAAATTTATTTGTTTAGAATTGTCAGGGAGCGGCTAGTTCGAACTTTCACAAGGTTTTGCATGAATATGTCCGTGAATTTAGTCTCGATTTAGTGGTTCTGGTCGAAACCAGAGTGAGCGATCTTCATGCTAATCGGGTTGATAAAAGTATTGGTTAACAGTACTCTCATAAAGTTGAAGCCAGAGATTTTTTGGGTGGGATATGGGTTCTTTGGAAGGTTAATGTTGAAGTGGTGGTGGAGGTCAATGATAATAAGTTTATTCACTTGAAAGTTAAGCTTCCCGATCTTCAGGAATGAGTTCATGTCATTGATATTTATGGGAGCCCCAGAAGTGCTATAAGGAGAACGTTATCCTCTCTTCACAAGCTTGCGTCAAATATTCATGCTCCATGGATCCTGGCAGGTGATTTTAATGCATTACTATGTTTATGAGAAGCGAGGTGGCTCGGGTAAGGTAAGTGGTGTCTGTCATCTGTTTCAAAATTTTTGCTTTGTCTATGATCTTAAAGATTTAGATTTTAATGGCCCTAAATATACGTGGAATAGAGGGGGTCTCTTTGAATGCTTGGATCAAGCGTTGTATAATTCTCGGTGGGAGGATATAGCTCCTGCAAGGACTGTTCATAATCTTTACAAACTAAAGTTTGATCACCGGCCTTTAGCAATTTGTTTTTGGGATAACTCTCACTTAAGACCTGTTCGTCCATTTAGATTCTTAAGTACGTGGCTATCACATGCTGATTTTGGTAAATTGGTTGTAGAGAATTGGGTTTCGGGTGGTGATTTGGAAGGAACTATACGATCGTTTGTTGTGGCTGCCAAAAAGTGGAATATGGAGGAGTTTAGTAATATTTTTGTTAAGAAGAGGGTACTGATTGCTAGAATAAGTGGTATTCAAAAATGTCTTGATAATTATTTTTCTTCTAAACTTGTAGAGTTGGAGAAGGAATTACGAGAAGAGTTGGAGGTAGTGTTAGACAATTTGGAACTTATATGGAAACAGAAGTCTCGTGATGATTGGTTAGACTTTAGGGATCAGAATGCACAATATTTTCATAATAAGGTAAACAAAAGAAGGCACATAAACCAAATTTTGTCCTTAAAAATGAGCGATGGTAATTAGTGTTTTGAGGAAGAGTTGATAAAGAATGAAGTGGTTGGGTTTTTAAGAGACGTTATACTGCTGATTTGGTTGATGATTCTTTGGTTCATTTGAGTGGTTATTTTCCTAAAGTGGAAGCTTCGGTTATGGATGGGCTTGATCGAATGCCTAATTTGCAAGAGGTACATGATGTGTTATTCCAAAGCTCTGTTAAAAGCCTTAGGTATTGATGGATTGCATGCCTAGTTTTTTCAGTCCCAATAGAGCATGATGGGTAGTTCTTTAAAGGTTATGGTAAGGAAAGGTTTTAAACATAGGGAAGTGGAGGCTTTCTTGAATAAGATGCTTCTAGTTCTTATACCTAAAGTCTTGGAGCCTGAGCTGGTCTCTTAGTTTCGTCCTATCAGCTTGTGCATTGTCACATATAAGGTTTTGACGAAAGTTATTGTTAATCGCTTGAAACTAGTGTCCCGTCTCTTGTTGCTGAAAATCAAACAAGCTTCATTGGTGGTCGACAAATCATGGATAATGTTATAATAGCTCAAGAAGCTATTCATTTTATGAGAATCAAGAAAGGCAAGAGTGGATGGATGACAGTTAAGATTGATATGGAGAAGGCTTATGATTGCTTACGGTGGGATTTCATTAATGACACTCTTATTGATGCGAGGCTTCCTTCTAAGTTGGTTCGTATAATCATGAGGTGTGTTTCTTCTTCGTCTATGCAAGTCTTATAGAATGGAGGTTTTACCGATAAGTTTAAACCTTCTAGAGGGGTTAGGCAAGAAGATCTCATGTCTCCATATCTCTTTGTTCTCACTATGGAATGATTGGGGCATGCAATTTAGAAGGCAGTTGCTTGTAAGAGTTGGTCTCCGATGGTTTTAGGTCATGGAGGGCCATTCTTTTCACATTTGTTCTTTAGGGATGACTTAGTTAATAACGAGACATGATACCCTTTGGGTTCGGTTGCTCCGTTCTAAGTATAAAATCTATGAGACTTTCTCGAAAGCTATTGACAGACCCGTGTGTTCGTATGTTTGGAGGTCTCTAGCCAAAGTATGGCATTTATTTTGTGCTAGAATTACTTAGAGTGTGGGAGATGGTGCTGTGGTGTATTTATTCAGAATGATTGGATTCCTCCCTTGGGATCGTTGTCTAATTACCTCCTTGGGAAATTCATACCAGGCCACTCTACAGTTTCGGAGTTTGTTTTAGAAAATGGTGGTTGGAACTGGGATGTGTTAAGGGACTGTTTCCCAAAAGATATGATAGCTTGCACTACGGCTAGCCATGTGCCAAATCTAGCCTTAGGCAATGATTTGTGCCTATGGAAATTAAATGTTAATGGTGGATTCACCGTGAAATCAACTTACTCTAACCTGACCTAAGAGCAAAATGTGTCTATTATAGATGGTTGAGAGATAATTTGGAAGAACCCTCTACCTTCTTGCATGAAGTACTTTCTTTGGCTTGTGAGACGTAACCGTTTGCTTACTAATGTTGAGAGAGCTAGAAGGTGCATGACTAATGAAACGGGTTGTCAATTGTGTGGTGATACTCAAGAAACGCTTATCCATGTTCTTCGTGATTGCAAAATTGCTTTGGCAGTTTGGTTGCGACTTCTTCCTTCCGATCAGGTTTGCAAGTTCTTCGATTCAAATCTGTATGGTTTGTTACAAGCTAATCTTCATGATTTCTTTTGTTTGAATTACTGTTCTGAGAACTCGGTTATGTTGTTTGTTGTCCAAAGCTGGTTACTTTGGAAAAATAGGAATGTGGCTACTTTTCAAAATTATTGTGGGAAAGAGGAGGAACTGATTCGGGTAGCAATCGGTATGGCAAAAAATATCTTTAAATTGGGTTGCAGGCAGACTATTGTGCAGGCTGTAGGTATGAAGAATGTGGCTTGGTGTCCTCCTACTATTGGGTGGGTGAAGATTAATACTGATGCTGCTACTAATAAGGATGTAACAGCGTAATTTTCAGTGGTGTCAAAAATAGTAGTTTCAGGACCACAGCTCCAACGAGTCTAGTCATAAATATTAGTTAATTAATATTAGTGATGTCATCAACATCATATTGAGTTTTGGGTATGAAATTTCGACATTTAAATAGGTAAATGAATAAAAAGGACTAAATCGTAATAGGAACGAAAGTAGAGATGATAATTGGAAGGACCAAATGAGCAAATTGACCTAAGGTACTTTAGTGGATGGATTAGCATGATTTATATTGGTTATAAATAGGTTTAATTAAGATTAAAAAAGGTTAATTAAAGCTTAATGATGAAAGTTTTAATATTTACAAAATTGTCATTGACTATATATATATAAATTAAAATAGAAAAAAATGAAGAAATTCATTATTTCTTCATCTTCTCCACGGCAAAGAAGAGAAAAGCTAGGGTTTACACATTCAATCTTTGAGCTTTGATTTGAGTAAGTAAACCTTGATCGTTTTTAGTAATTTTTATGTTTTCGAGTCCGTATTAGCTTAATCTAGCTTATGCAAGGACCAATTTGTGATTCTGTCGAATGTTATGAATCTTGTCATTGTTGAAAATGTTTGTTCTTGAAAGCTTTTGAAATATTTGATTGTTTGATGCTTGGGTTAAATCTTTTTGTAAAGAGATTTTTGATAAAATTAAAGTTTAAGGACCAAAATGTGAAAGTGATGAAATTAAAAGTATTATTGTGAAAATAAATGTGTGAAGGGTTGGACAGACACCCTAGAGAATTCGGCTATGGTTGGTTGTGTGAGAGAATGGTTATTTTGCATGTTTTGTGTTGAAAGGACTAGATTGAATAAAATGAAACTATTAGGGGTAAAACCATAATTTTCCCAAAAAAGACTAAACTGTGTTGAATGACTAAATTATGTGACTTAATGTGATAATTGAATGATTTGTGAATGTGGACTACGATCGTGCTACAGACTGCAGAAAAGGTAAATTGGTAGATTAGTCTCTGAAGTCTTTCCTAAACTACAATCTAGTTCGGTAGGTTCTTAATGTAATCTTACTTAATATTCCTTGTATATATACATTGTCAATGTTCAGCAAATCGAAAGCATTTGATATTGAAGATGGTCGAAAAAATTAGACGAAAGAGATAGTAGGCTTTATGCCATTGAAATAGTACCGACGCGATGGTTGGTGTACCGCATATGTTGCGGGTCCTTGATAGCTCGTGTGAGCAGTATCGTTAATCAGGAAATGGATATGGATCCTAAATGGATTATAGGCCCTACGATGTCTGGGGCTATGCTTTATGCATACTCTTGACAACTCTTGTGAGCAGCATCGTTAGGGAACAGTTTATAGTACAGATAAGCACCATACTGATGGCTGGGGTACCGCATATGTTGCGAGTCCTCGATAGCTCATGTGAGCAGGATCTGATACTAGTAACTAAAAGTTATAGATAGGAAAGAAGTTGTAAATAACTCAAAGAGCTATAGAATTATGTTGGCTTGATGGAGTCGTTGTTGCATATTACAATGTCTGGTAACTTCTTAGATTATCGAACTTACTAAGCTATGAAGCTTACCACAGTTAATGTTGTTGTTTTGTAGATCGTTTACTGATTGAAGATCGAACTATCGTCATCTCTGTGAAGTCACACTATCGTAGAGTTTGTCGGTAGCTTTTGTATCACTCGATCTTATAGCATGTACTAGGATGATACTAACTTTTGTTGTTGTATTAAAAATGTTTAAATATTACTATGTTGAATGTGTGTAGGCATGAAATACAATTTAGATGTTTAAACTTAAGATGTTTTGTAAAGACTTAGAACTTATATATGTTGTGTGAAGGCCTAATGCATAATTTGTGTTGGAGATATTTGAGATGTTAAAATTGTGTCTTGGCATAATTCTTGAGATTCTGCATACTTGTTCCGATAGAATTTATGCATGTATCGATAAAAGTACAGCGTAGGATAGAGGTTGTTCTTTGACTTGAGTTGTATCGGTAGTTGAATTGCAAGAATCGGTAGTTATTAGTATTGATGTATCGATAGTTTGTATGCTTATATCTGTAGAAGTTGTAGGGTGAGAATTTTAGCTCTTTGGAGTTTTTGGTATCGGTAGATGCATGACTTGTATTGGTAAAGCTAGCACAAGTACCGGTAGAAATCTGCACAGTTTTTGAATTGTTCACTAACTTGGCTACTATCGATACTTGACCATCAAGTACCGGTAAAAGTCTTCTAAAATATTAGAAATGTCATTTTTACCCTTGCTGAATTGTGTTTATGATTAAATGTCGATATATAACTTGAGACGTGAATTTCTTGTTAAATAAAGTTGATTATTAAAATGTTAAAAGATGAACAGTGATAAATGAATAAAAAACACTGGAATCTTAACAAGCGACGGTATTCGGGTTTTGGGTGTTACATTTAGTGGTATAAAAGCTTTTGGTTTAGTCGTTTCTTTGACAATTATGGTTGTATTAAATGATTTCGTAGTACATGCCACATGAACCTCTAATAGTGTAGTACAGATGAAACCAATCTAACCATAGTTTTTGTAGGTAAAAGTAAACATGCCTAAATCTGAAAGAGATGAGACTAATGAAGTAAACAGCAATGACTCGACAAGTGATTTCGAGGCTAGTAATTAGGCTCCTATCTTGCCAATGATATAAAGCGAAGCTAAAAACATGTTCTTCGGCTTAATGAGATACTGATTTTTGAAATTTATGCAGAATAATCGAATGACGCCACCATCTCTACCTTCAGTTGCACAACCTGCTGCCCGATCTACAACACCTCCTGTAATGCCTCCATCTTTTTTGGTAATAGAACAGAGGCATCGTATTTCGATAGATAGGGTAAAAAAGTATGGGGCAAAGGAATTTTGCGAAAACACTAAGGATGATCCATCTAGGGCTAAGTTTTGGTTGGAAAACACCCTGATGGTACTGAATGAAATGGCTTGTCCGCCCGAATATTATGTGAGGTGTGCTGTTTTGTTGCTAAAAGACGAAGCTTATAATTGGTGGACAATGATCATAACAGTGATACCAGAAAACGAGGTTACTTGGAATTTTTCCAAACGGAGTTTAAAAAAAGTATGTCAGCAAGAGATATCTGGATAAGAAGAAGAAAGAATTCTTAGAGCTGAGACAGGGAAATAAGACTTTGGCAGAATACAAACGGGAGTTTGTATTTCTCAGTAAGTATGCACGGGAGATCGTACCCACAGATGAGGCTATGTATGTCCGTTTTGAAGACGGTTTGAGTGATGAGATAAATATGATGATAGGTGGTTCAAAAATTCAGACATTTTTCGTTTTGGTAGATAGAGCACAGAAAATGGAAGAAGTATACAACTAGAAGAAACAGAGAGAGAAGAGACTTCGAGATTTTTGGAAGAAAAATCCCACCAGAACCTTTTCAATGCCACCAGTGAAGAAATTCAGAGACAGTGAAGTCCAAAGAGTAGTCTCTTCTGGCTTTTTAAGTAGAAACCGATCGAGACCACCAGAATCCAGATTTCAAATTCGATCAGCTAACAGTATGGCTAGTGTTCGCAACTGTCAACACCGGTGTGCGAACATTGCAAAACAATTCATTCGAGCGAATGTCGATTAGTTAAAGGAGTTTGCTTTAGATGTGAAAATACAGGCCACTTTATGTGATATTGTCCGATGAACTCGAAGGCAAAAGAAGATCGGAGTGTTAACCCTCCGATTACACCGTAGAAAGGTAAAAACTCGGGGCAGAGTAGCGTTACAGGTGGAAATTGAAATGAACTTAGAGATAGTGAGAGCAAGTCAGAAGCTCGAGCACCTTCATAGACTTACGCCATTCGAGCTAGAGAAGAGGCTACCACTCTCGATGTTGTGACTGATATATTCTATCTTTTTAATGACGTTGTATGTGCTTTGATTAACCTACGGTCAACTCATTCATATATTTGCACTACCTTAGCTACTGATAAGAAATTCTTCGTTGAATCGACTGAATTTGATGTGCAAGTCACAAACCCATTGAGTCATAGTATCATTATTAACTTGGTATGTCGTACATGTCCACTGAAAGTTCAGTGCTGTGAATTTTCTACCAATCTAATACTATTTTCATTCACTGAGTTTGATGTGATCCTAGGTATGGATTGGTTATCTGGGCATGATGCAATAGTAAATTGCAAGTAAAGATAGATTAATTTGAAATGTCCGATATGTGAGGTAATTACAGTGGAGGTCGACAGATTAAATAGTGAAATCAGGGTGATTTCGGCTATATCAGCACAAAAGATGGTTCGTAGAGGCTGTAAAGCATTCTTGGCAAAAATACTTGATACACGGGGTTCGGACACAGAATTGGATCAGGTACCTGTTGTTAAAAAGTATACAGATGTGTTTCTGGAAGAATTACCAGGTTTGCCGCCAATCAGAGAGGTAAAGTTTGATATTGATTTATTACCTAGTACTACTCTGATCTCTATTCCACCGTACAGAATGGCATCAAACGAATTGAAAGAGTTGAAAGCTCAGCTGGAAGAATTATTAGACAAAGGGTTCATACAAACCAGTGTATCACCTTGGGGTGCGCCCGTATTATTCGTGAAAAAGAAGGATGGATCGATACGGATGTGTATAGATTACAGACAGCTAAATAAGGTGACAATCAAGAACAAGTATTCATTGCTACGAATTGATGAGTTATTTGTTTAGCTAAAAGGTGCAATCGTGCTCTCCAAAATAGACCTTCGGTCAGGTTACTATCAAATGCAAGTGAAAGATTGTGATATAATGAAAACGACATTCAGAACTCGGTACGATCATTATGAGTTTTTGGTTATTCCATTTGGGTTAACTAACACCCTCCCAGCATTTATGGACTTGATGAATAGAATATTTCAGCCTCAGTTACAAAGATTTGTGGTTGTATTTATTGATGACATATTGATTTACTCCAAGATAGAATCAGAGCATACTCATCATTTGAGAGAGGTGTTACAGATTTTGCGAGAGAAACAGTTGTATGCGAAGTTTAGCAAGTGTGAGTTCTAAATGAGAAAAGTAGGATTTCTGGGTCATGAGGTATCATCGCGGGGAATTCGGGTTTATCCAAGCAAGGTCTCATCTATCCTTGATTGGAAAGTACGAAAGAATGTTTCAGAGGTACGAAGTTTCCTAAGGTTAGCAGGTTCGTGAGAGACTTTTTCATCATAGTCTTGTCGATAACGAGGTTGTTATAGAAAAATATTTAGTTTGTGTGGTCTAAAAAGTGTCAGCAAAGTTTTGATTAGTTGAAAAAGTTGTTAACTGAATCTCCGGTCCTGACCCAGCCAAAGTTGGGAAAAGAGTTGGTTGTTTACAGTGATGCATCATTAAGCGATTTGGGGTGTATTTTGATGCAAGATGGGAAAGTGGTAGCTTATGCTTCTCGATAGTTAAAATCGCATGAAAATAATTATCTGACTCATGATCTGGAGTTAGCTGTCATAGTCTTTGCATTAAAGATTTAGCATCACTAGCTTTATGGGGAGAGATGTCATGTATTTACTAATCACAAGATTTTGAGATATCTGACGACACAGAAGGAGTTAAATTAGCGATAGCGCCGTTGGTTAGAGCTGTTAAAAGATTATAACCTTGTGATCGACTATCATCCAGGTAAGGCCAATGTTGTTGCTGATGCCTTGAGTCGAAAATCGATATTTGCTTTGAGAGCAATGAATACCCACCTGTCCTTAGAACGTGATGGTTCTATCACCATGGAGCTTAGGACGAGACCGTTATTTCTACAACAGATTCAAGAATCTCAAAGAAAGGACCCAAAGCTCATGGCTAAAAAAGAGCACGTAGAATGATGCCACCACAGGGTTTACAGTAGATTTAGAGGGTACATTGTATTATAGAGGCAGAGTATGTATTCCAAATGATTCAAATTTGAGACAAGACATTCTAACGGAAGCTCACAGCAGCACTTATTCTATTCACCTGGGGAGTGTGAAAATGTATAATGATCTGAAGAAAATGTATTGGTAGCCAGGTATGAAATAAAAGATTTCAAAGTTTATGACTAGATGTCTTTTATGTCAGCAAGTGAAAGCAGAACACCAGGTGTCATCTGGGTTACTACAGTCGATTTTCATCCCATAGTGGAAATGGGAACGAGTCACAATGGATTTTGTCACAAGACTTCCGGTAACATTGAGAAAGATTCAATTTGGGTAATTGTAGACAGATTGACGAAGTCAGCTCATTTCAGTACCATTCGGGTAGATTATCCACTTGAGAAATTGGCCGAGCTATACGTGTCCGAGATTGTGTGACTACACAGAGTACCAGCCTCTATTATCTCTGTTAGGGATCCATGTTTTACCTCGAGGTTTTGGGGTAAGCTACATGAAGCCTTAGGAACCAGGCTGAATTTTAGCACTGCTTATTATCCACAAACGGACGATCAGTCAGAACGAGCGATACAGATTCTTGAAGATATGCTACGATGCTGTACACTTGAGTTTGAAGGAAGTTGGGAGAAATATCTACCACTAGTAGAGTTTGCATATAACAACAGCTATCAATCCAACATTAAAATGGCATCGTTTGAAGCATTATACGGCTGAAAATGCAGAACACCTTTGTACTGGTCAGAATTGAGCGAACTTAAGTTAATTGGAACAGACTTGGTTAATGAGACTAAGGATAAAGTACGAGTGATTCGTGATTATTTTAAAGTAGCATCTGACCGACAGAAGTCGTACGCAGATCTTAAAAAAAAGATATAAAGTTTGTAGTGGGAGACTGAGTCTTCCTAAAAGTTTCAACTTGGAAGAAAGTGCTACGTTTTGACAGAAAAGGAAAGTTGAGTCCGCGATTTATCGAGCCATATGAAGTCATTGAACGGGTGAATCCTGTAGCATATAAGTTGGCTTTACCCTAGAACTAGAGAAGATCCATAATGTATTTCACATTTCGATGCTGAGACGGTACAGATCAAATCCTTCTCATGTGATTACACACATGGAGGTTGAGATTCAGCCGAATATGTCTTATTCAGAAGAACCGGTTAAAATATTGGCTCACGAAATAAAAGAGTTGAGCAACAAGAGAGTACCGCTTGTGAAAGTATTGTAGAATCATCATGAGTTAGAGGAAGCCACTTGGGAGACAGAGGCTTCAATGAGATCACAGTACCCTAACCTATTTACTGGTAAGAAATTTCAGAACGAAATTTCCCTAAGGCGGGGAGAGTTGTAACAGTCTAATTTTTAGTGGTGTCAAAAACAGTGGTTTCAAGATCACAGCTCCGACAAGTCGAGTCAATAATATTAGTTAATTAATATTAGTGATTTCATCAACGTCGTATTGAGTTTTGGATATGAAATTTCAACGTTTTTTAATAGGTAAATTAATAGAAATGACTAAATCGTAATAGGTGCGAAAGTAGAGATGATAATTGGAATGACCAAATGAGGAAATTGACCTAAAGTACTTTAGTGGGTGGATTAGCATGATATATATTAGTTATAAATAGGTTTAATTAATATTAAAAATGGTTAATTAAAGCTTAATGATGAAAGTCTTAATATTTACAAAATTGTCATTGACTATATATATATAAATTAAAATAGAAAAAAATGAAGAAATTCATTATTTCTTCATCTTCTCCACGGCAAAGAAGAGAAAAGCTAGGGTTTACACATTCAATCTTTGAGCTTTGATTTGAGTAAGTAAACCTTGATCGTTTTTAGTAATTTTTATGTTTTCGAGTCCGTATTAGCTTAATCTAACTTATGCAAGGACCAATTTGTGAATCTATCAAATGTTATGAATCTTTCCATTGTTGAAAATACTTGTTCTTGAAAGCTTTTGAAATATTTGATTGTTTGATGCTTGGGTTAAATCTTTTTGTAAAGAGATTTTTAATGAAATTAGGGTTTAAGGACCAAAATGTGAAAGTGATGAAATTACAAGTATTTTTGTGAAAATAAATGTGTGAAGGGGTTGGATAGACACCCTAGAGAATTCGGCTATGGTTGGTTGTGTGAGAGAATGGTTATTTTGCATGTTTTGTGTTGAAAGGACTAGATTGAATAAAATGAAACTATTAGGGGTAAAACCATAATTTTCCCAAAAAGACTAAACTATGTTGAATGACTAAATTATGTGACTTAATGTGATAATTGAATGATTTGTGAATGTGGACTACGATCGTGCTACAGACTGCAGAAAAGGTAAATTGGTAGATTAGTCCCTGAAGTCTTTCCTAAACTGCAATCCAGTCCGGTAAGTTCTTAATTATAATCTTACTTAATATTTCTTGTATATATACATTGTCAATGTTCAGCAAATCGAAAGCATTTAATATTGAAGATGATCGAAGAAATGAGACAAAAGAGATAGTAGGTTTTATGTCGTTGAAATAAGACCGACACGATGGCCGGGGTATCGCATATGTTGTGAGTCATCGACAGCTCGTGTGAGCAGCATCGTGACTCGGGAAAGAGATATGGATCCTAAATGGATTATAGGCCCTACGATGGTTGGGACTATGCTTTATGCATACTCTCGACAACTCGTGTGAGCAGCATCGTTAGGGAACAGTTTATAGTACAGATAGGCACTGTACCGATGGCTGGGGTAGCGCATATGTTGCGAGTCCTCGATAGCTCCAGTGAGCAGCATCGGGTACTGGTAACTGAAAGTTATGAACAGGAAAGAAGTTATAAATAACTCAAAGAGCAATAGAATTATGTTGGCTTGATGGAGTCATTGTTGTATATTACAGTGTTTGGTAACTTCTTAGACTATCGAACTTACTAAGCTATGAAGCTTACCACAGTTATTGTTGTTGTTTTGTAGATTGTTTGCTGACTGAAGATCGGATCATCGTCATCTCTTTGAAGTCACACTATTGCAGAGTTTGTCGATAGTTTTTGCATCACTCGGGCTTATGACATGTTCTATGATGATATTAACTTTTGTTGTTGTATTAAAAATGTTGAAATCTTACTATATTGAATGTGTGTAGGCATGAAGTACAATTTAGATGTTTAAACTTAATATGCTTTGTAAAGACTTAGAACTTATGTATGTTATGTGAAGGCTTAATGCATAATTTGTGTTGGAGATGTTTGAGATGTTAAACTTGTGTCTTGGTATAGTTCTTGAGATTTTGCATACTTGTTCCAATAGAATTTATGCATGTATCAGTAGAAGTACAGCGTAGAATAGAGGTCGTTCTCTGACTTGAGTTGTATCGGTAGTTGAATTGCAAGTATCGGTAGTTATTAGTATTGATGTATCGGTAGTTTGTATGCTTATATCGGTAGAAGTTGTAGGGTGAGAATTTTAGCTCTCTGGAGTTTCTAGTATCGGTAGATGCATGACTTGTATCGGTAGAAATCATACTTGTATCGGTAGAGCTAGCAAAGTATCGATAAAAATCTGCACAGTTTCTGAATTGTTCACTGACTTGGCTACTATCGATATTTGACCATCAAGTACCGGTAGAAGTCTCCTAAAATATTGGAATTGTCATTTTTACCCTTGCTGAATTGTGTTTATGATTAAATGTTGATATATAATTGGAGAAGTGAATTTCTTATTAAATAAAATTGATTATTAAGAATTTTAAAGATGAATAGTGATAAATGAATAGGAAACACCGGAATCCTAACCGGTGACGGTATTTGGGTTTTTAGTGTTACAAAGGAGGGGGACTAGTCTGTTGTTGGTGGAGTATTTCGAAACTCTTGTGGCAATTGGATTACTGGCTTTCAACGCTTTGTGGGCAGCAGATCATCTCTGAATGCAGAACTTTGGGCGATGTTGCATGGCCTGGAAGTGGTTAAAGTCCGTGGAGATCGTAAATTGGTTGTGGAAAGTGATTGCTTGGTTAGGATTAAGCTGATCCATGACTATTTGGGTAGTATGTATTCGCCTACTTTGGTTCGACATATTAAGGAAGCAATGAAGGATTTCGAAGAAATTCGGTTCCAGTTTATTCGGCGAGAAAGTAATTCTATAGCGAATTTACTCGCAAGATCGTGTGACATCTCCGATGTGGATATTCAAATCATTGATATTCCTAGTCTGCATGCTAGTGCTTTGGTATTAAAAATCTCTTCTTGTATTCCTTTAAGCTAAGCTCTGAGTTCTAGGCTTTTAACGCCTCTTTTACTACAAAAAAAAATGAAAAAATTACACTCATTTATAGAGCAAGTTAAGGAAGTGTTTTCTAATCGATGTGTGATTAAAATTTGATTCTATAAAATTTGTCACATATCAATAAAATGAGTTGCCATGTGTGAAAATATTAAGCTTCTATGTCAGCTGGGAGCATAAGACTTTATAATATTTATAATATATATTATTTGACATATGTGATCTTTTTACTTTGGGTAAATTACAAAGAGAGTCACTTAACTATTTTTTTTTCATTTTAGGCACTCAAAATAAAAACTTTGCAATTTAAGCACTCACGTTATATAGTTCGGTCGTTTTTGTCACTCTTATTAAAATTACAAATGGCAAGCTAACGCGGCAGTTTCAAAATCAGTATAATAACAAATTTAGCCCTCAACTTTTACATATTATATCAATTTAGTCATATTTTTTTTAAAAATAACCCACAAAATTTACAAATATTCTCAATTTGATCCTAATTCTAAAAAATTCAAAGAAATATATAAAAATATGTGAATATTTTCAAAAAATATAATAATAAATTAAAAAATATAAAATGATTGTCGACTAGTATTATATATTTTTTGTCAACAATTTTTTTTATTTTCAAATATTTTTAAATTTATTATTATATTTTTTTGAAAATATTCACATATTTTTATATATTTCTTTGATTTTTTTAGAGTTAGGATCAAATTGAGAATATTAGTAAAATTTTTAGGTTAATTTTTAAAAAATTATGACTAAATCGATATGATATGTAAAAGTTGAGGGCTAATTTGTTACTGTACTATTTTTTTAACTGTTATATCAGCTAGTCGTTTGTGATTTTAACTGGAGTGACCAAAATGACCGAACTATGTAACGTGGATGCTTAAATTGTAAATTTTTTATTTTTGGTGCCTAAAATAAAATAAAAAAGTATAGTTGGTTCACTAGCTTTGTAGTTTACCCTTTTACTTTTATAGTATCACTATTACTTGTCTAAATAGTTTTTTTTTTCTCAAAAATACCAACTCTAACACACTATACCAAAAAAAATATCACAAAACAGGTGCTTTTAATAAAAATTGTTAGTATCTTAATCAAAATAGTTAAAAGTGTTTTACTTGAATTAATTAATGACATTATAAAAAATTATGTTTTTTTTAATAAAAGTATAGGGATTAAATTTTAAATTTGAGCATATTAAATGGACCAAAATCACAATTTAACCAATCTAATATATGAAAATATTGACTGTACTTTTCTTTCTATTCTATTTTCTGAAACGGACTACAGGAACTCAACAGTAATAATTTATTCGAATGAAGAGGACCATGGACCCAAATATTCAATCTCTTTGGACCACTTATAAATGCCTGTGTTTTTCTTTTTAAATTCATCTATCTACATCAAGCTCTGAGTCATGAAAATTTGGATAGTGAGGTCAATTTTTTAAAAAATTAAAATGTTTATAAAAGTCGTGTAAATTAATGTATAATATTTACATTGGCCATCGAAATGGTCTAAACGTTACAATTGAATTCGAAAGATTATATTGGTCATCGAAATGGTCAAGTAGAATTATCAGAGTTTATAAACCAGTCGTTTAAAATATTTGCTTATTTTTTAAGAAAAAATTAGCATATATCTCCCTTTTACTAAGAGATTCAATTGTTCCAAAAATGATGGATTTTTTTTTAAATTTACTTAGCAAAAGTGGACTTTCAATTTATTTACTTTTCAAAAACTCATTTACATGATATCACATCAGAAAAGTGATATTTAATGTAATTTTAATGATAAAAACCAGAAATTTATGCATAATTAATTCAAAATTCATGTTTCAATATCCTAAAATCGAATTAAATGTAATGCATGTCAAATGAACCCAAAACTTAAGTCTCATGCCATAATTCAAATAAAAAATTACAGCTCCACAAAACAAAAATTATAATATTGAGTCTAAAATACTTTAATTGAAGATAATGATCCGAGCCAAGACTTACTGGATGTCGAGTCTACATTCTAACCTTGTAGGTTATTTGTAAAAATGGAAATTAATGGAGGTGAGCTTAAGAAGCTCAGTGTGTTCCCAATCACAAGAAAATCAGTACAAAATAGTAGATCAAGCATACGTAATAACAATTTTTAGAACAATCACATTCGAATAGCAAAGCAAATTCTACAGTTCAATTGAGCATGCTTATGAATGTCGATGCAATGCAAGTGTAACAAAAAAGTTTCTACCCATACTCTGATACACTCTACAAAAAGAGTTCTCCAAAACCTATCCATACGATAACATTCCATTTGTGGATGAACCACCAAGTATTGCAGATGAACTACCAATAAAAATTGTGGGTAACGCACCAATATTTTTAAAAAAAGGTTTGTAGTTAAACTGTAAGTAAGTTATCGATGAACCACTAGTGTTTACAAATAAACTACCAATAAGTTGTGGATAAATCACCAGTGTTTGAAGATTATTAAAGTATCAGTACTTTCTCCTTTTAATTTTCCCACCCCATGCAATGCAACATGACATGTTAGTAACAATACAGTACAAAAACAATAGACATGCTTAACATGTAATCAGTTCAACAGTAGCAATAGACATGTTTAACATGTATTCTGTTCAACAGTCGCAGTAGACATGCTTCACATGTTTAACATTAGCAATAGACATGTTTAACATGTATTCTGTTCAACAGTCGCAGTAAACATGCTTCACATGCTTTCAGTTCAACAATCAGTGTTAACAGTATCAATTATAAAAAATACAGTGACAATAGACAACCAACATTCAACTATCATACATTATAACAATAGCAATTCAGTCATCGACTCATAGATTCTAGTATATTCATAATATTAGGGATTCAATTGAGTAAATAAAACATCTAAAAACAATTTGGGGACTATACAGGAACTAAACTGAACAATTCATAAAATTCTGAGCAAAATTGTAAAATAAGAGTCATACAATCATGTGGACGGCCATGTAACAAGATGAGACCGTGTGGTTCACAAAGTCCCTAAAATCTACAAGTGCACATGGTCGTGTGATCCACCCATGTAGTCTACATGCCCAAGTAGGAGACTGTGCAACCCTAAACCTATACACAATCACCACCAATTCACTTGGAAACAGACACACCTTTCATTGCGATTCTGATCAACGTTCCTTACACTTGATTCTGGTTCGATTCACCTAAATCTGATCCTTCAAACAAAATTTACAAACAAATTAACTATTGGTATCAAGATTTGACAAGTTTAACAAAAGATTTGGAAATATTTCAAGTAAATCGATTAATCGAACCTAAAGATTCATGGCATGCATCAATATCATAGAAATACGAGATTTAATCCTTGAAATGGAACACACTAACTGATTCTTGGCAAAGGTAATGAATGCTATTTAACGATAACTCTATCACCGTTAAAAAAAGGAAGAAATGAGGACTGATTCAATACGAATAATCAATAGTTCAAATGTGCAAATATGATGCAAGTATGAGAGAAAAGAAGAGGAAAAGAAAAGAGGAAGATAATCAAAATAGGAAAAGAACGACTAAATAGTCGGGCTTGTAAACCCCAGGGGCGGTAAGGGTAAATATCCCAAAATTTGGTCGAAAATAAAAGGAATGCAATAAAGGAGAAGTGGCTTGAACCTAAGACTACTAGGAAGAAAAGCTAACTTTTAACAATTGGGCTATCACCCTTTCTTATTTAGTTTTAATTCATGTTCGTTTATATTTTGGGTGTGACATTACCCTGGGTTGCCGAAAATAAAATGGGGGAAAGGAGCTCAATTTGGGGTCTCTAGGGAGGACTCTCTAACATTTAGCCGTTAAGCCTAATTCATTTCTTTGTTTAACCATTTCAATTAACCCCTATATTTCGAGGCGTGACAAGAAATTTGAGAAAAAAAATTACGAGTATTAGAAGAAATTAAAAGAATGAGGGATTTTTGGGTTTTAGTCACTCGGGTGAGATTTATTTATTTTAACATAAAATAGTTTATTTTATAAAATAATTCTTTTTCAAAAAAATGTGTTGAGTCCTTTTCAAATTTTTGTAGGATCAATTTTATTGTAATGTCATTTTTTAAAAAATATTTGAATTAATATATCATTTATATTAAAAAATAAAAAATATAAGTAATAAATTATTCTTATTAACTGACCCCACTAAACTATACCATATTTAAATCTTCAACTGAGTTGATATCTGTAACACGTAAGTTTTTGTAAGTGTACACAGTATCAAAATAACATATGAACACAAATCAATGAAATGGAATTATCATTTACTTTAACTTAATCAGAACTTAGCACATACTGTGCCTTTATACAACTGATAGTATAACAGCTAACTAACTTCTTTAACTACTAAACTGCTAACAAACTACAAATAACAACTCAACTGCTAATAACTATTGCTAACACAACAGCTAATCATTAACTCTAATATTCTCCCTTCTTCCTTCTAAAAAACTTGTTAAAGCCACAACATTCAGCTGTTTTTTAAATCTTTGAAAGCTTCCCACAGTAAGTGGCTTTGTTAAAATGTCTGCAACCTTATCAGTACCAGGAACAAAATTAACCTGTAACTGACCTCGTAACACCCTATCACGCACAAAATGCAAGTCTATTTCAATATGCTTTGCTCTAGCATGTAAGACCGGATTCGTTGCAAGTGACACAGCAATTATATTGTCACACCAAATCACTGGTATCCCAGTGCAACTATTCCAACCTCTATAAGCAATGACAGAAACCTTGCAAGCTCAGAAGTAAAAGAGTTATCGTCTCCACGTGGACTGTATATGCTAATCAATATTTTGCAAAATTGAAGGTTTACAAGTTGGTGAGAAAAACACAATATTTTTTAAGTAATTGATGATTACACTAAATTAAATTATCTAAATGCAATTTTAACCTAAATGCAATGTATGTATGAGATGGGTTTAGCAAATTCACAAACTTCAACAATCAATAACATGAATAGCCTAAAATAATCACATCATTTAACTTAATTCATTTTTCTCATGCTTAACAGTGTTTTGGAAAATATTCCATGGCAACTCGATTTTTAATGGGCTTAAAACCAATATTAAGTCCTTTCGGAATATTTTACTCAATAAAATATGCATACTACCATGATCATATTAAATTAAGGGTTTCTTAAAATTCATGTGAAGTAACAAGAAATGGATCGATTTGAAACAATTTAATCACATAAACATAAAGTCGTGCAAGGTAATAGAGTTTGATCAAGTTATTGCGGACCTTTAATCTATTCTAGGTCGGATAAAAATTAAGCATGCACCTTCCAATTATTGTGTCCATTAATCACCATCTAGTTTGGACTAAGCAATAATTTCTAATGCATTCAATCACATTTTAATTAATAAAATAAATGCATGATTTTAATTGGATGCATGAATGATTGAGGCACAAAACACCATAAACATGATTCAAATAAACTTTATTGAATTGATGCAATCATCCTAGCTAAACAAAATTAAGCTACCATTGTTGATGAAAAAAATAACAAAACAAATTGCGAACATGAGTAAAATCGAAAGTAAACAAAGATAAGGTAGAATAAACTCTGATTGATTCGGCAGTCTTTCGGAATCTGATCGAAGTGGCTTCCTCCAAACCTTGTGTTTGCTCCTTCGCAAGTTTCTCCTCAAGGTGGTCAGCCAAGAGGGTATCTTCTCAATGATTTTGTTGGCTAAGGAAGAAAGGAAATATGGATGCTATGCGTGAAAAGAAAGAAAGGAAATGAGAGTGAAAGATGAATGATGTTCGAGGGATGAGGGATGATTGAAATGAAGAATGGAGGTGGGTATTTATAATGAAGGATAGTAGGTGTGTTTACTAAAAATGACGTGTGAAATCCCCCAATTCATTCCCTTGCTTGGCCAGCCATATATTGTGAAAGGGAGTGGTTGTTGGTTGCTTGATTCAAGCATGAAATATGAGGCGTTGCTAAAAGAGTAATCTACTATAAACCAACAAGTATAAGATGTGGTTTAAGTTCAACTTACTCACCAAATTGCAATCTCACTCATATACTCCAACTAGATCACTCTACTACTAAATCTTTCCCCCTAAAAGAAGTGTAAGTTGATGAATAAAAACAGATTATTTACACAAATATGCTCTAAAATAAGTTCTTTAATAAACAAGTTAAGTTCTCTCACCCATGGACTTCAACCTAAAACAAGCTATCTCTTAATATGTATAATCTAACTTGTTAAAATACAATCAATGTAATCTCTGATTCCTTAAATGTAGCCTTCAAAAATATCTTCAATAAAGAATACATTATCAAAGATGTTTTTAATACCAAATATAAGTAATTTGGTATTAAAAACATCTTTGATAAATGATTAAATTATTAATTAAGTTCAATAGTTTGATTAAATGATTATATTTTATTTTTAAATATAATTATAAAAAAAATTAAAAATTCAAATAAAAATATTAACATTTAATTTGAAATATTAAACTTTTCTATTAATAGATGAGGGTGGTATATCTAAAATTTTTAAATTTTTAAGATGGTAAAAATACAAATTTTAAAAGATTAAATCAAAATTTTATCATTTTTAGGGGATTAAAATATAAATTTATGATTATTAATATAAAATTTTAAAATTTTTAAAAGACCTAAAAATCAAAATTTCCATTTTAGGAGCCCTACCCCTACCAGCCCCTATTCCCCCCATATATCACTTCCCTCAAGTAAATTATTTATCTGAAATTCGATACAATTTAATTCGTAAATATTTATAAATTTAAATCATCGAGCACATAATTATTAAATAATTTAACTCAATTCAACAAAATCTTATATGTCAAACTCAAAGAATCTATTCAACTCCAAACTTTAACATTCAAATTCATTTATATATAAGTGAAAAGACTAGGTTTAAAAGATCATAATTTTTTTTTCCAAGAGTTACATGTAGAATTATAAATGTAAATTAAATTATTTTAATGCATAAACGAACGGAAAATCGAACTATATCTAAACTTATATAAAAATAAATCTAAATAAGATCTTCACCCTTAAATTTTTGTATCATAAATTAATTAAAATTTATATCAATTTCTATCATTTATATTTATATTTATATTTATATCATAATTGTGATTGTACACAATTAAATTTAGTCCTGCATGCCTTTCCCAGAACAAGTCACCATTGTTTTTGGCCAACGTAAGGCATGTCCTTTAATGATGTGATCCAAAGGAGCAACTAAAATTTAAGAATTATCTCCCATCAAAAAAAGGGGAAAAATGTGAACCCTGAATTTGTTATTGCTTTTGAAATTTTGATGAATAAAGTTTTATTGGATAAAAATTTTATGTGTTAATTTGATGGCCTAAAATGTTCATTGTTTGAGATGTGATCTAAATTTTAATCATATCAATTGCATTGTTGTTAACGTTTTGTTCTCCCTTTATAATTCACACATAATTTGTTTAGATTTGTAGGACTCAAAATTTGTGTCCTTATTCAAAAGTTAGCAATCAATTGAGCCCTTGAAATATAGGTTTTCGTTGAAGCCTCTGAGAGACCTTTGAGTGATGACATGGTGTCTAACGTGATAATTGACGTGAAAGATTTAATTGATTTTTTTAATTATTTTAAGAGGAATTAATTTATTTTTAATTATTTAAGCCTAAAAATTATTAAAAAAATTATAAAAAATTTAGAAATTTATAAAAATTATAAAAAATGTAAAATTTTTATAAAATGTTATTAATATATTATGAAAAATATAAAATTGTATTAAGTTTATTAAATATTATTACAAAAATAGTAATGAATTATAAAAAGTTATAAAAATATATATATAGAAATTTTTTTTTATTTTGAAAGTTTGAAGTATTTGGTTTCGGTAAGAATGATATGAGGAGCTTGAAGTGTGATGGTGATTAGACTTGTATGATGTAGGATAATATGAAAAGAAAAAAAAAATTAGTAAATTCTTATTAAAATATTGCAAAAATTAGAATATAATTAAAAAATAGAAAATACAAAAAAAAAATATGATTTATTAAAAAAATTAAAATTACGACTCCTTTTATAAATTTTATAATTTTAAAAAATATTTTTTTTATCTTTTTAATATTTTTCTTATAATTTTTAATATTTTTCTATAATTTCTAAAAATCAATTAATCCCTCATAAAATAATTACAAAATAAATTAAACTCTTCTCGTCAACATCTTTTCACATCAGATTAACATTATCTTTTTTTCTCCACATTAACTACCACATCATCACTCAACAAACTGTCAAAAACTTCGACAAAAAACTATATTTTAAAATCTCAATTAATTATAATTTTCAATTGAAAATTTAATTAATTTTGTTAATTATTTTATAGGGACTTCTTTAGCATTTAAGCCACTCTATTAACTAGTAAAACATCATGTTACTTTTGTAGAAATTTAATAATGATGTTAAAAGATTATAATATAATTAAATTTAGTAAATTATGTAAAATTATTTGGTATTAACTTAGCAATATGTAAATATATCCAATTGGTTGATTACTTAAATAATCAACTTTTATTTTTTTTATTTTTTTTACAAAGTATGAATAGTTGACAATAATTTACATTGCCATATTATTTTCACTGTGAATTAAGATATGAGAGAAAAAAATGTTATATTTGGTATCTTACCCTATGCGTGTTATATGCCAATTAAGGAGACAATTGATTATTCAAATAAGGACAGTCCTCTCCTGCCTTTTGATCTATCCCTTGTCAATGTCAAATTAGATGTAAAATTAGATTTTTTTTTTTTATCATTTTTAATTAAATTTCTTTAAAATTAAATAAAAATAATAAATAAAAATAAACAACCGGGGCCAACCCTTCTACCTGTCCCTTGGTTACACGTCTCTAAGCTAGCTGTATGTTCCCTTGGAATCTAAATTCTATAAGTTGGTGAATCAGTTTCCACCACTTAACAATCACAGATTCTTCTTCTCTGTTCCCTTTGGCAAAATACAAATATTAATATCGGGAATGGCTGGTTGCCGGGAGAAGATGGGGTTGAAGAAAGGGCCATGGACTCCAGATGAAGACCAGAAGCTCTTAGCTTATATTGAAGAAAATGGGTTGGGGAATTGGCGTACCTTGCCTGAAAAAGCTGGTGACCATCCATCATCTTTTCCCATTTTCAGTTTTCTGCAAATATGCTTTCTTTCTATACGTTTTTGCCGGTTTGCTTTATAACTCACCAAAATGCTTCTTCTTCTTTTATCTCAAATAATAATAATAAAAAAAAAAGGGCTTCAAAGATGTGGAAAGAGCTGCAGACTGAGGTGGATCAATTACCTCAGACCTGATCTCAAGAGGGGAAAGTTCAGTTTACAAGAAGAACAAACCATCATCCAACTCCATGCTTTTCTTGGCAACAGGTCTTAAGATATTGTCTAATCCATTATTTAGATAATGTCTAAATCAAGTACATTATAGTTTATATTATATATGGAGATTTCAGCTTCAAGCCCTGTGTATAGTTTACACTATTTACTACTGGTACTGGACAGTAAATTTAGGCATGGTTGCATGCATGCAATTATTTCCAATTTCAGATTACTTACAGAATTCTATGTACCATTCCTGTGAAGGTGGTCAACCATTGCAGCTCGCCTACCCAACCGAACCGACAACGAGATTAAAAACTACTGGAACACACATATTAAGAAACGGTTTACCAAGTTGGGGATCGATCCCACCACACACAAGCCCAAATCGAACCATGTCGTCAGCCCCACCGGTCGAACCACACTGAACCACATGGCTCAATGGGAGAGTGCTAGGCTCGAAGCAGAAGCCAGGCTGGTCAAAGACTCAAAAAAACTACCCTCGTCTTCTTCAAGACCTTCCCCATATCAGAAAAGTTGTAACAAAGGCTCAAAATCCCAGTGCCTTGACGTTGTTAAAGCATGGCAAAGCGTAGTGGCTGGCATGTTCACCATCTCTACTAACAACTCGAACCGCATCGTACTCGGACCAGACCAGAGCTCCGGAAATTACGAGCTTGATTCAATTATACCCATCGGAGGTAATGTTGAAGACGAGTTAATTGTAGGCAACGATAGATCAACGTGCCAGGTACCAGAATTGAATGGAAGGTTTGATAATTACATGTCTTTGCATGATACGACGTACCATTGGGCTGCTCCTATAGCTGAAAACGACATCGTAGAAGGCTTTTCAGATTTCTTGGTGCATGATTTTGATTACCCAATTGACAATGGGGAGGCTATAACCATTTAAAAAAGAGTTAATATAATTTTTCTATATCCATTTTGGGTTTTTTTATTTTTTTATTTTTTATTTTATTTTTTATTATTTAAACTTAGTAATTAAGTTTTTTTTTTTAAACTTGAATTTTATCAAAATTTATTGATGTGACACTCTTGAACATTTTTAAATTTTTACATTTTTCAAGTTTAAAGATCAGAATGGATTTAATTATTAAGTTTAAGTGTTAAAATAAACAAAAAAAAAATTTTATTAAAAAAAAGTAAAATATCATTTTTTTTCATAGTATCATAATCGGATTAGATTATTTGGTTGAATTTAAAATTAATGATCTAATTAGTTTAAACAGTACTATAAAACAAAGCAAACGGTAAAAATTCGATTGAAGTGACAACAAAATTAATCAAACCAGATAAAAATGGGTTGAATCAAATTTAAGTTTGTTTAAATATTCAATTTTGTTGTTATATTTTTTTTAGAAATAATGGATGTTTATTTTTTATTATTCATTTTATTTTTATTTTTAAATATTTTAGTTTGTTTTTATACTTCGTTAAATATTTAATTTTTTATTGTAAATTTTATGAATTTTTATATTTAAAAAAATTTATTTTGTAATGGTTGAATTGAAAGCCAATGTTATGGCCCTGCGTTTTTCTGCCAACAAGTAAAATATAAATTTAATTATGAAATTCACCCCTCTATTTTATAAAAATTGAGAACTTAGTATCTTTACCTTAATTTATCGAAATTTGATCCTCTTATCTTACGAAAAATTGAAAAATGAATCCAATTGTTGGTAAATATATGAACTTGATTATTGCATATAAATTATTGAAGCATTAATTTTTGTTCATTATTTGACATGTAAATTGTTGAACTAGTAATTTTTAAATCGGATATTTAACAAAAAATTAATTCAATTATACTAATTTCTCAATTTTCACAAAGTAAAAGGACTAACTTATTAATTTTCAGAAAATAAACCATAAAATATCCAATAAAACCGAAAGAGAAGAAATATAAATGCATGAAGAAACCTGAAAAAGAGCTACTGGACAACAGACGTACTAATTTTCTTTTTCTATAAAAGAAAGTTGTTGCTTTCTCTGACACCCATCACTTTTATTGAATATCTCGGGTTTTTTATTGAAGTCACTCAAAAATTTTAATTATTTATAAAAATATACTAATTTAAAAATATACATTACAATGATTTAAAATGAATAGTAAAAATTTTAAATGATCAACACCTTCTCAGGATTTATAATGATTAGTGTCAGATATAAAAAATAATATTTTTTGATCCCGACCATGTAATAGCCAACACTTCTGTATTTTTTAATTCGATATTATACTGATATATAAAAATATGATATTTTTAAAAAAATTATCAAATAAAAATATTTTTTTTGATATCGCTCATGTCATAATCAACATCACCTTTCTTTGATAAAAAAATATTTTTTTAGTACCATCCATGACATGGTCAATATCAACTTTTTCTCATTTATCGATATATAGGATTGAGGTTTTGATTTTTAAATTTTAAGTAAGAAATATTTTCTTAAAATAACATAAAAAGAAGAGTTTATTTATTTATTTATCATTAGATGAGTGTTTTATTTTGGGGGAGAGTTGTGAAGTGTACAATCGAATTTCGAGATTGAACTATATTCTGTCATGTATTGCCAGAGTTGAATTATATACTGTCATGTGAAGCAACAAATATATGTCTTCAATGGTTAGACAACTTTCTGTGCCTTTGAAGAGCCTTCGAAGACTATCCTAGATGTCCAAAGAAGATTGACATTATCTACGTTGAAATAATTGTTTTCCTGCAATTGAACAGTACAATTGTAGAATTTTTGATTCAACGTAAATGATATATTTGCCACCATATGCAACCAGGTGGTATAACCGTAAAGGTTATGCTATCAAAGGTCGGTTAACTGAACTTTGCCATCGAACGACCGATCGAGATGACTTGACCAAGAATTTCTTAAAGATGGCCCCATCTTGCTTGAGGGTTACAAGAATTTCTTAAAGTTGGTCAAGTATTCAAGAAGATGGACATTATCTAACTGAGACGAGTTGGGCAGGTTTAGGATTTTGTAGGTTATTTTGTATTATTGTTGTTCAAAATTTAAAATTTTGTGTATTACTATTAACAATTATTTATAATTTATTGTATTTGTAAATTTAATTTGTTGCATTGTAATATTCAACAATGTTTGGATTTTATTGTATTAATATATTTTCAATTTATAAAAAAAATTATTAATATTTTGTTGTGAAAATGTTAAGAAATAATTATTATCGACAAATTAAATATATATTGAAAAAATAACAATTAAAATTAATGTTAAAAAATAAACGAAAAAAATCAAAAGAACACGAGTTTAGTTAATGGGAATAAAAAATTAGTTTTTTGGTGCCTGCTAAGCTATGGCCGACACCCCTTTTTTTAGATACGAAAAAATATTTTTTCAGGTGATTACCATCCCATAACTGAGACCCATTTTTGCAAGTCCTAAAAATATTTTTGGTGATTACCATCCAATGGCCAACACCCACTTTTAACCCAGTAATATATATATATATATAAGTGTTAGTACTAAATATTTGAGCATTTTGTTTTCATTATCAGTACAAAATATTTGTGTTTTGTTTGTTAAAAGAAAATTACAACTTTTTTCAAGATGAGTTCCAACATTTTCTTTGTTTATATTTATTTCGATGGAAAAATTATCAATATAGATTATTAAAGTTGTGTATTTCAAAGCAGCGAAAAAATCAGAATGAGATTAAACAAGCATGTTTCGCTGGAGGAATTGAAACGGAAGATCAGTACAAAGATAGCCACTCGTTGCAGGAAGTAAATGTTGAGACTATTTTATAAATTTCCGGTTTCATCAGATCTGATCAAGTTCTCGAAAATGAAGTTTGTTGATGATGATGATCTAGGGACAATTATTGAAATTTATTTCCCCTCTAAGATCGAAAATCCCTGCCCGATTGAGTTGTTCACGGAGATAGCACAACTCGGACTAATTCAAATTTTAAATCCAGTAAGCCAGTGTTTTGGAATAGATATTTATCTTAATGTATGCTAGGAAGATCAATCGGGTTTTGGAGGGTCAACTCCAAAAAATCCAAACACCGGTGGATGTTTGTATAACATCCAGAACACATGTCCTCGTCTACAATTTCATCCGGGGATGTTGGCCCCCATAAAAGATTATGACGAAGATGAAGCTTTGGAAGACCCTAATATTGGCCTCCCTTTTAACTCGGTGATGTCCACCAGCTTGACAAAAAAGGAACGGGTAGAAACAACATAAATTGGGCTCGTTATCTTGAGCCATATATCATGCTTTGGGGTGCTTAACCTTGTATTCGTACAACGGTGATTTTTTCGGTTCCCCACAGTACAAGCAATGGTATATGGCATACAAGATGCCGTTGGTTTTTCTCGAGAAGTATATGTTGGTCTCGGAGAGACTTATTCCGGAAGGTAACCGATGGCGTCCGACGAACAACCTACGTCGACCCCGTGGTTAGATCCCCGATTTAGATTTCGAGCTCGAGGACGAGCCCGAGAACTAGCTCGAGTACCAGCTCGAGCACCAATTCGAGCCCCAATATCAAGCATCCGACTCTTCATCTTTTTTGCCGCAAGACCAATATCATCGTTCCATGGAGAAGATTTTTGGCGTCAACCTCGACCCTCAACGTTCATATTACTCCGATTCATCCTCATATCAACTGGAGATCTATCGGGAAGAACATACACCGACAATTGAGGATATTTTTGAATAGGCGCCTCTGATCACTCAACACACTTCAGATGACGACGAGGATACGTACAATTTTACCACCCTTTTACATACGCCGATTGGGACACCGAACGTTGAGACCACGAAGATCGAATTGACCAATAGCTATGTAACGCCTCATCAACGAAGTGCACTACGGCCTCAACCTCGTCGAGCTCGGAGGAACCCGATCCATTACACGCCAGCATCGGGGACGTCGATGAGGCCTACTCAAATTTGATTTTATTTCATTTATTTTTTAAATTTAATTTGTAATTTCGTTTATATTTTAAATTTAATTTCTAATTTCGTTTATATTTTAAATTTCATTTCTAATTATTATTTTTTCAAAATTTATATAATCTTTTTCAATAATAATTATTTCCCCACATTTTCACAACAACTTATTTAATACTTTTATATATAATTTGAAATTATTTTAATACAAGAAAATATAAACATTGTTGAATATTACAAGCAACAAATTAATTTTACAGATACAATAAATTATAAATATTTGTTAATATTAATACATGAAATTTAAAAATTCGAACAACAATAATACAAAAAAAATAAAATTAGAGATATAACAAAATACAAACATAGATAATGTCCATCTGCTTGAATATTGAGCTGCAAACGTTAGTACCAAGAAACCTGCTCGGGTTGCCGTTAAACATGGCTTTTTTCAGTTTGTAAGACACAATACAGTCGGTCTCGATTACCTGTTAAATGGTGGAGAAAGTCATCCGACCTTTTACAACATAGCCTTTACGAGCTTACCACAATGCCTACATAAGGCGACAATTTATCTACGTTGGATTAATTATTCAACAGTACTTCTTGTGATAACAAATTCTTCCAATGTAGATAATATCCATCTGCGTTGGACATCTCAGGTAGTCTTCAATAGTGTAGAAAACCATCTTACCACTGAAGACATATTTTTTCCGCTTCACATGATAGTATATAATTCAACTCTGATAATACATGACAGTACATAATGAAATCCCGAAATTCAGTTGTATACTTCAAAACTCTCCCCTATAACAAAACACTCATATGATAATACACAAGAACACACTCTCATTTCTATGTTACTCTGAAAGAAAATTTTCTTCCTTACAATTTCAAACCAAAACCTCAGTCCTATAAATAGATGAGGGAAAGTTCGTGTCGACCATTCATCGCCAAGCACAAAAAAAATTATTTTTTATTTCGTAGTTTTTGAGGGTTTCGACTAAGGCATGGGCGACACCAAAAAAATATTTTTTATCAAATAAAGGAGGTGTCGGCCATGGCATGAGTGACACCAAAAAAATATTTTTTTATCAGATAAAGGAGGTGTTGATTATGGCATGGGTGACACCAAATTTTTTTTTATTAGATAAAAAGAGGTGTCAGCCATGGCATGAGTGACACTAAAAAATGTTTTTTTATCTGATAAAGGTGGTGTCGGCCATTACATGGGCAACACTAAAATTTTTTTTTATCAGATAAAGGTATGGGTGACACAAAAAAATAATTTTTTTATCTGATAAAGGTGGTGTCGGTCATGGCAAGGACGACACCAAAAAAATTATTATTTTTATTTGATAAAGGCCATTGCTGACACCAAATTTTTTTTATCTGATAAAGTTGGTGTCGGCTATGGCATAGCCGACACCCAAAATTTCTTATTTCAAAATATCATATTTTCCTATATTAGTATAATACCAGATTAAAAAAATACAGAGGTATCGGCCATTGCATGGCTAAGACCAAAAAAATATCATTTTTTATGTCTGACACCAATCATTGGGGTGAAATCTAAGGAGGTGTCGCCCATTGGATGACTATTTAGAATTTTTATTGTTTATTTTAGATAATTCTAGTGTATATTTTTGAATTAAGGTCATTTTTATAAATAATTAAATTTTTGGATCACTTGAATAAAAAACCCGAAAATCTCACTTTACTTTTATAAAATTAGGACAAATTTTAAAATTATATATAAACTTTTATTTAATATGCAATTCGATACATGAATTTTGATTTGGTGTAACTATACGCATGAAACTTTGACTGTGATTCGAATGTATGCATGAAATTTTGATTTTGATTTAATTATACACATTTGAAGAAATAAGTACATCAATTTATTTTTATATTGGATAAATATAATTATTTATTCATGCAACATATAAAGATAAAATGATGTTATATCAATAATTATGTTAATAATTTGTGATAGTTGGATCAAATCAAAATTTCATTTAAAAATTACATATTAAACCAAAGTTCATTTGTTTTGAGATTAACCCTTGTATAATTTGATTGAAGTTTTAATGGATAAATCTCAAAACTACACGTAAACTTTGATCCAATATGTAATTTTCTACATAAATTTTAATTTGGTGCAATCATATGCAAGAAACTTTTATTGTGATTTAAATATATACATAAAACTTTAATTTTAATTCAACTATATATATTTAAAAGAAATAAAGATATCAATTTATTTATATATTAGATAAATATAATTTTTTTTTAATAATAATATCTGATGAATTTATTAGAAAGGGTGAAAATGTCAAAAAAAAAAATGTTACACATCAAAAGCTGTCAACAAATTACAGAGCAAAAAAAACTGACACCTAATTGAAAGCTTTTCCCTAGGAAATCGTAAACGACTTGAAACACTAGGAAATAAGCAAGAGATTAAAGAAAGCTACTCATTTCCTACGAACAGACTACAAGAAATGAAAAAGAAAAAAACCTTTCACCTTCCAAAACCTTGAATCGTCCTTTCTTCATTAGATAACCCAACAAAGAGTGCCTCTGGCTCTTTAATCTTTCGATCACTTCTCTCTATGCATTTGTCCGTTGCCAGACCCACACCTAAACTGAGCATCATCGGAGACTCGTCTATTAATTTTCTCCAGTCTCAGTCAACACCAGAACACAATCTTTTTATCTTATTCCTTCTCTTCCATCGGCGATCAGAACATTGTCAAGTGCTTCCGGGGTGTCTTCGATCCAGTATCTTGGTCCGTCAGATAACTGTCCCCAATTCGCCATTTGATGAGCAGCTTTGTTCGCTGATCGCTGGACATAACGAAAAGTTAAGTACCTAAATCTTTGTCTTTGGGCTTTTATCTCATCTATAATCGTGCCTATTGCAGATCTGTCTGTTTCTTCCATATTTACTTTTTTTAATGATGGTTAGCGCATCTCCTTAAATGCAAACATCGTGAAACCCTAACTCAGTTGCAAAGCGAACCGTTTCTAGACACGCCAAGGCCTCGACTGTGGTTGAATCTATTATTCCAACAAACGGGTAACTACTGGTACCCATAACCATCCCATTACTATCTTTTAAAAATAGATCCTTCTACTGCATGTCTTGTCTGGGCAATATACAAGGCGTCAAAATTTGCCTTTATTATATCCTCAATCGGAGCCATCCAGTGGGTTATCTCTTCACTATTTCTGAAGTATAAACATGAGTCCAGCGCTATAGTCTCTGATTTGTATGACTATTCCTTGCACAGTGTCCCTCTGACCATCATGTATAAGTTTATTCTGCTATACCACAGCGCCCAAAAAGCTATTGCTATTATTTTGCATTGATCATCGTTGAGATTACTGTATATTGTTACTAAATACATTTTCCATCCTTGTTGCATGTTAGCCATTGCGGGATCGATTCCGATTGCAACTAAAACTTGTCTGGTAGTCCTACAATCCCAAATTTGATGTGCTGCAGTTTCGTCACCATATTTGCATACCGGGCACGTAGCTACTGTTGTATACGTCTTGTAACTAAGTTAGCTAGAAGCGGTAGATAATTATTTGCAACTCTCCATAGGTGGATTTGTTTTTTTGTAGGGAGTTTAAGTTGCCAAAGTCTTGTAAAAAATCTAGTTGTATCTATTATGTGTGCCCTGTTTTGGCTATCGAGACCATTTTGCTCCTCCTCCACCAGCCAGCGGTAGCCACCTTTCACCGAGTAGATACCCGTATTATCGCCCCTTCAAACCCTCACATCAGATTGTTGGGGGTTTATTAACGGGATACAAAGAACATTGCCTGCCTGCTCAGGTAATAATAATTCCCTTACCACCCCTTCATTCCATTTAAAACTGTCTGTATCAATCAGATCTGCAACATTTGAATAATTCATATTTATCCATTATGTACTTACCCGTCCATCTCTAGGTTTTGGCAGCCAGACATCATTCCAAAGATTCACCATTTGACCATTACCTATTCTCCACCCCACGCTTGATTCCAGCAGCTTTCGGGCATCCCATATGCTCCGCTAGGTAAACGAGGTGTAATTTCCTAAATTAGCGCTCATAAAATCTGTTTGTGGGCAAATATTTTGCTTGAAACACATGTGCAAACAAACTTAATGGGTTAGTAATTAGCTTCCAACCTTGTTTCGCTAACAAGACTATATTAAACTTGGTAAGATCTCTAAAACCAATCCCTCCAAGCGTTTTAAGGAAACACATAGCTCGCCAATCGCACCAGTGAATACCTCTATTCATTTTTAAATTTCGCCTACACATCAAATTTTCTAACTCTCTACATAATGAAATGGGCAAATTAAAAACACTGTATAGAATAAGAATGAATTGCTTGCATAATGGCTTTTAAAAATACTTCCTTCACCCCAATAGAAAGATTTCGCGTACTCCATGATTGGAACATTTTTACAAATTTTTCTTTTAGCTCCACAAACACATGCTACTTTCTTCTTCCCACCATTGTGGGCAAACCCAAATATTTTCCGGGTTATTTGACAATCTCACACTGAGCATTTGAAAGATCTGGTCTCTAATTCCATTCCCAACATCATTACTGAAATAAATAATGGATTTTTCAAAATTAACCAGTTGTCAAACATCACCTCATAAGTATTAATAATCTGTTTAATGGCAGCTACTACTTCCAGTGTAGCCTTTTCAAATAGAATGCAGTCATCAGCAAAAAAATAAATGTGAGATTGCGACACCACTTCGACCCTGTTTGACTCCCCCTATCAAACCGTCTCTTTTAGCAAAATTCATCAACCTAGAGAATCCTTCCGCACAAATGATGAATAAATAAGGGCTTAAGGGATCACCCTTCCTTGGACCTCTAGAGGGTGTAAACTCGTCTCCCTTTCATTCATTCATTATTATTGAATAAGAAACACTACGAACACAGCGAAAATTTAAGTTGATCCAATCAGTGCAAAAACCCAAACTTTCATCATGTTCGGCAAAAACAACCATTCAACTTGATCGTATGTTTTGCTCATGTCAATTCTCAAAGCAAAGTATCCAACTTTTCTCCTCTTTTTCTTTTTGAGCGAGTGCAATATTTCATATGCAATAAGAATATTATCTGTAATCTACCTACCTAAGCCAAAAGCCCCTTGTGTTTCATCAATATAAAACTCTAGAATTTTTCAAAATCTATTTACCAACATTCTAGAGAGGATTTTATAGATAACAGTACACAAACTGATTGGTCTATATTGTCCAATATTTCTAGGTGTGCTTACTTTAGGAATAAGCACAATGTTGGTTTTTATTAATGTAATGAATTTCTCTTTCTTGATTTAAGACATCTAAATAGAAATCGACCACATCCCTTCCAACTAAATGCCAATACTTTTGGAAGAAAAAAGCAGGGAAACCATCATTACCTGTAGCTTTGAGAGGACCCATATCTTTAACTGTTTCAAAAACCTCTTCTGCCAAAAATTCCTTCATCAATTCCATATTATGGTGCGGCTGAATATACATCACAATCTGGCTCATTAAGGATGAACTATTTTGGATGTTTTTGGATGCAAAGAGATCATGAAAATACCTTGACGCTAGGTTGCTTAAGTTGTCCTCAGCTTCAACCAAACCCTCATTCCCATCTTCCAAAGTAAGGACCAACTTTTTCTTTCTCTTTTGGGTGGCTAACCGATGAAAATAGGAAGTATTACGGTCGCTTAATCTAATCCAATCAGCTCTTTGTGCCCAATAAAGATCTTCTTTATCAGCCTCCATATTTAAGGCCAATTTAACCTCTGTGATACTTGCAAGGATTGAATCCTTCGGGTCTTCTTTATTAAGATTCTTAAGTTGTTCAAGTAACTCTTTTTTTTTTTTTTTGCTTAGTTGCCCCTTGATGCCTTTTACCTAGCTCTCAAGATGTTTCCCAAGCACTTCTATCTTTTCAGGAAAAGACAAAGAGCCTGCATTCCAACCGAATTTGACTTGCTCTTCAAAACCTTCTTTTAGCGCCCAATCCCACATTGAAACGAAATACATGACCCTCAGGATGACTTTTACTATTCCTTCGTCCTTTGTTACTGATCAAAAATGGGCAATGATCAGAGAAACTGTTTGGGAGGTGGCGAACTGAATATTCTGAAAAACGCTCCCACCAGGCTAAATTGACCACTCCCCTATCCAGTCTTTCTCTAATATTATTGTCTTCTAGTCTATTTTTTTCCCAAGTAAACCACTGACTAGTGCAACACCAAGATCATTAAGCTCACAATCTTCCAGAGCATCTCTAAAGGCAACCATTTGCCTTTCTTCTCTGATTCTTCCGCCCTTCTTTTCAAACAAGAATAAAATTTCATTGAAATCTCCCACTACAAGTCATGGGAGATTCCTTTCTTTTTTTAAGCGTCAAAATATATTCCATGACTCACTTCTTTGGTTTTCCATTGGAGATCCATAAAAACCGGTTAATCTCCATGTGCTCAAACCATCTTTTTCATCAATTTTGACATCAATATGTCATTTGGAGAAACTCCTTAGGACAATGTCAATTTCTTTGTTCCATCCAAGAGATAAACCCCCTCTTGATAATTGTAATATGTAAACCTAAAATGGTTTTATATTGATAATTGTGTTACTGATTTGAAAAAATTGAATCAAAATGAAATTTTCAGCACAAAATCAAAGTTCATATATAAAATTACACATTTGATCAAAGTATATTTATTATTAAATGGATAATTTTTTTTTATATTATTAAAATGAATTAAATAATGTTAAATGATAAGAAAGTTAATATTCATTGTTTAAAAAGATATATAAAATACTTTTATTTTATTTTTAGCTAAACTCTAAATTTAAGATTTTATTCATAAAACTATAAAAAAACACTTTTAAAATATTAATTATGTTAAATACTAAGCTACGTTTGATTATTAATATGGTAATATGAGTAAAAAAACCTTATTTAATACAGATATGTTAAAATTGTTAGATATAAAAAAATTTGATATATTTTTTAATATATTGGTGTGATTATTTGTTCATATTTTCTTAACCTTTTGACAATACACACGCTTTGCACACACAGGTGCTCGAATCCGGATCTTTTAAGATGAATATCACTCTTTTTACCACTTAAGTCACTCATAGGGTTCTATAAAATTAAAATTAAAATTAAAACAATGGGTTAAAATTTTTGTCAAAAATAAGTAAAAAAATCTTTTTTGCCAAAAAAATTAAAAAATTACCGATTCAAATGAAGTTATTGCAAATGTTAATAAAAGAGGAGAGAACAGTGAAAAAGAGCGGGAAGTAGTCAGACATGACAGACAGGGAAGGACGAAAGGTTCTAATCCTTAACCGATAATAAATGGTGTTGATCGAAAGCTGGTTTCCTTACCAACAATTATTGAGTTGTCTCAATCCAATTTTACCGTCCTTCAAAACACGGTCTTTTAATTTTGTGGAGGAAAAATAACAGTTATTTAAAATATATCGAATCGACCCAGTAGATCAGTTGAATTTATTTATTAGTCTAGATATAATGGTTGAATTGGTCTTTTACTGAACTGTTCAGATTCAAATTTGGACACGAAATTCATGGTTGATTCTATTCGATTGATTTTTATAATATTTTTTAGTTTTAATTAATTATTGTTGAATTGATTATCGAACCAACGGTTTAATCAACTCGACTTCAAATTTATTTAAAAACTTAATAAGTTATGGTATGTTGAAAAAGTGTTACACAAAATGATTTTGAAATATATTAGATTATTACACACATGTGAGTGAAAAAAATATCTATGAAATACATTTCATTTTTATAAATTTTAAATAGAACAATTATTTTTCAATTGAATTGAAATTCAGTTGATTCGTGACATTAATTCAATTATGATTTATTATGAAAGGTTTAAATCTAACATTATTTTGCACTATTAAAATTTATTAATAAAATTTGTACGAATATAAAATATAAAATATGTTAAATATAATTAGAAATTCTATCATATAAATGTGCATGTTTAGAATACACGTGTGTCTAAAAATAGCATATAACTAATAATAAAACGTGTGGTTTGAAATTAATTATTCATAATAACACATAATATATGTAGATATTAAAATAAAATAATAGATTAAAATTTTGATTAAAACGAAATTTAAACACATAAATACGTCAAGTCAACAATACTAAATGCACTACAATCATTTGTTATGTTTTTGTCAACAATTGTGAGTTAGTGTCGAGTTGAATTGTAACACCAACTCAATTAACAAAATTATTAATACTATAAATTTTACCACACGTGTATGTGTGTGAAAACGACGAATTTAGAAAACAAATGTGTGTTTAAAAGTAACATATGACAAATAATGAAACGTATGGTTTGAAATCAATTAATCATAATAACACTTGAAATATGTACGATATTAAAATTAAAAAATGGTTAAATTGTGAGTAAAATAGAATTTAAACACATAAATACATTATATAAATAATACTAAATGCATTACAATTATTTATTTTTCTCAACAATTGTGAGTTAGTGTCAAGTTGATTAGTGTCAAGTTGATTAATGAAGATAACAACTTTTGCATATTAAAATAAAAATGTATAAAATACATTAAAATGAAGTTTTGGTTGAGTGGTAAATTTAAAGTTTTACTAATTCAAATAGTGTGGGTTCAAATATCATCGTATGTATATTTTAATTAGTTTTTGTTAAGATAAAAAGACTAAAATACTCTCAAACAGTATAACTTATTTTAATTACGAAAAGGCATTTCCATAATTTCCTAATCAAGTTGGTGACCCAGTTGAGGTGACATTAACTTGGTAAAATACTTAATAAATAATAAGTATAGATAGATGTATACAACTAATGGAGATAATAACTTGTGCATATAAAATAAAAAAAAGTGTAAAATATATATATTAAAATGAAGATTTGGCTAATTGACACGATTTTAATTTCTACTATATGTATATTTTTATTGGTTTTTGCTAAAATGAAAAGAGTAAAATACCTTCAAACAATATGACTCATTTTAAATATGGAAGGACATTTTCTTAATTTTCTTAATTAAGTTGGTGCTCGATTGACTCATGAAATTACCTCAGTCAAAAACTTAACTAATAAATTGTGCATGAAACATAAAAACGTATAAAACAAATTAAAATGAAGCTTGGTTGAGTGATAAACTTAAGATTTTATTAATTCAATTAGTGTGGGTTCAAATCTCATTATATGTATATTTTTATTAGTTTTTGTGAAAATAAAAAGACTAAAATACTCTCGAATAATATAACTTATATTAATTACGAAAGGACATTTTTTTAATTTCTCTAATCAAGTTGGTACCTAGTTGACTCGTGACATCAACTTAAACAGAAACTTAAATAATAGAATGGATACACAAACTTAACCAGATATTTAACAAATTTGTTTATATAGTTTTTATATACTTTTACATGCTCAGTTACGAAATATCGAGTTTCTATTAATTTTAGTTCTTTTATTTAAAAAATATATATAAGTATAAAAAGATAAAAAAAAAAAAACCATCAAACAATAGTAGTAGTCCTATAATAAAAGAGTATATTAGTTATTTTTCTAATCAAATTGGTACCTGATTAACCCGTGATACCAACTCAAGCAAAAATTTCATTAATAGTATAGATACACAAATTTGGTGAGAGAAAACACTTTGTGTTAATTTCTTTTCAAATTTTATTCAAGAATCATTATTGTAGTGGTAATAATTTTGTTTATTACAGTTTCTTTTCAAGTACTAAATAGTGAAACACAATATTTTAAATTGGTAATAAAAGAGAATATCGAACAAGTTGTTGATACATTTGAGACTTAATCATTATATTTAAAATATTAAAAAATATTTTTATTTTTAATAAAAATTCCAAGGACTAAATTAGGACAAAGATGTAACTTGAAATGGCATTACATAAAAAAGGTGTAACTTGAATGAGCACAAAGTAGGACAAAGATGGTCCAAAATCATAGCACTGAAATTGAACTTTATACTTGAAACACTTTCCATCTTCTAAACCTTGTAATATCACTTCCATCAGAAACAGCCATTCCAATCCCACATCGGCCACCATTACCAATACCTCTGTAATACAATCTCCATTCATCAACATCACCATCCATTTCCACCAAACATGGTGATCCAATCCCTTTACTGTCCCATCCATCCTCCATTGTTGCTAGTTTCAGCACTGCTTCATCTCCAATCCTTCTCCAATCTTTCAATCCATCAGCTGACACTGCCAGTCCAATGCTTCTCCTCCCATCAGCACCAACACCTTCATATGCCATCACATAGTTTCCATCTTTCTTGTTCTTAACTACATAGGGATTCATTGCTCCAAGTTCATCAAAGCATCCCTTTTGCCCACCTCCCATTATCTTCCCTAGCTTTATCCATTTCATCCCATCTCTTGACCTTGCCATCCCAATGGCAAAAACCCCATTTCCCACGTCAAATGAGTGATAGTACATTCTTAGATCACCATTCCCATGGAAAACAACTTGTGGTGATGATATGAACAATGAATCCCAATCTCCCTCGGACCCTACATCAAACAAGGCTCCACTATGATGCTCCCCTTCAATCCTAGCCCAATGCCTTCCATCTTGACTGATTGCCAAACCTGGTAAAGACCTCAACACTTCCCCAGTTTGGCTACTTTGATTTTCAGGGTTTTGCAGATTGAATCCTAAAGAATCGGCTAAAATATCCACCTTCTCATTGCTGTAGCCAGTGTAGTAAAGCCAATAAACAGCACCTGAGGCTCTCACTTTAGCACTAGACATGATAACTATCTCACCAGGCCTAATGCTCTGTGTGTCAAAAGCCCACCAATCATTGCCACAATTCATGACCAAACCAACATCTGCACTTGATTTCACTGCACCTTTACCTCTCTCCCAATGAACCCCATTGCTTGAAACTGCTAACCCTATGCAATCTGAACCTTGGGTATCAGTGGAAACTCCATGGTACCACATATACCATCTTTCTTCCTCATCACTAAGGAACCTTTTAACCACTGGTGAACCAATATCTTCGCAGTCCCAAGAACCAACAGGACCCAAATCAAGCACCAAACCTCTAGAAAGAGAAGAAGGCGGCATTGAAGAAGAGGGGATTACGTCATCTGAAACAGCTCTTGATGGGTTCTCAGTGGTTAGACTGGGATTGGGTTCAAAGGTTGGATTTTGGTCAGTTTCGTTGTTAGTGTCAGTGTTTGGTTTTGTGGAACAGCGAGGGAGACAAATTGAGCTGAATCTGGTGTTGGGATTTGGGGCATAAAAGGGAAGCATGTTGAATTTGGTCTGTGACCATTGTGAGGCCACTGTAATAGAAACAGTTGCTCTGGGGACGGTGGAAGTTGCAGGGAAGTTAATGGCTTTCATCGTAGCTGATACAGCTTCCATGGCTAGGGGAATTGTTTAAAAGATTAGGTGAGCTGTACCTTGTTGGATTACCAACCAATTACAATACCACACGTTTCTCGATAGAGACAAAAAAGAAGGGGATGCCTTTGATGTTTGGTCTTAACACACACATTGAAGACAGGAGGGCTTGTCTTTGTTGTTTTTATAAGTGAAGAAGAACCTAATTTCCAAAGGTAAAGTCACTTCCCAAACTAGTTTTGGGGTTTTGGAATTTCGACCATTGCCTTTCCTTTGCCCCTTCCTTTTTTCTCTTTTAGAACATGAACAGTTAAAGTTTGCCTCAGTTCTTTCAGTAAAATCTAAGATCTAAAGAGAAGATTATTTACTCTAATCTAAAGAAACATATTGGGTTTTGAGCCAAATCTTCTTTTAGGTTTACTTTCCCTTTTTCAATCTTTCGGCCAGTATAAGCATAACTACGGTTTCGTTTTCAAACTACAAAAGTAAAAGATGATGTTCAATAACCAATGGTGGAAATAAAGACATGTTCAACAGGTTATCATCTGCCAAGTAATGTCTATATATAACACTACTTAACATAAAAGAAATGTCTATAAGTCACAAGCAATATCATTGTCTCAGAGAACTATGGCTAATGATAAAAAAGGAACAGAATCTGATATGCAGTGATGAACCTCAACCACACAAATCTTATACAGAAAAAAAAAAAAGCAAGCTTATTTACAGAAAAACTACACAGAATAAGGTTCTATCAAAATTTTCTAGAGAAATTTGGGTGGAAAATAAAAATCCCTGTAAGAGCTATAACTCAGTATACCTATCTACCACTTTAAGACCCCAACTAATGTCTTCACAATGTCTGACATGTGGAACAACTTTACCTGTGTCGATACCTTTCTTAGCTTTGCAGTCATAAAATGGTGGAGCATGGAAACAAGGCTCCATTGACATGGCACGTTGACAAGGTGGATTTGGGGCCGTTTGATTTTCGGATTTGTAAAGGATCCATGGCTTTAAACCTCCAAGACCCTGAGCTACGTACCCGAATGTAGACCATGCACTTGTGACTAACACATCAGTTAAACTAAGCAGATAAATTTCAGCCAATGCCTTCATGTTGTGCAATGGCTTTTCACTCTGCTGTTGTTTTTCATGACTTGGCTGATGAACCCCAATTATATCACCGGTCACCGTAGGGTGTTCCCAGTACATGTTCTTCATGTTCTCATAGTATCCATAAACCAGAGAAGTCATCAAAACAGCTTTCACCTTCGGGTTTTTTGACAGATTCACAGCCAATCGTCTAGTATCCACTTCAGGCAACAACTTCTCTCCTATAGTACAAGCTGAAATTTGATCCTTCACGTATTGGTACGGGCCAGGTCCTTTATCGAAAATCCTTACCTGGATGCCAACCCTCTCATCTGCCCTGGCCAAGTATGCTTTATAATACCTTGTGATTATTCCCCACACATAATTTGAAGGGTGAAAAAGATATCTACCCAAGTGATGAAATATGGTTTCCTTGTTGGGAAACAGCTTCTTTAGTTCATCCTCAAATGATGGCATCAAAAAGAGAGATGGAACAAAATAGTTGTCTGTTTTAACAACCAACCAAGTAAACCTTTTTAACAGAGCTTGATCTTCATCACAAAAGAACAGCTTATCATGATCATCATAATCATGAGCCAGATGCAGATATATATATGATGGCAATGATTCCATTGAAGCCTTTATCATGTTATTCTTAAGCAAGTTCCCATAGGATTCAGCAGACTTTTGATCAAAGCTATTGAACTTATTAGCAATTGGGAAATTCTTGGGCAAAAACCATGATATCTCTGGGAATGGCTCACAGAACAAACCGGCCATATCCTTCCCTCGGTCCACAAGCAAGACTCTTTCGGTTAAAAGAGCATAGAGAAACACTGAAGCCAGAGTCAAAATCCTGTTCCCCAACCCACTGTACCATACCCAGACAACATATTTACAGTCTGCCGTGCCGACGACATTGCTGCGGGACTTGAGTTGTTCCACTGCTTTATTGTAGGACGGAGTGTTGGGTCCGCAACGTTTATGGAGGCCCTCATATTTTCTTAGCTTAGAAACAAGGTATGGAGATGGCTTGTAAGGTAAAGCTTTGCGATATAAAATCGACTGGTATCGACTTAAACATGATTGTTCATCGAACCCATCAGCAAGCAGTCCTCCAAGCAGTTTGTCTTCAGCAATGTCAACATGTTGGAGGACATCAACTTCTGAACCAAAGATATTAAATTCAGACATGCCATAATAAAATCCATACATTCCTGCAATATCACAACCAATTGATTTTCTTTGTTTTTCTGTAACATCATCTATTCACTACTATACTAAAAAAAAATCTTTAAACCATTCCACTTGTTCAACTAAATACTTATTTTTTTTTAACAGAATAGGCCTATTATTTTTTAAATTTTATTAGTGTAAATAGCCATTCAATTATGGTGTTGATTATAATTTCACAGCAAAAAAACCGGTTCCAGTCCCCCCAGAACTGCCCAGAGAAATGTAAACTAAAGAAGGGAGAGTACCTAGTAAAGGGGGCGAAGTAAGGTTGTAGAAGAAGGGTGTAGCGTCGGTGAAGCGATCGGAGGGCTTGTGGCGGAGGAGGAGGGTGAGCGTGATGAGAAAGGGGAGAGCCAGAAGTAAGGTCTTGGAGGATCGCATGGCCTCCAATCCTGAACGTTTCCAAGAAGAAGTAGAACACCTTGTTGATGACTTTGATGGAAACAAGGATCGTCTCCTAAACAAATATAGATCCATTCATAACACCCCCTCCCCCCAAATAATAATAATAAAAAAAACATATATTTGTAAAAAACTGGATTTTATATTGGTAGAATCTTTCAGATTGGAATTGAAAATAGAACAGTGAGGTTGAGAGTGAAGAACAGTCAAACATTAACGTGGCTTTGATTATGGTTGTATTTACGTTCTGCCATTCCATTACCGCTATTCAAGGAGAAGCAGATCGGCTAGCAGTCAACCGCTGACTTATAGGACAAAATTCAAATAAATCGAACTCAAAAACACTTCATCAAAATATTTTTATCCATCAAACCATCATATAATATTTTCATTTTTATTATTATGATTCATATTTGAACAAAATAATTTAAAGTTGGAAAGCTTGAACAAGTCCAAATTTAAATCCATTTTATTTACATACTTAACTCTTAATTCAATGCATGAATTATTATTTTTATTAAATTTTACTATTAGTATATGTAAATTGTAGATTTAATTATTATACTTTATATTTTTATATATATTTTTAAAATTTTAAAATTTTAATCCTAATTAAAAAAATATCATTAATTTCATAACTTCTTTTATTATAAATTATCATATCTGAAATGAAATGTGAATTTTAATACGAGTATCTTTCAAATATTCTAATTAAATATAAGATAAAACAATAATAATTCTTATGGATAGCAATAGCATCAAACTCTATAATTTTTAATATTTGAACACTGAGCTATAAAAAATAATAAAAATTTAACTTAATTTTTTAAAAATTATAAAAATATAAATTATTAAAAAAAATAATTTAATTTCCGCCTTCTTAAAGAAAAATTTTCGCCCTTGCTCTCGTCAAGTACTCTCTACAAGTTTAATGAAATCACCAGTAAAGAAAGGATACAGGCGGCAGAACCAGTGCCTGAATAGAATAAGATTTTAGTAACATGTTCTGCTTCACTATTCTCAACATTTTTATTTCATAAGTTGTTAATTTCGAGATCAAGATCCTGTTTAATTGTTCATTTAAAAACACCAATTTCATTAAATTTCCAAGTTAAAGTCTGTCACTATCATCTACAAAATCTCTTAATGTTGTCCAATCATGACAACATTTGCAGCCTCTCCTGGTATGTTCTTTCATACCCAGCGGTATGCTAACGTTGATGCAACACTTGTCCTATATCCTGTCTATGATTTCACCCCCCAAAGAAAAAACCAAACCGATTGCAAACTGGGGTTCATCGTACAATACAAATAATCCAGCCAATGCCGTATTTTCTGTTACGCAATGCTGCAAAAATCAGAGCACGTCATCACCCATTTTGGCCTAGGGTGAAGACACTTATTGCTCCATTTGTTCCACCTCATACCATGTCTTTGTTTTATCCAGTAAACTGCAAGCAAATCAGATGACTGCAGAAACCCTGCAAAAAGTAGCACAACCTATTTATTGGCCGACACCACCTCCATGATCACACATCACCTGTTTCTTTGTCACATGTCAAGACCTGAATGTTGCTACATTAACAGGCATTGACATGTTTTGTCATCAGATATGACAGCTCACGGTTTTTATTTTTTGCTTATTTTAAACAAAGTGTATATGTGTATATATATATATGTATGTAGCTGTCTGATTATATGTCTGCCATTGTTGATTTCAGCAAGCATTTGGGTAAAGTGAAGCTTCCCTTTTTTGCAATATAAAGATGAAATTCAGCGAAGACTTCAAGAGGCAAATGGTACCTGAATGGATAGAAGCATATGTGGATTACGATGGCCTCAAACGTATTTTACGAGAGATTTTACATTACAACCTAAGCAAGAAACGGAAAACACCCTTGAAATCCTTGGAGAAGTTATCTCTGCATCGAACTCTTAGTGGTTTACATCGGCACACGAACGGAGACGTGGAGAACCAAGTGACTAGAGAAGGAAGAGAGATTGAGGTCGAGTTCTTTAGGAAACTTGATGAAGAACTCAACAAGACCAATACATTTTATAAGGAACAGATAGAAGTAATGATGGATGAATCAACTTTACTGAATAAACAACTCAACACTTTGATTGCCTTGCGGCTCAAGGTACGAAGCTCTTGCAGTAATGGTGCTTGTTCACCGAAACATCAGGGTAAGTACTGTAACTAATATCATGTAGTGTATGTGCATGGCGGCTAATAAGTTATAATGCTTATGTATGTTTACGGTATGCTAAAGGTGTAGAAATGGAGTCTCTGGATTCAAGTTCTGAAGTGGAGATGAGTGAACATCGTGCACTAGAAGTATCTTCCAACTCTCCTAGTGGTATGCATCATATGACAACAATCTTCTGATACGTAGGGGGAACTATCGTGTTCGACAACTTACTATCTTATTGTGAATTCGCAGGAAGTGAAATCACGGATGTGATTCTCCAAGGGATAAACCAAGATGATGAATCAACGAGTGTCTCGGAAAACAATAAGATCGAGAAGAGAAATGGTCGCCCGGAGGAAGTAGGCAACAACTCTACCAACCAACAAGGTGATCCCCTAGAAATCCTTGAGAGAGTGAAGATAAGAAACACCCTTGAATCTCCTCTGGATTCCATAAAAGGTGTTTTCAAGGATTCCAAACATGATGATTTGTGTTTCAAGAAAGATGAACTGAAGAAAGTTGAAGCAAAGTTGAGAGTGGCCTTTATTGAGTTCTATCAGAAGCTAAGGCTTGTACAGCAATACAGGTGATAATAAACAGCTTAACCAACTGTTAATTTACCATATATATATATATACACCTTGACATGTATTTCAATCTGGATTAAAATGTATGTTTTTTTTGTCATTGACATGTGTGTTTCATATGGCCAAACCAGTTTCATGAATCTCTCAGCATTATCCAAGATCATGAAATCATATGAAAAGGTCAGAAACCAAATGCTTCTATAAATATCCATGTGGCATTTAGAAGCTTAGATTCAATTTGGTCCCAAACTGACTAAAGTAAGTGTTTACTTGTTTCTGACTCCACATTATTGCAGATTACATCAAGAAGGGAAGCAAGACTATACATGAAAAAAATCGACGACTCTTATATCGGAAGTTCTGATGAGGTTTCGTCTCAGTTACCTTACTAACATACTTTATCTTGTTAATTATTATCACATTTAACTTTCTAAAACACCAGATTTTGTTCTGTTTTAGGTGAATAATCTATTGGAGAGAGTTGAAGCTACCTTCATCAAGCACTTTTCGAATTCAAATATACAAAAAGGCATGAAATCATTGAGGCCAAAAACTAAGAAAGAGAAGCACAGTGTAACATTCTGGTCTGGTAAGTGTTAACTTGCAAATCAAGAAACCCTTTCTGTAAGCTGATTACACCGATATTATGGAAATCTGAGATTATAACATTCATCTATTAATTGTTGACTTGTTGTCTTCAGGATGTTTTTCTGGTTTTTCAGCAGCATTGGTCATTGCTGTTGCTTTAAGAATAGAGACAAAGAAACTAATGGAGAAGGAGGGTGCCTCCTACACGGTTAACATTTTCCCACTTTACAGGCAAATAAAGAAAATTTTCTGAATTAAATATTCATCAAATTATTCGAATTCGTTTTAGCTTTTGGATTATTTTTCTTCCCCATCCTAATATACCCATTACTTGAATATCTTTGCAGTTTTTTTGCATATATTGTCCTGCATTTGCTCATATATGCTGCAGACATATACTTTTGGAGACGTTTTAATATCAACTATCCGTTTATCTTTGGTTTCAAGCCGGGAACCGAGTTAAGCTATCGAGAAGTGTTCCTCCTTGGTACAGGTCTTGCTGTACTTTCATTAAGTTGTTTCCTGGGGAACTTGTACTTAGATTTGGGCTCTACAACTCAAAGATACAAGACATTAACTGGTCTTTTCCCCTTGGGCTTAGTTGCAGTAAGATTTTATAAGCATCTTTCATATTTTTGTATTTGTTATCGACTTGCTACGCATGCTCAAAGCTACATCCAATGATTTCTCTTCTACATTGCAGATTGTTCTGATCATATTGTTTTGCCCTTTGAACATCATATATCGGTCAACGCGTTTCTTCTTTATTAAGTCCTTATTTCGCTGCCTTTGCGCACCTCTTTACAAGGTAATGAAATGGTTAAACAATCACAATGATATTAATTGATATGGCAACTGAGATAGTCTTGGATTTCAATTTTGTTCATTTCTCTGCAGGTCACACTACCCGATTTCTTCTTGGCAGATCATCTCACCAGTCAGGTTTCCAATTGTATTTTACGAACTTAATCAAAGCATAAACCAAAAACAGTTAACTAAGTTTTGATCATTTGATAATAGGTCACAGCTATAAGGAGTCTCGACCTTTATATTTGCTACTACGGTTTAGGAGAACGCTCCCAACGAGAAAGCAAATGCCACGGTCATGGCATTTACAATGTCCTTTATTTTGCCGTACCGCTGATACCGTTCTGGCTCCGTTTCTTACAGGTATTATTTCATCTCGTAACCCCTATTTGAAAAAAGGGATTCATTTATTCATTTACCATATTGCTGTTTTTTCGTAGTGCATTCGTCGATTGTTCGAGGAAAAAGAAGCTATGCACGGATACAGCAGCGTGAACTACCTCTGGACAATTGTTGCAGCTATTATTAGAACTATTTGTGAACTAAAGAAGGGAATGGCTTGGATGGTATTGGCTCTGGTAAGCTCATCTGTAGTAGTAATAGTCGCTACATATTGGGATATCGTCTTCGACTGGGGACTTTTACGACGGCATTCGAAGAATCCTTATCTCAAAGATAAACTTCTAGTTCCGTACAAAAGTGTCTACTTTGCAGCGATGGTAATTACTAATATGGATTATGGATTGATGTTCTGACCTTCTTCATAGTTCATAGTACTAATAACTGGATGCTTCGGTGCAAACAGGCCCTGGATGTAGTGTTGAGAATTGCTTGGATGCAGTTGGTGTTGGAATTTAAGTTGCATTCACTTCATAGAATGGCAATAACAACCTTAGTTTCTTGTCTGGAAATCATTCGTCGCGGTATTTGGAGCTTCTTCAGGTACATAATGTAGCAATCAACTAACATGTCTAGTTTCTTACATCCCTTACCATTGCCTGAATATTGCTTACTTGATTTGTTTTGTTTTCATGATTTAGGATTGAGAATGAACACTTGAACAACGTTGGCAAGTATCGAGCATTCAAATCGGTTCCGCTTCCTTTCAATTATGATGATGAGGAGGAGGAATCAACCAAGGATGATTAAGCTTTAAGCACCTTCAACATCTCTATCATAGAAGCAGGCAAGGCAAATCTGAATCCAGTTTCTTGGAAGGCAATCCAGCAGCACTAAGAATCTTCAGAAAGATGTAGTAAATGATAATTTGTATACCCATGTTTTTTTTATGTATTTTTACATTGTTTTAAAGAAGTTTTAGATTCATATAAAGTTACAAACTTTCCTTGTCTTGCATAAGTTGTTGCAGTAATTCAAGAGCCAAAGTCTTTAACTTCATCAGCTTTGTCCGAAGACTTCAGCCCTTACCAATCTTATCAATGCCTTAATTGACAATTTCTTTTGTTTTGAGAAAATAATAATTTCTTTAAATCAAAACAGCAATAATTACGAGAACTTTTAATTAATTTAAAAGCTGGTATATGCTGGGATATGTAGGGGGAGGGGGAATACAGGGGTAAAAGGGGATGGGGTATATAAGGATAGGAATGTTATTAGGTTAAACAACAAAATAGTATTTAAATTATACTGGTTTTTTCAAATTGATACCTAAACTTTGTTTTGGTTAGAATTGATATCTAAATTATTAAACCATTACTTATTTGATCCAAATTGTTAGTCTCGTTAGGAAAAAAATGTCAACCAATCATAACGTGTCATGTAAATCATTTTCTCATCAACCGAACTCTAAAAGAATTGTTTGCTTTCTTGTACAAAGCTTCACAATTTTATCATCTTCAAGCTTTAATTGCTTCTAGCATCTTCAAGCTTTCGGTATTCTTTTTAGTATTTCACTCAATTATTTCCTTATACAATTATATAAAAAATGCAAAAGATCTTCAAGATTTCACTCTCAAGATAATTTTTTAATGGTTCACATTAACGAAATCTCAATCCTGTTTTCTTCAATTATTTATGTTTAATGTTTATTTTTATTTGGCTGCCCTTTGGTTTCTTAAACACAAACCCAATCAAGACTATCAAATGGCCATCGAGTATATCAACTTAAACATAGAGACAAGTTCACTCAAATTTTCAAACTATTATTATTAAAATAATTAGTTTTAGTGGCTTTGTCGATAAATCGATATTTTGCCACCCCTGATTTACATCTTAAAGCTGTTGTTAACTATTATTTTTGCTAATGATAAAAATTTTATAGAATAAATTGAGTAACTTGCTGGGATTTTGATAGTGTATTTCATATCATTGTATTTGTAAAGAATTTGGTGAAGAAAAAAAAAATTAAAAGCTTAAAGATGGTAAAAACAGTTAGAAACTTGAAAATGATAGAATGATGAAAGTTTTGTACAAGGAAACAAATAATTTTTTATTTTGGTGTTTGGTTGATGAGAAAATATAAAAAAAAAAATTGGTAAAAATTGTTTGATAAGAAAAAATGGATAAAATAAATAGAGATTTACATAACAAATTATGATGGGCTGAAATTTTTTTTTAACCGGATTAACAGTTGGGGGTAAAATGGGTATCAATTTGAAAAAATTAATATAATTTAAGTATCATTTTATTGTTTAAGTAATATTTTTAAAAGATTTTTGCATTGTGCCGTCTTTGCATTACATGCGTTCTTAGCTGCTGGCTCATTGCATTTATGTCAGCATGCATCTTATTTAATAGCCGTTGCCTTTTATTCAGACCTTGAGAAAAATTGATTCACATCATTAATTACCCTATCTGTCTTTTTTGATTTGTTTTAGCTTTACAATTGAAACCTTCGACTATAAATACAGCTCAAGTTTGGGCTGAAAACACAGCAATATGGATTCCTGTATTTACAGTGTTCTTATCATCTCAATCTTAGCTTTTATTATTACAAGACTAATCCTCTTTTTTGCTTCTAAATCCTGCAATGGATTCCCTCAACAGAGGCTATTGCTAGGGATGTTATCGTTGTTGTTTCCGAACCTGGACGTAAGCGTTCACGATAGAACTGCTGAAATGCTTGAAAGAAGCAAGGGAACAATACACATCCATCAATATTCATGGTTCACTGGCACCAAGGTGCTGCTCACCAGTGACCCTGCAAACGTCTGCCATGTACTAAGCACCAACTTTTCCAACTACCCCAAGGGGTCGAAATGGAGGGAACACGTAGATGTTCTTGGAGACACCCTTTTCAGCGCCGATTTTGCAGGGTGGGAGAAAGAAAGAAAACTGGTACGTACTCTCACTAGTCACCCCAAATTCCATCAGGCCACCACCAAGATTGTTTGGGACAGAATACAGACGGGGCTCATCCCTGTGCTTCAACATGTTTCGAAACTGGCTTTACTGGTTGACCTCCAAGATTTGTTTCAAAAACTCATCCTTGACATCTCATGGATGATGTCCATCGGCTACAATTCCAACTTTCTGGGGATCGAGTTTCGGAAAGATCCGTTCTCCGTGGCTTTAGAAGATGCATGTGAAGCGGCTTTTTCTCGTTTTCTAATGCCGCATAGTTTGTGGAAGTTACATAGGTGGCTAGGAATTGGCAAAGAAAAGAAACTAAAACATGCTTGGGAAACCATTGATCGTGTCTTTGCAGATTGCATATCTAAGAAGCAAGAAGAATCAGCCAAAGGGGAAGACCATCAGGAAGGCTTCCATTTTGAAGGTGTTTACTGCGTTACCGGGGAGGATAAGAGCTTCAGATCAGCTGCTACTCGTAAAGAGTTGAGGGACAACATTGTCAGTTTCATATTTGCCATACAAGACACAACTAGCTCAGTTCTTACATGGTTCTTCTACAGTGTTGCCAAGCATCCATCTGTTGAAGCTAAAATCAGAGACGAAATATTTAAAAATAACCCACAGGAACTCAACAAATTGATGTATCTACATGCAGCATTATGCGAAACATTGAGATTGTTCCCACCAGGACCAGTGCTGTCTAGAACAGCTGTTGAACCTGACACCCTCCCGAGCGGCCATAGAATCAGTGCGAATACGGATGTTGTGATCGCAGTACACGCAATGGGAAGGATGACACCTATTTGGGGAGACGATTGTCATGAATTCAAGCCAGAGAGATGGATCACCGAGCAAGGAGAGATTAAACGCGTGTCACATTATCAGTTTCCGGCATTCAGTGCAGGGCCGAGGATTTGTCTAGGGAAGGAATTAGCATTTATGATGATGAAGGCAACCGCGGCAACGATTATCTACAACTACGACATTGAGATACAGAAGGATCAGCCAGCTGAACCAAAGAGTAGCGTTGTCTTCCACATGAAGCATGGACTGATGGCTAGGATCCACAGTAGAGGAACTTGATTTATTTAATGCATGCAAACTTATTTCTATCTCTTGGTAATTTGCTTATCTTTTATACATCATAAGTAGCTTTTCTTTTAAATAATGATAATGCAGGTTGAAATAAAAAAAAAATAAAGCTTTATTTATTATAAAATAATAATAATGATATAAAGAACACAATAATAATAGATGAGAATAACAAGAGAATTTGTATTGTATTTTATATAATTCATACATTTTACAAGTAGCATATTCTATTATATATATAGAGAGATTGGACTATTTATATTCTAATACATAAATAGTAAAAAATAGTTACAAAAATATGAAAAGTTAAGGAAGATGGAAGGTTAAAAGTCAAAGGAGATGAAAGGTTGAACATTCATTTAATAATATTCATAACACTCCCCCTTGGATGTTCATTGTATAAAGGATATGCCTCATTAAAAACTTTACTAGGAAAAACCCTGTGGGACAAAAACCTAGTGAAGGAAAAAAAAATACATAATCCTTTGATACATATTATATCATAACCAAATATATATATGTAGTGTGAATTTACTCCCCCTCATGTAAGCATCACTTAAGATCTTTGAGACGACGCAATCCAATGTTGAAAATTAATTTATCAAATGTAGCAGTAGGGAGTGCCTTAGTAAAAAGATCTGCCAATCACTTGATCAAATCTGTTGAACATTGATATCTTCATTCTTTTGTAGATCATGAGTGAAGAAAAATTTAGGTGATATATGTTTTGCTCTATCACCCTTAATATATCATTCCTTAAGTTGTGCAATGCAAGTTGTATTATCTTCATATAAAACTGTTGAAACTTCTTTTTCAGAGCATAAACAACAATCTTTTCGTATGTGATGAATTACAAACCTTAGCCATACACATTCACGACTATCCTCATGGATTGCCAAAATCTCAACATGATTAGAAGAAGTAGCAGCAATTGTTTGTTTCATATAGCGCCAAGAAATTGCAGTACCACCATATGTGAAAACATAACCAGTTTGTGATCGAGCATTGTGAGGATCAGATAAGTACCATGCATCTACAAAACCAACTAACTCTGCTTTGGGTAGGTTAGGGAAAAATAAACTCATATCTCTTGTACCTTGAAGATAACGAAAACATGCTTAACTCGATTTCAATGTCTTCGGGTTGGACAAGAGCTAAATCTTGCTAATAAGTTGACTGCAAATGATATATCAAGTCGTGTATAACTAGCAAGATACATCAATGCACCAATAGCACTCAAATATGCTACTTTAGGACCAAGAAAATCTTCATCATTTTCTCTAGGACTAAAAGGGTCTTTATTTACATCAAGTGACCTAACAACCATTGGGGTGCTCAACGGATGTGCGTTATGCATGTAAAATCTTCTTAGCACTTTTTCTATATATGTTGTTTGATGCACAAGGATTTCATTCTTTAGGTGCTCAATTTGTAACCCTAGACAAAATCTTGCCTTTCCAATGTCTTTCATTTCAAATTCTTTCTTTAAGCACTCCATTGTTACTAAAATCTCTTCAGGAGTCCCAATAATATTTAGATCAACAACATACACAGCAGTTATAACAAATCTTGATCCAAACTTCTTTATAAAAATGCATGGAGAAATGGGGTCATTCTTATAGCCTTCCATTAATAAGTATTCACTAAGGCTATTATACCACATGCGCCCAGATTGTTTCAATCCATAAAGGGATCTGTTTAATTTGATTGAATAATGTTCTTGAGAACCTGAATTAACTGCTTCTGGCAGATTAAAACCTTCTGGGAGTTTCATGTAAATGTTATTATCAAGTGGGCCATATAAATAGGCTGTAACTACATCCATTAGGCGTAAATCTAGCCCTTCTCTTATTTCCAAACCAATCAAGAACCTAAAAGTAGTTACATCCACCACAGGAGAATATGTCTCTTCATAATCAATATCAGGTCTTTGTGAAAATCCTTATGCAACTAGACGCCCTTTATATCTCACAATTTCTCCCTTTTCATTTCTCTTTTTCACAAAAACTCATTTATATCCCACAGGTTTTACACCTTCAAGTGTACGAACTACATGTCTGAATACATCTCTCTTTGCAAGAGATTTTAATTCCGTCTCAATTGCTTCTTTCCATTTTGGCCAATCGTCTCTTTGTCCACATTCATCAATTGACATTAGTTCATGATCTATATTGTCATTCAAAATATCTAGTGCTACATTGCATGCAAATATGTCATCGACGTCGATTTGATTTCGGTTCCACTTAATTCTTGACATGACATAATTTGTTGATATCTCATCATTATCAGGTACTTAAGATTTTTCTTGAACTGTAGTCATGTCTAAAATCTCTTCTGGAGATCCTTTTAAAGTCATTTCTTCCTCGATCTGACCATCTATTTTTGCTCCTTTTCTTTTTCGAGGATTTTTATCTTTGGAATTTATTGGTCTACCACGCTTCAAACGTGCAATAAACTCACTAGCAACTAGAGTTTGTCCTTCAGGGACATCAATTTTGATTGGAGCATTTACAGCTGGTATATGAGATTTTGTCACTCTTTTTGGATCAGTAAATGTGTCTGGTAATTGATTTGCTAAACTTTGTAAATGAATTATCCTCTGAACCTCTAATTCACATTGTTGCATACGAGGATCAAGATGTGATAATGATAATTCATTCCAATCTATTTCTTTTTCTAGCTGTTTATTTTCTCCCCTTAACGATCAGAAAACTGACTCATTAAAATGACAATCAACAAATCGAGCCGTAAATAAATTCTCCGTTGATGGCTCGAGATATTTAATTATTAATGGAGATTCATATCCAACATATATTTCTAACCTCCTTTGAGGACCTATCTTAGAGCTTGTGGTGGAGCAATTGGAACATATATAGCACATCCAAAAATTCTTAGAGGAAATATTTGGTTCCTGACCAAAAACCATTTGTAACACAGAGAACTTATGATAACTTGTTGGCCTGACTCGAATTAGTGATGTTGTATGTAGTATGGCATGTCCCCAAGCAGAAATTAGAAGTTTGGACTTCATAAGTAATGGCCTTGCAATCAATTGAAGATGTTTGATTAATGATTCAGCAAGATCGTTTTGTTTATAAACATGTGCTACAAGATGTTCAACACTTATTCCAATAGACATACAAAAATCAGTAAAAGCTTGGGAAGTAAATTCACCAGCATTGTCAAGACGAATTGTCTTGATAGGGAAATCTGGAAAATGTGCTCGTAATTTGATCAACTGAGCAAGTAACCTCACAAATACCATGTTTCGAGTTGATAACAATGATACATGTGACCATCTAGTCGAAGCATCGAGTAAAACCATAAAATATCTAAATGGTCCACATGGAGGGTGTATTGGTCCATATATCACCTTGTATCCATTCTAGAAAAGAGGTAGATTCATAATTTATCTTGGCTAGTGATGATCGAATGATTAATTTGCCTTGAGAGCAAGCATCACATGAAAAATTATTAGCTTGAAGAATCTGCTGGCTCTTCAATGAATCTCCATATGAATTGTCAATAATTTTTTGCATCATAATTGAACCGGGATGGCCTAACCGGTCGTGCCAAATAACAAAATCATCAACAAACTTCTGATTTATTATAGCATGTGTTTCAATTGTACTAATTCTTTTGTAGTACAAACCAGAGAAGAATGCAAACAATTTCTCCAAAATGATTTTATTTCCTTGAATTATACTCGTAATTTGGAGATATTCATTACTCCCTTCACTTATTGTCTCAATATGATATCCATTATAGCGAAAATCTTTAAAACTCAACAAATTTCTTTGAGGCTTAGGTGAGTATAACACATCATTAATTTGAAACTTTGTTCCTCTAGGCAACAATATATTTGCTCTTCTAGAGCCTTCTATGATTTTGGTACTACCAGATATAGTACTTACACTAGCTTTTTGCATTGTCAAATGAGAAAAATATTTCTTATTCTTAAGTATAGTATGAGTAGTTGCACTGTCTGTCAAGCATAAGTCTTCACCATTTATCGCTAATTGAATTTGAGAGGTATTCATATTCTTCAAAGAAAAACAAATAAATGTCACATAAATTTTCAAAATATTTAAAATATTTATAAATAGTTTAAAACATAATATAATAACCATGTTGCTTAAAAATTATTCTTTAAAACTATAATAATAAAGATCAATATCAATTATTTCCTTCAGGGGTGGTGAAGAAATCAACAGCTTCCAAATGAGTTGTACCAACGAAGCCATAATCATCTTTGTCATCTTCACAAACAAAATTTGTTTCTATTTTCTTCCCTTTATCCTTTAATGATTGTTGATATAGTTTTACAAGATGCTTTGGTGTACAACAAGTATGAGACCAATGGTTTCTACCTCCACAACGATAACACAAACTTTCCACTTTCCCAGTTGTATTTTTATCATTCTTTCGATCCTTATGATCCCAATTCTGGTGGGTATTTCTGAAATGATTACCTCGTTCACGTCCACGTCCTCGATTGTGACCACGACCATGGCCACGACCATGGCCATGACCATGTCCTCAACCATGACTACTAGTGTGGCCTTTAACCTTTCTATTATATGATGTCACATCACTTCAGGGAATGGAGTAGAACCAGTTGGACATGACTCATGATTTTTCATTAACAACTCATTATTTTGCTCAGCCACAAGAAGACAAGATATTAATTCAGAATATTTCTTAAAACTTTTTTCTCAATATTGTGTCTGCAAGACAACATTATTTGCATGAAATGTGGAGTATGTTTTTTCTAACATATCTTCATCAATTATGTTTTCTCCACATAATTTCAATTGAGAAGTTATTCGAAACATAGCCGAGTTATATTCACTCACAGATTTAAAATCTTGCAATCTCAAATGCAGCTAGTCATAACGAGCTTTAGGAAGTATTACGGTTTTCTGATGGTCATATCTTTCTTTTAGACTATTCCAAAGGACAAGTGGATCTTTAACAGTCAAATATTTAGTTTTTAGTCCCTCATGGAGGTGATGGCGAAGAAATATCATAGCTTTAGCCTTATCTTGACTAGATGCTTCATTTCCTTCAGTAATAGTTTAACTAAGACTTTTTTCATCTAAATGTATTTTAGCATCTAAAATCCAGGATAAATAATTCTTTCCAGTAATATCAAGAGCCACAAATTCAAGTTTTGCAAGGTTCGACATTGATGATATAACTACAATATAAATATAAGTAGTCCTTTAACAAACTTTCAAGCAAACATAAGTAATCTCTTAACATAACTTGCAAGCATAATATAACAGAAAAATACACAAATAATTATAACAATTTAATCATAAAATAAATTGCAAATAATTTGGCTATGTTAGAAGTTTTAGCAAATTACAGGATTAGTAAAACCCTTGTAAAACCATAAGAACAATAATGATGAGCATCATGATAAAATGAACAAATTATAAACATAAGAACAATAATGATGAACATCATGATAAAATATATCACATACCTTAATCCAGACTAACGAAAAATGCAAGACTCTTGGATTAATGTAAGCGCTCGTGCGGATAACGTATTATAAAATAATAATAATGATGTAAAGAACACAAAAATAATAGATGAGAATAAGGAGAGAATTTTGTATTGTATTATATATAATTCTTACATTTTACAAGTAGCATACTCCACTATATATATAAGGAGATTGGACTCTTTATATTCTAATACATAAATAGTAAAAAATAATTACAAGAATATAAAAGGTTAAGAAAAATGGAAGGTTAAAGGTCAAGAGAGGTTAAAGAAGATGAAAAGTTAAAAGTCAAGGGAGATGAAAGGTTGAACATCTATTTAATAATATTCATAACATTATTCTTATTATTCTTATTATTAGCAAATATTTTCCTTTCTTTTAGACTCACCATGGTACCGAAATATTTCCAACAATTTTAAAATAAAAACAATTTTCTTTGTTTAAAATAAGTTAGGTAGATTTAAGGTTTAAGATTTAATTAATTTAGATTTAACAATCAAATCATTATAATTAACTATATCATAAATAATTAGGCACAATATAAAAAGTAACATAAACGCATCAAAATCTATATAAAACAAATTATTAATATATAAAATTTTTATATAAATTTATAATATTCTAAACACTAGAAAAAATGAAAAGGGAATATTATAAGGTTTTTTAAAAAAACTAAATATAACATAAAATTGAAAAAAAAAACAAAATAACTCATTTTATAACTCAAGTTAATTTAACAATACCAAAAAGTTTATTCTAAATGAAAATTATTCAAATTTCATTCACCAAATAAATATCGCACTTTTGGATGCTATTAATGTTAGTTACAATGAATTTTTTTTAGAAAATAACAACACTAAATGATTACATTGAAGCAATTAAACCCATGTAAAAGTATTACTCTAGAAGCGTAAAACTCATTGTATTGAACTTGGTGGGTCCACAAATAACGATAAATTCGATGTACCATTATTTATGTACTTAGCCATTTGATCAGCTGTTGTATTTTGAGACCTTGGAATATAACGAAGTCTTATCTTCCAATTTCGTCTGAAAAGGCAATTAATTAAATGTAACTCCACGAAACTACTATTGACAACTCCACCAACTAGCAAAGTTTCCACTAGAAATGCATTATCGCATTCTAGTTCTAACTGTCTATATCCTTTCTGCCATGTTATGCACAACCTTTCAACCATGGCACGTGCTTCAACTCGAAAAATTATTTCCTTGCCAATAGCCATTGAAAACCCATACAACCTGTAACAACCTGATTTTTAGTGGTGTCAAAAATAGTGATTTCGGGATCACAACTCCGACGAATCGGATCGTAAATATTAATTATTTAATATTTATGATGACATTATGATCGTATTAAATTTTGGTTAAGAAATTTTGTCATTTAAATAATTAATTAGGTGAAAAGAACTAAATTGTAGAGGTTGTGAAAGTTGAACTGTTTTAATAGAGGGACTAGATAAATAAATTAACCAATAGAGGTTAAGTTAGTGGGTTACCATGATATCAAATGGTATAAGGAATGGATTAATTATGACTAAAAGACGTTAATTAAGTTTAATTAAGAGGATGTTATTCATCCTAAGAGACTCGGGTTCGAGCACCAACATGTGCAAGGTGTGTGTGCGTTGTTAAAGGGTTAAGAAATTATGAACAGATACTACCATGTAATCACACCAGTATATTCAAAAAAAAAGTTTAATTGTGAAAGACACAAGAATTACAAAAATACCTAAGTATATAAACGAAAAATAAAAGAAATAAAAGATGATATTTCATCTTTTTCTTCTTCTTCTTTCTTTTCTCATGGGCGAATAGAGGAGGAACTAGAGTTCTATTTTTTCTACTTTGAAGCTTTGATTTGGGTAAGCAAATCATGTCCGTTTTTAGTGATTTTTATGTTTTTGATTTCATATTAGCTTAATCTAGCTAACCCAAGGACTAATTTGTGAACCTGTCAAATGTTAAATATTTTGCCATTGATGAATGAGCTTATTCTTGAAAGTTTGTGAAAGTTTGGTTATTAGATTTAATGATTTTGTAAAATGATTTTTGATAAATTTAGGGTTTGAGGACTAAATTGCTAAAATGATGAAAATACATGTCTTTAATGTAAAATAATTGTTTATAGGGGTTTGTTGAAGGACCTTGAGTATTCAGCTGCTATAGGATTGGGAAAGAAATGATTATTCTGCATGTTTAAGGGTTAGAAACTAAATTGAATAAGATTGAAATGTTGAGGGTAATTTCATAAATTTCTCAAAAAGGCTTAAATGTATTAAATGATTTAAATTACATGTTTTTAATGAGATAATTGAATGATTTGTTGTGATAGATCAAGATCGTGCTACCGATTGTGGAAAAGGGAAAATTACGGAATAGTCCCTATTGTTTGTCTTTAACTGCAATTTTTTTCGGTAAGTTCGTACTATTATATTTTATATTGTTATAATCCTTCCTATACTCTATTGTTATTGTAGCAAATTAAATATGTTTAATATCTTGAGGAATTTGTGAAATGAATGAAGAAATTTGATTTTAGGCCTTGGGCTAGTGAACTGTATCGACATATGCTGAGATTTTGCATACGTTGTAGTTTCTTGACAACTTGTGTAAGCAACATTATAAGTCGATGAATTCTGATTGAATATTGAATATTGACTGTACGAACCCCTACGATGGCTGAGATCCTGCATATGTTGCGAATACTTAACAGCTTGTATGAGCAGTATCGTGAGTGGGTAATATGGACTGTATTGATGGTTGAGGTCCTGCATACGTTGCGGATTCTCATCAGCTTGTGTGAGTAGCATCGTATATTGGTTAAACTCTGTCTAGGCTCGTTTGAGATAAATTTCTAGAAGACTAAAGAGAATTACTTGATGTTAGTAACACGGAATTACGAGGACGTTTCACTACTCTCTCTATAACCGAATTGGTTGTTCTGTAAGTAAATGTTATTGCAAACTTACTAAGCTTTGTAAGCTTACTTACGTATTTGTTATTGTTTTGTAGATTTCATTTTGCTGTTTGAAGATTGGATCATCTCGGAGAAATCACACTACCCTGGGAGCTTGTTCGGTAGTCTTCGTATCACTTGGCTTATATGACATGTATTAGGATTGTGAACTTGAGATGTTTTGATGTAAAATGTTAACTAGAATGATAACATCTTTGATATTTTGTTCAAAATGTATTTTGTGGTTATATGATGAACCAAGTATCAACTTGTTATCAACTTGTTGTAAACAATGCAAGTATGATCTTGAGTAATCAACTATAATGAAAATGTCTATGTAGATTTGATGTTGATCAAATGCAAAATTAGAAATTTATGTGTATATTTAAAATTTGCACACTTGTTTCGGTAGAACTCTTGCATATATCGGTAGGAGTACATGGTATTTGAACTTTGGTTACTGACTTGCGTTGTATTAGTATAAGTCTCTAAAGTATTAGTAGTTCTGTTCATAGTAGTATCGATAGTCTGAACACTTGTATCAATAGAGAAACTTGATTTATTTAATGTATGCAAACTTATCTCTATCTCTTGGTAATTTGTTTGTCTTTTATACATCATAAGTAGCTTTTCTTTTAAATAATGATCATGCAGGTTGAAAAAAAAAAGGAAAATAAAGCCTTATTCTTATTATTATTATTAGCAAATATTTTCCTTTCTTTTAAACTCACAATGGCTGCGACTCTTTAAAACAAAAACAATTTTCTTTGTTTAAAATAATTTAGGTAGGTTTAGGGTTTAGAATTTAATAATCATTATAATTAACTAAATCATAAATAATTAGGCGAAAAAAGTAACATAAAACACATCAAAGTCTATATAAAACAAATTATTAATATATAAAAAATTTATACAAATTTATAATATTCTAAACAATAGAAAAAATGAAAAGGGAATATTATAAAGTTTTTTAAAAATAGTAAATATAATGTAAAATTAAAAAACAAAATAATTCATTTTATAACTCAAGTTAATTTAAAAATACCAAAAAGTTTATTCTAAATGAAAATTATTCAAATTTCATTCACCAAATAAATAATGCACTTTTGGATGCTATTAATGTTAGTTACAATGAATCTTTTTTAGAAAATATTAGTAGTAAGCGATTACATTGAAACAATCAAATCTGTGTAAAGGTATTACTCTAGAAACGCAAAACACATTGTACTGAACTTGATGGGTCCACAAATAACAATAAATTCGATGTACCATTATTTACGTACTTAGCCATTGGACCAATAGTCGCATTTTGAGACCTTGGAATATGACGAAATCTTATTTTCCAATTTCGTCTGAAAAGGCAATTAATTAAATGTAACTCCAAACAACAATTTGCAGCTCCACCAATTAGCAAAATCTCCATTAGAAGTGTATTATCACATTCTAGTTCTAACTGCCTAAATCGTTTCTCCTATGCTATGCGCAATCTTTTAACCATGGCACACACTTCAACTCGAAAAAATTGTTTCCCTGCCAACTGCCATTAAAAACCCACATAACCATCTCGCATTAACATCTCTAAACACGCCTCCCACGAAAGCACAATTGATAATGTACGACACAGCTCCATCCGTGTTGAGTTTAACCCACTCTTTCTCCAGTGGTGACCACCATGTAGCCAACACTATAGGATTCAGTTGAGGCCAGATTGAATCTGATTTTTCATAACTCCTTTCCTAAATGATACTTGTATATGCAAGTTCTTGAACACTGTTATTATTATTAGCAAAAACATAAAGATTACGATTCTTCCATAACAACCAACATAACATGGAGAAAAAGGACTACCACTCAAACTCCTCAGACCTCCATCTCCTTAAACTCATTAAGTTCCATAGCAACCAATCATCAAGCGGCAAGGAAAAGAATGCACTCTAGGCATGTTTAGGCACCACAGATTGCCATATCGTTATTAAGAAAAGGCATTCCCTAACAGCATGGAGTCTTGACTCCAACACTTCACCGTATTTAGGACAATGTCTCTCATTAGTCATATGTCTCCTTGCTCTTTCACCATTCATCAGTAGCCTATCTTTCGAAAAGGCCTAGAGAAAGACACACACTCTTTGAGGCATTTTTGTATCGCCCTCAACCCGATTCGATTCATCGGATCCAAATATCAGGTGTCACGCCCTAGTATGAATGTATCTTAATCTTTTCTTTATTTGTCTATGTAAATTTTTTATTATGACTGTGATAAAGTTTCAAACTTCAATTAAAAGTTTCTTATGAGTGTACAATGTGTGATTACATATACAAATAGTGATAATACAATTTCAGTAATATTTATTTTAACTCCCAACCTATTGTAAGTACCTTGGAACACTACTTAAATAAACATATGCTTAGGCTTGGACACGCCACTTAACTTCCTCTATATGCATAACAGTCCTAACCGCCACTCTTCGACATAGCCCTGGTGTTATCCCTCAGCACGTACTCTTTTAGAACCTGAAACAGGAAATAATGTTCGTAAGTTCACACGAACTTAGTGAGTTAATCTTCATAAACCTATTACACTTTATCACATCGCCTTATTGCTTTGTATATCCTTCGTGTGTTTCTTGGCATTTCCTTTCACCTTTAGGTTTAATATTCCAGAGTGCGACCCATCCTCATGCAGCAGATTCCTTCTTACGAGTGTACCAGATTTGCAACATCGTTACCTTTCATGTCTCTTTAAAATCTTATCTTTATACAAACCTTAGCCATCTTGTCTGTCTTATTAATAGATTCATAATTACATTTCATACTTATTGGCTTTACTATTTACCTCTAAGGGAGTGGTAAATTACGCCAATTACTTACACAAAGTTCGTCACAAAGTGTCCTTCAGAGTTCATCTTTAGGATTCGCCATAATATTCCATATAAAGTCTTCCTTCAAAGCTTGTTGTATACATTAGTCATTCAGAGTTCATTTCATTTACCATATCTCTAAGGTACTATACTTACCGTCCCTTTAGAGAACCTTACATGTCGTTGCTCCATTGTTTGCCAAAATTCCTTTCCTTCCGCTCGATGTTCACCACAAAGATGTTTCCCTTAGATGATTGCCATAAGGGCTATTCTTCATATTGCACCACAAAGTTGTTTCTTCCCTTACTCTCCACAAAGACTTCCTTTACTCAGATGACCATAAAGGTTTTCCTTTCAGAGATTGCCACAATGATTCCTTTACATCTTTAGCCACGAAGGCTCCTTTACCTAATTAGACTTTCCTTTAACAAAAATTGCCACAGAGGCTTTCTTGTCCAGAGTTTTGCCACAAAGGCTTTCCTTTGCTGGTGTTTTAGACAATTTGGATTTTCCTAGACTCACATTTCGTAAAGTTTGCCCCTCATCATCCTAGGACACACAGAGAACCCCATTTAGTAATAACATTCCTTTAAGTTTTCCATACGATGTCATGACTTAGCTATGGTCTTACACGATATGGTGCCATGGACTTTTCCTTTCAGAGATTCGTGTTTTTAGTCTAAACGGACCCCTTTAAACGACTCCAGAGACATGCATGAACTCTTCATACATAGACCCATCATACAATGACTTACTCATGACAGGCACATTCATGCTTTCAGACATATACACACCGTGATCATTCAAACTCATGTCTTATACTTAGACCATCAAATTTCATGCAATCTATACATGTAGGTTCATAAATCCCATATTCCTCATCAGAGTCATCACATCATACTTTTCAAGTTTCAATTTAATGATTTAGTTACTTAGCATAGAAGTTTTCAGAATGCATAATGCACATGACTCACCTAAAAACCTCAAAGGGCAGCTTAGACTTTAAATCCATCATTCTGCAAAATGTTACAGCCTCCTCTGCCTTTTAGAACAGAAATCCTTCGTTAAAACCCATCAAGGTAACCACTATTATCATTTTAAACCCATACATCTCTCAAAGCCCTATTCCTCCAAACATACTTACAGATTTATGTTTCCTTGAGACAAAGTCACGAAACATACCTTGATGTGAAGAAAATCACTAGAAATATCTCGGATTTCAAACTTAGCTTAGAGAAATGTTTATATCTTTCTTTAGCCCTAGATCTAAATGTTTTCAAACAAAAATGAGAAGAAGATAACTTCCCCTTAACTAAACCTGAGTGTCCTTTTAACTTAACCCAAGTCTATATTAAAACTTGGTAAACGCTACATCAATACTGAGTTGTTTTATCCAAAATCTTCCACTTCCAAGCAACTTATTCGATTACTCCTTTAGCCTATAACCCTTATAGTTCAAGTTTGGTTAATTCTTAACCCAGCTTACCTCACAAATTAATTAGCACGAGGCCCTAAAAATCATTTTACATACCCATAAGTCTCATTTCACTACTCATTGTAATCTTTCATGAAATATTTATTCACCTATTTTCATATTAGAGTTCTCCCATTCTAAACACAAAAAATGTATATGAGCAAATACTATTTCACCTATCTTACTTCTTTATGACCATGCATCATATATATATTCATACAATTATTCCTTCACTTGTCTTAATTACCATCCTTTAGAGTTAGCCGTAAGCTTCATTCTTTCATAATTCGTCAGATCGAGGCATTACCGGCGCACTCAGAAAGTTCTTACATTTAATCAAATCTTAACGTCGAATGCTTAAAAGTTACTCCATAAGCCTTACTTCGATAAACAATATTTCGAACATTCAAGGCTTCATCGGGCGGGATGTTATAATTTAAGCTTTCCATAATAACTTTCAGCAATTAGAGCATTCACTATGAACAAGTTGGTACATACTCCTATAAGTTTCAGCACCAGAAAAGTTGTCTTTAGACATCCACTTCCAAGCAAACCTATCCGATCTTGTATCAGTGGATGGTGGAACCATAACTGCAATGAGCTTAATGACATGATCAAGAAGTAAATTGTGTAACTGAGGCCAATCTCAACCTCACTACTATTTACCAAGTCATAAACACGTAAAGTATCATCTGGCTACCTAATACCTATTTAAAATCCCCTAAGTTGACCAGCTTGACGAACCCACACATCATTCTATAAGTATGTAAGTTGACCATCCCCTAAAGACCAAAACACATTGGCAATCACATCCGGCCATAGCTTCATTAAAGATCTCCAAATATAATAGCAATTACTCCTTGCTATGGATTTTGGTAACACCCTTTGTACATTATACTTGTTTTTCAATAATTACACCCACAAAGCTTCCGTATTAGTGAGAATTTGGAAAACTAACTTCAATAAAAAATTATTCTGATCAATTAGATTTTTGAGTCCAAAACCCCCGGAATCGGGAGGTCGACAACAACCCCCCCAAGATATTAATGTTGGTTTCCTAGACTTCGATGTCATTCCCCATATGAAATTATGAGCTAACTTTCCAATTTCACTGCAATACGAACTAAGCTCATGAAATAGTTAGGAACAACAAGCAATACAGATTTTACCAACATAATTCTTCTCGCCAAAGATAGCTTCCTTGCTTTCCACTCGTTCAACTTATTTCGAACTTTGCTAACCACGAAATTAAAAGTATTAGTCATGACTCTTTTGTGAAACAATGGCATGCTAAGATAATTACCAAGATCATCCACACGCTTGAAACCAATATCTCTACAAATTGCATATGCTAAATCAATTGGTGTATTGGGAGAGAAAAATACCTATGACTTCCCTCTCCACTTTTTGGCCCGAAAAATTACAGAATATGCTAAGAGTATCATTAACTTGAGTTGCTTGATTCCTATTGGTTTCACAGAAAAGGATAAGATTGTTTGAGAAACATAAATGAGATAAAGCTGGGGCCCTTCTAGACATGAAAGTCTAAGACCAACAACCATGATTGACTGTCTCCTCAATTAGGTGTCCCAACCTCTCCATATAAAGTACAAACATATAAAGTGAAAAAGGGTCTCCTTGTCTTATTCTATGTGATGGCTTAAAACCATCCGTGACATCACCATTTCAAAGAACTTGGACTGACGTTGATGATACACTATTCAAAATCACTTAAACCAATAAATATGGTAATTTTGTTTTCGATAGGGTGTCCTCAAAAAAATCCCATCTAACCCTATCATACACATTCTCCAAGTCAATTTTCAGAGTCATCCCATATTTTCACCCTTTGAAACCTTTCATGGAATGAATAGCCTCCTGTGCAACAATAATATTATTAGTGATGTTCCTCCCCGTAACAAAATTTGCTTGATTAAGTTTCGTAAACTTCACCATTAAAGGCCTTAGTCTATTACCAATAATTTTCGTGACAATCTTGTACACCACACTGGACAAGCTAATTGGTCTAAACTAAATATGTAACGCCCTCATCCCAATCCAGTTTGTCAGATTCAGATCTCGGGTGTTACTACACAGAACACTTAACGAAATTTCAAAACAATAGATATATCTTCATTTTATTACAAGAGTATCTCTTTTATTTCATTCGTAGACTTAATATTAAGAATGTAAAGGTTAATGCTTAAAATAAAAATATTACACAACCTTTCAATAAATCTTTCTTAATACGAACATTTGTTAAATATAAACTCATTAGAATAAAATTCTACAATACGTCACAATGTCATTGTATGCATAATAACTTGATACGCCGCTTCCTTGGCGTAATCTTAGCATCCTCCCTCTTGACGCAAACTCAAATCCTTAATACGTGAAATGTAAACATAACACAAATAAGTTCAAGTGAACTTAATGAGAGTTAATACAGATTACCTTGGCAGATACTATAAAATCTTTGACGATCTTCTGTATTAGCTATATTCTTTTCCAATTGCTTTTGTTTCAAGTAGAGACTTTCACAATTTTAGATTAACAGTTATATGCCAAACACTACTCCTTCAACTTACTAACTCTCTCTTAACTTTTAGGCTAACTTAATATCTTTCCAAACGTTACATTAATTTGTGCCTAATAAAAATATGAACTATAAAAAATGAGATTAATGAAGGCACCAATATGAACCATACTGACAGAAAAGTGGTGCACCCATCATTACCTAATGTGAGGTTGGTGATGATGATGATTCCATCGATGCATGTACTCTCAATAGTGACCTTATGTGGGGTCATCTTGGCTTTCTACGATGACATTTCCTACTCATTTCCTCCTCCGACAGTAGATATGACTTACTTTGAAGCCTAAACCATATCATATAATTCGGAGAAGTCACCAAATCCAATGGGAAAATTGGTTCATGTATACGTATGAAATTGTACCTATGTTCCAAAATGTAGATATATTTGGCATGAAATTTAGTTCAATCTTCATATATTCTCCCCCGCAAGTCGATCTTGTGAAGTTAATCAAGCTCCTAGAGTGGCGACGGAATAGTTTGCTTAAACTCAAACTGACGCATCACTCAATTAGATTCATGTATCTCAACCATTGCAAAAACTATCAATGGCACTTTGATGTGCCAAATTTTGCGATTCGCTAAAAAATTGGTCGGGATGCATTCTCTTGAATTCTTGAATCAGAGTATGATATCCATTCAAACTATAGTATGAAATTACAAATTTTACTATGCACCTAATATTAAATTTCAAATCCTTACGTAAATATTATATAATTGAAAATTTCAAAACCTAACATCAACTTCTGATTGTTGATTTAACAATTGTAACAGCCCGGTTTTAAATGGTGTTAGAATAGTGATTTCGAGATCGTAACTCCGACGAGTTGAGTCGTGAATGTAGTTATTTAAATATTTATGGTGTCTTTAGCCTCGTATTAAATTTTGGTTGAGGAATTTTAGTGTTTAGATAGTTAATTGAATAGAAAGGATTAAATCGTAAAAGGTACAAAAGTTTAGTTGATTAACTAGAAGGACCAAATGAGTGAATTAACTAAAAGCATGTTAGTAGATGATTTATCATGAGATGAATTTAATAAAATAGGATTAATTAAGGCTAAATAAGTATTTAATTGAATTAATTAAGAAAGTCTTAAAATTTACCATTTTGTCATTAAGTATATAAGTGAAAATTTAGAAGAAAAGATGAAATTCTTATCCTTTTCACCTTCTTCTTCCACGACAAGAATAAGGGAGCTAGGGTTTGGTATTCTAATCTTTGAGCCTTAATTTGGGTAAGCAAATTATGCTCGTTTTTACTAATTTTTATGTTTTTGAGTCTGTGTTAGCTTAATCTAGCTAATCTAAAGACTAATTTGTGAATCTGTCAAATGTTATGAAACTTGCCATTGTTGAAAATGCTTGTTCTTGAAAGCTTGTGAAGAATTTGTATATTTGATGTTTAGATTGAATCTTTTTGTAAAGTGATTCTTAATGAAACTAGGGTTTAAGGACTAAAATGTGAAAACAATAAATATACATATATTGTTGTAAAAATGATTGTGTGTAAGGGTTGAATAAACACCCTAGAGAATTCAGCTAAGACTGGTTGTGTATGAGAAATGTTATTTTGCATGTTTTGTGTTGAAAGGACTAGATTGAATAAAAGGAAAATATTAGGGGTAAAATTGTAATTTTCAAAAAAAAGTGAATTATATTAAATGAATTGATTATGTGATTTAATGTGAAAATTTGGATGATTTGTTGATTTAGATTTCGATCGTGCTACGGATCGTGGAAAAGGGAAATTAGCAGAATAGTCCTTAGAACCTTTTCGTCACTAAAATTCAGTCCGATAAGTTCGTAATGTTAAATTCTTATTAAACTACAATTCAGTCCGATAAGTTCGTAATGTTAAATTCTTATTAATAACTGCTTATATTTTTTTGTCTTATAATTGTTGGAGATGGGAAACGACGATTTAGAAACGTGAAAGATAAAATCGATGAGAAGAGAATTTCCCGACCTTGTGCCAAAGATAGAAAATGGTCTGATAGCTGAGATCTTGCATTTGTTGCTGATTCTCTATAGCATCGTAAGTCACTGAAAAGTGAAATTAATCTAAGATTGGATTACAGACCCTACGATGGTTAAGATTTATGCTCGTTGTGCATTTTCTAGTCAACTTAGTGTGAGCAACATCGTAGGGAACAATTATATCGTATTGATGACTGAGGTACCGCATGTGATGTGAGTCCTTGTCAGCTTAGTATGAGCAACATCGTATACTGGTAACAGGAATGACCTTTGAGTCATAGGGAGTAAATCGAATATTGATCACTGAAGCACAGTTCTGTTCTAGCTCGACTGATTTACAGATTTGTACAACACATGTTTCGATAAATTGATAAGCCTTGTGAACTCATTAAGCTATGAAACCTTACCAGTGAATTTGTTGTTGTTTTTTTGTAGATTCTATTTTACTGCTTGAAGATCGGACCATCTCGAAGAAATTAAACTATCTTTGGAGCTCGTTTGGTAGTATTTACATCACTTGGTTATATGACATGTACTAGGATGATGTTATTCTTGTAAATGCTTATTTCGGGATTAAATGATACTTGTACTACCTTGGTTAAATGTTGAACTCTTAAATGCTTGCTTAATGTTGTAAGTAGACATCTAGTACTTAAATGAAATGCTAGGTGTTGTTCTTGAACACAATGTGTTATCCATTCACACCTTATGTCTATGAAATAGAGCTTTGTGGATGAACTTGTGTGAATATTGGTAATTCTACATTTTTGTTTTGGTAGAACTCTTGCATGTATCGGTACAAGTATAGGGTAGGAGAGAGGTTGTTTACTAACTTGGGATGTATCGGTAGCTGCATAATAAGTATCGGTAGTTATACGCATGATTGTATCGATAGTTAGGGTGCTTGTATCAGTAGAAGTTGCAGGGTAAGACTTTCTAGCTCTCTGGAGTTTTTAGTATCGATAGAAGCATGACTTGTTTTGGTAGAAGTTACACTTGTATCGGTAGAACTATCACAAGTATCGATAGAAAACTGCATTGTTTCTAAACTGCTTACTGACTTGACTACTATCGTTACTTGTCCAACAGGTATCGGTAGAAGTCTCCAAAAATCATAAAATGACATTTTTACCCTTTCTAAGTTATGTTGATTGTCAATTGATGATTCATGATGTGCTTATTGCATTACTCTATTAAAATATGGTTAAATGAAACAGCAACATGAGATAAACTACGATAGATTATTGGAAGGACATTGGGACCCTAACCGGAGACGGTATCGAGTTTTGGGTGTTACAACAATAGCTGAATATCTTTGAGCTCGTCCAATATACCCATATGACTCATGTCATTGTTCCACCTATTCAAATAATATGTTATTTAAAAAATATAATAACGAAAAATATTATGATAACTATATTATTAAATGAATTTTACCATATTACGAGTGGAATTCATAAGGGGTGCTTACTCGGGAACGTACAAATGTTAGGCGGTACGATGCCCATGACTGAAGTCGACCCATCTCTCGATACAATATTGCCAACATAATTGATCCTCAACTAAGTCGGCCCACTTCTTTTAGGTTGACTAGTTGTAGGAGCCACCTAGATTTTGAGATTTATTTGGCATTAGAATACCCTCGATTAACGTTAGGATGGCTGCTTGCGTGTATTATTGTCTTCTAACGGAACTAGCGGAATTAGCAATATAATTGAAATTATCTTCTAACCATTTCATCTCTACCCGACTACCACTCAACTTGTTTAACACCTTACCTAATAATTGGTCGTAAATTGTGTTCCAATCGCCAAAGCCCACTACCCCGTAACGACTCCCCCGTCAACTAGTAACTGAGTTGTAATGTTACATCCTCGAGTGTAATTGTACACTCACCGCACGAAAGATGGAATGTGTGTGTCTCGAGTCTCCATCTTTCCATTAAAGCGTTGATAAGTGCAGGACCCAATCTAGTCCCCGAGCATACGAGACACATGTGATAACATTTAAATATGACATACTTTTGGGTATTAAATACATATATTTTAAGAGTATGATCCTATTAATTTGGGCTATTTATTATCTTCTTATTTTGTAAGGACTCAATATGTGGTAGAAGATAATTTGGAGACAAAAAACATGGTTTTGGAGAAGAATTAGAAGTTGTGTGAAGATGAAATGCTAAAAGAGAGAATTTATAAGATAAAAAGACTTGGTTTTATTTTATTTTATTTTGAAATATATATTTAGGATTTAAGATATTATTTATTATTTAATTTGTATTTATTTATGATTATCCTTTTGTATTTATCTTTTAGAGTTTTAATTGGATCCAATTAGAAGAATTAAATGTTAGATATAATTCTAATTATCTTTTAGAATTTTGATTGGATTCAACTAGAAAATTATTTGTACTATAAATAGGGGATGAAGTGATTGGATTATTCATTCCTCATTCATTGAAAAAAACCATCAATCTCCCAAAATCCTGTTCAATAAAAAACTCTATTCTTTTTATTTTGTGTTCTTCCCCAAAAATCATGAGTAACTAAAAAACCCTTCTAGTCAAAGGTTATCAAATATTCCTCCAAGGTTCATCAGGCTTAGAATCCGTGCTTAATTCTTTTCAACCCGATTATTCATCAATTATTTGTAATACGGGATTGACGCTTCCGTCCAAAATCCCTACAAAAGTAATCTTTTCATCTAGTGCAAAGACGACCGCTTTGTGTGTTTTGAGAATGTTGCACAGTCTGTTCGTTAAATTACTGCGTCAAAAATTGTCAAGCCAAAAGAGACAAAACGGCGTGACATTCGTCGTTGGGAAAAGGTGATCTAGTGTAAGACAGTCCCATTGGAGCGACGATTGGCTAAATTTAGGTTCCACTAAAAACTATATCCGGAGCTAGTGGTTGTAGGTATCCTCTTCCACTATAATTGGCTTATTCAGGCATGAGAAGAACCATCCAAAGTCTATGATTGAACCAAGAAAGAATCAAGATAACCGAAGGCTGGATCTTTGAATATTGATAAAACTCTTCTTCTTTCAACTTGTTTATTTTATTCTATTTATTTTTACTTCGACTTTCTTATTTTCTATTTCTTTCAATTCTGTTTTCTTTTATTTTTAATTTTGTTTCTTTTTATTTTTCCTCAGATCGCGGCGCTTTTTTTGGGCACGATTTTGTCCACGATCTTAACAGACGAGATTTTTTATGACTCTCCAATCCTTGAGGATTAGACCCTACTTCCCTCTACTGTTTTTATTTATTTATTTTCGGAATAAGTTATATCTGGTGTTCCCGACGACATATTAACATGCAAGAATCTAGCCTTTTGCAAGTGTTGTTCAATAACACGCGATGCTCTCGCACTTAAATTGTGTATGTACATCTCGATAATCCAATCTTCAATCTGATTATATAAACATAAAAAATATAAAATTAATAATGCTAACAATTTAATAATTATATTAATTAAAATTAAAAAAATAATAATATTTTCTTATCATTTATAATTAGATGTTGGAAATATATTTGTTATCCAAACGAGTAAGTGACGTTGACATATTTTAAATTATAAAAATCAAATAAAATAAAAGAAATTACGAAATATAAAAGTAACACAATAAAAATTTGAGAAAAATTGAATGAAAAATTGAGAAATAAAATAGTTGAGAAAATAAGATTTAAATCTAAAAGAAAGAAAATAAGTTAGTATATATAGCAAATAAATTAGCCGTTGAATTAAATATTTACCTTCGCCCATCAGAATACGTTTTTTATTTCCCGTTCTAAAATCTACTTATATTCCTAAATTTTAAAAACTTTAATTTCCTAATTAGTTAAGGAGATCGGAATTTTTAGCTAATTTAACAAAATAAAGACAAAACAGTGAAATAAAGATCAAATGTTGTGTGTATCTGTATAAAACGTGCTGTTACGTTAAGACAGATCTGGGATTTTAGGACATCAAACAGCCTAATCGTATCTAAAATTCTTCACGGTTACGTGTCTCTTCCAATCCCATCCCTCCACGTATCTTTATTAATTTTGACCTTTATTTATTACTATTATTACTACTATTATTATTAATTTTATTTTTCCTCCCCAATCTCTTCTTTTTGCATCCACTGATTTTGCGTTCTTTGTTTTGTGGAATCAAAGCTTCGCTGTTGACCATGATTCTCCGGTCGGTATTGGTCTTGGTTCTGTTAGTGGGGGTTTTATTCCCTGCATCGCAATCTTTGCGTTTCGATCTGCAATCGGGACAAACTAAATGCATCGCCGAAGACATCAAGAGCAATTCAATGACTGTCGGAAAGTACCACGTTGTTAAACCTGACCAAGATCATCCTTTGCCCGATTCTCACAAGCTCACCGTCAGGGTACTCTTAAAAAAAAAACCCAGTCTTTTTCTTTCTAATTTTGGGTTTTGAATTTTGGGAGTAGTTTAAATTTTTTGGGCTGTAAATTGTTGCAGGTAACCTCTTCGTATGGGAATAATTTTCACTCGGCGGAAAAGGTGGAGAATGGGCAGTTTGCATTCACGGCGGCGGAGCAAGGTGATTACATGGCTTGCTTTTGGGCGCCGGAGCATACGCCGCCGATCACGGTTACCGTTGATTTCGATTGGAGGACTGGAGTCCACACCAAGGACTGGACTAACGTTGCCAAGAAAGGCCAAGTCGATGTAAGTATTACAATCCCTTCCCACGAATATGTTGCTTTAAGGGGGGGTTTTTTGGGTGGTGAAGGGGCCATAATTGTTGCATCTGCAATACATATGGTTCTGTTGTTCTTTGTAACAATGATTCAATTTAGAGTGCTTGTAGTTTTAAGCGTTGAAAGCCAAGTAGATTTTTTGTAATGATCATTAGGGTCATCTTGGTTGATTGGAACTACTTGGAAAAAGATTTAAACCCTAGTTGCTTAGTGCTAAGCTAAAGGGTCTCTCGGTCTCGGTGTTCCATAGAAAATTACTGCTTTTTCTTTAGGGTTCAAGGCTTGTTATGTTCTTTTTTACCATCAGATCCACCTCGTTCACTTAGCATGAGATGTTGGTTATTAAGTTCAATAGGCTGATATCTGTGACTTTGGCCTTTTCTATGAACAAAACTTCTTTGCTTTCGGTTCAATCATTGGAGCTACGGATTGGGATTTTATAAATTAGATGGACAGTCTCTTACATGGTCGTTTCTGCAGCTGTTGATTTGCCCCCTTAGTAAGCAAAACAGGCTGAGAATATAGTTTAATATGTATAAGATCCTGATGCTTAACCCGGATATAATTAGAGTAATATTAACCTTTTCTCTCTCTTTAGTGCTAAAGCAGTTGAATCTCTTTTCCATATAGCTTGCAAAGATTGTTGAAGTCCTTGATGCATTCTAATTAGTAAACCCTAGATACCAAACACCAACCCACTATCATTCTTCAAGAACGATTAGGCATGCTAGGTTTTTAGTCAGGTAGGTGCTCCTAATCAGTAAACCCTAGATACCAAACACCAACCCACTATCACTCTTCGAGAACGATTAGGCATGCTAGGTTTTTTGCATTCCTATTGTTTTTGTACCTTTAGGAGCAGCTACCTGTCTCTGGAACATTGATGCTTGGATTCTTTATTGTCAGAAATAGGTATGAGAAACACTTCACAAAAATTGCCATACTCATTTCAATCACATACCTCAAGTCCGTGTAGCATAATTGATGCTTATGTTCTAATCCCATCCTAGATGGAAAAAAGAAAAACCTTATTGTTTTCCTCTTTTATTTCTATTGTAAATTCCAGGCGATGGAACTTGAGCTGCGGAATCTGCATGATACCATTCAATCCATTCAAGAGGAAATGTTTTATTTGCGGGAGAGGTGAGGAAACATCTTATCTGTCGTTGTTGTCGCATAGCTCTTCCTCTTGAAGGAATCTTATTTCTTCACTCACTGTTTCTGTTTCTGCATATAATTCTTTTTTTTTCTTTTTTGTGTGTGTGTGTGTGTTTGTGTGTGTGTGTGTGTTCCAGAGAAGAAGAAATGCAGGAACTGAACAAAGCTACAACCACCAAAATGTTCTGGTTGTCATTCCTCTCACTGTTTCTTTGCCTATCAGTAGCCGGATTACAATTTTGGCATTTGAAAACCTTCTTCGAGAAGAAGAAGCTTATTTAAGTTTGTAAGACCATGGTTTTTTTCCCTGTACTGTTGCAAAATATTTTGACAAAAATAATTTTCTAGGTCTCATAGCTGGAATGGGTCTCCCTGTCATGTGAAATGTGTAATATCTTTGTGGCTACCTTTAAATGTGCCTTTTATAATGGATGAAGTTTGGGGAGAGAGTGAGGTAAGGGTATACAAAATGACAAGCTTGGTAGTTGTTATTATTCCCTATGTTATACATGCTCTTCATTTTTTTCAAAGCATTTATATCTAACGTATACTCGGACATGCTTGAATGTGGGTATGAAAGCATGACCTTTTACGTTTTGATATCCGACACTTTTGTTTCATTTATATTCTCAATTATGATAATAGAAAATCACATAATTTCTATCACATTTTGCAACCCAACCAGATTGCAAAATGAAGATTGAGGGCAAAATTTGAGATCCCCACCCAAACCCTTAATGTTCATCAAATCTAAATTGAACCTTAGAATGAAAAAACTGAATGCTTAAGAAGAAATATGTAATTGTTCATAAAATAAACAGGAATAAAAGTTAAAGCAACAGGCAGATCTGGCAATTTCAGGCATAACAAGATCATATGACATACAATATGAAAAATAATTAAAATTATATTATAGAGATATTAACATATTAAAATTATATAAATATAAAATATCTTAAACCTGGTTATGACAACCATATGATACAAATGCTGACAGATAAGAATTGTAAAGTCTGACAACAGGAAATGAGCAACAGCTACCATGAAACAAGCCATGATTCAAAAAGCATACCTAAGCAAAAAAAAAAAATCCAGAAATTCAACCTGAAAGCTCAAACTAGGACAGACAACTTTGTCCAACCAGTTAAAAAATAGTACTAGTATAACAACGTAGATATTTTCTTGCCTATTATTGCTCCTCATAATCAATGGTGAATGAGGATAAGGATGAAAAATAAAACTGTGTAAGATGAGGAAACGTTTTATTATATGCAAATTCGGGTGACCTCCAAAGAGTTGAAATTGAAATGCAGACATACTTTTATGACTGAATTTGGAAAGAGGATAGAGGAAAACCAGTTATGGTAAAATCTATAACAAGCAACTTACTGAGTTGAGTCTATTTACAGTACCATCCATCCGCACAAGTAGGGGAGCTTGGAGGTGATTTGGTGGAAACGGGAGGTTTATCACCAGTTTCTTCAAATCTTGAATACTATGTATTGTATATATTCAAACAATGATCTGGGGATACATTTTTTTCCTACATCTTTTCAAGCATCTTGAGAATATCCAAGAAAGAAGGTCTTTGATTCATATCGGCAGCCCAACATTTGTCTGTTAAGCTAAGAAAGATTCAAGAAGAAAACAATCAGCAATTCCACTTGTCCAAGTCCAGCACCTCAAATTGTTTGTTAAGTAACTGTATTAACATTAATTGCTAAACATCTTCGAGAAGAGATTTTGCAGTTAAAAGGTTAGATAATACCAAAAGCTAGGAAGATGGAGATGTAAGGCAGTATTAAGGTCAACAATATGCAAATCTGCATGCAGATATTATAGCTTATATAACCTACTTATCATTATAAAATTCAAGTTGTGGTTTGACCATGTACATGGTGTAGCACAAGCCATAAAACCTTCTAGTAAAGTAAAAGAATTATAGAGATGGCTTACTCTCTGAGTTCAGGGAGGTATGATTTTGAACGAAAAGAAGGTCGGTGTCCTGCTGCAACATACTTAGCGGCTTCATAAGGTTCATAATTCGAGAATGGTGGTTCTCCTTCAAGCATCTGCTCCAAGTAAGAATATCATGCATTAGAATTAGTCTCGAATAGATTACTATCAATGTCATTTTGGAGGAGGAAGAAGATTACCTCATAAAGTATCATTGCGAAAGAGAAAACATCAACTTTTTTATCGTATTTCTGGTGCTTGAAAACTTCAGGTGCCATATAACGATCTGTCCCGAATGCAAAGTAAAGAACCTAAGAATCTGAGGATCATATGTTATCCAAAGGAAACCTGAACAAACACTCACAACTCCCTGTTTCCCCAGTCATTTTGTAGACATCATGAGAATTTTGAACCTTGATGAGCTTGCTCAGTCCAAAGTCTCCTACTTTCAAATGGTCAGCACTGGAGTTGACCAAAAGCACATTCCTGACAAAAAAAAAAAGAAAAAAGAGGAATATTATAACATGAAAAGTCGATGCAATTCAAAGTTTTCAACCATGGAAGAAAAAGGAAAAGAAATCAACTAGGAAATGAGGAAGGTTTTTGTGCTTTCAGAAGGCTAAGTTCATTAACGCTTCCAAATTTTAACGGAAATATCCCCAACATAAGCACGCACGCAGTCAATGAAATGCATAGAGTCCTCAAAAAATAGCTAGTAGAAGCAAAAACAGGATTACTTGCTCAGCAAAACTGAAATAGAAACTGACTTGCCTTGGTTTTAGATCTCGATGAATTATAACATTTGGCTCATTGTGAAGATAAGCCATACCCCTGGCCACAATCATAAAATCCAGATTAGCAAAATAGCCATACATATGAGAGAAAATTAAATGCTATCACATAGCCAACACATATTCTGCACAGTAACTCCCAGTCAAAAGGACGTGAAGTTAGAAAAATAAAAACCAAAGAAAACCAATGATTTTATCCTAATTAAAAAAGTAACGTGATTTACGATACAGTTCTACATTCTCTCACTCTTTTTCTCCAAGTTTTACTCTGATACAAGAGCAGGACACATAGCACTGCACCGACCATACAACTTAGCCTAGAAACATTCTTATATACCTCGCAATGTCCAATGCAAAGCTGACGGCTGTTGATGCACTAAGCGAACCCTTTTCCTTGAGATACTGGTGAAGATCACCCTGTAATGAAAATAATATAGATCAAAGAAAGAGTAATTAGAGCAAAAGTTTCAAAACCCTAAAGAGAAACTGGATTGAGAAACATATATACATTCACATACCCCTCTTAAATACTCAGTAATTAACATAAGGGGCTTCTTGTCAGTGACTGCTCCAAGGAATTGAACTATATTAGGATGGCGGAGCTTTACAAGCAAATTCACTTCATGCCGGAAATCCTGACTGAACCAGCAAAGCAAAAAACACACAAGTTGCCTTCTTAATTCAGTAAAAAATCAGGATAGATAGGAAATTAATCATGCTACAACAAGCATCAGATTAACCTGGTAACATATGGGAGTTTCTTTCAAAAATTGAAGCTAATTACAAGAAGGAGATGCATGTGTCACTAAAGAAAATGTTTCATGCCGTCTTCTGTGAACTCAAATCGGTTTATCTTTTCCTTCGGCTGCTTTTCATTGTCAATTAGAACATAATTCACCTTTTCAGCATAGGACACAAACCAAAGAAGGAAACTTTTACGGGAAAGAGCTTTGGATGCAAACTATAGAGAGACATTCAAAACATCGTGGCTTACATAACCAATCTATCATCTGAAAGTGATGGAATAATGCGTTTGACAGCTACAGGTGTTCCTCGCCAACTAGCTTTTAAAATCTCACCAAAGGACCCCTGGCAATATGAGATATAATTAGAGAAAGCACATATTCCAGGTACTTGCATGATGACTTGCTTACAACCAGAAATTACGGAGCTTACATATGAACTCAAGTTCCAAACTGGCAAATGGAACTTACACATCAGAGAGACACGCCAACAATCTAAACCATTTGAAGAAGTTTGATAGCTAGTTCAAACTTACATTAGCCTAAAAAACATAATCTCAAGTATGAGCTTTTATAGTAATCGATCTTTCTAATAAGCAGAAAAGGACATATACATTCAGCCATCTCTGTGTATAGGGAGATGAGATCATACTTCTAAAGACCACTTCATGATAAGGGCCAATTTTGATGTAAATGTCCATGATGATTGTCAAATTCAGACATAGTATATCTTGATTTCATCAAATGGTTACTATCTTTCCAGGGAGAATATTACAATTATGCTAGTCAAAAGGTCTTTATTATTTACTTTCTTGCCACACACCACATGTCTACATCCATGATAAACACTCTGATTTATCTAAGAATCATAGGCACTTCAGACACCAAAAATGATAGAAGACATTAATCTTAGTTATGATAAGAATTATGGCTTTGCTTGGTTGGGAGGATCACAAGGAGGAAGGAAAGCGTTTTAATCCAATGCTTAAGCTACAAAGTTGAGAAGTGTTCATGAAACCTAACAATTAGATAAAAATTTCTAGGTTTCTCATTTTCCATATTCTTTACCAAGAAAAGCCAAAAACCAAGGTAGATGCATCACGCAAAAATAAAACAACCAGTTTTTCTCAAAATCGTTTTACACTTAAAAGCAATTCGCATGCATGCAAGCGGGCTTTGTTCTGCTCCGCAAGTTAGCAATATTATGAAATTGAAATCACACCTTTCCTATGATATTTGAACTTGAGAAGTCCAGCTCAGAAGGGTCAACTTCCCAGTCACACTTGTTTGGTAGAGGGGGCAGAACCGGCTTTTGTTCAAAGTGGCTTCCACTTTGGCCCTGCAACAATTAGAATTTTAACTTAAAACTCACAAAGAAGTTAGAATGCAAAACTAACAAGGTCTTAATTACAAGTATTTCTACTAGCTCGAAAATCAGTCAGATTATAAGAGAGAATTAACAAGCACTATTAAGAGCCAAAAGCAGGGTGCGTTTCACTTTTTAAAGAAACTGTTCATGAATTACTTAAAACAAAAATAAAAGTTATCAGATCAATGGATATGGATCACTTTAAACAACGCTCTGACCAAACAGCCACCTCCAATATGATGTCCTTCCAGGCATACAAAAGAAATAATTCTTAAAAATAAAACAATCCATAATATCAACCATCAAGTCGGCCACAATATCTAGGTCCTCAGTCTTAGAACCAAGTATGAAATGCATAAATGTGGACCAAAAAGAAACATAAACTGGATACAGTCAAAGTAATCGCATAAAATTGAAGTGTCATTCTCCGCAAATAACCATTCATCACACGATTAAGGTTTATTACAACGAATAATGCAATTAAGAGAGCAGGCATTTTGAGAAGTCCTTTAACTTTAGACTAAATATCAAAAGAAAATAGTTCGCAAAATACTCTAATGAGAAACTGCAAAACAAAATTCTGAACTTACGTAAGATAATCCACCATATGACTTCAATAGTTCAATCATATTATGTCTTTTAGCTCCTTCTGCATCAGCTAAAGGCTATCATCATCAAGCAAACAAAAATCAAATCAACAAAATTCAGGTTAAATCCATATTAGGACATTGAAAACGAAAGAAAGCCCTTAAGGCGGCACCGTATTTTTCCAGCGATCTTGGGCGTTGACATCGGCACCATATTCAAGGAGGCACTTGGCGACGTCGATCCAGCCGTGGAGCGAAGCAACGTGGAGAGGCGTACGGCTGTCGTAATCTCTAGCGTTGACCAAAGCCCGATCTTCCTCGAGAAGCTTGCGGACAGCGCCGGCGTCGTTTTGGTGAGCATGCCACAGTATCATCGACGTGCGGCTCACTCTCGCCTTCTCTTTTTTCTTGTCTGCCGACGATGTGGAGCTCACCCTCCCACTCGATCCAGGCGCCGCCGATTCTCCGTCGGATGTGTCGGAGTTCATGGTCAACGATCAATCCTTTTTGCGGATTGGAAATGTTTGTTTGTTTGTTTGTGTAGCTTAATTTTCTGGTGCGATTTGGGTGGAGAAAGTTCGTTGGAATCCAAAAGGGAAAGTCAATGTAAAAATAATAAAATAATAATGAAACTTCTTCTTTTGGAGTGGACCGATATATTTTTCAGTTTTCCATACTAAAAATAGAAGCTGTGCCTGTTCCTGTGCCTGTGCCTGTGATCATAAATTGCTGTCACATACTGTTCGGATAAAATACTGGGGGATCATATTATTTGATATGATATTACAAGATTAGGGACCATTCAGGGTTTTTTATTCAGATAATACAAAAAAAAAATTAATAATCAAAATAGTATCCCCAAATTATTATTTATCAAAATGGTATGTTTAGTTAAGTGAAGAGATTTTAAGTGGTGGCGGATATTTTTGACACGTGTTTTTTTTAATTTTTTTTATTATTTTTATATATTTAAAAATAAAAAAATATTATTTTATTAGTGGAGGGATTTAAAGTAGGGGCACTCAAGGGTTTTTTTCAAAAAAATACGAGAAAAATACGATAAAAAAATATCTGACACCCAGTGGAGGAACACGAAATGGCGGCACCAATGGAGGAATATCAAGTGGCGGCACTAAGAGGTGTTTTGCCACTTGGCAGCACCTCATTGTGTCGTGTGTGTGTGTGTTTATTTTATTTTATTTGTTAGAAATTTTTAGGGTTTGTGATAAAAATTAAATGAAATAAAATTTTTGTTATAAAATAGGAAAGGGGGGAGCAAATAAAATTTTTAGGGTTTGTGATAACCCTCCATTGGTACCGTCACTTCGTGTTCTTCCACTGGGTGTCAGGTATTTTTTTGTCGTATTTTTCTGAAAAAAACCCCTGAGTGCCGCCACTTTAAGTCCCTCCACTAATAAAATAATATTTTTTTTATTTTTAAATATATAAAAATAATAATAATAAATAAAAAAAACACGTGTCAAAAATACCCCTTAATGCCGCCACTTAGAGTCTCTTCACTTAACTAAACATATCATTTTGGTAAATAATAATTTGGGGATACCATTTTAGTTATTAATTATTTTTTTTGTATTATTTGGGTAAAAAATCCGACCATTCACCATATTATCAGGCTTTTTCTATAATTTCTTCAAAAAAATATTCTTTTATAATTTAATAAAAACAATATATTTATTGCATTTATAATTTTGTTGTATATATAAAATCTATATGAAAAATAAGGAAACAAAAATCATTTCAGTACAATCAAAATGAGTTGAATAAAAATGATTAGTTACATTATACATTCTCGAAATTATGGTTTAATTTTTAATCAATTCTCAAACTTTAACATATTCGTTAGTGTAGTCCTTAGCTTAGATATCAAATATCAATTCAAATTGTATTAGAGCGTTTTTTTTAAATATATGAATCAAATTGTAAATACATGTAACTTTAAATTTTATTAATGCTTCTACTATTTTCTTTTTTAACACATTATTGTGTTTTAAATTTAGTTTATATGAAATTCAAATTGCATTTAGTAGTTAAATCGACAATTATCAAGGAAAAAGATTTGATTGACAAATTGTTGCCCGTGGAAGATGTGGGTTCGAGCCCATTTTGTTCCTCCTATTTAAAAATTGAAAGGGATTATAAATTGTATCAAAAATGATAATTTTGAAAAGACTTTATTCATGATTTGATCTTTGAACTATACCTATTTTTCCACTTCAGTACCTAAACTTTTTTGAACTATCAAGTAATAAAATGAGATAAAACCAAGTTTAGATGAGAATATAATTCTAAAGTCATGATAAAGTTTATTCCACTAATCCCTAAAAAGATATGGTTATATTAAACAACAAATGTTGCCAAATAAAGTGAACAAGCTAAATTCAAAGAAAGACAACTTAGAAAAAGTTGAAGCAACTTATCAGGCAATACACCACATATTTGAATCAAATGTTCTTCCGCAATACACCATTAAAACCGAAACATTGAAACATGTTAGTCCGGAAACGATAATTAGTCCCTGGGCTCAAAGCAGAGTGGTTAATAATATAATCATTCCTAGATCTCACACCCTACGCCATTATCTTAAAAGACCTGACATAGAAGCTGTCTACGACCTTGCCAATGTTGGAGATGGTTTCCAATGTTGTGGGGTAGATGGCATCGGTCTTGGGATTGTCAAATATAACAAGACATCCGGCACCCTGACCCAGAGTCCCTACGAACTTCTTATCTAAAATCATCTGAGAAAGTTTCTTCTCCACATGGTCTACAGGCAGTTCAATGAGTTCAGCAATACGAGCGATCTCAACCCTTGAGAATGGCTCAATCAATCTGCAGAGATTCTGCTCCAGTAGAGTGTTGTAGAGGGAAGAAAGGTGCCTGCGGACAATAGGATCTTCCTCCAGTTGAGCCTTGAAATCACGAAGAGCAATCTCAAAGAGCTTCAGGGAACGTTTTGAATGGGCATCAGCGACAGCTTTCATGGCATCAAGTTCAGGCCCCACATATTGAAAGCCCAGCTTTCGATGATATTATACCAGCAACATCATCAGTCTGGCTCACCATTATTTTGCAGAACAGCATATACTTGAGGCTAAAGACAGCTCGAGGATCTTCAAGAGCATTGAAAGCTTCAAATGCTTCGAAGAAATAACTATAAGCAGTTTTATAGTCTTTCTCCTCTGCATGGAGGATTCCACTGCAAATTACCCTGTTGAGCTGGTGGGACATAAATCGCATTTGCAGCTGTTCTTGCAGCTGTTAAAGATGCCTTGGCTTTTGGCAGGTTTCGGAGAGAGAAATGAAGCTTACTCTCCAACAAGTCTATGTCCACAAGAAGCAGCTTGTCATCCAACCTTCTCACCTCCTTAATTAGGCCGGAAAGGAGATTAAGTGCTTCTGAGTACTCCTTGTTCTCCATCAAAAAGGCTGAAGTTTAGCTTCAACTCGTTGGCATAGGAAAGTTTGCTTCTCGGCACGAGTCCACTGCTCCACTTCTTTGCAAAGAGAAATATGGAAATCTGATGTTCCTGGTATTTTAGCTACATCATCAATTATACCACAAACAATTTTGACAGTTTCTGCCCTTGGAATCACCGCAAAAAAGGGCCTCAATTGGGCAAGAAGACTTTTGAGCTCCTCTGCTTGGTTCTCTTGTCTGAGAAGATCAGACAGATTTGTTATCGCCTGCTATTTAATCCGCACAGTATCAGGAGCAGATGAAGGATTTTGTAATCCACGATAAAGGATTGAGATGGCTTCAAATGGTTTTTGGCTTCTAGGGCCTGAGCAATTGAATCGGTGGGTGCTGGGAGATATGATGAAAACATTGTAATTCCAGATCCTGCAAACCAACAAGTCAGTTTGACATAGATGAACTTGCAGAAATTACAAAATTCCATTACAGAAGGGATACAGAGTAACCCAAGAAGTTACTACCTAATTTGACAGCATGGATTGTAGCCATTTTAGTCAGTAAATCTTATACTAAACCAACCCACTGCATGCAGCAGTTGATGGGAATTTAAAAGACAAGCATCATCTAACAACTTGCCTTTTTTATAAAAACACAAGTATTCTTACAAAGCCAATTCCATACTTCAACGGCCATAAAACAACTCATCCTAAATTTTGAAAATAATAACTTTCTTGTTCAATCCCTTTGAGCATGCATTGATGGTCTAGAAATTCGTTTGTCGTTCTATGAACCATGTTAGCTTCAACTACAAAGCATGTCACTTGCTATAGGTATATCAATATTTCCTGATCACCACTTGCCACTCAAATCTCATTGAAGTTGGCCTCAAATTACTATGGACTGCAATGCAGTTTCTCACAGAAGAAACAACAAATGCTACTTAGCACCACCAACAGAATATATAAACCCTTACAGTTTTCAATAAAATGATGACAAATCAAAAGTGTCATAGCTTTTTTTGATAAGTTTGAATATGAAAGATATTAAAAACCCAATTATTAGCTATTCAATGTTCTATTTATTGCTAATATGGAAGGAAAGAGCTAAGCCGTCAAATAGATGCACCTTCGTTACCCGAACTTGGCAATTTGGGGTGCAGTACCTGTGTCGACACGATCCGACACAGGATACGGGTCAGATCCGGCAAAAACCCGCAGGCACGGCGTTGGGTGAGAACTGAGATGAGATGAGAAGAGAAGAAAACTGATTTGCAGAGACGAGAGAGAAGGGTGTTCAAATAAATGAACACAAACTGGAGTAACCCTATATTTATATATGGGTAAACTTCTCAGTTAGTCACTCAACTTTTAGGTGTTTTCATTTTGGTCACTCAAAATACCATCTTACAATTTCATGTCCAATTTTTAGGGTATTTTCATTTTAATCATCCAAGCGTTAAATCTATTATGGCGACTTACTATACATGCTACATCATATTTACAATTTCAAACAATTTTTTTAGGGGCAAGGCCCTACCCGTCTCTTCAGATTCGCTTTAGTTCATGCAATTCAACCAATTTTTTTAGTTTGATTCAACAAGTTCATATCAATTCACGGGTAAATCGGTCTGATGCCTCTCATTGGACCAATTTTTTACTACTTTTCAATATGATTCAAACAACCATGACTTTAAGTTTTTATACAATTTATCCATTTAAAATTAAGTCCCTGTACTTGTATTTTTAAAAATTTAATCCTTTTATTTTTTTGGATTTAAAAGTACACTTTAAAATTATATATAACCATGTAACGACTTTTTCACCTAATAATACCAAAAAATTAATTAAATACCAAAATGGTATACGCATGATATTATTTACCAAAATGGGGTGAAATGAACATTACTAAGGGGTGGTGCTTGAAGGGGTAACGACACCACCATTTTTTCCCACTAACAATCACTCATCATTAGGCTATAATTGGATTAAAAACATATTTTAATGGTGGAGGGTAGAAATACGGTGGCACCAATATACGTATACGGGTTGAAAAAAAAGGGCACAATATAGGTCATATACGGATTGAAAAATAATTTTAAGGGGAGGAAGGCTTTTGCTAGGCGACACCAAGGGAGGAGGGCTCTTGTCAGGTGACACCACTGTTAGTCGACCAGATAGCCTACGACGGACATGATCGGATGATCACGAGGTGCTCCTTTTTTTTGCTTTTCACCCACAAAATTAGCCCTCCTTTCCCCCATTTTTCCCCTTAAAGCATATATATAAGCTCCCCGTTTCACAGATGGTTCTCTTGTGTTGAAATAAAAAGAGTTTTGGAGATTTTGTGTTGGGAAGAAAGGAAGTAGTAGATGTGTTGTGTTTTTCTTTTAATATCATTTATTTCTTTGTTATAAACACAAGATATTTTCTAATTTTTATTTGTAATTATTATGCATTTGTTTGTTTTTTTACTTAGTTAATATTTAAAAAATAATAATTTTTAGGGCTTTTTATGTAATTAGCATTTGTTTGAGATTTTCAACATTAATTTTTTGTGTTTTTAATATTTTTTGTGTTAAAAAATTATTATTTAATGTTATTTGAATGCTTTAAAGATTGCATGTTGAAGTTCTGGTATGTATAATAAAATAATAATTTTATTTTTGTAATGATAATGTGTTTTTTTAATAAAAAAGTAAAGTTTTTTTTGTATGTATAGGAATAAGAAAAGCTTAAGTGATATTATTGTGATTTGCATGCTTTTGTATATATTATTGCGATATTATTTTTATTATTATTGTGATTTGCATACTTTTATATTATATTTATGTGTTTTGCTAATAAGTGAAAATGTTTAAACTTTAATTTGTATAATATTTCATTATTTGTATATTGTTTATTTGTTCACGCGATGATTAATTTTTTTTTATACTGCAGATATTCAAATGAATTTTTTGATTAGAGAAAATGATCACACAATAAATACGATTAATATGTTGATAATAAAATTGTTATTTGTTATTCACTAGTCTCCTTATAAAGTTTTCGTTTAATTGAGATATATTAACTAATGCAATAATTTAATATGGTCAGCGTCAGTACTGCGTAATGAGGGCCTGTGTCAACAGTTCGGGCTATCGACTGGATGAACAGACCCATACTTGGAGGCATCCGAATTTGGATTAGTGGCGTTGATCCGCATGTTTGATTTGAGGGGCGACTTGATATCCGCTTTAGTCGAACGATGGTGCCCGAAGACTCACACATTTCATTTGTCGTGTGGGGAGTGCACCATCACTCTGGAAGATGTTGCACTGCAACTCGAGCTCCTAATTGATGATAAAGCGGTCACGGGTGCAACTACAGTGTCCGAACCGGCAACACTTTACTATCACTTACTAAGACACTCACCTAGTGATGGTAGAGATAAATTTTACTAGTTTGAGATTTTCATGGTTGAAGGAAAATTTTGAAACTTTACAGAGTACTGCCACTAAGCGAGAGATGATGTACACTGCTCGAGCATATATAATGCATTTGATAGGGGGTGTACTCATGCTAGATGCAAATAACAACAATGTCCACTTTTTGTACTTAACCTTCTTATCTAATTTGACAGTTTCTCGTTCGTACAGTTGGGGTTCAATAGTACTAGCAACATTGTATCCTGAGCTTTGTCGGGCTACAAAGCACGATACTGTGGACATAGGCGGGTGCCTAATATTGCTGCAGTCCTAGGCGCTATATAGGGTGCCATTTTTTGCATCAGTTAATCACCAAACACATGTCTTCCCACTTGTAAATAAGTGATAAATTTTAAGCATTACATCAAGAATTTTGCTTTTTTATGAAAATTTGTTCTAACAAGTTTAATTTTTTTTAGTAGATGATGTACTTCTCCGAATATTAGGAGGTCATATACACTTGATTTACTGATATATGATTGAGACACACGTTGAGGAGTGGGTAATTGTTTCTAATATTCATGACATTATTTATGTTATTTGAATCGTGTTACTATAATCATGTTATTAATTGTGCAATTCATTTGGATGCCATATTCTTCCCCAGATATTGCGGTTGTTATTCCCCCGTATGCTCACATCAACTCACACTTGTGGTGAATTAATGCACCCTTGCTAAATTTCTCAACAGTCGAGTGGTACAACGGGGATCGAGTTTTGCGATAGTTTGAGTGCAAACAAGATAGTTTAGATGTTCCATTGAGATTTGACAATGTCCACGGAATTAACAAAAGGGGGAAACAAGAAAATAATTGGGTATTAGAGCAACAACAATATCTTGTATTGTGGGATGACAGGATGAGGTAGAGACCTCGAATGAATTTTAATTTTGATTTGCGACCTTCAATCGAGTACCAACATTGGTACATCGAGGATGGGAAACCATATTTATTTGGTCAACAATCGATGTTAGTCCCTCCACACCTGCAACGAGTAGGGCACTAACACCACCGCCTGACACATCTGCCTCTTGCACCCCAACTTGAGCCCAATCCAGAACTTGAGCGGTCTTACACACAGTCTAATGGTGGTTCTTATCATCCAAATTTGGGGTTAAATAATTATTTCTCGGGCTCGTTAGGCTACACGTATCATTCAGAGATTTCTAATTTTAGTTCTGATAACCTGAACTCGAGATCATCAATGATGTTTGATATCTTCAACCCATTACCACCCTAGTACTCTACCCCTCCTGGGCAAACCTTTGGGACATACGATTTTTCATGTATGTTTAAAACACCCCAAGGTTTACTGATGGATACTGTGAACGACGTTCTGGGTGAGGATAACAATGACCATTGTGAGCACCCTCAATGCCAACGTCGGACACCAAAACAATTTACCTCACGGACAACACCATTGAACCATCAATTTTAGCACGTGTAACATTATCTTTATTGCATGTAGTTTATAATTGTAATTTAAATTTTCTAGTTTGTATTAATTAAAATTTAGTAAATTATTTTTTATATCTTTTTAATTTTTAATGATTACGAAATCAAAACATATAATTAATAAATAACATTCATTCAACAAAGATTATATTTTAAGACACAACTTTTGACTTAATATTTTTAATAAACTTTTGACTTATTTAAAAACAATATAATGCCAAAGTTTTTATTTTAAGATGTAATATAGTTGTGTTGTTCCTAAAATATAAATACGAAAATTCCATCATAATAATTTTTTTAATAAAACTAAGAGTATTCACAAATTCTATATAAAATGAAATATTACTTCAATTGATAACAACATATCACTTCAAGTTTGAACATGGAGTACATTAATTCATATTCCACTCGATCGAGATGATTGTCCAATATGATAGGTTCGATGCGGGCATTTAGTCTGATTATGACCAACTATTCTGCATAGACTGCAAATTTTGAGGTCGATTTTCTTCCTCATGTCTATTTCACCGTGGATCTTAGTGACCTACGAAAAACCTTTTGGCTTCCTACACAACCCCTTGTTTGGGACAAGCTCCAAAGTTGGCAGAGGCACTTCTCATGTAAACAAATCATGCAAGACGTGAAACTTGTTTCCCCAAATACATAATGTGATTTCCAGAGTGTACACCTCATCGATATATTGTTTAACATTGATCGAGGCGTGAGCACAAGCTACAACGATGTATGTACAAGGGTAACGAAATGTCTAGAACTTCTCGAAATTGCACCGCCTATTTCAAAGATCAACTTCATAAAACCTAAGTAGGATACTAGGTTGACAATCGATGGACTCCACAAATCAAAAAATTTCTAACTGTCGAGAATATATTTCTACATTCATCGACCTCGCTCTCTGAAGGTTTGCATTCATTGCCTTCTTGACCTCCACAACAAACACGTGTCCCGCCTTTATCTAGTTTACTTGTTTCAACCCCATTCTTGGCATCAATGTTGCCAGCCTGTAGAACATAATTGAAAAAACAGATGAAACTGAAAGATTTCGTGTTTGCTTCAAGATGGAATTAATTGCTTCTGCCAGGTTGGTGGTCATCTGACCATATCGAAACCCGTCATCAAAATTTTGAGCTTATTACCACGACTCCGTGGTACCCAACCAATCTTGGAAAGGAGTATTCATTTCATCATGCATATCACCCTTAAGCCTGGTCAGCCTTTGCTTGAAATAGTGTTGTTCTAGCTCATACACTGTATATGTATTCCGAAAAAACACATTACATTTTTGAATTAATTTGTGGAAGTATTAAGAACATTTAAAAAATATGTTGAAACCAAAATTTACCCATGTTCACTACTTGTTTTCTCCATTCTACATTTTCGTAGTCTCGGTAGAAGTTAGAGTTGATATGTCAGATGTAGTAAATGGATCTTCATGGAACACCGGAACGCCTAATCATGATAATTAATCCTTTTGATCTATTGAATATGATACAAATATTGTCGTCTCTAACAACATACGTCCGCAAGTTCATCAAGAAGAATTCCCATGATTTCATGTTCTCAAACTCCATAATGACAAACATTATTGGGAGCAAGTTCCAGTTCCCGTCTTAAGCAACCACAATAAGTAGGATCTGCATATATTTTTCGTATAGCCAAGTTCTATCAACCTGTATAAGCGACTTGCAGCGAGGAAAGACTTTTAAACATAGATTGAACGTCCAAAACATTTGATGAAAAATTCTTCTTCCTAATTGTAATTCGTCGTCCGGGCCGTAATAAGGTCGTGTCTACAACTCCATGACAATCCCTGGCACCTACTCCTGCATAGCGGTTATCCACCCCTGTAGTTTATTGTACGACGCATCCCAATCTCCGTACAACTGCTCCATGGCCATTTGTTTAGTTATCCATGCTTTCTGGTATGACACTAGGTATTAAAATCGTTCTTGCATTCCGACAATCAATATCGAAATAGGAATGGTCAGTATGTCCTTCACCATTGACATGATGCATTTGCAGATAATTTTGACTTCAAGTTTGCAGTGATCTTGCGTTATACGTGTAAAAGTGCATGTGTGAGGCCTAACAAATTTCTAGATCTCCAACATTTGCGACCTCTTGATAAATGTGGCTTGTACCTGCCAATTTTACCTTTTTGCCAACCTCTAACACTCTCCAATATATAATGTTGGTTTAGACATAACAATTTTGTATTTAATCGACACATTCATGCTATATTGCTTAATGGAAAATACAGTCTTCCTTGGTCGCGAATTTTTGGCCCATAAATAACTCCTTATGTTCGAGATCTATAACCAATCGGCGAGCAGATAGTATATCGGGGTACTCCCGGAACTCGGATGCATGTACCGTATCGGGATCTATGATCGACATATGGGCCCAGGATCATTGTGTATGACAATGCATTGACTTGAGTTCTCGACTGAATACGCGTAAAAATTTTCATCGTCATCTGCGCCTTCTTCATCGTTATCATTTAAGACCTCATCTAGATCGGGATCACTACAATCTTAAACCTCGTGATTAGAAGAACCATTATTATCATATTCATCTTCACCATCTGCATCGGTCTCAATCACCACCGGATGTATTTGTAAAAAGGGACTCGAGTTAAGGTTCTCAAACACAGGTGGAAAATTAAGATAGATTTCAAACCTGTGTACAGTGGATCGCCTATCAACAGATGCTCTCAAAACCTCCGCACATGGATCTTGAATTCCATGTTCTTAACTTAATGGAGTGAAATCTTTAGTTGGCTTCACATCAGCTAACTCAACAAACAATTGAATCAGTTCAGTTTGGCCACTCTGATTCCGACAATAAAGTGCAACCATTATCTTCATGTCTTCATTGTTTACAAGTTCTATTTCGATGAATTTTGGGATTTGTCAAAATTGGGAATTTGGAGAATAGTTTCGAGATCCTCCTCCCACAACGTCTAATAATTTTTGCATTGATCATTTCTTTCATATCATCAACCAACACATTTCTATTAAATCTCATTGCTATTTGTTGGTGACATTCAAATATACAACCAACTGTTGTTGTTAAAATTACTCCATCAAAATAAACACATACAAAGAATTGATTATCCATCTTCAATACTAAATCTATAAAAATATTTAAACATAATTAAATTTCTCAATAATTATTTGAAAAACAAAACAAGATTCTACTGTAAAAAATATAATAAAAATTAATATTGTACAAACCTTACAAATATTTCTGACTTTTCTTCTTTGTTTTCTCCTCTTCAAAAAAACCTTCTTTCTTTTCTTCTTATCCGTAAGCTGCTACAACCATTCAACAAAACATAAAAAAATTGTAACAATTCAACAAAACAAAACACAAAAATTACTACAACACTTCACATAAATTGCTGTAACCGTTCAACTCAAATATATAAGGGTGGGTCTAGTGCTACTTGACAGCATCCCTCTTACTAGTGTCGTTTGACATCCTCCCTCCTCCCAATTGGTGTCGCCTGCCAGTGTCCCTCCAAGCAGGTACCGCCTAACACTTGCCCTCCAAGCTTGGTGATAAGTGCCAAAAATAACATGTTTTAGCCTCATTCTTAATACATTTTTAGATGATTAATCTATTCAAAATAATGAATTTTATGTTCATAATCCTTTAAATTCATGTTTCTATACTTAGGAAAGTATTTGGGAGCGAAAGGAGCCAAAAACAAACGAAAACCGGACAAAAAGAAAGATTTTAGAAGCCACACAAGCTGGACACGTGGCCATGGACTAAATCGAAGATAAAAAGTAAAATTTGGGGCAAAAGTGTGAATGTGGAAGAGTTAGGAAGAGATTTATTGGACATAAGACTTTATTTAAATTTAAACTTTATTTTTTAGGATTATTATTATTATTATATTGTTTATATTTATCTTTTAAGCTTTATATTTTAGAGTTTAAGTTGGATCCAATTAGAGAATTATTGTTTAGATTTAATTCTAATTATCTTTTTAGAATTTAATTTGAATCCAACTAGAGATTTTTATGTATTATAAATAGGGGATGGAGTGATATGAATTATCACTTCCAATTTTTTGTAAAATCCTCCATTCCCCAAACCCTAGCCGTCAGAGATTATTGAAGGAAACAACTGAAGAAACACCATAGAAGTTGTCTTTGAAGCAGATCTCCACAAAGATTGAAGACCTCTTTCTAAATTCTTTTGATTTTATAATTAGTTTTTTCTCATCTTGTGGCTATATTATTTTTGAGATGTTTTCATTTATTAGCATGAACTAAATTCCTAAATACCTAAGGGAGATGAACCTTAGGATGAATTCTGTCATTTGATTTCTGATTTTACGCAATAAATACTTAGATTTTGCTCTCAATTTTGTGTGCTTTATTCTTTATTTAGTATTCTTGAGATATTAATTCATGTTTGATGTGCTGAAATCAGAGGATAAATAGACTCTGTTTAAAAGTATATCTAGCATAACTGAGTGGAGTTGCATGCAAATCCTAGAAATAGGACGACATAAATCTATCGGATTAGAGTCAAATTTAATAGGAGAATTCATAGATCAAATTAATGCGACAATAGGAGTTTTAATTAGAAAGAAATTTCAATTAATCAATCTAGAGTCAGTTGTTTTTATGCTTGAATAGAGGTATTACCATAATTTAGGGATTTCTACGGAACAAAATACTAAGTGAATAAATTGCTTAATTTAGAATGATAATGACAGATGAAATCTAGGTGTAGTCTTTCCTAGGTATTGTTTGCTTATTGGTATAAAAACACTTATTATTTCTCGCTTTAATCTTTGACACACTTTTTATTAATTTAGTTAAATTAGTTTAGAACAATCACTTTATTCGACCAGTTAGATAATAGGAAGACAGTTATTACTAGTACTTTGGTTCTCGTATCTGTGCTTATCGTAACTATACTATTAATTGATAGGTGCACTTGCTTTAGTCATATTTTTAGTTAGTTTCGACTGCATTACTTGATGTCGCCAGTGTAGCACCCTCCACCCCTTTTTACCCATATTTTGTCCTGTATTTTGTCCAATATGGGTGTTTCATACTGATGCCTTCGTGTAATGGCCCCTTTCTAAAAAATTATTTTTTTAAAACATATTATGGGCTAATGATGGATGTATGATAGGGCAGAAAAAATGGGTGGTGCCACCACCCCTTCAGGCACCACCTCTCGGCATTGTTCATTTCAACCTATTTTGGTGAATAATGTCATGGGGATATCATTTTGATATTTAATTATTTTTTGTATTATCAGGATGAAAAAACCACATATAACATTTTAATAGAAAGTTAATGATATTAAATGTTTGAACTAATTAATAGTATTACAAAAATATAGAGACCAAATTATGTTAAAAATTAAAGTAGAATGATTAAATCTCAAATTTAAACATAATTGAAGGACCAAAATTTATATTTTACCATTAATTGTTTATACTTTTCGATTCTAATTAAATTGAATATCATTAATAATAATATTACGAAAATACTGATAATATCATGAATATTATAAATAGTACAAATAAATTAATCTATTTGAATTTACTTTGTATTTTCAAATAAATCCGATAAATCAAATAACTCGATAAAATAGATCCAACAATCTCACAGTTCTTCGAGTGTCAATCTTAAGAAATCATTAAAAATCAAATATAAGAATTACATATTCTCCAATATTTAACTCTTAAAGAGATTCAAATAAAATTATTCTGATACATAAATAGAATATGCTCTAGGATGGAAGGATTCAAACCTCCGCATAGCCAAATCAAAACCCATTGCCTTACCACTTGACCAATCCATTTAGATTTCTATTTGAAACTACGAAACACTAATATAAGTATTTCTTATTTATCAATTCTAGTTCCAAATAGCTATAGAATATATTAGATTTTTGTTACGAGTTTTACAGGTATGAGTAAGAGATTAAATGGAATTTATTCATCTTCAAAAAAGTATTGTTTAATCTACCTTATTCCCTGTGTCAATGCTGGAAGAGTTATATAGATTTTTATAAAATTTTAAATTATTTATAAACTTCAAATCAAAACATATTACATACTTAGGAATCTTCTAATAATAAAAAATTGTGCTTCGTGCCATGACCAACTTATTTTAAAAAAATATTTAAGAAAAAAAAAATTCAAAAAAAATGCAGAGATCTTTGGCGGGTAGATTGACTGTTAGTTGCTCTATTTCCCGTTTGACTTCCAACTATAAATCAACGAATCCTTTCCAAATTTTAATTTTTTATAAAAAAAAAAAAACTCAAATCCATCCGAAATGCCCTTTTCACTTATAAAATACAAAAACCGAAAAAAAATCCAAACACGACATTAGAGTAGTTCTCTAATTTTAGTCCAGAAAAATAATTAAAGGACATTTTTGGTAATTAAAAGAAGAAATATATATATATATATATATATATATAAAAGCCACTGCAACAAGCAACCTCCGATCGTCCCCTGAATTAATGGTATCTTATACTGGACTTATATCTTGCCTCTAATTTGCAACCATTTTCTTCAACAATCCTTAGCGTTTCGTCCGATTCAAACTCTCTACACTCCCAACTGTACCAGAAGAAGGTTTGTTGGTTTTTACCTAATCCTTTCTGAGTTTGAAATTTATTTTGGAGCTGCAGTAAGTAGTGCAGTGAAGTTGTCGTAAGTTGTTCTGTATATATATTTGTGATTCGTAGCAGTTTGAGCTGAATGATTGCTCCATTTCTAGTTTTAATCGCGTTTGTTTTTTTATTTTTATGAAAATGTTGTTTGAGCTTGTTTGCGCGGTTTTCTGATCCTGTGATTGTTTCGTTGCATTTAGGAAGTAATAGATCCGAGAATGAGAAACAAAAGTAGTAGAGAATTAGATATTGACGTCTGCTAATTGTATAATGGAATATTGGCTGACATGAAATTAATTAGCTTTGGAATGAAAGTTTTAGAGAGTATTTTTCTTTGTTCTCGACCGATTGAAATGATTTATCATTCTACTTATTCTAGCTAATTATCATTTCTGCATGTGGGCAGTGAAATCCTTGGATCTTCTTTTTTAAGCTTATAATGAACAATTGCTGTCAAATTGTAATTTTTTCCCTTCTTGCAAGTTAATTGATTCATTGTTTTCTTGTTGGTGCAGTTTTGATATATAAGCCATCTTTTTGACGGGTTTGATATTGCTCTGAAGAAATGCTTGTGTCTGCTCTACTTACATCAGTGGGAATAAATTCTGGACTTTGTGTATTATTCTTCACATTGTATTCAATATTGAGAAAACAACCTACTAATTATGAAGTTTATATACCACGCTTGATTGCTGAGGGGAACTCCAAGCGGAGAAGTCATTTCAACTTAGAAAGGCTAATACCATCTCCCGGCTGGGTCAAAAGGGCATGGAAGCTATCTGAAGAGGACCTCTTGTCAACCTCCGGCTTAGATGCTGTAGTCTTTATGCGTGTTATAACATTTAGGTGAGTGTTTTCTTTCATGTATGCTACTATCAAGAAGAAAATCATTAGACATAATGTGATTTCTGCAGCTTCAATAGGTAATCAATTAAGGGATTTCTGCAGCTTCAAGAGAAAGATTACAGAATGGATGGGAACAAAAGATTTATTGTTTAAGTGAAAATAAATTCAGTCCTTAGTCTTCTCATTTTTCTTTTCTTTTCTTTTCAGATTAATGTATGCATTACTTGATGTTTATCTTTTTTTTATACTTGATATAAACAATTTTATTAACGTTTTATCAAGAGCTTTTCTGTCTCAACCTTATGTTTGTTTATTTGCTCTTAATACTGCAGTTTGAGAGTATTTTTGTTTGCTGGGGTTATTGGTATATTTGTTCTTCTCCCTGTCAATTGCTCCGGGGATCAGCTTCACGATATTGATTTTACTGATTTGTCAAATAATTCTTTGGATGTGTTTACCATTTCAAATATAAGCAGTGGCTCAAAAAGGTAATTTCTAGTTTAAAGTTACTTTTCACTTGAGTTGAACGTTGATTCTACATGCCTTCGGAAATTAACTTTAACCTTCCTCAAGAAAGTGTTTTATTGGTACCTATGAGAGAAATCTGAGAAGGATAAGTTATGTCATACAAAGATCATGTTTTTATATTCTTAAGTCTTAAATAATTGGTCATTATCTCTTAGAACTGAGAGGCTGTAGCTTTATCACATGCTTAAGCCTAATCAAGTGTAAATGAAACTAGTTTTAGCTTCTTTTTTTTGCAGGTTATGGGCTCACTTTATTGCTGTGTATCTTGTCACTGCATTTGTTTGCTATCTGCTCTATTATGTAAGTCTACTTCTCTGCTTTGAAGAAATTCAATAACAGAATTCAGCTGCATCAAATACATTAGTCTATTTCATGAAATTTCAAGCCTTATGCTTGTTTGAAGTTTGAACAGTTGATCATCTATTCTTAATGTCACAGGGTTGCTAATTTTATGGAAACCAGTTTGATGTTACTGATCATTATTTTTCTATACTTGTGAATGATGCTGGGGCTATTTTAGCGATTTTATTTGTACTGGCTACTAAGTTGCGACTTTCTGCAGGAATATAAATGTATAACTGCAAAAAGGATTGACTTTTTTCACTCAACCAAACCTCAGCCTCATCAATTCACCATATTGGTACGCAGTATACCTGTTTCTGCTGGGAGTAGTGTTAGTGAGAGTGTTGAAAGATTTTTCATGGAGTACCATCCTTCTACATACCTTTCACATATGGTTGTTCATCGATCAAGTAAACTTCAGTGTCTCATTGTAAGCAATTATTTTTAATGTTTTTCATTTCCTTAATCTTCTAGTTTTGATTTACCCTTTTTTATATTCTCTTTAATTCTTCTTTTATTTCCTTTTTTATGTGTGATTAATTAACATAATTGAGAAATATTTTCATCTTAAGCCTGTGGCTTTGTTTCCATGTATGGTCATTGGTCATGAGTATGCTAGTGGTACTAAAAAGCACCCTGTCCTCTTATTATTTTTCTGTATCAGCAACTCTAGTGCTCTGTTCCATATTTCTAACAGTTAATTTCATTACTTTGTTTAATCCCTTTCAGAAGGATGCAAAAAAATTGTATAAAAGGATTACGCACTTACAATCAGAACCCAATCAGCCGAAGTATAGTCATGTTGGGTTGTTTCGGAACAGGGTTGATCTGGTGGATCATTATGGAAAGAAATTAGAAGACATAGAGGAGAATATGAGATTAGAGCGATCTGAAGTTTCATTGGCAACACAAGTATGTGCTTGTTCCTGCTGTTTTTCTTTTTGTCATTTGTTCTATTTTCAAACATTTCTCAGGATCTTGTAAATGGACCCTTCAGTAAGTAGAAGTCAAAGTGAGGGAATACCAAATATAGGTGGATCCTTAGAATCTAAAATCATAAATTTCTATTACAATAGTGACCATGGTATGAGATGATGCCTCCCAACTGGTATGAGCTCTCCTTATTCAAGGGTTGGAAAAACCTCTAACCTTGATTATTTTATTAGAAAAATGATAAATTCCCACTGTTTTTTACTTTTGCTAGCTTCTTTTTCCCGATTTATTTAAGGTGCAAATGATGTATAACAAATTAACGTTACCAAAAGATGACTCTTATCTGCTTCTTTCTAGGCTCTCCACATCTTTCTTGTAACTATTATGCCATTCTTGTGACCATGTTTTACTTTATTTTTTGTGGCCATATATGCAGCGACAACTGAATCATAACTTTGCAATTAAGTTGGTTTTAAATTTTTTTTAATGTATGGAGCATCCTATTGATAATTTCTTATTCAATGTAAAAGGAAGTTCGAGCAGCTTTTGTCTCTTTCAAGTCTCGATATGGTGCAGCAGTTGCTTTCCACATGAAACAATCAATTAACCCAACAGAGTGGGTAACAGAGCTAGCTCCCGAGCCGAATGATGTCTACTGGCCCTTTTTTTCATCATCATTCATGAGAAGATGGCTTTCTAAGATTCTTGTTATTGTTGCATGCATACTCCTGACAATTCTATTCCTTATTCCGGTTCTGGTTGTGCAAGGTCTTACTAACCTAAATCAGTTGGAAATTTGGTTTCCGTTCTTGAAAAGCATTCTAACCATGTAAGTGTAGTTTAGCTCCAGTATTTCACCATCATTCCTGTTGTTTACCTTTTACTGCTATATGTTTGTGTTACTGCCCTAGGTTTCTTGTAAAATTCATGGAAAATTCTTCCTATGTTTGTTGTCTCATGTCATTCAAACAAGGAGAGTAAAACGTTGTAACCTACTTTATCATTGCATAATTCTATGCTTACAAGATTTTGCTAATGTTTTCGAAGATTGCAGAATAAATACAAACGATTGGTTGCTTTTTATATATACAATATTTAATCATATTATCATATGCATGGAAAATGTGTGATAACTGTGCATTTTCATGTTATTTATCCATCTTTGTTCATAATAAGATGAAGTTTGATTATTATGTGTTCTGTTTGCAGAACATTTGTCAGTCAGGTAATTACAGGGTACCTTCCCAGCCTTATTCTTCAGTTGTTTCTCAAGATTGTGCCTCCAATAATGGAGTTCCTTTCCTCCATTCAAGGATACGTTTGCCACAGTGATATTGAGAAGAGTGCTTGTAACAAAGTGCTATGGTTCACAATATGGAACATATTTTTTGCAACTGTATTTTCTGGATCAGTTTTGTATCAGGTTTCTATCTTCCTTGATCCCAAGAATATCCCTGCAAAGCTTGCCTCTGCGGTTCCTGCACAGGTTAGAATGCATTTTCCTGCACAAACTTCTTTGACTAGTTTTATCCAATTTAATAGGGGCAAAAGGAATAGGGTTCGTTCTCTAGTGGTTCATAGAAGCAGGAATTAAGGCAGGGGAAATGTCTCAATCATTGCTGTAACTTAATCCACTGAAAAACTTTCTTCTTGTTTGTGTATATGCCGATCAATATTACTTCACAACTTTAATACTATTGAATCAAATTTGAGGGCAAATGTTGCTGAAGAAAAATTGATTCATAACCAGTATATAATAATCTTACAACTATGTTAATTTCTGTTATCTAATCGAGAAAAAAAAGTTGAACCAAAATGCTATCTGTACATGGAAATTTATTGAAAAGAAAAAAAAAATTTATGCTTGTTATTTGCCCTGAAAGCAGTAACTAATAAATTTTCAGCCTCTTTTCATTTAGAACTATTATCCATGATAATGACACTCCAATTCTTTTTGTAGGCATCTTTCTTCATTGCTTATGTGGTGACATCCGGATGGACGAGTACTTCATCAGAACTTTTTCGCATAATCCCTCTCATTTGGAGTCTGATACGAAAACCCTTCACTTGTTGCTCAGACGAAGAGTTTGAAGTTCCATCGATTCCTTACCACAGAGACATTCCAAGGATTCTTTTCTTCGGACTTCTTGGAATTACATATTTCTTCCTTGCACCATTAATTTTGCCCTTCCTCTTGGTGTACCTCTGTCTTGCTTATATCATCTATCGAAACCAGGTTAGTTAGCTATCTATGTCTCTTTCATTCCCTGCCATTTTTTAATTTTCATCTCCAAGCAAATCATGTCAAGTTAGGTTCCTACTGTTAGAATGCATTCAAGTGAGATGAGTAATCTACAACTATCAAAAAGTGCATGGAAAAACTTAGAAAAAGAAGTTGAACATAATCATGTTCGTTGCATACCCTTATTCGGCCCTCACTCTCCAAGTCCGCTTAAAACAATATGAGATTGCACACGAGTGCATCTTTGTAAGATTCACTGACCGAAAAATATACTATATAAAGCCTTCCACAAGTAGTTAAGTTATAATTCCTGTTTTCTATTCTGCCTTGGTGGGTAGTTCTCATGCAAACAGATGGAGCAGTATATAGTAATTTCTGACGTTTGTATTTCACTATTTGTACATATAGTTTCTGGTACTAATTTGGACAACTTGCATTAACCTTTGGCAAATTGACTTTGCAGTTCTTAAATGTATATGCACCGAAGTACGAGACTGCAGGGAAGTTTTGGCCAATCGTGCACAATTCGATGATATTCTCCCTCGTACTCATGCAAGCTATTGCAATTGGACTCTTTACACTGAAGAAGCTCCCATTAGCATCAACGTTAATTTTCCCTCTTCCTATCCTCACACTTCTCTTCAATGAGTACTGCCGGAAACGTTTCTTGCCAAATTTCATCACTTACCCTGCCGAGGTACATATCTTTACGTACCATTCACAAGTTACACAATTGTAACATAAATCCTCTATCGTGATCTTGGCTCGGGTTTTGAATCTTGCAGGTTCTGATAAAGAGAGACAGGGAAGACCGACATGATCCGAAAATGGCGGAATTCTACGATAACTTAGTGGCTGCATATCAGGATCCTGCCTTGCTATCAATTCAGTTTTCTGAAAATTCTGATAGTCTTAATAGCCCTCTTATATCTGCTGCTCAAGTTCGACATTAGCCATGAGGTGTTTGAGAAAATGTATACTTAATACATGCTTGGGACTTATGTTTATTAGTGTCCTCATTGATATGCCTGTTTTTTTTTTTCTGTGTGTATAGGCATGTAAATGAGCCATTATTTAGCAAAACAAGTCTGACCTTACTTTCCCTAAACTTTAAACTTTATCACTCCCAAAATTTCTTGTTTATAAACCTGCTTTTGCCATTAGACATTCCCTTGAATTTTAATGAAACTGTACAGTATTCCAGTTTGGTAGCTACTTTTGGGAAGCTTTCAGGAGATTCTACTATTAGGGGTGATAACAACTTGGTTCGAATCGGTTTTGGAAACATTGCATTTATCATGCAGTTATTTTGGGTTAAATCCTGCTGTTAGTCCCTGTACTTTACAAAAACTGTTGATGTAGTCCATGTACTTTAATTTGGATTAACGGCTATCATTTGCATGAAGATTGAAAATTTATATTTCCAAAATTTATAGGGATCTAGAATAATCTAATTAAAAAATATGGACTAAATCTATTTCTGTACGCATAGTACATAACTAGTCATTGAATTTAACCAAATGAATTTTACTTTTACTATTTGAGCTAAAATTAAAATTTTAAATTTTAAAAAATATAAAGACCAAAATTTATCAATTTGAAAAATAAATAGATTAAAATTGATCAAACTAACATATAAAGGTTAAATTCATAACATTAATAAAATACATGACTGAAGATTTTCAAAAACCACAACCGAACCAATATCAAATTTTAATTTATGAATTATGAATCAAATAAAACTAAATAGATTTAAATAATATTCTATTCAAAATCAGATATAAACCTAACACCACGGTTGGTTCACTTCGGTTTTTTTTGCTTAGTCTTATCTAATATAAACAGTCCATCATCACAAACGAAAGACTGATGGAAGTTGTCCTTACAATTACCTGGCAGCTGCGACGTACAATTGGATAATTACAAGATAGATGAGATTATCTAATTTATACATTGACAGTTTGATAAATAAATATGGATTTGTTTTACAATCTAAATATTAATTTTAATTAACAAAAAATTATGTGATACTTCGACAGGCATCTTTTTCATTAAAGCGTTTATGAGAAATTTCAAGAAACGTCTTAAAAACCGAAGGAGGATATGTGACAGATTCCTTGAAAGTTTCAGGGACCTCAAAGGGTTAAAATTTTCATTTGTGGGGCTTGTAGGCATATGTCAAAGGATGTGTTGCATGCTATTAGGGACTGCTATTAGAGACTATACTGCAACGTGAAACGTTTGGAATCTTTTAATCCCCACTGATCAACATGACAGACTTTACTCTAACAATCTGCAGGATTGACTCACCTCAAACTTACAGAACCGTCATAATTTTCGCCTTGGGGAGGTTGATTGACAATGCTTATTTGGGATTATTATTTGGTGTATTTGGAAGAATCATAATTTTTTCATATTTCAGGGTATCTCTTGGAGTACTGATGATTCTATTACGGTTTCTTCTAGTTGGGCCAAGCATTTTGCTTCAACTGGTAGGGTCCTAACATGTTCAACTCAAATCCCGACTCCTTGCACACAATTTGGTTAAGAATTAAACATGTTTGAATATTGATGATTCTGTAAGATACGAGAATGAATCTTTTTTCACTTTAACATGCCCAAATTATGCTCCCCATTTACTTGTTGCACTCTAATTACTCAAGTTTCAAATTAAAAAATTAGATGGAGTGATAAAAACTCGATATCTTTTCAAGTAGAATAAGCATTTTGTCTTCTATTTAAAAATCAAATTCAATTTGAATTTAAATTTTGAATCAATATTCAAGGAACATTGGGAGATGATTTTGACCCATTCAGTTTGATCTCCCTAAATTCAATCATGCAACATGCTGCCATGATTGTTAACGAAAACACCTTAAACTTATCATACTGCTTTAACCTTGAACGCAGTCTAAAGCAAAGGTTCAGATTCAAACCTACACGCCTCACATACACTATTTGTGCTAAACGTCATTAAACAACCTTAAACTTGCACTATGACGATTTATTACCTCTGTTGTCCCCAAACAACAATTCTGTTCGCCTCTTCCTGTGAATAATTAGGGGACTAATCTATGCTAACATGTAGTAAATTCGTTAATAAATTTATATTATATAAATTTTTACACATGTTGATACCTTATTCATATTAGCTAAGGATGATGTGAAAAAGATGGGAATGAGTTCAGCTTTTACATCCATTTTTCAGTTATTTTCCGTCTCTCGTATTCAATTAAACTACACTGTAGGTGGAGTGACAAAGGATTTGATGTCCAATTTTCATTTGCAGTGTTGATTTGAGGCTTCTCGATGCTACCCCACATCTTCCCCAACTCTAGTTTTCGGCAATGTTTAAATTTGTGAGGCATCCAATTGAGTCGGCTGCCAGACATATTAGGCATCAATACCTTCCCCATAAGATGCATAATAATGGACCGAGTGACAATTTGAACCTCAACATCTGACGCACTTGTCGGTAGCATTGTAGGAAATGTGTCAAGCCAAGTGCATAAGATAAAATTCTCTTTGACTTTACTTTCCAATACATTCATTCTGGACTCCTCAATCATAGCACATCCATCAATTGGAACACAACCTGTATTATTACAGCTTCTATACTCACGACACGCTCCTCACATGGCAAGTAAAATATATGTGTCTCGGGTCTCCACCTTTTTATCAATGTAACTATCAAATCAGGATATAATTGAAAGCTTTAAATCAACATTATAAACTCAAAACCGATAACACTTTAATGTAATGAAATTCTTGGATCAATAGAATTAAAAATGACTTTGATGCAACCGACATAAATTTCACATAACCCGTACGTTAAGAAATTATAGCAATGTCTTTTTTTTTTTTAGATTACAATAACAGAGCAAAATTCAAACAATAAATACGACTCGAACTCAAGCCACACCTGAGATAGTGAACATCCTTAACCATCAAATCATCACATGGAATCATAACAATGTATTTTTTTTAAAGCTTAAAAAACCACAAACAAATAATAACATTTCACAAACTCAAGCATTTATAAGTACATTTATTAATATAATTTAACTGAAATAACCTAAAAAAAAAATTTTAACTATTATAAAAGAAAAAAATTAAACTTACCTTAAACCTAAAATATTCATTCATTATATTATAATTGAATTATACCTATTTTTCTTAGACCTGCTCATGGGCTCGCTCATGGGTTAGGCCATCCGTTCAAACTCGAAGGTTCGTTTGAAAAATAAGAGAGTTTAGATAAAATACGATGCCCAAAAAATGGGTTTGGATAAAATTTAAAGTCCGTTTTCTATGAGTCGACTCTTGGACAATATTTTTTGGCTCGAACGCAACCCGAATATGTTATAGAAAATATTATATTAATTATATATTTATATTAAATCACTAACCCAAAAACAATTAGATCAATTACCCAAAACCTAAAAAAAAACTTATCCGATTAAATAACTCAATCCAAAATATAAAATTTTAAAAATACATTTAATCGATAAAATATATATTACATTTAATTATTTTTTAATATAATAAAACATTTATTATATTTATGGTAGTGGTTTTTAATATAAATCCTTAGAAAACTTTTATTTTAATATTTTTTAATGTATTTAATGTATTATATATTTTAAAAAATTATTTTTTAATAAAAACAAATTTTAAAAATTAAATATGTGTGGGTTGGATCGAACTCAAGGTTTATCTTTCGTAAATTAAGACGGACTTGGACAAAAAGTAAGCTCACTTTTCAGGCCATGCCAAGTCAAACAAAACTCAAACTTGAAAATTTGATATAAATACCTTATATGAACTCATCCCATGAACACTTCTAATTTTACTTTAATACTTAGATATTACAATTACATTTTGAAAAATTTAACCTAATGATATTTGCTACCATTTCACTAACTATAAATATTACAAATATATAATAAACTAATTCCAAACCATGCATGCATATTCTAGAAATTAACAAAATATTCAACATATTTCACAAATATATTAATAAATAAACAGTTAACATATTTCACAATATATTCAGCATGTTTGCAAAAAATAAATTTTAAAAATTCCTAAACTATAATCATATTTTTTTTTGAATTACAATAATAGGACAAAATCCAAACAATAAACGCGACTAACACGAGTCAAATTTAAATCACATTTGAAGCGATAAACACTCTTTACCATCAGACTATTACATGAGATTCTAAATTAATTTATTAACGTACATGCATTTTCATTTCTTAAATAAAACTTTCATCAAATACATAATTAATATAAGAAAAAAAATTGTTAACTATAATTAACATATTATATAACAAAATTATGGTTCATGGATAACTTACAAATTAATTTCAAAATATTGAAAAACAAACAAATAATAATCAATTAATGAATTAGTGATAATAAAAATAATATTACTATCTAATTTAAATTAGAGAGATTACATTCATTTGCTAGATTTTTTAACCTTTCTCTCAATTTAATTTGGATTTTTTTTTTCAGATTTTTACTTTTTATGGAGGAATTTTGAGTGTGAGATGATTTACGAGTTCATTTAGTGGTTTAGAGTGGGATATTAAACAGGGTTGGGTGGGGTTTAATGTTGGGTTAGTGGGAGGTTAGGGGTGTTTGACGGTAGGGAAAGGAGGTTTAGGAGTAGGGGTGTAAATTAACAGAATGTTTCATAAATTGTTCGTGAACCATTCGTATAATATTTGTTTATATTTGTTTATTAAGTTAAATAAACGAGTATAAACAAATATTTTATGTTCATTTAATAAACTAACGAACACAAACAGATGTGTGTTTGGTTCGTTAATGTTCACGAACAAACTCGTTTATTGACTCTTTTATTTATTAATGATATTTTCTTATAAAAATATTAAAATAATATATGTGTATATGTATGTATTTTTTTTTGTTTATTATTCATTAACATTGTTCGTGAACATGTTCAATTATATGTTCATGAACATGTCCGTTTAATGTTTGTGAACACTTTTGATTAAGTTAGATAAACATGTTTGTGAACATTAAACAAACAATCATGAAGACATATTTAAATAAACGAACATGAACAAAAATTTGAAATTCTTAAAGAGCACAAACTGAACACGAACAAGCTTAAAAATAAATAAACGAACATAAATAGATATTTGTTCATTCAAACTCGATTAATTTACAACTCTATTTAGAGGCAAAGATCCTGTCAAGTGCATAGGAACCTCTGCACCTTTGGGGAGGCCCAAACCGCCTTCTTCCTCTTAAATCTCCATTTTCCATGCCCATATCGTTATCAAGAAACTCAATTTAGGGTATGAAAAAAGATTAAATAAAACAATGACATCACATCATTTGTATCTCTTTTTCAATAGTTTAATTCTACATTAGCATTTTCATCTTAAAAAAATCAAATCCAAATGAAAATCCTAAAATTTAGGATGAAATTACTAATGTGGTTTTAAACTATTGAAAAGGGATACTATTTATTTTTCATACAATCCTTACTGTAACAACCCGTTTTTTGTGATGTCGAGAATAGTGGCTCGAAGCCACGCATTTCGACGAGTAATACAATGAATTCGATTTAAATAATATTTACGAGCAATGTGTATAATCGTATAAAAATTTTACAGCTAGAAAGAATTATTAAACAAGAGGACTATGTGATAAAAGATTTAAAGTTGGGCCTACATCTAGAAATACTCAATAAACGGGGGATAATAATTAAAGGGACTAAAGTGGTAAAAATACCACTTTCCAAGAAGCTTGGACGGCACACACTTGATATTTTCATGTATGGGATATATATTATTATTATTAATATACATAGACTAGTGGGTTTAGGTGAAATATAGAGAGTGAAATAGGCTATGATGATGGTTTCTTATAGGCTATTAGGAGAAAAGAAAAGAAACAAAATAAAATAAATAGAAATGAATTTTAAAATGGATTTGATAATCCAATTGAGTAAAAAGGAAGAAAAGAAGTTCACCCACCCCTTTCATCTTCTCCAAACGGGTAGACCACCATTGTTGAAGAAAGGAGAATTTGACTAAGCTTCTTTTGGCTTGAAAGAACCTTGGAGTTAGGTTTTAATGTTTTCCATGCCTTGGGAACCCTTGTAGGTTAGTTTGGTGACACAAAAGTTTATTGTATTGTTGATTGAAGTTTATGGATTCACTTTGAGTAGTGAAGGTATTTTGGGGTTGTTATAGTCAAACTTAAAGTTACAAGTTCCATACATGTGTATATGGAAAAGTCTTAAGTTTAATGATTTTAGTTAAAAACCTATTGATGAAATGGGTAGAAAAATACAAGTTTGAGAAAATGCATGATAAAAGCATTGTATTTTGGGTTGTGTTTAGCTTGAGTAAAGTGTTGAATATTGAATGAACGATTAATAGCTCAAGTGATTAAATGTTATGGGCTATTTAGTGATATGTTTTAACAAAGGTTTTTATTTGTGAATTGGTTATTCGAAAGTGTGTAATAAAAGATTGATTGAGTATAAGGAAATGTATTTGTTAGATTAAGGGATATAACAATCGGGTTCAAGTCAAGGGAAGGACAAGGTTGTTGAGTAATCATCGACTCTTTTGTGCTTTTGAACAATCGAGTTAAGTTCGTAACTTACTTTGAATTTGAATTGTGTATTTTCATATATATATATAACTTGAGTTGTTGTATTTGGTTGTATTATTTATAATTGTATGTGGTGACTTAAATTATACGAATGAAAGACATGAAATGACATAAATATAATCTTGTTGGATTTTTTAGGAATATTGAGATTTGCATTACCCGATTTCGAGATTTACAGGTTATATAAGTGCTGGTTTTAGATGTCCTATCGATGGCTGAGATCTGACATATGTTGCGGATTCTTCACAGCTTGTGTGAGCAGTATCGTGTAACCTAACATCTTGACCTACAGCTCGTGTGAGCATTACATGATATATAGGTGCTGGTCTTAGATATCCTACTGATGATTGAGATCCGACATATATTGCGGATTCTCCACAGCTCGTGTGAGCAGTATCGTGTAGCTTAACATCTCGACTCACAGCTCGTGTGAGCAAACCCATTCCACAACTCATGTGAGCATTACATGATACAGAGATATTACATGAACACTTATGTGAAGATGATACGAATATGATCTATGTATTTCTAAAGATCCAACGGGCACACAAGTAGCAAAATATGCTAGAATGTAAAATACATGGTTGTATGTGATTTATTATATAAGGTCAGATACATGGACAATTAAGAAGATAGATTAGAATACGAGAAATGTATTTACAAAGTATGACATTGGCATTTCTAATTTTATGTTGGTAAGTTGGTTTATCGATTATGGACTTACTAAGCATAAATTGCTTCGTCGTTGATTTCCATGTTCTTGTAGATTGGCGGTTAGCTTGATCGTTTTGTGATCGTGGGAACATCACACTATTCAACCATATATTTGGTAATTCTCGATTACTCATTGTTGGAGTCCAATTTTAATCGGATCCTTTTTAAATTTATTTTAAGATTAAATTTGTTTTAAATTTAAATTTATTTTAAATTTAAAATTAATTTAAGTTTAAATTTATTTTTAAATTTAAAATTATTATAAATTTAAATAAATAAAAATCCAATTACAAATGTCCATATTTACAAGACCCAAATTTCAAGTGACCCAAACAATGACCCAAGCCCAAACTTTTACAGCCCAAAATACTCTAAGCCTAATCTGCTACCAAGTTGTGCTGCTGTCACCACCACCATCCCAGCCAACCAGGGCACGTCACGTCATCAGCAACTTGCTTCCACCTCCAGTTTCAACTTGCTTCTGCACCGCCCGACTGCTATGGCCACCACTGTCGAACCTGCAATAGGAAAAGACAAGTTTTAATTACAAACAACAAAGTATAATCACTGTAATTTTGGTTATAAAACCATATTCAAACACTTAGGAAAGGTTACTGACTTTCTGTAATACATTCAAAATTAATACAAACAATTTCAGTTGAATACAAGAGAGCAGGGAGTATTCAAAGATAAACAAGAAGAATCCAACATTAAATAGTGAAACGAGAATACAAGCAGTCTCAGATTTGGTGTTAGCAAGATACACCGTTCGAATTCATACATATTTATTATTGTTTATCGTTTTTAAGTTTTAAAACCATACATATTCTAAATATATTAATATACGCATTTATTATACTATTATCAGCCTTTATACCTGAACATGCATCTAATGAATAATGGTAATAAATATATATTTAATAATAATAATAATAATAATAATAATGATGATGTTAATAATAAATTAGAGTAATGAATAGCATTAATAAATATTAATAAAAATATTAATTACTATTAATAAAAAAAGAAAAATCGAAAAGACGTATCTGCTTTAACCGGACACCACCGGATCATACTGTCGCCATTCACCGCTGCGTGGTCACCACCGAACGCCGCCCATGCCCCGTAATGAATGAATTTGCGAAGAAAAACAGGAAAGAATTAAAACCTAAAAAATGAATAATAACCAATTTCAAAGAACCGAACCACAAAACATATTCAAAACCAGTGCAAATATACGTGTTTGAACTAACAACGGCGTTTTGGAAGAGGATAATGGTGATTCAAAAACTTTCTTTCAAGATTTAAAGTCCAGATCTGAAACAGAAGTTTTTTTTTTATATACAGAAAGGAAGAAAGGGTTTTCAAAGAAAAATTAAAACGATTTTAAAGAAACAGGAAGAAAAGGATAAGAGAAGGAAGAAATTTCACTCACCGACGGTCGATGACGGCGGTACGCGGAGTGAGGAAGTGACCACACGCGACGAAGGCGGCGACGAGTGGCGGAGAGGCTATCGAAGGGGTGGTCGATTTCTGGGCTGCTGCAAAGGAGAGAAGATAGAGGACAGAGGATTTAAAGTTTTTTTTGAGAAATAGAATGAAAAATGAAAAAAAAGGGATTTGAACTTGCATTTATAATGGACCAAAAGGTGTCGTTTTGGTTTAGGCTCTTAAGCCCCAAAACGGCACCGTTTTGAACTAACCCATGCCCGTCCGACTCGACCCGATTCGACCCGCTAAGGATCTGCTTTTTTTGAAAAAGAGATATTTGTGCATTTGGTCCTTCCTAATTTTTTGATTATTTCAATTTCGTCATTTTTATATTTTTAATTAATTCTAAATTCGTCCAATCATTTTATCTTTTGTTCAATTTAAACCCTTAACCTTTTGAAAGCCCCAGGAACTGTCACGTGTCAATATTTTGGTTTATTTCTGCAATCAGCCCTTCCCCTTTTATTTTTGTTTCAATTTTTCCCTTGAATCAAGTTTTATTAAATTACAAAATTGGCCCATAAATTTTAAATTATTTTCAAATTAGTCTTTTGACTTCAGGATGCTTGGGAGGCTGCCACGTGTCACTTTTTTGGGTTTATTACCCTAAAGGTCCCTAAACTGTCCAAAAAATACATTTTTACCCTCGAACTTTCCAAAATTCCATTTTTAAACTTAATTTTTCCAAAAATTACCATTTTACTCTCGAACTTCATAAAATTCCATTTTTAACCTCGATTTTTCCAAAAAATTACCATTTTAACCTCGAACTTCTAAAAATTCCATTTTTTACCTTGATTTTTTCCAAAAATTACCATTTTACCCCCAAATGTATAAAAGTTCCATTTTTTACCCCGAACTTTCCCAAAATTACCATTTTGCCCCCGAATATCCAAAATTATCATTTTGCCCCCGGTATCCAAAAATCTCATTTTCAATTCCGATTGTTTTATTTTTCTTCCTCTTCAATATTTGTATTTAAATTTTAATTATTATGCCTTCGTATATCATTTATCTGCTTAATTATTTTGCTTCGTGTTATCTAATCTCCATTATTAACTGTTCATCCATATCTAAAATTTTACATTTGTTTTCAAAATTATCTTCATGAAAACTTTAAAATCGAGGCAATATTCTTTTATTTCGAGTTTTGAAAATTTGTGCCTTAACTTACTAAGCACGATTTTTTTTCAAATAGGAATAATCGAATATCCTTAAATCAAGGCACTGCTTCTTTATCTCTGATTCTGAAAATTTGTACCTAAACTTACTAGGTGCGACTTTTTTCAAATTGAGATAATCGAACATTCTTTTCCAAAGTTTAAAAGTTTACAACAAAGGAAGACTCGTTATTTGTGGATTTCGAAATGTTATGTCCTAACTCACTAGACGTGACTTTCTTTCTCGATCACCTTGAAATAGTGGGACTCCCAAAGAACAATCGGTTTCTTTTAAACATAATTCATGCATTCAAGGATCGTATTTTAAACTTTATTCAAGTTTTCAAAATTTTACAAACAAGACCCTAAGATAATCAATGTGGTACCAATTTTGGGCGTATAAGGGTGCTAACCCTTCCTCATGTGTAATCGACTCTCGAGCTTGTTTTCTAGATTGCGAAGACCAAAATATTTTTCAAAACGGATTTTAAACGTTTTGTGGTGAGCTAATCACACCAAATAAAGGATTGGTGGCGACTCCTATTTTCCAATTTTAAAATAACTTTTGAAATACGTATTTCAAAAAATATGGTTTCGACACTCATCTTAAGTTATATTTGGCATGTATAGGAAAGGCTAGTATGATATTTTGAGTAGGTTTAAGAGTTGTGTCGAATTGGTATTTTGTTGTTTAGATGTATATTTTGAAAAGGATGTCAAAGTCTTGTATTTAGGAAATCCATGAAATCTATAATTTTATAAAGTCAATGTACTTCTACCGGTAAAAGGTAAAAGTATAGGGCATATTGAATTTCAGTTACTAACTTATTTAGTATCGGTAAAATGTTTTTCAAGTTTTGGTAGTTGTACAAAGTTTCGGTAGTTTATCTAGATGTAAAGTTGCAGCGCAAATTCACCTTACTTTCTGGAGTTTGTAGTATCAGTAGAATAATGGGTTGTATCGGTAGTACCCATACTTGTATTGGTAGAACTCCTACTTCTACCGGTAGAACATTGCAATTATTTTTACTTGTTGACTTGACTTCTACCGATACTTGTTCAATCAAGTAGCGGTAGAAGTCCGTCATACTAATTAAAATTTTGTTTTAATTCGAAACAAATACGATTGATTCCAAATCTCGAAAAACTTCCTACATATGAGTCTATGGGATACTATTTGATATAGATACATGGGTTTTAAGTAATTAACTGGTTAAGATGACGAGGTAACGGTGACCTACTCGAGTCCGACGATCGGATCTAGAATGGGGTGTTACACTTACACTTTAGGGCATAGAGTTTTGCAATTATTTTTCATTGTTTATTTCATATTATTTAGGTAAATAAAAATTGGATTTATATCATTTTAGTAAAAAATATTATTTTAATAAAAAATAAAAAATATATATAGAAGCAAAAGAAGAAAAGATTTCATAGTGTCTCAACAGGGTTGAATACTCAAAAATATGTATAAGATAAAACATGACATGATTACATAATTATTCAAATTTAAGTGAATGTTGAATATAAATATAAATTATTTTTTACCTATATAATGTATCTATTAATTAAATTATTTTTAAATTTTTTAAAAAAAATTTATAAGCATTCAACGAGTGGTTTCAGTTAAAAAGAGGATGATGTTTATCCTAGGAGATCTAGGTTCGAGCACCTGTGTGTGCAAAGTATGTGTGCGTTATCAAAATATTAAAAAAATATGAACAGATATTACCATATAATCACACTAATATATTTTAAAAAAACTACAACATTTCACAAATAATATGATTAAGAGATTTAAACACAATAATATTATATATATATGTTCAATTTAAAAATCTTTGATAGTTGGTATTTGAATGAATTTCATTTTATGGGGATTTAAATTTTTATAGAAGTAATAAAAAGCAGATGGAAAATAAAATAAAATGGTACGTTATATATTAAAAACCTACAAATTACAAAAAAAAAAAAAAAATCACTAAAAATGATACATCCATTTATAATAATATCAAAGAAAAAAAATACCTAATACATTTTATTCTAAAACTAAATAAATTAGTTTTAAAAAATAAAATATTGATGATAAAATTAAATTAATTTCAAAAATAAATGAAAATATTATTTATTATGATTAATAGTTAATTTTAATTATAGTTTTAGTATTTTAAAATGTCGAGGTGTTTGATTAATGAGGCTCATCACCTATTGCATGAAAATTTTACTTAAAATAATATATAGTCAAAAACTGTAATTTTGGAAAGTAAAATCTGAATAATAAATATAATTAACACGATTCGAATTTAAATCATATTTAAAACGATAAATATCATTAATCATCACATCATTACGTATGATTTTTAACATTTGAGGTTTTAATCCTTCAAATTTTCTTCCCGCAAAGTCAGTGCATGAATTGCCCTGTTCTATGCCTTATCCCCTCCACTCCCTTATCAATAAAGATGTGGTGTACGGTAAGCTAAGCAATAACATGGGTTGAAAATAAACTCTAAAGTTGACTGTAATTAGTATCAGTTTAGCATTAATTTTCATATGTATTTTATGGATAAAAAAATATTTTTGTGATAAAAATATTTTAAAATTTTTAAAATTATTTTTGAGATAAAAAATGTTTGAAAAAAAATACTTTTTTAATCAAAAGCTGAAGCAAAAAATTTTACATTTTGCTCAAAAGTGTTTTTCAGCCCACATATTTATTTATTTAAGGTAAGACTCAAATTAACTTTTGATGAATTACAAGGAGAGTGTAAAGTCCTAACAATAATGCGATTAACACGATTCGAACTCAGATTACACTTAAAATAATTAACACTCTTAATTATTAGGCCAACACACGAGGTTCGTAAGACTCAAATTTTAAAACTCATATATTAAAATAATATAAGCTTGAGGTTATATTAAGATTTTTCAATTCTAGTTTAAAAAACTAATTAAGATCATAAAAGCCTTTTTTTTAATCATTTAATCTTAATTGAAATAAAAACGTTTTTTATGGAGAAAATAAAAAGCTAAATAAGAAGAGACAAAAATAAAAGGAAATTGTAGTGTTGCTATCTATGAAGTAGATAAGTAGATAAAAGGTTGTTATCAACTTCTTTTACATCAAACTTTTTAGAATTTATGTTTTAAATTAAAAAAAAAAAAATTTCTCACTTTATTTAAAATATAAAATTTTATCTACATTTATTTATTTTTATAAAATTTAACTCAAACCTTCATATTTATTTTTTATTATTTTAATTTGAAAATAACTTATATTATGATGATTATTACTATACACTCATCAAATTATTTTATGGACCTTTCTCACTACATAATTTATGGTCACTTTTTAATTATTTAATGATATTTCAACAATTTTTTCATGTCATTATCAAATATTTTCAATAATTTTTTTCCAAAATCTCAAACCTTGAATACAAAACCTCAAATCCTAAACTTTAAACTCCAAACCCGAACCTTGAACATGAAATTTACGGTTCAAGGTTCGAGTAAAAAAATATAAAATTATATTCAATGACATAAAAAATTACTCAAAAATTACTATTTTTTTAAAAAAAATTAACTTCTAGGAAAAAAAAAACAAAATGATTAAATTTTATGTATGATTTAAAAAATTAATTATTTTAAATAATTTAATTACAAAAATATAGTAGATAAAATAATGTGATATTTTTTTATTGGTGCTTAAAATTTATACTTTTTAGTATCATCCTAATATAAATTATTTTCTTTTAATAAATTATTTAATAATTTTATATATTATTTTATTAAAGTTTTAAAGATAGACAATTTATTCTAATATTATATATTATAGGTAGATTTAAGTTGGATAGTATATAAAAATAAATTAAATAATATATAATAATATTAAAAATGAATTTGGAGCAACTTAAGTATTGAATATTAAAGTATAAATGGGTTAAAATTTTAATCTAACTTTTTTAAATATCAAATTCAACCAAATAACCCACATTTGAACAATTTTAATATAAAAATATATATACACACAAATTACTGCATGTAGATATCAACACTTGTCTAAAGTAATGCTAAAATCATGAGAATAGAGAAGAATTTGACTAATCGCTAATTCAGAGTCCAATCACAATCTATCAGCTGCAAATACATTTTATTAATAAAATACAACCAGTTTTCCACTTTATTTGACTTCAGAAAAAGATATTTAAAGGGAAAAAAAATCTGTAATAAAAGGTTTTTTTTTAATTCTATTTTTGAGAATGTCATAAAAGTTAGTAGGAGAAGGGGGTAAAGTAGAGTAGGCTAATGTGTTTACTGATGGGAGGTAGTCAAATGGATCATTGAAGGGTATAATATTATGAGTAGGCATAAACAACATCTGCTGCAATGCTCTTCAACACAGAGCTGTATAAATGCCAAATAGGCTTTTACCCTTTCTTTGCTCTCTTCTTTTCACTTTCTTTTATAATCCAAACCCCTGGTTGACCCCTTTTCTGTCTTTGAGTTTCATCACCACCACCACCACCACCACCACCATCACCATCACCATCATCATCATCATCAAAAACTAAAACAGCAACTAAAACCCATCCTCTCTCTCTCTCTCTCTCTCTCTCTCTCTCTCTGCAATAACTGCAGTTTCGAAGTGTTGCCTTTTTTTTTTCATAAGCCAAGCAATGGAGGAATCAGAAGAGCACCATGGGAGCAAGGAATGCAGTGCTAAAACCAGGGCTTTCAAGGGCATAAACAACAACCCTCATAAGCATCATTACTACCACCACCCATGGTTGCAATACTCAGGTCACTATGGCTTCTTTAACCAAAACCAGTTCCAAAGCTACTCTTACTATCCTGCTTTGCTTCCTTTACCTCCTCCAATACCTTTGCAACTGACTTTACCTCCACCTCTCACTCAAAACCATACCTTTCAACCAAAAACCCATTTGCAGCAACTTTCAATCTCTGATACCAAATTCCCAGTTGCTTCTATGACACCAGGTGCTCTAATATTTAATTTCTTCCTTTCTTCATATTTCTTCTGCATGTCTATCATTGTTATATGCCAAAATGAAATTTTAATAGCTAGAAATGATATAGTATCTTGCTGATTCTTATATTAAAAACCCTTGGAGTTCATTCATTGTAACAGTTTCAAGTAGTCTTCAAGCTTATATTGTATTTGTATTCAAGTTCCTTAACTTGTCTCTTTCAAAGCAGCTCAAGAGGGGCTTCAATGGAGAAAAAGTTTGCCATCTAAAGCAAGTAATGGAATAAAGATGAGGAATGCTACACAGGAAACAATGGTGGTTGCAAGGAGACCAGATTCTGGTGGTGTAGAAGGGCCTGTAATCTCTCTCCTTGCCAACCATTTCCTAGTAAAATTTGATCCTTCTCTAAAAGTTTACCAATATAATGTTGAGATATCCCCTAATCCCTCCAAGGAGGTTGCTAGGATGATCAAGCAGAAACTGGTTGAAAGCAACTCAGGTTTGCTTTGTGGTGCTCATCCAGCCTATGATGGTAGGAAGAATTTTTATAGCCCCGTTGAATTCCAAAATGGTAAGCTTGAGTTCTTTGTTAGTCTCCCGATCCCCACTGCGAAGACAGGTTCTCCTTTCGGGGAATCGAATGGCTTTCAACAAAAACAGAATCAGCTCAAAGTGTTTAGAATCAATATCAAGGCTGTTTCCAAGTTTGATGGAAAGGATTTGAGTAGTTATTTGAGCAATGAAAGTGATGATTGGATCCCACTTCCTCAAGATTATCTCCATGCTTTGGATGTTGTTCTTAGGGAGAGTCCAATGGAGCAGTGTATATCTGTAGGGAGGTCATTTTATTCAAGTTCCATGGGAGGTACTAAGGAAATAGGAGGAGGAGCTATTGGATGGAGAGGTTTCTTTCAGAGTCTTCGACCGACACAACAAGGACTCGCTCTCAATGTCGATTCCTCGATCACCGCCTTCCATGAGAGTATTGGAGTAATCCCTTACTTGCAGAAGCGGATCGACTTTCTTCGAGACCTTACTCAAAGGAAGACAAGGAGTTTAAGTGATGATGAAAGGAAGGAAGTGGAGAAAGCATTGAGAAATATCAGGGTCTTTGTTTGCCATAGAGAAACAGTCCAAAGATACAGAGTTTATGGCTTAACTGAAGAAGCCACTGAAAACCTTTACTTTGCAGACAGGGATGGGAAGAATTTGAAGCTTATTGATTACTTTAAAGATCACTACAATTATAATATACAATTCAGGAATTTGCCATGCTTGCAGATCAGTAGGAGCAAACCATGCTATCTTCCAATGGAGCTTTGTATGATTTGTGAAGGCCAGAAATTTCTGGGGAAACTTTCTGACGATCAGACTGCAAGGATTCTTAAAATGGGTTGCCAAAGACCAAAAGAACGAAAAGTCATGATTGATGGAATCGTGAGGGGACCTGCAGGGCCTACAAGGTAAATGCTATTGTGTGTGTGTTTATCACTGTTTTCAGGATTTCTCGCATTGTATGCTTCTAAGCATTTGCACATTTTCTTGACAGTGGCAACCAGGCTAAAGAATTCAAGCTCCATGTTTCGAAAGAGATGACTCGGTTGAATGGGAGGATTCTTCAACCTCCTAAGCTTAAGCTCGGTGATGGTGGACACGTAAGAGATATTACTCCTTCCCGCCGTGACCGGCAGTGGAACCTTCTCAACAGCCATGTCTTTCAGGGAACACAGATTGAACGTTGGGCACTTATAAGTTTTGGGGGCACTCAAGAACAAAAGTCTAACCTTCCTAAATTCATAAACCAGCTATCTCAAAGGTGTGAGCAGCTTGGTATCTTCCTTATCAAAAGCACAATTGTTAGCCCCCAATTTGAATCAACACAGGTGCTTAATAATGTGACACTTTTGGAATCTAAGCTCAAGAAAATTCATAGAGCTGCCTCAAACAATCTCCAACTGCTTATATGTATAATGGAGAAAAAGCACAAAGGGTATGCTGATTTGAAACGAATAACCGAGACATGTGTAGGAGTTGTGAGCCAGTGCTGCTTATACCCGAACCTCGGGAAATTGAGTTCACAGTTTCTGGCAAATTTAGCCCTCAAGATTAATGCCAAAGTTGGAGGTTCCACTGTTGCTTTGTACAATTCATTACCTTCTCAGATTCCACGACTTTTCAAGCCAGATGAGCCTGTGATCTTTATCGGTGCCGATGTGACTCATCCTCACCCGCTCAATGATTCCAGCCCATCGGTTGCTGCTGTGGTTGGTAGCATGAACTGGCCTGCAGCAAACAAGTATGTATCGAGGATGAGATCACAAGCGCATCGGCAAGAAATCATTCAGGATCTTGCTGCAATGGTAGAAGAACTACTGGATGACTTCTACCAAGAAGTAAAGAAACTCCCAAAGAGAATAATCTTCTTCCGTGACGGTGTAAGTGAAACTCAATTCTATAAGGTGCTTAAAGAGGAACTGCAAGCAGTTAAAGAAGCTTGTGCAAGATTTCCAGGCTACAAACCTCCCATTACTTTTGCTGTAGTTCAAAAGAGGCACCATACCAGGTTGTTCCCATTTGAAATCAATCCTTCTTCCAATCAAAACCAACATTTCGATGAAAATATTCCCCCGGGGACGGTAGTGGATACGGTAATAACTCATCCGAGGGAATTCGATTTCTATCTTTGCAGTCATTGGGGGGTGAAGGGTACTAGCCGCCCCACCCATTACCATGTATTGTGGGACGAAAACCGATTCACTTCTGATGAACTGCAGAAACTGGTTTACAATCTATGCTACACTTTTGCAAGGTGCACCAAGCCAGTCTCATTGGTCCCTCCTGCTTACTATGCTCACTTGGCTGCATACAGAGGCAGGCTTTACCTCGAGCGATCAGAATCCGTGGCTTTTACGAGAAGTTCAAACATAATCTCTCGCGTAACTCCTCCGAAGACAATGCCTCTACCAAAACTTAGCGAGAGTGTTAAGAAGCTCATGTTTTACTGCTGACTTTTCACAGGCTCCTTGCATGTCATAGAGTCCAAATGTGTAGTTCAGTGCATGAAAGTCATAATATATTTCACTTGAGGCAGTCTGTTAATGTGATTACAACTTGTAGGTAGGCTTCAAATATATAGTGGCTGAATTGGATCCTGCAAATTGTTGTACGTACATCCTCATAGCAGCAAAGTGACTGCTACTGCATCTCTCTATAAACATTCTTTCCTGTAATCTACTGTTTAAGTCTTAACATGGCTTGAAAATAATTGCAGAAATCTCATGGTCTAAAAGTATTTTGGTACCGATTAATATAAATGAAGAAATCAATTATTGATCATATAGATATGAAAGAATCTATCATTTTTAGGGATTGTTTTTTTGTGAATTTCTGCGTCCTTTCCCTTTCAACAGTGGACCAACGTGAATGAAATTAAATGGAAGTGTTGGTACCGAAGGAAAAGCATCTAATAACGGTTGCGTAGTGAAATTGGCAAAAATGCCAATTGGGGCTAAGGTAGGGTGGTGAAAAGCCGGACTCCCTTTTTTGTTCAATCCTAAATTCATATGATTATCATCTGTATTTTAATTTAATATTTTTCTGAATTTTAAAATTTTAATTCTATCTTTTGTTAAATTTTATTATTAGACAACCAACATCATTTAATTTATGAAATGATATTTTTTGCGAGTAATATGTAAAACAAACAGATGTTGTATATTTTAAAATCATGTGGAGAAAATGGTTTCATAAGAGACATCAGCTCATGAACAAAAATAAATAAATAAAATAAGAAAACCCAGAACAAAAGTACAACAATATACAACTCAGCTTTCTTTATACGATAAAATAAAACTAAGTCAAAGATTGGGATTCTCAAATGAAGCTTTACTTCCCACTTCTCCTTTTGTCTCTTCACCTCTCTCTCAAATGAAGTGCAATGGGCAAAAAAGCACGTTCAGTTAGAGGAGGAATTTTTATTTATATGTTAAGAAAAATGTGTTTAATTGAATGTGTTTTTTTGTATTTATCATAAAACATTTTTAGTTGAACACGTTTTCTTAACATGTCAATAAAAGTTCATTAAATTAGATGTGTTTGTGCTCTCTCTAAAATCGATTTATTTTTTTAAATCTTGAAAAAAAATTGACATATATACATAATTCAACCGTTAAATTAGTTGCCATTATTATTTTTTAATTAATCAAATAAATTTTTTTTTTGAAGATTCAAAAAAATATGTTGATTTTAAAGAGATAGTATGAAAAACACGTCTAATTAAACGTATTTTCTATACAATTAACAAAAAATTGATTAAGTTTTTCGCACAATTATTAAGAAAACTCGTCTAACTATATATTTGTTAGAGAGTACAAAGAGTAAAGTACAATATTATTGACACGTGGGCATCCTATCCTCCATTCCTACACTTAAACTGCCCATGCATGCATGTCATGTATTTGTAGGATCAAACATTCCTTCTCCTAACCCTGCATTTTCATTTTCATTTTCATTTTCATTTTCATTTCCATTTCCATTTCACCTGAGACTTTTCATAAAATTTCTCTTAAATCTTCATTCACAGGACTAGGAATTTAGAACTACTTATCATAATGGTAGAGGACGAAGGAAGGGGGGGTGTATGAATGGGAAGTACAAATACAGGGAATGAGGTGATAGTTTGATAGGAAAAAAGAAAAGGATGAGGATGCAGTGGGACAGTGGATTTGATTCGTTGTGTCTGTACTAACAAGATTCCAATGTCCAACCCAACCTTATTATGCTGATGGGTGATTGATTACAAAAGATTAATGGTCACTTCAATCACCATTCCTCTAGCTAACCCCCCTCATTTCTCACTAATTCTTTAAAGCCATTCCCACACTCTTTTGTCTTAAATGTCCCGTTTTATGCACTGTCCCATCCAACTCCCCCATGTCAATCCTGGATACTTGCCTCTACTCAAGCTTTGTCATGCTATTTCATTTATCCCAGAGATTGAGTATGAACATCAATTTTGTGGAATAGTGAAGTAAAGGGTAGTCCCAAGTCTGATGTTGCTTAACGATGGATATGACCTACAGGTGACAGTGAGAATTTGGTATCCCCCACCACGTGCCAAACATCAAAAGCCACAAACACTGCTTCGCTGCAGGTCTGCACCCTTCAATAAGATAGGAAGCATTGGACACCGAAGTCCTTTGATGGAAAAGCTCTAAGTTCCATCACCAGCTCACCTTTTTGAGTGACTGTGAAGTGATAGTGCTGAGAGTACTGGTGCAGAAACAAAAAACCCTACACACCTCCTCTTTTGTTTTTTATTTTAATTTGTGGGTTTTTTATCTAAATATTACAAAAAAAATAATTAATAATTAAAATGATATCTCCAAATTATTATTTATTAAAGTGATATGTTTAGTTAAGTGGAGGAACTTTAAGTAACGGTATTAAAGGATATTTTTGATACGTGTTTTTTTAATTTTTTTATTATTTTTATATATTTAAAAATAAAAAAAAATATTATTTTATTAGTGGAGAGACTTAAATTGACGGCACTCAGAGGTTTTTTCAGAAAAATACGACAAAAAAATACCTGACACCCAGTGGAGGAACACGAAGTGGCGGCACCAATGGAAGGTTATCAAGTGGTGGCACTAAGGAGTGTTTTGCCACTTGGCAGCACCCCATTATGCCTTGTATGTGTGTTTGTGTGAGTTTTTTAAGAGGTGAAAATTAATTAGTTACAAGTATGAAATTAAAAAATTTATTATTTTATAAAAATAAGAGAGTTTTAATAATTCACAAAAAGTTAAACCTAGCTAATTAATTACAAAAATATAATATAAAAAATAATTAATTATCAAAATAATATCCTCATCATATTATTTACCAAAATATAATATAAAAAATAATTAATTATGAAAATAATATCTCCATCATAATATTTACCAAAATAGTACAAAATAAATTATTTTGTACCATTTTAGTAAATAATGGTGTGTGGATATTATTTTAGTTTATAAATATATATTTTGTACAATTTTAGTAAATAACACATTTTGGTATTTAATTATTATTTTTGTATTATATTGGTAAACTTATGTATTGAACTAATTGATAATTTTTTTTTCAAGTTGCAGAATGACTTCATTAATTAACTCGGAACGTCCTCACATAGCGAAATCAGATAATGCGGATACACATCAAGGCAATATGAATGTAAAAAAATTATTATTTGTTCATTATATCATTCACAATATTATTATTTATTTACAAAATTAATTTTGGTTATACTAACTATTTTTGTAAATTAACAGGAAGAGCTCGCGTATCGTTCATTGAGGGGTCGTGCACAGGGCCTTAAATTTCCCCCTCATGAACGTCTGCTTCCGTACTTGCGGGATGCCGGATTTGGATTAGCGGCATTAATCCAAAAATTTGAGTTAAGATATGATTTAATCAGTGCATTGGTGGAGCGTTGGCGCCCGGAGACCCACACATTTCATCTGCCTTGTGGGGAGTACACTGTGACATTGGAGAATGTTGCGGTCCAACTAGGGCTACCAATCAATGGTGTACCAGTCACCGTATTAGTTCGTTTCAAGAGCTGGCAACGATGTGCATCCAGTTACTAGGTCGCTCACCTAGTAATAACAATGACTTCACGTCGTTGTTATTTACATGATTTAAGAGCAATTTTCAGCACTTACCAGAACACGCAACTGAAATGGAGGTTTTTTGGGTCGTTCGAGCCTATATTTTGCCAATGATAGGGGGCATACTCATGCCGCCGGACGCAAATAACAATAAGATCCACTTGATGTATTTGTCTTTACTAAGAGATTTGCGAAAGATTCATGAATATAGTTGGGGATCTGCGGTGCTTGCCATGCTATATCGAGAACTTTTTCGCACCACAAACCTTCTTCTCGGGATATAGGTGGATGCCTAGTGCTATTGCAATCGCACTATATCGGATGCCATTCTTGGCATCAGTTAGGTACCAAACATATGTTTTTCCACTCGTTAACAGGTGATTACTATATACCCTAAATTTTAATTATTTGACATATTTTATTAATTATATTATTCTGACAAGTTTTTTTTTGTTTTCTTAGATGGAAAACAAAGCCGGGGATCGGGAGGCAGTACACAGTTCCCATGTATCGTTTGATGCTAGAGCAATATGCTGGGGAAGGGGCATGTTATTCATTAACATGTTAAATTATATTACTTGACTCGTGTTAATATGGTTGCATGTTACTAAATTATATTACTTTAATCTTATTAATATCTTGACATGTTATTAATTGTGTAGTTCATCTGAACCCCATATATACAGCCAGAAATTACCGCTGTTATTCCCGCCTCGACATTCCTCCACTCAGACCAATGGTGCATTAACGCACAGATAATCAATTTTTAAATAGTGGAGTGGTATGCCAGGGATCGAGTACTCCAGCAGTTTGGTTGTAAACAGCCTATCCCGCAGCCGTCATTCCAATTAGGGTCTATCCATGGGATGATAAGAAAGGGAAAGCAAATTGTGATTGGGGGAGTGTGCATGGACAATATGTTTATGTGTGGAACAACCGAATGATGCGAGTACCTCCGATGGAGTACACTCCGGATTTACAACCATCGGTGCAGTACATGTAGTGGTTCAATGAGTTTGGGAAACCATATTTGAGTGGTGCTTCATCGACGATAATTCCCCCATACATGTCTCGACAAGATCGTCCTTATCATGTAGCTCCTGCCCCAGAGCCACAGCCAGTGCCAGAGCAACAAGAAGAGGAGGATGAAGAGGCATTGAATGACGATGATTCTTATCGTCCTGATTTTGTGGGATAATCACATATGCATAGCTCATCAAGCCAAGGATATCAGCCTCAATTTGACGAGTCACCGCAATACTCAAGCCAAGGATATCAGCCTCAATTTGACGAGCCTCCGCAATACTCAAGGGAAGGATATCAGGCTGAGTTTGACGAGCCATCGAGATACTCTATTCCTCCCGGGCAATACTCTACTCTTCCGGGGCAAATGGACCCTAATGATGATGATGAACTTGACGAGCAACCTCGACATAGACTCCGACCACCACGAAGATATACCCCGAGAACCACACCATCTAATCATGGATACTAGGGTTGTATCTAATAGTGTTTAAATTTGACTGTTGATGAAAATGATGATTTTTTTCTCCATAATGTACATATATTTTAACTTATTTGATCATTTATTTAAATTTCATAACATTAAACCCTAAAACCTAAATTATAAACCTTAAACTTGAAACCCTAAATCGTAAAGTTGAAAGACTTAGGGACTTAAAGCGTAATTTTTCCATTTTTATTAAGTGAGATATTTTTGAAGAAAAGTGTAGAGAATTTGAGAGATGAAAAATTGGAAGATAGATTATTTTTATGGTAAAAAGATATTTGAGTCTAATTTCAGAAACATCAAACGGATTATAATTTTGAATTCTTTACCTCAAGATATAAATAATTTAGTGACTGTGACGCAAGTGGACAACTTTGAAAATTAATGTAAAAAAAAAAGTAAGAGGTATATGATGATGAACCGGGTTTAGGCCCTACTCGATCCAGATGACTGACCAATATGATAGGTTCGTTGAGGGCAATTACGCCGAGTATGCCCAGCTAGCCTACACAGTCCACACAGCTTGCCGCCGTCTATTTTCTCCATAATGTTCATTTCGTTGCGGATTCTGGTGATATGAGGACGACCTTTCGGATTCCTTCGTAAACCTTTGTTCGGGATAAGCTCGAAAGTCGTCGGAGGTACCTCTCATGTGGACAAGTCAGGCAGGACGTGGAACTCATTTTCCCAAATACGTAACGTACGATGGAAAGTGTAAACAGGGTCGATGAACTGTTCAACATTGAGCGACACTTTAGCACAAGCTGCAACGACATGCGCACAGGGATAACGAAGTGTATCGAACCTCCTACAATCGCAATTCTGTTTTGGAGATCAACCCCGTATGACCTAGGTGGGATACCAGGTCGACGCCCAATGGTCTCAGTAACTTGAAATCGTTAAAACTGTCTTGAATATATTTCAACGTTCATCGTCCTCGCACTCTGACGGTTTGCATCTATTGCATTCCTGACAACTTCGACGAACACGTGATCGGTATTCATCTGATCGATTTGTCGCATCTCAATTACTGGCATCAAGGTAGCTAGCCTATAGAACGTAGCGGAGAACACGGATGAAATCGGGAGATGTCGTATTCTCTTGAACACGCCGTTAATCGATTCTGTCAGGTTGGTCGTCATTTGACCATATCGATACCCCTCATCAAAACTTTAAGAGCATTACCACGGCTCCATGGTACTCAACCACTCACGTAGAGGCTTGTTCGTTTGACCTTCCATGTCACGCTCAAGTCTGGTCTTTCTTTGCCGGAATCGGTGTGGCTCTAGCTCATACGCTGTAGGAATATTAAGAAAACATAAGTTACAGTCTAAAATTAAAACCTTAAAAATATAATTTGAAACTTAATTTTTTTTACCCATTTTCACAAGTTTTCTCCTCCAATCTGCATTCTTATATTCTCGTTGGAAGTTAGCCGCAATGTGTCAGCTGCAGTAAACCGATTTTCATGGTACACCAGTACGCCTAATGGCCGCAATAATACCCTTCCCTCTATCAGAGATGATGCAAATATTATTGTTATGAATCACATGCCTCCGCAGGTTTCTCAAGAAGAATTCTCAAGATTCCATGTCTTCTTTGTCCACAATAACGAATGCTATTGGGAGCACGTTTTGATTCCCGTCTTGAGCCACCGTAATTAGTAGGATTTGCGTATATTTCCCGTATAGCCACGTTCCATCTACCTGGACAAATGGCTTGCAGTGAGGAAATGCTCGAACGCAGGGATCAAACGTCCAAAATATATACTGAAAAATTCTTCTTCTCGGTTGCATGTTGTTATCTGAGTCATAATAAGGTCGTGTCACCAACTCAATCGTAGTCACCGGTACGTACTGTCGCATTGCGGCTATCCATCATTGCAGCTCATTGTATGATGCATCCCAATCACCGAACAATTGTTCCATTGCCATATGTTTCGCAATCCATGCTTTTCGATATGAAACTCGATAATGGAATCGTGATTGCATGTCCATAATCAATGTAGAAACCTTGATGGTCGGGTCGTCCTTAACCATTGGCATGATATGTGTGCAGATGATTCTGGAATCAAGTTTCCGATGATCTTCTGACAAACGTGTTAAACTGCATGTGTGAGGCCCATCAATTTTTCTTATCTCCCACATCTGTGACTTCTGGATAAATGCAGCTCGCACCCGCCACTTGCAACCTTCCGTCGACTTCCAGCACTCTCCAATATACAATATCGGTTTAGACACTGCGACCTTGTAGTCTATCGACACATTCATGCTATATCGCTTAATAGCAAATATGCACTCTTCCTTGGATTCAAATTTTTGGCTCATAAACAACTCTTCACAATTTGCTGCTACGGCCAATCGGTGAGCAGGTACTATTTTAGGGTATTTCGCAAACTCGACATGTGTCACATCGGGGTTTATAAGCGACATGTGTGCCCTAAGAGGATTATTGTGCATCACAATATGTGTAACTGGATTTTCGACTGGATATTCATCGTCATTCGCCCCTTCATCGTCAATATCATCTGGGACCTCATCCACATCCGGATCACTATCAATATCGACTTCATTATCAGAAGGAATACTACTATCATATCCATCATCTTGATCTGCATTATTCTCGGGCGCAGCAGCATTAAGATCGATCTCTAGCCAACGTACGATTTATTGACTTTCAATGTACGATATTGGAACCACCATACACGGAGTTGAATCTTCATTTTCTAATGGAGTTGGATCTTCATTTTGTACAGGTTCCACATCAACTAACTCAGCGAACAATTGAACCGGTGCATTTGGGTCACTTTGATTCGAACAATAAAGAGCGATCATTGTCTCCACGTCTTCATCGTCTACAAGTTCCATCTCGGTGAATTTGATTGGATCTATCGAAACTGGAAACTTGTAGAAAAGTTTCGAGATCCTTCTCCCACAGCGTCTAAAATTTTTTGCACTAATCCTTGCTTTCATATCATCAACCGAGATATTTCGACGAAATCTCATTGCTATTTGTTCCCGACAATCAAATATACATCCAACCGATGTACTCAAAATTACTCCATCAAAATAAATACATACAAAAAATTGATTATCCATCTTCAATAAATCTGTTAAAAATTAAATAAAATTTAATAAATAAAATACGATTTTAAAAAGATATCATACTCAAATAAAATTAAAATTAAACACATTACCTTTCCTCCCCTTCTTCTTTCTTTCCTCCCCTTCTTTTTTCTTTCCTCTCCTTCTTCCTTTCTTTCTTTCTTTCCTTTATTTCTTTCCTGTTTATTTGCTCCCCCCTTTCCTATTTTATAACAAAAATTTTATTTCATTTAATTTTTATCATAAACCCTAAAAATTCCCAACCACCCAAATTTATTTTCACAAATAAAATAAAAAACACACACACACGAAACAATGGGGTGCTGCCAAGTGGCAAAACACCTCTTAGTGCCGCCACTTGATAACCCTCTATTGGTGCCGCCACTTCGTGTTCCTCCACTATGTGTCAGGTATTTTTTTGTCCTATTTTTCTCATATTTTTCTGAAAAAAACCCCTTAGTGCCGCCACTTTAAGTCCCTCCACTAATAAAATAATATTTTTTTATTTTTAAATATATAAAAATAATAATAAAAAATTAAAAAAAACACGTGTCAAAAATACCCCTTAGTGCCGCCACTTAGAGTCCCTCCACTAAACTAAACATACCATTTTGATAAATAATAATTTGGAAGTACCATTTTAGTTATTAATTATTTTTTTGTATTATTTGGGTAAAAAACTCCCCAATTTATTCATTTCTCAACAATTTTAAAGCCATGGTTGACATTGGGACACATGCATCTACTTTATCTAAAACAAAATCCATTTGCAATCACAACATTTCAACAAAATGAAAATCTAAACCTAAGTACACATTACATGACCTTCACCCTATAAATCAACACCATGTAAAGGGCCGTATGATAAATAAGAATAAATAGGGATGAATAAAATTTGATTCGATTTGATTTCAAAAAATTGAAATAAAATTCGAGTTTCAAGTTTGAGTTTAGTTGAATTTACAATTCGAATAATAGATGGGTGTAAATATTAATTTAGTTCCTGTCAATTTTGTAAACGAACAAATTAATCTTTCTCAAAAAATATTACAAAAAATAAATATATTTCAAAAAATCAAAATATTTATGAAAATTCTAAAATTTATATTTTTTAAAAAAAAATTATATAAAAAATTTTAAACACTATATAAAGAAAGTTAAAAATTTTAAAAATTTTCTAAAATCATAAGTTTGGGATCTAAATAAGGTAATTAATGATTCCAGTTTATTATACTAAAGTATTTTTTTTCATTTTAGAGTGAAATTTTTTAAAATATATATGATTTCAAATTTATATGTTTTACATTGAATTTGTTATATTGTAATAAGATTTTAATTTGACATGTTTAATTTTATAATTTAACCCAAACAATTTTACCCGATTCAACTCGACTCAAATTTTATTTCACTCAACATGATAAAATAAGACTTGTCAACTCGATTAACTCGAATTTTTTTCACTCGATTCGATTGAACTCTCGCCGCTAATTATAAGTAGTCCAATTAGTAAAAAAGAATGAAAATTATAAATGTTGAAATAAGAAATAACCTCTCCACATGTATGAAAAAAAGAACTTAAAAGAAGAGCTGTATGAAAATATATCAAGTTTGCATGGAAGATTGAGACTAAGAAGAGGCGCAGCGAACCTCTCTTAAAATGGGAAATATTTTATTTAGATTTTTTAAATTTATAAAAATTTAAATTAATAAAAATAAAATTGCATTTTTCTGTCTTAAAAATATAAAAATTTGATTTAAATATTTAAAAATGATAAAAATGTAGATATTAAAATAATGAAATTATAATTTTCACTATACAAAATTTAATTTCGATCTTTCTAAAAAAATATTTTGACTTCGCTCGTGGACCTAAGATTAACCAATTTTCAAAGATTAGTTACAATGTTTTTTTCTCTAAATTTTCTAGATTTTATTAGCAAATTAGCCTCTAAACTATAAAAATAGTATCTAAACAACTATGTCATCCCATGTGACCTCAAAAATTTGGAAGTGTAAATATCACTTTCGAAAAAAAAACACCTTAGGTTGTTTCAATTTGCGGTCCTTCAAAAACTAAGCTGTACATATCATCGAAGGAAACCTCGCCGAAATAACCAGCCACCGCCTTTTGAGTTTGTGTTGCAGGTGAAACACATCACAGCCACGATGTCAATACGCGATGAAAATAGAGAAGACAAAACCAGTGGTTTTTAAACACAAGAGTAGCATTTGGTACAATGAAAAGTGATTATTCTTTCTGATAATTTAATAAGTTGAAACATTTGATATGTCAAAATCTAATTTTCTCGTGTTAGCTATTTTCCTCATGAACATGGTAACATGATTATCATGAAAAAATGTAGGAAAGTTAAAAAAAAAATATTAAAACAAAATTAATCTATTTTATAATGATTTAAGGTATCAATCTACTTGATTTTCTCTCTTACTTCAACGGTTCTTCACAAGTAAGTTTTTTTCCTTGATTTTATTTTTATATGCATATTTGATCATATATATAGTATACCATTTACATATTATATTTATTTTTTATTATTTTTTCTTTTTTTTTTTAATATATTAATTGAAAATTCAATTTTACTATAGTATTTATGAATGTTTATGAGCAATAGGAAAAGAGAGGTTAAAGTTTAGATTTATCTCTAAGTTTGATTTCATCATAACCTTTTTGCATGAGTTATTTATTTATTTTTTTTCTATTTCTTTCTTTCGTTCTTGATTATCCGACGGCGACGTCAGCTTTAATGTTAGTTGTCGACCACCGATATTCATTCCCTTTAATTTTTTATATTCAGTTATTATTTTCTTTTATATTTTGGTTTTCTTCTAGTTTTTATCTGTTTTTACGGCATGCTTTTCTTCTACCTTGTGGTACATTTTCGTTTACTTTTGTAGTATATTTATGTTCGAGGATAGTTTTCTCACAACGCTAGGCTTTGATTTGCAGTTATCGGTGATCTTTCAGTAGTTTGATCCCCTTTTGTGATTCGTTTGCCGATGCAGTCAGATCTGTTTTGCGAAACAGCCTACAAAATTGTTGGTTTCGCTCACCATTCCTACTTTGATTCTTAAGCGTGTAGGTGGATAGAAACAAGGGGTTCTGTTTCCTACTTCCTTTCTCTAATGTTACATTTCATCCCTGTCGTTGCAGCTCACTGGACATGTTTTGTTGGTTTAATGTTTCGTTTTCTAGTTTTTTTAATTTTTTTTTGTTTTGTTGTTTTTCTACTATATTTTAATTTCGTTTGGAATGTTTATCTATTTTAATTTCTAATAAATTCGGGTAGCATATTATTCAAAAGGAACTCTGGGTTATACAACATATAATTTTACATTCATATGATTTAATTATTTGTAGTTTTGCTTATAACAATACTTGAAATTAAATTTTTAGATATTGTTATTGTTATAGGTTAGCCTTTGATTAAAACAAAATATGACCTCAAATATTTTTTTAATTTACTCCAAAATCAAGTTGTATATATACTTAATTATATATATATATATATATATTATATTTAAAAGATATATGGGAAACAATTTTACTTTCAATTAAAATTAGAAATTTAAAAATTATCAATTAAAATTTATTATTAAATAGTTAATTCAAATATTTGTTAAGAATAAATTTTATTATAAAAATTAAATACATGAATATTATCTTTTATTTACAGTGTAAATTTGTAAATTATCATTACATTTCTAGAAAAGTACTTAGTAAACCAAACGAGATAATATGACTTTCATTATATTTAAACTAATACATTCCAATGTATACCAAATATTGTAAAGTAACTTTCCTGACAATTACATTTTAAGGAATCACATGCCATTGGATTAATAACATGAAAGAACATCAAACGCTACCTAAAAGTGAAATGGAGCCAAAAATATCATCATCGTGAGGCTTAAATTATAATAAGTCCTCAAACTATAAATAACATTTCTTTGAGTTAGGTACCTAAATTCTTTTTTGATCAAATTGGGTACTTATGTTATAGTTCCATAATTAATGCTGACCCTCAAACTCGTGGCTAGCATCCACCCCTTTAAAGGGCCTATAAAATACAAATGATTAATTATTGGATTCGCTCTAATAGATACCTTAAGAAATTAAAAATATATATATATATATATTATAATTTTTTTTAAAAGATAAAAATATCCACAGTTTTAATAAATTACTTAAAAAAATATATTATAATTAAATTAAAATGATTTTATGGGGAATTTTGAAAAACCACCTACTTAGGTGGAATTTGGAAAAAAAAAAATTGAGCTATTGAAATCCCCTCTTGAAGTTATTTCCAATTTTTAAAGTTCTCCCATATGTTTACCAAACAAATAAATTTATTTTTAAAATTTTGAAAACCTTGATACAAAAATTTTTTTTTCTACAAATTCCTCGCCTAAACACACTTATGGATGAAGAATTTTAAAATTTTGAAGATTTTAAAATGCTAGCATTATGTTAGCAATTATAATTACTTCATTTGGATACATAATTGTTTTAAGAAAAATTAATTTGTTAGATTTTTATGAATTAAAAAATATTTATAAAATAAAATTATAGTAAAAATAATTCATATAAAAATATTCAATATGTATATATTATATTTATAAAAATTTTATATTTTTAATAAAATAAAAATGTTAAAAATATATATTAAAATTAAATAAAATAATTTTTGAAGTTCTAATATTTATCTTATAGTGGGAGGATGTGTATTAAATGAAATGAAATGATAAAAGAATTTTGAAAAACCACCATTTAGATGGAATCTGAAAAGGCAAATATAAAATCCTCTCAAAGAATTACTAAAATTTTGAAATTGTTCAAAATTTTATTCAAACAAGTAAATTCACTTTTTAGAATTTTAAAAACCTTGATATAAATGAAATGATTCCTCCAAATCTCTCATCAAAATTAAACTTATTCATGGATTAGGTTATTTGTTCATGTTCGAAGGTCCGTTCGAAATTTGAGAGGGTTTGAGCAAAAATATTATGCCCGAAAAATGGGCTTGGACAAAAAAATTAGACCCGTTTAAAATATGGGTTGGGTTCGAGCTTAAATATTCAAGACTTGAACCCAACCCAACCCGACCTGTTTTAAGTTTATAATACTTTATATTATGTTATTTTTATATATTATATAATTTAAAACACATTAAGAAAATAAACTTATACTAAATAGATAATACTACTCTAATATAAACACTAAAAATATACTAAGATAACTATATAAAAATTTTCAATAAATAAAAAATTTATAAAATTATTAAATATTAAAATAAAACAATATAAATATTTATTTTTTAAAAAATTTAAAACTAATATGGACGAGCCTAAAATAGATTTGTGTTGGTTTTTTACAAATATGAACGAATTTAAACAAAATTTTAAACCTAGATTTCGAACCAAGCCAAACTTGGGCAAACATAATGTTACCGAATGACTCAAAAAAATTCAGTGATTAAAATGAAAGTGAAATATCCATATCTTTTAGGCCGTTGGATACCAAAACTACCTCTATTTTGATTTTACCAAAATTACCTCGATAAAGGCTTTCATTTTGGTTACCGAATGAAAATGAAATAGATGTTGGATGACCAAAACGAAAGTGTCAACATGAAGTAGACATAATTTGACATATACAATTAGCTGTTGTTAAAAATTTAGAGCTTCGAGGGATTAAATGAAAGTACTCTAAAAATTAAGTAACGAATTGCAATAATTTCTTTTAGACAAACAAAATGAAAAGGCAAAATTAGGTTACCATCTGGGTAATTTGTTCATTTTATAATGTGAATAAAGTAAAATTTGCACGCCCACCCCATGTTCGTATAAATTACTAGTAGAAAGCAGAAATAATGAAAATCCTTTTCTTTTTCCAGAAAATGAAAATCTTTTTAGTAGCAGGAATAATCATCTGCTAATTTACAACTCTTTCCTTGCATTCTTCTCTTTCCATATGGCCATTTAGTTTAAAATTCAATTTTTAGAGATTCCAAAATGATGTAGAAAATGCAAGCAATGATCCCTATAAACAGAACCTCAAGTTCTGAGAAATTGCAGTCAAAGCAACCCTTGGAAAATGGAATTTAAAGAAGATGAAGCATTCAATCCATATTTGTATCTTCAAAGTCAGATCACTTGAGATAAAACTTAAGTTGTAAAAAAAAAAATACCCATTTCCAAGAACATTCTCAATATCTACCTTCTGATTAATCAGTACTCCAAGCTCTACATTTTACTATTTATTAAGCATTTCGAACAAAATATAAATGCAAGTACAAGGATAGTAAAAAAAAGGGAACATGAAAAGGTCCAACAATTTGATATGGAACCCTTTGGATAATTGATGAACAGTTCTATGCAGCTTATATTGAATCAAATTATTGTATTACCTTTGTTTTTATTCCATGGCTTGTAGTAGATCACAAGAAATTTTATGCACCTGAACCATGTATGTCTATGGAAGAGTTGTAGAATCATCTTGAGCATATTATGAGCTGCTAAAACCCTTCTCGCTCGAGTTTTTGATGAAACAACAACAAATTCATCTTCATCAGTATTCCCAAGTAATGCTATTTTCTGGTTAGAACTCGATAAGTATTAGCTGATAGCATAACAATGGACATAACGATGGTCATCGAACACCAATGATTCGGCAGAGGTGGTTATGGTGTATCCAATATTGATTGACATTCACCGTCTGAGGCTTCCATAGTGTACGATCTGCAACTGAAATAGAAAACCGTACTCATCATGGAATCCATGAGCACCACCAACGAATACATTATCACCAACAGAGGCCCTTCCCAGATCCTAGAAGACCCATCTCCATAACTTAATACTTTTACTCTATGTTCAAACAACCCTTCCACAAATGCTAAACCAATTGTAGATCCAAGAAATATCAAGAGACCAACCTGAGTCTGCCCCTTGATAAGAACACTGGCCCGAAGCATTGCCTGTGGTCCTGAAACTTCCTCCAACACGCAGATTACAATCCCGATATTGCAAACAACAATGGCATACGCGAAAACAACCGAGAACACTAGCCCCATCATTATCACCGCGTACGCATTCAAGTCGGGTGTAAAGCCAACAACAGAAAGTAAGCTACATGCCACAACAAGGAAAACAAAGAAAGTGGTCACACAAGCAACAATAACCATACACATCCACACATATGTGCAAATGAGCCGCCTCCAAAACTTTAGGATTATCGCGAAAAACTTTGAAGCATCGGCCGGTTTCCTCGAGTAAGTACAATCTACACAATAAACCACCGCAGCCTTGGATAACAAAGACAATGTGATGAACAAAGGGAAGCACATTGCGGAGGAAACAGCCGACTCGGCGAACCTTTGTGACGACTGTTTGATGAAAGGCCTCAATGGGAGTCCACAGGTTTTGGCAACTAACAAAAGCCTAATAGTTAATCTCTTCACAATGGAATGATCAACTAACAAATTAGACATGAAGACCGCAGATACAGGGCAAATTAACAAAACTGCAATGATAAAAAAACTGGACGAATTGTAACGTAAAATCCTAACAGTTTCTCTTAAGATCTCTAATGCATTCATCGAATGGAATTGGTGGTTATCATCACTGACATCATAGGATGATTCTAGCTCAAAACTTTCTTCACGGGTTTCCTTACATCCTTCTTTCTCTAAATGATCTGATCTCATTCGTACGCCACCAGTTTCCATTTTCGTTAATCAAAACCCAGAAAAGATATCGACCCCAGCCGCTAAATAAACACAGCAAATTATATAAAACAGAAGTGTAAATCAGATCTGAAAGAGCTCGACCCACCTTTGTAATCCCCAAGAAGTTCACGAATAAAACACAGTGAAAGTGAAAAGCATGAAGAATGAGGGATTGGAGGGAAATTCTCGAGTGTTAAAAAAAAAAAAGTCTTTTATGGAGGAAGAAGAAAAGAAAGATTGGTTATAAAAAAGAAAACGTTTGAATTTGGATGTTATAGCTATGGCATCGCAAAACAAAGGGTATGTCTGAAGAAGTTAGCTGCCATTTTTTGAGGTGCTATGCCATCGTGCCGGCGTTCGTTAGTCTGTAACGGATTAAAAATGGGCTTTGCTTTCTTATATTTTGGGGTTTTCAAGATTGGGAAATGGTTGTCAACACTGGACGTGGAGGGAATCAGATTTAGCAGGTGACTTCCATTTTTGGAATTTGGGGCGTAAATCTTTTACAAAATTGGGATTTTTTTTTATAGAAACCGATTGGGCTTTTGATCGATTAAACTAGGATAAACTACACTATACTCATTTCAAAATAGATTTTATTTTATTTTAATTATTTTCTTTTTTCTCAATTTAATTCTATTAATTAAGATAGACTAACTTGACATGTTACTTCATTGAAAGTAATTTACATGTGTTATTATTTTGACTTCTGATTAAAGTTAAGAATATATCTGTTCATGGGTTGGGGCTACTTGTTTAGGTCTGAAGGTTTGCTCGAAATTTGAAAGTATTTGGGTAAAAATATAAGACTCAAAAATAAGTTTGGACAAAAAATTTAGGCCTGTTTAAAATATGGATCAGGCTCAGGTTTGATCTTTCAAGCCCGAGGCCGACCCCGACCCGACCCGACCCGACCCGACCCGTTTTTAAGTTTTTGATATTTAATAGTATGGTTTTTTTTTTTTTATATTATGTAATTTAGAACACATTAAAAAATAAACATATACTAAATAAATAATAATAATCTAATGTAAATATTAAAATAATGTTAAGATGATTATATAAAAAATTTAAATAAATAAAAAATGAATAAAATTATTAAATATTCAAATAATATAATATAAATATATTTTTTTTTAAAAATTAAAAATAGTATGGATAGGCATAAAATGAATTTGGATTAATCTTTGGCAAATATGGACGTGTTCGAGTAAAATTTTAAACCTATATTTCGGGTCGAAACGAGCTTGAGCAAACATAAAGCATATTAATATCATAATTAAGTTTGATCCAAACCTAAACCTGACCTATGAACGCCTCTAATTAAGAGGTTCTCTATAATTAATTTTAAATGAATTTTTTTTTGTTATATTTGCAACATCAAAATTTACTTTATTTTTTCTACAAATTTAATTACTCTTGTGCATGTCTTCTTCATTAACTTGTCGTTTTCTTTCTGCAAAATGACAGTGTTTCTTCCCACGGTATGTGGTGCAGACTATGCAAACACCAATCTGCTTCGTAAATTCTCCTGGGAGGTCGGTTCTCAAGCCGATTGAATCCAATATCACTGTGCATTTGCTTTTATCTACACTGCAATTACAATTATGAAGGATATCTTTGAATCTTAGGATCTCTACACATTAAACTTTGATCAAATTAAGAAGATTTTGGTTCCCAGTGCTTCTGACAAAAAGTAAGGCGTCTAAACGCTGGAAGCTTGAGTTGAAGAAGTGTACACCTGCGTAGCTCAAAACCATCTAAGGTGAAGAAGCCTCTTCAAACATACGCACTATAACGACCTGGGTAGAGTGATAATGGAAATAGTGGTTTTGTGACCACAATTCCGATGAATAAATTATTAGTTTACTTTTAATTAATTATATTAGAGTAATAAGTAAGTAGTATATAAAAAATTAATAGAAGAATTAAGGTTTAATTAGAAAGTATGAAAAAAATGGGTTAAATTGAAAAAAGTGAAAAAGACTTAAGGTCAATGTCAAAGAACTAAAAGGAACAAAGTAGAAAACTATTGGATTTGCATGTGAAATTTACATGTTTTAATGATAGTGGGATTTGATGGAAATAAATGTACTGGAATTTTATGGTAATAAGGTTAAACTAGTAAATAGCAATATTCTTTTCTCATTCAATGTAAAAATAGGTAAAAGAAAAAAAAAAACATTCTCTCTTCCTCATTTCTCTCACGAAATATCAAGAAGAAAAACTTCATTTTTGAATGCTTGAAGTTTGGCTAGAGCAAGTCTTGCATGTAAGTACTTATGATCATTATTTTCTATGATTTTTATGTTTTTAAACTTGAATTGGTCTAATCTACTCAAATAAGGAATTAATTTATGGAATGGTTAGGAGTTGAGAGAGTTGTAATGATTCATGTGCATGTTTTTTTGGAAGATATGAGATAGTTAACGAGTTAAATGCTTATAGATCATGATGGGTTAATTAGATTTTAGTAAAAATTAAGATAAATAACAAGATGTTAAAATAATGGATTATGTGTATATTTTTATAGTATAAGCAAATATGTGAATTGTTGGAATTGACGTAGAGATTCGAATGTACTAGAATTGTTAAAGAAATTTCTAGATTCAAGCTAAAGTGTTAGGGAGTAAATTGTTAAAAGTTTAAATGTTTAAGGGTAAATTCGTAAATTGGTAAAATTATGAATTATGAATGAAGTAGAAAGATTGAGTTGTATTTAGATGTTAATTAAATTAAATCATATATTTTTTTATCAAGAAAAAGATCAATCGAGCTTAGATCGAGGGAAGGCTAAAGTCGTAGATTAGTCGTCAATCTCACTCTCCAACTTTAGTATTCGAGGTAAGTTCGTATGAACTTCTATGCTATGATTATTTATGTTTATTATATATTTATATATGTAATTAGTAAAATTAATTAAATGTTGTCATAATTGATTGGTTGGTAGAAGGTAAGAGATAAATGAGCAGGCTTCGAGCCGATGAATATTTAGCAAGCCTTGAGCCAGTGAACGTTTAGCAGGCTTCGAGCCGGTGAATGTTAGCAGGCTTTGAGCCAGTGAATGTGTAGCAAGTACTATATACTGGTGAAACAGGCTATTACGATGGCTTGAGATCCTTCATATGTTGTAGATACTCTAAAGCTTGTATGAGCAGCATCGTAGGTCGATTTAAGTTTTGGAGAAAAAAGAAATAAGGGAAAATCTTCTATTTATCGAAACCATGGTATAGAACATGATTAAATTAATTGAATGCATCTAAATTTACATGTGAGGATATTTTACGAACTTACTAAGTTATATCAAAACTTACCATATTGTAATGTTTTCCTTGTAGGTCATCGGACATTTGCTGTTGATCGAAAATTGCCAGAGGTCACACTATCCCGTATTGTATACGGTAGATTACTATTAGTTTTTTGTTATTGTATATAATGGCATGTAAATAGGACATGTTTAGGTTAGGAGTACAATGTCACAAGTCTTTTGAAAGTTGGTTTGGAAATTCTATGTAAATGGTCATTTTGGAATAGTATGGGTAAATATGTTAAATTCTGATGTTAAGTCTTGTGAATGATATGGTTGTTGTCTTTGAACCCTTTTGAAATGAATGAAATGAATATGTGAAATTTGAATGCTCTATGGTCATTTTGTGTTTGTATGTTTTGAAGTATTTAACTTGAGGTACCTTGAAGGATACATTGATTAGTTTTAAGTGTTGGAAGCATGTTTTGTAAGTGTAGTTAAAATGCATTCTTGGCCTATAAATCATGTTCATTATTCATGTAACTTATTGTGCAAACTAGGTTGGAAAAATAAATTGTTGTAGAAGTAAGCTATGCAACACACGGCTTGTGACACGGGCTATCACACGGCTTTGTGCCATTTTTAAAGTGCAGGGAAGGGTGCACGGGCAGACACATGGGCTGGGACACGACTGTGTGGCCCATTTTCGCATAGGCACACGGTTTAACACACGATCCTTTGCACGGGCGTGTGTGGTAGGATGGTAAGGTTAATTCGAATTAGTACACAAGAGGGCACACGTGCTGATACACGATCGTATGACCCTATTTTGAAGGCACACACGGGCAAGCACACAGCCGTGTGCCCTTGTTTCCAAAAATTTTCTAACTTTTTTCTAAGTTTTTTGGCTTGATTAAAATTGGTTCCAAAGTGTTTATAGTTTATTCTTAAGATCATTATTGTATGTTTTAATGAAGATTGTTTGATGTTATATTGGTATGTGTGTGTATATCTTTGAGTTAATTTGTTATGATAATGAGAAAGTAAGTGTAATTGGTCTAGTAATACTTCTAAGCTTTGAATCGGTGATGGATTCGAGTTAGGGGTGTTACACGCAGTCTCTATCACACATGCATATCTCATTGCATGATCTGCTTAATGAAAGCATGGATGAAGTAAAGTAATTGTTATGAGAATGATGATTAATACAGATTTCAAGACATAATTCTAAAGTTCCCATAACTAAGTTGCGGTGGAGATGGTACAGTGTGTAAGATGTTATCACTCATAATTTCAAAATAAAATTTATTTTTTAATGGATGCTATTAAAGGTGTTCATGGGTTAGTCTAGGTCGGGTTTGGGCTAAGCCCAACCAAAAGTTTAGGCCCGTTTTTTATGCTCGGGTCCGGCACGGCCTGAAAATGGGCATAAAATTTTACCCATGCTCGGCCCGGATAAAAATACTAAAATTCGGGCCCGAAATAGGCAAGAAAGACATTATCTAAAATTAATCGACCAGGTACAAAAGCACTCTGAGTCTAATCTATACAGCCATCCAAGACCTTTCGGAAATGATTTGCAACAACTTTAGTTATGATCTTTTAAACAACATTACATAAACTAATAGTTTGAAGTTTGGAAATATTTAAAGGATTGGAGGTTTTTTGGGATAAGAACAATATTAGTAATATTCATAGGTTCCATGTTCAAATAACTTTTTCAAGACGCTCAAGCAAAAGTTGCTAACCTCCTCACCTACTCTATGCAAATACCTTTAAAAGAACAAAGTTGGAAAGCCATACGTTCCTGAAGCCTTCGTTGGCCCCATGTCCTTCAAAGCCGCAAAAATCTTATCTTGTTTGAAAGCCGCTACTAAGAAACAATTATCTTCTTCAGATATACACCCATCTACCCAGAAAGAATGTGCTCCATATTATTGTCTTCATTTTGAGACAATAATAGGTCTTTAAAGAATCTTTTCGTTATTTCAGCCATACCATTACTAGTGTTAACCAATCATCCATCAATATTTTCCAAAGACTGTATCAAATTCGTGCGCTTCCTGTATGAGGCATACTTGTTAAAGAAGCTTGTATTGTTATCACCCATTTTAAGCCAATTAACTCTTGTGCGTTGTTCCCAATAAGCTTTATCCTTCTCGATCTCCTAGTTGTGTCAAATACGAGGATTAATCAACTCACTCAAATTCTCATCTGTTCGGTCCTCTTCCATTAGTCGTTCAACCTGATGAATTAATTTGGCCTTTAAACCAAGTTTTGTTTCTATAATTCGACGAGCTTAGTTCTACAACCCAACCTTAAAAGTCTACTTTCGAAAGCAAATATCCATTAGCTTCATACCATAAGTTACATAATTCTGACTCAAAAGATTCTTCCATGGTCCACCATGCCTCAAACTTAAAGCTTCCATGCCTCTGTCCCTTTGCTCTCTTGTCTAACCGAACTAGAAAGGGATAATGATTTGAAAAAGAATGGGGTAAGTTTTTAAGAGTAACACTAGGAAATCTCCCAATCCATTATGTATTAGCCACGTCTTTGTCAAGACATTCTCGAATATTATTTTCTATCAAGTTCCCTCTCTCTCACGTGAACCACTGTCTCGAATAACCAATATCATGAAATTGACACTCCGCCAAGGTCTCTTTAAACTTCTCCATCCGCTTTTTCTCTTGTGGCAATTCCCCTTTCTTTTTAGAGGCATATAAAATTTCATTAAAACCCCCGCAAATAAGGCACGGAGAAAATTTATTCTCGTTAAGACACTTGAGATCATCCTACGAATCTTCTTTAGTGGCTACAAAAAGGGAACCGTAGAAACCAGTGAAACAACTATCACCATCCCGATCACTACTATGAATCATAACATCGATAAAATTATCAAAAAAATATCGTAGATAGACTGACATATCCTTCTTCTATGCAAAACATAACCCTCCTTTGGAGCCATTTGCCCCTACATCAATCACATTAACAAAACCACACTTCCATCGAAATCGTTCCATTCTTCTAGTATCAAGCTTGGTGAACCAACTTGTAATAGCCCGTTTTTCAGTGGTATCGAAAATAGTGATTTTGAGACCACAAACCCGACAGAAAATTTTTTATAATGAATGATTAAATTAAATAAATCAATATGAATTTTATATGAATTTAGAATTAAGGAATTTAAATTATTGAATTAAAAGTTAGTATAAGTGGTTTGGCTCAAAAGTCAAGTGGTTTTAGAAAATGAGGTATCACGACCTCGTTTCTAAAATTAAGAGTCGTAAATATTTTTATTAAATATGTACAGAGTCTTATTATATGTGAATTGAAGTTTGGTTGGGTAATTCTAATATAATTGCTTAATTATGAAAAAAAGAGTAAATTGTAAAAGAGGTAAGTTAAATGCTATAGATTAAAAATAGTAAAGGGACCAAAATGGTAATTAAACTATGGTCAAGAAATTCAAGCGGTGGTGACACGATTACCATTCACTAACTTTTGGGTTATTTATTCTTTTGGTCCTAATTAGTTTAGGGTTAAATTGGAATTAAGTTTATTTAATTGAAATTTAATATAATTGAAGGACCAATTATGAAATTGGACCCTCCTTAAGTGGCGTAATAATAGAAATGAGGTGGAAATCTTTAGATTTTGGGTAAATTGCAATTAAATCCTAATAAAATGAGGATTTACTAATTAGTTTATTTCTAGTATGATCGGGAATGGTGGTTTCGAGGCTACAAATTCGATGTATTAGACCGTAAATATTAATCATTTAATATTTATGAGGTCATTTGCATCGTATTAAAATTTGGTTATGAAATTTTATTGTTTAGATAATTAAGTAAAAAGGACGAAATTATAAATGTCATAAATGTCCACTCTTAATCTAAAAAGGTATTAAATAACTATTGATGTATGAGGTAATGGACTAATATGGGAATTAGACCACCAATGAAAGTATTAGATGGTTTTAGAGTTGGAAATGTTGAAATTGAATGTTATAATTAAGGGTACAAAGGTAAATTAGTAAATAAAAGGATATTATAATAAATAAATAAAAGAATAATTAGATAAAAAGTGATTTTCATCTTCTTCTTCATTCTATTTTGTATGAAAACCCTAAAGAAGAGCTTGGACATTTGGTTGAGCTTTAATCCTTGATCAAGATCATGTCTCGATCATAGAAAAAGGAAAATTATGAATTTGCCCCTAGAGTTCACTTTGACAGCAATTTCGTCTGGTAAGTTCGTACGTTAAATTTGCATTTAAATAGTACATTATTTGTATTCTTTATGATTGTTGCAGAATAGGTTATGGTACGTGAAATTGAAAAAAATAAACAAGAAATGAATGAAAGAGATATCAGATTTTGAACCGGTGATTTGAAATCGACACGATGGCTGAGGTACCGTATATGTTGTGAGTCCTCGACAGCTCGTGTGAGCAACATCGTGAGATAGAAAATGAGAAAAGAATCCAATAATGGATTACAAGCCCTACGATTGCTAAGATTTATGCATAAGTGCATATTCTCGAAGCTCGTGTGCGCAGCATCATTAGGGAACAGTTATATGCACAGATACTGTATCGATGGCTGAGGTACCGCATATGTTGCGAGTCCTCAACAGCTTGTGTAAGCAACATCGTGAGTCAGAAAAGAGATATGAATCCTAAATAGATTATAGGTCTTACGATGGCTGAGATTTATGCTTAAATACATATTCTCGACAGCTCGTATGAGCAACATCGTTAGGGGATAGTTTACAAACAAACATCGTACTGATGGTTGGGGTATCGCACATGTTATGAGTCCTCAAAAGCTCGTGTGAGCATCATCGGGTATTGGTAACAAAAAAGTTATAGACAAGAAAGTTGGAACACCAAATATGGCTTGAGGAAGCAACAGTTCATCCTAGCTCAGTTGAGCTATAACTACTTCATGCATATGATTGGTAATTCTTTAGACTCTTCAAACTTACTAAGATATGAAGCTTACCAAAGATGTTATTGTTGTTTTGTAGATTTCTTGCTACTTGAAGATCGAATCATCTTCACGAAGTCACACTATCGTGCAACCTGTTTGGTAGTCCTTCATCACTTGGTTATATGGCATGTACTAGGATGATGTTACCCTTGAAATGCTTGATTTTATATTATTGATTTCTTTGTTGAACTAAGCTTGCATGCTAACTTGATGTTCTAATTAAGCAAATGTGTTTAGTAATGAGTTGACATGTAAATTTAAGAATCCTTATGTTGATTGATTGTATTTTATGTTATACGATGAAACAAGTATTGTCATGTATAGATTTTGCAAGATGAGAATTTGAATAAGAGTCTTGTATTGAATGATGATTGATAAACTTGAGGACTTGTGTGATTAAATGAATTTTGCATACTTGTTTCGATAGAACCACTGCATGTATCAGTAAAAGTACAGGGCAGGAGAGAGGTTATTCACTGACTTGAGTTGTATCGGTAGCTGCGTAATAAGTATCGGTAGTTTTGCCCATAGGAGTATCGATAGTTTATGTACTTTTATCAGTAGAAGCTACAAGGTATGACATATTAGCTCGTTGAAGTTTTTAGTACCGGTAGAAGCATGATTTGTTTCTGTAGAAGCTTCACTTGTATCGGTAGAAGTCTATACTATTTTCTGAATTGTTTACTGGCTTGATAACTACCGATACTTGTCCAACAAGTATCGTAAAAGTCTCCTAGAATTATTTAAATGACATATTTACCCTTATTAAGTTGTTAAACAAAGTAAGAATAACGAATTATAAATGTATATATTTTATTAAATCAAGAATGATGTTGAAATAAGATTTAAATAGGTAACGATTTGAGGCATGAATGCATGTGACCTCGAAATCCTAACCGACGACGGTATTGGGTTTGAGTACTATACAATGATAGTAAGAATGATTGATGTAGCTTGGATGATATTGTGATATTGTGGTTGATATGGATTATAGATGTCATGATTTGTGATATGAATATTGATTCCTTCTTGCGATGTAATGATGACTATGTTTGGGTTATAGTTTGGTTAGCTAGTGGTAAGAACTGTGTGTTTGAGACACAAGACCATGTGATCCTTGATGGAAAATATTCGAACGTGCTTTCTAAGTTATTATGTGATTGAACTTCATTCTTGATTGATTGAAAGGTTGTAAATGAATCTGTAAGATTAAATGAAGTTGGAATTCTGAGCTGCAAGTTGTAATTGTATAAATTGTGATTGATTTGTTTGTATTTAAAAAAAGAAAAAAAAAAAGGAAAAGACTCGATAAGTTTTGTAAACCCTGAGACCTTAGACCGGAGATGGTTACGATTTTTAGGTGTTACATAACTAGGGTTTATACAACTTCAGCGAATACCAAAGTTTCCTTACCGCATTTGGATTCCCCAAACCATGAACATTCCAACATATGAGTTTCATTGTGCCTGATCCGCATGCCATTTGGCAGCCGTCGATCCTTGAGTAGTTGGTACAATCAAACCTTCCTCTAAACCTTCTTCAAAAACCATAAATGTAGATTCGTCACCCTCGACCTCTTCCAATCTTAGTTTCTTCATTTCTTCTACTTCCTTTGTAAAGGGAAAAACTTCGTCACTAGCCTATGACCCGTTACGCTTTCCTGTATTAAACTCCAATCAAGTCCGCCCCACCAAAACCAGTATTAAAAATTATCTTCCATCTTTTTTATTGCTTTTCTTATCATAAACATCATTAGGCTCATTAGAATCTAAGCTTGCATTCGAAACTCCCAATAATACCGCCTCATCACTAGCTAACCCATCATGATCAACATTCTCCAAAATATTGTCCTTAAAGAACTCAACTTTATCCTTATCCGAGATTTGCACTATTGGGGTTGTAATTAATGTCTCCTCCTCAAACTCTATCACCTTTTGCACAATCGTCTTCTCCAAATCTTCTTCCACCGTTAAAATTTCTTGAGAGCTAACCTCTTCCTCAACCGTATTAGTTAATTTCGTCGGGATCAACTCATCTCCAACATCGTAGTGGGATTTCATCGATTTTTTCCCGAATGTCCAAATTTCATGAACTCCTTCCCCATTAAGTTAGACTCTACTTTAAGGGTATTCGAATAGGGCAATTCTTCTTCTAAGGACGATTTTGCATGAACAAGAACCAACTCACAATCTTTAAAATCGTGCCCCATACGACCACAACCAGAGCAAAACACCGGAAGATCCTCATATTTAAAAGGGAGCCACGTCTTATCTTCTGAACTAGTAACAATAAAAGCTCCCCCTCATAATGGCTTTTTAACATCGATCTGCACTTTAATTCTACAGAACTCTCCCTTATCCTTTGAACGTAGTATCCCACCAAAAGTAGATCCTATCGCATACATCAAATCTTTCATATCACATTTTGGGGGATACAAACCTACCTTAATCCAAAAAGGAGAATGAACCAAATTTATATTTTTCCATTCCACAAATTGCTTTAACTTATCAAAAATTATGATTTGCCGTCGGAATAACCATGGATGACCTTCAAGGATTAACTCCAAGTCGTCTTCATTATCGAACTCAATCTTGAATAAATTTTGCCCCGCAACATGGATATTAAACTTCTTTCTCGTCTTCCAAATATTTTTCATCTGCGCTCTAAAACTATCCGGGTTATAGGATTTCTTCGTCCAAACTGAACAAATTAAAGTTGGCTTTTTAGAAGGAACCACCGAAGAGCTTTTAACTGACAATTGAATCAATTCTTCTCCTAACAAAAAGATCTCCTCTCTTGTCATCTTCTTCCAAAGTCACCACTCCACTAAAAAACCTTAGCCACAACTTTTTTGTTTATCAGGGAAACTAAGAGAGAGCACTCTTGAGCTAATCGTTCGCCATTTTTGGCTAATTTTGATGTTATAGGTTCTATCTTCCTATTATTTTAATTTTAATCAACTCAGAGTTTGTTCATTATTTAAAAATCATTTTATATTAATATTTTATATACTTTATAATTAAATTAGCATAAAAATATTTTTTATTTATAATTAATTTGATTCAAAATAAAAAAAAATCTTGTTTAAATTTGATTTAATATAAATCAAATAAATAGTTAAAAATTGAGAGATATTATTATCATTCACGGAGCAAATAAATTTTTTTAAAAAAATTTATTTTTTTCATATTTTTAAAATTATTAATTTAATTTTTTTTTAATTTTAAAGATTCTTAAATTTTCAAAATTTTATTTTTTTATTGAAAATACCAAAAAACTTTTAATTTTTAAAACATTTTTTGTAATCATTTATGTAAGGACAAAATTAACAAAAAAAATTGTAAATGCTGAGGGTTAAACATATATTTTGCCCTTTTTACAACAACTACATCACCAATTCAAACGACAAAATTGACAAAGGAACCAAAATCTTTAAATAAAAAAAGTATAGAGACTTAATGTCTCAAAATTAAAGTATATGAACTAAATTTGAACCCAACAAGTGGCTTCAGTGGTAAAGAGAATGTTGTTTATCCTAAGAGACCAATGTTCGAGCACCTGTATGTGTGTTGTCAAAGGGTTAAGAAAGTATGAACATATACTATCATGTAAACACACCAATATATTAAAAAAAAGTATATGAACTAAATTTTAAATTTTAAAAGAGTACATGGATTTTTGACACATTTAAACTTTTTTTTACATTAGTGGTAATATAGTGAATTAGACTAGTAAAAGTTATGTTCCTGTCAATCCATGAAAAGATAAAAATAGTAAATTATGGTAATAATGAATCTTATAAATACGAAATGATTTGTTAATTGTTAAAATATACTCTATTGAATATTAAGATATATTCGGGAATTATAATAGTAACGTAACAACCCAATTTCTAATGATACCGTAAAATGTGATTTTGGAATCCCAATTTCGTAAATTGAGTTTGCAAATATTAAATAGGAATATTTGTTGAGCTAGTGTATTATTGAATTTAAATTTGGATAATTAATTTAGTCAAAATTGTGATTAATTTAAACCCAATGACTAAATTGTAAATTCCAATCACTATATATTTTTAATTAGGAAATGGATTAGGGATTTAATTGTTATTAATCGAAGGTTCGAAATGGTAAAAAACCATTTTGAAATGAGAAATAATGCAGTTGATGAAACCATCCACTCAATTATGATTGAAGGACCAAAAAGTTGACCAGAAATGACGTGTCTCAATAACCACCTTAGTTAAAGTTGAAACCTTCCCATCTGACTTTTCTCTGAAACCCTTTTTCCACGCAGTATAACTGCTTTATCTTCTCATTTGATTTGCCATGATAATCTCCTCCTCCTTCCGCCATGGCAACGGCACCACCACCGCTCTTAAAGGTCGACCTCTGGGCCATCTGGTCTGGATACAGCCGGATAATCAAATCCCACTCCCGCCACTTCCTAGCTCTCTCACTCCTCTTCCTCCTCCCTTTCTCTTTCTTCTTATCCATTTACCCCTTCATCGCCATCGAATCCTACCTCAGCTTCCTTCGGCAAGATCCCTCCATCTTCCCCACTAAAACCTTTATCCTCAATCTCCTTTACACCCTCCCCATCTCCATCTTCTCCCTCTTGGCAACCGGTTCCATCACTTACAGCATTTTCCACGGCTTTTACGGTCGACCCATCAAGCTTTTATCTGCTATTAAGGCAGCTTTCACTTCCTTCTTCCCTCTCTTCTCGACTTGCCTTGTAACCCAGCTTATCGTTTCTGGGATCAGCTTGATCCTTGGTTTAGCCTTTTCTGCGGTAGTCATTTTAGGCTTCCAAGTTCATTACCCTTCACCTTATTTCATTCTCCTTTGCCTTGTTTACGTGATTATTCTCTTGTTTATTGTGGTTCATTTACAAGTGAATTGGATATTTGCTTGCGTAGTCGTCGTTGTTGAATCAAGCTGGGGATTTGAACCATTAAAGCGAAGTCGAAATTTAGTTAAAGGAATGAAAGGGGTTGCTTTGAAGATTATACTGGTTTTCGGCATCGTCATTTCGAGTAATACGTGGCGCTCAGTTATGACATACGGAGACTCAGCTACTGATAAATGGACAAGTTGGGTATTTGTTTTGAATATTTACGCCACTTCCACCTTCTCTATGATGTTCATGTTTTGTAATTTGGCTGCAAATACAGTTTTCTATATATATGCCAAGGCTGTACATGGAGAGCTTGCTGAGGATGAGGAATTTGCAAGCCAAGTATGTACGTTTGGCTGTTGATGATGGGAAAGTTCCTCGCGTTGTTTCAATGGTTTAATCGAGCTCCATTTATGTTCTGTTTTGTTTATTGTTTATTAGATTTTACTTTGTATAGACGAAAAGAAAGATGAATGAATTAACTATATGTAAAGAAATGACTCGGATTTGTAAGGATTAATAAAAAATTAATACCTATTCTAATTTGTTAATAATGAGTCTCTTTGCATTGTAATAAAACTGTTTAGCTTTTTAGTTGAGGCAATCATCCCGTTATTTCGATGGCAAAAATTAAACTAAAATTAAAATTTAATGTATACAAATACACAATCTTTGCAAAAATGAAGTTATGATTGGATGTCGAATCCACCAAATATAAATATTCTTACGACAAATAATATAAAATAGTAGCATAAGGCAGTAGGATTGATTCCACAATGATTGAATACTTTAATCTACTTTCGTGTCTTCCTCTTAAACGTCGTGTCGAAGGGCGGCATACCCATGACTTGTGACTATCTCCCTAAACAATAACTAAGAGGGGGTTTAGATATAAAATGTTAAATTAAAATAGAACGAAAATAAGATAAATAAAGTAAAATAAATCTTGATGCAAAGTAATTAATCGAGATAAAAATGAGAAAAACAATATTTAATAAGCTTAGCCTCAGCCTCGGTTTTCTCCGAACTTGAATCGATCCTTGAAAATTAATCTTCCCTTTTTAATCGATAAGTTGGTTATAGCGCTCGAGAACGTCCCAACCGCCAACTTTTCCTCTAGTAGCCGGTTCTGGTACGACCTGCAAACTGACCTTTGCCGAATGTCTAACCACGTCGCACGTGCTCGCGATTTAAGATTTCAACAGCTTCGCGTTCTGAAAAGCTCAACTCGAATTAACGGCCTCAACCGCGTGGGTCGTTTAAATTTGGTCTCTACCACCCTTGACAGAATCCAACTAGTTTTTTCCCACTTGGACACGCCAATTTGTTCGCGGAAACTCGAATACAGCACGGTCGACTCGACTTTCCAACTGTACGCCAACCTTCCTCAACTCAACGCGCGCTTTTTGAATTGAAGTCGAATTAACTTTGAGAGACGAATTTGTACTATCCCATAAACCGGAGTGATAGCGAGTACCAATAAAAAGACTTTTAGCACGGTTTCAAAACTCACGATTATTTCTTGACGGAATGATAACCGGGCTAAGGCTAAAAAGTGTTTAGTAACACATGATTTTAATCATGCTTGGTGGATGAATATGGTGAATTGTTTGCGATTATGAAAGATGGAAAAGGGGAGGGATTGATATAGCAATTAGGCAAATTTGCAAAGGAATGAAATGGAAATGAAAATGGCGAAAAGGGCACTGACGATTTGGAAGAAAGGAATAAGAAAAATAAGTAAATGCTTAATTGCTGTAATTCTCATAAAAATCAAGTACATCCTTCAATTCAACTCAAATAATCTTATTTATACACAATTGAATTACTAAAAATAGCTTGAATCCTCTTAAATTAAATTACCCTATTTACTTAAAATAAATAATTTTAGTCAAAATAAAATTAGAAAAATAACAAATTTAATCAAAACAAAATTAATAAAATAAACAACTTTGACTAATCTTATTTGAACATTTCAACCAATACCACCCTTCTTCATGGGACATGTTGTTCTTCATTGTGAGGGATCTTAATCCTAGTGTTCTGTGGTTTGGGTTGTTTTGCTTTTGGAGTTTTGGCCTGGCAATGTTGGGATTTCTCCTGCATTGTCGAGTGAACTGCTGTAGGCAGGGGATATGTCTTCTGTAACTCTGGTTTTAGTTGTTGCTCAGTTTTTAGACAGAGAAAAAGAGTGATTTTAGAGAAGAATGGAATATATGAAGTGGTTTTAGAGCAGGAGAAATCCCAACATTGCAGGCAGTTTGGTGGTCAATTTAGCTACCTTAGGTGCTCTACGGTTTTGCTTGATGTGAATCAGTTTTGTAGGGTCTCCTAAGAAGAAAAATTGTTTGAGGAGCTCCACTGGAATTTACCCTAAGAAATACTATTCTAAAAGTTGACCAGAAATGGTCTCCTAAGAAGAAAAATTGTTTGAGGAGCTCCACTGGAATTTACCCTAAGAAATACTATTCTAAAAGTTGACCAGAAATGCTTATACAGACAGACAGAAATACCTTAGGTGCTCTACGGTTTTGCTTGATGTGAATCAGTTTTGTAGGGTCTCCTAAGAAGAAAAATTGTTTGAGGAGCTCCACTGGAATTTACCCTAAGAAATACTATTCTAAAAGTTGACCAGAAATGGTCTCCTAAGAAGAAAAATTGTTTGAGGAGCTCCACTGGAATTTACCCTAAGAAATACTATTCTAAAAGTTGACCAGAAATGCCTATACAGACAGACAGAAATACCTTAGGTGCTCTACGGTTTTGCTTGATGTGAATCAGTTTTGTAGGGTCTCCTAAGAAGAAAAATTGTTTGAGGAGCTCCACTGGAATTTACCCTAAGAAATACTATTCTAAAAGTTGACCAGAAATGGTCTCCTAAGAAGAAAAATTGTTTGAGGAGCTCCACTGGAATTTACCCTAAGAAATACTATTCTAAAAGTTGACCAGAAATGCCTATACAGACAGACAGAAATACCTTAGGTGCTCTACGGTTTTGCTTGATGTGAATCAGTTTTGTAGGGTCTCCTAAGAAGAAAAATTGTTTGAGGAGCTCCACTGGAATTTACCCTAAGAAATACTATTCTAAAAGTTGACCAGAAATGCCTATACAGACAGACATCCAATTGAGTTGGCTAGACCTTTCTCCGAACCATTTTTCCACGCATCCATTATAAAATTCGAAGCACCTTCATTTGATCTGCCATGATCATCTCCTCCTCCTCCTCCATTTTCCGCCATGGCAACGCCTCCACTATCTCCGCCGTCAAAAATCGACCTCTGGACCATCCTATCCGAATCCAGGCGCATACTCAAAGCCCACAGTGGCCACTTCCAAGCTCTCTTAGTCCTCTTTCTACTCCCTTTCTCTTGTTTGTTATCCATTTATCCCTTCATCTATCGACACTTCTCTCCCACCGTTGAATCCCACCGCAGCTTCCTTGAACAAAATCCCCCCATCTTCCCCATTAAACTCCCCATCTTCAATCTCCTTTACACCCTCATACTCTCCATCTTCTCTTTCTTCGCTATCGGTTCCATCACTTATAGCGTTTTCCACGGCTTTTACGGTCGACCCCTCAACCTTTTATCCTCTTTTAAGGCAGCTTGCACTTCCTTCTTCCCTCTCCTCTCGACTTCCCTTGTAATCCAGTTTATCTTTTATGGAATCAGTTTAGTTCCTGGTTTGGTCTTTTTTGCATTTTTCAAAGCAACCCAACTTTACTCTTCACCTACTTTCATCATACTTATCCTTGTTTATGTGATCATTCTCACGTCTACTATATTTTATCTCCAACTGAACTGGATATTTGCTTATACTGTCGTAGTAGTTGAATCAAGCTGGGGACTTGAACCATTAAAGCGAAGTCGAAATCTAGTTAAAGGAATGAAAGGGGTTGCTTTTAAGATGATGCTGCTTTTCGGCTTCACTGCGATTAATACCTGGCTCTCATTTCGAAGACCCGGTGATCCAGCTGGTGATAAATGGAAAAGTTGGACATTTGTTATGAATATTGTCTGCACTTCCTGCATCTACATGTTGCTTATGCTTTATAGTTTGGCTGCAAATACAGTTTTCTATATATATGCCAAGGCTCTACATGGAGAGCTTGATGAAGAATTTGCTACACAGTATGTAAGTTTGCCAGTAGATGATGGGAAAGTGAAGGTTCCCTGTGTTGTTTCAATCGTTTAATGCTTGATGAAAACAGGAAACTGAGTTTCCTATTATCTTCTGTTTTGTTTTGTTGTTGCTGTTATGTTCATCGTTTTCTGGTTTTACTTGGTATAGACGAAAAGACAGATGTATGATCAATGTAAAACAAATGCTTCAGTGTCGTAAGTTATAATAAAAAGGATATACATTTTTTAGTTGGTTAATGATGATGCCCTTCGCATTTGTAAGAAAACTGTTTAGCTTGTCAGTTAAGGCACACATTATGAAACATTATGAATGGATGCAACCTGGATTATCTATAAAATTTGCACATTCTTTCCCCAAAAGTTTACGAATGTTCAACAGTTAGTACAATGGAGTATTACGGAAAGTACATATTAAATACCTTTTCTTCTTCCTTCTTGTCATCCTAGATGCAAGAACTGATTGACCGACTCTTTGATGAAACACCGGTAGCTAGTCTTGCCTCGACGGAAATCAGAGTTGCCTTTACAGCCATTATCAATTCTTCACATATTCAAAGTCCCAATGAATTAGGATTATCACTCTGATACTTGAAATTCTTAGTCCCATAAATCAAAGAATGAACTTAGTTACCGGAATCAACTAACTTCATCGATCGGTCACATTCTAATGTTAGCCTGGCTGGATGAAGATGGTGCTTTTAGTTTAACGATACTATCATCCTGTTCAGAATCGAAAAGAACGTTGCTCCAGTTTGTTGATGTCTCAATAATTCTCGAAGGAACTCGATCACTGTCTTCCCCGCCCGATGCTTCATACCCGTCACTAGTAGACCTTGATAAAGGAAATCCCTTCGGAACAGCCATATTGACAGAAGATAAACCTGTTAGCCGTCTTGATTCTTCAGCTCCCGATGAGGAGACCCGGAATGGATGAATATCTGGTGAGTCTAAACTGCTCTCAGGAGAAGAGGCAACAATCCCAGCATAGCTTGACATTGCTCGGCTGGTTTGGAAAGCGCTTCGTGCTTCCAGTTGAAGAGGTGCCAAACTACTTGATGTGTCTTTAGCAGAAATGTTTGTTAAGGGATCCATGGGTAGGTCAGCTGGGAAACGCACTCGCTTAGATGCTCGTCTTCTGCTGTCAGCTCTTGAGAACACTTGTCGGCCACTGCTTCCAAAGCTACTTTCTGCTTCTAGCCTGGAAGAGGTTTCACGTCTCACAACTGGCTGCAGGATTTTGGACTTTTTCCTTGCTTCAGCAGCAGCTTTTGAAACATCTTCTGCATTTAACCGTGCCAATGTCCACGGACTAATCTTAACTGCTCCCGGATTCTTCTTCTTTGTAGGTTCCTCTCCTACCATTTTTTTCCCATATGAACTCACAGATCCAGTATCGGGAGGAACAACATCGAACTAGCACCAATTACACAAACATTTCTCAGCTAAAAGTAAGCTATTTATACAATATACAATTCAATATCCATACTAATTCTCTTGACAAGGAATGATTTTGTCAAAATTACCTGATCTTCGAGGAACAGCCGTGGAGGTGTACACCATGCACCCCTATGAAAAGTAGAAAAGGAACTAGCACTACTTAATCCGGTAAGTGAGCTAGCCGGGGACATTTGCGGACTCTGGTGACCACCAATACCTTGTTGCTCTTGCTCCTGCTCCCGTAAAGCTATTATATAATCATATGTGCTGATTCCCTGAGGCATCAGGAATAACCGATTTAGCTAATTAAATTAAATTAAATATTCTTTTCTTTCTTGCTAGGATTCAACTTAAGAAAGCAAAGAAATAAAATAGAAACATCCTTCACATGTTAGCGGGAAAAAAGAGTTGAAAGGCTTACCTTTTTCATGAGTAGAACGTGGAAGAATAAAAGCTGTGCAATAGGTAGCGTAGCAACCATAGCCAAAATGGTGCACAATGCCTGTAAAAGTAAGAAACTATACTGCTTAGCTTAATGTCTTGAATTGAAAGGTGCTATTAATTATAGATTTGTTTGATGATCTCGTAAATGCTAAAGTTAATGAGAATTTAGGATCAGTAATGCATAGCATTGAACAGTGCCAGGAAATAAAAGACTATAACATAAATATTGGCACAACACTTACAACCACAATAACAAATGGAACCAAAGAGAAACTGCTTCCTAACTTCGTTGCAATATCCGTAGAAAACTGCTTCCGATCGATGAAACAGCAGATAAGTACAAGGATTCCAGTTGACCATTGTAGAATAAGCTGCAATCTCAAGTCCAAGGTGGACAAATCATGTATAGACCTGTCAATAGTCAGTTAAAATGAAAATGACTAGAAAATAAAAGGCTTACTCTGAGATTTCTTCATTTCTGGCAACTGCGGAGTCACTCATGATGTTATATGGAATAGGTAATATCATGAATGTGTCTTTTGAAATATAAGATACAATGAAAAGATAAAAGAGGCAAATTGCAAGGTCCCGATTTAGCAGCAAAAGTACGAAAAATTGTTTATTGATTACAAAACAAGAAGCTTAGTAGTATTATTGTTCTCAAAGATCAAGATCTGACATGCCTGTAAGGAAGGAGTTGGCTAAGGAATCCACGATCTCAAAAGGAACATAAATATTACATGTTGTAATATGATGATTCTGATCTGATATGAACAGTGAAGATGAAGAACGTGCTTACCAATAGAAGAGCAGAAACCATGAGAGCAAAAAATTGTCGGTAGTTCCTTTGGCCGATGCAATTGTTGAGCCACTAAAAAAAACAACCCAATTGAATAAAACAAGCATTAGCAGCATCATTGATGAAGTGGAAAAAGTATCCAACAAATGAAGATCCAACAGTACCCTGCAGTGATGATCGAAACGGTCAACACATTTGTCGCAGACTCTGCAGTGCTTGCTAAATTTAAAAACCTGCCAAAAATAATAAACTTAATAAAGATAAGCTATCCAAGATGCCAAAACAAAATAGCATAAGTCTTAAAACAGATGCAATGCAAGATTCAAGTCCCTTCTCTTCAAATTCATATTTGATATGTCAACATAAGGAACGTAATGGAATATTCATCGGATAAAGGAGAAAAAGGAAAAGATATAACTTAAAAGATACCAAATGCTACTTTACCTCAACTTCACACAAACTGCAATAGAACATGCCATCTTCACTCATTTGTTGTTCAGAAGATTCTTCCTTTGAGCTACAGCACTTGCAGATAAAAGCACAAGGGAAAAAAATCCATAGGAAACAAGACAATTGCTTCGATGAAGCATTGTTTCTATCAGTTTCAAGACTCATGTTTTTCAAGGTTTCATGTGTAGCTGCTGCACCCTTTTCCAGAGTTTTTCCTCCAACTGAAGTAGCATTGTCGTCATGCAATGATGTAGTTGAATCCCCACCTAATTTAGAATCCTTTGGTCCAGAATGCTTTCCATTTTCAGGAATTTTGAGGTACTTTTTTGACTTAAAAACTCCTGGATCTGCAGGATCAGCTGCCGCACACCAAATATATAGGCCAAAGCAACATGTAATCTAAAAGGAGAATATTGTCACTAAAGTTCCAAGGTGATAAGGACACGTCAAATACAATAAAAGAGAGAACCACAATGGATGCCAAATATAGCTTGTAATTATATGCAGCATTATAGTGCAATTAATTATTACTTGTGGACAAGACTCAGGAAATGACTCAACCTTGCATGCTTCAATTAGATTGTATGATGATTTCTTATGACTTGTAGACAAGACTTGGGAAATGACTCAACCACCCACATTTTAATCGAACTATAGGATCAACTATGACTTGTAGACAAGACAAGGGAAATGACTAAACCATGCACACTTAGCACCTAAAGCGTTAGCATACTTCATGTCCTCCATGAATGCATTTCAAACCTTACACTAATTTCATTCTAAAGAGATATCTTAAAGCGGACAATTTGAGTCTAACGTACCAATCGTAATCATCTAAAATGCCAATATGTACTTTAAACAGCATATCCTTCAAGTTCAAAGAAAAGCTAACTTACTTCTAACCATCCAATCTGCATTCTGCCCCCACAAAATCGCCAACCACAATTCTCCTGAGCTAGACTCAATTAGGCAGTATGATATTACAGTAAATAAGCAGAGTCTTTACTACTATTATATTTAGACTTTAAGAGAGAACACTTCTCAGTTTACAAATTCCAGTCAGCAGATAACTTCATCGACGCCTAACTTCTTTGTGTGAAGTATTTCTTTAAGAGAAAGTTCATTAACCTAGAATTATTTAGAATTGTAAGTACCCCAGTCCCCGATAGCATGGACTTGCCCAAATGTCCTCAAGTATTTTATAACTTACGAGAGTCATCATACAAAAGGTCTTAAAGTTTCAGATCTCTGTGTTTGCTGTGATAACAGTTCAGCAGTTCATAATTTAACATTTCCTAAAGGTAATATAAAACATTTATGAGCCAATATGTGAAGCAATTAAACTACTTCATTAAAAGAACTCATGCTCCAAAAAGGAAGAGCCATACGACCAGCTGTTAACCAGAAGAAGTTTAGCCACTAATAATCTTTTAATGGAGATGAAATTTGAAACTCTTGTACAGAATCAATGCCTCCTAAAAGGAACAATGGCTAAAAGACAATTTCCCTTATCAGCTAAAGTCACAAGTTGATGATATGCTTGAGAGACTCCATAAGATAAAACAACCAAAAGAAAAAGCACAGATTTAGAAAAAGGAAAGGACCCTTAGATTAGAGGGAAAATAAATGAATCAGAGAGACCAACAGGCAAAGAAAACATAGATCTCAATTCTTCCACCTACTAGAAAGTAAAATAAAATAAAAGGAAAAATGTTGAAATGGCTTACAAGAGGTGTATAGATTCCTATCACAATGTATTGAAACATCTTCTTCCCAACAAAAGGAGCAAAGAACACATAGAAAGCAAATCCAAGTGCCAAGAACACAGCAACAGCCACCACCTTTACAAAAAATAAGTAAAAAAGAATGAAATCTTTGCTAAATTACCCAGAATTGGAACAACCAAAAAGCTCAGCAATTTTACATAAAAATGGAAATAGAAACAAAGAACCAAAAACACAAAATACCTGGAGTGGATGATAAGGAAGCTGCCATCCATGCTTCCTCATTTCCTCTTAAAATGTTAAAAGAACAGAGAAGGGGAAAATATGAAAAAGAGTGAAAGTCAAAATCTGCTGGGTATTTTTCCTATACTTAGTTTCTCACACTTTCCCTCACTTTCCGGGGAAAATAAAGATCACTCATTTCACTAGACCACCAACCAAACATTACCCTCTTTTTTTTTAACTTTCACGGGTCTAATTAAAAAATGGCAAGAAAAATGGAAAGTGTAAAAGAAAAAGAACAAGGTAGCTGAAGAAGATAGGTCTTGGACAGTAAGGAAAGCTTTGTCTGGTTCACACAATCGTGGCCCCTGCCTCATGCAATGAAAGAGAAAAGACAGAAAAAAACACAACAAGGGCTAGTCTGGTGTTTGGGTTTTTCTTTGTTTCTTATATAAAGCATTTTGCTTGGCCATAAGATCTGCCTCAAAACTCACAAACTGTGTCTCTAAGTAACAACATGAGAGAGAACTGGTTTTTTTTTTTTTTTTCATTCTTCCTTTTCCATTGCCTGTAATTTACCTTCAAGACCCAACTTTTACCTTTTTTACTTTAATTTTTTTTAAATTTTCATTGTTTAATTTAATCATGTTCAAAGTGTCAACATCAGGCCCATTTCTGCAAATAGACAGTTGTTCGGTTTCATCTTTTGTGCCTTCACCAACCATTGTCTTAAAAATTCGTTTTTTATCTTTTTTAGCATTTTCCAAAAATACTTTGACCCAATTAGCATTTTTGGTCTTAAATTATGCATTATTATTATTATTATAGTTTAGAAGTAGATTGTTTAAATTTCGATTAAAATTGAATTATTTAATCGAATCGATTTAATTCAATTAATCAATCTAGTTTGATTCAAGTTCGATTAACGATTTATTCGGTTTAAAATTAAATAATTAATCGAACTTAATAAATAATATTATCTATTATATGTATTAAGCAATTACTAATTCAATTAATTCGGTTAATTTAATCAAATGAATATTATTAAAAAATTTTATATATTTTATACTTATTGTTTTGATAAAAAAACAACAAAACATAAAAATTTCGATTAATATTAATTTAATTCGATTAACCGTTTGAATATCTTACTTCTCAAGAAAAAAAAGTACGCATAATTATATATTTTTAAAAATATTTTGACATAATTATTTCATTTCTTACGTTCTTTCGACTTTAGCCTACCCCTTTTCTTCTTTTTTTCACCAATCATCATATTCATTTTCCTTTATCTTTTTTTTAGATGTGAAATTTCTTTTTTCAAACTTTTACATAAGATTCCTCCCATAATTTTTGTCCTAGTGCATTTCATGTTTTCATATCATTTTAATGCATATCATCACATTATAATCATGTTTAAAATATTTTATGATAATTTGTATTATAAATTATTATTTAATTTGAGTTTTTTATTTCAAGCAATGTTAAAAAAATATATCATGTATCTTATTTAATTTTTTTTTTTAACATCAATTAAAGATATAATCTCTTAATTCATCTTACAAAATTAAACCACTTCACTATCAATATATGTGAGGTGTGTCTCGCATTTATCGAACTTTTTGCAAGTATTTATTAGAGACAGATGCGCAACGTCACGACAAGGAGATATGTGACGTTGCGATGAGCAATGGACGATATCACGACGAAGGTCGTTGGGACGAGGCGACGATCTCTTGAGGTAGGAACAGTGGCGACATCACAACGAAGAGAGTTGTGGCCTTTATAACCCTGATTTAGACATGCCAATCAGAGACTTTTCTTTGAAGGCGACAAGAGGTAGTCACATATGAGTTTGAGAGAGTTTTTTGTTGTAATTATGGAGAGAATTTTGTTCTCAAGTTAGGTTTTATTTTTGGGGTTTGAGTTTTGTACGTTTAGAACATTTAGGACTCGAATGGTTTGTAGATTGTTTGAGGCAAGGTTAGTCAGGTGAAGAGAATTGATGTTTTCTCTCCTATACGGGTATTACGGGCCCATATTGCATTATACAACTTTAATTTGAAGACTATGAGTCTTTCAATTTCCAAGTTCGAGGACGGTTTAGATTTGGTTGACATTCTGCGAAATTCAAGTTAGACCTATGACGGGGAATGGAAAAGGAGGCATGATAAATACAAGCCAAGGTGGAGATTTGTGGCGTGTGTCTTGCATTTATCGGACGTTTTGCATACACTTATCAGAGACAAATGTGTGACGTCACGTTGAGGAGATATGTGATGTTGCGACGACACAACGAGCAAGGGACAACGTCATGACGAGGGTCATTAGGGCGAGGCTACGATCTCTTGAGGTAAGAGCAGAGACGACAACACGACGATATCTCACTTAATATAGTCGCGTTTTAGACTTCAAACAGTATTTTTTCTCCCAATTGGACTCTAATTACTTCAGTGTTACTTTAGGATGATTAAACTTCTAATCTTAACCTAATGCCAATCAATAAGGGTTTTTCTTTGAAGGCGATAAAATATATTTGTCTATGAGTTTGAGAGAGTTTTTGGTGATATCTATGGAGAGAATTTTGTTCTCAAGTTAGGCTTTTGTACATTTAGATCTATTTTCTCTATATTATACTATCGTTTGTTTACTCATTTAGTGAAAATTTTAAAAAATTTGTTGTTTATACAAGTCGATCCCCAACAACATTAATATATTCAATAATTATCCTTATATTAAGTAAATTTTAAAAAATTCGTATTTTTCATGTTATATGATATTGTAAGTAATTTTCATGTATGGTGATCAAGTAATTGAAAAGGAAATACCAACAGAAAATAAAAAATTGTTCCCCTTGCTAGAATTTCAAGATACAATACAAAGTTACATATAGAAAATACTAAGCAACATTTAAACATATCTTATCCATCTATTATTTTTTAAACCTTCTGGGATTTGTCTTGTTTCTAAGTTTTACTATATTCAATTCAACCAACCTATTCTAACATAACTTATGTTTACCATTTCAAAGGAAGAATTTTTTTTTTAATATACTGGTGTGATTACATGATAATATATGTTGATATTTTTTTTAATCTTTTGATAAGGCACACACACAGATGCTCGAATCCTAATTTCTTAGAATGAACATCATCTTTTTTTCTCACTGAAGTCAATCGTTGGGTTCAAAAGAATTTTTTTAAAGGATAACCCAAAAAAATTCAAGAAATTGTGATTATTATAGTAATAAATTATGCCACAAATAAAAGCCCGACATGGGCTTTTCTTTGGATTGTAAATTTTGGGCTTAGAAAAGGCCCCATTCAATCGTCGGTCACGGATTTGGATAAGAGATTTTTGGTTTCGGATCTATTCAAATTGTTTTTCCATTTAAATTTAATTATAACAAATCTAGCTTAAATTCATTTCACGTAATTTATATTTTCTTCATCAAGTTTTGTTTTTGAAATCTACCAAAAACAATTAAATGGTATATTTAGGAATATAAAATATGCTGTTAGTTTTTGAATTTAAATGAATCGTTATATTAAAGAAAGTTTAAAAAAAATAAATCGTTTTGCTTTTAAGATTTAAAAATTTAAATTAAATTATTAATATTGTTGGTGTTTTTCATTAAAATTTATCATCAATATAATAAGGAATAGTATAAACTGAAGAAGGAAATTATTTTGAATTATATTAAGCAAATTAATATAATTAAACTAGAAATTTTAAATAAAATAACGTAAAGTTCAACCAGTACGAAAACTAAATCTCAAGTTTATTAAAATATAAAAATTGATGATAAATTATGTCCGAATTAGAAAATTCAATAGGGTTTATATAGGCATCTGCAATTTGATAGAATTAAATTTGAATTCCAACAACACAACCCAAGACAATGACACCAAAGAAAAAGAAAAAAAGGATTTGGCCGCGGAACAGTTTTTTGATATAATGATTAAATTACATATAATCTCAAATTCTAAAGTAAAAATTATTAAGCATTTAAACACGTTTAAATTCATGTCTTTAAAATTATCGCAACAATAATAATATCAACCAAACCAAAACAATAAATATAACATTTGTTATGGTGTAATTTCAAGTCATCTATTCTAATAACAACAAATATGAAGATTTAAAAGTTAATTAATGCACTTTAAGAAAGGTGATAATGTGATTTCCGTCTTGCCTTCTTCTTTTCTTCTCATTTTTTTCTTAGCTTTTTCGATTCAAGTCACAATGTTGAATAAGTCATTTCTGGTCGCTTCAAGAACAAGAAGCAAGCGGCGAAAAGTGTTGTGTGGTGATAGCAACAAGCAGAGGAAGAAGACACTGACTATGGAGGAGGTACGGTTAGCAGCAACAAGTATGGTGACTCCCTAGTTTTCCGTCAATGATAAAGTGTTTTTGGCTTTTTCAAAAAATGGTCACCGATGCCATTGGCAACTAAAAGGCCATTCTCTTTCTCTTTTGAAATGCTCTTTTGCATTTATCTATAAGAAATTCATGTACATATTTATGCTTGTGTTTTATTTTTTTTATTTCTCTTCTAGAAGCATGTCTAAAAACATTCTGAATGAGGAAGATAGAATTGTGGCTGTTGCACTTTTCTTTTTAATGTGATTTAATGGATGATATTTTTAAAATTATTGCAACAGCGATAATATCAACTAAGCTAAAACTTTATCGATGCAAATATAACACTTGGTATGCTGTAATTTTAAGTGATGTATTGTAACATTATGTAAATAAATATAAAAGGACGGCCCGAAAAGAGGTCACAGTCTTTTTTTTTTTTTTTGGTAAATAAAACAAGCTGAAAAGATTACGTTACACTAATACAATCAAAAGCGCTATTAACTTGATTGCTTTCAAGAAAGACAGAAAGGTTTGTAGAAGCAAATGGCAAAACATTAACTCTCTTCATATCCACAGACACCATGCATTTTAGCAACAATCCGATAGGTGACTGAATTAATCTCTCTTGAAATATGTTTAATCTTTCAATACTCAAAATTACAAAATTTTTATTGAATTCTTCTAATCAAAGTAAAATTCGAGACGATAATAAATATTCTTTGTAAAAGAAAAACCGCCTCAAGACTATCCGCGGGAATCACGACTCTACTTAATCAAGAGGTTCAATCTTTGAAATGTAAACAAAGATTACATATTTAGGATAGGTTTGAATGAGTTATTGTGTGCGGTTCGTTTAGTTTATTTTTGTTTTGTTTTAGATTACAATATCATTATAATATTTAATTTTATCACTATCGTTATTTTTACACTAATAATAAGTAAACGCACCACTCATCCAAATACATCCTTAATATGACTGTCCTAACAGTTGAACTCATAACTAGGTATATATATGAAAACATTTAATTATAAAATTTAGGTTTATTAGTAAAAGAAAAATGCCTTGAATGAAAAATTAAAAAATCAAGTAAATCCTCAATTAATGATGACAATTTTAAAATTAATATAAAAAATTTTAATCCTCAACATTTATAAATTATGTCAATTTAGTCTTAATTTTAAAAAATAAATTTAACCCTCAACATTTACATATTTTGTAATTTATTTTTTTTTGTTGTAGTTTTGTTTTTCTTTACAACACTAAGAGTTAATTTTAAAAGAATGAGAGCAAAAAAAAAATGAAAAATATTATTTTGAATTTTTGAGTGTTTTTAATTTTTTTTTTGTATATTTTCAATCAAATATAGTTGATAAATTTGTTTTTCTAGCTTTTTAGGTGAAAGAGTCACAAGAAAATAAAAAATGTAAAACAGATCAAATTACACAATGTATAAATGTTGAGGGTTAAAATTGCTATTACGACAATTATAAAAGCTGCCACCGTTAGCCCGCTAGTAATCAAAAAAGATAAAATTGAATAGTTAAGTGACGATTTTGTAATTTTTTATAGTTGAGTGACCAAAAAAGAAATTTATTAATAGTTGGGTGACATCTTGTAACTTTTCATAATTGGGAAATAAAAAAAGAAATTTACTAATAATTAAGTGACTATTAGTATAGTTTACCCATATTTTTAAAAAATAAACAAAAATCCTAAAAATAAATAATCTTTTAAAAACAATTATTTTAAAAATCACATCTAGTATGAATCTGAATAAATGATTGTCTAGATGCGTTAGAATCTAAACGTTTATTTGAATGTGATTCTTTAGATAATTATTAAAAATTATAAAATTATGGAAAATTATTAATAATTATAAGAAATTATAAAAAACCTTAAAATTATTTTAAATAATCAAATATTTAAAAATTATTAAAAAATATGTTTGGAATGAACCTAGATAAATTTTTGTTAAATACATTTTAATGTAGACAATTATTTGTCCAAATTTTTGAACAATCATTTATCTCGATTCATTTTAAGTGTGATTTTTACTAATTTTTAAAGTTTTTTTAAGAATTTGATTCTCACAATTCTTTTCGAACTTCAAACAATTATGTTTATGTAATAGATGTTTGAAATTTGGTGATGTTGGGTTATGAATGATTTTAACATAATTATTTAAATATAAAGTAAGAGTGTATCAACTAAACGCAGAATTATATTGTGAAAAATAGATAGTTAAGTGTAGAAGAAAATGTTTGAATCTGTGTGGCTTATATAAATTAGACCATGTGGATGTGGATGGTTAGGAAATTAAGACATAACTAGCTTCGGATTGTCGATTGAGTTTTAATTCAATTGGTATGAATATTGTTATCAATTTTAAAAAACGTGAATTAAAGTGCACTAAAATATATTATCCTCTTATTAGTAAATTGAAAAAGAGCTTTGAATAATTTTAAATATTATATTAAAAAAATAAATATAATCAAAATTAATAATGCAATAATTAGAAAAACAAAATTCGAATTCAGTACCATGAGAATTTAATGCTTTCCCATATTTTTGGTCAAAAGATTTTCACATGAAACAAACAAAATTAAATATATATATTTAAAAAAAAAAAAGGAAAACCCAAAGTTTTTGGGTCATGGATTTTGAAACTACTGACATGCTAGCCTGTTAAACGTACAATTTATTAGTAGGAAAATCAATAAAATGGTAAACTACACATATAATCATTTAATTATAAATTTTTTATTTAGATATTTAAAATAAAAAATTGGTAATTTAAACACTCACGTTATATAATTCGGTCATTTTGATCACTCTGGTTAAAATAAAAAAAAGATAAATTATCGTGATAGTTAAAAAAATTGGTATAATATTTATTTTTATATATTATTATTTCTTGTCAACTATATTTTTTTTATTTTAATATATTTTTAATTTTTATTGTTATATTTTTTAAAAATATTTATATATTTTTTTTGAATTTTTTAGAATTAAGATCAAATTGAGATTATTTGTAAATTTTAAAGGTTAAATTTTTAAAATTATGATTAAATTGATATAATATGTAAATATTGAGGGCTAAATTTATTATTATACAGATTTTTTTAACTGCCACTTCAGTTTGCGGTTTGTGATTTTAACAGAAGTGACCAAAATGACCGAAATATATAACGGGTGCTCACATTATAAATTTTTATTTTAAATACTTAAAATGAATTTTTTTAATAATTAAGTCACTAACTATATAATTTGTACATAAATAAAATTGCAGACTTCTGTTGAGGCTACCAATGTTGAAACTTTCTGATTCAAATCGCAACAATTGGTAGTCAAAAGATGCTCTCCTCGGAAGATTGTAAAACTTAAGTTCATTTACATATTTTAATTTTGGTTAAATTTTATTATTGATCCTTGTATTCTTTTAAAAATTTAGTTTTTATACTTTAATTTGATTAAATTTAGTTTTTATATTTTTGAATTTGTCAAACTTCGAATTTTAAAATTTTAGTCCTGACCCAAATGGTAATAGTTAAATTTATTTGGTTAAATTTAATTACTAGTTATGTATTATGCGTACAATTCTAGATTTAGTCCATATTCTGTATTTGGATCATTCTAAACTCCTATACTTCTTAAACTTTGAAATTTCAGTCATGACACAAATGATAATTATTAAACCATTAACTAAATTTTTAGTGAGTAATATGTGAAAATGATAAGCTAACATGATATTACACCTATAAAAAATGTTTCTCACATCAGATTTTGGAAACAGTAAAACTTAACTAAATGAAATTAATAGTTATTGTTTGGTAATGACTGGAATTTTAAATTTTAAAATGCAAAGGAACTAAAAATACCAAATTAAAGTATATAGATCAAATCCACAACTTCTGTAAAGTACAAGGACTAATAGTAAAATTTAACCTCTAATTTTTTGTCTGATTAATATCTAAACAATTCAATCATTAAATTTATCTATATAATTTTATTCATCATATATGTAGATTTTTGAATCAATTCGATATTTTTATCATATCGATAAAAAATAATATCTTTGTTAATATATATTTAATAATCGGAATGTTTTTTTTTTACATAATGTCACTCGAAACTTGATGCATGTAAATATGTAATATAAAGAACATAAAATATGATGGACGAATTGTTAAAATATAAATTATATAAAAATTTATGTACCGTTATAAGTAAATCCCTCCTATATATCCAGCCATAAGAGAGAGATTTATTTATATTAATATAAAATTAAAGTAATTTTATATATTTTATATTATGTTTGTACGAGTAATAGTTTAAGCATATCAAATTTTGAGTAAATTAAAAATATTTAATTATTTCTTTTAGTACGTATCAGTAAAACATTATTTTCTATTGATACAATAGAGATATCGAATTGATTTGAAACTTTATGAGTATGACTAGTATATTTATATTAATAAATTCAATTGTTAAAATATTAATCGTATAAAAAATTATGATATATATACATATGTATATACATTTCATATTCGCTTTACAATTCATGTTTAAAGTTAATGAGTACATCTTTTAATAATATTTTCGCCAAAATATATATTATATAAAAGAGAAAATCTATTTATATAAAAAGAAAATGTATTTAAAAGTTCACCAAGTTGTAAAAAATTGAGATAAGCTATTTTATGGATTAGATTATTAAACGGAATGCTGATATAACATTATTTTAATTTATATAAAAATAAATTTAATCTTTAATATTTTATACTTTCTATCAATTTGATCTTAATTTTAAAATTTTAATAAATTTAATTTTCAATATTTACCTATTTTAGTAATTTAATTTTAATTTTAAAAATTTTAAAAATTCAAAAATTTTTACTTATATACATAAACTTTAAAAAATTGTATAACGAAGAAATCAATTTTGTCCAAATTTTATATTATTATTGCTTCTATTTTAATAATTTTATTTGAGTCAAATCAGGCCTTTGAAATTCAAATTCAGACAAATTTTGGGTCTACTTTACATCAAACACGTTAGAACCCAAATATGACAACATGTTATTTGCCAACAAAAAAACCTAGTCGCGGCTGTACCCCACATCGTTGTCAGCCATAATCTCCTACATTGGTTAACTTCTTCGACAGCCCACCTACGCCATTACCTGCCCCGATCACTTGCACCACCCAAAACTCCCATAGAAAACCACAAATCCAAGTCTAACCGACTGTAAAAGAGGGAAGAATCCATAACCTTATGGTTACATTACCCCTTAATCTTACGCACATCGAAAGGCTTAAAACCTTGTTAGCTTTCTAAAATTTCTACTTTTTCGATTAAATTCTGATGATCATCGTTGTATGCAGAGTTTTTTATAATCATTTCTTTCTTAGAGCAACTAAGGAAGAAGATAAAGACGAGAGTAAAATGAAACAAAATGGAGATGCAGTCTCTAATAAATCACTTCTCAACTATATATAATCCTTCACACACGGTTTTCAATCATATAAAAATCATCTATAGATAATCATTTTGTCTCCCAATAAGGAATTAATTGGTTTTAATCCAATTGAACTAGATTTGGATCTCAACCATGTCCAATTTAGTCACTAAATTTTCCTCATTTTTCAGTAGAAGTCGACAGCTTATGGCTTCTTTCAATATAATCCCTTAATTGTTCTAAATTTTCAAACTTAAAGGAAATCGAGTGTGACAAGAGTTTTAGCTTTCTCTCCATCATTACAATCACTCGCCTGCTAAAAGTCCTATTGCCCCAACTTTGTAACATGTTTTAGATAATTAAGTTAAGGATATTGCTTTTGGTGAATATGGAAAAAAAAAATAAGTTGATTATATTGGAAAACCCTTTTTGTTTTTCCCTATGATTATGGTCTCAAATTTATGTATCGAGTTTGTAAAGCATTCTCTTTCAGTATCATGAAACTTGAATCCGTAACCGCATAACTATTGTCAACTGGGCTCCTGAGTTATATTCCAACCGGTGACCACATAACCACCGTCAACTAGGCTCTCGAGTTATACTTCAACCCGTGACCCTATAAACACCGTGAACTAAGAGCTTGAGTTGCAATGCAATGGGCTTCTAAGGTGGTGATTCAATCCCAACACGGAAAATAAAATGTGTGGGTCTTTGAACGTTATCATATCACTGCGAACTCAAATATACCTTAAAACTATCACATTGTATACCTCAAACACGTTCAAATAAATTTTTCTTCCCAAAATTCCAACACCCAACACACATAAAAAAATTATGGAGGATACGTTTTCTGTTTCTGTCTTCGAAATCAATTTATTTCCATAAATATAAGTAAAATCGGCCTAAAACTCTTTTTAAAAAAAAAAAAAAAACTGACATATACTTCAAATTTACCTGAGAAAGTTTATAGAGAACGAGGAAAAAAAGTTTGGAATTGAATATGTATAGCATAAATCTTAAAATTATAAAATCAATTTTGATTTAATGTGTATAATATAATATACTAATTTTAATTTGATGCAATTATATATATCTAAATTTAATTTTGGCTCAATTTTTATATTATATTAACACAATTATTTATGTGGGAATATGTTTCAATTATGTTTCGTGTAAATTATTAATACAAACATTTTATTGAACCAAACATAAATGAATAAATTTAAATTATTTTCACATAGATTATGAAACACATTATCATTACAGAGATGAAAAATTAATTTAAATTTATGTAGAAATATTAAATTTACTCATTCATATTTTAATTTAGTAAAATGCCCATAAACAATTTCCACATGACTCAAGGAAAATAGCATCACATAAATAATGTTGTAAATGTTATGTGAAATTCCAATCAAAATTAAATTTTTATATATAAAATTACATCAAATCAAAATTTATGTATCGTTTTGCACGTTGGACCAAAATTCAAAATTTGTGTATCGTATTACACATTGGACCAAAATTTGTGTATCATATTGCACATTGGATCAAAGACTAAATTTATTATTATACTGATAAAAGGAATGCCACATCAATCTTTCATTTGATGACCAAATATATTTTAACCTAAGAATACATAGAATTTGAAATTGACATTACGAAATTAACAAAAGAATTCGGTGATCAAAATAAAAACACTTTCGAATATGAGTAGTGATTTAGAGAATTTATCCAAAAAAATCCACATTCTCAAGACTTGGGAATGGAAAACTAAAAATTTTCAAATTATGAGAAGTAGAAAAAGTCCACTTTTATTATTAAAATATTAATAGTGGGGATTGAGATGACCCTCCACTAACACTTTTGCCCAATCATATAATATAATTTATACTTTGCTTTATAAGTTTGCCATTGGTTTTGGTCTACTTAATGCCAAACAAAATATTTAAATAAAACCATTCTTTTTATTCTTCCATTTATTTTTTGTTTATGTTGTTTCTAATTAGATGGATATTAGATTGTACATGTATGTTTTATTTTTTTGCAATGGATGCTTCAAGAACCCATTGTAGAAAACATAAAAGTGGGTACAATTTTCATATTTCTATTTGATTTTAGTTTTTTTTTTTTATAAGATTTTTCTAAACTATAGATTAATTTGAGGTGAGTTTGAATGGTTGATGTGTTTATTTACGAATAATGTAAAAATAATAGTAGCGGTGAGATTAAATACTGTAACGTGAAACAAAAAATAAACTAAACGCAGATAAAGTAAAAATGGAAAGTCAATGTTGTTGATTTGAGAAAAAAATAAAAAAGGGAAGTTAAGTTTTCACTCATTTGATTCCATTTTCAAGAGGTTGGTGAGAGGGAAACAAACTTTGAACATAAACTAAAACCCCATTAGCCTTTATTTATTTATTTATTTAATTGCTGCTTCTCAAATGATTACTGCACTTAATTACACACACAATTAATTGATAGTTTTACTTTAAATATGGTTTGGTTTGCGTGGGCATCCTTTCTAAAGTTCATACCTAAAACAGCTGTTTAGTTTAATCATTGTCTATAAATCATACATCATGCTTTTCCCAAATGGTCTTTTGCCTATAATGACAAAATTGGTTATAGATTTAAGAAGAAACAAAATCGATTGAATAGAAAATTAACAAGTTGGATTGATATCATGTACTTAAAATAAATAAAAATCGATCGAATTGATAAAAAACTGATTAAAAACAAATTGAAATCCAAGGTAAAAAATCATACCAAATTCAGAATGGTCAAAGTAAATGCTTTTGAATCTGTTCATGGAAAGCGAACTAAAAGTGAGGGTATGACTATAAACAAAAGATAAGAAAGGGAGGAGTCGCCATCTTAGCGAGCTGCCCACACAACAAAGCAGAATCTGTTTTTTCTTTACACTCTGCCACCCCACATTCTCTGCTTTTTATTTCTTTATTCCTTTTACCAAACTATCCATAATAACTACTTCCCATTTCGTTGTTGAAATCTGAGCTAAGTTTCCATCCGTTTTTAATTTTAGAGTATTTGATAAATCATTAAATTTTTCGATTTTTAATTTTTTTTGATGTGTTTGATAATGATATTAAATTTTAAGTTAATACAAAATTTTTTACCGAAAAAGTGTTGAATGAGATAAGTAAGACCTTGTTTGACAATTCATTGAAAAAATTAAAATCAACTTAAGATTAATGTTTACACACCTTTGCTACTTTAGTGAGTTCCCTTCGTTTCGCATCCTGAAAAGACACGAGAGACCCTCCACACACTAGATAAGCTAGTATGGAGACAATAGATCACCCTAGCAAAGACCTTGCGACAAAATCAGTCCTACCTCCTCTCCATTTAACGAAATTAAATATTTGACATCCTTCACATAGAGCATAACCAATTTCACCCAATCTTCATGAAAAGACAAAACTAACATCATACCTCTCAAATCCCCCCCGTTAATTGTAACAACCCACTTTTTAATGGTATTAGAAACAGTGATTTCAAAATCTCATTTTAAATGAGTGAGTCCGTAAATATTATTATTTAATATTTACGAGGTAAGTATAAGGTTTAATTAAATTTTGGTTCATTAATTTTGTCGATTTGATAGTTAATTAAGGTATAAGGACTAAATTATAAAAGTTCCAGATTATAGATTCATAATTGGCCAAAGGCTTAAGGACAATAGTGAACGGTTTGGTATGGTTTTAGTTAAAATAATGTTAAATTATAATATAATTATAATTAAAAGAATAAAATATGTATTATATCATGAAATTAAAAGGAAAAGAGACCATTTTTGTTCTTTCGTTCATCTTCTTTCATTTAAGCTTTGATTCTACAATTGGTAAGCAATTTCAAGTCCACTTTTTTGTATTTTTTATGTTTTTGAGATCTCGGGAGTTTGATTTAGTTGACCTGTGCACTATTTTGCAAAACTGTTAAAGTTTTTAAAAATTGTCATTGATGATTTCTTGAAACTTTTGGTACTAAATTACTAGATTTTAAGCTTAGTAGTTAAAATGACTAATTTGTAAAGTAAAAGTTGTTAGTTTTGAACATAGGGATCAAAATGTAAATATTTTGAATTTAGTATGAGATTTCTATAATTATGGATATTATAGGGCTATAGAATGATGAAATTGAGATAAATTTTGAAATCAAAGCTCAAATTGAAAGTTATAGCAATTTCGATTTTAAGAACTAAATTGAATAAAATGAAAAACTTTAAGGAGCATCTAAAAGATGAAATTGAACTGTCATATACATAAAATAGAATGTTATAAAGAATTTCGAGTTGACAATTGAAATGAATTATTATTATAGATCGAGAATTGAAACAACCGAAAGATAATTGAGGAAAGGAGAAAATTGTAGATTAGTCCCTAACATCTTGTTATTGCAGTTATTGCCAGGTAAGTTCATATGGTGTAGTTATAGGTAATAGTAATGTAAATATGTTTGAATTATGAATTTGTTTGTGTGTAAATGTGACTTTGAATTGGTTACGATTTAGTACAAAAAGGTGAGGCGTGAACTAAATTGTAAAGAAATGGTAATATGTGTTTTATGTGCCCAAGAGGATACAAAATGTTTTATGATGAGATGATATGTTTATAACGAAATTACAGTGATTTAATGTTGCGAATACAATATTAATGCCTGCGTAAACTTAGTAAACGATTAGGATATGATTGACATGCCAATAGGGTTATTTACGCGCTTGTATGGGTTTAGCACTTTTGTGCTCTCTATTCAACACTTTTGCGCTATCTGCTTATCACTACGGTGCTCTCTGGTGTGATGCAGTTACCCGTGTATCCCAGTTTATTTACTAGAGTTCATCGAGCTAATTGATTAATGGAAAGAGAAATGAAAATGGTATGTTACGAGTTTGATTCTCAAATGGTATATGATGATTTGATAATGTATATGGTATTGAATTGTGAAATCTATGTGAATGGTACTAAAATGAATAACATGTTAAATGTTGAATTGTTATGTGACTTGGTTTATGAAGAACTCATTTATTTATTGGGAATATGATATGTCAGATATATTGTGTCACATTATTTTGTTTAATACGATTAATTGTATATCGAGGTAAGTTATCTTTTATTACCTATGAACTTACTAAGCATTCGAAATGCTTACCTAGTTGTTTTCCATTTCTATAGATTGTCGGTTTGCGGAACTCGTCATTTGGATTATCTCGAAGATCACACTACCCCTTTATCAAATCAATAGCCTTTTACTCATTTTAACCTCGATATTGTGGCTTGTACTTAAGTGCTTATATATGTCATATATTGTGAATGGATGGTTTGGTTGAAACCTTGTTTTATGTTTGAATTTTGGAGGTCTAGTGTCTATATATGCATAAATGTGATTTGGAAATATAATAGGCTTTTATGTGTGCCTTGTTGAATGGCTCATTTGAATGTAATAAGATATGATTTGAGCTTGGAATTGGCATGGATGAATGTTAGTTTGAATGACTTGAAAGCATGGAAATTTAGTTGATGTTTTACAGAGTTATTTGATGTGTTTTGGTGTCAAATTATGGCGTGATGAATTGATTGATTTTGTTAAAGGTTAAATGATGAAATGGTATGCATCTTTGGTTAGTTTTATACAAGTTTTTCGTGTGCATAAAGTCACCATTTGAATACATTTTAGATTGGGCATGAAATAAGGACCAAAATAAAAGATTTTGACATAATTGGTACGGAAGTATCGATAGCATAGGTGAAGTTATCAGTACTTCGAATTTTTTAGTTAATTTTTCAAGTATTGAGTTTCAAAATGGTATTGATACTGAACTAAAGTATTAATACTCTACATATGGGTACCAATACTTTACAAGGGTATAGATACAAATGGCCTTTGTTTAAATTTTACAAAAGTAACAGAATCGTAAAATAGTATCGATACTAGAATTTGGTATTGATACTTGTAAAAGAGTATCGATACCATAATTCAAGTATCTATACTTGGTAATTAAGGATGAATTTTTCCAAACATCAAGACTAAATTTAGTATCGATACCTTTCATGTGGTATCGATACATGTTTTGAAAATTTGAAATTTTGTAATTGGATTGTATTTCATGTACGGTTTAACAATCAAGTTTTCGTATGTTCGATTGAGTCTCAAGAAAGTTTAATGATCACATAATTACTAAAATTTTAAAATGTTTATATGTTTAAATGGTTTAATTTCAATGTTTTCATCAATAGTTGCTCCAATAATGGTTGCAGCATCCCGTAACTAGGACTTGGCGATCAGATCGGGCGAGGGGGGTGTTACATTAATCCAACTATAAGCCTTACTAATGTCAATTTCGGGTTTCACCTCATTCCTTGATCTAGTCGATGATCTTTACGTATGATGTAAGATATCAAAAGTAACCAGAACATTATCTGTTATTGATCGACCAGGCATAAGTGCAAACTGATAGTCCAAAATAACATGTGAGAAAATTTATTAAAGTCTATTTTCCAAAACCTTAGAAACAATCTTATAAAGAACATTACATAAAGAAATTAGATGAAGATCTTTCAAAGTGTTCGGATTATTAACCTTAGGAATAAACTCAATGAGAGTGTTTACGTGATTCTAGAATGCACTTGTCTGGAGCCAACTCAAACAAGTCGCCACAATGTCGTCTCTAATAAGTCCCTAATAATTTTGGAAGTAAGCATGATTCAGACCATCCGAACCTAGAGATTTATCAAGATGCATTTTAAAATTGCATTCCAAAATCCATGAGCCTGAAAAGGAGCCAATAAAGTCTCGTTATCTCTATCAGTGACTTTATGATCAACCTATCGAATAACCAGTTTAAAATTAGCTTCATCTGCATTAAATAAATATTCAAAGTATTGGTAAACAACCCGATGCAAATCAACCTTCTCCTTTACTAGAGCACTTCTATCATCCGTTAGAGCTTCAATCATATTGTTCTTCTTTCGTTCGTTAGCAAAAGCATGGAAGTATTTTGAATTAGAACCACCTGCTCGAAGCTAAAAAAGCTTTCGGTTGTTGCCTCTATTTAATTTCCTCTTGTTCAAGAATCACATTAAGCTCAGTCCTTAGCCTCTTTAATTCCTCACTTTTTGCCCCTAGATTATGACCCTTAGTTTTCAACACATTAAGCCTTCAACAAATCTCTTTTTTTTTTATACCTAACATATGAGTCAAAGCAATTACCCCAAGCCTCTAAATTCAAGCAACAATTTGTTTTCTTTTCCATTACATCCCTTAACCCTTTCATGCACCAACTATTCTTAAGAACATCCGCAATTCTCAATTCCAACAACCACTTATTCTCAAATTTGAAACAATGCTTTCTCTATTTTTTGAATGCCACCTCCGTGTCTAACAACACTGGCAAATGATCAGACGTAGAGGTTGTCACTACTCTTGCCTCAACACTCGTGAAAGCATCAAACCAACTAGAATTAGCCATTTCTCTATCTTACTTCTCATGGGACCAATGTTTTGTACCACATCCTTTCTCCCAGGTGAAAATATGCCTATACCATGCAACATCTTTAAATCACGGTTTGCTAATGCTCCTTTAAAACTTTCAATTAAATAATGATAAACATCACCTCCTTCCTTCTCTGAATTACTCTCAATATCATTAAAATCTCCCATGACAAACCATGATTCATCGTTCGATCCAACCAATGCCCTCAACAAATCCCAAGAATCTCTCCTATGTGTATGTTTCGAATACCCATAGAAACACGATAACCTCCAACTAGCACCAGTCATACTTCCAACACCAACTTCTATAAAGTTTTGTGAATACCTAACAATACGGGCATTAAAAAAAATCATTCCACAACAAAACCAATCCTCCACTCTGACCCAATTGATCCACACTAAAACAACAATCAATTTTAATTTAACCCTCACCTAAATATCACTTTAAAATCTCATAAATTGTGAATTAATGGTGTGTTTTTTTTTTTGTTAAAATCATGTAACGAATCTATTGATAGATAATAATTTTGAATTTAAATTTTATGTATGATTTATTTTGATGTTGTATGAAAAAAAATAACATGATTCACAAAATCATTAACACTTTATTGTGCCCTATCACAGAACAGATGAAATAAAAGTCATTTTACTAATCATGAAAAAAAGTATAAATAAAAAATTACACCAATTTTTGTAGATTAATAATTAAATGAGATACTTGTCACCATTCGAATTTTGATTATGAAAACTTTACTTTTTAGTGGAAATATATCTGTCAATCATCATCAAAGTCAATCGTTACAAACATTTAACTGAATAATTAATTCAAACTTCTAACATTTTCATTAAATCGAAATCTCATCATTGATGAGTAAGTATATCATTTTTCTTATTTTGGTTAAGTTCCTTAGGTAGTTAGGCCACTATAACTAGAACCATGTTTAAAATTACTTAAAGAGATTAGGATTGTAAATCCCATGTGATGATCTGATAATTAGAGTGTTCATCGTTTCAAGCGTGACATGAATTCGTGACTCGAGTCACATTAATCGTATTTGTTATTCGGATTTTACTCTATTCTTGTAATTAAAAACAACCGCTAGATTTGCCACATTGTGCTAAAAATAACAGCAAATTTATGTACCCAAAAGCTTGGAGCTTGAAGAAATATTTATAAAAGATGAATCGTGTTGATTTGAATTATTATTTAACATTATTTTTATTTAAATTCAATTATAAAATATAAATTAAATTATTAATTTATTGTTTTGTGAATAATAAATCGATCTAAAGAATCGTTCAGAAAAAAAAAATTGGATTAAGAAAAAGTATATAAGTATACAACCATTATTTAGTTAAAAATGGTAGGTTGCCCAACTATTTATAGCTAATATTTAATTCCTTTTGCTTGTTCGCTGATAAGAACCTTTGGTTTATAGATAATGTCAGTGACATTAATTTTAAAATTATTGCTCTTTCTTAAGTAACAATTTATTGGATTAAATGAAGAGTGCATATATTAATTTTAAAAAGTTGAATTCCAAATTATGCTCACTTTTTTCAGTTTGTACTATATTTGATTTAACTCTGAAATAATTTTTAATTAATTAATTTATGGATTGTAAATTCATAATATTTTTATTTTATTTTATTATGATTTTATATTTTAGATTTTAATGTAAGGTTTACAATCTTGCGTTATATCCACCGGAGGTATGACTAGATTTTTATTGATTAATAAATTTTAAAATATTTTAATTGAGTTTTTTTTTTTAAATATTAACATCATATTAATTTGATCATTCGGTTATTCTAGATATTAATTTTAGTGTTTAACTTAAATATGATATTGGATGAGGTTATTCGTTCAGATTCGAAGGTTTGTTCGAAAAATAAAAGGATTTGGACAAAAATATAGGTCTGAAAAATAAGTTTGAGCAAAAATTAAGACTCATTTTCTAAATGAGTCCGGCCTTAGGTAGGACTTGTTGGCTCGGTTTCAGCCCGAATCAGCCTAAGCTTTCTTGTTGGCTACTATTTTGTTGTTATTTCGTTATTATATTGCTATTATTTTATTGTTATTATTTGAATATTATATAACCCTTGTTTTATTGTTAATTTTGTTATTTTAGAGGCATTTGTTTGCTAAGTTGCAACTATCTTAGTGTTATTCAAGTATAAAGACATTTTTTAATGTATTTTCAACTTGTTTGGAAACATCTATTTTTATGGTTTTTAGTGTATTTGATGTATTATATTTTTAATTTTATTTTTATTTAAAAATAATGTTAAAAAAACTAATACAGGCGGGCTAGATCGGGTTCGGGTTTAGCACTTTTAATCTGAATCGGGCTTGAACAAAATTTTATACCCATTTTTGGGGTGAACCTAAAAAATGAGCCTAACATTTTGCATTGGCTTGATCCATTATTAGGTCTAGTTTAATCTCAAATCAAATCTAATGTCTAGGGACGAAGTCAGAGAAATATTTTTTGGGTAGGAATAAATAAAAATTTAGGGAGGCAAAGTGCAATTTGATCATTATACTAATATGTGATTTCTTAAAAATTGAAAGGCTTTATAGACAATTTTTTTTATTTTTGGGGCCAAAGTCATTACCTACCCCTTTCCTTTCGCCCTTACCAATGTGTAGCATATTCGATCAAATTGACATTTTAATGCTTAAATTGATGGTTAGATTGGCAGAAGGACTTAATCGATACAAAATTGATATTTTAAAAATTGAATTATAGCTATTTGAAGTTTAGGGACTGATTTAAAATATGAGTGATGATTTGGGATGTTTGATAAAACTAACCCAATAATCATTATAATTACTAAGTCCTTTTCTTTAGGATAATAATTTATAATGCCACGTAGGTTTAAGACAAAAGCGGTAAAGCCCGCGAAATCTCGGGCGAGAAAACAAAAAATTAAAAATAAAAATAGTAAAAGAAGAAAACAGACAATAATTGAACGAAAGAAACAGAAAACAGAAACAGGACAAGAGGGGGGATTTAAAAAAGGGACATTTGCAAATTAAGGACCCGCCTATAACGGAGGATCTGTCTCAGATCCTTTCAATTTTATCTCCTCCATTTGTCTTCCTTTTCCTCTCTCTGTTTCTCGAGTATTTCTTGAGGGTTTTTTTTTTTTAATCTCTGGTCCAAATTAACCCCCCCCCCCCAAAAAAAAAAACCAGAGACCAAACACAGAGATATAAGCAGGGAGAAAGAGAGACAGAGAGAGGAACGGAGACACACACAGAGAGAAAGGGTTTTAAGGTTCCGAAGTGAGAAGGAACTGTTATGTTCTTCGTCCATGCCGGGATTTTAACCTTTCTCTCCTCAGGTTCTTACCTTTTATCCTTTTTTTTTAACATCTTTTTCATGTATGGATGTATCATATGTATGTTTTGATTTCAGTTTGATGAAGCCTGATCCTTGGAGCATTTCAGCTTTGAGCTTGATCCTTCTTTCACCGGTAGCAGCCTTGATAAAGATATCCCCGGCAATATGGGTGGTTGCGCCTCGGTATACGGTCAAATGGCAATACCTAGACCACATAAACGACACTTCAGTTTCGGGAAGCGTCATGGAAAGATGTCGGGAAAGATCCCCCCTCCCATCCCTGAAGTACGTAGGAATATGAGCGATGCCAGCTTGGCCGATATCACCGTTAGTGAATACGTTCACGTAGACTACGAGAAGCAGTCCGATATGTCTAACGCAAAATTTCATGTAACACAGCTACAATATAACCAGTGTCAAATTTCTTCCAATGGTACTCTCCTTTCCATCCCATCATCCCATAGGCACATATGTTATTTTAATAGTAGCAATGATATTATGTTGCAGGGAAATGCCAAGAGGAAGTCTGGTTCGATTCGGTTAGTATTATGGAGTCCGAGTCGGACGAGGATTGCCATAGCATATGCGGAGGTAATTTCACTCCTTTCTGATCCCACTGGGAGCTGCATCATGTTATGTAGATATGAAACATGATAACCTCGAAAAGTTTTCCCGTGATGAGTCAAATTAAAAGCCTGCACCGGCGTGTTTTCGGTGTGAACTAATAACGTAAAATGAAACCCAACAGGTGGAGCCGACCAGTACGTTTACCGTCCTCGAGCGGGAGTTCAAATCCCTAGTTCAGGAGAGAAGGAGACACCAGGAACGTGGTCAGAGATTTCACCTTCAGTTTTCAAGCTTCGTGGACTGAGTTTCTTTAGGCAAGCCATTTTAGTTTATCCACCACAACTGTTTAAATGCAATGCTTTCTCATACATTATCTCATCAAAATGTTGAAACTTGATATGATTTTGCAGAGATAAACAAAAGTCCCCAGCACCAGATTGTAGCCCATATGTACCAATAGGGGTTGATTTATTTGTCTGCGCAACTAAAATGAACCACATTGCTGAGCACCTTGAATTGCCAAAAGTAAACCTACATGATAAAGTGCCTGCTCTTTTGATTGTTAACATACAGGTTCCTGTTTTTGTCTCTTTGGAACACATGTTTTTTTTTTTTGGGGGGGGGGGTGGGGGCATTATCTTACACAATTTAACAATGTCTCTTGATTTGGCGGTTTGTTGTTGCAGGTGCCAACTTATCCTGCCAATGTGTTCATTGGTGATGCCAATGGGGAAGGTTTGAGCCTTGTCTTGTATTTTAAGGTCTCAGATACTTTTGATAAAGATATATCCCCTCAATTCCAGGAAACCATCAAGGTATTCATCCATTCCCTACCTTGCAATCAATTTTGGGTTTTTTTTTTTTTGGATAAATTCAACCAGATTTCAAGTTGAATTCTTCATCGATCTCGAACTTCAAAACATTTTAATTGAATCCTCAAGGTGGATAACTCAATGAAATGTTTTGAAGTTCAGGGATGAATTTAAAATTGGAATTAACCCTTTAATCAATCTTTCATTCTCCCATGAAAATCATCACCATAATTTTTAATTTTAATTTTTTTTTTTTACTTTTGCTACAGAAATTTGTGGACGATGAAATGGAAAAGGTTAGAGGGTTTGCCAAGGAGTCCACCGTGCCTTTCAGAGAGAGGCTAAAAATTATGGCAGGCTTGGTTAACCCTGAAGACCTCCAAATCGGTGCTACTGAAAAGAAACTCATTCAAGCTTACAACGACAAGCCAGTGCTTTCACGCCCTCAACACTCTTTCTTTCAGGTAATTACGTTCCAACTTGTTTTTCTAAATAAATACATCCGTATTCAACAGTCACCCGAAATCCCGTTTTAATATGATCCAGGGCGAGAATTACTTTGAGATCGATATAGACATACACCGGTTTAGCTACATATCTAGGAAAGGACTTGAATCATTTATAGACCGCATGGAGAATGGGATAATTAATCTGGGTTTAACCATTCAGGTAAATTCTTGCAATTTTCGGTTAAAATCAAGTTAGCTGGTCGGTTAAAACAGGTTAAGTCGATCGATTATCAATACGAAAAACTTGACTGCGTTGCATGTTGGTAACGGTTCATGGCAGGCACAAAAACCAGAGGAGCTACCAGAGCAAGCATTGTGCTGTTTACGCTTGAATAAGATTGATTTTGTAAATCATGGCCAAATTCCCACCATTGTAACCTCCAAAGATGATTTAATTTGACAAACATACACCAGGCAGATTTCTTGCTTTCTTACAAATCCAACAAGGCAGGCATTTTTCTTTTAATTTTTTTGTTTACTTTTTTGTGAAAATGAAAGAGAATTTTTTGTTTTCATAAATAAATATGTTTAAAATTTCTTTCTTTCTTTTTTTTTTTTTTATTCAAGGGGGGAAAAATGAAATTTCTTGGTAAATTCTACCTATCATCTAAAATGTATATACATACATCTGTATTCTTTGCATTCTTTTTTTTTTTTTGATTTGGCTGTCACTGTAATTTCTATATCCTCGCAACTATAGAATCCAAGGATTGTTCATTCAATGGGGAGTCCTTATGAGATTTTCCCAATTTTGTTTTCAAAGTAATCTATTTTGTTTAATTATGATTTTAGTCCCTTTATTGTGCTAAAATCTGAAACCTAAAAATGATTGGTATAAGCCAACAATCATGTCAAGCAAACATTGATTGGGTATTTCCATGTACAAAAGAATGCATGAGACAGCAAATTTGAAACACAATATGACCACTAAACTAGCTAAAAACAAAGGCATTGCCCCAAATTCAATCGCGATACTGGTTTCATTCAGAATCGACTTCATTCATATATCATATCAGTTGGGTGCGTGGCTTCGATTAAAAAAATCAGCCATGAGTGTGAATAGAAACTTCGGAAAATGCAAAAGATTTTACCTACTGTAGTTGCGTTATGTTATCTGCTCTTCGTTTAACAATAAACATGCTACGGGTTGTCGACTATTGTTCCCAGAATCTGCGCTGTTATTTACAGTATGCCTCTCATTCACTGCATTCAGCATTCTTGCTTGTGATGCATTACTGTTGACGTGTTGTGCCTGCTTGTTTTGGCCGCTGGTATGTTGTGATTATGTTTTCCCTCGTACGTTGTTATAACAGCTTTGGGATCTGTCGCAGCTCTCTCAACATGCTTACGGACATTGCATCCCAGGGTTGTACATTTATAGTAGCTTCTGCAGAACCAAAAAGATGCATCAGCAATGCTCAAAATATTTTTTATACAGACATTAATAGCAATAGCATTCAACATAGAGGTATTACCTTGGATAAGGATTGCCTTTGACAACTTTCTGTCCGTACTTACGCCACCTGTAGCCATCATCCAAGAGATCAACTTCGCTTGTTGTCTGCACAATAATTCTAGGTTCCGTTACAGTCCGATGTGAAGAAGCTGGCTCTGAGACCCTGATTGCTGTACTTCTGCGTATAAAGAAAGAAACTTCGTTGAATATAGAGCATCCCATTGCTAGTTCAACAGAGTACATAATACGAATATATAACTTTTTACACACCGTCTTTTGGGGTCAGGTTCGTCTTCATCTTTTTCATCTACACCAACTTCGCTCTCACCAGCTTCCTCACTGTCACTTGTCCCAGAAATATGTTCAGCAGTAGCTTGGCTAGATTCTTGGTCCTTCTTGGACATCCATATGTTCGAGTTGCCACTCTGAAGTTGGGAAGCTGACTGGGAATTCCCCTGATTACCCGGATTTCCATTTAAGCTTCCAGTATCTTTGGCACGCTTATTTGGAGGTGGAGGTTGATGGTTATGCTGCCCTTTGTAGATGATTTCAGTCACTTGGCCATCTATTGATCTCTCAACCTTCTTCTTCACCGGACAACCCGGACTAGTGCACTTATAATAACTTCTCGGAAACTCACTCCTTTTGACCTGTTTCTGCCCGTATTTTCGCCAGTTATTCCCATCATCAGCAGGCTTATCAACAGTCAATGAAGCAGGTTGGGATCTATGATCAGATTGGCATGCATCCGATGGCTCATTCACAGTAACAGTCGAGCTGTGCAAAGATAACGGCATCTGCTGGTTCGTAGTCATATCAGCAGTAAAAACTGAAACCAGTGCCAAAGAATCAGCAGCTGCTGAGGAACATTGCGCTCGGGCAGCCTGCGCGGTGACCTGCGCTAGTGCCTGCTGGTGCGTCATGCCGAAAGGTCCCTGTAGGTTGAGGAAACTGGTTAACTATAGAAGCATGCCTCCATGGTTTCTAAGCTTCGAGCTCAATGCACACGCAAAATAGATTCCAAATCCGACATTGCATTAAAAATAAAAACAATAAATGCTAAAAGCTTTAACTCCCAGTTAATTGGAATTAATACAATTGTTCATTGTCTCAAACAATGACAAAGCAATCAAACTCAACAATAAATCAACAAGTAAATTAATGATTTTTTTTTAAAAGTGCCAATTAAAAGTTCTTCATTTCTTAACAAATTAAGCGTACAAAATTTACCTGGGCAATAGGTGAAAACACACTAAACCCAGGAGACTCCAACAAGCTCGCCGGGCTCAACCCAGTCGTAAGCATCGGCGGCGGTTGCGCTATCACCAAACCGGCCGGTTTATTCTGCCTAAACCGCGACCCCGTATCGTCACCTCCACCGCCAGAACCGGTTACACCACCCTGCCCTTCCCTGGTTGTAAGAGGAGAAAAATTGGGTATCTTCCCAGCAGCGGGCGAGGCCATGGCACCGGCCAGTAACTGGGAAAAGGACTTTAACTCGTCGGAGTCGGGAAATAAATTGGAAGCAAGCGTCATGGGACCTGGACTAAAACCCATCATGCCAAGCCCACCGCTGAACAAGGCGTCGGTGAAAGGCCGTGGTGGGGGGCTAATCGTGGGCCGTGAAACCGCCACCGTTTTAAACGGCTGAGATGATGGCTTCTGCTCTTGGCTTTCATCCATTAAAACTCCAAGCAAAAAGAAATAAATTGGGTTTTGGGATTATGGATCTGAAAGAAGAAAAAGGTAGAGTGAAACAAAAAAGTGGACGCCGCAAATACTAAAAAGCTCTTCTTCTTTTCTTTTCAGTTCTCTCCCGTCTTTCTTTCTTCTGGGACTTTCAACTGTGTCTTTTCTCTCTTTTTTCCGTGTTTTCGTAAGGTGTCTAATAGCGCCAACAGATATTGCCGATTTGCCCAAACAAATTTACTTTCATGTCCCCGACGACTTTTGTGACCACGGTTATGCCACTGAGCTGACGGCGTAAAAGTGAGACCTCTCACCTTAGACGTGCCACTTCCGCGGATCTGGATTGATGTAATTCAAATCTTTATATCATTTCCAGTATTAAAATTTTAGATGATCTCCAAATTTGATCTCTTAAGTTTCAATAATTTAGAATCCTATTTATTTAAATTTGTGTCTTATTGTATGAAAGTTGAGCTTGGTTTTGGATTGAAATTCACTCGAATTTCATTTTAAAATTCAAAAAATTTAATTCGAGATGTTAATCAAATAAAAATATTTTTCAAATTCAATTTCTTATTTTCACTGCGCATTAATTTATAAACTGTTTGAATTGTTAACAGCAGTGACCAAATGAAACTGAATCATGTAAATTTAGATTGGTGGAGAAGGGTGGATCTGACATTTCGCTTGGCTAAAGAAGGAAAGGGTAAAAGTTAGTTGGTCCGTGGGTTAGTCTTTTGGAGTCTTGCTATCAGGACCAAAAAAAGATGATATATTTTATTAAATTGATAGTGACCTTCAATTAATAAATTATGAAAATATATTTATATTATTTAAAGATAATTTATTTTTTTATTTAAAAAATTTAACAAAGTGAGATTCGAGTTCAAGTTAATTAGCTTATCATTTAATAGTATCCATATTTTATGATAAATAATTTCAATCTATGCTTTTATTTCCACACGTTATTTAAACAAAAGAAATTAATATATTTTTTTAATTTGCGTGTACTGTTTGCAATATGGAAGGTGGGAAGACATTATTGTTATTAATTTTATATATATGAGAAAAAGTTGAATTGATTGACAGCCCGAATGCAGTTCACGTTTGGCCACATATCCAACACATTACATCCTTTGAGAAATGTGAGGACAAACTTTATTTCTCATCTACAATTTGGGCTCTACCAATGCCACTTGCATTTCATTGTAGATTTCTAAATGAATTGAGAGCTTTAATCTTCTTACATATTTTGTTATAATTTTATAAAATTATTTTATCAAACAAGTCGAGCAAAATATTATTATGATCCGTTGTCAAGTAAGAATTATCAAATCAGATAAAAATATTTTTTTAAATTAAAAGTTGATCTAAAAACACTTTTTTCAACCCGACCCATTAATTTAATTTACACTTTTTGAGAAGAGGAGTGGTGTAGAAAGACAAGATTCAGTCATCGTTACAATGCAAAGCCATTGGGTAGAAGGAGGATTGTTTTTAGGGAGTTGGGATAGGGGAAAGTTGAGTGAGATGTCAAAAGATGATTAAAGAGTAGCAGTATTTTGGGAATTGGGTACAAACTCATTTCTTATTATGACTCTGGGTTTTAATTTTTTAAATGTGTTTTTTTTATAAGATATTTACGATAATTAATTCTCTACATTCTGTAAACTATCAAGGGGCGGATGCTAATCACTTCATCCACTTCAAGTCATAAGCTTAACAAGATTTTCACTTTATCAAATTTCTTGGCTCTTGGGAAATATTTTATTTATATATTTAGATTACATATTTATTTTTTATTTCTAAAATTTTAAAAATAAATTTGATAAATAAAAATAAAAATTATTATCAAAACAGCGAAAAATAAAATAAATAAATTTTAAATTTATATGGATTCGAAAAAAATTGATATTTAAAAATTATTGAACAAAATGAATACTTTTGTGTTTGTATGGATTTGAATAATTGTCATTTCATCAAATTTAAAAATTTGTGTTTTTCACCTTTTTTAATTTTATAAAATAGTTTTAGTGGAAACAAAGAAAATAAAATTTTTATTATTTCTTAGTCTTTGGTTATTTTCAGTTTTTTCTAAAACTGTTTTTTAAAATTTTAATAAAACACATTTTTTTTAAAAATGTTTTTCAATTTTTATGAAAACAAAAATGGAAATAGCTTTTGTTTCTTGAGACCAAACGAAGCCTTAGCCTTTTTAGCTCATGTTGTGACTGGAATAACTGATAACATTTATTGTAATTAAACTTGAACTATAGTTTTTTTCATTAGTATAAGGTAGAATTGAATATAACTATACAGTGGGGGATTTCAACAATAAGTTTGAGGGCTTGCTAAATTTTTTAAAAATTTTGAGAGATTTAATAATGGAAAATTTTTTAAAAATGATTTTGATAGGTAGAATCAAGGTTTCAAAAATTTTATAGGTTTAATGATCATTTATAAAAATTTTAGACAAGCTTAATTGACATGTTTAAAAGTTTTAAAAAGTTTATTGAGAAATTTTGAAGATTTTTTAAGGATATAATGAAAGTTTTAAAAATGGGGAGGTGGGGGGATCGGCTGCTCCTAAACCCACCCTAATGAAAGAACCCATAGACTCACACTTAAAGAACTAGTTCGAAAGTTGCATAAACCAGAACACCACCTATTGGAAACAAAGCCAAAGCCGGCAACACCATCCGCATTTCACGCGGACTGCACAGAGAAGAAGCGACAAGGGCGCATCACAACCACGACCTTGAAACGGAAACAACTCTGCCTTGAGAAAGCTATATGGAAGAGATTATAGCTGGAAGTTGGCCAAGAATATGCGTGAGCACTGAGCAAGGAATCGACCCCATAGGCAGAGGCGATGACGACTTGAGACAAGATTCCCTTCAACTGCCTGAAAATTCCTGGTCAAGCACTCAATTTCTCCCGGCTAGTCCTGTTTCCCTTTATCAGAAATACCAACCAAACCCCAACCCAACATAAAAAAAGGGAAACAAAGAAAGAAAAACCCTTCGCTGGCCCTATCAAATGAGGTTGGCTGCTGCCTAGGCCCTCCGCTCAAAAAATGTCTTAACCTGTGCAATAAGAAGATAACAGTGATGAGGAACAACAAAGCTCAGCCCTCTCCCATCCGGAGCGTTGGAAGCGGAGAGGAGGGAGAAGGTGGCAAGTAGTAGGCGAAACTCAAAATGGAAATGGAGCAAAAAAGGAATAAAAACAAACAAACCAATGTTTATAGGCACATCCACCAAACCAAAACAGAGAACAACAAGATATATTGACAATTTCTAAGGAAAATAAATTATCGGTCAAATTATGATAATCTAAATCAGTTTAGAGATTTAGCCACTATCATTTAATTTAGCATTGTCTTACTTATGTCAATTTATTCGAAAAATAAAACGGTTTAGACAAAAAAAATAAATTTAAAAAATGAGTAAGATTTTTTTGTTCGGGCTCAGCCCAACTCAAATTTTTAATAATAAAAACTCTTACTATTTTTTCATGTTTTGCTGTTATGTTTCCACTTTTTTGTTACTATTTCACTATTATATTATTATTATTTTGTTGTTAATATTTGAATATTTCATAAAACTTGTTTCATTGTTAATTTTGTTATTATTTTAGAAGTATTTGTATGTTAAGTTGCACTTATTTTAATATTATTTAAGTTTAAAGACTTTTTAATTTATTGAAAAATATTTATTTTAATATTTTTAATGTATTATATTTTTAAAATTTTCATATAAAAATAAAATTAAAAAAATTAATACGGAATCAAACTTGAATTTTAATATTTTTATTCGGATCGAGCTTAGATAAAAATTCAAATCTATTTTTTAGACCGAACCCGAACTTAAAATTTTGTGAAGACTCAACCCGTGGATAACTCTAGTTCAAATTACTATCATATTTAAAACTTTTTGTTGATTTGATGACGTGGAATTTTTTAATAAGTTTAAACTGGAAATTCTCATATCATTTAAAATGTGAAATTAGCATCATAAAAATAGGATACATCATTAGGAGAAACGAAGGCGGCCCATTTTTTAGTTTCCATGTAAGCTTCTCATTGGGGTTGGTGGGTGTGAAATTATAATTATCAAAATATATATTAAATTAACGAAATTATCGATTGATTCCAAATTTTATATATATATAACAAGTAGATATGCCACCTGGTTTGGTTCAGCGAATCAAAAAGTCTGCAGCTTGAGAGAGTCATTTAACTCTTGTTTGACCCGACACTGCACATCATCGTAGATTCGGTCATAACATTAACACCAGTGTAAGAACAATAGCAACGTCAACTCAGAGCATCCTCTAACAATCCCAAAATGGAAGAAACCAACCTTAACCAAACAATCCGTTGCATCGTCAAACTTGGTCTTTCTCTTTCTCTTTCTCTCAAAGTTCCATACTTCAACATGTCTTTTGCCACCTCTTCAATTTTCTCTTTTTCTTTTTTGGGTTTAAAACAGGAGGAGCAGCAATTACTTGTAAAAATGAGTTAGAGAAGATCAATGAAGAGAATCTGGAAACAGTATCGTCCCATTTGAGGCAAGCGATGAATCTGGGTTCTTGCTCAAACCAAGTTAAGGGGATGGATTGGAGTAAAAGAGATGGGGTTTCGGATATTTCTTCTAGTTTATGTGATTTTGGTGATGAGTGTCAGTTCAACGTTGATTTCAGCAGATTTGTTGTCGTTCATGGTGCAGGTGAGCTTTGATTATGTTTTTTATTTCTGGGTTTTCTTTTGTGATAATCGGTCCCCTTTTGATATTTGATGTAGAAAGAAATGGAATTAGTGATTTACGTTTTTCATTTGTAGGTTCGTTTGGGCATTTTCAGGCAAGCAAATCTGGGGTTCATAAAGGGGGATTGAATCAACCTCTTGTCAAGTCTGGTTTCGTTGCAACTCGAATTTCTGTAAGATATGGCGATTGAAGTTTTCAAGTATATAGAAAAACATTCCATTTGAATTTTGTTTTGGTTTCTCAATCATGGTTTATGCAATCCATTGATTTGCTTATGAAGAAAATCGAATACTAAGCAAAACTGCAATTGAAGCTTCACTTAGTTCATTTGTAACACTTGCAGTAATCTGTTTTTCATTGTGATCTTACAGATTATTGAGGAACATAAACCCCTTTTCGCATTCGGTACTTATGTTTTTCGGTGTGGTTTCTTTCCAGGTCACGACCCTTAATCTTGAAATCGTACGAGCACTAGCCAGAGGTATCGATCTCTAATTTGTTAAGTCTAACAGGCTAGCTGACAAGATTCATTCAATGTGCTAGATCTATTAGTGTTCCGTGTTGCTGCTTCAATTGTGAGATTAACCTTGATTATCTCTTATTTTCGAAATAGAACTTATAGCAATGCGTTCGAGTTTACACATATAGAATGTTTGATTTTGTATTAAGATTGCCAGAATTTCAGGAAACGCAGACTGTGAATTCGTTTAAGTCATCATTTGTTGTTGTGCAACTTTTGTTGAATATTTGATGCGTACGGGGATCATCATCGTAGAGAATACGAAAAATGTATTTAGACTAAAATATTCATCAAACTTCTATGTTAGTTTTTGTGTCACACTTCTTTTGTGAGCTGAAATTTCTGCCTTTGAATGCTTGCAATTATCTGCTTTTCCGGCCTCATTTTCTGCACTCTGTTTCTCGAAACAACCAAGATGTCAGTAAACCGAGTTTTTTGCTGTTCTTGCAGAGGGTATTCCTTCTATCGGAATGTCTCCATATTCATGTGGATGGTCAACCTCAGAAAGAAATGTTAGAAGCATCTAAAGAGTTGTTTGTTAGATTACAAATCAACATCAATTAAGGAGCCAATCTCCTCTTCCTTTTATGTTTTCTATAACCTTTAACCCATATGTTTCTTCAGGTAGCTTCTGCTGATTTGTCGGGAGTAGCCAAAGCGATTGACTCAGGCTTTATCCCTGTAAGTTTGTTCGAATTCCATAACTTGTGGATAGTGCAGGTTCAATATCTGACGATGCAGCATCTATCGAATTATGTCCTTGTTGTACATTTCCTATAAATTGTCTAATATTGTTTTATTTTTTTTGCGTTTTTATAGGTTTTACATGGAGATGCAGTACTTGATGACCGCCTGGTATGATATCTTTAAGCATTTACAAATTTAGGATTTTGTTATTTCTCATATTGGACCTATATGATAACTTGTAAATTCAGGGATGCACCATTTTGAGCGGAGATGTTATCATCCGTCATCTTGCGGAACACCTGAGGCCAGAATATGTCGTCTTTCTTGTATCCTTCGGCCGTCTAGTGAATTCCATTGATCTCTTGTTACATGCTCCTAAAATCGGTTTATTCACACTGCATTGTAGATGTTTAACATTGTTCCATGCTTGTTTTCCAATTAATGTGATATATAAGACTGATGTTTCGGGTGTATATGACCGACCACCAACCGATCCAAATGCTGTTCTCTTAAGAGAAATAGGTGAGCCACTTCCTATTAACTGCAAACCCGACACTTGCATAAATCTTGATGGTTATGACAATATTCGTGTTTATATCAGCCGTTGATGAAGACGGGAAGTGGTCCGTTGTGAAACCAACTCCGCAAAGCATGAACAAGCAAGGTACATTTTCCCTTTCATCATTTGCATGAACTTCGAATATAATGGAGAGAATAGCTTTTTAGCTATGCTTTTATTGATCAAGACTGTACGATGAACTGAAAATATTGATTTGTCAAACAGTTGAAATAACGGTAGCTGCTCATGATACGACTGGGGGAATGGTGACCAAAATATCGGAAGCTGCACTTATTGCGAAGCTCGGAATTGACGTTTACATAGTGAAGGTAAACGGCAATGCTTTTTCCATATCTAAACCATAGGCTTCATTGGCTCATTGGCCTCAATGTACTTTTTGCAAAACTTTCAGGCCGCCACAAGCAACTCATTGAGAGCATTAAGGGGAGAACTGAGACATGACATACCGGACGACTGGCTCGGGACAGTTATCCGGTTCTCAAGATAGATCGGATGACTAATACGAGGAACAATATCTTGGAGCTTTTTTCAAGTGAAGATATAAATTCCAACAAAGTGACATTTTGCGTCACCATGCTTGCCTCTGTTCAAAGTTGAAACTTCCACAACCTGTAACAAGATTCAGTACACGAAAGAAGTCGTTGATGTTTTAGTAGATTTTGAACATGATGACCGAATCCCTCTATTTTGCAATTTTTATGGATTTAGTCCTTATATCATTTGATATTTATAATCTGAAATTTATATCTTCAATCATCTTTTGAGGTGGCCTATTTATTTATAAATACTAGATAAAAGTATATTCCAAATTCCTACATTCTTGAATTTAATTTCTTATTTTTATTTTCAATAATTTAATGCTTAAACTTTTTCCTCTAAATTCAATTAAAATTTTCTCTTATTAAAATTAGATCCATTATAATATATATTTTTTGTATGATTATGACATGTATATGTTTTTTAATTTTAAAATAACACATTACCAAATTAATTTTTTTTATTTTATATACTTTTAATGCATTTGAATTTAATTCCTTAATTTTATTTTCAATAATTTAAAGCTATACTTTTTAGATTAGATTTTTTATATTAATTTTATTTTCAACAATAGATTGGATTTTTTCTATTTATTTTCAACAATTTAATGCTTTACTTTTTAAATATATTTTTTTGTTAAATTTAGATTCATTGTAATATCATTTTATTTACATAGCTATCAGATGATTTTTTTTAAAAATTCAAAATTACAAATTGAAAATATTTTTTTAAAAAGAATCAACAGTTTTTTAAAAATAAATTTAATAATTTAATCTAAATTTTTAAATAAAAAATATGAAAATTTCATGGTAAGCTAAAATTTAAGTTTAATACCTCATTTGACACCTGTACTATAACTAAATTATCACCTTGATACCTACATTACTTTTTTTATCAGTTTGACACGTGTATTTTCATTTTGCATAAGCCCATTATCCAATGTCACGCGTAAAAAAAATAAAAAAACCCAAATGTTAAAATTTTGAAAAATATAAAATCTAAAAAAATATAATCTATTTTTGAAAATTATAAAAATATTTTTAAAATTTATAAGCATGCGAAACTTAAAAAAAAATATTTGAAAAATTCATTTATTTGGAATTTTATGTTTTAACTTTTTTTTTTTTAGAATTTTATGAAAAATTTTAAGAAATGGTATTGTTTTGGAAATTTTAGATTTGTTTGTCAAGTCTTGAGACTTTAAAAATTTTAACGGCTAATTTTCGGCCAAGTCTCGATACCTATCCTTCATGTATTGAGACTTGACCTTGCAGACTGCATTAAATACGTGAGATAAATTCTTTCAACGTTTAAAAAAGTCCCTCAAATGGCTTCAAATGTCTAAAATTTAATTAGAAAATGTAAATACAAGTGAAGAACAATTGAAGCATGTTCAATAAATTCTTGAATTCAGACAGTCTTTGAGGCTACGTGATCGTGAGTTGGAGTTACGACAACAAATTGAGGATGTTTTGAAGCATGAGGAGATCCTCTAGTTTCAGAAGTCGAGAGTGGAGTGGTTACATAGTGGGATAGGAATACAAAAATACTTTCATGGTCGCACTCTTGCTAGGAGAAGGAGAAATAGAATTGAAGGACTTAAAATTGCTAATGAGGGTGGTGTTTTGATAATGATGTGTTAGTACAACATGTTGTGGGTTTCCTTAAACAACTATACACTGCTGGTAATCATGTTGATGGAGTGTTTCCCTGTCGAGGTTATTTTCCGTCATTGTCAATGGTTGATAAGGAGAGTTTGTTGCTTGAAGCCTCTAATGAAGAGATACGTAGATCGAGTTTTAGTATGTCTCCGTTGAAAGCCCCAGGTGTTGATGGCTTTCAAGCGAAGTTCTTTCAATCGCAATGGGAAGTTATTGCTCCTTCTGTTTATTGTATGGTTCGAAAAGTTCTGATGGGTCATCCTTTGGATCCAAGTCTTAACAGAACATTGCTTGTGATGATTCCCAAAATTCAAAATCTAGAATTAATCAAACAGTTCAGACCAATTAGTCTATGTACAATGCTTTATAAGATTGTCATCAAAACAACCGTTAATTGACTTAGACCGTTGATGCCGATATTAATCAAGCAAAATCATACTAGTTTTGTTGTGGATCGATATATCTCCAATAATATTGTCATTGCAAAGGAAGCTGTGCATTCCATGCGAAACTTGAAGGGGAAGAAGGCTTGGATGGCTTTGAAGATCGACCTTGAAAAAGCCTACGACAAGGTTAGGTGGGATTTCTTGAGGGATACCCTATTAGAAGCTGGGTTTCCAAACTTGTTGGTTTCGGTAATTTTGAATTGTGTATCCTCGACTTCTTATCAAGTTTTATAGAATGGAGTTGTCATTGAGCCTTTTCAGTTGACATGTGGGTTAAGGCAAGATGATCTTCTTTCACCATACTTATTTGTCTTGAGTATGGAAAGGTTAGGGCATCTAATTGATGTTGCTGTGAACAGAGAAGATGGAGGTCATTATTTCTATCACGAAGAGGTCTGACCTTATAACATTTGTTTTTCGCAAACGACCTTCTCCTTTTTTGTGGAGCGGATAAAAACCAAGTGTCTACTGTTAATGAAATCTTGCATACATTTTTCCAATATTTGGAACAAAAGGCTAATGGAAGTAAATCAGAGGTTTTTTTTTTCTCCTAATATCTCGCATGAATTAGCTTGTTCTTTATGTAGTGATTTGGGTTTCAACCGTGTTGAGGATATTGAATTTTACTTTGGGATGCTTGTTCTACACAAAAGAGTCACAACAAACACATTTGAGTTTATTGTGAACAAAGTTTGGAATAGGTTGAATGGATGGGATGCAACAAGGCTCTCCTTGGCAAGGTGAATAACACTAGTAAAATATGTTTTGCTTGCCATACCAAACTATTTAATGAGTATAGTGCATGTTCCAATGTTAGTGTATAATGAGATTGAAAAAGTAGCAAGAAATTTTATTTGTGGAGTTACTTCGGATGCCAAAAAACCAACACTGCTATCATGGGGAAAGTGTTACCAACCTTTATTTGCGGGAGGTATGGGGTTAAGGAGTTTATCTGTTCAAAATAATTTATTCCTAATGAAGCTAAGTTTTTATTTGCTCACTAATCTAAATGTGTTGTGAGTATGCCTACTTAGGAATAAATATAATATTCATGGGGTTTTGCCTACTTCATTCTCAAGGAGTAATTGTTCCTTTGTATGGCGGTTTTTGATGAAGATTTGGTTGGTTGTAATAGCCAATGTTTACTGGTCATTGGGAGATGATTAACTAACGAACTTCTGGAATGATGTGTGGATTAAGCAGGTTGGTCCTCTTTAGAATTTTTTCAAAGGGAATGGTACTCCGGATGACACTTTACGAGTTTGTAATCTAGTTGATGACTTGGGGAATTGGGATTGGGATCGGTTGAACAGTTTACTCCCTGATCAAATTCTTTTACATATTGCGGGTTTGGTTCCATCTTCTTTAGATGCAGGCTCCGATCGTCTTGCTTAGAAATGGATGTCAAAAGATTCTTATTCCATGGCTGAAACCTATAAGAATATTTTCTCGAAGGAGGCTGGTGACATCCTTAAAATATGAGAGCTAATCTAGAAGGCAAAGGCACCTCAAAGGGTGCGTGTTTTCCTCTGGATTCTTTGGCAAGGCAGGGTCTTGACGAATGAAGAGTGAGTAAGGCGTAACATGATTGATGATGGACACTGTCCATGATGTGGTAATGTCAATGAAAGTAGTATACATGCTATTTGTGATTGTTCTTTCTCTAAATCGGTATGGCTCTGTGTTATACCGAGACATGCTTAAATGGTTTTCTTTTTAATGACTCTTAAGGATTGGATGTTGTGGAACATGCAGAACAAAGGTCATTGTGATGTTGGGGACATTGATTGGCATACCATTTTTTTCTATTTTTTGCTAGTTGCTATGGAAAAATCGTAATTGCTATGTTTTTTCTAATGGTTATAACTGTGTTCAGAAAATAATTGACACATGATTTGTTTGGGCCTAGAGTTATGATCTTAAGTCCTTAAACTTGATACATGCTAATCTAGTAGCCACTGCAATATATTGGTCTCCACCTAAGAAGGGCTATGTTAAACTCAAACACGGATGGAGTATTACCTTCAGCTCGATCTAGTGCCTCTATTGTGGATTAGAGATGCCGATGCAAATTGGCTATGTGGTTTTTCAAGATGTATAGGAAAGCACACAATTTTTATAGTGAAAACAAGAGCTGTGCTATAAAGCCTTCGACTAGCATGGGACAATGGTTACAAAAGGGTGGAACTAGAATGTGACAACGTGCTGCTGATTGACTTAATTTTATCTGATGGAATAGTCAATAGTACTTTGGGGAAGTTATGCTTAGTACATAGTCTGTGTAACACCTCAAAAATTTAAATTTCCCTGTGAGAGTTGTAACATTTAAATTGTCTTTGCTACTATGGTTAAGTGCTTTAATTGTTTATCTGAGATGTGAGGTTTGAGTCATGGTTTTGAAATGTAGCTATTCTTTTACCGAACTCTAGAGTTTGATGACGACCCATAAATTAACTTCGGTAAGTCGTTTTTCCAACGATGAGTTTAGTGGTTCAATGGTTATATAGTTGTCAAATTATTTCGGGGGTCATGAGTTCAAGTCTTTGTGAGAGCAATGAGGATTTATACTTTTTTTCTTTTTTAAGGTGGTTGGTCATTTGAATTTTAAATGGAAACTAAACTGAACCAACTCCTCTCTCTCAAATTTTTGTCGTTCTCCTCTCAAACTTAGGCGTTTCTTTTTGCAAAATTTTATTTGCACTTTGTTGTTGGATTTGTGTGTTAGCTGTGCTTCTTGTGCGAACTGACTGCTTGCCGTTAGTGGTAAGATTATTGATTGGATGTTTGATTGGTATAACCCAAGTAGAATATAGTTTATTTGCCATTGTTACCATTGTTGAGTGTGTGAACTTTGCTTTAATGAATAAGGTCGAAGTTTGATGGATTGTATTATTTTAGGGGACTATTTGGTTGATCACAGTTAGCGAACGAGTGTGATACGTGAAGGGAGTTCGTTTGAAGGTAATGCTATGGTTTTACTTTGATGGACTTGAATTGTAGATGATTAGTTGTATGTAAATTGATGCGAGAATGGGATTGATCGTATAAATGGTTGTTTCGTGTCAATATAGGTTGTTAGGGTCTCCATACTTGTGGAATTACAATTTCCTTACAGGTAGGGTATCAAACCCTTTGTTGTTTTGTAAATTTTGCTGCAAATTGTGATAGAGTTACTGCTTTTCGACAGCACACGGGCGTGTGACTAGGTCGTGTGTCATATAAAAAGGCTACAGTAGACACACGGGCTACGCCCACGGCCATGTGCTAGGTCGTGTGACTGTACTGTTTTGAGGAATCAAAAATAGTTAATTACACGGGATGGACACACGAGCGTGTACCAGATTGTGTGGACATTCTGTGTATGAAATTAGAAACAGTGAGTTACACGGGCTAGACACATAGGTGTGTACCAAACTGTGTGGACATTCTATTTATGAAATTAGAAACAGTGAGTTATACAGGCTGGACACACGGGCGTGTGCTAGACCGTTTGGACATTCTGTTTATGAAATTAGAAACAATGAGTTACATGGGATGGACACATGGGCGTGGGCCAGACCATGTGACACATACGAGCTAGCACATGGTAGTGTACGAGACAATGTGCAGTGAAATTTCGTCTGTACATTGGCGTCTTTTTGGAAACACTACGATACATTACTGAACTGACAGTGACATTGGAAACACTGCGATACATTACTGAACTAGCTGTGACGCTAGAAACACTTGATACATGACTGAATTGGCAGTGACACTAGGAACACTGCAATACATTATTGAACTGGCAGTGACACTATAAACACTGCAATATTATATTGAACTGATGGTGTATTCACAACTGCAATATTATAAACACTGTGAGACTGTAAACACTACTAGCCGATACTCAGTTACACTGCTGTTGTATTCATAACTGGAAGCTGTGATGGTTAACAATTAAACGTTATTGTCTTACGTACTTCTAACATAAATTCTCAAGAAGCCATATCATAGCTTGTATTAACTCTTTGAATGATGTACATAGACTTTGGAGACATGAGGGACGGCGGATGGGGAGCTCGTTTATCTTAGGAATTGTAGGACTTAGGCTATCTATCTAATGTTATGCTAGGAATGTGTTTGTGGTACTTTGAACTATGGTGAAACTATTGGACGTATTAATACTTTAATGACATAATCGTGTGTTCTCTTCTTTATGTTCTTCGCTACTTTCCAAGTGATGCTTGTGACTTAGCTAATCTTTTAGGCTAGGTTTAGGGTGTTACAGTCTGCTTATGCAAGATTGGATAATAAGATTTCATCACTTCCAAAAATCTCAGAATAAGGTTGTTGATCATATGGCTAAATTAAGTTTGAGTGATGTCAGAGATGTCCAACTGTTTTGGGAGCCTCCTGATGCTGTTAGGAATTCGTTGTTAGTTGAACGTAGTAATCGTGTTCTAAGTTTACATTTACTTTAATTTTGTAATCACATTTTACTGATTTTATCTACAAAAGAAGAAGAAGATATATCCAAGCATCAAAGAGAAGAGAACAACTTTAAATTTTTTAATTTTTCGTTTTTCTTTACACATTGTCTCAAAATTTATTTTATAAATTTTTTGTATCATTTTTATTTCATTTTCTTAGTGAATTGAACTTTGTGAACACATATCTTCCTAGAGGTTTTATTGTTTATTTTATCTTTTATCACCAATTGTAAATATAAAAGTTAGGGAGAAATGTTTTATATAAGCCTTAAGAAAAAGACAATACAGTAAAATTATACCTCTTCTTGAAAAGTATTAATTTTTATAGTGACTTGAGAAATTTTTTGTTGAGGTGAAACCACTATAAAATCGATTGTGCAAGTTTTTCTCCCTTTGTCTTTTATTTTGCAATAATATTTGTAAAATTATTAAAATATCAATTCATCCCTCTTGATATTTCATGCCTAACAAAATGTTATATATATTATCTTATTTTTATCTTTTTTTCTTAAAAAGGCAAAACTTTAAAAAATAAAAATGCAAAAAATACATCTTACATTAAAAATATCAAACGTTAATCTAATTAATTATTATTATTAAGCAATCTAAACTTAAATCCTTCATCCTAATAATACATAATTATTCTTATTAACCAAATCAATCTTCAAATCAATTTAGACACTTACCTACATAAAGATTAAAAGATAAAAAATTTGAATATTAAAAGAATGAAAATTCATATTTAACCTTGCAAGGACGACTTTTGATGACAATGCAATTATTCTTTTAAAAAGTCTTTTGAATGTTACTAGCTTGCTAAGGATAAGTTTTTGAAGCTTTGGATTTAACCTTCAATTCAAATTGATGTTCCTCGTCCGACATAATGGTGCAACACAAATTATAAGTTTAGAAAAGCAAATCTTGGACTAAGGAAAATTAAAATAAGAAAAATAAGGCAGAGAAAAGGTGGCTATAGAGGCAACGAAGAGAAGATTTCATTTCATAAATGTATGGAAGGAAGGTTTTTTATTTATTTAAATTTTCAATTATGAAGAGAATTTAAACAATTGGATTGTAGGAGCTGTAGGGTTGTGATGAGAATGGAAAATAATTTTGAGATTTGTGTCTAACCAAAACCGAATTTTAGTCGTTTACAAGCGGGCATGTTTTAGGCCCATTTTTAATTTAATTTGGGTATTTTAGAATAAATTTAAAAAATATTTTGTATTTTTTTTTATTATTAAAAAATTTAAAATTAATCTACACCTTTTCATAAAAATTAGTATAGTTCATTCACGTAAAATTAATTAATTATTTGTATTAAATTAGGAAATAAAAATTTAAAGATTAAAATATAATTTAATTCTTTATGCACTTCGTACATTTGAGATATAATCTCTTTATTTTTATTTTCAAAAATTTAATCTCTCTATTTGTTGGATTTAAAATCTTTCTTTCAATTTTAAATTATATATAATAATGTAATATTTTTGTCACAAAATTAATATATTAACCATTTGGAGTATTAAAAACATTATAAAAATTTAAAGATTAAACTATACTAAAAATTAAAATATAAGAATCAAATATCATATTTAAGCATAATAGAAAAAGCAAAGCAAAAATTTAACATTTTTTTATAATGTAAAAAAAAAAGACAAAAGAAAGCAACATATATGGTGCATTTTAGCTATCAATAAAGGAAGATCTAACTTTTTTATAGAGTTACTCTCTTAATGAGTCACTGTTCGACACGTGTTTAGTTTTTCTATTTGACACGTGATAAGTCATATTTTAAATATATGTTTTTTTATTTCAAGTTAGGTCCAATTTTACTATTAGTCTTTATATTATGTATAAGTTATAAATTTAGTCCTTATATTTTAATTTGGTCATTTTTAGCCTTATATATATTTTGAAATTTCAGTTTTAACGTTGATGCTCTAAGTGTAGTATATTTAGTATATTTGTTTGTTTACTTGTAATTTTTTCGAACATATTAGTTTAATAAAATTATTCATGAATTATATTAATACCCTTTTAATATTGTCTTCAATGGTTTTTGCATGCAAAGCAAAATAGAAGCAAATATTAGATTATTGGTTATCCAATGTTTAACTAATACTAAGTAGTATTACGTGGTTGAATTGTAATACGAAAAAACAACTTATATTAGTAGATGAACTAAACATGTCCTTAGTCTAATTGGAAATGAGTAAACCGATTGAAGATTAATATGCAGTCTATCAAGTCCAATTGGGGAGATGTTTTGTCTTGGACATCGAAGCGGATGACTTCTAGAAGATAGAGACATAGATGTGGCTGACTGGACTTACAATACATCGGACATGACCCAAGTAGAATAGATCCAAAATCCGATTATAGATTTATTCACTTGTGACATTTATAGTGTGACATACCTTAATTCTGAGTGGATTATGGACTATGTATGCGTGACTCGTATACTTTGATGTAAGTAAAGGCTCGAGTTTGAATAAATAATGAATTGAAAGCTAGTTCATTGAGTTTGAATAGACAATAGTTGAATCCATAACACAAGACATGAATAAATGATATCTTTTCATTGGCATTACATGATAGATGAAAAGCAAATGTGGCCACGAGTTGTTTGTCTTTGTGATGAATGACTGAATTACTATTTGATAGTAATTGACTTTTCGTGAAGGAAAACGTAATGGTTACTATGAGATAAAATAGAATCATATTGGAAGAATAAATTTATCCCAAAGAGATTAAGGATATCCTATGAGAGTAACACACTTATGAAAAGGTAATTAGACGAACATTGATCGAGTACCTTTCATAATGGTATATAATTGGGGAGAACCAGTCACAATACTATCATATAGTAATTGATAAGTGCTAATAGTAACATATTTTAACTTCATTCTTAATGCAATTTGGGATGATTATTTGATGTTAATTGTGAAATTTATACTCCTAATCCTTCAAATTCATGTTTTTATACTTAATAGAGCATTTGGGAGAAAAATGAGTGAAAAACGAGGGAAAGTTAGAGCAAGCTACAGGAGCCCCACGGGCTGACCCCTTCCACTCGGTCGTGACCCATAGGGCCTGCCATATGGACATGTGGTAGGCCATGTCGATTTCGCGAAATCGCATTCTAAATTGTGAATAAACACGATTTTTAGTTTTTTCGAGCATTTTAAGATGTATATATGATAAAAATAAGAATATAGGAGTTAGTTGTCATAGAATATTTAAGAAAACAACTCGAAAAATACCATTGAAGTCGATTCTGAAATAGATTTCTGTCAAGATTGAAAACTCCTAATAGATTTATTAGGAGATTATCATGAGTTTATTTATTTCGGTTATACTGTCTCTTGGATTTTTTTAAAGCATTAACTAATTTTCTAAACACTTAAGAAGATAAACCTTATGATAAAATCTGTTGTTTGATTTTTATTTTACATAATAAATACTTAGTTTTTTTGTTCTTAATTACGTGCTCTTAATTCTTGATTTAATATTTTTTAATTATTGATCCATGTTTGATGTGCTTGAATAAGAGGAGGAATATACATTGTTTAAAAGTAGATATTACGTAATTGAGTAAAGTTGTATGCAATCCTAGAAATAGGACGACATAAATCTATTGGATTAGAGTCAAATCTAATAGGAGAATCCATAGAACGAGTTTAATGTGATAATAAGTGTTTTAGTTTGAAAGAAATTTCAATTAATCAACCTAGAGTTAGTTGCTCTTACTCTCGAAAGAGATATTAGTATAATTTAGGGATTTATACAGATCAGGTTACTAAGTAAAGAAATTGCGTAATTTAGATTTATAGTGACAGATTAAATCTAAGTGAATTCTTTCATGGGTATTGTTTCGCTTCTTGGTTGTTAATCAATTATTTTTCTGAATTTCTTTGTCGTGTTTGTCAGTTAATTAGTTTAGTTAACTTTAGTGTTTAATCAATCATTCGAATTATTCGGTTAAATAATATAAAGACAGTAATTATTAGTATTTTTAGTCTTCGTGGGAACGATATCTTTACTCACCGTAGCTATACTATCAATTGATAGGTGCACTTGTCTAAGTCAAAATTTTAGTTGGTTACGTGGACATCAGTAATTACTGACTTGATTGACAATATATTAGACAAGACCCAAGAAGAATATATCCTAAATTCGTTTGTGGAATTATTCACTTGTGACGTTCATTATGTGGCATAACTTAATCCTTAGTGAATGATGGACTATGTATGCGTGACTTGTATACTTTGATTGACATCATTTGCAATTGTGAAATTCATAGCCCAAGACATAGGTAAATGATATCCTCTCATTGTCGTTACATGATAGATGAAAAGTAAACGTGGTCACAAGTAATTTGTCTTTGTGATGAATGACTTAATTACTATATGATAGTAATTGATTTTTCATGAAGAAAGATGTAATAATTGCCATGAGATAAAATAGGACCATATTGGGAGAATGAATTTATCCTATAGAGATTAAGGATATCCTATGAGGGTAATATACTTATGAAAAAGTTATTGGACGAACATTGATCGAGTAGTTTTCGTAATGGTATATTATGAGGGAGAGCTAAGTCACGATACTATAGTGGAATGACTTCGTGACAAATGAGTTTATAATTAATAAGAGAAAAGCTGGAACTTAATTATAAATCATTTAAGCCCTAAATACATATGTTCAATCGATCCTCCATTAGATCGTTGAAACCAGAAATTAATTACATGCTAAATCAAATGAACAAAAATGGATAAAAATGATAAAATTAGAGAAAAAAGTTACATTCACAAATGAATATGGTTTTTCACTAAGTATGAAAATGATTTGAGAATTAATTTAAGTTTTTCAAATTTTTATTTAATTAATTGACATTTGAAAATGAAATGAAATTAATTGGTCATTATGAATCTGCTGAATGTAGAAATTAAATATATTTTCTTATATTTTTACAGTAAAGTTTTCTTGATTTTAACGAAATTAAAATTAGATTGAGAAAATTATTTAATTGAAAAATTAATTAATTTAATAAATAATATTTATTTTGAAAAATAAAAAAAACATGTATTGGACCAAATACAGGAGAGAAAAAATCCCTTCATAACAAGCATGAGGGGTGACAACACTAGTAAAATAACTAGGGTTAGCCGCCCCTCTCTCTCCTAGTTCAACTAGGGGGTTATTTTTTTATTAAATAAATATTATTTTAAACTAATTCAACTAGGGTTTCATTATCTCTTCCTATAAATAGATGACATTAGTAGGGCTAAAAACACATAAATTTGAGATATTGTTATTTCGCCCGAAAATAAGTCAAAATTTATTTCTAAGTATAAATTTTATTTTCCGAGTTTAACAATTCAACGTGTTTCTATAAGAGAGATTTAATTTCCTACTGAAAGTAAGAAAATTATTTCTAATTTTGTGTCCGATTTGAAATTGTTTGAGCCCACACTTGAGATAGTTACTAGTACGAGAATAATGGAAAAGGTTATTCAGTTGAAAGTCTGGAACATCTAATATCCATCTCGCTCAAAGCACAAATACTATTTTAAGAAAAATTTTATCACTATAAATATTACAAATCGGTTCAACTTTTAAAATTTTTATTTTTCCGCTATGTAATAAAATCATTTTCAAACCATATTTTTTCCAACAAATAAATGTTAGTCGTTAAATATGAAAGAACTAAACCAATACTTGCAAGAAAATTCAAGCAATGCCAAAGCAATGCTAGGAGTAATGCTAACTACTTCAGGCATTGATGAAGAACAAATATAAACACATAATATGTTTACATAGTTCAATTTTTATACATTTCTGGGACCTTGCCCAGAGAGATAATTTTTTATCTTAACGCCTTGTACAACAAGTGATTACAAGTTTTAACATTCATTAGATTAGCATCTACGATCTAGATCACTCTCCTCTAAATTTTCTCATTAAAAACTTAGGACGAATACCAAGTAACACACTTGATTTTACACTCAACACATTCCAAAGAAATGTTCCTCAATGAACAGAAATAATCCAAATCGTACATCACCAATAAAAGTCTCCTAAATTATAGGGAATCAATACTTGCCAACATACTAAATCAATTATAATAAATCCTTGCAATAAAAATAGCAGGATAATTAGCTCTAAGAGTGTCTTCAATAAATCTAGGATAAGTCTTGAATATTTAGGATATGCTTCTAAGTTTATCTTATCCAATCTTATCTCTTCAAAATAGAAAAGTCAATTTTCTTGATCCAATCCAAACCAATCATCAAGATATGCTATTGTAAACGATTTGAATATCATAGAGGGACTTGCACACGTCCAAAAGTATCAGCAAATATTGAAGCCCAATGGTTTTGTTACAAAAAATTGCCAACTCCATATATGGCAAGTTTATGAGTTTGAATAGTGTTGGACACTAGTGAGCATTGCTTCTTGGCACTCTTCATAATTTGTCTCAACAGTTTCCCGTTGACAAACTTTTGAACAAGACCATAATAAAAAAAAAAACATATATATATATAATAATAATAATAAAATAAAAAAAAACCAAAAGCTCCACCTAAGTCATAACACCTTCTGAAAAAAGCTCTGTGAAACAATTTGTTGGTAGGCTTATTCATTGACTTGAGAAATAAAAGATTACCTTCCTCACATAAGGTTTTAAAAAAACTCAAACAGGAAAATGTCATTCTTATCAAGGATTACGTCAATTCCTTTATCTCCAAAGCTCCTCTCATCAACGTTTTGTTCTTCTACGAAATTCTTCTTGGCAAATAACAAGTACCTGTTTATAAATTAATAGGATACGATGTGTAAGTTAATAATAACATTTTGTAATGATTCAACCTATAAAAGTAATTGTACCAATAAATAATTTACAATATACAAATAACAATTTTTATGAATAAAATAATAGTAAATAACATAAACGTAAAAGTAAATAATTTATAGTATAAGATAATAGTAAATCTTATAGTCACATTCATTAAAATATATAACTTATTAATTAATTAAAACTATATTTTTATAAAAATCATTTACTTTATAATAACTAATCCAAATTATATATTTATATTAAAAATATAATTAACTTACAATTAAGTTATCAATTATATGTTTTTAAAATTATTATATCAAATTAATTAATAAATTTTGGTTATAAAACATTATAGTATTTGTATTTTAAATAACTCGTAAATACAGATAAAAAATTAAAACACAGAAATTATATATATCCATTGATATTAAGATTTTATTTTTATTTTGAAATTAAATTTAAAATTTTAAAGTAATGCTAGCGACAGATTTAAGTATCTTTCAAATTAAAATTATTAAATTAACTTATTATATTATGATGAGATAATATCACGTATATATATGGGCTCGAAATTAAATTTTAATTTTTATGATAATAAAAGTGTAATTTCATCATTTGAATAGTTTATATCTTTATAATTTTTAAATAATAAAATTAATTTTTTTATTATTTTTAGGAAATCAAAGTGTAATGTTACTTTTGTTGATTTAAAATTTCAAAAAATTTAAAAGACCAGGATAGAAAAAATTCCATTTTAGAGGACAAGTATCCTTACCAAACATCGACTACGCCCCTATATATATATTATATAATATTTCGTATATTTTAGAAAACATTAGTTAGTGATGAGTTCAAATCGAGATAAATAGCAATACCAGTTGCATGCCACCTTAACATTTTTTACCATTATAAAATGTGGAACCCGTTTATAAATTATCTTTAAACAAATAAATATTAATATTTTTAATCAAATTTAACATGTTGTATTGATTTGGAAATTTATAAAAAATGTATTCTATCTATTTTTTTTCTATAAATAAGGTGGATAAACAAGTAAATATTAATATTTTAACTGAATTTTATCATGTATTAATGATTTCATACACAATCTAATAACAGAAAAATTAAATTTTTTATCTTTCTATTAATTGATTTAAAAATTTTATATAAAAAATTTGCCAAAAAGTTGGTGTTTATACCTCCAATTAGTTACTCTTTTTATGAAAATGGAATTGAAAACATTTTTTAATTTTTTTAATTTTCCATTTTAATACTATAAACTAATTTAGATATATGTTTTATATTTTTATTTATTATTAAAAATAAGTTCCTATCTTATTATGTATTAATTTTGTACTTAGATTATTAGTGAAATATTAACTTAATTAATAAAAAATAAATAAAGCATAAAATATAATTAAAATAATATATACATCTTGTTATGCTCAAAGATGTACAAATAGAGTGAATTGGTATTTAAAAAAAAAAAAATTTAAAAATTGACGCAACAATTTATAGTGTTTCGATCTTAAGGTGGCGTTTGGTATAATGGAAAATCATTTTTTTTGAGAATTTAATCAGTTGGAAAGTGATTTAAATATTTAGTATGTCAAGTTTTATTTACTTTCCTTGAAATTTAATTTTTTCTTGGGAGTTAATTTCTCATGAACATGATAATGTGATTTTCATGATAAAAATTAGAAAAGTTACGTTCCCATTCAAATTGAAAAGTTAAAAAAATATAAAGACAAAAGTAATCTTATTTTATATTAGTTTAGGGTAATAATTTATTAATAAACAAAAAAAAAAATAAAGAAGAAAAAACTATTATCTCTATCTCCTTCCTCCTTCTTCCTACTTAATTTTCTCTATTACTTTAATAGATTTTTCGCAAGTAAGTTTTATTTGTTCATTTTTTTTCTTAGATACAAATTTGATTTAGCACTTGTATTTGTACAATATATTTATTATTTTTTGTAAAATATGAATAAATTTATTCCATTTAAGATATGTAGGAATTGTGGGTTAAAACGCTTATGATTTTGCATTCTTACGATTTAATTATTTGTAGTTTTGCTCAAAGCAATGCTTGAAATCAAGTATTTTTTTACTCATGTAGGTTAGCTTTGAGCTAAAACTAAACATGATTTCAAGTATTTTTTAATTCATTTCAAAACAAGTTTTATATATTAATGATATTTCTAAGTATTTTTTAATTCATTTCAAAACAAGTTTTATATATTCATGATTATTATGAATATTTTATTAAGTGGATGTCCATCAAGATTAAGATAAGTTTGGATGAAGTTTCAATTCTAGTTGTCATTAGAATTACAGTTTTATTCCATTTATACTTTCTATGACTATAAACATAGATTTTGGAGAAGCATTGTAATACACTTCTATTGATCAATAAAATACGCTCTTTCACTTGCTCTCTTATTCTCTTTATTATTTACTCACTATTTCTTTATTTTATAACACGTTATCAACACGATTCTCATTTAATTTTTTTTCAGTCGTCAATTGAGGCCGATACACTATGAGTAATCACTAGAGCCTTTAACTGCTCAGTGCTCATGATAATAGCCATGGTGATAATGATGATGTTAAAGATATTCAGGTATATTTTTTTATGATTTATTTATTATATCAAGTTTATTATAATTTGAGACTAATCATAACAACATGAATAGATAGATTTTGATTTGAAATTCACGCATGTTTGCGATGGTGATTATGGAATAAATAATCTAGCGAGACATTTATAAGTTCGCCTTACAAAATTTATTGCATTCTCAGAAGTGAATGTAAACATAAAGAAAATAAAATATATGATCATGAACCACTAAAAGTGGAAACATAGTGATGAATAAGAGAACAATGAGGGTTCTTAAGAAACTCTTCAAAGGGCAAAGATAACTTATGTTATCAATGTGATATGAAAGGTTATTAGCCACATATGTGGTTTATGCTCAAATATTTCGTTTAGGTTAATATTATTTGAGGAAGGATATGAGAATATAGTAATGAATTCTATAATATTATTCCAATATTTGGTAGTACAAAATTAATCTAAAGCTCTAGAAGAGCTAATATATTAATATATTGTGATGGTTAATCCATTGGTTTTAAAAGATATTCATAATGGATCTCATATTAAAATTGTGAATGAGGAAATATTGTATTTCATATGAATCAAAAGAGGATTGAGTTATTGATTTATATTTATAATAAATTGATTGTGACTATCTTTGTGATATTCTTATGGGTAAACAAAATAACAAGTTATTTGTTCCACCAGTTCTGCCCCATTTCCTGAAGTGAATGTAGTAATACATAACAATTATGAAGATTTTGGATATGTGAAGATTTTGACATATTCCCTTAAACGAATATTGCATATAATTATTTAAAAATTATATTATATGATTTAGTGTCATTATAAACTTCACATTGATTTAGACATTTTCAGCAGTAAATGTCACAATAGTACTTGTATATGGATACAAAGTGAAAGGAATGATGGTAAAATTATCAATTTGCTACAATTTAGTTCAAATTGAAACGCATATTAAAGAAAACCAGAAGTTTACTGGTACAAATATATTTACTACTTGGCATGACTAGTTAGACCATCTTAGATCATATATGATGCGAAAATTAATTGAGAATTCATATGAACATTCATTAAAGAACCAGAAGGTTCTTTAATTTAAAGAATTCTCTTTTGTTGGTTGTTCTCAATGAAAATTGGTTGTTAAAAATTCACTAGCTAAAGTTGAGATTTAATGTCTTGCATTTCTGAAATAAATATGGGCTCATTAATTCACCATGTAGATGATTTTGATATTATATAATTTTGGTAGATGCATCTACAAAATAAACACATGTGTTATCAACTTGCAACTTGTTGTTTGCAAGATTATTAAAATAATTAATTTCAGGTCATGCAATTAAGACAATTTATCTTGCTAATATTAATGAGTTTATATCTAAGTCTTTTATTGATTGAGTTTGAAAAACTTTGGTAAAAGTTTGTTATTTATACGCATAATGATTTAGAGAAATTATTGATTGAACGACTCTGATTATTACTTATGAGAATTAAACTTTCTTTTTTAACATGGAATTATGTTGATTTACGTGTTGTACGCATCAAGCCAATAAATTTTAAATATTCTCCATTGCAATTAATTTTAGGTCAAAAGCTAAATATTTCTCATCTTTGAATTTTTGTATGTGCGTATATGTTTCAATTGCTCTCCATCACAACGCACAAAGATGAGTGAATCTTCCAAGAAAGTTGGAAATATATATTAATTATGTGCCTTCTTTTTATTGTGATATATTAAATATATTGGAGATTCAATTATGACATGATTATAATTACTATTTTGATTTGATAGTTTTCCTGAAATTAAGGAGAGAGAACTAATAACTTGTAATGAGTTAAGGGGGAGAGTAATTTGAACCAAAAGTTCAACAAGGATAACTCATTAAAGTTTCAAATATGGAAATTTTTATAAAAAGAAAAAATCTAGATGGTTACATAGTGAAGACGGGTGCTCCAGAAAAGACCCAAGACATAACTAATAAGAAGAGATTTAGGTACCTGAAATTGAAGATTAAAATAAATGAAAATAATAGATCTCGATAAGTTATGTCAATTTGAGAAAATATCGAACTAATAATAAAAGTGGTCGACAATGGTTTTGCATGCAATATTATTGTTGAAATAATGAAATAAAAAGAGGATATTGAATAAATCTATTGGGAAATATAGATATAGAATAAATTGGCTAAAATAGAAAGACGCAACTCAAATACAATTAAATTTGTGGAGTTTATTGACCAGCAATCCAAATATCTAAAGGTATAAAACCAGTAGGGGTAAGAGTACAAATGAAGTAGTTTTGCAAAGGCGAAATAAAAATATGAAGTTTTTCGCTAAGTCTTGACATTGATTATGAAAAGATATAATATTCTTTTGTGGTGGATGCAATAACCTTTAGATATATTATTAAATGGGCATTTCATACTTGCCTCTCATGGTTGTTATTATAACTTTTTGTGAATAACTGTATAGTAAAGTTTATATTAAAACTTTGGAGGATTTGGAATGCCAGAAGCATATTGAAATTATCGGAAAATTGTTCATTTATATGAATTGAAATAATTGAATATGTGGTAAATTTGACTTAGTCAATAGTAGTTGAAGGAGGATTATAAAATGATCCAAAATACCTATTTGTGTTTTTATAGAATAATCATGATTAAAGTTTGTTATTACTATTGTTGAAACTCCTAAAGAGATCAAAATATATTTCTCCCAAATTTTCCCTCAAAATGACTTTTAAAAGAATGATGATATAAATGCTTAACAGATATATTCAAATAATTATTTGAAAGATTAGGATTCAAGATTGAATACATAGAATATGAAATATCATTTGATGTTTTTATGAGGAGGAGTAAATACGCGTTGTACTCTTTTTTCCTTAACCGAGGTTTTGTCCCATTGAGTTTTTCTAGTAAGGTTTTTAATGAGGCAACATGTTATGCGTATTATAGATATGTGTACTATTTTTCTTTCACTAGGAAAATTTTTTTCACAGGGTTTTTATCTTAGTAAAGGTTTTAACGAGGCACATTATCTACCAATAGACATCCAAGGGGGAGTATTATGAATATTTTATTAAGTGGATGTCCATCAAGATCAAGATAAATTTGGATGAAGTTTAAATTCTAGTTGTAATTTGAATTAGAGTTCTATTTCATTTATACTTTCTATGTCTATAAATATAAACTTTGGAAAAGCATTGTAATACACTTCTATTAATCAATAAAATACGCTCTCTTTCTTGCTCTCTCATTCTCTTTGTTATTTACTCTCTGTCTCTTTATTTTATAATAATGATTTTATATGTATTATTATATTTAGAAAATATATGCAAGACAAATTTGAAACATTTTTGCTTTCAATTAAAATTATAAATCTAAAAATAATTTTAAAATTATCAATCAAAATTTATCATTATATATTTAATCCAAATATTTGTTAAAGATAAAATTTATTACAAAAATTAAATGCATGAATATTATTTTTTATAAGAATAAATTCATAAATTATAATTACATACTTAAGAAAGTACTTAATGAATTAAACATGATAATATAACTTTTTGATACTTTTTTTAATATATTAATATGATTATATGATAGTATCTGTTCATACTTTCTTGATCTTTGGACAACGCACACACACTTTGCACACACAAGTACTCGAATTCGAGACCTTTAAGATGAGCAACACTCTTTTCCACTGGAACCATTTGTTAGCTTCTTTTGATACCTTTTAATGTATACTAAACATTATAAACTAACTTTCTTTACAATTATAATCCAACAATCACATTAACATGAGAAAATATCAAATGCGACTAATAACTTTTCAGAGTAACTATTTTTTTTACCGTGTGTAATTTTTACCTGCAGAATACTATATATATACGATGCAAAGCCTTTGTATAGTACAGTAGATGTGTTATTGTATGCGACCACCTTCAGTTCGGACTTCAAGAGGAGGCCCTGAGCTTCAACTTTCTTCACTGCCCACGCCCAACTTCAATGTCGACCTGGAGAGGAGAAAGTGAACTTGAACTTTCTTGGTTGTGAATAAAAATGGTAATGGAATAAGTTGGAAGTGAGTGAAGGAGGCCAATAAACTAGCGGAAAAGGTGTTGTAAAAGATCAAACAACAGTCCATGGAAGGGAGAGGAGAGAAGGATGAAGACATGGAAAGGGAAGAAGAAGGAAGGTGGGAAAAAGAGGGAAGCTAAAAGGGATGCAGTTAGCGCAATGAAGAAACCTCCGGTACGAATGCGGACGGGATTGAGGTTTAGAGGGAGGTGGAGGGAGGTAAAGAGGAAGAGTAGAAGGAGGAGCAGTGCAAGGAACAAAAATGGCAGCTCCATTGTTGAAATTTGGTGGAAAAAGACGGAGGAAATATGATGAAGGTTGGAGTTGGAAGGGCTTAGGAATACAAACAATACCAAATTCAAAAGAGGAGTGATGCAGAATCTCAAATCCATTTTCTTTTGCTTCATGTTTCCTTCTACCCCTCCTTCATTGGTTTTATAATCTTCTTTTGATCCTCCTCAATGGAATATAATTATTCTAACCTACTTTTTCCATTGCAATAACTTGGAAGATCTGGGCAGCAAATACAGAATACTAAAAATCTCTTGTTTATTCACAAAAAAAAAAAAAAAAAAAAAAAAAATCTATGGCTTTTAGTGGGGAAAGCAATAGATTTATTTATTTGGTCAATAGAAAGCAACTTCATGCTTCAGTGTACCCCTCCCCCATGACAAAATCAGTAAGCAATTGGTTTTTTATTTTATTTTTTATTATAAGTGTGCGTTTATTATTATAAAAATAGGTGATTGGCCTCATATATTTATTATTATTCATATGCATGTCACGTGTGTTGATACTTCATATATTTAATCATATAATAAATTATTAATAGAACCCTATGTATTGATATAATGATCAATAGTATTCACCGTTTCAGGTGTGATTCGAGTTCAAATCACGACAATAATTATTTATAATTCATCAAAAAAATATTATTATAATTAATATAATTTATTATTTATTATTTATTATTTTAAATATTTAATATTAGTATTTTAATAATAAATATTTATTACAATTATAAATATATTAATAATTTACTTAGATCTATTTGATTTTGGCATTCATAATTAGATCTCCCATGAAATCCATTTGACTTGAATAAAACTCAAAACGTGATTTCTGTTAATATATTTCTATATCTGTACGTGAAAAATTATCCTACGTTTAATAACTAAAAGCAGAAAAAGCAATAGATTTTTAGATTTCTAGTGTTCTATATTTAATAACTAAAAGCAATAAATTAGCAGTAGAATGCTTTTTCAAATATCTTCTACATTTAAATGCATTCAATTTTTAGTATTGAAAAATTAAAGTCCAAGTGTTTTTCCTTAGTTGATTGGGCATGATTCTGCATATCAGATTTGGCAGACATGGAGCAATATTTACAGTAGTAAGATCATGTCCAAGTTATGTTATAACTATCATAATTTTAAACCAAGTGTCCTATGGTATTTATGGAATAAAAAAAGTTTTCAATATCAAAAATTCAATGCATTCAACTCTTCAATACTAAAAATAAATTTTATTTTTATCTAAATTATCATTTTATTATTTTTTATTAGTATTTTCAAGAAATTGAGAAAATATGGACAAAAAGCGTCCACATCAGCGTTCTTTAATAAAGCGCGTTGATGTGGATGCGCTTTACATGTGATAGGGAGAAAAAATGTTGAGTTAGAAACGCTTTTTTGAATTCCCCTTAAAAACGACGTCAGCTTAGTGCGTTTCAATAAAATCGGATCATTCCAATAATAATGATTCAAAACGATCCATTTTCGTAAATAATTTTAAAAATGAACTTTTTTTTTTATATTAAACTCGTAAAAGTGTGATTGTTAGTAATTACATGAAATTATATTTCGATCAAGATAAAAAATTTTATTAAAAACCCAAATGGAAAGCTAACCAAAAGCTTAGTAAAATATGAAAATAAAACAGCATTCATCATTTTCATTACCTAATGAGGCAGACTTCGTTGATGAACAACTTACTTGGAACACCAAATTCATTGATCTGATGTTCAGCATCAAATTAATTTGAGTATGATTGAGAGCATATTGTAATACACATGGGACAAGGGGTGTATCTTCACTCATCATGTTTAAGTGTAATTTTAGGAGTGACAGGTTATAAAGTGTAATTACATTGTAATTTTTATACTATTAAAAAAATTGAATAAATTTAAATTGTAATAAAATTAATATTTATTATATAAATATTATCTTAAAAATCATTTTTCAATTGAAATTTAATTCCAAACCTAAAAAGTTTAACAATATTAACTTCATTAATAAATTATTATTATTCATATGCATGTGATGTGAGTGATGTGGCCTCATATATTTAGTCATATAATAAATTATTAATATAATTAATATAATTTATTATTTTAATAAAATACTTAATTTTCAATTTTATTTTAATAATAAATTTTAAATAATATTCTTCACATGTTATTGAAACCAATTTTGAAGGTTAGTGTGAAATTCAAGCTTGTTTCTACAAGTTAAAATTTATGGGTTTACTACAAATATTTTAACAAATAATCATTGAAACTTCGATAGGAACTTCACATTGATTTTAATTAAATCAAATAAACAACAATGTTGTAATTCAGAGTAAGGAATCGGTCAAGAAGATTTTTTTTTAAAATTAAAAAAAGGGGGTGGGGGAAGAAAGAACAGAAGAGAACATACTCCAAAATCACCAGAAAGTTCAGACTTAAGAGCATCAATTAGAGTTTTATTGTAAAGCTAGTGATAAGTTTCTCTAATCTTCTTTCTTTGATTTGCATCCTTGTGTCCCAATTTCTCAATTATCGCATCCTCATCTATTCCAAACCCTAAACAATTTCCCAACAATAACAACATCAAAACAATTATTTCAGATTCTCAAGAAACAAAGAGAACAAAATAAAAGGAAAAAAGAAAATCTTGAAAAGCTTTCTCGAAACTCTTCATTATTGCTCTTCACTCAATCAGTTACTTCAGGACTTGTCTTCAGGAAGAAGCAAAAAGAGGGAAGACGCCGACGACAAGAACTGGGTCGAGGTGGCAATGAAGAGGGAAGGGGGAAGGGGAAGAGGGATTTTCTCGAAAATGTCTTACCGAAAAAAATGTGTAAGACATTTTCTTTAAAAGATGGCTGATTTTCCTATGTTTTGGAGAATTATTTATATAAGGAATTGATTTTTTAACAAACAAACATAGAAAAAAAAAATATTTTTCGAAAATTATTTTACTAGCAAACAAAAAGAACCTTAGTTTTAAATTGGAATCCTGTAAATTTAACAAAAAACTAAATAACTTCCTTTTTTACTTTCAACGACATACCAAATGCCTCTCTTTCTTAGCACGAACCTTATATTTTGCCACTTCATATATGTGTGTTTTTGAATAGTAGAAAGTATAAAAACTAAATATCAAACACATGCTAATGGCCATAATAGATTTTGCTAATGGTTGAATAAATGGCCATTTAACATAGACAATTTATACTTTCAACCATTTGTATAGTTGAAAGTATACAATGGCCATTTAACATAAACAATTTATACTTGTATAGTTGAAAGTATAATGGTTGAAAGTATAAATTGTTTATGTTAAATGGCCATTTAACCATTTGTATAGTTGAAAGTATAATGGTTGAAAGTATAAATTGTCTATGTTAAATGGTCATTTATTCAACCATTAGCAAAATCTATTATGGCCATTAGCATGTGTTTGATATTTAATTTTTATACTTTCAACTATACAAAAAATCCCTGTTCACTACTGAGCTTGGATTATATGTTATCATTTAGTATAATGGTTGAAAGTATAAATTGTCTCTCATTTTTGGTCTTTTTATCAGCCAAAACACACATGTATGAAGTGGCAAAATATAAGGTTCGTGCTAAGAAAGAGAGGCATTTGGTATGTCGTTGAAAGTAAAAAAGGAAGTTATTTAGTTTTTGTTAAATTTACAGGATTCCAATTTAAAACTAAACATCATTTACTATTTAATGAAATTAATATTGTTAAAGTTTTTGTGGTCACGTAAATGAAATATTCTGTTTAGAATTAAATTGTCATTGAAAAATGATTTTCAAGATAATATAAGGGATAAATCTTAAGATTATACATGAACTTTGATTTAATGTGTAATTGTATACATGAACTTAAATTTGATGCAATTATACACGTGAAACCTTTAATTATGATTCAAATGTATATTTGAAACTTTAATTTTGATTTAATCATACACGTTTAAAAAAATATATACATCAATTTATTTTTCATTTTTCATTTTTCATTTTTTTTATTTTTTTTATTTTTATTTTTATTTTTATTTTTATTTTTAGTTTTAGTTTTAGTTTTATTTTACTTTGAATTTTATTTTATTATGCACTATTTTATTCTCATGGTTTTTTTTAATTGTTATCTCCCTCTCTTACTTGTGTTTGTCTAAGTTTCTTATTAGTTTGCTCGAAAAATTACACTTCCTTTAGACTCGCTACATTCTCAATTTTTCATAATTCCGATGAAATCATCCTAATTCAAGGAAGTTTACGTTCCTTTCATCCTTATGATATTGTGCTTATTATGCTTATATTTGTTTGTACATTGAGGACAATGTACATCTAAGTGTGGGGAGATTGATTGTGTATAATTATGATAAAATCACTGAATTAGTTATTATATTTAAGTAATTTTCTCATACCTCATTAGAATGAATTTTTGCTATTTGGAATTTTTATTGATTTTGTTTTGAGATTGAGTTGTGAATCTTTTATGTATTGAGTTTAATCTTTAAGATATGAGAGAGTCAAGCATGATAAGCTGTCTTTAGAATTAAATATTTTAGGTTGTCTCCTTAAATTGAATTATTATCTTGAAATTTTGAAATTATAGGTTTGACATCAAAACCATAATTTTTGTGAGCTTTTGAGCCTATAGAGCATATATTTTATTTCGTGCTCATTTTATTTTTTTGGTTGTGTGTATGTCAATTTGATTTGTTATTCTAGAACTTGCTTTGATTATGCTTGTTGATACCACATTATTGATTTGATATATTGAGATGATAGAGTCACTTAAGATTTAACCCCTTTAACTTTTAAAAAGCTTACCTAATAAATTAATCCCTAGTGAACCCCATTGAGCCTAACACTGTTCTATTCATTAACCCCTAATATTTGTGATATATTTACCCTTTTATTGGCTTCCTTTTTGCCCAAATTTGATTTGGTTAAATTGCCTAATTATGTTCCACTATCTGAAAAAAAAAAAAAGTCAAAAAGAAAAAAATTAATTAAAAAATTAAGAAAAAAAGAGAAAAAAAAATTGAAAAAAGAAGAAAAAAAGATAAAAATGTGTTTGAGCTATAATCACTAGTGTCATATACTGTAGAAAAGCTCATGTTTATTATTATTCGTGTTGATGCACTTTCTTTTAATTCAGCAATTGATTGTTTTTTCTAGTTTGGTAACTTATCAACTCGATCTCAATTTTAACCAGTTCTTCTAGCATTTTTCATACCCTAAACCTTAGCCCCATTACAACCTTGTAAAGACCTCTTGATTGGTGTGTCATGTCATTTTATAGTGGTGGAGATTTGACTTTCAAGCAAACCTATGATAATAACATTTCATGTTTGACTATTGAGTGTTTATTTCATGAACCTTAAACACTTTGAGTGCTTTGAGTGAATCTTTAGTGAGGATGTCAATTCTTGTTAATTTTGAATTTAAGGTAATTATTTAGATAAGAGGAGACACTTATAGTTTTGTGCTAAAAATTTGTATAGCTTAGATTGCTTGAATTTTTAGTGTTCTTTTAGATGAATTTCCAATGCATGATTATTTGCAAGTTATATTGAAACATTACTGATGAAAATGAAGAATTAAGAAAGTTATCTTAAATGTAGGTTGAGAATTTTGCTTGAGGACAAGCAAATGCTTAAGTGTGGGGATATTTGATAAGTGTCAAAGGTAACATATTTTAGCTTAATTCTTAATGCGTTTTTAGAATATTAGTCGATTTAAAATAATGAATTTTATGCTCATAATTCTTTAAATTCATGTTTCTATACTTAGGAGAGTATTTGGGAGCGAAAACCGGACAAAAAGAGCAGATTTTAGGAGTCACAAGCTGGACATATGGTCATGAACTAAATCGAAGACAAAAAGAAAATTTGGGGCAAAAAGCGTGAATGTGGAAGAGAAAGTGCCGAAAGTGTGAAAGAGTGGAAGACTTTGGAAGAGATTTATTAGACATAAGACTTTATTTAAATTTACACTCTATTTTTAAGGATTAATATTTAAGATTATTATTATATTATTTATATTTAATTTTAATTTATCTTTTAGACTTTATAATTTAGAGTTTAAGTTGGATCCAACTAGGGAATTATTGTTTAGATTTAATTCTAATTATATTTTTAGAATTTAATTTGGATCCAACTAGAGATTTCCATGTATTATAAATAGGGGATGGAGTGATATGAATGAGGAACTTCCAATTTTCTGTAAAATCCTCCATTCTCTAACGCTAGCCATCAGAGATTATTCAAGAAAACAACTGAGAAAACACCATAGAAGTCGTCTTTGAAGCAGATTTCCACGAAGATTGAAGATCTATTTTTAATTTCTTTTGATTTTATTATGAGTTTTTCTTTGTCTTGCGATTATATTGTCTTTAAGAAGTTTTTATTTGTTAGCATGAACTAATTTTTTAAATACCTAGGAGAGATGAACCTTATGATAAATTTTGTTATTTGATTTATGATTTTACGCAATAAATACTTAGATTTTGTTCTCAATTGTGTGTGCTTAATTCTTGATTTAGTATTTTCGAGAATTAATTCTTATTTGATGTGCTTAAATCAGAAAATGAATAGACCCTGTTTAAGAGTAGATCTAGCATAATTGAGTGGAGTTACATGAAATCCTAGAAATACGACGACATAAATCTATCGGATTAAAGTCAAATCTAATAGGAGGATTCATAGATCGAATTAATGCGATAATAGGGGTTTTAATTAGAAAGAAATTTTAATTAATCAACCTAAAGTCAGTTGCTTTTATGCTTGAATAAAGGTATTAATATATTTTAGGGATTTTTGCGGATTAAAATACTACGTGAATAAATTGATTAATTCAGATTGATAATGACAGATGAAATCTAGGTGAATTCATTCTTGGGTATTGTTTTGCTTCTTGGTATTAAACATTTGTTATTTCTTAATTTATGCTTTTTCGTAATTTTAGTTTATTAATTTAGTTAAATTTAGTTTTAAACAATCACTTCATTCGATCGGTTAAATAATAGGAAGACAGCTACTACTAGTACTTTTAGTCCTCGTAGAAATAATATCTGTACTCACCGTAACTATACTATTTATTGATAGGTACATTTGTCTTAACCATATTTTTAATTAATTTCGATTCCATCATTTATAAACTTTATAACTTTATCATTTTAGTCTTTTTCTCAACAAGATATTAATAATAAAATTTATTAATGTTATTTAACAAAAACTAAATAATTTCCTTTTTGACTTTCAACGATTTCTTCAACATAGCAAATGCCTCTCTCTTTTTTTCACTTTCTTAGCACCTTATATTTTGGTCACTAACTACAATCCTAAACAATTTTTTAATAAATTAAATAAAATATAATTTAATTAAATATAATTTCATTCATCCTCAAAATTTAAAATCAAAATGATCATTTTTCGAATAATTCATCAATTAAATTTATTCATTTAAATAATAAACTTTAAGATTTAAAATTTAGCGACATTAAGTTTAAAGATTAATAATGGGTCTAATTCCATCAAACGAATTCAAGTTATTTTTAAAGTTCTATGTTGGTCTCTAAATTTCAAAATGTTTTAATCGAATCTTCAAAGTATAAATACCTATCAAGTCCTTTCATTAGCCTAATCATTAAATTAGATAAATGTCAACTCAAACGCGAAATGAAGGATATTTAAAAAGTATGGATCAAATTGTAAATACACGAATACTTATCTCATTGACATCTTGAATATAACATGTCTAAAAAAAAGATAATACCATTAAAATATACAAGGACTATTTCTTTATTTTTTTTTCACACATCTATTCTAGTTATCAATATAGTAGGTATGCACGTGTTTACTAAAAGAGTGTAAGTAGATTTGCTCTCTGTCCAACTTGATGTCCAAATTGATGCCCAGACACAAGTTCAAACAAGGCAATTTTATAGTAGTTTATAAACGGAGAGTAAAGCAAGGAGAAAAGTTAACACGTGTTGTTTGTTAACACTGTTCAGATTAACAATTCTACTTTGCGGAGCTTCGCTCAATGAATATTTTATTCAACAATCGTTCTGTAACGCCCCCAAAATTTAAATTGTTCTACGTGTGTTGTGCAAATGAATTTGTCTTTGCTTCTGTGGTTAAGTGCTCTAACTGTGTACTTGAGATCTGGAGTTTGAGTCGTATTCTCTAAGTTCATATTCCTTTTTCTGAGGATGAGATCTTGAATCTGTGGCACAAATTATTTTCCGTGAATTGTTGTTTCAACGATGAGGCTAATGGTTCAATAGTCATGTAACTATCTATCTATTTTCCTTTTGGTTATGAGTTTGAGTCTCAGTGGTTCCGTTGAGGAGTTATATTTTCTTTGTCCCTTGTCGTAGGGGTGATTTTGAAATTCAAATGGTTTCTAATTAACGTAGAAACTCCAGTGCTGTTCTTTTCTTTGAGTTTTGTTCTTTTCCTTTATTTTTCCATTTCCATTACTTGATTTCTTTTTCTTTTGCGTTCAATCGTAATAATTGCTGTTGTGCGTTGCACTTTACTCGACTTCAGTACGAGTTAAGGTTGGTAAATCATATGGTTTTGTTTTCGTAATTGTTATGCGGTTTGAGAAAGGATGTTGAATGGTTCGGATTATTAAGCAATTATTCTTATGCTCTAATTGTTAACTGTGTTTTGGTGTGTTAAGAGTGAATCGGGGAGAGTCAAGCGCTTCGCACGGTAATTAGGATTTGGTTGTGAGCACGAATCCGCAGTAAGTAGAGTTTCACCCGTTTTGAGTCTTGAGTCAAAGATTTCAACGATGAATACAATAGATTTTGTTGCGTGCTAAATAATTGTTTGAAATTTTATTTTTGGACTTCGTTCCTACTTAATTTTCTCTGTTACTTCAATAGATTTTTCGCTCATTTTTTTTCTTAGCTACAAATTTGATTTAGCACTTGTATTTGTACAAAATATTTATTATTTTTTTGTAAAACATGAGTAAAATTGTTCCATTTAAGATGTGAAGGAATTGTGGGTTAATATAATTTTGCATTCTTACGATTTAATTATTTGTAGTTTTACTCAAAACAATGTTTGAAATCAAGTAAATTTTTTTTATTCATGTAGGTTAGCTTTTAGCTAAAACTAAATGTGCTTTCAAGTATTTTTTTTTTTTTTTAATTGATTTCATAACAAGTTTTATATATTCATGATTTTATATATGTATTATTATATTTAGAAAATATATTTAATCCAATTATTTGTTAAAAATAAAATTTATTACAAAAATTAAATGCATGAATAATTTTTTAATAAATATAAATTCATAAATTACAATTATATACCTAGAAAAGTACTTAATCAACTGAACATGTCACGACTAAAAACTTTTCAGAGTAACTTTTTTTTTTTTTACCAACTGTGTGTAATTTTTACCAACTGGATACTCGCATATATATATATATATATATGTATAACGATGCACCGCAAGGCCTTTGTATAGTACAGTAGATGTGTTATTGTATGCGACCACCTTTAGTTCGGAGGCCCTGAGCTTCAACTTTCTTCACTGCCCCTGTCGCCGTCTTCTATGCGCCCAACTTCAATGTCGACCTGGAGTGGAGAAGGTGAACTTGAACTTTCTTGGATGTGGATAAAAATGGAGTAAGTTGGAAGTGAGAGAAGGAGATCAATAAACCAGAGGAAAAGGTGTTGAAAAAGATCAAACAACAGTCCATGGAAGGGAGAGGAGAGAAGGATGAAGAAATGGAAAGGCCAGAAGAGGGAAGGTGGGAAAAAGAAGGAAGCTAAAAGGGATGCAGTTAGCGCAATGGAGAAATCTCCGGTACGAATGCAGACGTGATTGGGGTTTAGAGGGAGGTGAAGAGGAAGAGTAGAAGGAACAGCAGTGCAAGGAAACAAAAATGGCAGCTCCATTATTGAAATTTGGTGGAAAAAGATGGAGGAAATATGATGAAGGTTGGAGTTGGAAGGGATTAGGAGCACAAACAATACCAAACTGAAAAGAGGAGTGATGCAGTATCTCAAATCCATTTTCTTTTGCGTCATGTTTCCGTGTACCCTCCTCCCTTTGTTTTTATAATCTTCTTTCGATCCTCCTCAACGGAATATATCATTCTAATGAAAGCATCTACAGTAGACATTTGAAAATTCAAGTTGCCCCAGAAATTAGAATGTTGTTGTTGTCAGTTAGTAATTCCCTTGCACCTTTTCCATTGCAATAACTTGGAAGATCATGGAGCAAAGGTTTAACCAAGCGAACAAATGACCCCACATACCATGACATACCAATTTTGTCTTTTGTTTTTCTTATTTTTTCTTTAATTTTTGATAAAAAAAAATTGGTTTCCAAAAATCTTTCTGACCTTCTCCACACCCCAACACATTTGCCTTTTGTTTTTCTTATTCTATCTTTAATTTTTTATAGAAGAAAACTGGTTTTCAAAAATGTTTCTGACCTTTTCCACCCCTCCCACACATTTGCCTTTTGTTTTTTTATTTTATTTTTATTTTATTCTTCCTAGTTCCCACCCCACTTTTGTCTTTTGTTTTTTTATTTTATTTTGGAAGATCTTGAAATCGTTCGTTTGTTTGGGGTAAGAGATTGAATGCTTTAAGTGTTGTGGCAAAATTAGTGTTAAGAGTTAGTTTATCGTGATTAATTATTTTATTTTGAATATTGTATATCAGCGTTACTTGGTTTGTTTTGAATGATTATTTTAGGTTTGAAAGTGTGTTGTTACGTTGGGGTTCGAAATTGATTAGGTGTGTGACTCGAACTCGTAGAAACGGCGATCGACAGAAAGCTAAAAAATTTACTGTCGACGTCACACGGCCATGTGTCAAGCCATGTGTCTGGGCTATTCGGGCCATGCGGGTCACACGAACATGTGTAGATCGTGTGTTTGGTCGTGTGGGCCACACGGGCTGGACTAATTGGGTCGTGTGGGTAAAATTTCTAAAAGTTTTCACCTAGGCTCATTTGAATTAGAAATTCATAGTTAGACCTCCCGTGGGGTCCGTTTGGCTTAAATAAGACTCAAAACGTGACTTCTATTGATATGTTTCTATATATGCTATGAGGAAGGTATGTAAAAAATATGTTTATGTTCTATGTTCTGATAATTCCTAAAGTATGATTATGTATGACAAGCATGACTCGGACTAATAAACTTTGTGTAAGTTATTAGATATAATCTGTGTTAATGACATTTACATAAAGCATTCCATGTTTTTGATTTGTTACGATTGTATGTTAGCATGTTCTAATGTAAGAAACATGTATGACATGTGCATCTGATGTCTGTCAGTATTTGCATGTGCATTGGGGTGAGATATGATATGTGATGGAGAAAGTGTGATTCTGGCAGTACTACTGCACTTTCTGGAGGTGTATCCGCAATATTTGTTTTGACAGCTTGACTGCAATTATAGTGGTTCGACCACATATATATGATTTTGGTTCTTTATCACAACATTTCTGTCTGGCAGCTCAGCTGCACTTATATAAGTGGAATACCGCCACGACCCTGTGTGATTAGATGGATGGACTCTTGTAGTCCAAACTGGTATGATTGGTTGGACAGAGTTGGTGTGTAACGGATGGGGGTAGGATTTGTTTCTGAATCTATGTTTGCATCTGTATATGTGTCTGCATTTGTATCTGAGTCTAGATATGCATCTGTATTGGATTATGAGAATAATATGATTCCGTATATGAGAATATGTCTGGATCTGTATATGAAAATGTATATGTTTGTGTATGTGTTTTCAATTTGTTGCTTGGGACGTGTTATACACTAGGCTTCTTGCTCACTATTTTGTTTAATACGTTTCAGGTGGTCTTCAGACTTAGGACCAAACGACGTGCGAGAGCTCGGATTGTTTCTCGATTAATTAAAATAATGTGGTTTTCGAAAATAATTATTCTGGACTTTTGAGACTGTAATTTTGTTTTTGACTAAGTTTTGGTTTGTGTTTCGTTCGTTGGCTTTTAGCATTTTAACACTAAACTGCAAAACCATATGATTTACCAAATTAAAATTCAATTTTAAAATTAAAACTCTGAAATTTTCCGCTGCGAAACCAAATAAATCCTTAAGTGATTTTATTGTATCATAAGTGTTTTCAAACATAAGATCTAACTAAATTATGTAAGAGGTTTTGCCACACTTATATTTTCGAAACACATACTAAAAATAAAAATTTTTACACGCAATCTGTAACACCCAAAACTCGATATCGTCATCGATTAGGGTCTCGAGGTCTTTCTGATCATTTACCGTTGCAAACCCTCATATCTAGTCATTTTCAATATTTCCAAAAAAGGTATACATGACAAGTTATAAGTTTTTAATAACAATATAAATCAATAAGGGTAAAATTGTCATTCTTATAAAATTTGAGGGACTTCTACCGATACCTTTGGACAAGTATCGGTAGAAGTCAAGTCATTAAGCAATTCAAAAATAGCTGCAGTTTTTTACCGGTAGTTGTGAAGGTTCTACGGATACTTCTATGAACAGAACTATCGATACTTCAAAGACTTATACCGAAATAATGCAAGTCAGTAACTAAAATTCAAATGATCTATACTTCTACCAATACATGCATGAGTTCTACTGGAACAAGGATGCAGATTTCCAAATCAACATACAATTTCTCATGGAAATAAAAAAAAAAAAAAAAACATACCAAATATTCATGGTTTCACAAGATATTATACCTTATACCTGTATATGCATACTTGATACATTAACAAACTTTCAAAAACCTAAGTTCAACATTCAACCAAATCATTATCATTTCACATCTCATTCATAATCAAATACTATAAAAGATGACAACATCCTAGTACATGCCATATAACCAGGTGATGTAAATACTATCGAACGAGCTCCTAAGATGGTGTGATTTTCTTTAAGGTAATCCAATCTTCAACAAGCAAAACGAAATCTACAAAACAACAATAAATCACAAGTAAGCTTTCTAAGCTTAGTAAGTTCGCATTATATTTTATCACATCTTTAAGTCTTGCAATGACACAATTCATCCGAGTCTTATTTACGAAATATCAATCCTCCTGAACTGAATTAACTTTATGCTCCCACCGAGTCATAAGTTCTTCCATTTACAATAATTTTATGCTCTTACCGAGACATAAGTTCTTCGATTTATACATAATCTCATACTCATCCCGAGACATGAGTCTTCCATTTATATATAATCTCATGCTCATCTTGAGACATGAGTCTTCCATTTATATATCAAGTCTTTATTCATCAAGTGATTCACGAACTTCCATGTTAAGCATTAATTAGCAGTTCAAATATTAAATTTTAACAAACGAACTTACAGGATTAATTTGTAGTAACGGCTCAAGTACAGGGGCTACCCGTCAGTAAGACATCCAAGACTAGCTCCCGAATCTGTATAGCCCTTAATGACATGTCCTTTGTGTCCCAATTATTCACGAAGTTCATATGTGTCATATATCATGTCCATTGCAATTAACTTTCATCACATTATACCATTTCGAGCAAACATCCATATAATCCTTATTTATCAAACATAATATCGAATTAACTAACAATGTCATTTAGTTCAATTTACTATTTGTCATATATCAACCAAATTAATTCGTTCGTAACATGAATAATAACTAACACATCACTTAATCATTTAAGCGTTTCGTTGTCACTTGATTTCAACCATATCATTTCGTCATTTTCAATCATGCTTCTCAATACAATTTCATTTCAATTTAATTCAATTCTTCAATTTAATATTTTACTAAGCAAACAAATTTAAATACAGTGTACTTAAATTATTTTAATAATTTACAAACAGAAACTAAATCAATTATTTTACTGTACGAACTTACCGGACGAAATTACAATTAAAGTGAACTTTAGGGACTAAACTGTAATTTTTCCTTTTCCACTATTGGTAGCACGATCTTGATCTATTACAATAATTTCATTCAATTATTTAATTAAACATGAATTTTAATATCATTTTATGCAGATAAGTCTTTTTGGTATCTTTACAAATTTGCCCTTAACTTTTCACTTTTATTCAATTTAGTCCTTTAACTCAAAACTTGCAAATTAACCATTTTATTTTAAAAATAAATTCAGCCGAATTATCTTGGGTGTCTCTACAGCCCATATTTGTTGTTATTTGAAATCAATCCCTTGTACTTTTACTACTTTCGCAATTTAGTCCTTTAACATAAAAATTACTAAAAATTACTTTACAAAATAGTCTTATTTAACAACCAAGCTTAATAATCCATCATAATATTCCAAGAACATACAAAAATCATCTATGGAAGAACCCATAACATGTAACAGATTCACAAATTAGTCCTCGAGTTATCTAGATTAAGCTAATACAAACTCAAAAACATAAAAATTACTAAAAACAAACAAGGTTTACATACCAAATAGATGAACCAAAGTTGGTCGAACACTCTTCCATGGCTTTAGGATTTTTTTTCTCTCAAAATACGTAGAAGAAAGTGATTTTATTTTTACCTAAATCATATTTATTTGTTTAAATTACTTTTAAGCTTAAATTACATTTTTACCCTTAAAGTAATTCTTTCAATTTCAACCCATTTCAAAGCCTAAACCATCCACTTACTCTTCCAATGATGTAATTACCATTCAAGCATCTTAACTTACCTTTCAATTAGCATCTAATGCCTTCAATTCATCGAATTCAATTTTTGCACCTTTTACGATTTAATCCTTTTCACTTAATTAACTATCTAAACGTTAAAATTTCATAAAAAAATTTTAACACGACACTAATGACTTTGTAAATATCAAATAATTAATATTTACGGTCTGACACATCGAAGTTGTGGCCTCGAAACCAATATTCCCGATCATATTGAAAAATAGACTAATTAGTAAATTCTCATTTAATTAGGATTTAATTACAATTTTCCAAGATTAAAAGAATTACACATCATTTCTGTTATTAGGCCATTTAAGGAGGGTCCAATTGCACAATTGGTCCTTCAATTATATGAAAATTGAACTAAACAAATTTTATTTCAATTTAACCCTAAACTAATTAGTACTTAATGAATAAATATCACAAAAGTTAGTGGAAGGTAATCATATCCACCACCTGTTGGACTTTTTTACCATGGTGTAATTGTCACTTTAGTCCCTTTTATTTTTAATCAATAACAATTAATTTTTACCTCTTTTACAATTTACTCTTTTTTCTTTAATTAGGAATAAATCATCAAAATTACCCGACCAAACTTCAACTCACATATATTAAGACTCTGTAAATATTTAATAAAAATTTTTAAAGTCCTAAATTTTAGAAACGAGGTCTTGATACCTCATTTTCTAAAATCACTTGACTTTTGAATCAAACCACTCATACTAACTCTTAATTCCATAATAAAAATTCACCAATTTAAAATTTCATATAAATTATTATTCACTCATATAATTTAAATACTCATTATATGAATTTACTCGTCGAATTTGTGGTCCCGAAATCACTGTTTTTCGATATCACTGAAAAACGGGCTGTTGCATGATCAAATTAAGAGTTTTTTTGTGAAATGGATAAATTATGCTCGTGTGTAATTTTCAAAATAACATGTAAGTGTTTTGCTAAAATAATATTTTCCGAATTCACTGTTTCTAAAGGTATGATTATAACTTTTGAGTTTTTAAATAAACTAATGTAATTTCTCCAGATTCGATCATAACATCTAAGCTAAGTTTAAGGTGTTACAATCTCGGCTTAACCCATAATGGTCCATGAACATCTCTCCTAGAGGCCAATCACCGGTTTTTATTTTTTAATTTTTTGTTTTTATATTCTACTAGTTTACCTTGGTATTGAAGAAATTTTCCATAATTAAAGTGTTGTTCGATGCATTGAAAAAATAAATATTAAAAATTAAGTGTTTAATTTTTAGTATTGAACTTTATAAAATACCGAATTTATATTGAAAATTTATTTAGTAATTAATAAAATAAATATTAAATATTAAATATAATTACATTGTTTGATAAAATTAAATATTGATTTTTTGAACATTTGTTTACTTCTTAATTTTGATATTAGTAATATAATATTTTATATTAGTTTTGATAGTTTTGGGTAAAAGTAAAATATGGTAATATGAGTATTTAAGAAAAAAAAAAAAAAAAAAGAGAGATAATTTGCAAGCATAGTGATATAGCTATGTATATAGATAATTTTTGGATGGTAGGTTCTTTAAAAGCATGTCAAGGAATAACAATAAACAAGTAGGTTCTAAAGTGTAATTATATTATAATTCTTATACTATTAAAAAGAATCGAATAAGTTCAAATTGTAACAAAGTTAACATTTACTATATAAATATTTTTCTTGAAAATTATTTTTCAATTGCAGTTTAATTCCAAACAGAAAATTTCATTTATATAACTATAAAAACTTTAACAATATTAAGTTTATTAAATAGTAAATGTTAACTATATTCCAATTATGCCTTAATTGATTTTTTTTAATAACTAAGAGACTAAAGTGACTCATTTAATTGTAAAGTGACTAATTTGATCAGATTCCCATAATAGAGAGACTTCGAAGTGCATTCACCTAAAACAATGTTTCTTAGTTACTACTGATATCCACCGAATAGAGTCTTTTTTCTCCATTGTTAAAGTCTTCTTTTAAAAATTAATGTCTCTTATTTTAATCTCCAAATTATAACAAAGTTAACATTTACGATATAAATAATGCCTCAGGTGTATTTGCTCTTCATGTGAACTTGACGGTAAAATATATATTATAATTTTGTAAATTTTAAACTAAATTTTCACATTAAAATTTATTAGCGTTATTTATTTTTAGTTCATAATATAATTTATTTATTATGATAATTCAAAGCAATATACCTTTTTATCCATCAATCCCTATTTACAGTTTAGTTTACAATTGGAATCATGTAAATTTAACAAAAAAATAATTTCCTTTTTGACTTTCAATTTCCTTGTTGATTTTCAACGATTTCTTCAATCACATATCAAATGCCTTTTTTTTTTTTTTCACTTTCTTAGCACATATCTTGTCTCTCCATATGTGTGTGTTTTTGCTAATAAAAGGACCAAAAAAGGAGACACAAAATTTAACTCTTCGTATATCTTTTCAAAGAAAATAAATAAAAAAACAAACAAACAAACAAAAAAGGATTTTTATTTTATTTATTATATGCGTGTGTTTTTGTTACTAAGATAAAAGCAACAAAAACAAAATTGGTACATTTAAGCCAGCAATCACGTCGCCTAATTTAAACAAAAATATGAATCATCCAAATTTATACTTTCAACTATACTATAAAATCCCTGTTCACCACTGAGCTTGGATCTTCTTCGTTGCTATGGACGATTCTGATTACATAAGTTGGATTTTCTTCGATGTCGCCGACATGGAGAGAAGACGGCGACCTTGAACTTTCTTCGTTGCGAGTGAAGCTAAACGAACAAGTTGGAATGGAGTGAAGGAAGGCTTGAAACCAACGGAAAAGGTGTTTAAAAAGATCAAACAACAGTCCGTGGCATGGATAGGAGAGAAGGATGATGAAATGGAAAGGCCAGAAGAGGGAAGGTGGGAAAAAGAGGGAAGCTAAAAGAGATGCAGTTACTGCAATGGAGAAATCTCCGGTACGAAACAAGATGAGGTTGAGGTTGAAAGGGAGAGGCCAGCAGAGATGAAGAGGAAGAGTAGAACAAAGAAGAGTGCAACAAACAAAAATGGCAGCTCAATAATTGAAAATTTTCTGACAAAGATTGAGGAAACACCATCCGAGTTGGAAGGGCTTAAGAACAAAGAAAGGATCAAATTCAACACGGGAGGGATACAGTACCGCAGGTCCATCGGATTTCTGGGACTTGGTTTCCGGCTTTGTTCTACTCGTTTCCGGTTTGGTATTTATAGGAAGAATGTGAGGCTTGAGAAATTTCTTGGAATGACCCAACTATGATGTACGTAACTTGTAGATGTGGATCAATAAGAAAGGGGGGGGGGGGGTATTACTTTACTTTCTTTATAATTTGGATTTTAGGGTTAAAATTTGAAGGTATGATAGGTGGTCAAATAAAGATTAGTCGTTATAACTTTGAGGGGTTGAATAATTACTTTTTAGTAGTTAGAACTTTGATATTGGGGTTGAATAATTATTCTTTCGTCATTTCAATTATAACTTTCGATTCTTAATATTTTTCTTATCTTCTAGCACTAAATTATTCTTTTGTCATTTCATTTGGATAAATTTCTATTTTAAAATCTTTGATATCTTCTAGCACTAAACTACTCTTTTGCTTCTCCTTAATCAATCTAATTGTCATGATGACTCATATTTTCATTTGGATAAATTTCTATTTAGTCCTTTCTTCTTTCACACAATTATTAATTAATCTTTAAATATTTTCTAATCTTCTTACATATTCTAATTCTTGACTCCTTTCCAATATTGTACCAACTCCGGTTAAAAAACACAGATGTTACAATTCTTCCCCCCTCATACGTATAAACCCAATATAGAAGCATTACATTACAATACGGTATAGAAAGTCGAGTAACAGAAAATTTTCTTTAAAAACCGATGTCTTTTAAGACCATTCGAGTCAAAATATCGTATACTAATCATTGACTTTCATAATTCATAACATTCGAAATAACATTTTTCCCACTCATTAGGGACTCATACAAGTACCATTGTACATGTCATTTCCTTTAATATAAATACCTATATTTGGAGTCCTCCAAAGGATGATGTGATGTGATGAGAGGTCCTTGAACTCGACTTTACTCTTTGTAACTTTATACCTACGCGTTAAAACAAACGCGTTAAGCCGGTGAAGGCTTAGTAAGTACTACAAAAGTAATGTAAAATCATGTTAATACTCTTACTTATAAGCTTTTACTTTTACTCACTTGTATCATATAACTTACCAACATGGCACATTTCATACTTTGATTCACCTTTTTCTCATTTTAGCCTATTGTAGACTTTCATAGAACCCATCGAATAAACGGAACTAACAGGAAGTACATAACTGCTGGGGAAACAGAAGCACACACAATGCTGGGGAAACAGAAGCACACACAATGCTGAACAGAAGCACACACAATGCTAAACAGAAGCACACACAGTGCTGAACAGTAAGCGCGCTAGCGTTCCTTAATGGCATGTCACTAATAGCACAATGGTTCTAACTTGTCTACACGGGCATAATATCTCATATAACATCATTTCTCATAATTTCATATATCACATTTACATTTCTCTTCACATATACATAATCATGTATTTCTCACATTTACTTTCTCAAATAAATCCACAATTTCACCAATTAATTACACAATCAATCTTTATAATTAATCACATAATATTTCACCCATATACTTTTCTCACATATTCATCATCACATACCTCTTACTTTTATTTTCACATTAATTTTCAAAGTTGTCCACTTGGGTCACAGTCACTAAATTATTTATATCTTGGGCTATAGAATTCAGAATTATAATTCGTTTGATTTTTCTGAAACTAGACTCAATCATATTTTTACCATAAAATTTCCAGAATTTTTACTTTAGCCAATTTGTACAGTAAATTCTTTTATTTTACCCCTTATCTTCTGACTAACAGTTTTGACCTTTCTTTATTAAAAATTATTTATCTTTTAGTACAGGAATTCAATAATGTTTCTGTCTATTTATTTTGAAAATAGACTCATTAAATATTTAACCATATATATTTTAGTCTTTAATAATTTTTCTACATTTTTTTATGATTTTTCAAAATCAGAACAGGGGAACTCGAACCTACTCTGACCTTGTTACACAAAACTAATATATCTCAAAATATACAATTCCTTTTATTTCACTGTTTCTTCCATATAAAACTAAACTCAATAAGATTTAATTACATATTTAATTCAATCTCTAACTCTTTTTATACAATTTTTGGTGAATTTTCGAAGTTAGTCCTCTGTTCTGTCCAAACTGTTTCAATGAGATTAATTCCTTTCTCATGCTTCTTTATACTAAATTTCATTCAATCACACATAATTAACATACTTATAATTAAGCATCTCATTTTCATCATGATTAATCATATATATTAAAATTATAAACACTTTAACTTAATTGTTACTAAGAAACATATAAAAATTTCAATTAATTCGATTAACTAAATGAATTAATCGAAATAATTTTATTCGATTATTTTTTTGAAAAATTCAGTTTAGTTAACGGTTAAAGGTATAAAAAATTCAATTAATTTAGTTAATGGTAGTTTGTTTCGATTAACCGATTGAACACCCCTACATATCATGATAAAATATACGAAACCGAATGAAAATGATATGAGGAATAAAGGGGGAGAACGTATATGAATATGACTGAATGATATGAATCTGAATTTGATATCTGGGTACGTGGTTGACACAAAGATGGATTGTATGAGTTGTGTTATGTTGGCGTATTGTTTGCACCCAAGTGATAAGAAAGTCCTATGTGAATCTGAGTGTTGTATACACCATTGGGCATACTATGTGAATGTGTTTAAACCTCTTGGAAAGATTCAATAGTATTATCAATAATATTCCTGTATGATAGGCTTGTTGATTGAAGGAAAATTAAGTTTAAAGGACAATGCCAGAGTGTATGTTAACTTGATAGATCAACCCGATAATGCCGATAACGGAGTTTGAATCGACTTTTGAAAAGTTGTGGTGGAAACAATTGAAATTTGCAACAAAGAACACAAAGATTTATAGTGGTTCAGCCCTAAATGCCTACTCCACTACCTTAGCTTTTCACAACTAAGGATTTTCTCAAACCCACTAGATTTGTATAACCTTTAAGGACAAGAACCTTATAATCACTCTTAAGACTTATATCCCAAAGTCTTAAGAGACAACTCCTTAATGTTTCTACCTAAACCTTAAGTATAAACCCTCTTTCAAAAGAGAAATAAATAAACAAACAAACAAATAATCCTTACAAGATCAGGATGTTTGCCAATTAAGCACAAATACAAAGAAGAACACTTGAGCTAAATAAATACAATGAAAGCTCACAAGTGTTTACAAGAAAAGGTAAAAAATAATGAAACTCTAGGTTATTTTTGATTGATCTTTAGGCTTTTCACATTCTTTTCTTGTTGCTAGATCTTTGGAAGATGGTATTTATGCCCTCTAAGTGATTTTCAACCGTTGTGGTTGTTGGGAAAGTAAATATGGCCGTTGGGGATGAAATATCAGCTCACTAATTACACCTACAACAACGAGTATCGATACCTGCTAAAAGGGTATCGATATTTTTTGTAATAAATGCATATTTCAGTACCGTTGGAGCAGAACTATCGATACCATGGAGAAAATATAGATACCCTTACAAAAGGTATCGATACCAGATTGATACTTCCTAGGGTTTGATAAAACAGAATGCTCATTTGATATCGTTTATCAGAGGGGTATCGATATTACATAAAATATCGATACTAAGACAAAAAGTAGCAATTCTAACTTATTTGAAAATGGTTAAAACATATTTGAAATTGTTTGACACAATTGAAACCATTTCAACTTGATTTTATCTATTTGTTCAACTTTTACTTTTATTCAAAAACACTTTAATTTGTTTTATCAAAATATATTATCAATAAGGTTTTATTTAACAATGTAGCTAATATTGTGAGACATTTTTTTTGTTTTCATCCATAATTAGTGGTATAACGCCATCCAATCAACCCGATTCACCAATTTCGAGTGTTGGGTTTTATGCCCTATAACATATGTAACTTGAACTTTTCGCTTTTATTTAACTATGTAAAATTTCTATCTAAAACTATGACATTCTCTTATGGGTGTACAATGCATGGTTACATTTACAAGTTATGATAATAAAATTTTTTAACATTTTTATTTTATCTCTTCGTCTTCCGTGATTACATTGAAACGCTACTTAGTAAACTTATGCGCAGACTTGATCATGCCACTTGACTTTCTCTATATGCATAACAGCCCAACACGGTGCCTCCTTTTTGGCGTAGCCCTAGCGTCATCTTGCAACATGAAATCCTTATTCGATTTGAGACAGGAAACAACCTTTGTAAGTTTATAAGAAGTTAGTGAGTAAATCTCGAATACATGTTTCATTGTGCCATAGCGCACTAAATGGTTCGTATGTTCCTAGTGTTCCTTGACCTTTCTTTACCCCCTTTTGGCGGATACTTTACATTCGACAAACTACCTTTATCCTTTCTCGTTTAAACCTTAGTCTTGCTCTCTCAAAATCTTTACGAACTTATCTTTCTTTGACATTTAGCAAGCCTTTACTTTGCCATACTTCAGAGAGCGGTCCATATTCAAGCGACCGAAACATCCCTACAAGTGTACCACATTCACCATTCATTACTTTCTACATTCTTTCTTAACCTATCCGTACTTAGTCCTTCCCCTATTAAAAAAATTTACAAATCTTACTTCATACTTACTGAATTTACCATTACCTGGACGCCCATTTCTTAAAACAGAATTCGTCAATATCTTCCTTCCCTCAGAATACCATCTTTTCTTGTGAAGTCTTTCTTCTCGATTGTCACATTTCATTTCCTTTCGATTAACATTCAGTACAGAGGGGTTTCCTTAAACAGTTACCACACGGGCCATTCTTCGGACTGCGCCGTGAAGGCATTTCTTACTCTATTCGCTAATATGGTTTCCTTATCATATCTTCATAGAATCATTCTCTCCTAGTTCCTCACACACCTTATAATTTATCGTGAATGCATTCCTTTACGTATATAGTCACCAAGGTTTCCTTTGTATTCGCCATAGGAGCACTTCCTTTACAGAGATAACCATAAAGGTGTTCTTTACTGAATTCCGCTACAAAGGCATCCTTTAACAGAGATGGCTACAAAGGCGTCCTTTACAGAATTTTTTCACAGAGACGTTTCCTTTGACAGACATTCACAAACGCTTCTTTTAACAAAATCAACCACAAAGGTATTTCCTTCAACAAAAATAACCACAAAGGCTTCTTCCACCACAAAGTTGTTCCTGGACAAAGATAACCACAAAAGCTTCCTACAAAGGTGTTTTTTTGAACAGAGATAGTCACAAAAGCTTCCTTTATCAGAATCAGCCATAAAGCTTCTCTTCTCTTCACCCACTTAACCAAAACCTTCGTCCCTTCTCTTCCTCCCAAACCTCTTCTCCTATACCTTTCTTCAAGCTCTGCTTTCTGTTTTCTGCTTGCAAGACCATTCTCAGCTCTCCCATCTCAACTTCCCATTTATCCTAGCGATTCTGAAAATGGGTCTCCTTATTTTTCCCAACAAAACCATGGGTTTGTTTCACAAGAAGAAGAGGATGAAATTGGCAAGATCCCCATCAAAGCTTATTTCCTTTGTACCAGGTTTGCTTTATGATATTCCATACCTCGAATTTGATTCTTAGGTGTTTCCAGGAATTGTATTTTTAGTTCAAAGATAAGATTTTTAATTTTTGATATATTGTTTGCCTTTGTTTTTGTTACAATTTGGTTTTGGTTTTGGCAGTATCGATTTGAAGAGTATGCAAGCTGAGAATTTAAGCAACATCGTACCTCCTTCTTCTCGTTCATCAAACTATATTGCTCTCAGATATTGTGATTTCTCTCCAGATGTTACTGTAAGATGTTTAACAAGTTAATTTAGTTCTTCAACTTCAATTCAACTTGTTCGTACCTAGTTAATTTTGCTGGGCATCATTTTCTTGATCTTTGAGGAAATTATTAGAAGGAATAGTTTGTAGCACAAGCAATGATCAAGTCGACTATGATAAGGAAGTTCCTTTTCATTGTATAAGCTTATGACAGTATTCTTTTCCTTGTTGAGATATAAGTTTGCTTATGATTCTTATTTTAGCATCCTAAGTTCATTCTTCGGGCTACAGTTTATCTTTAGTGTCAAGCACATGTTAAGAATGTTAAGAGTTGAGTAACATGTTGAGTTGTACTATTTTTGTATTAAACTGCCAATTCTGTGGATGCCCTTTGTCTTTGTTGTTTGATTGAACTTCTTTTCTCTAACACCTCTTTGGGTTTAGACACTTGGAATGAAAGACAAAGTCAGTAGCTGCCGTTACATGGTCATTTTTCAGTATGGTTCTTCTGTCTTGTTTAACATTGAGGACCATGAAGTTGAGAGCTACCTCGAAATAGTTCAGAAACATGCTTCTGGATTGCTTCCAGAATGAGGAGAGATGGTAAATTCCTTTTTGTGGGGGTGGGGTTACGTTTAGTATCAGAACAGTTCTTAAATTTTTGTATGCCTCGAAATTTCTTTCCCTTGTATTTATATCATTAGCAATGGTGGCCCATGTCCATAAACAATCAAGGTTAGTGTTATCGGAAGAAAAGGTGGACTGTTTGGTTCAAATTTCTCAAGTGACACCTAAACTGCCTGCTTTAGGATATTACTACCGTATGCTAATCTAGCAAACCACGTGAAGTTTTTGAGTAAAAACTGCGTTCATATACATGGGATTTGTCCTCTTTCTGTCCCATATAACTTTTCTCACAACTAGAGTTATGGATTTAGATTATCCTGTAGTTTGCAAGCTCATCACAAACTAATATAATGTCTGTTTGATCTTTTGGATCAGATTACTGTGTAAAAGAGCGGCCACTCTTGGCTAAGGATATGCAGGGAGGACCAGACTACATTGTTCTCAAAACTTTGGACACTGATAGTATCCGCATTATTGGAAGTGTTCTTGGTCAAAGCATAGCATTGGATTATTTTGTTTCACAGGTATTTCAATTAATTTGCATGAAGCATTTATAGTCAAGAAAGAAGGTATTTAATTAAATTTTGACTACAACACTGCTTGTTCCAAATTCAATGGGGACCTGGATATAGTCTCTCTACAAGTATCTCAGGTTGATGGTATGGTTGAAGAGTTTGCCAATATAAATCGTGCAATGGAAAAGACAGGAACTTTCACAATGGATAGGAAAAAGCTCATTAAACTTGTTGGAAAAGCTAATTCAAATTTGGCTGATGTAATTCTTAAAGCTGGTCTTTTTGAGAGGTAAAACCTCTGGCACCAGTACTTGTTTTACACAATGCTTTATTGTGCGACAAGATATTTTCTATACTTTACATTCCAAGTCGGGAGTTTGCTCTCTGTTTCTTTTCTTTGTTATTTTATTTTATGTTTTAGATGAATCATTGCACTGTATTTGCTTCGCGGTCATTAGAGGGTGATGTGAGAAATCTAGCTACTAAGTTGATTGTTTTATTAGGAGTATATGTTTCTGCGAACTATTTCCCGGTGTTTTCCCCTCTCCTTCCCTTTTCTTTTCTCCTTCGGAAAGGTGGTGGGAACACAAAGGAGATATTTGTGGATTTTATCCGTGATCATTCGACTGTTTTTACGAAGCATCTCGAATGTTGGTTATATATCTTCTTATTTGTAAAAAAGTTTCTCAGAACCTTTATTGCGTGATTTCAACAAGGTGAATACGCCTGAATAATGGAATGAATACAGGCAACTTTCATTTCTTGTTAAACATTGAATGACTGAGCATTAGATGCATGAGTTAGATTTGTGAGCACCTGAGATTCGATATTTTTGTGATTCTTTTCATTGTCCAGATCAGAAATTGCTTGGAGAGAAGCAAAGTATGCTCAAATATATGAGTACCTTCGGGAGGAGTATGAGGTGACACAACGCTTTGGGAATCTGGATTTCAAGCTAAAATTTGTAGAGGTACCTATGTGTTTCGATAACACTCACAGTAATTCAGTTCCGGTTGAATTCCAAGGAGAATAGTTTTCATACTAAGAAATGATGGGTTATAAGTTATAGGCATATAGACAAAGACTCTAGATTGTTCCCCACGAAACAAAATGTGTAAGTATGACTGAGAAAACAACTGAATTTTCTTTGGGTTTAGATGCTGAATTATAATATGTTCTTGTACAAAAAAAAAAAAAAAAAAAAAAGAGAGAAAGGAATTATAATTTATTCAATAGGCTGAAATGCTCAAAGGTGCGGTCCCTCCACAACTATCTGTCTAGAGCTTTGTGTGACCTCGAAGCTTTTACTTTCATAACAATTTTTCATATATTAAAGTTTTGGAGCTGATTGCCACTTTGATTTGGCAGTTATTGCATTATATGTGATAGTCTTGTGTGGTAAAATGAAGGTGCATTTTCTTCCCCATAGTCTAAACTGAAGTTTTTTATTTTGTTGATTGCAGCACAACATTCATTTCCTTCAGTAAGTTATCCAAAATGGACGGTCGGATCTCTTGGAATGGTGTATCATTTTCTTGTTGGCTATCGAGAACATAATAGCAATATACGAGACTGTCCGCGAATCAACCGGAGTTTCTTTGTGATTCGTGGCAAAAGATCAAACGTTGAATTCTTATTTAACATGTATTCTTTCTCCACTATTTTGGCACATCAATCATTTAAAATAAATTCATTTATCCGTAGGCAACAGACAACCAAGTTTTTATGTATCAGAAACCAAAGCTTGTAGCTATTGAATTATTGAAGCCGTAGCAGCTTTTACTGGCAGTGGGGACATCCATGGTGAAAACCCTCTCCATGTATCCGTTTTAGGTCTTCAAATATGAGAATTAGAAAGGTCAAGTTGTGATTTTGATCCCTCTACTATGCTAAAATTATGTCAAATTAAAGAAACTAGATCATAATAAAAGGACTAAAATTATAATTTGAGCAGTTAGAAACAACAGCCAACTTGTTTGAGCAGGGACTAGATGAATGAAATTGGTTTCATTTTAAGCAAAATGAAAAAGGAGTCCTTCGAAACATTACTGGTAAACCATCCAAAGCTGTCTAAGCAGTAAACCCAAAATTATAAATATAATAGTTGTGCCCTATACCCCCTCCAAATAAATAAGCAGTGGTGAATAATGTGTGCTCAAAATTCTTCAACTCTAACAGCGTCCTCGGGTGTTTCATAAGCATCTTTTGGCCTCGACTTCGTAACTCCAGCAGTAAACCACACCTTGTCTGATTTATAGCCTTCAATTGCCACACTCGTCACTTTAACCCAAACTAGGACCTTTGTCTTCATTCCCTCGATGCCTGTCAGCTTTCCCCGAAGGAGAATCCCCTTCACCCGCGTTGCGTATCTTATGACCGAGGAATCCTTGAAGCTGACCTCACATGGAGAGGACATGTAAACAATCAGCTTCGCCTTGGTTTCATCGAATTCGTAACAGATAACATTCTGGGGAAAGAGGCCTGGGGGTAAGTTGTACCCTCGAAGGAGATCCGGCAAGCTTTTCGTTGGCTTTCCTGTAGGAAAGGACTAGTTATTTCGTGCAATTTATTCAGGAAAGCAAGCAGAACAAAGTCATGCATAGTATTGTTCTCGAACGAAATATTCAATCAATAACACATCATGCGAAAGAAAGACCACTGGTAGAGATTTCTTTTTCAATCAATAACCAGAGGAGGATTTTAACCACAAACTGAACATCACAGGAGTGAAGATAATGCAACTATTTGACAGTTGACTATCACACTAGATTTGTTCATATTTCTCATATCAGTGTTCATGAAAGGGTTAGGAACTGAAATTTTCGAGGTATGGTAATTTGCGACGGCAAACCCTTACTTTTTCCCCTTATAATAGCCAGACGGGAGGGAAGATTCATGCTCGGAATCTCCTTTCATGAAGCAAGGTAGGGGCCAGATATATTAGGCATTGCAAAGCATTTGGAGACCACAAAAAAATAAGCATCTGCCACTCTACTTAAGCTGAAAAATACGCACTTACTCGCTACTCAGTCTATGCTTCGTCACACTGACTATTACAAGCAAAAAATGAGTAAGCACATAAAATAATTCTGAACCTTTCAGTTTGTTGAAAACCCATTTTGCCTTCTCTTCAACGGTGTTTGAGAAAGTCTGCAGAAATTAACATTTCAGAGAAACTGAAAGGAAAAGGAGCATGAACTATAAATATACAAATGGACATTCGAAATCATGTTGCAACGTCTATTAGCATTAGTACTCTTCTTTAAAAGTTCAACTCAGTGATGGCTTTTCCCAAGTATATACTGATAAGATAAACTAATTTAAACATCAGATCTAAGGTGGTCTTTTGGTACTAGATAACTACAGTAATGCTAATGCAATGAAAGGACAATACTTCCATTGTTGAACCAAACCTTTGTGCTTCCACATGTATAAAACAAACATATATGATAATTTTATATCAGGGGGAATCCCACACAGAAGTTCAAGAAATTAAGCAAAAATCAAATCACTTGCAATACTGAAATGAAGAAATGAATGTCCTACACATAAATCTTATCACAAAGATACATTTTCATCTCAGCCAAACATTTTTTTTTTAGAAATATGTTTATGTTTAGTTCATAACCCTATCTCTGAAATCAGTACTTTTTTGCTTAAAAGTAAAACCCCACGGATCTTGCATTACCTAACAATTCCATATACTATCAAAAGGGTATCCTTATATCAACCCACATTACAAAATCCATGAACCAAAACACTAAAAAAACCCCGAAAAAGAAAAACCCAAAAAAGAAGAGAACTTTACTTACAGTCAGATCTTCAGTGATGTTAGAGAACTCTTCTTTAGCTTTCTTTGAGATCCATAACCCACCAAATTTCAAGCTCCCAACTTTGGTTAATGCTTTCTCCATTTTCTCCTTGTCTCTGCCTCTCACCAAAGGAGCAAAGCTTCCCTCTTTCGCTCAGTGAGTTAAAAGAAAGAAAAGCTAAAGACGAAGGAACAAATCCCAAAAGCAACAGACAACTATTCATATGCTAGCTGTACATTGAAGAAGATGGAACAAAAAAGCGGCTGTCTTGTGGGTTGGGATTCTCGATCATTTAAATTTTTGTCAAGGGTGTTTATGTCATTTGAAAAATGACGGTGACAGTGCTATAATCTGTTGTCTTTTTCCAGATTTTCTGCAATTTGAAAATTTTTCTGTTAATTTGTACCAATTATCCATTTTTTTTTTTAAAAATATTTTTTCTATTTCTTGAGATAATCGTTTGAAAATTACAGAACTGTCCTTAAATGAATTTATTTTGTGGGACACGAAGACTTCAAAGTCACTACTTCAGTCACTTCTCAGCAGCCAAAAAGGTTGAAAACTGGAAAGAAGAAAGGAAAGATGACATTGTGATTGACAGAACATTGTAAAAGTTTTCCAATTTTAATCTTTTTTATGTGCAAGAAGCTTGATAATTATGCTCTAATATTATAATATGATTAAGCTATGATTAAAACGTGAAAGCTGCACATGGTAGGCTCAAGATTCATTCATTTTCCAGCTCAAAAGTTGACAATGACAACCATTGTTTTAGAAGAAAGTTTTAACACTAAGTAAATCCAACTAAAATGAGTTTACAAAAAAGAGAAGGGTGCCCTTGCTGAACTCAAATGAATGTATTACTAACACAAGCTCGAAGCTCACATTGCTGTTAGATGATCACATAGGAGGGACGAGTTCTTTTCGAACCCTTTGCCTTCTTGATGAAGAACATTACTGGGTATTTCCTGGGAAAGCTGTGCTATAAATTAGAAAACTGAAATTCTGTAGTTTAACATGATAAAAGGTAGTGATGTTCATACACCCTCTGGTTTCCCCTTCCCTTGATCAGCTGTGAGGGAAGCCTTACATTAGTCCAACCGTCGCAACAAGTATTCAACTTGAACTTCCTTTGTTAAGGGCATGATCCAATCGCCGTAGAGATCAGCTACTAAACTTGGCTTGATTTTGTATACAGGATCTGGAACTGCTACAACACCAGTCTGTTGAAAGTTTAGCTCTAGACCATATGTTTTCGTTTTCATGTCTACTCTCTTTTTCACTGCTGTTTCCACTGTTTTGTATGTTAGCAACTCCATCAATCGAGACCGGTCCTGTTAGGTGCAGTTCCGAAGGCAAAGAGGAAAGGAAGGAAATCCGTTAATTACGAAAATGAAGCAGCCTAAACAAAAAGGATGAAGTGGGATAAATGTGAAAGGAACTTCACTTTTGCTCTAATGGCATCCTCATAAGTTTTAGGCGATTCTTGAAATTTCACCTCTGCTACAAATTTTCCGTAGTGAATTCTTTTTGAAAGTGCCTGTAAGGGGAAAAGTTGAAAAATAACCAAGGTTTCCAAAACAAATTCCTTTTAACACGTAAAGATAAGGAGAAGCCTCCCTGGGTGTAAAAGGGGCTAAAATTATAACAGGAACAAAGTAAATAAAGGAGACTTATGATGAAAACTAAAGGAAATTCTAAACTATTCCACCCTCCCTAAGAGGAAAGAGAAAGGAGGTTACAATAAAATATCCCATCTTCTCTACTGTTTGAATGTCATCAATGAACAATGATTCACGATTTATATCGATGAACATTGATTCACGATTTAAATCCAGGTAAGAGCAGCTAAGAATTGATGAAAGGAACAATAGCTTAAAGGCATACCTGCAAGCACATTGTATCACATACAGCAGTAGACCCACAATTACCATCATCTCCAGCTTCTACCAATCTTGGTAGAAGCTCTGCAAAATACATATTCCAAACCTTATTGTTTATGTTAATTGAAGAAGCACAGTGATGCAAAACCTAGTATCAAACAAAAGAAATGCCCAATGGTTAACGGATATGTCCTGCAACACAACCTTGACAGTCAATAAGGTATCAAGATATTTAAAAGATCCAATGGCAGCTCATTATGTTGAATTAGTTAAGATTTTTAATGTAGGACTAGTTTAATAGTGTAATTCAAGCTTAGGCAAAAGTTATGAATGGAAATACTCATCAAAGTGATGATATCAGTCAAGGATTTAGTGAGGCGCGATATGCTGGCATTAGGCGATGAAACACTGAACTGAAACAAAAACATTACTTCTCATCAAGTTCTAAACTATGATGCACAATTAACAGTGTTACAGAGCAGAATTTCCTGTATAATTAGCATGCTCAAGGGAAAAATGTGTTGCTGATTTTGCTAGATAAAATGTTTGATGCACGATACTATATTGTTGGCCGTAGTTTACCAAATCCACAACGCTAACTTTTATGAAGCGTTTACTTCTTATGAACCAAATTGTGAATTCCAGTACTCCAGTCATGTTAAAATAAATTACAGCACATTGTAAATGCAAGGCTGGTTATGTAACAGCTCGCAAAACTTAGTAGGATCACAAGAGATGGGAACTGCAAGGATGAAATATAAGTGTTAACCGGAACCTATCAAACTAAAGTTTTCAGTCATTCGGTTGGCTATTATGGAATATCAAACTTTGGCATTTGTTTATTATTTTACATAACTTTAAGCATACCCACAGCTTAACAGTAGGATCATTGATGAAAAAGAAACAAGTATCGCTTCCAATTATTTATATGTTAAATATTAGTGTTAACATGAACCTATCAAATTAAAGTTTCAAGTCATATGGTTGGCTATCATGGAATATCAAACTTTGGCTTTTTCTCTTTTGTTGTTTTACATACTTTAAGCATGCCCACACCTTAAAAGTAGGACCATGAAGCCTAAATATTATAAAGTAGGATCATTACTGATTAAGAAATCATGAGTCACTTCCAATTATTCATATGTTAACATCTAAAAGTCTGACCTTCGGATATTGCAAAGGTGGAAGCATTGGCTCGGGTAGATATGACGGGAAGAAAGGGTGTTCATCAGGACTTTTATATCTGCCAACCTATTCACATAGAAAAATCATCAGACTGTTGTACACATGATTTAATCTGTTACCTAACATCTTCTCCACATAGAGAATACTACCTGAGCATGGAGCCTTTCGGTTTCCCGAACCATGAACTCAACCAAAGACAAAGACCCATGAAATCCATCCATGGAGAATGCATCTTGGTTATATGTGTCTGGGTTATAACAGTACTGAGCTCTCTCCAAAAGGCTAAATATTATGCTATCTTCTTGTCGAATTAAGGACTGTCTTATACTGTTGAGAGTAAGGTTCTCACTCTCATCCACCCTTGGCTTCTTTGAAAATCTGAATGCAAAGAATGCAAGCATATGCATTACAAGTAACCATAGTATCCCAAAGAAAATTTTACTATCTTCAGCTAAATTTACCTCGTTTTATCTCTAATTGATATACAAACATACAAATAAAGTAATTCTAAACTATAAATTTTGGGATTTATATTCAACATAACAAAAAAAAAATAACTTTTAACTTAATCAAGCATTAAATGCAACAAAAAGGAATGAACAATCACAAAGCTCTCCCTTATGCAATATGTTCATATGGATTTCCCAAACTTCAAAGTAAAAATTTCAACAGACAAAGGGTAGTCTTTGCTTGGTACAAAGGGGGAAGATGAAAAAATCTTTTGATCGAATAATAAGTTTCAAAAACCACCTTAAATTTCATTTTTCCATACATTTGGATTAAGCAATTTTCATCTCCATCTTCCCTAAGCAAATAATAATAATAATAAAGCTTAAATGGACTCCTTTTAAGATCTTCAAAAATTTCAACAGACAAAGGGTAGTCTTTGCTTGGTACAAAGGGGGAAAAGATGAAAAAATCTTTTGATCGAATAATAAGTTTCAAAAACCACCTTAAATTTCATTTTTCCATACATTTGGATTAAGCAATTTTCATCTCCATCTTCCCTAAGCAAATAATAATAATAATAAAGCTTAAATGGACTCCTTTTAAGATCTTCACCATTGCCTTCAACAATATCCACCCTCCACTTACCACTTCTTTATTAGCTAAACTTAATCGACAAATTCCATAACGAATGAACAAAATCATATACCCAAGAAAGAAAAACAAGTACCCAGATTTCAAAAGGAAAAAAAAAAACATGTATATATTTGATGTTAGCTCTGACCTTATGTTTGAAGAAGAAGAATGGGAAATTCCAAGAGAGCGATAAACATTTGCACCGAAACTCGATACCATAACTTTGAAAGCATTTCTGGGTGTAAAATGAGAAATGGGTGTGGAAGATTTTGCAGCCTTTTGGTTGAAGATGGAAGAAAATGGTAGCTCAAGTAGCTTGGACTCCATTGATACAAACGAGAAAAAAGAGCTGACAATCTCTTTTTTTACGGTTTCAATTTTTTGTGAGGAAAGTGTTCAACTCCCCGTTTCACGTTCGGGCAATTAAAGCCTAGAAACCAGCTATTTTATTTATGTATGGCCAAATTCTGGTTTAGTCCTTTTATTATGCTAAAATTTTAGATTTAGTCACTGTATTTTTAATTTACGTAATTTGATCTTTGTATTTTTATATTGTTATCATTTAATTCAATTTTTAACACCGTTAATTACTTTCAATAAAAGCACTTTTTAATGGTTTTGGAAATTTATAATAATTAATGGCATTATAAAAATAAAAAAATTAAATTATACCAATTTAATATATAAAGATTAAATTTTAATTTTAGCATAATAAAGGAACCACAATGATAATTTGACATATATATTTTTAAATTATATCAAATCAAAATTATAATTTGATACATATATATCATTTTTGGTGTAATTTGATTTGGATGCTATATTGGTTTTCAAATTTACAACTAATATTATTATTCCGGATAATAATAACATTTAGTCCCTAAATTTAGTAACTTTTCTTGATCCATTTACAATTAATATTGATTTTCTGGGATAAATCAACTAATATCGTTTTTTGGATAAATTAATATTTAGTCCCTAAACTTAGTTACATTTCTTATTTTAGTCCTTGAACTTTTTTTGTTCACATTAGTCCAAGAACTTGATAGTTTTTTCCTAATTTGATCATTGAACTTGAATTTTATTAATGTATGATGATGTATTCTGAAATTGTACCACATTATCACTTAATTTTTTTTACTTCTTTATATTTTTTTTACTTCTTGACATTTATATAATTTTTTTTTTTTAAATTAGGTATTATTTTGACACAATCTCAAAAAACCATGTAGAAACATCTAAACAAAATCTTAATTTTGTGATCAAGTAGGGTAAAGCTAAAAAAATTTTGGGCCAAAATCATATTTCAAATTTGAGCATATTATAATAATCGGCATTGAAATTTGAACATTTTATATAATTTAATAAAATAAAGGGACCGCCATTGAAATTTAATATTCAGTTAATAATTAAAAGAAACATAAACACTTATCATAGAAGGAAGCCCTTAATAATACTTTGATATGCTAAAAATAGTTAAGAAATCAATTATGTTATTTTCTCTTAGGTTTTCTTTTACAATTCTAGATTTTTTACTAATTTTTTTTTTTTTGGTTAAATGAGCCAAATAGAGTGATTTTTTTTAATTAGGTGTTTAGTCCTTTTTAAATTTAATTAGGGAAATAATTTGTTTTTAAAAAGAGTGTGAGAAAATGCGTTCAATTAGTTGCGCTCTCCCTTTAAGTTATATTTTCTAATTTCTTTAATATAATTAGTTATTTTATTAAAATGGTTAAATATTAATAGTTTTATTTTTTAAGTCTCAGTTCGATTTCTCTTCCATTCACATTTATATTTTTTATTTCATTTTGTTTTAAGCTTTTTATATTTTCATTAATGTTTTAAATATATTAGCTCATTTGGTTAAATAAAAAAAATTTTAAAATAACATAAAAAAATACAAATGTGTTTAAAAGAGGGGAAAATAACCTGCATCTATTGGACGAAATTATTACTATTTAACTATTTAACCAAATGAGTTGATATGGTAAAAATATTAATGAAAAATATAAAAAGCTTAAAATAAAATGAATTAAAAATATAAAATAAAAATAAGAGAGAAATCAAATCTGAGACTTAAAAGATAAAACCATTAATATTTAATAATCTGACAAAAGTAATTAGTTATATTAAAAAAGTTATAAAATATAATTTAAAAAGAAAATACCTCCAGTTAGATGTACTTTTTCACACTCTCTTCAAAAACGATTTATTTTTCTAATTAAATTTAAAAATAATCTAAAGGCCTAATTAAAAAAAATCAACATATTTAATTTATTTAGCAAATTTTCTTTTTATTAGAATTAAAATTTTAAAATATATTGAATTAACGTGTTTTTTTTTTTTTTAAAAGGATTTAGATAATCCTCGAATTATTTTTAAAAAATTACTAATTAAGCTCTCGTAACTTTTTGCACTCATTGAACCCTTGAACAAGTGAATTTCATTAAAAGAAGTTCTTTAATCGTCTTTCACTGTTACCTCATTGACGTGGATATTAACGAAGTTGACATGGACCAAAAAAAAAATCATTTAAAAAATAAGATAAAAATTAATTTTTCCTGGAATGTTGTCCAGGTTCAAACTTTTTTTTTTTAAATAAAATGGGCCAATTTACTCGTACCATCAATCAGAAAAACATCAATGTCCAAATTATAAATTACGTTATTTTTATAAAAATAACCCTTTTTTTAATTAATTATTTAAATAATTTATTTTTTTATTAAATACGAAAATAATCTAAAATCTATTGTGAAAGTTGGTGGAGTTATATAATATGACACCACCAACGTATCATGTCATCATCTCAAAGTAAAAAATTATTTTTTTGGTAGAACCATATAAAATGACTTCACCTATATAAATATCATATAAATATTAAAAAATTTAAAAAATAAAAGGACCCGAAAGTAATATTACTTTTTTTGATGGGGCCATATTAAATGGCGTTACCACTTTCTCAATTTCCCAATTTTAACATCCTTTTATTTTTTATTATTTAATTTTATTGTTATATTTTATAATAAAATATTAGTATTTAATTTTTAAAACTTTAAAAAAAAATTTATTCAACTAAAACATTATTACTATTTTGTTTCAAACTCAAACGTTTTAGGTCTTTCTTCTTCAAATTTTTTTTTTTTTTGGCTTAAGGAGATCGTTCCTTCTTTTGACTCCAACGCCGTCGATGCCGCCTTCGTTACCGACAATGTCAAAGTCGACGTCGACTATGATACCGATGTTGCTATTGAGTTTTTTCTTATTTTTCGTTGAATCTGCTCAAATCTTGGGTTGGGTTATTTTCTTTTAAAAATTTTAGATTGAGTTTAGGGATAAGTTATTTTCTTTGCTCGAATCTTAGTTAGGAGAAGCTTTTTTTTTTTATTGAGAAAACAGACATGGAACTTAGAAAATAGACATGAAATGTGATTGAATTTTATTCATTAAAAGTCGAAGGCCAGATTACAAGATAACCAACCAAAGTTTAAAGAAAAAGTCTTTACTTGAAAGACAAAATAAAAACACTTATTAGAAAAAAAAAATAAACTTGAAAAGACGTAAAAATTAAAACACTTATTTAAAAGACCCTTATACCCACTAAAAAAAAACATTAGAACCAAGGTAATTTAGAAAAAAAAAACAATAGAAAGATACGCCTATATCTAAGAAAAAAATCTCTTCCATTGTTCTCCATCAAAACTCAACAACGTTGTTGAGAAGAAAAATCAGTCTGGTTCACTTGAGAAAAGAATTACGATCGATCGATCCTCATAGTCAGGAACATTCTTTAAGTTTGTTAGTTTTGATTTTTGAAGATAAGTTTTTACTCACCTTTTTTAATTTTTTCTGTTAGATGATTTTATTACTGGATTATTTGTTAGTTTATTAGTTTTAATTTTAGTTAATTAGAAAAATAAATGTACAAAAAAATATGTGTTGGATTATTTGTTTGTTTAACTTAAATTATTTGCTTGTTTTACATGGAATTTGTTGAAATATTGTTTGAGCGATTTGTTGTTTATCTGATGAGTGATGTGGGGATTATTAATTTAAAAATCTCATGGTAAATCACATGCACATATCTCAAACACTTATTATTTTATTTTTAATTATACAAAATAAAAGAATAACTTAAAGGTTTAAGATAAAATATATAAAATTGACAATGGAATATATTAAAGCTCATTTTCGTGTGTCAGTTTTTAAAAAAAATTCAACTTTCTAAATAAACATAAATATTTTTTTAAAATAAATAAAAATATAAAATATTAAAAATATTTTTTTTACAAGTTTATCACGTCAATCGCGTCAATAACATCAACGACATCAATGGTGGGACTCAACTATGACACTATGACTTTAAAAAAAAAAAAAAAAGTAAGAGAGAGCAACTAAGAGTATAAAAAGAGTTGTGGGACAGATTTGTTAGTCCACTCAACTCAAAATTTTGAATTAATAGAGAATAAAAGAAAATGAGAGGTGGTCGTTCAAGGTAAATAAATATAATTTTTATGTGAATTAAAAAAAAAAGAAGTAAGAAAGAGCAACTAAGAGTATAAAAAGAGTTGTGGGGCAGATTTGTTGGTCCGCTCAACTCAAAATTTTGAATTAGAAGAAAAGAGAGGAAAATGAGAGGTGGCTGTTCAAAGTAAATAAATATAATTTTTATGTGAATTTATTATATTAATAGTAGTTTTTGTAATGTAATTTAGTGGAGTGGTGATGGGTGTGTTTCCCGAAAGTTATGGGCTCTTTTATTATACTATTTTTTAGTTTTTCTTTTTTAATTTGTTTTTGGTGGTTGTTTACCCAAATCAAGGTGGTCGTCTTTTAGTGTTTTGTATTTGAAATATGTTCTTTATTTCGATGGAATGAATAAAGTAGCTCATTATATTTCAAAAAAAAAAAATTATGTTTAATTTTTGTACTTTTTTTAATTATGCAGATATCAGAAGGTGTTCTCAAGTAAATGGGGAGTATATTTCATCTAGGATCAACGAAATAGTAAAATTGTTAAATTACGAAATAATTTTTTGTATTTTATATATGATATTTATTTACAAAGTGTTATTTGTTTTCATTTGATTAAGTTTTATGTTTATGTTATTACTATTATTTACGAATGTTTGTTATTTTCATTATTTATTTATTTTTATAATTCTCTTTTCATTTTTATTTTAATTTCCTTCTAATTTTGATTTTATTTTTAAATATTTTAATACCTAAACTTGTTCTTTATTCGATTGGTTCTAAAATATTTAATAATTTGACATTACATTAAAAATTTTCATATTAAAAATATATTTTTAAATTTATTTTTAAAGATAAAGATTTTCCTAATTAGAATATGTAAAATATGTTTTAAAATTAAAATCTATTTATAATTTTAGAACTTGAATTTTGTTTTATTAAATATTCAGTAAGATCAAAAAATATCTTTTTATTTAAACTTTTTTTTTTGTATATGTCTCCAATCATAATATATTTAACAAAATTATTTAAGAATAGTGGTTTTATTTCAAAATTTAAAATATTAGTGTAAAAAACTATAAATTTAAATTCTATGTTATTTGGATTAGACAAGTTAGCTAAATGGAAATAGTAACTATGATGATGAAATTTTATGTGAAAGCAACGTTATTTAATTGCTAAATACTCCAATATACAATAGGTTATCTACATATTTCTGTTTGAAAATATTTGAAAAAAATAAAAATTGATATTTTTATTAATGCCTTGTACATTAATTTTATTTTTAAAAATTAAATAAAAATATAATATATTAGTTAAAATGAAAATTTTACTATACAGGATGGATATTAGGTTTTGAGATCGCGTTTCCATTTTCCTAAGTATAATGCAGACGAGCAAACGATGCTATACTTACAGTTGGCCGGATTTCGAGACGTCGCATTGATCTGAAGGTTCGACCTGAAGCCAAACCTGATATCTACATTGGTTGAACGGTGGTGTCCAAAGACCCACACCTTCATTATGTCATGCGGGGAGTGCACGATTACATTACAAGATGTAGCTACACAGCTTGGGTTGCGAGTTGACGATGATGTGGTCACAGGTTGAGGAAAAGTGTTGGAACCTTCAGTAGTATGCCACAGATTACTTAGATTGTCCCCTGGTGATGGGGAAAAGAACTTCACATGCTTGATATTGGCATGGTTGAGAGAAAATTTCAAGGAGTTATCGAGCATTGCCACTGAGCACGAGGTGATGTGCGCTGCTCGAGCTTATATTATGCAGTTGATTGGGGGGTACTGATGTCAAACAACACGTCTAATAGGGTCCACTTGAAGTACTTGCCTTTATTGGAGGATTTCAATCGTGTCGGTACTTACAGTTGAGGATTAGCAGTGTTAGCCATACTGTACCATGAGCTTTGTCGAGCATCAAAACACGGGGCAAGTAACATGGCTGGTTATTTGGGGCTGTTGCAGTTCTAGGCTTTATACAATATGTCGTTTCTGACAGCTGCTAAACACCAACCATATAGGTGGCCGCTTGTAAATAGGTAAAGACAAAATTATGTTTAACATTTAACGACTATAAGTGTTGATAATATTTTCTCAAGTTTAAGTGCTGACGTGTTTGTTTCGGTTACAGATGGGCCACATCTTCGAGAATTAGCACGAGCAATACATTAATTATTTACCGCCAGATGATAGAGGCGTACGCCGGAGAGAAAGTAATATATATTTAATTAAGTAACATTGATTTAACTTATGCACTTGCAACATGTGACTTGACCAAATTATTTATATTGTGCAGTTTGTATGGATGTCGTATCTCGCACCAAACATTGCGACCTTAATTTCATGATAGGTTCACGATGAAGACCATGTGTAGTGCATTAACACGTCATTGCTCATCTTTTTAACCGTTGAGTGGTACAATGTTGATCGGGTTGTGCGACAGTTTAGGTTCAGACAAAATGTTACAATCGATCCACAACAATTTGCTGATGCCCATGGTAAAACTATGAGGGGAAGAGAATGAGCAAATTGGGCCATAGAACATCAACAATATATAGCACTATGGAACAACCGAAACAATAGGCAACCTGAGAGGCACTCTTGTGTGAATGACTTCAGTCCCTCGATTGAATACATGCAGTGGTACATGGCCCGATGGAGTGTTTATTTATATGGTGGGCAACTTATAATTGTATAAAATACGACTATAGACGTGGAAGTCAACCTACGATGGAGCCTGACCCGGAGGATCAACCTCCGAACACACACACTTTATCGAACCAATAGGTTAGAGCTTTTGGTGAGGGGTCTCAGAGCAATTCATATCAACCGAACATCATCGTTTCATCGAACTTAACATTTGATATGTTTGGTGATACCATTTACTCCACTCCGCCTCAGGCAATGTTTGATCCGATGTCAGATCCTTCTGATGTGTACTATACACCTCAACTTCCACCTTGTCAACGTAAGCCCGTAAACCGTTATACCCCGGACGACAGTACCACTCTCGATTCATTCCAATTTTAAGTGTTATGTCATATAATTTCAAGTGTTATGTAATATAACTTCACTAAATATATTTATGTGTTATGTCATATAATGTGTTATGTTGCTTGTTTCCATGAACAAAGAGGTATCTTTTAAGTTGCTCAAATATCCTTCAATTCATCCAGCTCAAAAAAGTATTTTTTTTCCTTTCAATTATTGGATACAATTTTTTAATCTTGAATTTAGTGTATGTGTGACTTAGATTATTCCCTCCCTCCTCCCTCTCAAATGAGCATATTATTTAGAGATTAGGCTCTGTATCTAATATGCTAATATGATTAGTATTATGATATAAAAACATCATTTTTATATCTTAATATACTTTAATAAGATTGAATTTTGATAAGTATTTTTAATAATGAATTTCACTTTTAATTCTCTATTTTAATTTATCAGAAGTAACTCCTGAATATTTATATTGTGAAAACTAAACTTAACACGAATTCTATTTCCATAAAACCATAAAATGTAAACATTAGATATAACATTTAATTTCCTCCAGATTGTGAAGATTGGCCAGTTCACATTTTTCCATGGGGACACTTGCTCCTATTATGACCGATTGTTCTACATATGGTGCAACGCTTTGGATCAACCTCTTCTCTAATATCCATATTATTCCGAATTCAGGTCGTTCTTGGTCAACCTTTAACTTTCCTACGTAGTGACTTATCTGGCAACATCTCGAATACAAGCGGTTGCACTTCCCACGTTGATACGTCCTTCAATACAGAGAACTCGTTACCCCAAATACGCAATGTACGTTCAAGAGTGTACACATCATCGATATATTGTTCGACATTTAAATTGAATGTTGTGCACGCTGCAACCACATGCGCACACGAATACCGTAATGTTTGAAACCTTCCTCACTCACACAGTTTATTTCAGAGATAAACTTCGTAGGATCGTGGGGGGATCCCCGATCGATGATCGATGTACTCTGTCACTCGAAAAGTTTCCAAGTTTCGAGAATATAGCTCTGCATTCATCGACCTAGCCATACGAGCGTTCTCTTTCATGGCATCCCTGAGTTATTCAACGTACACATGTTCGACCTCAATCTGTTTTACTTGTCTCAACCCTATTTTTAGCATTAAGGTTGCCAGCCTGTAATACGTGGCTGAGAAAACTGATGAAATTAGCAAGTGACGCATACGCCTCAAGACGGAATTAATGGCCTCAATGAGGTTGGTCGTCATATAACTATATCGGTACCCATCATCAAGACATTGAGCTCATTGTCATGGCTCTATACTGCCCAACCACTATCTGAGAGAAGGCTTGGAGTTTGTCATTTCAGTCTCCAACCTCGCCAGCTTATGTTTGAATTGATGTGGTTTCAGTTCGTACTGTACATATGTATTCAAATAAAACATATTACTATCGCTTTTAGTAAATGGACTCGAAATATTTACAGATATAAATTTAAATACGATATTTTTATCCATGCTCACGATTGATTTTCGCCAGTATTTGTTCTTGTACTCTTTGTGAAAGTTGACAGCAATGTGACGAATGCAATAGACGGACCTCCACGGAACCTCTGATTGTCGAATCACAACAACAAGACCCTTGGATCTGTCGGAGACAATGCAAATGTTGTCTTGCTTGACAACATGCCTCCGTAAGTTCTTAATGAAAAATTCCCACTATTCGGAGTTCTTTGACTCCACGATGGCGAAAGTAATTGGTAGTACATTTTGGTTACCATCTTATGCAACCGCAATCAGCAGTATCTGTGTGTATTTTTCATAAAGCCACGTTTCATCAACCTGCACAAGCAATTTGTAGTGAGAGAAGGCCCTAATGCATGGATCGAATGTCTAGAATAATCGGTGAAAAACTTTTTTCCCTGGTTGAAGTTATCCATGCGGGGCTCTATAAGGCAATGTTTGCAAGTCCACAATAGTTCTTGGCACATACTCCACCATCGCTGAAATCCACCTTTAAAGTTTATTATATGACACATCTCAGTCACCGTACAATTGCTGCATAGCCATTTGTTTCGCCCACCATGCTTTCCTGTACGACACTCTGTATTGGAAACGAGCTTGCATGTCTGCAATCAATGTCGACACAAGAATGGTTGGGCTATCTTTCACTAGTGGCATGATAAAGTTACAAATACTTTTGGCATCCAATTTTCGGTGATCTTAAGTCATACGTGCAACAGTGCAGGTATGTCGTCCTTCTAATTTTCGTATGAGTCTGTTGTATAAATACAGCCCGAACCCGCCAGTTACACCCATCGTCGGCTCTCCAACATTCCTCAACATATAATGTCGATGTAGACTTTGCGACCTTATAATCAATCGACTGCTTCAAGCTATACTGTTTGATGGCAAACACACAGTCCGCCTTGTTCTCGAACAGTTGCCCAACAAACAACTCTTCTAACTACGAATTTGACGATAAAATATGAGCAGGGACAATATCGGCATACTCGGGGAACTCAAATGCATCGCTGCATCTAGATCTATGCTCAACATATAGCCCTCAGGGTTATCCGTAAAATAATGCCACCAATCGGGTTACTGAGAGAAGGGGTGTGAGCATTTTCAACCTATTTTAGGCCTTCATCGTCAATATTGTCCGGAACCTGATCAATATCGGGGTTACTAAATTCTTCAACGTCTTGGTCAGAATCTTCACCATTATTGGTTGCTTTTTCGATGTCTACCTCGGTGCCTATCACCTCCGGGTGTATTTGTAGACTAGGACCCGAGATAGGGTTGTTATACGAACTCTCACCATAATTTAGATTTTCGGGTATTTGTGATATCCCTTAATAGTCTGACTGATTTGTCCATCCGACATTAAGATCGAAGTCAAACCATCGATGTTGACTTATTGGACTAACATTCTCAACGGGCTCTAAGTTGGCTAACTCAGCAAAAACTCAACTAGTTTGGCATTCTCACTCCCAATCGACCACCATACCAAGTCATCATAATCTAATAGTTGCATCTCGCAAAATTTCAATAGATCTGCAGAGATTGGAAACTTGTAAAATAATCTTAACATTGTCTTTCCACAACGAATAGTTATTTTCGCACTTATCTTTCTTTTCATTTATTTCATCTTCACAGTTTTATTGAATCGCAACCTTACTCTCTGCCGACCTTGAAATACATAACCAACATCACCTTCTACAATTTCACCATAAAAAAGAACGTACACAAAAAACAACGAGTTATCCATCTTCACCAAAATTTTTGAGCTCTCCTACTAAACACAATAATTTCTCTCATTTCTTCTCTTCCACTTCAACAATATATATAATAAGACAACCAAGGTGGTGGAGCCATTAAGAATAGCTCTACCAAAATAAAATAATAATTTTAAAATTTTAAATTAAAAATAAATTTAAAATTTAAAAAATAAATAATAAACAAAAAATTTTCACCGGGAATTGGTGGCGCCATTTAATATGGTTCCACCAAAAATAAAATATATATTTAAATTAAACTATATATTTAAATATTATATAATAAATAAAAAATCGTTTAAAAAATTCATTTAATTAAAGTAATGGCGTAATTTAATATGACATCACAAAAAAAAATTTAAATTTATTTTAATAATATAAATAATAAATTGTTTAAAAAATTCATTTAATTAAAGTGGTGACGCTATTTAATATGACATCAAAAAAAAATTTTAATTTATTTTAAAAATATAAATAATAAATAGTTTTAAAAAATTCATTTAATTAAGGTGGTGACGCCATAATATGGCATCACAAAAAAAATTAAATTTATTTTAAAAATATAAATAATAAATTGTTTAAAAAAATTATTTAATTAAAAATGTGACACCATTTAATATGGTACCATTAAAAAATTTAAATTTTTAAAAAATAAATATTAAATAATGAAAAAAAAAGAGGCTGACAACTTTATCATAAGTGGTGGCGCCATTTAACACGACATCACCAAAAAAATGTAATATTGCTTTCAAGTCATTTTATTTTTCAGACTTTTTAGTATTTTCATGATATTTATACATGTGACGTCATTTTAAATGGTTCAAACAAAAAAATAATTTTTTACTCTTAATGATGACGTGGTATGTTGGTGCGCCATATTATATGGTCACTAACTTTCACGATAGATTTTAAGTTATTTTTCATATTTAATAAAAAAAATTATTTAGATAATTAATTAAAAAAAGTTATTTTTATAAAAAAGCCTATAAACTTCTAAACAAAACACCCACCCATAGGCCTAGACAAAGAGACAAAACCCAATAACGTGTAGACCAACAGAGTAAAAACCAAAAGGAAATAGCAGAATAAATGAGCCCACAACATCGGGAAACACCCACATCGCCTTCAACAAATCAGCATTAGAAACAGATGCAACATTTCCCCAAAATTAAACAAAAACGCTCCAGAGACTTCCATTTCCAATAACTCTTCTTCTACCCAGATGAACTGAGCAAAGCCGGATCTCCAGATGCCATACGCTTCAAATCTTCTCTTCTACTAATCGGGTTCACGAATCGAATCATCCATCAGTGCTTTGAGAGCAAAATCTGGGACAGATCCTACCAAGAAAAACTGAGACTACGTCTTCAAACATTCCGAAGCAATCCTATCTACCAGACCATTTGCCGACCGGCGGACATGCTGCAAAGACCAGGAAAACATCCCATACAAGGCAAGTTTAATGCTTTTCACATACGCACCTAACTCTTACTTATCACTTTCGGCCGAAAGACATTTCTTCACAACAGTAAGAGAATCTCCTTCCAACACAGCAGTAACTAAACCAAGGTCCTTTCCCATTTTTATGGCTTCCAAGCGGGCAATAGCTTCAGCGGCGAATGACGAACAAACCCTTTCATGGAAGAACAGATTCACTATGAAAAACAAACTAAGAGACTGAAATACTCATACTGACCGACTAAAAACTTGTATTTCATATGAGAGCATAATGCTCTTATTTATACAGAAGAAATACAACTGAAAGAACAACTACTAATTAACCGTCATTAACAAAGTAACAATTTCTTAACTAACTTTAACTCCCAACAGACTTTCCTCAATAATGGAGCACAGCCTTCGAAGCAATCACTCTACCACCTGAGTCCCGTGCCACCGAACCAGTCCCCGATCTAAACTGCTGAACATCAAACGAAGCATCAAAATTGATTTTCACCCCCTCACCTACACTAGGTACCCACTGATCTTTGCTCACAGCCAGTTGGCTCTGCCCTGCCTCTATGCCATCAGTCTCTGCAATATAACAAAGATTAAGATTATAAAAATTTTATTCTTTTGAAAAAATTATAAAGTTGTAAAATATTTAATAAATTCAAAACAATTAATAATCAATAAAACCATTTTAAAATTAAGGTTAGAATGAATTTGAACATATAGTTAGATGAATCGAATCAATCATATATTCAGATTCATTCAATAAAAAATATTTTAAATTTTATATAATTTAGAAAAACTATCTTGACAAACAGGTTAAAAACAACTAAATTGAACTATTTAACAAAGAGACTTAAAGAATTGAATTGAATTACTAAAATTAAGAAGGGACAAATTTTAGAATTATGCCTTTTAACCAAAAAATAAATAAAAAGCCATGCTTGCTCGTATCAATAATTCGATAATAATGCATAGGGTAAACTATTTAAATAGTCACATAAGTTTATCCATATTTTTATTTTGATCACTCATTTTAAAAATATATTATTTTAGTCACTCTGATTAACTAAATTTCATGTTTTAGTCACTCTCGTTAGTTAAATTTCCTATTTTAGTCACTCCCCGGTTAAAATACCTTTAATCACCAAATGGAAGGTTGATGTGACCTTATTTTGATTGGTATAATCATAGTTCTAGCCCTTAACAATTTACACAACATGTCAATTTGATCCTATTCTAAAAAAATTAACAAATTTCTCCCTCAATGTTTATATTTTCTGCGAATTTGATTCTAATTTTAAAAATTCAAAAAAAAAAATATAATTATAAAATTTTCAAAATAAAAAGTACATAAAAATTAAAAAAAAGAAAAGAAAAGAAATGGAAGCATGTACAAGCTCTCGTCAATGAACGCAAAATTAACACAAATTGAAATCAAAATACAAACTACACAAATGGTGTTCTAGTATAATTGGATCTCTATGATAAAATGATTGAGAGCAATAAAAGAATTTAACTATCTTTCCTCATGCATAAACTTCTTTGCCATTAAATAAGCAGTCTTCAAGCTTTTTCTAAACCTTACCAAATCAAGCTTCACATTTTGTTGCTTCAGATAAATGTCCATGATCTCAGTTGGCCACCCATTCTTTTGAACAGCTCTTGGATCTTTTACCAACACACTATCTTTCCCATACTTTTCCATTAAGCTACTTTCTTCCACCCTTATTTTATATTCCATGTAATTCACATTTAACCCTTTAGCTATTCTTCCGTAAAACGCATCTGCTGCCCATTCTGTCCCGATCGGCACCACTTGCATGAACACTGACCTTGGCCGAAGGAACAATGCATGCGTGAGGGCCGCGCCGTGAACTCCAACCATCACGTGGCTTGAATTCAACGTCGCGTATGCCTCGCTAAGGGATGTGTAACGGTTTGGTTCGAACACGATAACGTCGAACCCTGTTTCTTTCATTACTTGAACCACTTCATCTTGATTTAGTATCCTTCGTGATGACACGTCGTTGCCTCGACATGTTAAAACGAGGCGTGGCCGGCGGTCGGGTTTTGGATCAAGGGGAGGAGAGGGTGGAATAGGATTTTGGGTATAGGCTTTTTCTAGGAGATCCCGGAAATGCATTAGCGTTTTCGAGGTTGGGATTAACGTTGGGTCTATAGTCATGAAACCATGTGCTATGAGGCCTAGAGTGGCTGAAGGAAAACAGTGAGTGGCATTGTCCTTTTCGAGGGCAATAATCGGGTGTTTGCTAAGAACCTTAAGTATTTCTGCATACTTACTTTGCCACCAATCATGGTACTCCGAGGCCACGATGATGAAATCACCGTCAGGGTAGAAGGAGCTAGCGGTGATGAATAGGGGGATCAATCCATCGTTGAAAGCATGGAATAAGTTTCCAGTGTACCCTCCCGCACTGAATACAATGGCCGGAGCCTCGTGCCGGATCATGCATTGTGGGCTTGATGGGCCTGATACTAGATTAAGCTCTTTGATTTGGCCCATGATGTAATCTTCGTATTTTCTTGGGTAGGGCCTGATTTTCTCCATGTGGACGGGTCTCGTGGGGTCCATGGTAAAGAATGTAGAGGAGGTGGGGTCCAAGACAGTTAAGCCGTCGACTGTGCAGAGATCATAGCGACGATAGGTACGGTTGCAGCTGATTTGGTTACGCATCGGAAGCTCGCCACGCCGAAGAAGGTGGTGGTTTTGCTGACTTGCCACAGTTCGTATTTTAACACGAGTCTCTGTTGCAAAGGAATAAAGAGTTGATGAATAATAAAATAGGACAAATACAAATAAAAAATATAATTTTTATTAATAAAATACAAATATGTTGGCCAATGATATTTCATTAGTAACGGAAAATATTATTCAACAAGTACTTGCCAACTACATATTTTTTATTGAAATTTTAGACCAAATCAAATATAATATCTTAACAAACAGTTGGCAAAATAATTAAATTGCAAATTTTCCCAAGGTTGAAACCATTAACCCATAATTATTACTTGATTTTGATATTGTAAATTTGAAAAAATTGTCTGTTGGAATTCAATGTGATGATCTGATGATTAAGAATGTTCATCATTTCAAGTGTGATTTGGGTTCGAATCGTACTGGGCACGTTTATTGTTCGAACTTTACTTTATTATTGTAATTCATCAAAAAAAATTCTCGACTCAAATTATTGAATAAAGGGCTAGATTATACTGTCGCTTCATTTTAAAAAATTTTAAATTCGGTTCAGTTCGACTCCAACCAAATAGATGTGTTACGGATTGGGCTAATGCATGATATTAACATATTTTATACTTGTTCAAGCTCAACTCCGACTTGAAATATGAAATTAAAATTTTGTCCTAATCTATCCATATTTGTAAATGACTAATCCGAACTCATTTCAAGTGCTTATATTATTTTTGAAAATTTTTAAAATATATATTTATATTATTTTTAATTTAATATTTAATAATTTTATAAATCTTTTATTTATTAAAATTTTATATCTAGTCACCTTAACAATTTTTAATGTTTACATCATACTAGTATTATATACTACTTTAGATTTAATTTTTGTGTTATAAATTACATAATTATAAAAATAACATAACATAAAACATTATTAACTTAAAAATGATATAGGCTCTGACCTTGAATGTTCAAACTCGATTCCAACCCATATTTTAAGCCAAGCTTAATTTTTTTTACTCAAATTTATTTTTCAAGCCTAAATTTTTTGTCCAAACCCTCTCAAATTTTGGACGGATCTTTGGGTTAGTAACCCAACCCATGAGCATGTATATACTTGTCTGATTTAAATTTAATTTCTTATAATTACTTGAATAATCAGTGTAATATAAATGCATCTTTCCATATTGAAATCAAAAGTGGTTTTGTGTATGGGTGTGGCCAGTTGTTAAGTTGGGAATAGAAGTAGTAATCTTATTCTGAATTAATTAGTGATATTGACCCAACGAATTAAGCATCCCAACAAACAAAGCATATATTAATGCAATGCAGAGAGGTGATGAGGTCAAAGGATATGGAAGCTTCTGTGGTTGGTGTAACTACAAATGAACCCTCCACCCGAAATAGCAATCCAGCCAGGCAAGTGTTGAGTTTGAATAGTGAAAAACTCGAATTTAGTTTGAAGTTTATCGTTCCAAATTTGACTCGAGTTGGGTTGAGTATTATTATTTAAGCTTCAACTCGATTTAAAGTAAAATTAAATGTATTGAATTCAGCTTAGTTAAGTTTGTTTACATCATCTGTACACTCAAACTCGAGGTCGAGCTCGTAATTCTTTCCATTTGTATTTTTTTAAAGGGGAAAACAATAATTTAACATCAAAACATATTCGTTATACCATTTTTATAGTAATCATAACTCTCGATCCCTAAATTCAAACACAACAAAATTCTTTTCATGAGAGTTTTAAAAGGTAAAATAGTAATTTAATATAAAAACAGTACTTTTTATTGTATCATTTTTAAGCTATTTACAACTTCAATATCCAAAGTGAAAAATATTACGTGCTTAACTGCATTCAAACCTACGTGCTCAACAATATTACAATAACATAATCGAGATTCAATTAACAATTTGAAATCAAAATATTAACTACATATATTTATTTTTTTCGAATTGAGTATTGAAATATTCGATTTAAGACTGACCAAATTGAATCTGAACCATTTTTCAAATCAAACTAGAATAACTTGGATATCTCATTTACATTCCTAAACAGGCAGAGAAAAAGGATTATGAAGGTTTAATTTTATGGTACCTTGATTGTTGTGGAAGGAATAGGTGGAGGAGGACCAGGACAAGGACGTGGCTGCAATTATGTTGTTTATCCTGGAAATCGACGACATGCTGAGGCTCATCGTATGAAACCACAACAACAGTAAGCAGAAAAGGGTGGTGGCAATGGCGGCTCTCGAGCCCCCAAGTATCTTCTTCATCGCCCTAACCAAAAAGGAGCAAATTCCTTTCAATGCAACGCCATTAAAATAGTTAGCCTACACACAAACATACGTGGTGAAGAAAACTGTACCTATGTTAGTGTTGTGGAGGTTTTGGTTTTGGGTGCAGAAAACAAAGGAAAGGAGAGGAGATTGATGTTGAAACTGGTTTTACGATGAAGGGAGGGAATCTTAAATAAGCCAATCGATTTCGGACTTAGTTACCTACCTTCTTTTTTTTTTAATTTATATATGGCATGCCACACACTCATTTATTCAATTATGAGTGTATATTGATTAAAAAAAATTATTAGTATATATATTCTCCTCTATTATGATTGGAAAATAAAGAATTTAGTATTTAATAAATATTAATGGATTAATGAAATTGAGTTGAGTCGAGTCGAGTAAATAAAATTAAGGTAATTGTTATAATAAACGTCAATAATGACGGTAGAACGATTGTAAAGTAATAAGAAAATAAAATAAGAACACACAGATTTTACGTGAAAATCCTTTCGAGAAAAAACCACGGGCATAGAAGAAGAAATTCACTAATGTTGAAAAACGAATGATACAAGAGAAGTTTCGACTGTAACTATTTAAGGATTGAAAAACCCTATTCTAATCAATATCAAATTAAAAAAAAGTGTAATTCTATATGGATTCTACTTGTGCGTCATGGTTGGCCACCCTTACAGATTCCCTTATTTTGCCACTGTATTTATTACTTCAACAAGTGACGAAATTCGGGTCACACAAATTCTAACAGTAATCGAGTTGATGAGTCTTATTTTGATATCTTAATCCAGCTTGATTTTTTTTTTTTTTTTTATAAATGAAATCAAATAAATTTTTTCAAGTTAAACTAAAAGAAATATGTTAAATTAAAATTTTATTGACAATATGATTAAAACTTAAGAAAAACATGATATATGATAAATTTGATTTGATAATTTACTTATTTAAACTCTTAAATTATCATTTTAAAAAAAACAATATTTTTTATAGATTTTTTTAGAATTTTATAAAAATTTAATTAATTTTTGAAGATTATTTTAAATTTTTTTAGAAGGATTAGTATACTCGTTTTTCGAAACTAACAAAAATTTAAGTTGTAAAAATTCAATTCGAGTCAAGCTTAAAAATTTGAATTTTTTATTCAAGTTGATTCAAAAAATCGAATAACTCAATTAAATTAACTTAAAATTATAAAAAATAATTTATTTTTTAATTAAATCAAAATTTACTCTCACTAATTTGAATGACTTTACTTGATTTATAATGCATGAATCAATTAATGATTTTAAACCCAACGAGTAGCTCCAATAAAAAAAAAGAAAATATTCATCTTAGAAGATCCGAGTTCGAGTATCTATGTGTGTCTTGTCCAAAAGTTAAAAAAGCATGAACAAATACTACAACGTAATCATACCAATATATTAAAAAATGATTTTAAACATTTACTTCTTTTTGGTAGAATTTTTTTTTTTTTTTTTATAATTTCTACATTTTCAATTGACCTTCTTATGAGCCCATATATTTATCAATTGGGCAATATCCATTCAACTGACTAATCATCATTTCATTTTTCAATTTTTTTCTATTGGCTATTTTTTTATAGAACTATGGGCTATTTGACGATATCTTAAAAGCAATCATCTATGAAGGACCTAAGATGAGGACATTTGTGGCAAAACTAAAAATAGAAAATGAAGCCAAATATGGATCTCCACTATTGGTTGATTGCCCCCAATTTTCAAAGTGTTTAAAGAAGACCAGGACACCAAGTTGGCCACTCTAAAGCCCAATTTTTTCTCCTTTTGTCTAACATAGAATAAATATAATTTATTACATTTCCCTCTATAGCAAGGTCACATCGTAGTGGGATGCTTTCAATTTTCATGGCCTAACTTAGTCACTGTTACACTCTCGTGATGTTACGTTTGGTTGAAGTATTAATTTTTTTATATATTTTAATTATTGGTTAGTTACAAATTAATTATAAATGATAATTTTTAATCGTTAACATATTTATTCGTGATTAAAAAAAAATTTGTTTATTTTAAAGTGATTTCGTTTTTATAATAGTTTTTACTAATCATTCTAATTACATATTTAAATTTTATAATAATTATTTTTTATTTAATTATTTTAAAACTTATGTATTAAATAATTTTTTTCTTATATTATTACACTAATAACCAAGTGTAACATAAAAGTTAAAAATAAAAAATAGAGCCCTAAAATTAAAATCAATGTAACACACTTATTTGGAATAGTTATTAGACCTTTAGTTTGACATTTAAGTGTTCTGATTTTTTATTCTCATAATATTATAAAAAATATATAGTTTATCAACACTTAAAAAGAAAATGGGCATTGTCGATTTGTTATAAATGCAGGAGAACGTGGATTCAAATGCATTGAAACATATTATTTTTCTATGTAAGGATTGAGATAATTATAAATAATTTTAAACATTATCTAAAAAAATAAAAAACGAGTATTTTTCATTTTCTTGAGTTTTATGTGAATTGAAGTAACGTATTATTCTTTATGTAGCATCCCATCGAATAGGTCTCTAATTTTCAATTGAAATGATTTAAACAGTCGATTCGATTAAATTTTACATCATCAAAAATATTCTTTTATTGTGACAAAAAAATTTAGGTTTGCAAATAATTATGATATTTTATATTAAAAAGAATGTTGATTATACCTAACTTTTTTTTGTAGAAAGATTATACTTAACTTTATTCTTAGTTAATAATGGAAGTCTAATAATTTCAAGTTATGATTTATTAGGATGTTTGTTTTTTCAAGAACAGTCTGAATTCGAATTACTGTTGTATTAAAAAAAATTAATGAATATTTAAATTAGTTTAAAATCCATAACTTTCAGAAGTTTAAAATAATATTAATGTCAATAAGTGTTATAAGAATTAAATCAATAATTGAAATTGTCAAATTATTAATAACAATACGATTAGTGTGATTAAAATCCAAGTCACACCTGCAATAGACGGGGATCAAAATATAAATATGAACATTTATTTTAAAAACTATAACAACAAAATTAAATATTTTAATTGATTTTTTAACAATTCAATTTACTTTTTACTAACTCATCCTTTCTTCGATTTTATGATACCGAATGAATCACTAATTCAACTTATTGATTCGATAAAATTCTAACAATAAAAATACTAATTGAATTAATACATAATCGAAAATAACATTCAAAAATCAAAAAAATTTCTAGGGGACACATTGGATATGATATTGACAAACTCATGAGAGACTTATAATAGAGGCTCTTTAAACCTCAATCACATATACATATATGAATAGGAATTTGTTTAGTATTATTACTTTTAAAAAGTATTTTTTGATAAAAGCATTTTTAAAAAAAATATTTTTTTTTTGTAGAAAAAAAACTTCTTTCAAGTAAAAATTTGGTTTGAAAGCTTTTTTTTTTTTTTTTCAGAAGTCGAAAATTTTAAATTCTCCTCAAAAATACTTTTATAAAAGCATTTTTAAAATAGACCTAATTTATTTCGATTTAAACCCGTGTTGATGGTATCCAAGTACAATAAAAATATCACCACATCTTTAATAGGAAACAATAAAATTGCCTATTATATAAAATATAAGAAAAATGAAAACAATGACATCTGAACAAACAAAATATATGACCAATCTACATCAATTTGGGGAGCATAGAGCCCACATAATTTCCATCATATACTAAAAATATATTAAAAATTGAAAGTTTCACAACATTCAAATTCAATATCATCTGATGGGCTAATGATTAAGGGTGTTCACCGTTTCATACGTGATCTGAATTTTAGTCACGTTAATCGCGTTTGTTGTTCAGATTTTCTCTGTTATTGTAATTTACCAAATAAAAAAAAAAAGAAAAAACAAATTCAATGTCTTTAATATTATCCCTTTCTTTTTAAGAAAGCTTGTATTTAAGAATTAAAAAAAATATACTAATAATCTCTTAACTTAATGACAAAAGCATTATATTGGAAGTATAAAAATTTACTAATCTCGTTTTTCTCTCCCAATTAAAAAATATTATTATAATTATTTTTATTAATAAATAAAATTTTAAATTGATTGTCATTTTATAAAAAAATTGAATGAATCAACGAAATTGAATCTCAATAATATTCATATTTATACCATTAATAAAATATTTTAAATTGAAATATGCTCCAAGCACATGTACATTTTAAATTTAGTTTCTTTATTTTTATTTTCAAAAAAATTAGTTTTTATATTTTTTAAATTTTAAAAATTCAAGTTCAATTATTAATATTGTTGAAATTCTTTTATTAATTTATTGGTGCAAATTAAAAAAAAAAAACCATTTAATAGTCATGTAACAAAAATGATCCTTTTGCAATGAACTTGAATTTTACAAAAAAAAAATTAATAGTATTAAAAAATGAACTTATATTTTTAAATTTGAAAAAAATAAAAAAAGTTAAATTTCTTAAAATAAAAGTAGGAGTCTAAATTACTATTAAGCTAGAAAATACCAAAAAAGGTTGAATTGAAATTTTGAAAACTTCTAGAAACTTTTCTGGATTAAAAGGAAATGGAAGAAAAACATGGATGGATCAATTTGTAATGGTTTGATATCAATTGCCTGTTTTTACTATCTTGATATACCTTAATCAAAGATTTTATCAATTCACTTTATTGAATTGATACCTTTCAAGGATAACATATGAATTGGAGTCGTTGCAAGCATTAATTTCATGCTGAAAAAGTGATCCAGTAAACAAAAATATTCATACCCACAAAGAGGGTATCAATACTTACTATAAAACGCAATTGTTACTAATAATTATAACACCTAAATATCGATACATTTTTGCATGTACCGATACATTTAGGTTGGGTATCAATATCTACAAAATATGTATTGATACCTTACCTCTCAATTTGATTTTTAAACTACTGACTTGCAATGTATCAATATGTAGACCCTAGAATCGATATTTAGCTACTAAAATGCCTTAAAAATATTTTAAATATATGGACACGCTTTCATATTAACTCAAAAACATTTAATACAAATTGAAACACATTTAAAATAAGTTTTGGAGTTTTTTGCAAGTGTTTTGAAAATATTTAAATTCTAACAAATTTGGTTGGACGCAGAGACGAATTTAATGGGCCGGTAGTATTAAGGCTTTGTTGTCGTAAAGTTCTCGTGTTTCATACCTCCATCTTTATCAATAATATTAAGGCTTTGTTGTCGTAAAGTTCTCGTGTTTCATACTACAGTATATATATTTAAAAAAATTAAAAGGTAAAATTCAAAACTAAAAAGGGGCAAATATGGTAAAATAATAAGAGGGGGAGACAATTTTTTTTAGTTACTTTCTCGAAAAAGCCGGGGGAAAGGGAAAGCGAGATTCTCTCCTGTTTCATTGTAATTAGTGAATGACTTTGATTGCTCCATTTTCGTGTGGGACCAAAGAAGGGTAATTTCGTCAATGAAATATACATAAAGGGTTATGAGTAATTCTAAACATTGTATAAAAAAATAGATACAATTAGAACTTATAATGAGATTATTAAAAAAAATTAAAATTAATAGTATCTGTTCATACTTTCTTAACTCTTTGACAACGCACACACAGGTGCTCAAACCCGGATCTCCTAAGATGAATAACATTTTTTTTTCGCTGGAATCACTCGTTGAGTTCTGAATAGACAGAATTATTGAGTACAATTCAATGGATTTCTATATTTTTTTTGGCAATATAGTTTCTATATCATTTTAAGAAAGTTAAGATTCTAACATTAGAATTATTAAGTATTATTTTATTTTAATAAGTTTTTTTAACTTTTTTATAGAATTAGAAAATTTATTATTAAATATTAATTAATTTATGAATACTACAACCAACTCTTGTACTTGGAGTTAATTAGAATGATTTTTTTTTTCAAACAAATTCCAAAAAGAACTTCTCGTGGGTTTCACCCAAATATAAAAGGCCTTTGGTGGGGGCCCTAAATCATATATTTAGCTAAATCTTCCCACTTCATTACTTATAGAAAGCTTCACACATTTTCCATGAAAATGACAATTGCAGAAGCATTTGAGGGGACCAAATTTCAGATTAGGGCCTAATCGTCACAATAATATCAATTCAAAAATATCTAACAAAATCAATAATTTCTTATATTTATATTATTTTTAAAATATTAATGATTCTTTATCACATTCTATCTGTTTCTGGCAATTAAGTGTGGATTTGAACGGGTGGTACGGTGCACTGCGGTGTGTTTAATTTACTTTTTGTCTCATGCTATAATATCGTTGTAGTATCTAATCTGATCGTCATTGTTATTTTTACACTAATAGCAAGTAAACGCATAGTCTATCCAAACTCATACTAAATCTTGAAACAATCGTGTAATTTATTTGAGAGAAGTTAAAACAAAATTTATGAATTTATTTCTTGCTTGATTATAATTTAAAATTTTTTTTATAAGATTCACATGATAAAAATTAAAATCTCTAATATAAAATTGAAAAAAATAATATTTTGTTAATTACTTGGATTCATTTGAAATAATTAATTAGTATGTTATCAAACTTTTTAGCACCATATTGTTAATTTTTTTTTTAAAATTATGAAATCAACCAAAATATGCTTACAAAATAATTCGTACTCTCTATGTGGTGTTGGTGACTTGGTATCCACATTTTATTAAATACTATACAATATTATTTCTTGTTGGTCTAAAAATAGATAAAAAAATCTTAAAAATATTCACAAGTATTCACTCCCCCACCTTTTTAAAAAAAAAAAATATTCACAAGTATTCACTCCCCCACTTTTAAAAAAAAAAAAAAAAAATCATCTACATTTTCTTTACTTGAAAAAAAAGTTAATTGCATTTATTGTCCTTAAACTATGATTTAAATTTTAAATTAATCCCCAAACTTTACAATATTCTAATCAAGTCCTCAAAGTCTTAGTATCTTACCAATTGGGTATTTTTGTCAATCTAGCCATCAACTTGAATTTTAAATATCAATTCAAATATGATGTCTGTATGGCAACATGGATTTTAACTTCCTATTTATTTTATTTAACCTTTTTTAACTTTTAATTTTGCATCTTTTGTTAAATCACCCCAAAATGGATAGAAAAATGACATACACATGGATGGCACATAAACTTTTAATTAATTTTTTGAAATTTAGAATATTAAAGAAACTATAAAAATATATTTAAAAATTAAAAATCATTAAAATTATTTTAAAATTATAATTTTTTTAATTTTAAAAAATTAATTAAATGCTGACATGTCATCGACGTAACAATCCATATGTATGTCACGTTAGCGAAGTTAATAAACATAATTTTTTTTTTTATCTATTTTAGGATGATTTGATAAAAAAATGTAAGTTCAAGAGTTAAAAGAGACGAAAAATAAATGAAGGACTAAAATAAATTTTTTATAAAGTTGGAGGATAAAAAAAATAATTATAACAATTATCTTTTATGTGTTGTTCTTTTTTTTCCCTAATATCATTAATAAAAACGAAAGTACCCACAAATTAGCCTTTTTGGTTATTGTTTTCAAAGAACATAGGATCCCACCAATCAAAATCAACCACACAATTATGCCACTGCATGCAATCGAATAATAATAATAAAGGGAAGTAAAATCGTAATTGTGTCAGATTCTGAAGGGCATTTATGACTGCAAAATGTTTTCTTCCTAAAAACCTACCTCATCCTTAAACACACAGTTGGGATTTTCAGACAGTATCAGGGGGCCCCACTTGTTGTCTGCTGGTTTTACCCAATTAAATTTCTGCTTAATTTGCCAAATCTTCATTGTAATTAACGCTAATTATTTTACTGTTTTTTTCTGTTCTGTTCAACGGTAATTAATTTACTATTTTCTTTTATGCTTCAACCTTACTTGATTTACTATTTTGCCCTTCGCACTTGGAGATTTTCTACTGGTTCCCTTTTTTTTCTCCAACCCTTTTTTTGGGCATTGATGGTAGATATGCTACTTTAGAGATTTGAGGAATTTATAAGTAATTTATAAATTATATTAAATTTTAACACACTCATAATATAAATAATTTAAAAGAAAGGATATTTTTTATAATATCGTAATTGAATTGACGATTCGATTAAAAGTATAATCAATTTAATAAAATATTTAAATAATAATATAGATAAATAATTAATAGCCTTTCAAAGTATTTTTATAAATTATTATATTCATGAAAAATAAACGTTGGGGGGGAATTTTTTTTTTCTTATTTTGTAGTCCGACTAGACTTTGGATTATATGCAGTCTAACATGACTTTCAAATATCAAGAATCTTATACAATTTATTGACCAATTAAGCCAGAAAATTTATATAGAAAATTGGGATTGAATTATAAAATTTTAAAATATTAGAATGGTGAAAATACAAATTAACCAAATTTAAGGGTTGTATTTGGAATTATGGTAATTATTTGGAAAAAGGGTAAATCTTTACTTAAAAAGCAGAGGGTTTATATTATAATTGAGAAATAAAGGAAGCAGCAAAGAATAAAAAGAGACCGGATGTTGACAAATTTCATGTCACTGTTCTTAGAAGAAGTTCGATTGTTGCGTGAAGATTTCTTATCCCCAATCTCCCTCTAACACCACCCCAAAGCATTCAACTTTTCAATTATTTTCTTTTTCTCTCTCTAGAATCCAAAAATAAAAATTATAACTTCAACAACATTCTTCTTTTTCTTTAAGAGAGAGAGAGAGAGAGAGTGGCCCAGTAGATTGAAATCTTCATCTCTTCTCTTTTTTCTTTCAATATGATGATGATCTAACTTCCTTTGATGATTTTACAAAATACCCTTTTTTTTTGTTTCAGCTGAAGTTTATTACTGTAAATTTTTTTTTTTGGGTTGTTGGAAAAGCTTTAATCTTTTGTTGATACTCTGGGAAGTTTGTGAGCTTTGGGGTTATGTATGACGGGGAAATATAGCAACTAAATCCATGGGAGAATCTTGAAGGTGATGTGATTAGAGGATGTGGGACTGAGGTAAATTTTTTTCTTCCTCTTTCATTTTCTGGTAATTTGAGTCATAGATTTCTTTTATTTATTATCTTATGATTTGGTTAATTCCCCCCCCCCCCCTTTTTTTTATTTCTCAAGTGTGATAAATTTCGGGATTATTGTAGTTTCGTAATTGAGTAAATTAAAAAAATATACTTTTGATTGTAAGCTTTTTATTTCTTCATCTATTCATGATTTTTAAAAATATATATTTAGCTTGTTCTATGAGTTCTGTTTGTGGTTTCTGGATTGGGGTTGATTGTGATTTTGATTAGATGGATGATCTTAATTTTTTGTAGTGATATTAATATTTGATAATATACCTGGGATCTAATCTATTAACTTTGCTTACTAATTTAGCATCTTAATTTCCCCTTTCTTCGTAAATTCCATAGCATTTTGCTTTATTGATCATACAGTTCCTAACTTTTCTCCTTTAGCAGCACCATTTTTTTCTGCAAGATTTTGTCTTTATCTGGGAATCTTAAAACATGGATGAAGTGAGTGGTGATTCAGTCATGATTTTCTAGCTTGCATTTTAATTTAAACCTTTTGTGTTTGCTTTTGATGGCTAATTATGAATTTAGGATTATGTCACTTTGCCATAGTATTGAAAGTAATTAGTTTTTGGAGTACCAAAGGAAGGTGTTGGATGAATCCTTGTTTTAATGGCTATATTTACAATGGGACTGCTATTGCAGCATGCATCATTTGAAAGTGGGGATAAGCTCAATTAGGGTGTTTTTATTTCTTAATATTGTGATTCATCGTACGTCAAATTGATTTCAGGAATGGGAACAAAAGTTCAGTCGAAAAGCTATTTTCCAGGATTTTACTCAATGAGGGATTTCAACACGGACTCTAATGGTTGTAGCTGGCCACTTTATTACGGGGATAAAACCTTGACAAATGGTCAGTACTACAATAGCTTTTTCCCGAGGGCCATTGCAGATGCGTATCCTGAGTATGATAAGGACCGATTGAAGAGAACAATGCTTGAGCACGAGGCTATATTTCATAATCAGGTAAAAAGGTCTTAGCTGATTGCATGCCAGTATTTGTTTGTATTTTATATGGCCCTGTTTTAATGAAGTCTAGCTTCGCTAGTTTCACTTTGTTTTGTCAATATTTATGTCTGAGTCCACTGTCTTTATCCAGGTTTCCGAGCTTCATCGCCTGTACAGAATACAAAGGGACTTGATGGATGAATTGAAAAAGAAAGAATTACAAAAAGATCAGGTTCCTACTGGACCATCATTATCATCAAGCTTGTTAGAGTCGCAACTTACAAGTGAAGTTGCTCACAAATGTCGTATCCCCAACTTCCCCGTGGCAAATTCTGTTTGCGGTAGACCATCGATTTCTGGAGTTGAAGATGCTCATTCTCACCTTAGTTCCGTGAAGGGAAGCAGCATCCAAGCTGGTCCCTTTTTGTCCCAAAATGGAGTTAATTTAAAGTATGTTGAGGTGCTAGAGTGCAGGCCTACAAAAGTGAGAAGGAAAATGTTTGATCTTCAACTTCCGGCAGATACATACATTGATACTGAAGAAGCAGAAGAGTTCCGGAACGACACAGCATCTTGCTTTTCAACTTATCTTCCAAATGGAAATGGGAAAATTGAGCCAGAGAGTGGTGGGCAGCCATTTCATAATGGTGTTGGAAGGACTAGTTGCCATGGAGACGGTTCGAAATCTGATGCATGTTCGAAGGGCAAAAGTTGTTTGGCTGACTTGAATGAGCCAGTTGAGATTGAAGAAACCAATGGTTCTGCATATTCTCACTTTGCACGCCATGATCGCTATCATAGAGGTCATGAACTGTCAGCTAAACCAAAGCCAGAACTTCTTGGTTTCCCAAAAGACATTTCTGTGAATTCTCATCGCCAAAGTGATAATCGGTCCATAACTAATTTGCATGTTGAAAACAATGAGAATGCTAGAGGATTCGTTTCCCATGTGCTTGAAGCTGGTAATACTCGTGAACTACTGAACTTGCATTATATTCCTTTCTTTGAAAGATTTTTCATTTGTTACCAGCTGAGTGCTGTATTATCTTCTTTGGTTCCGGTGGGATGGCATTTGCCTGGTTTCTATGCCACGTCTTATGCAGATGATAATGGACACTCATGATTCCATTTTTATTATCTCGGTTTGCAGGGCACAGTAAAGGCAACTCAAAGTCTATTTCACAAAGTTTTCAGCCACAGAAGTTGCCTGTACCGTACCAGCAAGTACAGGTTCTTTTCGAGAGAGCTCATGATCCACCAACTTTTTCACTAACTGACCGAAGCAAGGCGGATTTCTCAAGAGATAGAATGCTTCAAACTTTTGAAGTTTCGGGAAGAAATCATGAAATCTCCAATAACAGCCATCCAGAGTCAAACATGATTTCTAAGGTTCCTAGTTTGAATCCGTTTGCTTCTTCTGATATGGTAAATCCATGGTCTCATTCGATTTCTTCTTTGGAAAAGCCTTCGAGCAGCTTGAGCCAGAAGTCATTGTCAGTTCAGACTCACCCATCTTTGAATTCATATGGTCCTTATAGTAAGAGTTCTGGCATATCACCCCATAACAATGTGTGTTTCAGCGAGAAAAGGCAAGAAAGTAGCAATTCTAAACTTGACCCTGCTTTTGGAAGTGAATTTTCCTATCGGAATGGTTTTCATTATGGATCCTCGTCGGGGTCCAAGGAACTTGGAGTTCAGCTCCTTTCTACCAGTTATGGTAGTAATGTTGGTAAGGTGGTCTCTGAGCAATTCCCTACTCATGGTTCGACTATGCCTTACAATTGCTCAAACGGTGTTGATATGAAGTCTGCTACTGATGTGAATTTAAATGTGGTGCTTTCAAACAATTCATCTAACTTGCCAGTTACGCAACGAGGTCCTCAAATAGATTTACGAAGAAAGCATGAAGACCATCTACCAGGGCTGCCATGGCTAAGGGCCAAGCCTGCTTGTAAGAATGAGGCTATAAGTGCAAGAAGGGACTTGAACTTGAATGTTGGAGAGTCAATCGTCTTTCAATCTTCTTCAAAGAAATCGACCAATAAAAATGAGACTGGAAATGGTTTCAGTCAAATTTTTACGCAGAATGTAAAGTCAATATCATCCTCCAACAATGCCGATGCCAACAAGAGTGAAATAAGTGAATGTCTGCATGATAAAAGGATTTTAGGAGTTCCCATTTTTGAAAAACATTATGTTTCTGAGAACGAGTCTTCTTTTACCTCCCCATATGTATCTGGTTCTCAACCATCTGAAGGTGAAGCAGAAAATAAGGGGAGAAATATGTTACTTGATATTAACATACCTTGTGATGCATCTCTTCTTGACGCGAGCCAAGACAATGTTGCAGAGAATTCAGCCATAGAGAAGGAAGCAGATATGAAGATATCAAGTTTCAGACATCAAATTGACTTGAACTCGTGTGCTGTTGAGGATGAAGCTTCTTTTATACTGAATGTTCCAAGCACCGGTAGGAAGATGACTGGAGGAATAGATTTAGAAGCTCCACTCATTCCCGAGCCAGAGGATGTCATTCATGGAGAAGAATTATCAGAAAAGGCACATGACTTACCTCTGGTATCAGCAGAAAGCCGAGATGAGTCCTTGCAGGATGGACCTATGAAGAGTGCAGCTGAGGCAATAGTGGCCATCTCATCAATCGGTCAGTGCAGTCATGTGGATGATGTCAAATGCAATTCATCTGAAACTTCTACAACAGACCCCCTTAACTGGTTTGTTGAGACAGTTTCCTCTTTCGGCAAGGACCTTGAGAGCAAGTTGGAGGCTATTTCGAGAGATAAAGATGGGGGTCGAGATGAATCTTCTTTAGAAGAGATTGATTCCTTTGAATCAATGGTTTTGAGACTAGCAGAAACCAAGGAAGAGGATTACATGCCGGAGCCTCTAGTTCCTGAAAACTTTAAAGTGGAAGAAACAGGAAGTACCTCATTGTTAACAACACGAACACGAAAGGGCCAAGGAAGGCGAGGAAGGCAGCGCAGGGACTTCCAAAGGGACATCCTTCCAGGTCTTGCTTCTCTATCAAGGCACGAGGTCACACAAGATCTTCAAACATTTGGAGGGCTTATGAGAGCAACAGGTCATTCATGGAATTCTGGATTGACAAGAAGAAATTGTGGTAGGGGGAGGCGACATTCGATAACTACCTCCCCTCCTGCTTCAGCAGCTGCCACAAGTCGCACACCATTAGTGCAGCATCTTAATAGCACCGAATTGGGGCTCCACGATGGAAGCCTTACAGGATGGGGGAAGACAACTAGACGTCCTCGCAGGCAAAGATGTCCCGCAGGTAACCTACCATCTCTTGCATTAACGTAATTACGAGGATACCATAGAGAGAACTAGGTCAATCATTGTTTCTTCATCCCATTTGGGAAGAGGTTATTGTGATTCTCGGATTTCCTTTGTACATATCTTAGCCTGAAATCTGGCTGCACTTGATTGTCCGTCTTTTGAGTGTTTATAAACAACTTGCATTATTCATAAATAATGTTACATGGTTTCTTCTAACAGCAAGATATACGACACCATTCCTTGAGTTTTTTCGAATTTTAGTGCAACTATAAGAGCCCTTTGAATGTTTCCGGCCGACTCCGACAATGCCTGAACTTTAAATGTTAAAAAACAGGCTTCTTTTCCCCCTGTTAATCTAAGCCACGCAAATGGAAGCGTAACTTCTTTTTGCCCTTTCATTCAATATGTTTGATGTAATGGTTGAGGCCATCAATGATTATGAATTTATGGTATAAAATCAACTGGATGAGACGTTGAGAGGAAATGAAAAGGGTTTAAAAAGAGGTGCAAATTTAGGATTTGGGGTGATCTTCCCGTGTGAGAAAAAAAGATTAAAAAGAAATATTGTTTGGCTAATGTGAAAGATGCAAAAGGGGAGGGATAAGGCTGAAATATAATACCGTGTTGGATGGGATTGAAACATTGAAATGATTTTAGATGACAATCCATTTTAATTATAAAAAGAACTTGGAAATGGCTCCAACCTTAATTTCAAAATAATTTAAAATGATCTAAATTCGGATATGTATAATTTAATTTTTTTTGTTTGGTGAATTACAAGGGGAGAACAAAGCTCTAACAACAACGCAATTAGCACGATTCGAATCCAGGTAACACTTGAGGTGATAAATATCTTGGCGATCAAGTCAACACACGGAATTTAGATAAATTTTTTTTGTTCAAAAAGAAAACATCAAAATAAAACAGAAACTTATTTGTTTTGTCTGGTCATGGAGTTAGGAGCCTCGGCCACCACAATATCATACACTATCCAACAAGATTTGTCAAAGACTTTCCATTCAACATTCATCCTCATGACAAAATTAGCCATACCGTCTGCTATTCTGTTCTCTTGTCTTAAATTTCTCCGTTCGTTCCAATAAATTCTTATTTTCCCGATAATAAATTCTGAACTCTAGTATAAGTACTCAACATGTTAATTGCCTTTATACAATCCGTCTTTAAGACAATTTTCTTATCTCCTTTCTCCCACGCTAGCTTAACTCCCTCAAAAGCCCCTGACAACTCAGCTTCCAACACCGGACAAATTCCTATTTTACGGGGAAACCCCCATATCCAACGTCCCCCATTGTACCTGGCCGCTCCCCCTACTGCAGCTACAAACGAGCCCACTCCCACAACTACATAAAACAATATAAAATTTAAATTAAAAAATGTGACATATTGAGTCGTGTTGTATTAAAACCAAAATAAATTTGAATTTTTTCTAGTTGAGTTTAGAACAAATAATTTAATATTTAATTTCGAATCGAAATTAAATTATATTTTAAATATATTTTGTTGAGATTGAGACAAATAAAAAATTACCTATAGCTATGTCTAAAATTAACATTGATTCAAAAACATAAACTTCATTCGCAACACCAACTATTTTTATATTTAAAAATAAAAATTATTTTTCAACTGTTATAAAAATAAATAATAATGATGTAAAAAACATAAAAATAATAGATGAGAATAAAAGAAGAATTTATATTGCATTTTATATTTTTCATCGTACTTACAAATAATATATTTCAATATTTACACTCTTCATATTCTAATACATAAATAAAAAAAATTAAAAAAAAAATGAAAAGCTAAATATTAAACATTCATAACACCAACATAAATTCAACATTATTTATTAAAATAATATATTTTATAGTTTCTACAAAACTCAACTCAAATTGCTTTCGTTATTAGTGGGTGAAACCACTCCACATACGACACAGTGCACTAAAAGTAGAAGAGAGAGTGGGGAAGACGGGGAGAAAGGGAACGTGAAGAGGCATGTAGAAGATCTAAGTTTTGTAGGAAAGCAAACGAGCCAGTCACATCCAAAGTTCTACAAGCCCCGGTCTTCGACTTTCTATAAATGTTCTCTTACCCAATTTCTTTTCTTTTTGCTTAATGACCATTATGTTCATTGAATCCCACTCAAGTCTCACTCCCATTCGACGGTATCTTCATCCCTTTTAGCTACCCTCTTTTTCCTTTCCCTTTCCATCATGGACTGTTGTTTGCTCTTTCTAAACACTATCTGAACATCTTTTCCGCTGGTTTCATGCTTTCCTTCACTCACTTCCACCCTCATTACCCGCTATGAAGATGAAGACGACAGCCAATTTGAACTCATAGAAGAGCAACCACCACCAGGCATCCTCATGTACTAGTCATTATGCCATAATGATTTATTTTGGTTTAATTTTTTTTTTTTTTTTTTTTTTTACTTTTTTTTAACCTTTAAACTTAAATTATTTATTAAATCACTCCAAAATAGATATAAAAGTTAGCGTTTATAAATTTTATTGATCTGGTATATACGTGAATTGTTATGTGGATGTCACATTAATAATTAATTAATTTTTAAAATTTTTAAAAAAAATTATTAAAATTATTTTTAAAAGTTTAAAATTATTAAAAATATATTTTTTATTTTTTAATTAATTTTTAACATCACATATACATAAATATCACATCAATAAAATTAATAAAAATTAATTTTCATCTATTTTGAAATAATTTGATAAATAATATAAATTTAAGATTAAAAAATTAAAAAAAAAAAAACTAAAATGACACATTCTCAAACTTGGGGGTATTAACGTAATCACATGTATGACCTTTTACTTTTTGTGGTCTTTTTGTTGATACCCTAAGGTTGCACACTGTTAGGATGCCCAATTTCGCGTTAAAGCCCCGAGAATATTAAATTCGAAAAGAAGGCTCCAAAATCGAATCGAGAAATGATACGAAAATAGAAAAAAGACCTGGGCGGTCTGCCAGGCGGCACTTCTCTAAAATTATCCTCCTGATTTTTTTTTAAATTTTAAATTATTAAAAATAAAAATTATATTTTTATCTCTTTTGAAATAATAAAATTTTTATTTAATCTTTTAAAATTTACAATTTGATTTCAACCTTTAAAATAAACTTTTGATTTGGTTCCTCAAAAGGACAACCTCGTTTTATATTAATATGTAAAATGAATATTATATATTTTATATACAAAATTTTATGCGAATAAAATGAATCATATAATAAATATTAATAGATAGATTTTTTGGGATGACGTGTGACGCACATTCTTCCTGTATATAACCAAGCTCCCTGACCGAAAAAGAGAACAAAGCCGGAATCCAAGTGACGGATCTGCGATACTGTATCCCTCCCGCGTTGAATTTAATCGTTTCTATGTTCTTAAGCCCTTCCAACTCGGAAGATGTTTCCTCAATCTTTGTCAGAAAATTTTAAATCATTGAGCTCCCAATTTTGTTTGTTGCACTCTTCATTTTTCTACTCTTCCTCTTCATCTCTGCTGACCTCCCTCTCAACCTCAATCTCATCCGGTTTCGTACGGGAGACTTCTCCATTGCAGTAACTGCATCCCTTTCAGCTTCCCTCTTTTTCCCACCTTCCCTCTTCTGGCCTTCCCATTTCTTCATCCTTCTCTCCTATCCATGCCATGGGCTGTTGTTTGATCTTTTTAAACACCTTTACCATTGGTTTCATGCCTTCCTTCACTCCCTTCCATCTTGTTCATTTAGTTCCACTCGCAACGAAGAAAGTTCAAGCTCACCGTCTCCTCTTCTTGTCGGCGATATTGAAGAGCAAGTACCAGCAGAACACGACGAGAGCAACGAAGAGAGTTCAAGGTCACCGTTTCCTCTCCATGTCGGCGACATTGAAGAAAATCCAAGTTTTGTAATCGGAATCGATCATCCTTAGCAATGAAGAAAATCCAAGCTCAGTAGTGAACAGGGATTATATTGTATAGTTGAAAGTATAGAGTTTCTCTCTCTATTAGAAAAAAACACACACATATGAAGTGACAAAATGTAAGATGCTAAGAAAGTGTAAAAATTAAAGAAGGCATTTGGTATGTCGTTGTACAAAACATTGAAAGTCAAAAAGGACGTTATTTAGTTTTTTGTTAAATTTTACAAAATTATAGGTAGAGTTCACATGAATATCAGATGTCCTATCAAGACTCTAAGGTTACTTAAATTTCATTATTAGTTTAAAAAAGTAGACTACACTAATTGAAAAAGGAAGAAAGCAAAATGCCATTAAATAGGTCACTCGCTGTTAAAAAGAATCAATCAAGGCATAATTGGAATATAGTTAACCTTTAGTGTTTTAAAAAAATATATAATTTATTATTTAATCAAGTTAATATTGTGAAACCTTCTATGTTTGGAATTAAATTTTCTTGTGCACTTTCTTCAAACCAAAACAATCAAACCCCGCTTGGCTTCCTTTTTCAAGGGTCAGCAAGTGACAAGAAGTTGTTTTCAAGAGGTTCCGCTACCTTGTAGACATCGTTGATATTGTCTTCTGTTGCCACCATTCCCAAACAAATCATTAACTAATTGGGTTTTGTTAGTCCGCAGCAACACCAACTCTTCAAACCCTTAACACTGCATGTTATGTTATCTCTGACCCGAATATCCGAACTATCAACCTGCGACCCGAGTTTGGACGCTACCAAGTGGATATGTTAAGGGTTCACGAGCCCAGTTCGTATGTCCCTAAATGTTCACAAATAGAGGGTGTGAAGTCAAATGCATGGACCGGTGAGCGCTTGAACTTTTAAACTTAAACACTTTATAATTTATTCTAATCTAATGTAAGTTTTTCTGTTCTCCAAAATAAATATCATTTATTAAATTAAATTAATTAGATAAATTAATTTTTCAATTAAATAATTTTCTAAACACAATCTAATTCCGTTAAAATCACGGTAATTTTACCGTAAAAGAATTTATAATAAAATATATTTAATTTCCATATTCAACAGATTCATAATGACTAATTAATTTAATTTAATTTTTCGAATTTCAATTATTTGATTAAATAATAGTTCGAAAAACTTAAATTAATTCTCAAGTTGTTTCCATATTTCATGAGAAACCACATTCATTTTCGAATTTAATCCATTTCTCTAACTTTATCATTTATATCCATTTTTGATCATTTGATTCAACATGCAATTCATTTATGGTATCAATGAGCTAGCGGAGGGACTGATTGAACATATGTAATTAGGGCTCAAATGACTGATAATTAAGTTCCAACTTTCTTCCTATTAATTATAAACTCATTTAGTCACAAAACCATTTTACTATAGTATCATGATTGAGCTCTCCCTAATTACATACCATTACGAAAGCTATTCAACCAGTGCTCGTCCAATAACCTTGTCTTAAGTGTGTTACCCTCATAGGATATTAAGTTAGGGGTGACCATTCGATCGAATCGAATGAAAAAATTTCAAGTTAATCGAGACGAATCCTATTTTATCATCCTAACTCGATTTGAAATTTTATCGAATTGAGTTGAGTGAGATGAAATTTGAATCGAATTTAATATATTTGTTCGAGGTAAATTAAAAAATTATTTTGGTGTTTTTTATTTTTATGTAATATTTTTAAAAATATTTTTCTTTGAAATTTTTAAACATGACCATACAAAAAAATTGAAGTGAACAAATAAAAGCAACTAATAAAAAAGAATGAGAGGATTTAGATTTTTGGGAGTAAAAGGGAAGAAATAAAAGATTTTTGGGGGGATTTTGACTTTTTAAAGTAAAAGATGAACGTGGGATAATGATATTACGAAAATACGATATCTAATTGTTGAAACGAAATGTACTTATCGACCTTTGGCAAAGACAACGGATGCTATTAATGATAATTTAACCTCCGGTAGGAAACGATTGAATGAGGGATTATTCGATACGAGAAAGAAAAAGAATCAACAGTCCAAAGATGAAAATATGGTGCTAAGAAGAGAAAAATAAAAGAAAAAAAAGACTTGAAATTCTAGTTCTATTGGAATTTTGAGAAGGGCAATGTGAACAATCAAAATAAGAATAAGTTGATTATATATTTAGGGTTAGTAAACCCTAGGGGCAGTACAAGGAATTTTCCCAACTAAGCTTGTGTTGTGTGTAAAAGTGTAATGATGTAGCAAATGTGCAAATGTACACGACATTCAAGTAATAAAAGTGATAAGTAAGATCATCTCTTTAGGGATCGGTGTTTCTAGTAAAATTTATATTATGTTATTGGTAAAATATTGTCACGACAAACAATTAAAAAGATAATGTGAAGTGATAATGAAATAATTCTAAAAAGTACTTATCAATCCTAATAGAATTTTTGGCAAGATCTAGATGCGAGACTTAGTTGTCGATTGCTATGGCTGGATTCTTTAGAATTTAAAGTATAAATCTATAAATGTTATGGCAAATCTTATTTCGCAAATTACACAGAAATGATCAAGCTATGGCTTACTTTTGTCGAGACAAACTTAAGGATAATTCATCTTAAACAATATATGTCTATATGCTAAAATGAATTTTCCAACACAACTCAAATCAATTCTTTATGAGTGTGCTCTATGTCTAGAGTCTCCTATAAGTATCTTTTGAGTTGTCTACTGATAACATCAGATTTTGCCCCAACAAACCTAACATTTTTAGTATTAGATTATGCACACGACAAACAAATGCCTATGTCTAGGATTTTGCATGCATGTAGAAATCACGAATAAAAAAAAACTCAAGTGGAACAATTCAACAAAAGAAGATTAAAACATGACATTCATAAAATTCATAAAATAAATTCCAAATCATCTAACCCAATGAGTGTTTAACTCAAGGGCGTCAAAATATCATATCAATATTTCAAATATTCAATCATAACAATTCAAGAACATTAGAATGAACTCAGGAAGAACATTAGGTTCGCTTCCTGATTTGGCCTTCACAATGTCACAGCAATGTATCGTTGCACGGTGGTTGTACGATGTCACCGAGGCTCCGTCCCCAACTTCAGCTATCAACACCACCTTCTACACTTGTGATCTACCCGGAGTGAATTTCTCTTGATTCTCTCTTTTTAGAGCTCTCTCTATTTTCAGTATTCTTCGATATATTTATTTATTAAATGGCTCTCTATTTATAGAGCTTCTTCACACCTTTTGCATCGCAGATTCAGATTTTTAGGGATCCTTCTAGTGCTCCCTTTAGATCCTTCTAGTGTAGAAACCTCTTCAGATCTGGCTTTGCCTTGGCGAATCAACGAACTTGGTATTGCTAGAGTGTTCGACGGTAAAATCCTTCAACCGTTTTGCTCCAAACAATGCTTCACTCTCTGGGTTCCACGTCATCCTTCCCTTGTAGAATACCACAGCACACCGCAAGCGTATTTTTGCCACGACAAAAGGGTAAAAACAACTAAAAATATTCTTTTAGCTCAAATTAGCTCCAATATGCAAAACATAATTAAAACAACTAAAAATGCCATTAAATTTACTTAAGTAAAATCAAATAACTAGAATTAGGGTTTTTCATATAACTCTTTTCAAGAGTTATCAGCTTGTCGAAAATTTCAAAAAAAAAAGGGAGAAGGGAGCTCAAACTTGGGTCTCTAGGAAGGACTCTCTAATATTTAACCATTAAGCTAATAACTCATTTCTTGTTTAATTTAGACACTTAACCTCAAATATTTTTGGGCGAGACAATAGGTACAAGAAAAGATGTAAACAATCTCAGAGGTGTGTGTTTACAAGTGTTTAGCTCTCTCAATGAATTGATATGAGAATGATAGAAAGATCTAACAATAAACACATAAGAGATATGTTCAAGAGAAAAATGAAGAAATAAAGAATTTGATGTTTTTCTCCTGATTTTTATGCTTGGATGTTCTTCTGTTATGTCTTCAAATGTGCTTGACTTGAATATATATTTTCTAATTGATTTTGGATGTTTGGAGCCGTTGGGAGCATTTATTTTGAGCATTTAATACAGCCTACAATAGTGTCAAGACACAAATCCCATGTCTTAAGACATGAAGAAATAAATATGACTGTTGGAGCTAGAGATCCTGATACACAAATGGCTTGTCTCAAGATAAATTATTGTCTCTCGAGATAATCTATTGTATGTCTCGAGATAAGGCTACTTTGAAGTTTACCTTTGCTTTGATGTTAGTTGGTCTCAAGACAAGGTTCTTTTAAAACATTTTTAGCTTCGATGTTGGTTTGTCTCAAGATAGACATGCTTATCTCGAGACAATACTGGAAATCTTAAAAAATGTGACTTAAAAACATTTTAAAAGATTTGGGGGTTCTCAAAAAACTCTTTTAGAAAATTTAAGTCAATTAGAAACTTTATTTTTGAGTTTGTGACACTTGAAAATATATTTGGATAAAATTGAAATAATTTATGCAAATTTGATTAAGGAATTTTATAATAAAATTGGTTATATTAAAATATTGAAAATCAAAGCTAACATAATCTAAAAAATAAAATTAAAAGAAAAGTAACTGAAAATAGAATAAAGTAACGAAAAATTTAAAATTAAAGTAAAAAAAAGAAGATAAATAACAAACATATAACTGAATACATTTAATAATATAAAATTAAACCCTCAAGACCTAATAATAAATAGAATAAAGTGAAAATAGTACCTGAAAATTGAATAAATAAAGTAACGGAGAAATCTATAATATACATAAAAAAAAGCACGAATTTAGAAAAAAAATTTGAATAAATGAAAATAATAATTTTATTATTATATTACTAAATTGCATTAAATATAATTTATTAGAAAATTATTAACTATTATTAGACAATAACAAATGCAATATTATTTAGAAAAATAATCCATAATATATATAAAAAAATTTAGAAGAAAAAAAATTAAGTCCACGAAAATACCCTTTATTATTAATTATATTACTAATTGCATCAAATATAATTTATTAGTATATTATTAACTATTATTAGATAATAACAAAAATAATATTATTTAGAAAAATAATTGTTCAATATGAATAGTTGAAAATAGAATTTGAATAGATAATATTGAATTAGACTTTTATATATATATATATATATTAAATTATATTTATAATTTTAGATTAATCACCACTTAATTAGTGTTGCAATTGTATATTAATTATAAGTAAGATTTAACACTGAATAGATACAACCGACATTTTGATTATAACTAAGTATTATTTGATATGTTTCACTTTCGTCACAATATCTTCGATTTTCATTTTCATTTGATATGTTTGGCTTTTGTTATTATTTGATGTTTCATATTATTACTTGATATTTACTAATACAATCAGTCCTTTATAACAACCACTCGTTATAACAACATTTTGCTATAACACCTAAGTTTCTAATAAAACCGAACTTTTCACTTATAACAAATCCATAGTTATGAAATACATTCTTTATTAAATTAGTTCTTTATAACAACATATTATCTAAAACTTTAAGTAAAATTATAAATATTTCATATAAGCAAGCCTATTAATTATAATTTATTAAATAAAAATAATCTTAATTAAAATATTATTTCAATAAAATATTTAAATTTCAAATAAAAAAAATCTATTGATAATATTTTATTAAATAAAAATAATCTTCAATGAGTGAAATTAAAGATGTCAATTCAATAAATTTTTGAATTCCCTAATTTAATATTCTAGCATGAATTTGAAATATCATAAACTTATTAATTAATTTAATTTGATAACACCTATTGATTAAGGAAAGAATTGTATGAAACAAGATCTTTTTTCCAATAGTTTAACCACATAAATATTTTCAATATGAAAAAATTCAAATTCAAATGAAAATGAAAATCTATCATCCCTTTTCTTAAGGGTGGATTAATAAATAATTTTAAACACCTTAAATCCTAATTGATATTTAACATGAAAGTTGACAACTAAAGTAACAAAAGATGGATCGAAATGGTATAAAATATTTTGAAATTTAAGCATCAATTCAAAATTCAACTCATGGTTTTGGAGACTTGTGGTGCAAATAAATCCGATAAAATTATGGAAATTTTAGTACAAAAGGATTTTTGGGGCAACTACCTCATTGCCTATAGAGTTAGAATTGAGTAAAAAAATTTAACTGATGATATATACATACAAAGCACCACTTCCCAGCTTGAAAGTATAAGAGAAAAGAAAGATACAATGGCTATGCCTGAAACCAGGGTCTTCATCATATACTTGCTTCCCCATTATTGATGAAAATGAGGCCTTATTTGTTCATGCAGCACCACCACCACCTTCGTCGCCTTCGGGATCGAGGGGAATTTCATGGCGGCGCCTGTTGTACTTCTCGCGAAGCTGCTTGATAGGGATGAAATCACCGGCTGCATCCATCCCATAGAATAGAAAAGAAACATAGGGATGGTCAAACCGTCTCTGCACATGGATATAGGCAGCCACGGTGAATCGAAGAAGATGGTATCAAGTATTATGTTCTGTTAATTACAGTTCCACTCACCGAATCTGGTTGTTCTGGGGCTAAAAGATTTTCCTCAGGAACTGCAGCATAAAGAAACATAAATTGAATTCACCAGTGGAGTAGCTACATGACTTTCAAACAATACAAATATATCTAGCATTGCTATCAGAGGTAAGAACAAGGCGAAAAGATCATAACTTAATCAAATTAAAAAGAGATATCGATGGAGAAACTACCGATTTCAAACAGCTAAAGAGACAAAGGTAATCTATATCAAAAGGAATCAAGCCAACAACAATACTGAAATGGTTTACCATATGCTACTAGTAGATTGGGGTCAGCATATACATCAACCAAGACCTGGCAAACAACACAGACCTCATTAGAATATATGGTTAAATCAGCCCATTCTATGACAATGATCTCATGCATGCTCTTCGTCATAGTTGCAGCTATTTTATAGGCAAAGAGAAGTTAGCGCACTATTGAGCTTGGTCATATCTGTTTATTGCGTGGTAAAATCTTAAAGGAAGCACTCATAAGGCCTACCAGGATTTTTCTGATCCAAATGCTTATTGCTTCTATATATTAATTGGTTTCTATGTCATAATAATATATCCATACCAAAAGAGAAAGTCCATTGGCCATTGCAAAACTTAAAAGGCTTCAAGAAAAGAAGAGCAGATATAACAGGTCATACATGGGGTTCATTGCATTGAAAGCTAAATAATATCTCTATTATAAGAAAAGTATACTGCCCATTCCAGATGAATTTAAATAAAGTACTAATCAAACCTGATAAAATGGCTGATTAGAACCATGAGACAACTTTTCAACCTGTGCAGCTTCCATCCATGTACTTGTTTCACAGCACACTGGATCCATCCCACAAATTACAGCTCGATAACCTGAATAATAGAAACGAGTAGGGAATGACAAGACAAGAGGACAAGAACCTTGTATTAATGCTTGTCACAGGAAATCTTGATAGATGTAATACGTTACAGGGCTGTACTTCACTCTCATCTTCTCTCTGTCCTATCTTTCTCTATCTTTAGAAAGAAGGGTGGGATTTTGGGGGAGGGGGGGGGGGAGGGAGGCTGAACGAGTACAAAAGCTGTAGAACATCGACAAGCAATAGAATACAGAAATATAAAGGAATTATTAAATAGAAAAGGAAAAGGAAATCAATTCCCAATAGTGGAATTTAGGGGAAAGGGATGGAGGAGAAGAAACAAAGGGAGGAAACTAATAGCTGATATAATGTAGTGGAAATCATGTTTGATGATATACCAAAAATTTTATGCTGAACTTTCTGTCCCAAACGAAAAGCGTATTGTGCATTTTCATATGCCAATGCTTTTGCAGATGCAGCCAAAGATTCAGCCTCGAGTTTAGAGATGTCATCGCGTAATTGAGCTGCCAAAGCATAATTTTCATTCTCGATTGCATTGTGCAGTTCTCCACTGCAATGAAACAAAGAAAATCAATAGCCTGAAGCACTCAAGTGTATCTAAAAATAAAAATAAAAAAGAAGATACTCCAAATCCGCAATCTCTCACAAAAATCAATACTCTGCCCTATAAGAAGAGTGCATATAACATAAGCGAGGGGACTCACCGTAGACGCACAAGACTCAGAGCCTTATCTTGAGCTTCACTCTTTGAGGACAAACCTCTTTTTGCTTCTTGCTGCTTAAGGATTTCTGCTTCAACCTTCATAGCAGAACACTTGTTAATGAAAAGACACTTACATACACATTTCTCAACTCCATTTTTGATGAACAAACTTGGACACACATTGTACCAACCAAGCTTACATAAATTCAAGATACTATATAAAAAAGTAAAGAACTGATGCATGCAAAATGGGTACAAAGAAAATTAAAAATCTACCAAAGTAATCATTTCATTAACAATTAATAGCCAGTGTAAAGCTTCCAAAAGAGTCCAATAATTAATATCAGGTCTTTCTAAGTTCTAACCTCAGTAAGCTTGCTTCTAAGTTGCTGTGCAAATTCATATTCTTCAAAGTTCAAAGCACGCTGCAAATCCATAAAAAAACATGACAAATGACCAAATCCTATGAACTGAGAGATAAACAGAAACACTTTTTTTTTTTAGAAAACTAAACAGAAACACTAATTAATAAAAGATAAAAATTCATATAAAAAAACACAAGTTCGCATCATGGAACCTGAACTTGAGTAGCCAAGTCTAATTGGAAAAAGAAAATCAGTATATCTTCATTAGCAGTCTCACTACGCTCTGAGCTTGCACCCAATTCCCTGTCACCTCCTTTAAACGGCCAACCAACTTTAACCCCAAAGTTCCTTTTCTTCAACAAATTGGGATTGCCATTAAAGTAAAAACTTGGCACATACCCATGCCAGAAATATTGTCTACTAATCCCATATTTCATATGGCCTTTTCCAATTATCTCAAAATGCCGCCTCCCACCTACTTCTGTTCCATAAACAGCCGTGTTTCCAGAGGTTGTTAAAGTACTGCTTAATGAAAGGGTCTGCACCATTTTTCTTGGGAAACAAAATGATTTTTTTCCTCTTTCTCGATGGAAACCAACTAAAATGAAATTCTGCGTATTTAATTTCGTCCTCACAAAATTAAGGCTTTTTTATCAAAAAGAAAAAGGAGAAACTTCATTAATTTGGGAAGGGGAGAATTAAAATTAACAAAATAAAAGAGAAATTTATATGCAATCTGTGGATTACGGGATCGAGTGTGTTATTGAACAGAATCCTGACACGTAACATTCGCTAGGCCCGATAGGCCCGCAGCCAACTCGGATCATTTCTTGCCCCTGTTTTTGGGCTGGAGCAATGACATTTTGATTTTATTTTGTTAAAAATAAATTAAATTTAAGATAAATTATATCAACAATAACTCAATTTTGATCTGACAAATAAAACAGTAACTTTAGTTTTATTTCAATTACCCAATTTTAAAAAAGTGACAAAATAATTTTTTTATCGTTTTTAATCATAGATGTCACGAATCAGTGATATAACAATTGACGACATCGATAGTGTCCGGTAACCCCCCAACTAGCTGCTTACTGGCAATATAACAACCATATCAACATATTTTAAGGTTTAAAAAGGGAAAATAAGAAAAGAAAAGAAAAAAATAAATGAAGAAAAAAATAAAAAAACCTTCAATTTTCAGATCAATCCCATACTACATCTCTGCAAGTGAGTCCAAACTCCGAAGGTAACAAATCGTCATCTCTATCCCCCATGTTCATCCCCCACTTTGAACTAGCCAACAACATCCTAAATACCAATTTGTTGAATTTGTCTGTTTGCCTTTACTCTAGATGTCTTGCAAATGTTGCAGATTGGAGATGGGTATCTGTTCTGGATCCTTTTCTGCACTTCACACCTCTAGACCTGCCATCTTCAGATTCCAAATCTTCCTTTGTTTCCTCCTTGATTGTGAAGAGAAATCTGGAAGGACCTGTCAGATTGTGTAGTTTCATGAGCTCTAATTCTACACCCTCCTCTCCAAAAACCCTTCACCAGCAAAATCCTGCTTGAGCCAAGTTCCAAGTCTGGTTCAACACCATTCAAAACCCTTCTTCTCCTCTTCTTCTTTTCTTATCCTCCTCTCCAAAAACCCTTCACCAGCAAAATCCTGCTTGAGCCAAGTTCCAAGTCTGGTTCAACACCATTCAAAACCCTTCTTCTCCTCTTCTTCTTTTCTTATTCTCCATTTCTTGATTTCTCGAAGAGCTGCTTCCCTGGCAGCATCACGGATTTCGAGTTTTTCATTTCTTGGCACCACTAAATCGGCAAAGCTCCATCTTCAAAACCATGGTTGCTGTTGCTCTATTCCTATGGTATGAAAACCCTTCTTCTCCATTCCTCTTATTCTTTTTTTTACCCTTAACCAATAATCTTCGATTTTCTCTTTGACCCTCTAACTATTTGTCCAACGTGACAAATTAGTTGGCCACATCAACTAATTAACTTACCACATCAACCCTCTAACTATTTGTCCAACGTGACAAATTAGTTGGCCACATCAATTAATTAACTTACCACATCAACGATCCTGTTAAAACCTTAATAAAAACTACTAATCAATGATTATTTTGTCACTTTGATAACGTTAATGATTATTTTATCATTTTTTTAAAATTGAAATAAAATCAAAGTGATTATTTTGTCCGTCAAGCTAAAATTGAATAATTGTAAGTGTAATTTATCCTTAAATTTATTTTGATTATTTTTTTAAATGTATTTGATTCAGTTTGGATTTCTGTTTACAAGTCAAAAACATCAAGTTGAATTTTATTTTTTCTTAATTTATAATTTCTTGTTTTTATAATGCAAAAATAAATATTTATATTTTAAATGAGTGAAAATAACTTTAAAATGTTCTATAATGTTTAAAAAAAACAACAATAAACCAAACAGATTTAAAAAATAAAATACAAATTAGAATTCAAAGCTCTGCTCTGTTTCTAGACAAAATGTGCAACTAAAGTCAGAGACGATGTCCATAATCGACAGATTGAAATCCCGGACAATCCCTTCCCCTCTTTAAAACATGCCAAAAAGAAGTCCACTTTCTCAGAATGTAGTGCAACATGTTGGAATCAAATAGAAAAGCTCACATCACCATGAAATATATATTATTAACAAACAAATCGTTGCTCAAAAAATTAAGGGAAAAAAAGAACATATCTACATGAAAAACCAAACACAACCAACCCACTACCTGCCTAAAAATACAAGGTAAAGAGGAAATCAACCCAAGAATTACTGGCTTTCATCAACTCTGAATCTGTGTATTTAAATGTTTTATGGTCGATGATATAGGTATTTCGTTCGAGGGTCTACAATAAGACCCTTTCCACCGTTCACTTCTATATCGTGCCTGCAATATCAGTGTTAACCAAATGTTTAGAATCATTTCTATCAACATACAATATAACTAAGCTGATTCATGAAAAAACTGTTACGACTGCATAAGAACATCCCTTGCCAAAAGATTATAAATGATGCGATGCTTTGTTTTATATGACAAAAGGATAAAAGTGGAACACTCAACTGAAACACAAAATCAGGGATGGTCAACTGCTCGCGAGGAACATATTTGAATAGCTGCAGAAGCCTATCAACATATACCACTTTCTTCCACACCTGTATATCATTTCCAAGAACATCAAGTTACCAAGATTCCTCAGCAGCTAAATCAGTCTTCAATGAGAGAAATAGTTAAGACTTAAGACATACCACCTTATCCACAAACATTTGCAGAGCAAAAATTGCAGTCTTCAAGTGAAATGTAGGATGGAGAACATATATTGCCTATGCAAAACATGTAGAATGATAAAATAACTATTGTTGTGTATGAATACTAAAGACATTAGGAACAGAAAGTGCCTGCATACATGCAGGTTACGTTGGTGCTTCCGACCAAGTATTTGCTGTAATCTTCTCATCCATCCCAAGTCCGGTTGGCTGGTTATTCCAGAATGCAAAAAAAAAAAAAAAGAGGTAACACGAGCAGGGAATAAAATTTCACATCGAATTTAACCATAACCAAGAATAGTTTGTATTAATTAAATCAAAATTTCCTAACCCAGATTTTATTTTCCCAAGACAAGGCACAACCTTTTTGTTTGTTTTCATTGCTTTGAGTTATGCAATTTTGCTTGTGATTTTGTCAATGTCTAGGAATTGCTCTAATATTAGAAAATATTACATGCAACATCAGTGAACGACTTGTATGAGGAGCTTGAAGATTGACTAGCTATCATAAGTGTAAAGAAATTATTGATCACTCAGTAAATCACATACAGATTCTTACCCCATTATCGTTTGCCTAGTCTCTGTTTTAATATATGTTAACATTCGGTGATCAGATAAATCAACTTCACAACTAGGAAAGGAATGACAGCCAGCAGCTATGATATGATACTGAGATAATAGCATTGTTTAACAACGAAAGGTCAAAAAGCCTTCACCCAGAGAACAAAAGCATTTAACGAATCCCACCAAACAGTAACCCCAGGTAGTTTCTTTAAAGTGCATCAGATAAGCCAAATTTCTCATAACCATACAATACTTACACTTGTAATGATGCTGCAGAGTGGAAGTATACAATAGTATAAGACTTCTGTATCAAAGGTTCAAATTCCTGAAATTAATAATTAAAAAAAAATTGCTCAAAAGCCAGTTATCAATCATAGTATACAATTAAGTGTCCATACCAAAATACTTTCCCAAAATCAAGCTATTTAAATTATGTGCATTGAATGAGACGGTATAAATTTCAAATATCCAACCAAAAGAACTGGGAAGCTAATACCTTTACAACATAGAGAATGAAACGCTCAAGCTCAAGACACCGCAGCAGAAAATGTGCTCCAACAACAACCATAACAGGGTGACCTTCACTGTCCACTCCCCCGCGATAACTGACATAAAACAAATAAACTAACATTGTATTCAAACCAGGAGTAATCTGAATGTTTATGAAATTAGTGTGGTTCACACTTAATGAACCATGGTCTCACAAAGAGTAAAAGCCAACAAATAAAAATGAGACATTAAGAAAACGACAGGGAGAGTAAACTGTCTCAAAACTTCAGCAGCTTGTTTATTATCATAATGTGCTTCCAGTGACTGATAGTGAAGAAAACCAATTATCCAGTGGGAAATTAAGAGTTTAACCAATTCTAACAGATAATGAAATATGATAACAAGAAGATGGGAAAAATGGAAGAAGATCTGCATGATAAACTTACAGAATTTTCATCTCTGCAATTTCAGAAAGATTAAGAGAATTTGCCTTAGCAAGATATCTGGAGTGAAGTGAGTATTCTTCCGCAGCAGTTAATGGAGGCCCACCTATGTCACCAAAACCAAGCATCTTAGCACAATTCCAACCACCTCGGGCTTGAGCAGTTTTTTCCCATTGTTCCTGGCGTCTCTGGTCTGGATCTTTCATCAGGGACATGAAAGCAGGATCCAAATATGTATCTAAGTAACTTGAGTTTCTGAAAAATAAACAATTATTTGACATGGTTAATTAATGACTTGAAATTCAAAAAGACCATGATAATTTATCGTAATCAAAAGAACCATGACAATTGAAAGAGAAGACTTGAAACCAACAAAAAACTACATGGGATCTCCGTGGAGCAATGGTTTGTTACATTTCGCGAATTCTAATTCTCTAGCAACTTAGACATAAGTAAAATAATAAGAAGATTTACTTCTTGCTTTAATAATATATTCCTCAAAACCTATCAAATCCACAAATATGGAAAAAAAAACAAATCTCATGTCTTATCACAGAATGTAACAAGTACAAGCATCCATATGTGGCAACAAATAAAATGAACTGCATCATTCTAGAAAGGGAAGAGTGATAGTTCACCCAACATATTTCCAACCAACCTCAGTGAGGCATATAGCTTTACATGGGTTAATGTATCCAAATGCATAATGGAGAAATGCATAATCCATAAAAGGTTCGCAAAGTCAAGTCAAAAACCAGCCTTCATAAGGTGTGTAGCATTTGGAAGTGTTCATGATGCAAATGCATGCATATATGTAACAGAGAGTGGCTAAGAGAGAAACAAAACACTTCAAATTTCTTAAAGAACAATTAGGATTGCAAGTAGCACTTGCCCACAACAAGAAATATGCTCAAGGGCAATCCAAAATATTGAATAGAAACTACTATGTTTGTAAGTTAAACTTGATATCAGAAGGAACAGCTTGGATGGAATTCAAATTGTTGATATGTTACACTGAAAAACACTTAGTCTCTTAGAGATGTTAATCATTAAAATGTTGGAGAAAGAGCATCTTAACCACAAATGCACAAGGTTGAAATATAGATACAACTATATTCCAATATCTGCACACAATGATGCTCTTCTTTTAATGAATCTAGGGCCAAAAAGGAGTTAACTGACCTTTGTACCAAACCTACATTACTAACAGGGACTTCAGCTGGTGGTTGGGAAGGCTTTGGGATGACCTTTTTGGGCAATGGCTTTATTCTGATTTTACGCTCATGAATGATAGTCTCACCATTCTCATCCCCAACATCAGCAGGAAGCTTAGATATGGCCACTGCCTCCTCATGCTTATCTCGAGGAAAGTAAAGTGGAAGTAATCTACAAGTTACAATATCAAATGAGAAGATACATCAGGTTTATAACATTTTAAGCATAAGCAAAAAGAGAAATAATTATCAAATTCCTCAAGATCTGAAGGACTTATAACAATTTACCCAAACAAAAAAACCATCTCTGCAAGGTAGTAAAAATGAAAAATAATAGTATGATACCTCTTATAGATCTCAGTATCAGATGATGTGCTAGTACAAAAGACAACAGCAGTAATTTTATCTTTCTGCTTTTCAAGCAATCGGCGAACAGTCCCTGAAGAACGGGAAAAAGTTTAAACCCAGAAACATTCAACCTCCAAAACAGTTTAAATAACATATTATATGAAACACAGGCATCTAAATCCAAACAGAGATATTTTCTAAAAGAGTTTTATCCCTCGTCAAAATTATGCATTTGGATGAATATTTTGGATGGCATGCATGTCAAATAAACACAATGGATGTTATACTAAAGTAAATGGCCCCAATACATTGTATTTCCTATAACACATTGAAAGAGTCGACGTGAAAAAATTAATGCACAACTGGAACCAATCCATTTCAAATATTCAAGGAACAAGAACATCTTTCAATATTACTTTTTCTCCTTCATTTGATAAGAAAACCATTTCAAAGTTTCGAATTTTATTCATCACTTTCTGTAATAACATTAGCACATAATGAGAAGAAATAGGAAAACGTGATACTAAGAACACAAAAACTTTGAAAATCCAGATATTAAGTTCATGAAATATCAACAAAATCAGACAAAGAGATGTAACAATTTAGGACATTTTCTCACTTATAGCCACATGCGCAGCTGGTTCACGGGGGTAGTTTTTAGCCTCTGTGTATATACAGCCCATAGCAATACTGCATTGATACACATCAAAATAGCAAGTATCTTACCTATAAAACAACAGATGAAGAAATCAAGAAACAGAATACAGCATCTGTGAAATACAAACCTCCGAAGACCATTTTCAATAAGAAGTTCAAGGCAAGATCGATAACAATGACTCAGAGCATTCTCCGCAGCAGTATGATACTTTACTGCATACTTGGGACCAACAGTATGGATAACTCTCCTAACAATATGATACATAAAACCATCAGGTTTTCAGTCAACACAAGATGTCATGAGTAAAAACTAACCTATAACAGTTTTAGTCAAATTCTAAAAAAGATATAAAACAAGCAAGTCAGGACTCAGGCACTGCAACTCAAATTTGAGCTATGAACCACAGCTTATGCACCATGATCACAAAACTGGCCCATGCATGATCAAAACAAAATGATGACAACATGCTGGCACATGTCTATCTTCTACAGTAATTGATGAAGTAAGTGGGTAAAAAAAGGTTGTCAAACAGTTCAAGCAGTTGCAAGTATCAATATTATCTTTGAAAAACCATCAAATCTTTACAGTCTGAAGTTATACAAGAATGTGGACATACACACCTAGCAGGAAGATCATATGCATTAGTAACTTTGGCCATCCCTGTTCTGCAGCCACCCTGTCCATAAAAGGTCCTTTAAGTCATTCTTGCTTCAGGTTGACATTAATCAAGGCAACTTGCTATAGAATCATAAAGATTTGTCATAAACTATAGAAAAGCTTAGAACAGAGCTATCAATCTGGTGCAATAAATCATGAAATGCATCCATGGAAACATTTCCAATATCATATCTTCCCAATTAATATTTAAGCATACCAACGTCGCACATTCTTCTGCAAGACCAGGCCCAGCTGCTGCATGCAAACCTTGGCTACTGTGTACTTCATCCATGTTCTGCATCCAAGAATGTAAAAAATAAATCAGAACATTGACTTCTTTAATTAATGATTCATTCTTGGGCGAGGCAGCTTTATCCTTAATGGAATCAAACCGTTAAATGAGTTCCTTATATCAGAACATTAAGGATCACACTTACCCACTGAAAAATCCAACAATATTCACAACATTTCCTCATTTTTAGAGAAACAGAGGATGAATTAAATGTACTCATGCGTGGAACAAAAAAGGAAAAACTCCACTCAGCTCTAAAATTTTGAATGAAGTGGTGAGGCAAATGCAGGTCAATTTTGTGCATCCATGTTATAAGCAATCAAGCCTCCTTAGAAAGTAGCTCTTTTTTATATCATTTGGTTAATCAACTCTATCCTCATATAGCAATTTACCACAGTTCCAATGTTATTAATAGACTTTTCTAATAATTTTCATTTCCACATTGGCTTGACCATGTAATATACGTGCAATAGTGAAAATTTCTAATTTGTTAATATCCGATGATTATGCAATTCATGTGATTCAACAAATTACTTTGCATCCATAAGCATCAAATAAGTAGGGAAAACTTACTGTTTACCTCATTTGTAGAATTAACAACAGCATCAACCTCAAGGTTCCAGGGCTGTCCCCTCCACAAGTATATCTTTGAGTTTATTTCAAGATCAACAGGAAACCTCGACGCCAACCCATTACTTCCACTCTCCTCCCCATGAGAGGTTAAGGGGTCGGATAAAAAGGATTTTGAAAATGAATGATCTTCAATCTCATACTCCAAGGAAGACCTAATCTCTGCATCATTCCACCGTGGGACTTGATCCAAAGTCACAACATAGTCCCCATTGTCAGTTGGGACTCCCCCCGTGGCTGCAGCTGTAGCCACAGGTCGATACATTGTAACAGCTCCCGATCAGAGTCCCTAACAGTATGAACCCTCAGTGCTTTAGGAACTAAAACGTTAACAATTAAAAAAAAGTAATTCGTCATTAAAAAGAAACCGTAATTCAAACAGAACATCATTGCACAATATCTTTATTTTAACCAAAAAGGAGAGCTTTATCAAAGATCATCAAAAATAATTCCAACACCTTTTAACCTATTGATATATCAATCACCAGAACTAGTATTCGAACAATTCTCAATTATCGAATTTCCTTCATTTGATGCTATGAAAATAAAGGAACAAGCAAAAAACCACATCCCTTATGCCGAAATTTAAATAAATTTCAACAAAACAAGCAACAACTACCAAATTAAACTTAAAAAGGAATAAGCAATTATGTATTGGGAATTTTTGTACAAAACTAATCAAATTTTGCAGAGATATATTGTAAAAGAAGAAAAAGAAGGTACCTGAAATTGAGAAGCTGGGGAAGGAAAATGGATCTTTAATTGAATTAGGGGCTTTGATTTTATGTATTTAAATGTGGAAAAATACAACTATTATTGCTGGGTGGATGATCTAGCGGTGGTGCTCGTTCTGGCCAGAAATGGATTTGATTGAAAAAATTAAAAATAAAATAAAATAAAATAAAATAAAATAAAAAACTTTGCGTTCGTTTTGACTGCTGTGCTCTAAAGTTAACTTTTTGGATTCGCAATAGAAAATTTAGCTTAAAATATGTTTCAGTTAGGTAAGAGATCGAATATCGAGTGAAAAAATTAAATCTATTAAATTAAAATGTTGTTATAATATAATTAATTTTATTTTTGAGCATTTAAATTTGAATTTATATATATTTGAAATTTTTTTAAAAATAAAATAATAAAAAATTAAGATGATAAATTTGAAAATATAATTAATTTTTTAGGTCTCAAAATTATTATTTAAAAAAAATTAAAATTTAAATTTTTTTTATGTATTCTTTTAAAATAATTTAAATTTTTATTGAAAAAAAATAATTTACTCATTTTTAAAATTGACAAAAATCAAAAGGATATTTACATTAATTTATTGTTCGAATTATTTGAGTTATTTAAATTGTAAAATTCAACTCGATTCGAATTCAAAACTCGAATTACTTATTTAAAAACTTGATTCGATTAATTCGAAATTTAAATATTTTTCAATTTTTTTCAAATCAAATCGATTTGTTCACCCTTAATTTTTACTATATTTAAAATTTAATTTTTACTTTGAGGGTTTTTACTTTTAAGATTTAAAAATACAATAATACTATTGTAATTTCTTTTCAAATTTATATTTACTACAATATGACTAATAAATGAATATTTTTAATTTTAAATAAAAAATTTCATAATTGGATCTTATTTTAAATATAAAAAATAATTAAATTATTAAAAATAAAAATAAAAATAAATAATACATAATTGAACTTGATTTTTTTTAAAAAAAATATGTATTATTTTAAATTTATATTGTAGATGGTTTTTTTAATTAAAAGCTTAAACTTACCCAACATAAATTTTTTTATTTTTACATACAAAATAGTTTGAATTATTATATATTTAATGGAGTCCTCTTCCCCGTGGTTGGGTAAAAATTAATGTCGATGTTGGGTATAAAGATTCACAGCAGTTAGCTTCTTCTGGGTTTATAGCAAGGGATGAAAATGGACAGGTACTTGGTTCGGGTCATTGTATACATTTCTTGGTGGGTTCGGTCGCGTTGGCCGAGTCTCTTGCTTTATTCCAAGGGATCAAATTTGCCTCAGAAATGGGTTTTTACACAAGTGTTTATGAAGAGTGATTCCAGATTAGCAATCAATCATGTACTCAAAGAGGACAACTCAGACTCAAGAGCAGTTACCTGGGATATTCTCAACTGGGCAAGACAATTTCTAAAATGTCGATTTGGCTTTGTGGTACGAATGGGCAACTCCGCAGCACATGCATTGGCATCAGAGGGATTAAGACGCTGTGAAGACTGTTTTTGGGTGGAAGAAGTACCGGCTGGCGTCCAGGCCTTGGTGGATTCCGATCGTCGCTTTGTACACCCGCCGTAATCCCTCTCCTTGCTGGTTTCTGGTTTTTAGTTGGGGAATTTTTTTTTTCTCTTCTTGGACAACCCCAATTGCCTCCTGTTTGATGTCTCTGCTCCTTGGTCATCAAAACGTCTGGAGGTTTTTTCACCATATTTGTTTGTTTCGACTGTTGATATTTGGAAGAGGAAGGGTCTAGATTTCTTGTTTTCAGAGTCTTGTCTTTAAATTTCACATTACTTTTTTGTGTTTTGTTTGGGCTATCTGCCAAGACTTTTCTTTGTAAGATTTTGATCCAATTCTTCTCAATAATATGGTGAATATTTATAAGAAAAACACAAAATATAGAATAAAATAAGATATATTATAAAAATATAAAATGAGTTGGAATTAGCTAAGCTGTAACTTTAAATATTGAAGCTCAAACTTAGTTTATATTTTAAATAATTTTAATTTTTTTATTTAAATTTATTTTTCATTTCTGACTGGATTTTCAAGTTTAGACACGTAATCTAACTCATTTACTCTAATTCAATTAATTTTTACCCTTAATATTTTTTAATTTTAAAATTTCAATTCTACCCAAACAGTTGTCATTAAATCGGATAATGCACTGCTCATCGACATGGTGCAACGGGAGCATGGTGACCCATGTTTTAACAGAGATCCAACGGATTTGATGCCACTGTTAACGGAATTGGAAGCTGCTACCAAGAGCTGCGCAGATAGGCTTGCGAGGATGGGATGATGGTTTGACATTGATATGGTCCTCTTTGATCAGCCGTGGTGAGCATTTTGGAGCAATATAGTGCAAGGAATCGAGAGCAGCTTGAGGAGTCTACTGTTGAGTAGTTTTTCCCCTTAGCCATCTTTAAAATATAACGTTAGCATTTCAAATATATATATAACGTTAGTTTACTATTTTCATATAATATTTAAAATAATTTTAATTAATGAATCCAACAGCGAATTAAGATAAAAAATTTAAAAATAAAAAAGCATAGAGATAAATTTTAAAATTATATATAAATTTTGATTTAATGTGTAATTGTATACATGAATTTTAATTTGGTGCAATTATGCACGTAAAACTCTAATTGTGATTCAAATGTATACTTGAAATTTTAATTTTGATTTAATCATATACATTTTTAAAAAATAAATACATCAATTTATTTTTATATTAGATAAATACAATTATTTGTGTATCCAATATATAAACATAATATTATGTTATATCAATAATTGTGTTAATAATTTATAAGAATTGGATCAAATTAAAATTTCATGATAAAATTGCACAAAATCAAAGTTCATGTATATAATTACACATCAAACCATAATTCTCATACAATTTTGAAATTTATCCCAAAAATATAAAATCTAAAAATATTAAATTGGAGAACCATGATTCAATTCACGACTTAAGCATAATACAAATTAATAAAAAAAATTTATTTAATAAATATAATTATTACCATTTCAATTAGAACTGAAATTTTAAAATTAAAAAATAAAATAAAATCAATCAAATTAAAATACCAAAATTAAATCATAAAACATCATTTTTAAAATTCCATTTAAACGAATTTTTTTGTAAAGTATTTTATTAGTCAATCATTTAATTCATATGTGAATTTTTTTTTAAACATCAATATGCTCTTAACTCTTAAATAAAAAAATAATGTGCTTCAACACTATTAAACTTACGGACAATAATGTTAATGCAAATCAAACTAAAAATTGCTGTTTTCTTGATTGGATTGTAAGCCAAATAAAGAAAAAGTTCTATTACGTAACTCCAACCCCAAGTCGTATGACTTGAAAATTTCAGTTTCGATAAAATATTTCTGAAAAATTAAAAATTATAAAAAAAAAATTTAAAAATTTTGAATATATTTGCATAAAAAAACGTATAATTGAGTCTGATAATATAAGTGTAAGCAGGTTACTTTTTTCTTTCCGAAGATTTCATTAGAGAAACAATAAAATGTATAAGAAAAAGAGTAGCTTCGACACGAGAAGGAATACTCTAAAAATTGATAAGCAAGCTACTCAAGCTTTTTACGATAGTTGTCGGTTTAATCGGTAAATGGTAATTTAATTATACAAGTTAAATTGAAAGTTAAAAGAATTAATAAAGAATCAAGTTAAAAATTAGATTTTTGGGAGATTTTTAAATAGGTAAATATCAAATTTATATATGAATTTTGAGTTAATGTGTAATTTGATATATAAATTTTAACTTGATGCAATTATATACATCAAACTTAAATTATAGTTCATATGTATATGTTGATACAACGTACAACAAGGGAGAAGTATTGAGGAGAGAAAGATGGTTGCTATGGAGGCCGGTTCACTTAGTTGGAGCGAAGAGTTGGAGGTTATGGATAGTGATGGAGAGGAGAATGTGAAGGTTGAGTGTTGAGTGTTGAAAGAATGTTGACAAAGTGTATGCTTATTATTTTTGAATGGTCGATCCATTCTCCTTCGTTTCTAGAGGTATTTATATGTAGGGTCCCGTGTAAGATGGTGTTAATGTGTTGAACTTACCGTCTAGCCATCATTACGGAATATGTGGGAGGTATAACCTCCCCAACCCGGCTTAGACGTTTCGCCCGAATTCGAAAGATTACATTAGCCACCGAAATGATCCAATAGACTATCAAAGTTTTTGAAAATAGTTATTTTAAAACATTTGATTATTTTAGTAGAAAACTTAGATAATCACCGATTTATTTATTGTTCAAAATTTGTATTTCTAATTTAGAGCAGTAAAGTAATAATTGTTTGTATTTTTAATAAAAACAGAAGTTCATGCTTAATTAGTTAATATTCATATTTCGATATCCTAAAATCAAATTAAATGTCATGCAGGTAGTAAAATAAAACTCAAATCCTAAGTCACATGCCATCGTTCAAAATAAAATGTTACAATCCTCGAATAATAAAACAAATCAAATAATAAGCCTAAAATAATTTTATAATTAAAAATCGAGTTGAGACCCTCTATAATCGTATCCTAACCCGATGGGTTATCTGTAATGATGAAAACTAAAAAAGAGTGAGTTATGAAGCTCAGTGTGAGTTCTATCACAAGAAATTCAGTGCAATCGACTAACATACAAAATCACATTACCTAGAATAATTTGCAATAGCGGTTTCAGAATATCAGATCGACACAATACACATATACACAAATTTCAGAATCATTTGCACATACTTTGTGAATGCAACACAGTTTCGGATTTAACAGAAAATATCCTACCCCACCGCTACACACCATAGTAAGAGTTTTCCAGAACTCGTCCATCCCTACACACCGAGTTGTGGATAAACCGCATAAGTTACAGGTTAATACACTGCCAGATGGTTGTGAATGCACAACATATTTGCAGATAAGAGCTTTCAGATTAGTGGATGAACTACTAGTGCTTGCAGGTTAATACGTGATCAGATGGTTGTGAATACACAACATGATTGCAAATGAAAGTTGTTGGATAGTTTGTGGGTAAACCACTAGAGTTGCTGATTATCAATTTGCTAAAACTTCCTCCTTTTCAAAATGTCCCTCCCCATGCAATGCAATATGATAAGCTTATGACAGATAAAACGGAAACGAATAATATGCTTTCAATAAAACAATGTGGCAGTAATAAATATGCTCTCACTTAATCATTACAGCAATAAAACATGCTTATCATTGATTCGAATTAATAGTAAGAATAAGGCATGTTGTACGTATAATCACAAACAGATATGATATGCATATATATACATTATTCACAGTTCATACATGTATGTATTAATAATTCAGTAATCAAAGTATGGATTTTAACAATATTCATATCATCAGGATTTTAACAATATTCATATCATCAGGGACTTAATTGAATAAAAAAAACACTAAAAACAATTTGAGAACCATTCAAGGACTAAACTGAACAAAACATAAAGTTTTGGGTAAAATTATAAAATCTAAAAACAAGGGCACATGGTTGTATGAGATGCAATAAACCATGTAGAAGGGTTACACAGCCGTGTGGTCAAACCGTGTAACAGACTGAGACCATGTGGAAATTGCAAAATCAAGGTACAAGGGAGACACGATCGTGTGTCAAGTCGTGTGGAGGGCTCTATGCCGTGTGAGAATTGAATATCCTAGTATTTCAGGGGAACATGGTCGTGTGAAGGGGTCATGTGATCTACATGCTCGTGTGTCCCTAATCTAAGGCACTATTTTCCCCGATTCGCTTGTAAAAGAACATACACTTGTCATCGAGATCTCGAGCAATGTTCCTCACGTTCAAATCTGATTAGAGGTACCTAAAATGAGTCCTTCAAATGACATTTACATAAGAATTAATAACAGACTTCAAGATTCATCAAGATTATCGAAAGTTTTGATGAAATATTGAGAAAGATCGTTTAATCGATCGCAAGATTATCATTAGATAGATAATCTATAAAGATTCAAGATCAAACTTCGAGATTTGAGGCGCACTTACTGCTTATTGACAAATATAGGGGGTTTCTAACAACGATTACAATTCTAGTAGGAAAATGCATTAACGGAAGTTGGCTTAGATTCGGAATAAGCAATATCAATTCACAACAGTGAAGAGAAAAATATTTGTAAAGAAGAATATGAACAAGAAAAGGTAGAAGAAATAGGGAGGAGAAAAACAAAATTTTAGTTTGATTTGGAAAATATAACAATAACTCAATTGTAATTAGGAAAAGTGATTATATACCTAGGGTTTTCAAACTTTAAGGGGTTGGATGGGAATTTACCCCTATTACCGAAAATAAAAAAGGGAAATGGAAATTTGGGGGCTCAAACATGAGCAAGCTAAAGGGAGTTGGGCATATCTAACCATTAGGCTAATACCCGCTTCTTATTTCATTTTTACTCTAAATAATATTTATTTTAGAGTGATTTCCGTCATATCTTGCTGAAATTTAAAAGAAAAGAAATGGTAGAGGTGTGAATAGAAATTATGATCTTTATGGAGTGTCCTAACTACTTAACCACTAAGCTTAGGTCATTTTTTGTTTTTTATTTCATCTAGCCTTACACATTTTGGGGTGTTACAGGAGGGATATCTTTGATGAGACGAGGATGTCTGTGACAAGATAGATCTTGTCATTCATTCTGACTTGATGAGATAAAGCAATTGAACTCACGTAGTGTTTGGTGATCAACAACTTCATGTTCCCAATGAAGAGTAGGCCACCCGTTGCCCAGTTGGTCACCATAAAAGGGTGAGTACGCAAGTGGCCTCTCGACTTTCTGGTGGCAAGCTTATTGCTCAGGTGCCTTTTTGGCTTGCCATGTGTCTTGACGTGAATGGAGTATCACAGAATGTATAAAACTTTGATTTTGATTCGGTTGCACACATTTAAAGAAATGAAGATATACATTTATTTTCATATTGGATTAATATACTTGTTTTTGTATGCACTATATTAACGTAAAATGGTGCTAACTTGATAATGTTGTTAGTGATTTGTGAAAATTAAATCAAATCAAAATTTCATATATAAAATTGGACAAAATCAAAGTTCATGTATAACATTGCACATTAAATCAAAGTTTATGTATAAATTTAATATTTATCACTTTTTAAAATATTCATTATATTTTGGATATTTTATCTTTGTTTTTATTCTAAATAAGTATTATTTTTAATATTTTTATTTTTCTTAATTGTTATTAATTTATAATTTTTAACTCTTTTTAAATGATTGAAATATCGATTTCATCATGTTAAGAAAGTTCTAGTTATAAATTATGTATAATGACTTATTTGGCCAATTTTACAAGAAAAAATATTTTATCTCTATTTAATTTTTGTTTTTTAATATTTAAACTTGTATTTTTTTATCAAATCATTTCAAAATTGATGAAAAAGTTAATTGTGTTTAACTTTGCTAACATCTTGAATTAATTTTTCATAAATGTCACATCAACTATTTTTTAAATTTTAAAAAATTCAAAAAATTATTACAAAAATAAAAAAAATACTAAAAGAGCATAAAAATTATAAAAATATTTTCTTAATATTTTTAGTTTTTGAAAAATTGATTAATTGTTAATGTGACATACACGTGGATTATCATGTGAATGTCATGTCAGAAATTAATTATTTTCTAAAAAATTTAAAAATTCAAAAAAATATGTTTTTAAAAAATAAAATTATTAAAAGGGTATAAAAATATTTTTTAAAATTAAAAAAAAAAAGTAATTAATTGCTAACGTGACATACATATATATGTCACGTTAACAATTTGTTAACATAAATGATTTGCAGAAAAAAAAAAAAAAGTTCAAACATTAAAAAAAAACGAAAAATTAAATAAAAAATTAAAATAATTTTTTCAACATTGAAAAAGTATAAATACAAAAAAAATTTAAATTACATCTCTCTAGTTTATAAAAATTGAAAAATTAATCCAACTCCTTTATTTTGTAAAGAAAAAATTATCCTCCTACTTTACAATAACTAAGAAGTTAATTTGATTAGATGAAATAGTTAAAGGTTGCCATGACAAAAATTCAACAATTTACATGAAAAGAATCATCTGCTTAATAATTTATATATAATAAATTAGTAAAATTAGCTGTTGAAGTATATATGCTTATCAAATTAACTTCTCAATAAAATACAAGATTTAAATTATGTTTAATTAAAGTAAAAGTAAACTGATAATAGAAAAGCAATTAAAAAATTATGTGGTTTTTTTCTTAAAATTGCAATTAAAATTTCTTTGTAAAAAGATTAAAAGACAATCATTTCACATGCACCTTTGTCTTTCCTGGAAATTTCCACAATTGCAGAACAAACATAAAGTTCAGTAGGAATGAAGAAGCATTTTACTTGTTAATCTTAAAACAGCAAAATTCAACACAAGTCCTTATACAAAATTCCCTTCTTCAGTTCTTCTTCAAGCTCTGGAACAGTGTCTTCAGCATATTCTCACCAGCCTCTGACCTTTGCTTGGCCACTTCACTGATCCTTGCACCTTCCATTTTCATCCTTTGGTTCCCCATCAGCTCCTTGATTTTGTCCCCAATCTCCACACCTTTCACCAAACGGTTCGATCCCCACCCCCAGCTCTTCATACAAAGCCCCCATCCACCTGCCTCTATCACCTCAGCATTGATCATTTGGTCCCCACTTTGTGGCCATCCCAGGACTGGTATCCCATGCCAAGCTGCCTCCACCACCGAGTTCCATCCACAATGGCTTATGAGCCCACCAACTGCTTTTTGACTCAGTATCTGCCATTGGTCCACCCATTCTTTTACAACCAATCCATTGTTCTCAATCTTTTTCATCAACTGGTGTCCAAGGATCTCATCTAAACCTTCTTCTTCTTCTTCTTTGTCAACCACTTTACTCTTCACCACCCACAAAAATTTACATCCACTCAGTACTAAGCCATTGCCTAGTTCTCTTATTTGCTCTTTTGACATTGCTGTCTTACTCCCAAAGCTGACATAAACCACTGAACCTTCCTCTTGGTTCTCCAGCCACTCCAATGGTGCCAATGAAGATTTCCCTTCCAATTCCAAGGGCAGGAAAGGGCCAAGAGGGAAAACTGGAGGCAACCCTTTTGTTAAATTTCCACTAGCAAGCATCTCCAGTGATTCTTTTTCAAGTTCTTCAAAATAATTGATCAAAACTCCATTGAAATGCTTAAGGCTTCCACTGTTGTCTGAGAAATTCTTTGTGAAGGAGCTGTTTGAGTCCAAAAGTATTGGAGGAAGTGACTCCTGGAATCGATGAAGGAATGGAAGGGAAACATGAGAAAAGGGACAACATTCTAGCTGATGAAGTGAAGAGGATGTAGTTAGGGAGACATAGCTTTGCAGTGACTGAAATCACAGATGACATCAATGTCACATCAGTGATGATGAACGAGAGTGGTGGAGATGAAGAAGAAATGAGAGGGGAAAGCAGGTGAGCTGATTGGCGAATGGTTTCCCATTGGAGTTGAAAAGGGTCAGTGATGTTAGCAGCAACGGGATCTAGAGGGATGGGTGTGAACTTCTTTTGAGTGACTTGAGGGAAAGCAGAGAGGAAAGTGGAGATGAGCTGAGATTCAGCTGAAGAAACAATAGGGTGAGTGGTGATTAAAGTGAGTGAACAATGGTGGTGGATGAGTGAGGCAGCAAGTCTAAGGTAAGGTAGCAGATGACCCATGCCAGAGCTTGGGAGCAAAGCAACATGAAGATTACCATCAGAGCTTGACATCGTGAGCTAAAGACTTGAAATCAATCCAAATGAGTAGACAATGGGTGAAGGAAGATCTGGGTTTTCATAAGCTGTGGGGTTTGATCAGGATTAGGTATATAGTTAAGGATTGCAGTCTGTACTCGTGAGGCATTTTTTTATGTACGAGACAACTGTCAATATTTTGGTTTGAATGGGTTCTGCTTGTCTCCACACTAGTCCCAATGCTGATTTTCTTCTACTTATGGTTGGTAATGCAAAGTTGTAGAGATTTATGGGTGGTTGTAGATTTTGTGAAAATATGGTTACGAGTTTTTTATAAAATTATTCATGTCTTTTCACTAAATTGTTTTTCTATTACTATTATAAATAGAGGATTAGTTTACAATTTTTTGTAAACATTTTTTTTCCCACTTTTTGTGTGTTTTTTTTTTTATAAACAAGTTGTTTTTGTTCCTAAATCACTTTAAAGAATATTTTTTTAGGAGTTTGGATTTTAAGCGAGATCGATTGTATCCCTCTAAACTTTTTTGAAAATTGTTCCTATTTTGATTTCTCGAGAATAGCAACTTCAATCGAGTTTCATCTTCCATATTCGGGTGTATGAATATTGAAGGACTGTATTAATCTTGAGAGACAACATTCACTACACGATTACACTGATCAGGGCGAATTCGTTTCTAAGGTAATAGATTTACCACGACAAAATAATTTTTGAATTCATATTTAATTATTTATTTTTTCCGGTCAATGTTAAAAGATCTAACAATTTAGAAATGAATTCCTACTGCTTAAACATGACTACCTCGATCAACAAAAACATCCCAGTTGAGGTTATAGCTACTGTGGTTTTCGAAGTAAACCTGGTCGAAAATAACGTCGAGTGGATTGTAAACATAGACACCTCTAAACATTTTTGCGTCAACAGAGAAATGTTCACCGAATTTGAAAAGGTAACGGAAGGTGAGCAAGTCTACATGGGTAATTCAAGCACGTCGAAAGTACTAGGTAAATGAAAACTTTTACTCAAACTCACTTCTGGTGAAACTTTGGCATTGAACAATGTTCTGTTTGTAACTGCCTTTCGTAGAAATTTGATTAGTGGTGGTCTATTGAATAAGCTAGACATTAAACTAGTCTTTGAAACCAATAAACTTGTACTTTCCCGAAACGAGGATTATGTAGGTAAATGTTATTTATGTGAGGGCTTATTTGTAATTGAGACTATGTTTAATAATATTAATAATAAAGTCACCACTTTTGCTTATATCGTTGAATCGTTTTTTGATATGTGACATGCTAGATTAGGATATGTGAATATACATTTTTTGAAGAAACTTGAAAAAATGAATCTATTGCCTAATCTTAGATAATAGTAGCCTTAATAAATGCGAAATATGTGTTGAAGCCAAGCATGCTAGACCTTCTTAAATTTTATCATTGATAGAAAATTTGAACTTTTGGAATTAGTTCATACTGATCTAATAGACTTTAGAAATATAGAAAGTAAATGTAACACCTCATACCTGACCTAAACGTTAAAACCAAGTTTGGAGGGCTACATTAAATTTTTTAGAAATCAAAACTTTATAAACGAAGTGTAAAACAAGTCAATCCAACCATAATAATGCAAGTAAATAGATTGATTGAGCTTCCATCACACTGACCCATTCACACTTGCTGATTACCTATAATCTAGTCATTAACAAAGTGAGTACAGATCTATTAGCTCGATAGATCAACTCGAGAATGACAGCAAGAAAGGTTGAATCGACCTTTGAGATGTTTTGTGGAAGCAATAAAAATTTACAACAAAGAACACAAAGATTTATAGTGGTTTGGCCTCAAATGCCTACTCCACTATCTTAGCTTTTCACAACTAAGGATTTTTCCAAATCCGCTAGATTTGTATAACCTTTGAGGACAATGTTTAACCTTACAATCTCTCTTAAGATTTATACCCAAAATCTTAAGATAGAACTCCCTTAAGGTTTCTACCCTAACCTTAAGTTTAAATCCTCTCTTAAAAGAGAAACAAACAAGCAAAGAAAGAAACAATCTTTACAAGATTAGGATGTTTGCCAATTAAGCACAAATACAATGAAAAACACTTGAGCTAAATGAACACAATGAAAGCTTACAAGTGTTTACAAGAAAAGGTATGAAAGAATTAAGCTCTAGGTTGTTTTGATTGATCTTTAAGCTTTGAACATTACTCTTCTTGTTGCTAGACCTTTGGAAGATGGTATTTATGCCCCCAAATTGATTTCTAACCGTTGTGGTTATTGGTGTAATAATTGTAGCCATCGAGGATGAAAAATTAGAGTATTTATGTCACTTGCAACTTCGAGTATCGATACCTGCTAAAAGGATATCGATAATTTTTGTAATAAATGCAAATTCAGTGATCGTTGGAGCTGCGGTATAAATGCCTGATAAAATGTATCAATACTTCTTGTCATTGTTTGAAAAATCATGAAAACAGAAAGTCAATTTCGTCTCGATTATCAGAGTGGTATTGATATCTCATAAAATATTGATACTTAGACAAAAAGTGCCGATACTTTTTGTCTTGGAGTAATTCTAATTTGTTTGAAAATGATTAAAACATATTTGAAAATGTTTGACTTAATCGAAACCATTTCAACATAAAATTTGTCAACTTTACTTTTATTCAAAAATATTTTAATTTGTTATATTAAAATATATTATCCAATAAGGCTTTATTACATTAACTTTTTCAGAAATCAAAACTTTATAAACGAAGTATAAAACAAGTCAATCCAACCATAACAGTGCAAGTAAATAGATTGATTGAGCTCCCGTCACACCGACCCGATCACACTTGCTGATTACTTGTAATCCAGTCATTAACAAAGTGAGTACAAATCTCAGTAACAAAAAGTATTAAAATCGTCATAAACACTTCAAAGGTGATAACAAATAAGATATCATCTTATTTAATTTTCAAAAGTAGAGCAGTTCGTATACAAAAACAAATTAGATATATTTATAGATACAAATACAGTTTTCTACCCCCATCCTATAACAGTTTGATTTTCAACAGCGTCGAAAACAGTGGTTTCGAGGTCACAAATCCGACGAGTTTGTTTGTAAATATTATAATTTAATTTTTACGAGTTAAATATAATAGTAACATAAATTTTGAACTGGTAATTTATGTGATTTGGGTGGTAATAAAATTTTTAATAGAAAATTTGTTGGTATAATTAGTAATTAAGAAAAAGGGATTAAATTAGATTTAATGTAAAATTTAGTGTTTCTTGTCAAAAGAACCAAATAGTTTGAAAGGGTGAAATGTTGGACTTGCATGTCAAAATTTCCATATTTATCTTAGTGGAGGTTGGTGGAGTTAAAGTAATATTAAAATAAATGGTTGGTTGGCTAAATGATAATTTGTTAATTAAAAAAAAAGTAAGAAATAACAAAAAGAAAAAAAAGATTTCTTTGTTCTTTTCTTCCCCAACGAAAGTAAGAAGCAAAAAATCATATCATTTTGGAAAGCTTTGAATTTTGGGTAGAGGAAGGCTTGCATGTAAGTATTTTTAATGTTTTTTTTTTATGATTCTTGAGTTTTAAAGCTTGTCATGGTTTAAACTTTTTATTGTGGGGGTTAGATTTGAATGGTGAAAGTTTGGGGAAGTAAACATGAATGGAATCCTTGTATTTGTATGAATTGCTGAGTTAGATAATGAACTGATATTATTATTGGGCATAATTTTGTTAATTAAATTTAAGTAAGTTAAGATAAGTGTTAAACTGTTTATTTGGTAGCACTTATGGAGATTTTAGTATGAGTGAAATTATGGGTTGTTGCTAGTAAAGGTGAAATTCGGTTTAGTCAAGCTTAGTGAGAAAATTATTAAATTTAAGTTAAAGTAATAAGGATTGTATTGTTAAAAGTTTAAGATAATAGGGGTAAATCCGTAATTTTACCCAAATGATGAAATAAGAATTAAATGGAATATTTGAGTTATGTTTCGAGTGTTAATTAAGTTAAATTATATATTAGATCAAGAAAAGAGTCAACCAAACTTAGACCGGGGAAAGGCCAAGGTCGTGGATTAATCGTCAACTCCATTTATTTTTACGACGTTAGGAATCGAGGTAAGTTTGTATAAGGTTTAAGTTATTATGTGCTATATTGTATAACATGTAATTAAATATTATGTTATGAATGAATTAGATTAATGATTATTTAATATTTTGATTATGTGAATCAAAATATAATTTTAAGTAAATGGAATGACATGATGCTTTGATTTGGATGGATAGTTATGGTTTACATGGTTAATTGTATATATGAATCTAATGAATGGTTATATTAAATTTTATATATAGAAAGGGAAATTAAAGTTAAATATGGAAAATGGGAATTCATGGAAAATTATTGAAATACTAATGTGAAAGCGAAGGTCAAGATTGTGGATATGGAAAGAGACCCGTTTGAGCCTAGAGAATACTTAGGATACAAATGACACGTCATTAGAAAGTATATGTATTGGCTGTTGGTCTTGGAGGTCCTATCGATGGCTGAGATCTAGCATTTGTTGCAGATTCTCCACAGCTCGTGTAAGCAGCATCGTATAGCTACCATCTCGACTCACAACTTGTGTGAGTAGGCACACTTCATAGCTCGTGTCAGCATGATTGAAAAGGAAAAGGAAAGGTTATATTTACATGGAAAGGGATTCCGAGTATCCGATGTTATTCGAAAAGATTTAACGGGTAAAACAAAAGGTTAATGGAAAGGTATGTTTAAAGACTTAATGTGTTTATGATATAGAAAGATGAATAAGCATATATGAAATGTATATGGATGATAAATTATCATGGGATGGATGAATTATGCATGGAATCCATTTCTTAATATATGTTATGTTTTACGAATGTTATGTTACCTATTATTTATTACCATATGATTTCAATAAGTAAAGGTTAATGGAAAGGCATGTATAAAAACATTAATGCTATTAATGTTCATATGAAATGGAAATATGAGTAAGTATATATATGAAATGTAAATGGATGATTTTATCATATGATGGATGAATTAAGCATTATGTTTATCTAATAGCTATTAATTATATGAATTAAATGAGAATCATGAGTATGGATATATGTAGGTATAAGTAATACTATGTGCACTAACCTTGTGAGGTGATGTGTATAGGAAAGAAAGTTTGACATAAGACATGAGAAAACTAGATTTGATTGTTTAATTTAATATGTTCAGTAAGTCTCTCTTATAGGAATTTACTAAGCATTAAATGCTTACGTAATTGTTTCCTCTATCTTGTAGATTATCAGAAAGCTTAGCATATTGGAATCTCGTCGGAGTATCGTCACACTATCCACTCGACATATTGGTATTTATGGTTATTTTGGTTAATGGTTATAAATGGCATGTGTTAGGATTAAAATGTTATCAAGTGAATTTGCTTGCCTTGAATTAGGCTAAACTTGTTGTGATTAATGTTTTAAATGTGGTATGATTTGGAATGATTATTTAGATATGGTTGACATTGGTTTGATCTAAAATATTGAAGAGGTTGAATGGTTCATGTCATAAATAGGAAGTTGTCTTGTGGTACTAAGAATAAGATGCTAAACTTATATATAGTAAAGTTTACTATGCTTTTATGTGCATATTTGGTTTAAGCTAGTAGAACTTAAGTATGATATATATATGTTATTTGATGTGCCTGCAAGTAATTTCATATGAGAATTAATCAAGGTAAGAACTTGTATGTTTGATGAGGTTGGTTGATATAATTGTGGTGCTTTTTGTGGGCATATTGGTTGAATGTTTAAATGAGAAGATTTCTTGTAACTTAGGGTTCTAAAGTATGTTTTTTAGGTTATGAGATTACATGTTAAATTATGGTAACTTGTTGGGCAATTTATGTTATGTGTATACCTTAGTTATAAATAAATTTGGGTACACACGGCCTGTGACATGGGCAGTCATACGGCCGTGTGTTATTTTAAGGTGTAGTGTAGGTTACACGGGTTGGGACATGGTCGTGTGACCCATTTTCACATAGACACACAGTCTAGCACACGGTCCCACACACGGGCGTGTGATGTAATTTAGTAAAGTTATTTCGAATATGAACACGGGCGAGCACATGTGCTGTTACACAGTCGTATGACCCTATGTCGAAGGCACATAAGGGTGAGCACACAAGCCAGCTTACGGTCGTGTGCCCCTTCTTCACATAATTTTTCCAACTTTTTCCTAAGCTTTCTGAATTGTTTCAAAATAGTCTTGGATGGTATTCACGCTATTTATAAGTATCTAAAATATGTTTTCAAGCCAAATGTATGGAGTTATATTGATATATGTGAATGTATGATTATTGTTGAATTATTATTGTATTATGAGACTAGAGGTTTGTATTGATCGATAATGCTTCGTAACCTTAATCTGGCGACAGAGATGGGTTAAGGGTGTTACACATCCGCTACACATCATCTCCGTCCATCCCAACACATCATATAGTTATATAATACTCATTCATCCTTACACACCTCATAGTGTTGATATGACACAATTCAGTAATTGTAGTATAGTTACCAAATCAGGTTACAGTTACTAATGGCTTAGTATCTAATTCAGAGCAAAACAATTCCTTCTTAACATACTTCACATCCCATGCAGATGCAGTCTATAGATGATAGATACCATATTTCATGTACGAATATGCTCAACAAAGAATTTATACAAATCAGTAACAATATCGCATGCAAATAATCAGTATTTAATTCGAAACACAGTATAACATATTATATAGTCCAATTTAGTTCATGTAGAACCTACGGAGAGCCTACATTCATCCCACACAACGCTTATGACTCTAAAGAAAATTTCAGTTCTTTGATTCACACGCTTGCGTGGCTTCACACGGTTTGAAGGGTTGGCCTATGTGACCCCACACGGCTTAATACACGCCCACGTTATTACCCCAAAACAGTGAGTTACACGACTTAAACACACGCCAGTGTATCAGTCCTTATGCCTCACACAGTCTGGCACATGCCCATGTCCCCTGCCTGTGTGCCCCTAATACATAAACACGGCCTGAGCACACACCCATGTGGCTAGCCCATGTGCCTCAATATCAAAAAACAATAAGTTACACGATCTGCCACATGGCCTACCACACGACCATGTGGCTCACACAGTCCACCATACGCCCATGTAGCGTCGACAAACCCATTTTTATAGTGACCAAATTGTATAAAATCAGGGTTTTCGATACCTACCTATCACGATGACAAAGTAGAAGAAGCAAATGTGTCCTAGAGACCTAAAAATGATTCACCAAACTTCAACTACTCAAAAAAACTCAACAAACACTCGACTAAAACACAACCTACAATTCATCGAAAAGTTTCGACACAAAACCCCGACATGAAAAAGAACTTTTACCTCCTCACTAAACAGCCAAATCACGAATTACCGTCACTAGGAACCTCGTTGTTATTGAGACCTTACCCTAGTGTACCACAATCAAAAGTAACAACAAAAGATTCGCATCAACTAGACGAGAACTCAATTTTTTACCCAAAGTGGCCAACAATGGAAATTATCAGATATTAACACCAGAATTACGAATCCAATGCAACGAAACACCCTAATTGATAATAATTGAAACATACGAGCAACACAAGTAACGAACCACCACAGATACAAAGCGATAGGAAGCAAATAGAAAAAATAGAAAAGAACACAAAACAAAGGAGAAAGAACAAAAGAAAAGAACACATATTCTCAAAAGTAAGAGGGAAAACTAAAAATTGTTTAGTTAAATTTTAAAACAATCTTTACAGAGAATCATAAAAATATAATTCCTTATCACATACTCAAGGACTCGAACAAAAGGTTAAAGAGTAAACATATGCTTAACCATTTAACCATTAAGCTTATCGTTGTCACAATCCAACACAAAAATAAACTTGATGAACAGTTCAATGGCTAAAGGTTCAATTTAAAGAAATGAAAAAAATTCCAAAATTTGTCTTGAACTTCGAACCTCAAGCAAACAGACAACACCCATAACCATTAAAGAATATGCACAAATTGTGACATATTTAGCAATCGAATAATCAAATTTTTAAGGTGTTACAATAAAAATGGGAAACATTACTATATTATCTTTATAGATGACTACTCTAAGTATACAAAGGTCTGTCATTTAAAAACAAAAACTAAAGTTGAACAAACGTTTCTCCTTTATAAAGCAGAAGTAGAAAACCAACTTGATAGAAAAATAAAACATCTTAGATCCGATAAAGAGGGCGAATATGACACTAACTTTCTTAAAGAGCTTTGTGAGAAAGACGAAATTATACATGAATTTTCTACCCCCTATTTTCCACAACAAAATGATATAGCTGAAAGGAAAAACATAACTCTAAAAGAAATGATGAATGCTTTACTACTTAGTTCTAACTTTCCTGATCACACATGGAGAGAGGTCATACTTTTTACGAATCACATCCTTAATAGAGTGCCCTATAAAAAAATAGATTGTACCCCATACGAATTGTGGAAAGGTTATACCCCTAATCTAAAATACTTGAAAGTGTGGGGATGCTTGGAAAAAGTAGGCATACATGTTTTTAAACAGAGCATTATTAGATCTAAAACTGTTGATGTTATTTTTGTTTGTTATGCGTTGAACAGTGCTGCATATAGATTTATGTCTTTGTATAATTCTTCCATATATGAATCTAGAGATGTTGTTTTCTTTAAAAATATTTTTCCTCTAAATAAATCTATTTTAAATCCTGAGACACAATTATATGAGCATGTTTCTTCTTTTAGTACACGTAATATATATGTTCTTAATGATGATGTGGAAACTAAATGTAACACCCAAACCCAAAAACCATCATCGATTAGGGTTTCGGTGTCTTAGTGTTCATTTGTCACTATTAATCTTTAACATCATATTATTCAGCTTTATCTATTAAAGAATTTCACTTCACATATTATATACCGTCATTTAATCATAAACACAATTCAAAAAGGGAAAAAATGACATTTTTAATATTTTTGGAGACTTCTATCGGTAATTGATGGGCAAGTATCTATAGTAGCCAAGTCAGTAAACAATTCAAAAACTGTGTAGATTTCTACTGATACTTGTGTCAGTTCTACCGATACAAGTATAACTTCTACCGATACAAGTCATACTTCTACCGATACTAAAAACTCTAGAGAGCTAAAATTCTCACCCTACATCTTCTACCGATACAAGTATACAAATTACCGATACGTCAAAACACATAACTACCGATACAAGTATACAAATTACCGATACGTCAAAACACATAACTACCGATACTTGCAATTCAACTGATACAACTCATGCTAGTGAAAAACCTCTCTCCTACCCTGTACTTCTACCAATACATGCATAAGTTCTACCGAAACAAGTAAACAGATCTCAAGAATTATGCCAAAACACAAGTTTAACAACTCAAACATACACCACTCGAATTATGCATTAGACTATCACATATGATACATAATCTTCAAGTCTTTACATAATATCATAAGTTTATACTCCAAATTTGCACTTCATGCATATTCACATTCAACATAATAAGATTTTATCATCTCTAATACAAAACAAAAGATAATATCATCCTAGTACATGACATAAGACCAAATGATGCAAAAACTACCAACAAACTCCGCGATAGTGTGACTTCAAAGAGATGACGATGATCCGATCTTCAATCAGCAAACGATATATAAAACAACAACAACAACACTGTGGTAAGCTTCATAGCTTAGTAAGTTCGATAGTTTATAAAGTTACCAACATTTGTGACAAGCAACTATAGCTCAAATAAGCCAAGTTAATCTCATTGTTCTTGAGTTAAATACACTTCATTTCTCTGTCTATAAATTTTTGTTACTAGTACTCGATGCTGCTCACATGAGTTGTCGAGGACTCGCAACATATACGGTACCCAGCCATCGATATGGTGTTTGTATATACTGTAAACTGTTCTCTAACGATGCTACTCACATGAGCTGTCGAGAGTATGTATAGAGCATATGTCCTAGTCATCGAAGGGCCTATAATCCATTTAGGATTTATATCTCTTTTCAGAATCACGATGCTGCTCACACGAGTTGTCGAGGACTCCCAACATATGCGGTACACAAGTCATCGCGTCGATATCTTTTTAACGGCATAAAGCCTACTATTTATTTCGTTTCATTTCTTCGAACTCTTCAATTTCAAATGCCTTCGATTTGCTGAAAATTAAAAATAAATATACAAGAAATATTAAGTAAAATTTACATTACAAACTTGCCGAACTAGATTGTAGTTGAGGAAAGACTTTAAGGACTAATCCATTAATTTCTCTTTTTTCGCGATCTGTAACACGATCGTAGTCTACATCCAAAAATCATTCAATTTATTACTTCAAAACACTCAATCAGATCATATAACATAATTCGATCCTTTTTGGTAAAATTACGATTTTACCCTTAACATTTTACTTTTATTCATTTTAGTTCTTAAACACGATATATACAAAATAAACTTTCCTCTTACACACCCCACTTAGCCGAACCATCATAACTTTCCACAAGTCCCTATACTTCAAATATTTCACACCAAATACACACAAATTTCTCTATTTATCATTTTAGTCCTTAAACCTTAATTCCATCCAAAGTCAGTTTACAAAAAAAATTTAACCCAAGCATCAAGCATTCAAATCTATTACAAGCTTTCAAGAATAAGCATATTCAACAATTACAAATCTTTTAACATTTGACAAATTCACAAATTAGTAATTGGATTAGATAAATTAAGCTAATACGAACTCAAAAACATAAAAATCACTAAAAATGGTTGAGATTTACCTACTCAAATTAAGAACTCAAGCTTGGCCATTCTTCCTTCTTTTCTCTCTAGGGTTTCGGCTATGGTGGACTAAAAATGAAGAAGATAACCCCCTTTCTTTTTGTTAAAATTAGATTATAATCTTTATTTATCTAATTTACCACTTTACCCTTTTATTTTAACTAAATATTCATATAAACTTGTTCATATTTGTCCACTTATATTTCCTATGGTTTAAATGCTTTAATGGTCTTCATCATTAGCTTCCTTAAGCTATTAAGTACATGCTACTAATAGAATTCAACCTTTGACCCTTTTTCAATTTAGTCCTTTTTATTAATTAACCATTCAAACGATAGAATTTCTTAACCAAAATTAAATACAATGTTAATGACATCATAAATATTTAATTATTGATATTTATGACTCAACTTTCCAGAGTTATGGTCCCGAAACTACTATTTTTTACTCCACTGAAAACTGGGTTGTTACACTAAAAGAAGTAAAAGACAAAAGAATGTCACTAGTTTCGGACCTTATTTTCTTACTTCTTTCATAACTGAAGTTAATGATTTAGAGTTATAAATGATTCTATCACTTATGCCTTTTTTTATAGATGAGGATCCAAAAACTTACAATGAAACCATAAATTCAATAGATGCTAGTTTTTGGAGAGATGCTATTAATAATTAGCTTGAATCTTTCAAGTCTAACCACACTTGGGAATTAGTAGATTTGCCTAAAGGTTTTAAATCTATTTCGAAAGAAACTTAGACCTGATGGGTCATTCGAAAGAAAGTTAGACCTAATGAGTCAATACAAAAGTATAAGGCAACACTAGTGGTTCAAGGATTTACATAGAAATTTGAAGTAGATTATTTTGATACATACTCTCTTGTGACTAAAATCTCTAGCATTTGTATTTTTTTTTGTTTTAGCTTTCATTCATAATCTGCTGGTACATCGGATTGATGTAAAAACAACTTTCTTGAATGGTGATTTGGATGAGAAAATCTAAATGGAGCAACCTCCAAGATTTATGACACCTGGTATGAAAGATAAAGTTTTCAAACTTAAAAAATCTCTGTACGGTCTCAAACATTCCAAAATAGTGGTATGATATATTTCATAAAACTATTCTCAGTTCAGTTTTATAATTAATGGTTCATATGCATGTGAATATTCCAAAATGTTTGGATCTAATTGTGTCATCGTAAGTTTATATGTAGATGACATGTTGATTTTCATTAAACCAAGAATTTCTTTTCTACCAGATTTGAAATGATTGATTTGGGAAAGGTAGATATAACCTTAGGAGTTAAAGTTACAAAATCAGAAAGGGTTTTCCATTAAACCAATCTCACTATATAAAGAAATTGATGTACTCCCTGTCAGAACTCTTTGTGATTCTAGCATTCAACTGTTAAAAAATAAAGGAAACAATATTTCTCAATTAGAGTAAGTCTTATGCTCTTGATGAACTACACTCGATCGGATATTGCGTATGCGATTAGTAGAGTAAGTGGGTATACCCATAATTCGAGCAATGAACATTGGAATGATCTAAAGCGTTGCTAAAATACCTTAAAGGTTTTTTATCTTGGGAATTAGAATTTTTCAGTTACCTTACAGTCCTTGAAGGTTATTGTGATGCAAACTGGTTAACTGATAGTGAAGAGGTAAGCTCTACATGTGGGTATGTCTTTACTTTGAGTGAAGCAGCCATTTCGTGGAAGTCTGCTAAATAGACTTGTATTGTTCGCTCCACGATGAAATCAGAGTTTATAACCCTTGACTTAGCTGGGCAAGAGGCTCAGTGACTTAGGAATCTACTTGTAAAGATTCCTTTATGGGAAAAACCAGTACCTCTCGTACTTAATTATGTGACTCACAAGTCGCAATTTGTGTTGCAAAGAGTTAAGCTTACAATGGTAAGAAGAGACATATTCGGATAAGGCATAAATCTATGAGACATTTAATAAAAAAAATGGAGTACTCGCCTTGGAGTATGTGAGGTCTGAAAGGGACCTAACTGATCCACTAACCAAAAGGTTAAGTAGGAAAATGGTTCTTGATTCGTCGAGGGGATGTGTTTTAAGCCCAATGGTTGAGGAATTCATGGTGGATACCTAACTTAGTTTCTAAGTTTAATGTGGTCAAACGAAACCATGGAAAGACTCATAGTGTATGTATTCATTTCTTTAAATGTGTGCAATTGAATCAAAATCAAAGTTTAATGCATTATGTTATACCTCATTTGCGTTAAGACACATGACAAGTCAAAAAGGCACATGAGCAATAAAAATGCCGCCAGAAAGTCGAAAGGCCACATGCTTACTCACTCTTCCGTGGTGACCAACCGGGCAACGGGTGGCCTACTTTTCATTTTCTCGGTTGGTCACCACGAAAGAGTGAGTAAGCAAGTGGCCTCTTGGCTTTCTGGTGACAGGCTTATTGCTCAGGTGCCTTTTTTACTTGCCATGTGTCTTAACGCGAATGAGGTATAACATATTGCATGAAACTTTTATTTTAAATCAATTGCACACATTTAAAGAAATGAATTCATACATTTATTTTTATATTAGATTAATATAATTGTTTGTGTATGTAATATATTAATGTAAAATGGTGTTAACTTGATAATGTTGTTAGTAATTTTTTAAAATTGAATCAAATCAAAATTTCATATGTAAAATTGGACATAATAAAAGTTTATGTATAATTTTGATATTTATTCATTTTTTTAAATATTCATTATATTTTGCATATTTTATCCTTGGTTTTTTTTTCTAAATAAGTATTATTTTTAATATTTTTATTTTTCTTAATTATTATTAATTTATAGTTTTTAAATCTTTTTGAATGATAGAAATTTCAATTTCATCATGCTAAGTGGACTCCAATTGGTAGAAAAAAGATCATTTTATTTCTCCATTTAATTTTCACATTTTTTAGTATTTAAATTTGTGTTGTTTATCAAATCATCTTAAAATTGATGAAAAAAGATAAACATTTATTAATTTTACTGATTTTGCATCATCAATTAATTTTTCATAAATATCACATCAATAATTAATTATTTTTAAAATATTAAAAAATTCAAAAAAAATCTTTTAAAAATAAAAAATTATTAAATGAGTATAAAAAATTATAAAAAAATATTTTCTTAATATTTTTATTTTTTTAAAAAAATACATGTGGATTGTCATGTGAATGTCCCGTCGGCAATTAATTAATTTTTAAAATTTTAAAATTTTCAAAAAATAAAATTATTAAAAGAGTAATTTTTAATTTTTAAAAAAATTAATTAATTGTTAATGTATGTCACATCAATAAAATTAACACGAGTGAATTGACAAAAAAAAAATGCAAGTTCAAGCACTAAAAAAACAAAAAATTAAATAGAGAATTAAAATGATTTTTGGGGCAAAAAAAACCATTATACTTTTAAATAACATCTGTCTGCTTTATAAAAATTAAGCAATTAGTCCCTCTAATTTAATTTGGAGAGGAAAAAAATCATCCTCCTACGTTACAATAACAAAGAAAGTAATTGGATTAGATGAAATTGTTAAAGATTTCCATGACAAAAATTCAACAATTTACATGAAAAGAATTTTTAAAAATCATCCATTTTTATATAACAAACTAGTAAAATTAACTGTTGAAGTTTTTATGCTTACCAATAATTAGATTAACTTCTCAATAAAATACAAAATTTAAATGATGATACATCAAAGTAAAAGTAAACTAATAATAGAAAAGCAATTCAACCTCCTATTTGATTTTTAGAAAAATTGTGTTTTTTTCCTTAAAAATGCAATTAAAATTTCTGTCTCCTGGACCATTACAGTGAATTAAAAAAATATTAAAAGACAATTATTAACAAATTAAACTCTATAAAATTTTCTCAACCTATTTTTCTCTTCTTTAGGGATGTTCGAATGGTTAACTGAACTGAATTAATATTAATAAATTTATCGAATTTTTTAGTCATTTAACTATTAACCGAATCAAATTTTAAAAAAAAAAAATTAATCGAACCAACATATTTCGATTAATTCAATCGATTAACCGAAATTTATATGTTTTTGTTTTTTTTTTTTGTTAAAACAAGTATAAAATATATAAAAAAAAATTGATAATGTTTATTTGACCGAATTTAAACCATATAAATTATATTATTAATTATTAAGGTCTATTAATTCAATTAATTAATCGAATTTGAATCGAATTATCCGATAACTAAACTTCCAAAAAAATTATTAATCAACCTCTGAGTGAATTAGATCGATTAATTCGTTTTTAACCGAAATTTAAACACTCTTGCTCATATTTATGGACTGAGTCCCTGTGTAAAAAACAACAGATATTGTAAAAAAAAAAAAAAATTAGACCTTTATTAATCGGCTTTGCCTCCACCACACAGTAACTTTGTCTTGAAGTTCCTGCTTATACCTGGAAATTTCCACAATTGCGGAACAAACATAAAGTTCAATAGAAATGAAGAAGCATTTTACTTATTAATCTTAAAAGAACAAAATTCAGCAGATAATCAACTAATTAACCAGTCCTTATACAAAATTCCCTTCTTCAGTTCTTCTTCAAGCTCCGGAACAGTGTCTTCATCATATTCTCACAACCCCCACCAGCCTCTGACCTTTTTTTGGCCACTTCACTGATCCTTGCACCTTCCATTTTCATCCTTTGGTTCCCCATCAGCTCCTTGATTTTGTCCCCAATCTCCACACCTTTCACCAAACGGTTCGATCCCCACCCCCAGCTCTTCATACAAAGCCCCCATCCACCTGCCTCTATCACCTCAGCATTGATCATTTGGTCCCCACTTTGTGGCCATCCCAGGACTGGTATCCCATGCCAAGCTGCCTCCACCACCGAGTTCCATCCACAATGGCTTATGAACCCACCAACTGCTTTTTGACTCAGTATCTGCCATTGGTCCACCCATTCTTTTACAACCAATCCATTGTTCTCAATCTTTTTCATCAACTGGTGTCCAAGGATCTCATCTAAACCTTCTTCTTCTTCTTCTTTGTCAACCACTTTACTCTTTACCACCCACAAAAATTTACATCCACTCAGTACTAAGCCATTGCCTAGTTCTCTTATTTGCTCTTTTGACATTGCTGTCTTACTCCCAAAGCTGACATAAACCACTGAACCTTCCTCTTGGTTCTCCAGCCACTCCAATGGTGCCAATGAAGATTTCCCTTCCAATTCCAAGGGCAGGAAAGGGCCAAGAGGGAAAGCTGGAGGCAACCCTTTTGTTAAATTTCCACTAGCAAGCATCTCCAGTGATTCTTTTTCAAGTTCTTCAAAAGAATTGATCAAAACTCCATTGAAATGCTTAAGGCTTCCACTGTTGTCTGAGAAATTCTTTGTGAAGGAGCTGTTTGAGTCCAAAAGTATTGGAGGAAGTGACTCCTTGGGAATCGATGAAGGAATGGAAGGGAAACATGAGAAAAGGGACAACATTCTGGCTGATGAAGTGAAGAGGATGTAGTTAGGGAGACATAGCTTTTCAGTGACTGAAATCACAGATGACATCAATGTCATATCAGTGATGATGAACGAGAGTGGTGGAGATGATGAAGAAATGAGAGGGGAAAGCAGGTGAGCTGATTGGCGAATGGTTTCCCATTGGAGTTGAAAAGGGTCAGTGATGTTAGCAGCAACGGGATCTAGAGGGATGGGTGTGAACTTCTTTTGAGTGACTTGAGGGAAAGCAGAGAGGAAAGTGGAGATGAGCTGAGATTCAGCTGAAGAAACAATAGGGTGAGTGGTGATTAAAGTGAGTGAACATTGGTGGTGGATGAGTGAGGCAGCAAGTCTAAGGTAAGGTAGCAGATGACCCATGCCAGAGCTTGGGAGCAAAGCAACATGAAGATTACCATCAGAGCTTGACATTGTTAGCTAAAGAATTGAAATCAACCCAAATGAGTAGACAAAATGGGTGAAGGAAGATCTGGCTTAGTGGGTTTTCATAAGCTATGGCGATTGGTAGTTGGGGATGTAAACTTAATCCCATCTTGAGGCATTTTTTCTTTTTATGAATGAGACAACTTGCGAGTATTTTGGTTTGAATGGGTTCAGCTGGTCTCCACACTGGTCCCAATACTCATTTTTCTTGCACCTGTATATAATTATTGATGAAATTAAGACAGGCAAAATTGGTAGGTCTGAGTGTTAGCTCATGAGAGGCTCAGAGTAGTTGAAAAAGGAATAAAACAAAGAAGCAATAGCAAGTCCTGCTGACCGAGAAGTTCTCGAGTTATGTGTCAAAATTTTTGGATTTGTTAATGGGTTAGAGTCTTTGTAATTTTAGGTTCTGACCTATAAAATCCGCTTAAAATTTTATTCAAATTCAATTTAGATTAAAAATATTAAATTTGAGTTTAATTTGATTTGTTTATATTAAATTATTTAAATTATTTTTTATACAGTAAAAAATTTAAAAAATATAATATATCAAATACATTAAAAATATTAAAATAAATATTTTTCAACAAACTAAAAATACATAATTGTAACTTAGCAATTACATGTTTCTAAAATAGTAACAAAATTAACAATAAAACAAGAGTTATATAATATCCAAATAATAACAAAATACTAATAATATAATAACGAATTGATAGCAAAACAATAATGAAATGACAATAAATCAACAACAAAAACATCGGGTTGGGCCGGACTTATGCAAAAAAAATTTTACTTGAGACTAAGATCATTAAAAAGCAGATCTTATTTTTATCCAAATTTATTTTTTGAAATTTATATTTTTATTTAATTTTTTTCACTTTTCAAACATACCTTCGAATTTTGGTGAGTAATCCGACCCATAATCTGATCTAAATATCCACCACCGCTTCATAATATTGTCACCATTGAAGAACGGCATAAACTGCACAAATTAAGAAGATGGTGAAAGTATAAAACTTGAAGAACTTGTTGAGTAAAGAAACAGAGACTAACCATTAAAACAAAAACAAGCAGGAAGTCGGCGAAGATAGATGTACCCCAAAGGGGTGACCTGAGAACACAGGTTATAGGTTAAGGGAAGGCCAAAATGATGACCTGTGTTCTTAGGTGGCACCACTCCGGGGTAAACCATCTTGGCTAAGTGGATTGGGTTTTGCAATGATTCCATTCTGCCCTTTTAAATACACAGAAACTGTTGCATAAGGACATAATGTGCTCATGCTGATGATTGATGTACAAAGGATGTCGACATGCATAATTAAGCCAAAGAATTTGATTAGTCCACCTATATGTGATTTGGCAACTGTATGAATAAGGTGCAGTGCATTTAATTTATTTTTTTTAATTTTATGTTATTGTGTTATTATAATATTTAATTTTATCATCATTATTATTGTCCAGTTAAACCCATCAATATGTTATAAAATAACAGTCAAATAAAAAATTGATATTTTCGTAAGGTTTTGATGAAAATATATTATGTGTGGAAATGAATTTGGATAAAAAAAATTAGTGGACTAATTTAAGCTCCATTAATCAAGACCTTACAATTTTGTAAAAAAATTATTTATTTTTTATATTGTACAACTTTTAATGATTTTTTTAAAATATATATATAATTTATTTGATATAAATATTAAAATATATCCATTCAAAAATTTTAATATTATAATGTAAATGTGTTTGAGACTATAAAACTTTGAGTTATTTATATTAATATATTAACTGTAAGCTGACGAAGGCAAACCAAAATGTGAGGCCTAGTCCTTAATTAGCCATTAGAGTATAACCCTTAGGTAAATTTAAAAAGGTTGTAATCATTCCATTATTAATAAATATTTTTAAACATTTAATTATAAAAAATTATAAAATGCTCACTTAATTTAATTTTTTTTATTGTCCAATCATTAGAATTTTTCTTTTTTGATCACCAATCGTTAAATTTAACGAAAATTAACTTGACAACTTTTAAAATTGACATAATAGCGACTTTAACCTTCAATATTTATATATTGTGTCTATTTAATTTTGATTCAAAAAATATTACCCTCAACATTTACACATTATGTAAATTGATTTTTTTTACAATTTTAATTTAATTTTAATTTGTGATATCAAGGATTAATTTTAAAAGAATAAAAAAATATTAACATTATTATATTAGATTTTCAAGTGTTCCTATATTTGGTATATTTCCGATTAAATTTGGTTGATAGATTTGTTTTTGTTAGCTTTTTAGGTGTAAAGGTCACAAAAAAGTAAAATTGAAAAAAAAAAAATAGATCAAATTACATAATGTGTAAACATTGAGGGTTAAAATTTTAAAATCAAGACTAAAGTAACCTAATGTATAAATGTTGAGGGTTAAATTTGTTATTATGTCAATTTTAAAAGCTACCATGTTATCTTCTCATCAATTAGTGATCGAAAAAGAAAATTTTGAATAGTTGAGTGATTATTTTTGTAATTTTTCATAATTGGGTGATAAAAAAATTTTCTTAGCAATAGTTGGGTGACTACAAATATAGCTTATCCAATAACAATTTGAATTCAATTAATTCTTTGAAAAAGAAATTTCCCTTAAATTTGAATTAATATTATTTGATTTAGAGTTAATATATACGAAAGTAACTGAACTTGGTAACTTATACTTACTTGGTACCTAAACTGTTTTTTTTTTTTTTTTTTTTACGTTAATGATATCTAAACATGAAAACTGTAAATCAACTTAGTACGTTTTTTAGGTACCTAACTAATGAGAAAGGAATGTATGAAACTGTGATTCCACGTCATCTTTATCCCTTTACAAAATCAACAGACTTAACTGATAGAAACTAACACCAATTGCACTAACTATCTACAGTTGGTTCAATACTCTCATGGTGTAAACAAAACAAAAAAACATATGACAGCAGACACATAACCTTTAATTTTTCTCGAAACCAAGAAAACAGGCCTTCAGGCAAAGGTTTAGTTAAAATATTTGCAACTTGTTCGCTTCCAAGAACATGGTTGACCTAAAGTTTTCTTGCACTCACCCTTTCACATCCAAAACATATTGTTTTTTATTCAACATAATTTTTTTCTCCAATATGACGGGCTTCAACACCCAAATAATTGTTCAAGTCTCCAAGATCTTTCAAATAAAACTTATCATCCAACTGCTTAATAATCTTAGCCAACTCATTGGAATCATTATTATCAACACAACATCACCTACATAGAGTATAATATTAATTTTGTTGGCACCTTGCACTCTAACAAATAAAGCTACATCAGCTTTTGAAGACTGAAAACCCAACTCAACCAAGAAGCTCTTCTACCCTTCAAACCATGCTCTAGGGTCTTGCTTGAGCCGATACAAAACTTTTTGTAATCGACACACCAAAGGCTCATGAGAAGAAAACACCTCAAACCCTAGAGGTTGCCTCGTATACACTTCTTTGAAAAAACCTTTAAGGAAGGCATTGTTGACATCTACTTGTCTAAGCTTCCACTCATACATCATGGCTAAAACAAGCACAACCCAAATTGTATAATCTTTCACCACTGAACTATAAGTTTCTTCGAAATCACAACCAAACTTTTGAGAATACCCCTAGATTACCAACCGAGCCCTGTTTCTTACTATAGACCCATCATAATGCCTTTTAAGTTTAAATAACCACTTGCAACCTACTGCATTCCTTTCTTCTGGTAAATATTGTATAGACCATGTGCCTTGCTTGATAAGCGTTAACATCTCAACATCCACTGCTACTTTCCAATGTTTGTTGGACAAGGCTTCATGAATGGTGGTAGGTGCTCGAAAATCAAGATCATTAGGACTCTCAACCACATAGACTTTTGTTTTAAAAATCCCATTTTAGGCACAAGTGACCATAAGATGAACATGCTAAGCCACAACAAGAGCATCTACAGGAGCAACAACTATTGGAGCCTTTGAGACAACACCAGGTGGTGCTGATGACACTATCGGACTCTCATGTGGAGCATTATTAGTAGAAACTGCAGAAGACTCATGATCAGTATTATCTATCCATTCTGGAGGTGAAGAAGGAGAGGAAGAAACTGCAACTGAAGTAGAAGAAGATGTTGTAACTAGATTTGACATGGCTATCCTAAATTGCAATGTTTGAACTAGAGCAACAAAAAGTAAACTAAAAGACTGAAAAGAAGTACTATCTAATGAATGTGACCCATGCTTCATCTTTTCAACAAAAGAAAACACATTTTCATCAAACAATACATGTCTCGAAACAATAAGTCTTCCCTGATCAGTTGACACTTTATGCAAGCTGCTATAACCCCAAAAATTCAATAGACCTGAATTGTATTTTGTGTCTGTTAAACGAACATATATAAGGAAAGCACAAAGAGCCAAAAACCTCAAGAAACAGGTAGTCAGGTTTTAACTTCTAGAGCTGCTCATAAGGTGTTAACCCATGCAAAGCACGTGTAGGAAGACTATTGATTAAGTACACCATAGTAGAAAGTACATCAGACTAATACTTTAATGTAGTGGTGGAGGCATTTAAACATATAAGCAATCGATTCAAAAGAAGCACTATAGCAACATGACAATCGATTTAAACATATAAAAATCGATTCAAAAGAAGCAACATTCCAATAATTAAGACAAAATAGCATATCATTACTTAAAATTATGCACGGCATTCTTTCAAGGAAATAAAATCACTAAATATAGAGTCTGAATCAAAAGTTTCAACAGTCTCTCTCTCAATATAAACAACAATATTATATGTAAGAAATTCATCCTCCATTTTGTTGCAAAGCCTTGTTTTGACAATTTTCATTACCGAAAATGCTCTTTTTGTAGTTGCAGTTGAAATAGGAAGAGTCAACAGAAAACAAATTAATCTATCAACAAGAAAATATACCTTTAAAATTTGTCTCTGCTAATCCTTGACAAAAATCAGAAATTTTGGACAAATTCTACAATTTTGGATGATTTGGAACATTTTGCTTATAATGTTGCAGAATACTTCAAGATTACTTTCTCTTACTTAGTGAAATCAAGAGGATAATATTTTCCCATAATACAACAAATATCATCCATATTGAAAGATTTATAAGCATTCTTTAGATCCAAAGTGGAGTTAAGGGTAAGAAGATTAATTGTCCGTTCATTAAATCTACTAGTTAGCTCAAGAAGTTGAGAATCTATAGCAACATTGAATATCTCAAGCCAATAATGGTACTTCATATTGAAATCAACATGTTGGTGACGACTACGTTTTACCACATATGGAGAATCTATATCAAGAACCTCAATATTGTGCTTTTCACAAAATGCTTTCACAACTTCTAACAAATTGTCCCAACCATCTTCTCACAACTTTCGTATCAAAGTTTTGGTGCTTGAGACTAAGTACATAGCATTACTATATCTTGAATTTTTGTTGTAGATGTTGACAAAGAATATCTATAATGCCCATTATCATTTCCTAATCCAAAATTTACATAAGTTTCGACTCGGTTAACCATTTTGTATTTTGTTTTAACAAGAATACTCACTGCTTCACAAGCTATCATTTGACATAATTTTAAACAAAGTGACCAAGATTTTCTTCCTCCCTTTCACTGTGACCGATACTTACTATAACATTATCTAGCTATTTTGTTTCATTTTTACACTTCTAACAAATTAGAAACCATCTACTAATCATTTTTCATCCAAAAACATAATTTTATAAGCTTCCAAGTTCCATTAATATCCTTAAATGGAAACTTTTAATACACTTGATAAAACAAAAAATTATTGGTACATATATGTAAAACAAGTTTCAAAGATTCAAAATCTATGAAAAGTTTGAATAAAACCATACATTATATTTCAAAATAATGATAAAGAATTTTTTTTTCTTTTCTTGCTAAGCACCAATATTGTAACAGCCCGGTTTTCAATGGCGTCGAAAATACTGATTTTGGGATCACAACTCCGACGAGTCGAGTTGTGAATTTATTTATTTAGAAATTTATGATGTCGTTAACATCGTATTAAATTTTGATTACAAAATTTTACTATTTAGATAGTTAATTAAGTAAAAAGCACTGAATCGTAAAAGTTGCAAAATATAGGAAATGTTTATTAAATAGGTTAATTAGTAAAGGGAGGACTTAGGAAGGTCCTTAAAGAATAAATATACCCTAAAGTGGACGGTCATGGGTTAATAGTTGGTGGAAATTAAGTTAATTCATTAAGGGCATTATAGTAATTTGAAAATAAGTAAGTAAAATTTAAGTAAAAGAGAAATTAGATGAATTTCATTCATCTTCTTCAACCATAAAACACTTAGAAACCCTAAAACAAAATAAAAACATTAGACCAAAGGAAAAATCTTCAATTGGTAGGTGTTTTGTCACCCGTTTCTAGTAATTTTTATGTTTTTAAGTTCGGATTAGCTTAATCTAGCTAACTCAGGGACTAATTTGTGATTCTAACAAAAGTTAAATATTTTTTCATCGATGAATGAGCTTATTCTTGATATTTTATGAAAGTATTGGAAGCTTGATTGTTAGATTGGTAGGTTTTGTAAAGTGATTTTTTATGATTTTGCTAAAATGGTAAAATACATGTACTTAATGTGAAATAAATTGTATGTATGAGTTGAGAATGTATTCTAGTATATTCGGATAGCATGGGTTGAGCTTGGAAATGGTTATTTTGCTTGTTTGAGGTCTAAAGACTAAATTGAATGAAAAAGAAAATATAGGGGTGATTTTTTAAATTTCCCAAAAAGGGCATAAATGCAAGAAATGATTAAAATTTCATGATCTAATGTGGAATTTAATGATTTTTTTTATTTAGATAACGAGCGGGTTGCAGATCGAGGAAAAGGGAAAGTCACAGAATAGTCCCTAAAGTTTAGCCATAACTGTAATCTCATCCGGTAAGTTCGTGTAATCATAGTTCTATTAATAATTCTAACCTCTATTGTCATTGTTGTGTTCTTAAAGAAGAAAATGAGTTAGAAGATGATAAAGATGCTCTGAAGTATGGCTCGTAAGAGCGATATTCTATCTGGCTTGTAAGAGTGTTAATCTGTCTAGGCTCGATAGAGCTAAATTTTAGAAGACTCGAAGCCACCAACTTGACGAAATAATCGGGAATATTGAGTTGTTTAATTACACTTTTTGATTTCAAATCTATCATTCTGTAACTTACTAATTTACGACCTTACTAAGCTATATAAGCTTACCTGTGTATCTGTTCCTTGTTTTGTAGATTCATTTTGCTATTGAAGATCGAACCCTTAAGAAGAATCACACTATCCTATGGAGTTTGTTCAGTAGACTTCGTTATCACTTGGCTTATGTGGCATGTAGTAGGATTGTGAAATTATTATGTTTGATGTTTAAGGATTATTAGAATGTTTGAATATGATAATGACACTTGAATGTATTTGTGTTTTGTTAAACTTGCGTCATCCTATTGTAGTCTCTATAAATGTATTTTTGGGTGAAAGTCATGTAATGCAAAGTCTCTTGAACTGTATTGATATGAATAGTTGTAATAATTAGAGGAATTTGGTTTACTTTTGATAATCTGCTTATTTGTTTCGGTAGAACTCATGCATGTATCGGTAGAAATACAGAGTATGAGAGAGGTTGTATTCTGATTCGCATTGTATCGGTAGTATCATAAGTAGTATTGGTAGTTTGAGTTCCTATATCGGTAGAAGCTGCAAGGTAAACTTTTTGACTCTCTAGAGTTTTTAGTATCGGTAGAAAAATTAGTTGTTTCGGTAGAAGTCACCCTTGTATCGATGTACCAATTCAATTACTAGGAGAAAACTGCAGTAGTTTTTAAATTGTTTACTGACTTGACTTTTACTGATACTTGTCCTACAAGTACCGATAGAAGTCTCCCATAATTGTGAAAATGACATTTTTACGCTTATCGAGTTGCATTAATTTTTAGTCTCTGATTTATATCGCGTGCAATGTATGACTCCATTAAAATGTACTAAAATGAAATAATATTGAGAGTTAATCTACGATAGTTCATCGGAAAGATCCTGAGACCCTAATCGATGATGGTAACAGGTTTTTGGCGTTACAAATACGAAGAAGAAAGATGATAAAAGTCTCTTCATCTTTTCTTTTCTTTTATAATATTACTTATAAAATATTATTATGTTAAGTAAACTATTAAATAAACATTAATTTATTATTATTTAACAAAAGTCATCATAAGTAATTTATCTTCTTTAAGAAGATTTTCTCTTTGTTTTTATCAAGAATAATTTTTTTAATATTATTTTTAATCTTGTAAAAATATTGGAGGGGTCCACTTATATTTTTAAAAAGGCTATAATATATATACAAAGGGGAAAATTGCAAAAATCCTAAACCTTGGAGCCTACTTATATTATTGGGAGGGTCATAGTGTAAATTTACAAAGGATTAAACTGAAAAAAATTAAACATGCCCTAGGCCTCAATGTGGCTCCACCACTGTTTAGGTACCAAGATGGGAAAAAGGTATAGTTTAGGTATCGATTTGTGAGTTAAGCTTTAAATATTTTAGGCTTAATTCACAATTTGGCCCTTCAAGTATATCTATTTTCTCACTTTGGTACCTAAACTTTTTTTATCTCAATTTGGTACCCAAAATATCAATTTGCTCTATTTTATGTCCATTTTGTAATGGTCGTTAACAAAATCCGTTAGGTAACTTTGGCCAATGCAAAAGCACCACATAACATGTTTTGATCAATAAAAAAAAGTCAAATGGCAATTAAAATAAAAACATTAAATTTAAATTTAAAAAATAAAAAACTATAATATTAAATATTAAAATATTAAAAAGTACCTTTTTAAAAAAGGAAACAAAGTACAAGGGCAAATTAGACATTTAGAAACTTTAGGTACCTTTTTAAAAAATTGTCATATGTCTTTTTTTTATCAATGTGGACACTTGTCAACCCCTTAACTTTGTGGAGTCCAAAAATTTCACTATAATATACCAAATATTATTCTTTCATTCAAATATGTAAGGTATAATTTGTTTTAGATAATAAAATATAATAGTTAACTTTCTTTCACACATATATATATTTCATTGTCAGCATGGGTAAAAATATTAATTAATTAAAAATTAAGTTAAATTAGTTATTACTTGTGCTCATCATTATATGTAAAAATTAAAATATTTTTATTTTTTTATAAATTTTATGAATATATGATAAATAATTTTAAACATATTACTTCATAATTAAAAATATTAAAATTAATAAATGATATTATTAGGTGAAATGTAAATTGATAGTGTAGTTTAAAAATAATACTATTTGTTCATTATATAAAAAATATTTTTTAAATTTTAATTAGATAGTGTACTTTTTAAATAAGTAAAGGATCTTAAAATTCAAAATGAAATTTTGCTATGTATATGTTTAACTATAATATAAAACTTTTTAATTTTAAATTTGATACATAATTTTTTTTTTAATTTCAAAATAAAAATTTTAATATATTGAAATATTTAAAGACTGAGTTTCCAATCGATCAGATGAGCACATTTACACACGCCATACAAATCCTTATAGTGTTGCAAAGGTTTCTCATTCGAAGGTTGAGTTTAATCAATTGTTGGCTCAGGAGGTGGTGTACTGGAAGCAACGCTCGAAAGTGTTTTAGTTGTGTTACGATAATGCAAACACTAAACAATTTCATGCACAGGTGTCGAAGCATGAATGGGTAAATCATATTTAGTTGCATGTGGATGATAATGGTTTTTAGTGTACTGATGACACGGATATGTGTGCTATTATTTCAGACTACTTTCATAGTCCTTTTTCAGCCCGAGCCCGTCCTTTGATGTGTTCTCTGAGTCGGCAACTTCTGTCATTGAGGTTGATAATGAGTTCTTAGTGGCGCCTTTCAGTCCAATTAAATTTGAACGAGATATTTTCGAGATGCACCCGGATAAAGCATTTGAGCTAGATGATTTGAATTCAACATTTCCTTAGAAGTGTTGGTTTCTTATTGGCGCCAATGTGGTTTCTCAATGTTGCAAGTGGCTCAAGACAAACAAGTTTTTGGTTTCTATTAACGACTTGATTCTGAAAAAAAGATAAACTTTCTTCTATAAGAGACTTACAACGTATTGTGTTATGTAATGTTGTGTATAAATTGGTGGTCAAAGTTTTAACAAATTGACTTAAGTGTTATTGGTTAATGGTGTTCCATGGCACGTGGGGGACAGCGAGTCGACCAAGGTCTTCAAGGACCTTTGGGTTTGTGTTGACAATGATTTTTTTGTTCACTTGTCTCTCCTGCTCGGTTGTGAGGGTATGAAGGTTAATGATCTCTTCAGTGACAGATGATTGTTCTTGGGAAATTAACCTTGTTAAGGGGTTATTGTCTCCGGTTGATGCCCAACATGTGCTTAGTATGCCTATTGTTCTTTACTACCTAGTGAATAGTTATATTTGGCTCCAAGATAGGTTTGGTGTGTATTGTGTATAGAGAATTTTATGGTTTTAGGGTTTAGGGTTTAATGTTTATAATTTAAGGTTTAGGGTTTCAAAATACAATAATTCAATTTATTTTTTTAAAAATATGATTTTAATTAAAAATTAAATAATTAAATGATAAATTAATTTAAAGGAATAAATGAAATTCAAGTAATAAATTTAAAAGTAATAAATTAAATTAAATTATTTTAATTAAAGGATAAATGAAATTATAGTAATAAATTGGAATGTTAAAAAAATTAAAGTTAATAAAGAATGGAAATGAATAGGATTTTTTTTTTTTTTTTGAAATAAGGCAAACTTCATTATGTGAAAGGGTAAAACACCTAGGGAAAGTGAAATCGTCTGTGGCATACCACTTAGCAACCTCCTAATGGTATACCAAACAACATTTTGTTCTCTAAGATAACAAAAATTAAAAGCAAATAAAATAACTAAAAACCCTAAAACTAATCCCCTCCCATTCCACATTCTTCTCTGAAATAATTGGTTGCGCCGAAACGCCATATCCATCTACTTTTACCAGCCTTTTTCATTTCTTCTGAGATCTTCGAAGCAGAATCTTCCTCCGGTCTCAAAACCTTGAAAAATCTTTTTTAGACGATCCTCATCCTTTCTTGGTCAGTCGTAACCCATTCTTCTATTGTTGTCGGTACTTCTTTAATCCAAAAAAAGGGTCTATTGAAAGAATACCCAAACTCTGTCAATTTATGTGCTACCATGTTCGCCTTCCTATCTACATGTCTAAAAGAAACAGTGCGAAAATCTCTCATCTTTTCCTTAATACCCCTTATAATGTTATCAATTAATGAACGATCTAATCGATTGCTGTTCATTTTCTTGATGATCGTGAGGGAGTCCCCTTCCATCACCACATCTCTAAATCCCAGATCTGCCGTAAAAGAAATCGCTTTCAAACATGCTAAAGCCTCGACCACCATCGCATCCTGTGTTTTGCCTAGCGGGTAAACACTTGAACCCATCACTTGGCCCAAATGATTCCTTGCCACTATCCTGCACTGGCGATTCTGTTTGATGTTGAAAATCTGACATCGAAATTGATTTTTATTGTGTTTATGTCTGGTAGATTCCATATAGTTTCTTTCATATAGCATGTGGGTTTAGACCCTGTAGGCATGAGTTTTAACTCCTCCATATACATTCTAATAAACCGGCTAACCTCTTGAACTTTACATCTCTTACCTTCATGAAGGAGTTTGTTTCTATTAAACCAAATAACCCAAAAAGTTACTGCTATTGTATTGTAAATCTGATTGTTGCTATTATTGAATAAATCAGCTAACCAAATCTGTCTTTGTTGTTCTCTGTTTGCATGTAGGAGAGTCAAATCCATACTGTGCAACACCTCCTAGATGAATCGGCATTCTCTGAACAAATGTTCTATTGTTTCAACCTCTTCTGAGCAAAGCAAGCATGTGGTATTATAGCAGATTCTCTTTATCTGAAGATTGGCTAGAGTAGGCATGTAATTTCTAGAAATTCACCATATATGTATTTTTATTTTATTCGGTATCAAGAGGTTCCATATTTTTGTATAAAAAGAACCTAGGGGTTCCTGGTTTATATTATGTAGTCGTATGTTTTCCCAAATTAGGAACTTGTAACCACTCTGTACGGTATACTCTCCCGATTTATCCCCCTTCCATACTAACAAATCCTGTTGACTACTTCGTACCAATAGAATGGCCAATACTGCCTCAACCTGTTTAGCTGTAAGTAAACTTTCTATCACTAGAGCATTCCATTTGAATTCTGACTCTTCAATTAAGTTTGAAACAGTGATGTGTTGAATATTAATTACCTGATAGCGAATTCTTTCTTCCCCAGGTATAGGTAACCAAGCATCATTCCAAATGTTGATTAATTGACCATTACCAATTCTCTATATCAATCCCTTCTCGAGCAAACTACAAGCAATCCATATGTTGCGCTAGGTATATGATGGGTAAGCACCTAACCTTGCATTCATAAAATTATCTCTCGGATAATATTTTAGTTTAAATACTCGTGCTAGTAGACAATCAGGCTGGGAAAATAGATTCCACCCTTGCTTGGCTAACAAGGTCGTATTAAAAAATTCGAATTTCCTAAACCCCAACCCACCTAATGCCTTTGGCATACTCATAGTTGACCAAGAAGCCCAATGAATCCCTTTATTCGTATTTAGATTGTGCCACCAGAATCTACTAATCATTCTTTCAAAATCATTGCAAATTGAGATTGGGAATTTCAAACACCACATAGCATAAATAGGTAATGCTTGTAATACGGGTTTAATAAAGATTTATTTACCTCCAATGGATAGATTCCGAACGCTCCATAGTTGAATCCGCTGCAAACACTTCTCTTTTAACTCCATAAATGCACCTATTTTCCTTTTACCAATCATCATTGGTAATCCTAAATACTTTTCAGGATTATTGGAAATTCTAACTCCCAAAATCTCTCCTAACCTCTATTGATCCCCTTCCTATGTATTTTTGCTAAAGTATATCAACGTTTTATCAAAATTCACAAGCTGTCCAAAAATGGCTTCATACTTATTCACCACATCCTTTATACAATTAATCTCATCCACAGTGGCTTTTTCAAATAAAATACTGTCATCGACGAAAAATAAGTGACTAAATGGTAACTCCCCTCGACCTAACCTTATACCCCTTAATCGTCCCTCACGACTAGCTTTGTAAATTAGCCTAGAAAAACCTTCAGCAAAAATTATAAATAAATAAGGACTTAATGGGTCACCTTGTCTAATGCCCTTTGTTGGCTTAAATCTAGGTCCCTGTATTCCATTAAGGACCACAGCATATGATATTGATTTTACACATCTCATGACAATTTCAATCCACTTATCACAAAATTCCAACATTTTCATCATATTTTCAAGGTAAGTCCATTCCATCCTATCATATGCTTTTGACATATCAAGCTTTAAAGCAAAAGAACCTTCCCCACTTCGTTTCTTTTTAAAAAAGCATAGAATTTCATATGCAACAAGAATATTATCTATTATTTATCGATTAAGAACAAACACACCTTGTGTTTCGTCAATACACAGATGAAGCACCCTTAGAAAACGATTAACCACCATTTTAGCCACTATTTTATAGATAACATTACAAAGGCTAATTGGCTTGAATTGCCCAAGATTATTAGGCTTTTGTATTTTCGGCATAAGCACTATATTGATAAAATTAACATCTTCTAATTTCCTACCTCCATTCAATACTTGTAGGCAAAACTCGATTATATCTTTACCAATAACAGGCCAACTTTTTTTATAAAACGCACCTGAAAAGGCATCTTCCCCTGATGCTTTTAAAAGAGCCAACCCTTTCACAGCCTCAACTACTGCTTCTTTGAATTCCTGACTCAATTCAATATTCAGCTCTTTCGATATACATGGTTGAATTTCTGTCTGCAAAAAATCACAATCTTGGCATTCCCTTGAAGTAAATAAACTTTGGAAAAAAGAAGTGGCCAAATCCAATAACACTTGATCACCCTTTACCCACCCTCCTTCTAAATCCTCCAAATGACGAATGAAATTCCTTTTCTTACGGGCAGTGGCAAAACTATGAAAAAAATTTGTATTTCAATCACCCATTTTTAACCAGTTAGCTCTAGCCCTTTGTTCCCAAAATAATTCTTCCTTATCTGCCTCTAAATTTAACGCTAGTTTGACATTTACAATTTCTCCTAAATTTGCATCATTTGGCTCTTCTGCATATAAATTAGGTAATCTCTCTTTAAGATTGTTTTTAAGCCGAGTACGTACCTTCCTTTTTTGCTTATTCCAAACCAGTAGGCTCTCACCAAGCCCTTTTAGCTTTTCTAGATGACTTCTCCGATCCATGTCCCATTCTTTTTTGATAAACTCATCATAACCTTCCTCTAATAACCAATCGGTAACTTGAAAAACATTTTACCCAACCCTAATCTATTTATTTGATTAGAATTGGTGAGTACCATAATTGGACAATGATCAAATATGTTATGAAGTTTGTGTTTTACTTCGAACAACGGGAACTTCTCCCACCATAATGGGTTTGCCACACCTCTATCCAATCTCTCACGGATATTGTTTGAAGGGAGCTTGCCCCTCTCCCATGTGAACCATTGACCCGAAAAATCGAGATCAACCAAATCACAATTATCTAATGCTTCCCTAAAGTCATTCATCGGTCTCTCATTATGATAATGCTTAAATATGACATATTTTTGAATATTAATTATATATATTTTAAGAGTATGATCCTATTAATTTAGGCTATTTATTATATTTTTATTTTGTAGGGATTCTAATAATGACAGAAAACAAATTGGAGACAAAAATCATGATTTTAGAAGGAAAAGTGATTATAGGACAAAAAGACTTGGTTTTACTTTATTTTATTTTAAAATATATTTTTCTTAAGATTTAATATTTAAGATATTTTTTATTATTTAAATTTGTATTTAATTCATGTTTATCTCTTTGTATTTATCTTTTTAGAGTTTAAATTGGATACAATTAGGCGAATTAAACATTAGATATAATTCTAATTATTTTTTAGAATTTAGATTGGATTCAACTAGGAATATTATGTACTATAAATGGGAGGTGGAGTGATTGAATTATTCACTTCCCATTCATTGAAAAAATCTTCCATCTCCCTAAATCCCTAGTTAAAAAAACTCTATTTTATTATCTTGTGTTCTTTCCTAAAATCATGAGTAACTAAAAAACCTTCTAGCCGAAGGTTATCAAATATTCCTCCAAAGTTCATGAGGCTTAGAATCCGCGCTTAATTCCTCTCACTCGGGTATTCATTAATTCTTTGTATTACGGGATCAACGCTTCCATCCAAAATCCCTACAAAAGTAATATTTTCATCTTATGCAAAGACGGTCGCTCTATGTGTTTTAAGAAAGTTGCATAGTTGGTTCTCTAATTTACTTCGTCAGAGGTTGCCGAGCCAAAGAGGCAAAACGGCGTGACATTCGTCGTTGGGAAAATGTTATCTAGTGTAAGACAGTCCCATTTGAGAGACGGTTGGCTAAAATCAGGTTTCTCTAAAAAATATACCCGGAGCTGGTGGTCGTAGTCATCCTCTTCCACTATAACTGGCTTATTCGAGCACGAGAAGAATATCCAAAGTCTATGATTGAATCAAGGAAAAATCAAGATAACTGGACGCTATATCTCTAAATATTGATAAAACTCTTCTTCTTTCAACTTATTTATTTTATGCAATTTTTTTTTATTTCAATACCTCTATTTTCTATTTCTTTTAATTCCGTTTCTTTTATTTTTCCTCAGATCGTACCGCTTTTCTTGGGCACGATTTTGCCCACGATCTCGACAGATAAGATTCTTTACACTCCAGTCCCTGAGGATTAGACCCTACTTTCCTTTTACTGTCATTTTTATTTATTTTCGGAATAGGTTATATTTGGTGTTTTCGACGACACATCAAATTTTTTCGAAAACACCAAATATAACCTATTCCGAAAATAAATAAAAATAATAGTAAAAGGAAAGTAGGGTCTAATCCTCAAGGACTGGAGTGTAAAGAATCTTATCTGTCGAGATCGTGGGCAAAATCGTGCCCAAGAAAAGCGGTGCGATCTGAGGAAAAATAAAAGAAACAGAATTAAAAGAAATAGAAAATAGAGGTGTTGAAATAAAAAAAAAAATTGCATAAAATAAATAAGTTGAAAGAAGAAGAGTTTTATCAATATTTAGAGATATAGCGTCCAGTTATCTTGATTTTTCCTTGATTCAATCATAGACTTTGGATATTCTTCTCGTGCTCGAATAAGCCAGTTATAGTGGAAGAGGATGACTACGACCACCAGCTCCGGGTATATTTTTTAGAGAAACCTGATTTTAGCCAACCGTCTCTCAAATGGGACTGTCTTACACTAGATAACATTTTCCCAACGACGAATGTCACGCCGTTTTGCCTCTTTGGCTCGACAACCTCTAACGAAGTAAATTAGAGAACCAACTATGCAACTTTCTCAAAACACATAGAGCGACCGTCTTTGCATAAGATGAAAAGATTAGTTTTGTAGGGATTTTGGACGGAAGCGTCGATCCCGTAATACAGAGAATTGATGAATACACGAGTGAGAAGAATTAAACGCAGATTCTAAGCCTCATGAGCTTTGGAGGAATATTTGATAACCTTCAGCTAGAAGAGTTTTTAGTTACTCATGGTTTTGGGGAAGAACACAGAGCTTTTATTGAACTAGGGATTTAGGGAGATGGAGGATTTTTTTAATGAATGAGAAGTAAATAATTCAATCACTTCATCCGCTATTTATAGTACATAATATTCCTAGTTGAATCCAATCTAAATTCTAAAATATAATTAGAATTATATCTAATATTTAATTCCCCTAATTGGATCCAATTTAAACTCTAAAAAGATAAATACAAAGAGATAAACGTGAATTAAATACAAATTTAAATTATAAATAATATCTTAAATATTAAATCCTAATAAAATATATTTTAAAATAAAATAAAGTAAAACCAAATTTTTTGTCGTATAAACTCTCTCTTTAAGTATTTCACCTTCAAACAACTTCACTTTTCCTTCTAAAATCATATTTTTTTGTCTCTAATTTGTCTTTTATCATCACAAGATTCCCTACAAAATAAAAAGATAATAAATAGCCCAAATTAATAAGATCATACTCTTAAAATATATATAATTAATATCCAAAAGTATGTCATATTTAAATATTATCACATCCCGAATGCACCCACCCTAATTTTCAAAAGAAAAGAGTATCTCGTTGAAATCCCCTAAAACGAGCCAAGGCAATTGACTTTCTTCCTTTAATCTCCTTAGTAAATTCCACGAGAAACGTTTTTGTTGTTCCACAACAGCTCCATAAAAGCCCGTGAACCGCCAAAGCACATCATCCTTTGATCTTTGAACTTCGACATCAATATGCGACTTAGAATAGCTTCGTAATTGTCCCGTAATATAGAAATGAATAGGATTTAAATTAAAAAAAAAAAGAGGAAAAGAAGATGAGACATTAAATGAGTTCAAGTTTTAATTAAATGGTCAATTAAAAAAAAAAAGAAAGAAAAAGACTTGAAAATTCCATTAAATATCGGTGTCGGTCATTAAATATCCAATACCTCTAAAAAATATGAATAGATACTATCATGTAATTATATCAGTATATTTAAAAAAATAATTTTTTTTAAAAGTTGGTCTCGGCAATTTAATGGTTAGCATCCTTTTTTTTTTTTTCAAATATTGGTATAAATATATATTAGTATGATATAGTATGAAAAAAATGCAATGGTGTCGATCATTAAAGTCTCAAAATTAAAAAAAAATTATTTTTTAAAACATGACACAATCATTAGTCAATAATTGGGTCAAAATCCAATGTAATGCCAACCATTAAAGTCTCCCACCCAATTTTACTATTCATTTCAGATCATTTGGATGATTGTCTTTGAAATAAAATTATTTTTGTAAATATTAATTTTTTTAAGTCATTTGAATAAATAACCCGAATGTTTATTTTTATTTATCTATTTTGAAATGATTTGACATCTAATATAAATTTAAAAGTCAAAAAAATATTAATACAATTATATTTAGGGACCAAAATATATAACTTTACTAATATATCGTATTAAATATATTTAGCAAAAAAAATAATAAAGTTACAGTTACTCGGTTTGAGGGGATACCAAAGCGACGACGTTTGGGTGGCGTCTAAAGCGAAGTCCTACTTTTGTTTTGACTTCTAGTCCTTTTCTTATCAGGCTTCGATCTCTTTCTCTCTCTGCTCCCAACGATCCCTCCTTCCTTTTCTCTTCAAAATTCAGCCAACTTTTAAGGTAAAATTTTTTAATTCTTTCTCATTTTTGTTCTCACGAATCCCTTAATTTTATGATTCCATTTTTATACAAGTTCCACTTCTTTTTTCTTGGTTTTCATCTGTTTTTCTGTCCTTTTTTTTTAATTCCCCCCATGTTTTCTGAGATTCAATTCGTGTTTTATAGGAAAATAAATTATGGGTTTTTTTCGACTTAGTAGTTGGTTACTTGGTTACAGTTTTTCTCTGTTGTTATCATTCTTACTCTTTTTTTTCTGTCAGTATGTGGAGTTTTGCTTCTAACGCCATTGCAAGCATTGGGTTAAAGAGTTCAAAAGAGTCGAGTCGAGCTTGTTCCGAGTTTTCAGACGATGATGTATGTTCTAATGGTAGTAGAGATGAAGGGTTGGAATGTCCCATTTGTTGGGAATCTTTCAACATAGTTGAGAATGTTCCCTATGTCTTATGGTGCGGTCATACCCTTTGCCAAAACTGCATCTTGGGGCTTCAACCTGCTGTTTTGAAACTTCCTACTTCTCAATTCGAGATCCCTTTGTTCGTTTCTTGCCCGTGGTGCCACTTGCTATCGCTCCGCCTCGTTTATAAAGGGAACCTCAAGTTCCCTAGCAAGAATTTCTTCCTTCTATGGATGATTGAGAGCTTGAATGGTGATAGATATGGTGTTGTGAGGAGAGCTTCGCCTGGGGATAATCAATGTAATCTAATGCTTGGAAATCAAGCTAGCAGTGGTGTTGTTAGGAGGGAGTTATATGCTCACGGTTCTCAACAAATTCGGTCTGGAGATAATGGTGGCAGTAGTAATATGGAGAGGCATCATCGTTTCTCACTTTATAAGTCGTTGTATTTCTTTGTTCACCTTACAACCAAGTTCCCATTGGTCATCATGCTCCTTTTGATTGTTTTCTTTGCAATACCAGGGAGTATTGTTATCTTATTACTTTACTTACTGGTGACGGTTGTTTTTGCTGTCCCGTCTTTCTTGGTGATGTACTTTGCATTCCCTATGTTGAATAGGTTGGTAAGAGAAATAGCCTCATGAGATGTTGCTCTCGTACTTCTAAGGTCTAAGAGATTTATGGTTTCAAATGAAAAGCTTTCAGATTAATGTATTGTTTTCATGATGGAGTATGACTCGAAATGTCTCGTAGGCTTTTTTTTTTTTTTTTGAAATTGTGGTCATGTCCTTGAATTAGACGCCATTGAAGTGGCTGCTAACCTGTTGTACAAGCTTGAGTTCCCAAAAGAAAATAATGTGCAGTTTGTAGTGGTTATATCCTCTCTCTATCTCTCTCTTATTGTCATAATTAATTTTTCTGCAATTTGATATAGATATTTCTCTGTTTTTGCTACTTTGTATTGTTGCAAGCTTGATTCAGCAGTCAGGTAAATGGTTTTGCTGATTGCTTAATTATCATTGAAGCTTTTGTCACATTGGTTACTATCTTTTAACTGGTGTTTAATCATACAAGAATGAACAAACAACCTCATTTTTTGGTTTAGTTGTCATCTTGATGGTAACTTCAAAGAGAAAAGGGGAAGGAGGGTGTCCTACCTTTTACTTGGGCTCATATCTAGTACTTCCATCTCATTAACAATTGAAATGGTTCAGCTTTCTAATTACTATCTTATTCTTGTCTCGTTACTTGAGATCTACTATGTAATGGAGACATGAAGGTGTTTTCCTACTGTAGAGAGTGCATAATTAACAAGTTGGAGTGTGACTTAAAACTCAGGATGCTACATGATTTGTTACATTCAGCAGCAGAAGCATGCCCTCGGAACCTCTCCTGTTTTTCTGATTATATTTGCATTTTCCTTTGCTTTAAGCTCATCTTTTTTTTGGCTTGCCTCTGCCTGTGCTCTTGCTCCGTCCACAGCTTGTTTGATATAGTCCATTTCATTTTTAAATTTTAGTAATGCCCGTGCTCTCTTTCGCTCCAATCCACTCTGATGCCCCAAGAAATAAGCTATCAGTTTCTAAGAATTAGTTTGATTTAAAGAAAGGAAAACAAGTCTCACCTCTGATCTGTCCAGCTTGTTCTTGGCTTTCTTCTTCTTCTTTTCCTCCCAGGCAAGTATAGTGCTATTCAACTTCTTATACCTATAATCTATCTGTTAGGAAGTGGATGATATGATAATATTTGCTTCTGAATTTAAGAGGACAATTTTATGTTGGCATGACATTTGTTGTTTCAATGCAGTTTAGTTGCTTTCTGCCTTTAATATATTGGTGCTGATTGGTTATTATTATACGATACTACTTAATAAGTTAGCAATAAATGATATATTTACCGTTCTTTGATCTTGGCCATCTCATCCTTCTCCCAATCCTCTGCTTTTGTCTGCTCTGTCTCTAGCCTTGGCTCTATGGTAGGAGGCTCTCCAGGTCTTCCTGCTGCAGTTCCTGGTTTAATGGAAGGATGATTAGATTTTGGTGCTGTGCTTGCTGGTTTTATGGTGGAGACATCAGGTTTTGGTGCTGCACTTTGTGTTTGACTGGAAAGCATATCAGGTTTAGAAGTTCTTTGTTTCGTAATGCTAGTGTTGCCTAAGTAATCTGCAAAAGTAAGAGGTCTTTTAAGTGATGGTGCAGATTTAGTTTCTTTGCCATCCATGCCATCAGGCACTGCCTCTTTACATTCTGAACTTCCTGGACCATTTTTTGAACCCTCGCCTGTTAATATCTTTTGGTTAAACAGCAGTAGAAACTAGTAGTTCATAACTCTTACAACATGGATATCAGATTTCGATTTCTCATGCTTTGGATCTCTACCTGTGAATTGTTTGGATACAGTGCCAGGTTTCGATGTTGAAAATGACTTATCTTCCTTTCTGTTCTTATCTCTGGTCAAAGAGGGTCCAAGACCTGCACTGGTCTTCTTCTGGTCCTGGATGCTTGGTTCTGCAATCGAGTTAATGACATATGTAGCAGCTGCAGCTGCAACTGCAAGTACTTGCTCCGGTTTATGGTTTGAGTCATCGTTCCAACTCGTCATTTTGCCAGAAAATGGTTTTTGAAACCAGTTCTGGGTTCTCCTCCCTGCCAAATCCAAAATTAACATCGATTATTGTTGCCTCAACTTGTACATGATTTCTCTCTAAAACGACGATGCAGAAGGAATGTACTTTTTGGTACAAAGAGGAACATAATTTAAAGTTCATATTCAGGTTGAAAAGGTAAAGGAAAATAGATAATGTATAAAATATTTCCATGTTCTTTAAGATTATCTGCACATTAAGAACTTTTTACCTTCTTTGAAAGATTGAGTTTTTTGTGGTTGGTTTCTAATACTGCTCGACTCCTCTGTTTTTCCATCTCCACCACCAGAAAATCTCCCCCTGGCATAAATGATCAGTCAAATGGAAGCAGATACCTAAAGATTTCAAAATCTTATAGACAGTGAATTGTAAGTTCCCTGAACATATATAGTTTTAATTTTCTATTACACAAGCTCATCTGCCACGGCTATTCTTTTTCTTGGTTTCTGCATTTATTATGGATTAAGTTCTATAGAATAAAATTTGTGCAATGCCTACATTCCCATATCTGAAACGAAAAGAACAATGGAATTTAGTAAGCCGTTTAGGATTTATGATGATTTCTTGACGTTTTTGTGAAATTAAATTCTCTATTGTCCGTGTATGATAAACAAACCATCGAAAAGAAAATAGAATTTACCTCATCTGCTTCATAAAATTCTCCATTGTTTCGGATGAATTTCTTCGAATAAATCTTGAACTTTTTTGTTTATTGAGAAATTAATCAATGGTGGGCAATGGAGTGGCCTGCTTTTATTTAGAAGGAGATATAATTCAGAAAGGTAGCCTGGAGAAAAGGGAGAATTGTGATGTTTGGGTAATAGCATGCAAGCTTTGGATAATTTGCTTTGCATGCAAAGCTTGGTTTGGATATTCATAAAGAAACGTATTATCTCTCTACATCCTTTTGATTTTAAATGTAATCATTTGAGTAATTTAAGCATTTTTAAGAAGGTTTCTTTCCTGAAAAGCAAATCAGGTTTGAGAAGAATCTTGTTTTGTTAAGTTAAATATTATTCTACTTTGTTTTTGTTGGTATATTATCAGCTTACGAAGAAAGCTTCTCAGATATAAAGAAATACAGCAACTCATCCTTATGTGAAGCGCGGCTGAGAAGGCACCTGGAATTGAACCGGAATCATACTATCAAACTGAGAAATGATTGAACTTGTTAAAAGCCGGTTAAAGAACCATTTGGATGTTAGTCTAAATATTTAATTTTGTTATTATAATTTATAAATGAAATATTTGTGTTTATTATTTTTTTTAATATTTTTTTAAATTTTCTATCGGTTGAATAAGAATCGATGATTTACTCAATGTTTGGTGGGATTTGAACATATATGTAGTGTGACATCACTTCGTTTTTGAAGTCAAAAGTATTTTTGAAAAGCGTTTTTGAACTCAAACACAAAAGTGTATAATTATTTAGCTTTTGCACTTTCAGAGTCGAATGTTATTTTTAATCCTCATTTATATTTTATGTAATGGCTATATGATTACTTTTCTATTGAAATTTGATTCAAATATATAACATCGTATTTGAATTGGTGATGGTTATATTTTAATATCTAAAATATACTCTCTATGTCTAAATTAAAATTTACTAATAATTTATATTTCATATATCAAAATATAATGGGTTATAATATATTGTTTTTTTATATTTTTACTGAAATGTCATAATATTAATAAATTTACCTTAAACACTCCAGCAAGGCACATCCACTTAGTGAACTTGGTCGGCTTTTAATTGCAAACTTTTATCAATGAAGCCGGGCTCCCTGCATCAACCACCATCTCATATATAAAAAAAAAAAACCACTTTACAAAACGGTTCGAGAAATTGTTAAAAAACCCTTGGCAGCGAAGAAGAAATAAAGCATATACTATAGTCATAGATTCAACCCACTGTTTTATATACAAAAATATTGCAACCTGAAAGTTTTTCTGGAAAAGAAGAGATAAAAAAAAAAAAGTTGCGTTCAAATGTCACCTCTTTGAAATATTCATCCCTAATTTACATAAGATGAATGACTTCACTACGTTAAACATATTTATATATGGCAAAGCTACATACATGCATGCATGGCTCCCTCCAAACCCTATCCATATCTTCTTCACAGTCCAAGTCAATTTTATAAATAAATTCGTGGGAAATGGCAGCTGTGGACTTCGTCCCGGACATCGCAGATGCCGAAGGCGTTACACGGCGGCTGCATTTTTTTAACTATATTCTCGGTGCATCCTTCCCCTTCAATTTGGAATTAGCTACTGTATGATGATAGTACACTACAGCTTATTGTATGAGTTCAGCTGAGTTATTTACTCAGTTGTGAAGAGGATTAGGCCCTGAGGGGACAAGTTTCTTCTCCACACCATATCTTGGATCAATTTCATCCTGTTCGGGCGACGGTGGTAAGAAATGTCTGAATTTGTGGATTCTTCCAAGTGGAAAACATGAAGAACGTTGCCATGGGCGGTGGTTTCTTGGTGATGGAGTTTGGGCGGAGGGTTGAAGAAGGAGGAGGAGGAAGAAAAGAAGAACAGAGATCGAAAGGCGGTAGCCGGACATGGCGGATGGTTTGTTTTAAGATGAAGGGAAAAGCCCTTTTTGTTTAAAGACAGTGATCGTGAAATCATGGAAGGGGGTTGAAGCTTTGAATTTGAGGGGAAGACGCACATGAAATGTTATAATTTGATTGAAGGGGGCAAATTCCATTATTTGTCATCAAATCAGTGGCGAAGGTGTAAATGGAACAGACAGAACTGGGAACAGTTGCAAAGGTCGTGAGTTCATAGGGACATAACCCAACATTGTAAAATCATTGGTGAAAACAGGGAAACATGGAGCAGACAGGACCCCAACTTGCGTTCATTCTACACTCACTTCGGATTTATCTGAGGGTCCCATATAATATATATATATATTATTTTCCAAGTTTTTTTTGTATTTTTTATGTATTTAAATTATTATATTCTTTTTCTTAATTAAAAGCTTATCATAAAATTTTAGATTTTTCATTCCCTTTAAAGGAAATTAAAAAGACAAAATGTTTTTTAAATCTAGATTTTCTACTGTAAAAACTAAAACTAAATTTTTAAAAAAATAAGAAAAGAGTGACCAAAGTCAAATTACTAAAATTAAATGATTAAAATGAGTGTGTGATGACTAATTAATGATAAATGATTAAAATGAAAAGCATGTAACGATTTGTAAACTTTTTTTTTTATACTTAAAATGAAAACTTATGAAAGTTGGATAATTAATGGCATAGTTTACCTTGTAAATTAATCACACATCTCTATTGTTTTGACGTCAAGATTCTGTAAATAAGTGTAAAATTGAATTTTTTTTAAAAATAAAAAATAATTTAATTTATAATCTATTATCTGATGAGTAAGTCTGTATTTACTTATCATTTTATACATTTTTCCTAGTTTTTATTGTGTGTTATTAAACGTGTTTAAATTTTAAAGATTATTTGATGAACTGAAAAATTAAATGTTAAATCTTTAGTATTGAATTTTTTAAGAACTAAATTTATATTATTAAATTGCTTAACATATTAATAAAAATTAAGCACTAAATATAATTATTTTATTTGATAATAGTAAATCTTAATTTTACAAAATTAATTATTTCATAATTTTAATTTTATTAGTATGATATTATTTATTTTATTTTGAATAAAAGTTAAAGATAAATTTTGAGTATTTAAATTTTTAATAAAATGAGGAAAAATTATTTTAAAAATAAGATTTTGAAAAATAAAATCAATTTAAAATTTTTTTATTAACAATTAAGTAGACTTGATCATAAGTCCGATCATTCATCTAGGCTCGAAGGCTTACTCAAAAAGTGAGAGGGTTTAGATAAAAAAAAATTTATATGTTGCTTTCACTTTAAAATCAATTAAGTCTTAATTTAATCGGCATGAGCATTGTTGCCAATGCAGTAAGAGGTGAGCTCGAGTGGTAATGGGTAATTCTAAACATTATATATATATATATGCTATTTTTAAATTAAAAATTTTAAATACAATTATTTTAATATATGAACAGTTAAAATTATAAAAAAAAATTGAAGTGGACTTCTTCCTTAAGTATTTAGATTGAGTTGAATCTTGAAACCATTATTGTTGAAAAGACTTTATTTAATTACCACTCTTGACTTAAATAAAATTAGATAAAATAAATGACAACACATATGATTATAAAAAAAATAATTTTAAAATTGCCTGTAAACCTACCAAGTAGTTTTCCTACTGATAATTTTTTCAATAATACAAAATTATAAAATTATAATTCAACTCACAAGTTTTTAATATTTTAAAAGATAATTTATTATGTCTTAAAAAATATTGAACACTCAGTTTCGAAATTTTTAAAAGATAACTAGCATACTAAAATGATAAATTTAAATATTTTAAACAATATATTTTTTAAAATTTAAAAATAACATAATATTTTTAAATATAAAGTTCAAGTGAATGGACTAAATTGAAAAATTAATAAATTTTCAGAGACCAACTATGATATTATTACATTTTTTATTTGAGTATACAGACAAATGTAACCTCCTCGACATTGATGGTGAGAAAACGAAACAGGAAGTCAAGACTTAAACTGTTGGCTTTGAAATTGGATCCTCTGCGCTTCAACTTCAAATCATACACGGAAACAAAATGTTTTATTTTGCTAAATAATTGAAAACTCATCCACTTTTGCTAAATATTTTTTTTTATTTTATATAGAAAAAGATCATTTAAAAATAAAATAATATTTTTAAAAAAAATAATAGTGTATATTAGCAATTTTAACACACGTATATGTATGTAAAAATCATGTATTTAATATATATATATGTGTTCAAAAATAATATATAATAGATAATAAAATGAAATTAATAATACAATATAAATAAAATTGAAATAAAAAATAGTTTAACTTATAAGTAAAAAAAAGAAGTGAAATAGATAAATATATAATATTAAAAATATTAAATGCATTCGATTTCACATTATTAAAAGTTATTTTTTTTAAATTTATTTAAGAATTATTGTAAATTTTTTTTTATAAATCTATTAAATAGGTTTAATATTTAAACATATTAATTTTGATTTTTTATTTAAAAATTATATAAAAATATGAAAAAATAATAAACCATCAAAATAATAATTATTTTTTAACCGAGTTAATATCAGATTTGATAATAATAGTATTAGATATTTTTTTACTTGTATTATATAAAACTGCCACGCAATTAGAATATTCCTCAAAAAGAAATATGCCTAATCCTTTATTCAAAGCCCATAGTTTTCTCTCTTTCCCGAAAAAAGGCCCATACTTGTTTCTTTCTCTTTTATTGCAATCCTCAACTTGATTAACTTCCGTTATCCGCCATGAATATGATCTTGCTTTTCTTCTTCCTTTCTTTCATCTCTCAAGTCCGAGCCGAACCCATCCTCACCGTCAACCCCAAAACTCTTTCTAAATCGGGTGATTCCGTTCACATCCAATGGTCCGGCATCGATTCACCGTCCAAGCTCGATTGGCTCGGTCTCTACTCGCCCCCCGACTCACCCCACGACAACTTCATCGGCTACAAGTTCCTTTCTTCTTCTTCCTCAACTTGGGAATCTGGGGCGGGCTCCATTTCTCTCCCCCTCACCTCCCTCCGCTCTAACTACTCCTTCCGGATCTTCCGCTGGACCGAATCCGAGGTAAACCCGGAAATCCACGACCAGGATCATAATCCCCTCCCGGGCACGAAGCACCTGTTGACGGAATCCGAGACGGTGGGTTTCGAATGGGGTCGTGGGCCGGAGCAGATCCACTTGGCGTTGACGGGTCGGGAAGGGGAGATGCGTGTGATGTTCGTTGCGGAGGACCGGGAGGAGAGGCAGGTGAGGTACGGAGAGAAGGAAGGAGAGTGGGAAGGTGACATGGTGGTGGCACGTGTGGGGAGGTACGAGAGGGAAGACATGTGTCACGCGCCGGCCAATGAGAGCGTTGGTTGGAGAGATCCTGGTTGGATATTTGACGCTGTGATGTCGGGTTTAAAGGGTGGGGTGAAATACTATTATCAGGTAATTAAATGCTTTGGTTTGGTGCTAAATTTGGAGATGTTTTGAACTACATTTTGTTCCAACTAAAAACGCCTTCATGTTTCAAGGCCTAAATATCCTTCTTCATTCAAATGCTGAGCTCCTTGTCTTGAATGCTCATTCAATTACAATTTCCTTTTCTTCATGTTCACTCATACTAATGTTTGATATGTTGAGTGTGATTCATCTATTTTTTATCATGTTAACTTCAAGTAGACTTTGTTTCCTTGTTACATGGTAGGACTAAGCAAAAGTATTGAAACATTTTTTTCCCTCAAGACATTGGTGTACTTTCAATTAAACTTTCATGGTTAATTTAGCTCTGGTTTGCACATTCTAACAGGTTGGAAGCGAGTCTAAAGGTTGGAGCACGACACGTAGCTTTGTGTCATGGGACAAAAGTTCAAACGAAACAACAGCCTTCCTATTTGGAGACATGGGGACTGCTACACCCTACTTAACCTTTAGTCGCACACAAGATGAAAGCATATCAACCATGAAGTGGATCCTGCGTGACCTTGAAGCTCTTGGAGATAAGCCTACTTTCATTTCCCATATCGGGGATATCAGCTATGCAAGAGGCTATTCATGGTTGTGGGATGAATTTTTCAACTTAATTGAGCCTGTTGCCTCCAAGGTGCCGTATCATGTGTGCATTGGCAATCATGAATATGATTGGCCTTCACAGCCTTGGAAACCTGACTGGGCCAATTCAATTTATGGAACTGATGGAGGGGGTGAATGTGGGGTTCCCTACAGCCTTAGATTCAATATGCCTGGCAACTCTTCAGAACCAACTGGAACCCGTGCTCCAGCTACCCGAAACCTTTACTACTCATTTGATATGGGGCCAGTTCATTTTGTGTACATGTCAACCGAAACCAATTTCCTTCCGGGAAGCAGCCAATATAACTTTCTGAAGCATGATCTAGAGTCGGTTGATCGGATGAAGACCCCTTTTGTTGTAGTTCAAGGGCATAGACCAATGTACACTACAAGTTTCGAAAGTAGGGATGCCCCATTGAGAGAGAAAATGCTTGAGCATTTGGAACCTTTATTTGTGAAAAACAATGTGAACCTTGCATTATGGGGCCATGTTCATCGGTACGAGAGGTTTTGTCCATTGAAGAACTTCACATGTGGAAGCATGGGGCAGAAGGGGAAGGATTGGGAGGCATTACCAGTTCATGTTGTGATTGGGATGGCAGGACAAGACTGGCAACCAACATGGGAACCTCGACCAGACCATCCACACGATCCTGTCTACCCACAACCCAAGAGGTCTATGTACCGCACAGGCGAGTTTGGGTACACTAGATTAGTTGCTACAAAAGAGAAACTTACACTGACATTCGTAGGAAACCATGACGGGGAGGTGCATGACATGGTTGAGATTTTGGCATCCGGGCAAGTTCTTAATGGCGGTGATGATAACAACGGTAAAGTCGGAGCAGTCCATAAGGTTGATGATGTGATGCTGTACTCATTTTCACGGTATGTCTGGGGTGGTAGTGTCTTGGTGCTTGGTGGTTTTGTTGGCTATGTTCTGGGTTTCATTTCACATGCTAGGAGACAAATTGCAACAGAAAGGGGCTGGACTTCCTTGAAAACCGAGGAGCGATGAACAGCTACTGGATGCTTCAAATTATCAAAACCTATTTGCAATGACATAAAGGTGCTTTCATGCTATTTGCAGGGAATGGTGCCTTAATGTTTCTCTAAATTTGTATCTCTTGTACATCTTCCTTGGAATATTTGTATCGACGTATTCACATAAAAAAGTTTAGGTTCCAGTTTGTGTTTTTATTTTCATACCTACTTCAAAATTCTCTGTACATATTTCTTGAATTATTTGTATCATAATATTTTGAACGAAGTTTTTATATTATTTTATATTTTTATTTCCTTATCATGTGATTGGGATCCGTCACCGAAGCTTTAAAAACTCCGTACATTCTGGGAAATTTACTTGGACAATTTTTTTACATGTTATTTCATTTTTCACATGGGAGATTTTTTATATCTGATTGCATGTTAATTTTAAAAATACTGTACAATTACGTAAATTTATAACTCTAGACTTCTTCGGTCTTTAGAGTCATTCTATTTTTTTTTTTAAGAAAAAACAGGTAAACTAAACTGAGCCAAAAGCATTACTACCTATATCATACTCCAATAAATGTAAGAGATATTGGGGAACCTCCTCGAACAGCTGAATGTTGTGATCATTTTCAGAAATCATTTTAGCTAGCGAATCCACAACTCTATTATTCTCTTTTGGAACATGCCTAATTCTTCAATATTCGATCGTATGAAGAAGTTGATGAATCTTCCTCACCAAAGTTGAAGACTAATTTACCGATTGGCCTTCTTGAATGGTTTTGACCACTTCTAAGTTATTAGATTGAATCAACATGTTATCCAGACCTCATTTTTGTACAAGAGTTAAGCCATTTAAGATTTCCCAGAGTAGTGCTTCAAATACTGAACAAACCTCCAAAAAATGATTATAACTCAAGATCCACTCACCATTCAGTTTCCGCAACATACCCCCAAAAGAAGTCATGTTAGAAATCAGATTAATCACCCCATCGGAATTCAAAATGCGACAATTACTTGTCAACAGTAGATAGGAGTCAATTCCGTGCGGACTAATTGAGGTTTTCTCGTGCACCAATATATACTGTTTCACCCAACTAATCGATGAATTAACTATTTCAGAAGAGTTCCAAGATAAACTCTGGAAAATGAATAAATTTTTATTTTTCCAGATTTGCCTAACAAACAACTCAAAAAGAGTAGCCCGAATGATAAGAGCTACCAGTTGGTTGTGTGTAGGACATTGTAGGTTCGGGCTCGGGTATGGGAGTAGGAGGCGAATGACCTAGTCGACTTTGTTGAGGACCTCATCGCTCCATATGTGGAGGGGCTACAATCAATTGGCTACGATATAAATACCGCAACCCATTCTCCTTGTACCACCGTTGATAGTCAATCGAGGGAATAGAGTCATTGGAACTTGATTATTATTATTGGTGCTTGGCATAAGTACCCCCTCTAAGTTGCAGTATATATGCTCGAGCAGTGCAAATTTTCTCCCCCTCAATCGCATTGCTCGATAATGTTTCAAAGTTTACCTACAACCAAGAAAACTTTAAAGTCGTAAATGTATCTTCACTATCCTCGAGAGAGAGTCCAAGCAAGTCATAGCAGAGTGTCGCAAGTTCAAACACTCTGTTTACATTGATTGGTGCATTATCGTCCACATGGAGCTCTAGTCGCAGTGCAACATCTTCCAATGTGATGGTGCAATCACCGCACAACAAATAAAATGAGTGCATCTTTAGACTCCACCGTTCGACCAATGTGGAAATTAAATTGTCCCTCAACTCAAACTCTCAGATCAATGGCATTGATTTAAATCCAACGACATTTAAGTAGGGCATAATCTGTTGATTCGATCGATAGGTCGAACCATTGCCACGCGATATGGTCCTAACCTATTAAATTACAACATTAATTAAAATCTACCAATTAAATACAAATTATTATTACCATATTCAATGTTATATTTTATAAAATACAAATTATTATTACAATATAAAAAAAACATGCTCTAGGCAAACCAAATAAAATGTGAAATCGTTGCAGTCATGTTGATGAGTTTGAGATTCATGCCTTACAGAATTGTAGCTTTCCTAAGGCGGTATGGTGTACAATTGTACCTCTCTATAAACAGGTTCATTTCTTCTCTTTATGTCTTCAAGATTGGTTGTTGTGGAACCTGCAAAATGGTGGAAGTTGTGATGCGCATAATATTGATTGGTGCATGTTATTCTCGATAATTTGTTGGCTGCTTTGAAAGAATATAAATATATATGTATTCTCGACTAGTCATAGTTGGATTCAGGAAATTGTGGATATAGGCATTAGTTGGGCAAGGAGCTATAAGGCCTCGACTTCACTAAATCAGCATGCCAATCCGAGAGTCACAATAGCCCAGTGGTTACGATCGGATTTAAGATGGATCAAACTCAACACGGATGGCGCGATCTCAAGAGTTGGCTCTTTTGCAGCAATTGGGGGAGTGTTTAGGAATGTAGACGCACAATCGATAGGTGGATTTCGATGTTGATGGGAAAGGATGTAGTATTTAAAACTGAAGCAAGAGCTATTTTTGAAGGTTTGGTATTAGTTTGGGACAAAAGACATCGCTGGTTAGAAGTTGAATGTGATAATGCATTACTGATAGAAATGATTCTTGCTGGAAAAGGGATGGACAGTAGCATGATGGAGTTAATATTTATTCACAATTTGCTAGACTGTAATTGGAAAGTGGTTTTTCGTCACATACCACGATCGCAAAATAAAATAACTGATTATATGACTAAGTTTATGAAGACAAGCTTCACAGAGGTATATTGATTTGAAGAGCCTCCATAGTCTGTTTGAGATTTGGTTGCAATAGATCAAGCCAATGTCTTAATAAATTAATGTAATGTTTTGTTTTAGGCTGTTTTTTTCTACCAAAAAAAATAAAATGTGAAATAGTCAACAAAAATCAATATATTAAAAGAAAATAAAAGCTCACACTCTCTTAGTTGCATTGGTTAAATCCCTATTTCAAAATTATTTATGGAAGGAAAATATTTTAATTATCTCTTGGTTGGAGCTGCTACTTCCTCTGTAGCCAGCGTTAACTATTGTCGTCTCCTTCTCCGTTCCAGCCTTCAACCGTCTCTATCCCATTATGCCGCTGGTCAATCTCATCCAATTCAATGTATCTCCATAGGACATGGCTTGAAGAGAAACTATGTTTTTTTCAATCCCTTCTATATTCAATCCTACTTGTCCTCGAAGTTGCCAGTAAATCAAATTTTCTTTTTGGGTTTTTGCTTCTTTAATTTCTTGATTAATCGATGAGTTCTTTTCGTTATTCAATCGCTTAATGAAGTGGTTCGGTGGAAAAGAGGATGTTATTCATCCTAAGTTAAAGTTTCGTAAATATATATGCAAGGTGTGTGTACATATATCAGTAAATTAAAAAAAAAAACATCCATGATTTACAGGGTTATAGATTCATAGAAGCTAGTAAAATTATATTTCCTAAAGTCTCTTCTAAAATTCTCGAAATCGAGCTTCTCACAACAACTCTGCCCAGTCTTGCCCAATTCTCCTCCTTCTCCTCCTCCTCCTCCTCCAGTCCCTGCCTTCAAGCTTTCGACAGATCAAACCAAAGAGCAGAATTTTAATTAAGGTAAATTTTGAAACTTGATTCATCAGGTTTTGAGTTAGGGCTCGGTTAATGTTATCTACTCTCTGCCTCTGCACTCACTTTTCTATATTTGATTTTCCGTTTCCGATCCTATTGCTTGTTGCTCTGTTTGATCCAATTTTTTAAATGGTATCGGTTTACAGACATAGCGGAATGATATCGGCAATATTTTCTTTTACTGTTATTAGCGTCAGCTGTCCCTGATGTGAAATTTGTTAACACTGCTATTGAAGTCTTTAGCGGTGGTGGACAGTACAGCTACAGCCAATTGTGGCTGCCACTGCTATTTAACCTTGAAACCTAAAAATTTGGAAATTTTAAAAGGTAGCTGATTTTGTTGGATTGGCATATTGACTGCATATTTGGCAGGGGAAAAAGAAGAAAAGATGGGGAAGAGGGGAAGAGCATGTGTGGTGGTTCTAGGAGATCTTGGCCGCAGCCCTCGTATGCAGTATCATGCCCTTTCCCTTGCGCGTCAGGTAGTGCAGTAATTTTATTCTGTAATCTGGATTTACGGTTTTATATCTTTGAAATTTTTTGCTTTAATATGCTTGTGTTTTTCGTTGAGCTGAAACGTTTATTTTAGGCAAAATGGAGTTTAGTTTTGACAAATTTCTTGCTCAACTTCGTTATTGACGCAATGATGTTATTTTTGTTTATTTGTTTGCATTATGGATTTATCATGTAATATAATGATGGGTTTTGGCATTAAGGATTCATCCTTATGATAAAATGTTCATTTGGTATTTGGTTTTATTACTTGCATTTTGTGTTGGAGGCAAAATAAATAAGTTTGAATGCGGAAACACATTAACATTCTGAAGAATGAGAAGTTAATGTTAAACTTCCTTCTTGGACAAAAAGTGTCGTATTTTAGATTCATATGGAATAATTATATTAGGATTGATGATTTGTTTTAGTCTTTTAGTCTTTTTCTTGTTACATAGTCTTTTGTTAAGTTTTAAGCAATTACATTTTGCTTTCTACCATTTTCTTTTATGTTTTATTAGTAAAGTGTATCGTTTAATAGCAAAAAGCAAACTGAGAAGATGAATGACCATGTGGAGCCTAAGGAATTGGTTTGTGCAAGGATACTTATACTAAATTAGAAATGCCTGTGTGTTGGTTCTTCTTGTTCATTTGTTTTGAACAGAATGAATACCTCTAAACTATGCATCTACATTGTTTTTATAGTACTTAATCTTCATAGGAACAAAGCTTGACATAATCTATAGATTTGACATATGTAGGTATTAACATAGCAATAGCTGGCACAAACATTTTTCAGGTTATGCCTCTCTATATACTTTGGAGAAGACTGTTGACTTTCTATCATTCTTTATGTGACATCAATATTCTACTACAGTTACCATTCTTCTTGGTTCTTATATTTTCCTTCAATTCATGCCTATGCCTTGGTGGATAGGCCTGAACCATTTCTATAGTTTTTAGAAGGTTTAGATGGAAGAAATTAGTTATGATAAAGACTGGCTTCTACAACTTCTGAGCTATCATACTTTCAATTGTCATAATTAAAGGAAATTTAATGTTAGGATAGCTCTTGTAAATTAGCCTAGTATTTGAAGTTTCATGGGAAATATGTACCGTGTTTTTTTCTTGGTGTAGGATGATCAGTTCTTATTGATATGCAATTTTTATATGCCCAAATAGGCATCCTCTACCTTCCAGTCCTCACAGATCTGCCACACTCCAGAAGTAGAAAAGTAATAAACTTTATTGCTCTGTATATACTAGTCTTATGTAATGACATGCTTATCTGACATGTCCTAAATATAGTAGAAACACTGAGAGGAAACACGGAAAAGAAAGCATGTTTTAGGAGGCACAGTTATGTCTTAGAATTAGAAATGAAGAAAAAAAAAACATCATTTTTATCTTTTAGTAAATGCCATGAAGAGCTTCCGTTAAAACAACAGAGTAGTCAAAATAAATGAATAAGCTGTCATTCTTCTCATTATAATTGATTTCGCAGGCATCCTTGGAAGTGGACATTGTTGCTTATGGAGGTATACCTTTCTACTCAATAATGAATGAAGTTGCACACCTTTTTTCTTTTCTTTCTTTTTTCCTGCCATGGAATGTTTACTTTATAGTAAAATTAATAGGAGAGAATTGTGTATACTACTTAACAGCTTTCAATAAGAAAAAAAGTTAGGAAAATTTTCCTGTAGGATGGAGATTTTGTGAACCCAAATTTTACATTATGCACTATATACTAAATATTATTCTGTTCAAACTCTAAATTTAGATAGACTATCTTAAGAATTTCTTATATTAATAAATATACTAATTGAATGTGAATTTAAATGTTTTGATAGGTTCTGAACCCCACTCTGCTGTTATAGAGAATGAATCTATTCATATTCACACAATGGTATTGTCTGGAGGAATATCGTTGGGCTAAGGTATTATTACTAGGCTATCAATGTCCATTATTTAATTTTTTTAATTAATTCGCAGATACAATGGCAAAAGCACTTTCATAGCTTACCGAAGATATTTTATCCACTAATGCTCTTACTGAAGCCAATCATTCAGTTTGTAATACTTCTTTGGTTTCTTTGCTTCAAAGTTCCTCCTCCTGATGCCTTCATAGTGCAGGTGAGCTTTTATTTTCCACTAGAGAGATCCCAAGTTCTGTTTTCTTTATTGTCTAGAACAAATAGTCTTACTCTTAACTGCTATTGAATGCTGTTGTGTCTTTTCCACCAGAAATTGTAGAATCCTTTCGATGGAATCTGTCTTTCTAAGATTTTGATGTACTATCATGGTGTATCAAAGTTTTAAGTAGAGATTAACCACAAATTAGCTCTTTCTATTAATTGCTTAAGAGGTTGAAAATAACAGTTTTCTAAAGCTCAAGTGATGAGTGGCAGGCTTATGACTTATGAGCAATGATTTCAAAAGACAGAGAGATAAAGAAAGGAATAGACAAAAGTGTTTGGGTGTACATTTGTTACTTCTGCATGTGTGAATGATTTTTGTTGGCTTTGTGGTTGTTTTCCTATTGGTTCTTATTTATCAAGCTTTTTATGATTTTTAAATGAGTTTTATCCAGAGTTATCTCGCACTACTGCAGCAAATTTCTTCCTATATATTTTTGGGTTTATTTTTGTATAAGCATGGGAATGGTTGGGGTGTACACTTGCTACCTCTGCATGTGTGAATAAGTTTTGTTGCTCAGTTTTTGCATTTTCAAACTTTCATTTTAACAAGGAGAAAATTTCAACCAAATTTTAGTAGCCATTCTTTTCTAATGATATGTAAAGTTTCTTTTTTTGAAACGAAAGAGAATTCCTATGGTACATTCTTATACATGATCCATATTCTTAAGGAAAAACCTTTGTGAATTACATTGATGATTATACATTTATTCATAATATACCTGTGGTAGTATTTACATCATATAAGGCCAATATGGATAGGTGGTGATTGAACCTTACTATCATAATTTTGATTTTGGTATGTATGGCATCCTATTTGGATTTGGCCTACTCCATGAGGTAAAACTCTCTTGTTTCATTTAAAGTCACTGCTTTCCCAAGTTTCTACCTTAGACCTAGGAGTTGAAAGTCTAGTTCTCACATGAAACTTTGTAATGTTCTGTAGTTTGTCATGTCTTTCTTAGCATCTTATAATATCTCCGTGTTATCAGTATCTTGTTTTTTAGTTAGCTGTTTTTTCTCCTTATTGCCGGTTTTAAATGTCTTAGATGCCTAATTTTTCATTTACATAAATTTAGCCAGGTCTTGCTCTTTCATTGTTTTAAGAAATTCCTTTTTTTCCCTCTGAAACTATCTTGATATTTCATCCATTTGTGTAGAATCCTCCTTCTGTTCCAACATTAGTGGCTGTAAAGTGGGCAAGCTCATTGAGAAAGTCGGCATTCATTGTTGATTGGCATAATTTTGGATATACCTTACTTGGATTGTCTGTGGGAAGAAGCAGCCCATTTATCTCAATATACCATTGGTAAGTTATAAGCCTCCTGTTTGGTATTGTCAAGAGGACCTTTCTTGAGCTGTGCGATGGATGGATCTGGTTTTGAATTTTAAGTATCTGCTTAGGTTTGAGAAGCGTTATGGGCAAATGGCAAATGGTTCCCTATGTGTAACAAGGGCAATGCAGCATGAATTAGCTCAGAACTGGGGAATTAGGTAAGATTTCCGGCTCATTGTTGGTTAATTATTTTCATTTTCTGATGAAAGGTTATGGGAAAATTTCTAATTATATTGCATGTGGTTAAATTTATAGAGCCACAGTTTTATATGATCAGCCTCCTGAGTTTTTTTGTCCAACTTCACTTCAGGAGAAGCATAAGGTGAGATTCATGTTATTGAGTTCTCATAAAGATTTGTGCTCTAAGATTTATTTTGTAATGGAGTTCCATTCTTAGTTGTTTTGCAGATTAAATAGGTATCTTTGTCGCCCTCTTGGGGTTCGAGATTGTGTAACTGCTAGTAAGTCTAGTAAATAATCAAATTTATTTTGATTAGCAGCCTTAAAGAGCACTTTTGACTGATTTTACCCATCATGCAGCAACTACAGGAATTGGGGCAGATGACCAAAATGAAACATTATTTACAACTCAGGTTGACACTGGCATCTTATTGAAGCCAAATAGGCCGGCTCTTGTTGTAAGCAGTACAAGCTGGTGAGACCATCCTCTATGAATGCCCTATTTGTATACTTGCACTCCATTTTCTTCTTTACTTTTTATTCTTTGTTGTACCCTTAGTTTCTCTAGCCTCATTAAACTTTTGCCCAGTAAGAGCGATAACAGATTAGTCTATGGAATATAAAAAATGCTCAGGTTGACAAGTTTTGTTCTTAAAACTTACTTTTTGCACGATATCTTTTTTTTTTTCTTTTTAATATGTTTCTGACTTACGGTTTTTCTGATAACTTCTGATTGAGATTATTTGTGTTTTGGTTGCTTTAGATCCTAGATGGAAGAAGTTTGTTTTCTGTTCTATTTTAAGATCCACTTAATTTCACTTTCAACAATTTTTATTCTTCTATTTTAGTATAGTTATGCTCACTGTAGAAGTTTCTCCTATCCTATTTTAAGATTATTTAATTTCAATTATAACCATTTCCTCCCTTTTATTCAAGTATGCACATGCTTATTTTTGCGTGGTGAGTATTTATAAATCTATTAAGTGATTCATTCTTGAGAATAACATCTTTCCAGGACACCAGATGAAGATTTTGGGATTCTATTGGAAGCTGCGGTGATGTATGATAGACGAGTTGCTGCTCTACTGGATGAAAATGATTCTGCTGATGAAGGGGTCCTCTGGAAGGAGATCTCTGGTGGAAAGCAATACTTGTACCCTAGGTTGTTGTTCATCATTACAGGTAATGGTACTGTATGTCCCAGAAGCACCTGCTTCAGTGCTCCATTGTTTCTTAAAAATTTCCAATATTCATTTAGGCAAAGGTCCTGAAAAGGAAAAGTACGAAGAGAAAATAAAGAGGCTAAACCTCAAACGTGTTGCATTTCGTACCATGTGGCTGTCAGCTGAGGAATATTCATTACTTCTTGGTACGATATTTATAATCTATTTTCTCTTCCTCATAGTTCACTAGGAAGAAGGGAAAAGTGCTTCATGCTACCTGTTTTACATCCATATTCTTGCTTCATTTTACAGGTTCAGCAGATTTAGGTGTTTGTCTGCATACTTCCTCCTCAGGATTAGACCTTCCCATGAAGGTATGTCATTCTGGAGCTCCTGTTAAAGCCTTCTTAGGAAAAGAACATTTGCAGCGATAAACCTTTATCACTCACTGAACTTGTATTGGCTAGTAGGTGGTGGATATGTTTGGTTGTGGACTTCCAGTATGTGCTGTTTCCTACTCTTGGTAAACTTGTGCACTTATCATTCATGGTTTATTGGCTTATAATTTGATACCTTTTAATGCTAAAGTCTATTACTATCTGCTACTGGTTTGACTTCTGAAGCATTGACGAGCTTTGTGAAGGTTGAGAAAAATGGTCTGCTCTTTTCATCGTCATCAGAGCTAGCTGATGAGCTCTTGGTAAGTGTTTTGTACTTAACAAAGACAATTGGCACTTGCAAATAAAAGTGGATGATGTACAATATCTTGATACGACACTGCCTAGGAATCATGAAAGTTCTTGTTAAGTGTCCATTCTCACCTAGATCTAGATAATTTGTTGGAGCATTATTGGATTGATTGGAAATTACTCCACTTGCAATCAATGTTGTAGGAATCAGACTGGTGGTCAAACCAGCTTGACCATCTGTTCCCAGTTTCAACCATGACAAAATAAAAAATTTCAAAAATATTCTAGAAAATTTATAAAAAAGAAAAAATATTAATAAACACAATAGATAATGATAGAAACATAAAAATTCATTTATAAATTATAACCTCAAAATTAAATATTTAAACTAGCTTCAATCTAGTTCAACTTGTTTTTTAACTGGTTTGATTGGTTTTTACTAGTTGATCCCTTGTCGGTTTTATGGTACCGGTTGGACTACCGGTTCACGATTCAACCATTCGGTCTGTCCTTGAACCATAGCTACTTAGGCCCTGTGAGCTAAAAGTTAGGGGGAGTGTGTAGCAGTAACATCCCACATCCGTCAAGTCTTAGGTTAACTGTGGTCTTATATTGAAGTTGGGTCCCTCCACCTACTACCGATTGGCGTTAGCTTGTGATCGGCTGTAGAACCTTATTATAATAAATAGTTTATTGCTATTTTGTGACTTACGTCAGGGGCGAAGCCAGAAAATTTGTTAGAGGGGGCCGAAGTTAAATTGTAATTTTTACGATAGTAAAAGTGCAATTTTTAAAGGATTAAACTAAAGTTTTATCATTTTTAGGGGGGTCAATGTGTAATTTTACCTTTATTAATTTAAAATTTTAAAAAAATTTAAGGGCCTAAATGGAAAAATATTTTAGGGGGGGGGTCAGGGCCCCTGCCAGCCCTCCTTGGCTTCGACCCTGGTTACAATGGCGGTTTCTAATATTCCTTGGTTTTCTATTGTACGTATCAACATTGGCAGATGCTCTTCAGGGGATTTCCAAATGAATGTGATGCTCTGAAATCTCTCAAGAACGGTGCATTGGAAACATGTTCTTCAGCAAGATGGGCCGCTGAGTGGGAAGAACATGCTAAGCCGTTAATATCAGAGGTTATTTAACTCATCCTTAGTCTTTTTTTTTTTGTTCTATTTCCCTTCACATTTTACTTCCACTTTATCTGATGTTTCTGAACAAACTGTCTTCTTCATTTCTCTCCTTTTCCTACCATTCAGGGTGTATTATCCCTTTCAGCATGGTTTTTAATAAAAGACATAAATGAAAGATTTCCTTTAATTTTCCCATTTTTAATTGAATAAATGGACTTCAATTTGCAGGTTTTATCCAGAAACTTGAACTAACCTTAATTTCAGCCATCTTGTGTCAAAGCTAGCCATTCCAGCCAACTCTCTCGGCCACATATGTTAGTTTTTAGTCAAAGTGTTTGCTTCATGGGACATATGCTTACTCCAGTTTTCCCAGTGAATATCACAACCCTTTGGTTAGAACTCTTTAGATTATAGTCCTTATAGTTCCAAAATGACAGTAAATTTTTATTTGTGGCAGCATACATATGATCGCATGGTTTGGATTTCTCATGTTTATAGGGTGTTTGACTGCTTCAATCCCTTACATGTATTATTATTAAATTGATATAAATACATGGTAGCTAGTGATTTGTTACCAGCTGATCATAGTGGAAAAAATCACCCACGGCTCCATTTCAACGATCATTCAGATTGATCAGCTTGCCAGTGATTTGTTACCAATGTGTTATATTGTTGTTTGATCAGCTTGAACATCACGGTAAACTACTTCTCAACCAAATACACAAATCATTCTGCTAGTTGCCCTAGCTTGCCAGAGCAGATGAAAGTTAAAGTTTGCACAATGGATGAGCTCCCCTGCTATACTGAACCAGATGAGTTTGAATACAAAGATGATTGTGATAACTTGGATGAATATGACGATGCCAGTGATACATGTGAAACTGTTCCAGAAACTTGTCCAAATGTGGTTATTGTTTCAGCAGATAATTTGCATAGCATCATTCATGGGGCTTGTCATGAACAATCTGAACACATTGAAGAATATGGGACAAGAAAACCAGGGGAGTCATCCAATCTTGGAGTAGGTAATGTAGAGTCACTAGTTTTCATTGATCCCCCTACTGGCAAGGCAACCTCAATTTGCGACTGGCCTCACCATGGTAAATGCTGCTGAATGTGCAGATATGAGCATTGCTGGGAAGGAGTCTTTGAGGGGCATGCGGTTTACATATGCTGTCGAAGCTGATGAAGATCCACAACTATGGGTAAAAGAGAAACTATCGACTACTGACGAGGAATTTGAAAAGCTAGGGGACACTCGCACTTTTGGAGTATAACACAGGCTGCCATTTGATGTCATTTGTTCACCGGTATGAACATCTTCCTCAGTTGTTACTAGCCTTTCTAATGAAGAGACAGCTGAAGGAACCCATATAAGCATTATTGAGAAGGAATGTCGGATTCAGAAGCAATTTTCAGCTTTTGTAGCAGCCAATGGAGATCAAACAGTCATGGAGAAAAGAGAAACCATTGACCACTGAAGTTGCAGTTTAGAAAGATCATGTCCCTAGTTTCGATGTCACTTGTGAACCTGAGGTTAGCGGTTAGGGCTTATGGTGTATGGCCTGACTCTATAGTAATATAATGTAAAAAATAAAGCTGATCTGATATAGTTTATATATTGTCCGTTGGCACACTAATATGATGACAATTATAGTTAATAGGGTTCATCAAAAGGTTTTTACAAGTACAGATTTTCATTTTGAAGCAGGAAAATTCAGCCAAAGATAATTAAATATTACAATATTATAATATTTATTAACATAAACGATAAAATATGATGACAACTATAGTTAATAGGTTTCATTGAAAAAATCTTATAGGCTACCATAATTACAAATTTTAAGATTCAATCAAATATAATTAAATATTACAAATATTTATTAAAATAAATGCTAAAAAATAGAAAAATTCAGCCAAGGATAATCAAAGATTACTCAGATTTTCATTACATTAAGATTTTATTCTGTAATGTTTACTAAAGTTACATTCATTGTGTAAAGGAGATCAAAGATAGATATAATATTATAAAAATGAATATTAACAATTTCAATATTAAAACTAAATAATTCAACAAATATAAGAAATAAATAACCTATAAATATCTCAAATAACATTATCTAAATTATATTAAATTAATATTAATATTAAATCTTGTTTTAATATTAAATATTTTAAAGATTAAATAATATTAAAATAATTTATTTTAAATTTGTAATTAAATTTTCGTAATTTAACCCATTGATATAAGTATAACATATTATGCATACTTAGAATATAAAAAGGCCTACATAACGAAAATTTCTCGACAATTTATGATAAAAGAGCGTTATTTCTTTGGGATTTGAAAATTTTATTATTTTAATTTACAAAACTCATTGAATAATAAGGAAATATATCCTCCATTGAAATCTATTAATTAAATAAATCAATATATAGAGAATTCAAGTTCAATTAAAAAGGAAAAAGAAATTGAACTCAATAAGTGACTCTAGTGAAAAAGAAGATGTTGTTTATCTTAAGGGTCCTGGGTTCGAGCACACGCATGTGCAAAGTGTGTATGTCTTGTCAAAAGGTTAAAAAAGTATGAACAGATACTACTATATAATCATACCAGTATATTAAAAAAAAAAGTAAGAGTAAATCAATTAAAATTAATATTAAATAACATTTTTATCACACAATATATATATTATTTTCATAAAGTTAAATTATCTGTTTAACATTTAAAATTTACAAAATTTTTTAAAAAAATTCTCTATTTTGTTTCAAATTAGTCCTTGATTGTTCCTAAATTATTTTTAAAACTTTGTAGGTTCAATTTTAGGTCTGTTAAGGGTTTTATACTTGAATAAATGTGGGAATGGAATGTTAATGTATTAAATTGATAAATTATTTCTAAGTGATGTTAATTGTTTCCATTTGTACGGTAACACTCCATAATTCTAATATGACGATATAAGTTAGGAGTGCTACATTATTAATGTTACAATCCATAAAAAGGATGCAATTCGTATTTAATGTTTAGGCGTACGGCAGATATGCAACTAATGGCTTTTTCACATTGATAACATAAATTATCTTCACTCCTTAAAGGGTTCTCTTGGGAATTTTTGTTCTTATCTTATCTATCTTCATCTTTTTCCACTTCTAGTGATGAGAAAAATTAATATGATCATCCATTTTTACAATTATTATATAGACACTTACTATATCCACATCAAAGATTTCATCTTTATATATTAGTGCATTCGTTTTAGAAATTGAGCAAATCTAATAATATAGGTTTTATGATTTTTCATTTAATATTTCGTTATTTAATAGCACATTTGATGCATGAAAAGTTGAAAAAGTTCTCTAACAAGTCATCATCAATAATATTCTCCCCACATAATTTTAATTGAGAACTCAATACTATAGAGTTTTACTTACTCACAATTCTAGAATATTGCAACTTCATGTGCATCCAATCATAACGAGATTTAGATAAAATTATCATGTTATTTTGCTCATGTCTTTTTTTAAAGGGTAAACTACAGAAATAGTCACTTTTGTTTGCCTCAAATTACATTTTAACCATTTATGTTTGAAATGTTACGTTTTAGTCACTTATGTTATTGTTTTATTACGAAGTAGTCACTTTGTCGTTAAGCTCCGTACCTCCCTAACAGCAATCCAACATAGCAATCCAAATGGGTTTTAAATACCAATTTAGATGTCCAACTGGGATGAGAATAGTTTTTCAATTAAAATGAAAAGAAAGCTAAAAGAAAAAAGGATACGGACGATTTTTCTTTTCTAGTTCAAGGTGTAATTAATTTAAAATTTTCAATTAATTAAAGTTCCAGTTGGCATTTAAAATCCATTTGGACTGTCATATAAGATTGTCGTTAGGGAGGTAACAAAGCTCAATGGTAGAGTGATCACTTTGTAACAAAACAATAACGTAAGTGACTAAAACGTAACACTTCAAACATAAATGACTAAAATGTAATCTGAGGCAAATAAAATGACTATTTTTATAGTTTACCATTTTTTAAAATATTCCATAGTTCAATTGAATCTTTCATGGTTAAATACCTTGCTTTCAACCTTTCATGGAAATGATAAGAAAAAAAAATCCTAAATATACTCACAGTTAACTCAGTTTAATCACAAGAGTGATAAATATAATTCATAGCAAGAGAGATTCATACCAAATATAATATTTTCCCTATTCACAATCTCAATATGAGATTTATTACAATGAATGTTGCTAGAGGATTATGTATTAACCATCTCTAATTTTGTTCCTTCAGATATTGATTTATTAGTATTTCTGGAGTTTTAACTAATTTTGTGTTGCCAAATAATTAGCTATTCATAATATTTATTATTACATACGACAAGTATGTAATTAATGATTTTTCATATCACATTGAGAATATAAATTATTTCTTCTCTTTTTTATTTGTGAGCCACTTAACATATTCACAATTATGCCATTTAAATTTATTATGCTTGCATTCACTTCAATAAATGAGATTCAATATGATAAGTCTCGTAAATAAATTCCTTTTATTTAAAGAAACTTTATATCGCAAATACTTGTTTGAATAAAAATAATAAAAACTAAGAGCCTTAACTCCGAAAGATCTCAATTAAAATAACATTAAAATAGTATAGAATAATTAGAAACTTTAGGGATCATATATAACTAATAAAAAGTAAAATTGAATTCTGATGATTAAAGGCATTCACCGTTTTAGTTATGGTATAGGTTTGAGTTATGCTAGTTGTGTTTGATGTGCATAAATTTAATAATAAAATCTTCATAACATATATTTTATTTTTCGTTTAATTGTTAAATAATTTTTAAAATTTTTAGATTATATTGTTGTAGATTATATTTTATTGAAAGAAATATGGTTTAAAATTAAATTTATTAGTAATGTTATTAGTATTGCATAATAAATCATGTTTAATCATTTGCCATAAATACAACGCTAGTGTCTCATTTGGTTATTAGTGTAAAAACATTAGGGAAAAAATTATTTATTACATATGTATTTTAGATATAAAATAAAAAATAGTTAGTATAAATTTAACTTAGAATTAGAAATATGAGTAAAATCTCTTGCACTTCAAAGTAAGCGAAAGTTTTTCCTTCTCTTTATTAAAAATAAGTCATGGGAGTGACTAAATATTACCAAATGCATAAAAAATAATACTCCCAAAGGGAGTTGTCCAAATAAAGGTCTAACACTTCTCCCCCGAAGTTTCGAACCCATGCAAGTTGTAAGATGAACAATCCTTGGCTACCAAGCCAATTATGGGAGTTCATTAATTTTATATATTTATTAAGGTAAACTACCTATTGGTAACCCAACTTTTAAGGCGTTTTTATTTCGGTCATGCAAAATGAAATCCTTGCAATTTTGTCACTTTACTTTTAGGTCCCTTACATTTTAGTTATCTAACCGTTAAATCTCTAACGATAGTTAACTTGTACAAGCCACACGATGTTCACACTTTCATTTTGGCCATCTATCCTCTAGGTTGATTTCATTTTGGTCACCCGAAAAATATCCTTCTTTGTGATATTGATCGGGGGGGTAAAGAACATTAAGTATTGAAGTGAAAAAATAGTAGAAATTAAAATAATGCTTTAAAAATTGTCAAATTGTACTTGTTTACCCCCATTATTGAAAGTTTTATTTTTTTTTCAATGTTGAAATTTTAAATTTTAAAACATCAAAATCCATTAAATAAGTTATTGGAAAATTTTACCCTGTCAATTGATTTGTTACTATAATATTGAAATTAATTAAATTAATTAATTTAGTCTTCTTTTAAATCTTAAAATTTTATTTTAGGTTTTTAAATCAAAATAAACTCAGATAAATCATTTTTAATAATTATGCATGAAACCCAATTTTTTTTAATTATATGATATTGAGTCTTTCATACTAAGCTAAAAGCAAAAGATATCTTTACAATTAAATAAAATTAATTAATGTTATATTCCATGCCAAACAAAACCCAAAATTTTTTCATTACTTCTTTACCCAAACGAATAACAAACGATTAATTTAATTAATTGCAATGATTTTTCTTTACTTTTAGCTTAGTATGGAAGGTTCAAGATTATATAATCAAAAGACAATGTTGTTCATCCTAGGGGTCTTGGGTTCGAGCGCCTGTGTGTGCGTTGTCAAAAGGTTAAGAAAGTATGAACAGATACTACCATGTAATCACACCAGTATATTAAAAAAAAAAGTTTCACAAACAATTATTAAATATAAGTTATCGAGTTGATTTCATTAAAAACAATATAGAAACATAAAATAAAATTTTAAAATTTAGAAGGAGATTAATTTAATTAATTTCAATATTACAGTAACAAATCAATTAACATCTTTAGATAAAAAATATCCAACAATTTATTTAATTTATTTTTATGTTTTGAAATCTAAAATTTCAAATTTCAAATGTTGAAAAAGAATTTTAAAATTTTCGGTAAGGTAGTAAACAGTACAATTTAATAATTTTTTAATACATTATTTTAATTTCTAACGTTTTTCACTTTATAATTTAACATAAAAAATTTATTATTAATTACTTTTTTTCTATTAATAAAATTTTAATATGAATATGTAATGCTTATGAATAAATTTTTATAAAATAATTAATTATCATTTATTGTTCTTTAATTTTTATCTTAAGTAATATCATATAATTATATTAATTATTAAGGTATAATATGGCGGTTCAATTATGAATTTGGGTTTTTTGAGCTTTCAATCATATTTATCTTGGGTTCGGTTAAATCAATCTTGGACTCAAATTTTTATAGACTCAAGTTTTTTTGGACACGAGTTTTATCGGACTTGAATTTTCTCGAACTTTGATCTATTATGTGTTCAACCTTTCTCAAATTCGTTTGGATTGTTACAAGCTTAAATCGGTACGGATAACTTTCCTATTTGAACTTATTTTATCTACTCTAAATAGCTCTATATGACACATTTTATTTCATGTGAACATGTATGAATTTTCCGTCCTGTATGAATTAAGATGCAAATTGTATGCATATTGTAACGAGGCACAAATTATAAAAAAAAAAAAAAAAAAATTTGTGCTTGATATGTATGTATGCCTCACCATGGACCAACCATGCCATTTTAATGTAGCTTCATTGTTACTACAAGTCCATGTCTGAGAATTCAGCCAACCTTATTACTTTCAAAATGTTAATTAATACTAGTAGCTTATGTAATGGGGGAGCCTAGTAGAAGTCAAAGTTTAAAAGTTCTATAATTTAGTTCTTTGTAAATATACTATGACCTTCTAAAAAATATAAGTATGCTTCCCAAGATTTAAGATTTTGCAATTTCTCAAAAATATTATTTCTTTTGGCTCAATTGTTTTAATGTTTAAATTGATTATTATGTTGGAATCTTGCTTCTTTTTAATAGATTGTTACGGTGAAATACTACTTCTTCTTCTTTTGAATCGATTGTTTATATGTTTAAATCGATTGTCACATAACACATCTAATTTTAGCTTTTCCTCCCCCAAGATTATCATCCTTGCTCCACCACTGAGCTTATGTTAATCGACTCGGGTGAATACTGGATATAGGAATATGGGTTTGGTACGTGTATTCATATATTTAGTATATGCCAAACACTAGTGCTTGAGAAATGAAGAGTTTGAGTAAACATAGATGTTGTCTGCCTACTTATTTCCCTATTATTTTTGCACCCGATAATAGATTAGGTTTAGAGTTAAGGGTATGTGAGTTCATGTCTTGTAGTGAAATGCAACCGAACCAATGATAAAGATGATGTGTGAAAGACACTGAAGGCAAAAACTTTGTTATATTCCACGTAAATCGAGTATATTAGTAATGACAAATGTTGGGTAGGATAGAAAACAAAAAAAAATAAAGAACAAAAAAATTGTTAAAACTTGTTAAAATACAGGTATGTGAAAGTAAATTTGGTAAGCTCTGCAACTCTTTCTTTTTTTTTTTTTACTTAAGCAAATGACGTGCACGTTGATTGGCACCTTTCACTCGAGAATTCAGCTCATCAATATCTTCACCCAGATGATCAAGAGCTTTGTTTTGTCTGCAATCACCAAATCATGGAAAAATAATATAAGACAATGCATGCATGTAAACAAACTATCTGGTTCTGATACGTAGTGTAATTATACTCAAGAACCACAAGCATGAAACCAACACCGATTCAATGGAAAAAGACTTTTGTTGATTTGAAATTCCTCGAAAGAAAACTTAAAAAGAGACTATGAGGTAATCCCATCAAGAAAACGGTCATAAGAAATGCAGATTTTCAAGTAGTGTAAAGCAGATAATGATAAGAGCAAAATAACAGACCTATCAAGTTCACTTCCCATGTCAAGAGCCATGCCCTTTAGATCACCCAAGATATCACTTAAATCTGAAAGTCCATCATCTTGCTTTTGCTTCTCAAGCTGGAGTTAGACAGCCAATTAGTCTTAGCACAATCGTCAAATTTTACTAAAATTTGTATGCAAATCATGATACTAACCTCAATTTTCTGTATGGCGTCGGTTGGCTCCGGAGTAGGTGTCTTACTTCCGGCCTTAGACTTAGGTACAGGAGCCACACCCAACTTCTCTCTCTGCTCCTTTGTGGCGGCTTTGCCTTTCTTGTTATCATCTGCCAAACCAATGCAATGAACAAGCCTTAATCCATATTTCAGTTAAAACTTGGTTACTGAAGGCACTGAGAGAGGAGGCAAGGAATTGTATCAGAAGAAAACCTGAAGTGATCAGAGGCCCGGTAATCTCTTTGGTCTTCTTCGGTTTCCAGGGCATAGAAAACATACCCCCTAGATTATTTAAAAGCTTCTCGCCCTGATATTAGCAAAACAGAATCCAGTTTAAAGGAATTTATCATACAAAAATAATAAGAAAAAAGTTTTCTAGTAGTGGGTTGCCTTTCAATAAAAGAAAACCAAATAACATTATATGATCCAAAAGACCAGAAACATGGAAATATGTCTAAATGATCCACCTGTAACAAACATGTTTACCTAAAGCCAACCTTGTAGATAGCTTATAAGCATCAAAGTTTTACACTTTCCTTGTAAGGACAAGCTTTAAGCCATAGCAATTCTACTTGTGAGTCTCAAATAATCTCATTAACTTAAAAAAGCCCTATTATGAACAGATGATACACAGTTCCTTCATCATGTCAAAGACACAAATTACCAAGCAAAAGACAGGGTAAACAGAAGAGTTACCTTATTCAAATCCTTGTCAATATTAACAGCCATTTGGTGGGTCCTTTCGATTTGCTCTCCTTGTGCATGCAAAGTATCAAGAGTCATTGTAGCATCCGATTTGATGTTCTCAGCAATCCTCAAGCAGTTGTTGACAGTACTTGTTGTCTCCTCGGCCTTGTAGACAGCATACCCCTCAAGATCTTCCATGGTCTGGTTTTCTAGTCCGCCGGAGTCACGGAAATCGTCCTTGTATTTTTCTCTATTGTTTCTTGCTGGTGATGCCCTGGTGGATGCTGAGCTTTGCTTTTTTCTTCCCCCATTGTCATCTTCGATGGAGTCTGGGACCAACATTGCCGGTTCAGAAGTAGTCCTTCGAGCAGGTGTCATTGTGTCAGACTCAGCTGGTGAGTTCTGCTTTGATTTCATAAACCCAAACATTTTGTCAAGTGTAAACTTGTCTTTTCAGGAATCAATAAGCTGTTGATTCTTCAACAAATGGTACCTGAAAAAACACGCAATTGTTCGATCAATATGAACAAACAAACATGTTTATGGAAGAAAACTGGGATAAGTAAATTAACTGCAATGATTAAAGAAATGAAAGTTAACTAACCGGAAATGTCACCCAGTTCAGATTATATGATATAAAAAAGACCCACAGATCAATTAAAAATTATATCACATTCAAATTGACAAAAAAAAAAAAAAAAACAAGTACAAGCGAATTGAACTAACGGGTACCTGAGAAAAACTTGGAATTGAACGAAAATGGAGAGTAACAAAATTGACACACAAACCCAAGAAATAGAACAAACAAACAAATAAAGGTTTGTGTGTAAGGCAGGAATATTTGGAAATGGAGAAGATTGAACGAGTGAGAATTCCATTTTTTTTGAGCTTCGATCGCCATTTATTTGTTGTCTATTCGATCTCCGATCAAACAGATGGTAGGCACCCCGAAAAGACTGAGGAATTCCTCCACCTTGCAATTAACCTCCAAAACTGTAGGAAATCTCTTGTTTCAAAACCGTTGGAGTTTGAATTTTTGTTGTATTTTTCCCTTTTTAAGGGATTGGGCTTTGAGTTGGGCCAATACGATTAAACGCACACTTTAACTATTGATTTTATCAAATATACGAGTGTTAAATGAACGACTGATTTATTTATCGTGAAGCTAATATGTTGGACATTTCAAGGGCCTTTTGACGTAACTGAGTTGATTTACCCTCTGAGAACTCTATCAAGGGTTATCTCCGAGGGCATGATTGGTGTAACTAGGCCTAGGGCCTAGGGCCTAGGGCCTAGGGCCTAGGGCCATTACTAATTAAAGTTAAAGAATAATTGAAAAGATATACAACTAAGCAAAGATTGTGGAGTTAGGGAGATTGACAAGATTCTTGAGTTGGCTCTACTATTTGGATGCCCTGGAGAGTATTCAAGGCTCAGATACGGATACTGCTAAGAAGTTCACTTCTCAAGCTTTCTCTTCTCTCCTCGTTGAACAAATAATGCACTTGCACTTGAGTGTGTATGTAGTACTCCCTTTGCTAAACTGTGTAACGTGGGTGTTACTTCCATGCAACCATCATTATACATTATTGGATGATATGGACGTCACATGTATGTAACAAGATTGTTACTTGTTATTATCTACCATCATAAAATATTAGCTCAAATTAGAGGTGATTTAATATGATTAAGATTTATTACGTTACATTAATGATGGTTTGATTAAGAATTCAAGTAAATGGGCAAAAGTTATGTATTATTGATACGTAACTTTTTTTTATCCCATTTGCAAAAAAGAAAGAATATCTCCTTTAAAATACTTGTACGTTAATTTGGAAGATTAAAATCATAAAACTTGAAGCTTTCAACATATCAATGGATTTAGGCATGCTTTTGTATCTAGTTTTTTTATTCTTGGTAATCTGGTATGACAAATCTTAGTTTATTAAGTTTTATATAAGAGTTTTACGATTCTAATAAGTGACATTCAAACCTCGTCATGTCGAATAATTGGGAATGAATTGATTTTCTATTTTTTTCATATTAATTCATTTTTAAGATTTTATGAGTTTGATACATGAATTTACTATTTTGATCACACACATGTTAAATCTTTTGAATTTATGTTGAAAATTTTAGGTTTTGATTTTGACTTTTTTTTTTAATTTTTGGTGTTTTTCAATATATATGCACAACTGATTCAATGTATATTAGAATTCCAACTATTGAATTCTATATGTATTATCACTATTTAGAAAATCGTTTTGGTTCATAAAGGAAAAAAATCATGCAGTGAACGAGAAATTTTCTCGATTAGCGTGTATATGATTTGTCGTAATTTGATACATCAAATTAGGTTCTCAAATTAGGCTCTCCAATACACTCAAGAAGCTTATTCTCAAGCAAATTATGGAGTTTACTATCGAGAGAGTCGCGACATCGAGCCAAAGTCATGATATTGAACCTCCATGGTCGTGATATCCCTAGAGGTGTTGAAATGAAGAAATTGGAGTCATAATCAGTAACGTCGCAACACTATGGATAGGATGTCATGACATTAAAACCCCCTACAACCACGAGTGCACCACTATCTAAGGGGTCGCGACACTGCTGCCTAACAATGATAAAATTATTGTAATAGTAATATTTTTTCCAACACCATCTCCAATCATAACACAACTTTTAAGGGCACTTTTTGTACAAATTTTTGGATTGTATTCAATTGTTAAAAATACCTTTTGGCTGAACACTTAAAGGAGCAAAATTTATTTTACTTTTTATCATCTTTTTAGCTAAGTAGATAGTCTTCTTCATCTTTTAGGATTTAGTTCTTAGCTTTTTCTGGTTTTTAGTTGGTAGTTTAATTAGTTTCTATTGTAGTTTTTGTATTAATTGCACTTTGGTACTCAAAACTCTCTTTGTATTTTCATTTCTATCTAAAGTCTTTAATACATCTTAGCTCCATTTCCTTTTCGAAGTATAAAAAACTGGTTTTTGTTGGTATTTTTCACCTCCATTTTTTTGTCACAATCCAAGCCCGTTTTTCGTAAATTTTATGTTTTTGAGATTGTTGTAACTTAATTTAGCTAATCCGAGTATTAATTCATAAAATTGTTAAAGTTTTTAAAGGTTACCATTGATGATTCCTTGAAGTTTTGATGTTAAATGATAGATTTGTAAGCTTGGAAATGTTTAAGGACTAATCTATAAAGTGATTTTTGTTAGTTTTGAGTTTAAGGATTAAAATATAATAATGCCGTAAGTGACATGAAATTTTTTTAATTTTTGATTCTAAAGGTTTATAGAAGAATAAATTGAAAACGAGTTGAAAAAAAAGCGTAAATGTGAATTTTATAGTTGTTTCGATTTTAGGGACTAAATTGAATAAAATGTTAAACTTTAGGGAAATTGTAAAAAATGAAATTAAGTTTTCATATGCATATAATTAGAGGTTTTAAGGTAATCGGAATCGATAATTTGAAATGAATTATCATATAGATCAAGATTTTAACCAACTAGTAGATAATCAAAGAAAAGGGAAAATTGCAAATTAGTCCCTAACAAGTCAATCATTGTTGTTATTACCTAGTAAGTCCATAGGGTATAGTTATGTACTTATATGTATTGATTTTGGTTGAATTGTGAATTTATAGTGTTTGGATGTATTTTACAATGTTTGCAAGTAGGGGTGAGCATTCGATCGAATCGAATGAAAATTTTTTGAGTTAATCGAGTTTTCGAATCCTATTTCATCATCCTAACTCGATTTGAATTTTTTACGAATCGAGTCGAGTGAGATAGAATTCGAATCAAATATATTTGTTCGAGTTAAATTAAGAAAATTAATTTGGTGTTGTTTAATTTTATGTAATTTTAAAAAAAATATTTTTATTTAAAGTTTTTAAACATGACTATACAACGAAAAATTGAAATAAATAAGTGAAAAAATCCGAGTAAACAATGACAACACAACAAGATTATAATAAAAAAGAGAGCAAAAGTTCAAGTAAACAACATAAATCCAAGTAATAACAATAACACAACAAAATTATAAAAAAAACATAAGCAAAAGTTCAAAATACAGTAAAAACCTATACGGCAACACCATTCCAAACAACAAAACAAAAAATAAAAACAACATAACAAAAGTTAAATAAACAAATAGTAATAACACAAAACCATTGTAGAATAGTTTAAGCTTCTTCTTTTGAGGGTTTTAATTTAGGGGTTTTTTTAGGAAGAAAAAATAGATTTTGGGTTTGCAAAGTTAATATCTTCAATTTTTTTTCCAAATAAAAACTAAATAAGTACACCTAACCATAATAATAATAAACAAAAAGGAACAATAAATTTAGACACGAAAAAGAGTTGTTTATGAGTGTTATTTAGGAATAAAATTATATTTGAGTTTAAAAATATTTGAGTTTACTTTATGAGTGTTTTTGAAGAATGAAATTATATTTGGGTTTAAAAATATTTGGGTTTAGTTTGTTGGTGGGTTTTAAATATTAGGGGAAAAAATTGGGTAAGATAAATGGTTTGGGTATTGAGGGAAAATGGATATAGTAAATTGGGCCTGAGTATTGGGTTTGGGTAATATAAATTTAAAATTAAAAATAATATAGTTTTATTCGGTTTATTCGAATTATTTGAATAATTCAAATTCGAAAATTAAACTCGATTCGAACTCGAAATTTGAAAAAAAATTCAACTCGATTTGTTTAACTCGAATAACTCAAATAACTCGATTCGAATAATTTAAAATTCGAATTTTTTTTATTTTTTTCTATTCGAATCGAGTTTTGCTCACCCCTATTTGCAAGCTAGTATGAAAGGTGAAAAATAGACTTAATTGTAATGTTTCGCGTATGCGATAATTATAATTCATGTGGAATGCTGAATGGATATGATATGATTATGTCATATGATTTTATTCATCGAAATGCTATGACAAATTAAATGTTCTGAATTTTATATAAATGCTTATTTGAACTTAGTAAATGATTAGGATACAATTGATATGCCAATAGAGTTAGTTGCGTGCTTGTTCGAGATTGCACTTTGATGCCTCTTTTTGTATTACGATGCTATCTGGTGTGGTGTAGATATCCTAGTATTTGAACCTGTTTGCTAATTTTCATCGGGCTAATTTGATTTAGTAAAATGGTGAATGATTTGAATGTATGCATTAGACTTGAGTGAATGGACTGAATTGAATGAAGTGTCGAATTGAAACGTTTTGCTATATAGTATCATGATGAACTCACCTGTCTCTTGTGAATTGAAATGCCAGGTTTTAAAATGCCTAGTAAATTAATTGTATTTGTGTATTTCTTATATTTCAAGGTAAGTTACTGTATATTTTAAACTATGAACTTACTAAGCTTACTTAAAGCTTACTCTGTTTTGTTTTCTGTAGTTGGCATTTTGCGAAACGTGTCTATTGGATCATCCCCAAAGCTCACACTATCCAACTTCAATCTTGGTAGACTTTTGAATCTTTCTAAACTCGATTATGTGGCATGTATACAAGCTTGATTGTGAATAAGTGTTTATGTGTTTAAGTGATGATTTTGGAAAGATGATGAAATGGTCATTTGTAATGTTTGTTTTTGAAAGTACATATCTGTATGTTTAGTTGAAGTGTGTATGTTTTGAATCATGAAAGAGGATAGTTTTTGGGATACTTTAATTTTGAATGCTTGTATGTTATGTACAAAAGTATGTTTGATGGCATTGTGGCATGTTAAGATGGAAGCTCATGAATGATTAAAATGATTGATATGGTGGATCATTTCAAAGGATATGTTATTTGGTAAGATGCTAAATGGATAGTTAATAGTTGATAACATTGTTTTGCTTAATTTTAAGGTTGATTGAATGTTACATTGTGGTCTATGTATGGGATGATTGACATTATGAACTTAAGTAAATATTGTTTGAATTGTGGTTTATGTATGGGATGATTGGTATAATGCTTGAATGTGTTTAAAATGTTATAAATTGGTATGTTTTCTATTGAGTTTATGCAGGTTTTGAGTTGGTTTAAATGTGCATTGGGTCATCAAATAAGCTATTGATTTAGTTTGGTATGAAGTAGGCATTAATGACATATTTTGCACCACACGACCTGGTGATACGATCATGTGTCTACTGGATAATAAGAAGAATTAAAAGCACACAATTCCTGATTGTCACACAGGCTGACCACAAACCTGTGTGAATACTGTAGATTTGGTCATTTAATTTTTCACACAGTCTCAATTTGTTACACGATCTAGCCACATGGTTGTGTGACTTTTAATGAATTTTTGCAATTCGATCCACACGACTTCAGTGAATTTCATGACCTAGACACACTGTCATGTGACTCCAATTCCACACAGTCATAGTCTGTTACACGGTCCTGTAACCCCTATTTTGAAAATTTTCTCTATTTTTTGAAAAGCTTACAATTTAGTCCTTATTTGTGCTCGAGTAAACTTAAGAGCTTTTGTAAGCTCAATTGAGACTCAGATTAGTTTGTAATTCATATTATGCATGGATTATGAAATGATTTTATTGTTTAGTTGAATTTTAAAGTTGAAATTGTATATGATTTACTTCGTTAACTGTTGTAGCACTCTATAGCTCAAATCCGACGAACGAACCGGGTGATGGATGTTACACTTTATGCATGTTATATATTAAAATATATTATGTTTTAAATGTTATAAAATAAAAAGGATAGAGAGTAAAGAACAAATAGAATGGGAGAGCAAAAGAGAGAGCGTATTTTATTGATCAATAAAAGTGTGTTGCAATGTTTCTCCAAGGTCTATATTTATAGACATAGAAAGTATAAATGAAATAGAACTCTAATTTTAATGACTATTAGAATTTAAAGTTCATCCAAACTTATATTGATCTTGATTATATTCTTAACACTCTCCCTTGGATGTCCATTGGTAGATAATGTGTCTCGTTAAAACTTTTATTAAGATGAAAACCTTGTGGGATAAATTTTTTTAGTGAAGGAAAAAGTATACACATATTTATAATACGCATAACATGTTGTCTCATTAAAAATCTTACCAGAAAAATCCAATGGGACAAAACCTCGGTTAAGGAAAAAAGAGTACAACGCGCATTTACTCCTCATAAAAACATCACATAATATCTTATATTCTACTTATTCAATCTTGAATGCAAGTCTTTCAAATGACTATTTGAATGTATCCGCTAAGCATTTATATTACCATTCTTTTGAAAGTCATGAGTGAGGGAAATTTTGGGGGAAATATATTTTGATCTCTTCAAGAGTTTCAACAAACTTTAATCCTGATTCTTCTATAAAAACACAAATAGATATTTTGGATCATTTTATAATCCTCCAACAACTATTGACTAAGTCAAATTTACCACATGTTCGATTATTTCAATTTATATAAATGAATAATTTCCCAATAATTTCAATATGCTTCTGGCATTCCAAATTCTTCAAAGATTTTAATATAAACTTTACTATATAGTGATTCACAAAAGGTTGTAACAACAACCACAAGACGCAAGTATGAACTGCTAGTTTAATGATATATCTAAAAGTTATTGCATCCACCACAAAAGAATATTATATCTTTTCATAATCAATGCCAAAACTTAGCGAAAAACTTCATATTTTTATTTCGCCTTTGCAAAACTACTTCATTTGTACCCCTACTGGCTTTATACCTTTAGATATTTGGACTACTGGTCCAAAAACTCCACAAATTTAATTGCATTTGAGTTGCGTCTTTCTATTTTGGCCAATTTATTCCAAATCTATATTTCTCAAGAAATTTATTCAATATTCTCATTTTATTTCATTATTTCAACAATAATATTGCATGCAAAACCATTGTCGACCACTTTTATTATTGGTTCGACATTTTCTCAAATTGACTTAACTTATCGAGATCTCTTATTTTCACTATTTTGATCTTTAATTTCAGGTACCTAAATTTGTTTTAAAGTTTTACTTATTAGTTGTGTCTTGGGTCTCTTCTGAAGCACCTGCCTTCACTATATGACCATCTAGATTTTTTTCTTTTTATGAAAATTTCAATATTTGAAACTTTAATGAGTTATCCTTGTTGAACTTTTAGTTCAAATTACTCTCCCCCTTAACTCATTACAAGTTATTAGTTCTCTCCCCCTCATGTCGAGAAAACTATCAAAATCAAAATAGTAATCACAATCATATCATAATTGAATCTCCAATACATGTAATATATCATAATAAAAGGAGGCTCATAATTAATATATATTTTCGACTTTCTTTTAGGATTCACTCATCTTTGTGTGTTGTGGTGGAGCAATTGGAACATATGCGCACATACAAAAATTCAAAGATGAGAAATATTTAGCTTTTGGTCAAAAATCAATTGCAATGGAAGTAACTAAAATTTATTGGCTTGATGCGTACAACATATAAATCAACATAATCCCAAGTTGAAAGAGGAAGTTTTGTTCTCATAAGTAATAATCAGAGATGTTCAATCAATAATTTCTCTAAACCATCATTTGCATAAATAACAAATTTTTACCAAAGTTTTTAAACTCAATCAATAAAAGAACTTATTTGAATAATAAGTAATTTTTTTTTCATGATATTACTACTATAGGAGCACATTTGAATCATGAAAAGTTGAGTAAGTTCTCTCTTGCAAGGTTCTCATCAATAATATTTTTCCACTTAATTTTAGTTGAGAATTTATTTTGAATACTGTAAAGTTATACTCAAAGATTTAAAAACTTGCAACTTTAGGTGCATCAAACCATAACGAGCTTTAGATAAAATTACCATATTCTATTGCTCATATTTTTCTTTCACAATTTAAGTAGATCTTTCACAATCAAATATTTTGACTTCAACCCCTTAATGAGGATAATGACAAAAGAATATAAAAAATATAGTTACAATCAATACAATTTATAATAAGAGTAATAAATATAAATCAATAACCCAATCCTCTTTTGATTCATATGAAATATAATTTTTTTCTCATTCACAATTTTAATATGAGATCCATTATGAATATCTTTTCAAACCAATGATTAATCATCACAAAATATTAATATGTTAGCTCTTCTGGAGCTTTCGGCTAATTTTGTACTACCAAATATTGAAATAATATTAGTTTATTTCAATACAAAATAAGATAAATATTTTCTATCTGTAATGATAGTATTCATTACTACATTCTAATATCCTTCCTCAAATAATATTAACAAAAACAAAATATTTGGGCATACGCCACATATGTACCCAATAATATTTCATATTACATTGATAACATAAGTTATCTTTACCCTTTGAAGAGTTATATTTGAGAACTCTCATTATTCTCTTATTCATCACTATGTTCTCACTTTTAGTGGTCCATGATTATATTTTTTATTTTCATTATGTTTGCATTCACTTCTGGGAATAACAAATTTAGTAGGACGAACTTATAAATGTCCCAATAAATTATTTATTCCATAATCACCATCGTAAGCATGCGTAGATTTCAAATCAAAAACTATCTATTCATGTTGTCATGATTAGTCTTAAATTATAACAAACATGATATAATAAATAAATTATAGTAAAATATACTTGAATATCTTTAACATCATCATTATCACCATGGTTATTATCATGAACACTAAGTGGTTAAAGGCTCTAATGATTACCCGTATTATGCAGGCCTCAATTGAAATAACAACAACTCTAGGAGGCAATCGACAACAACAAATTTTGAGATATTTTTGTGACTTATGGAGAAAAACAACTAAAAGAGAATCGTGCTGATAACTTGTTAAAAATAAAAAGGACAAAGAGTAAAGAACAAAGAGAATGGAAGAGCAAAAGAGAGAGCGTATTTTATTGATCAATAAAAGTGTGTTACAATACTTCTCCAAGGTTTATATTTATAGACATAGAAAGTATAAATAAAATAGAACTCTAATTCTAATGTCTACTAGAATTTAAAGTTCATCCAAACTTATTTTGATCTTAATGAACATCCACTTAATAAAATAGTCATAACACTAAATGATCTTTTTCACATTAAATTTGTACAACACATGGGAAAGAAAACTAATTAAAATGAAAATCTATACTATTATTTAAGTTGTTAACCGAGTTGGTGTCACCCTCAATCCGGTCACCAACTTGATAGGAAGTTATAGAAATGTCTTTCAGTAATTAAAATATGTAATATTGTTTGAGGGTATTTTAGTCATTTCCCATTTAAAACAATAAAAAAAATATATGCATATGTGAGATTTAAACTCATATCAATTGCATTAGTAAAGCCTTTAATTTACCATTCAACTAAAATTTCATTTTGATATTTTTATACGTTTTAATTTTATTATGCACACTTTATTACCTTCATCAATCGTATATACCTATATTAATGTATTTGATTGAATTGGTGTCAAGATCGATAACAACACCATAATAAACAATTTTAATCTAAATTTTTTTATTTTAACATCATACATATTTCATTTGTTATTATTAGTTAAATTTAAACCATACTTTTCATTATTTATTGTATGCTATTTTTAAACTCAAATTTGTGTTCTAAATTTGTATTTTCCACAAGCATACATATATGATAAGATTTCTAGTAGGGGTGAGCAATCAATCGAGTCGAGTCGAGTCGAATCGTGTAAAAATATTTCGAATTAGTTGAGTTGATGAATTCCATTTTAGCAACCGGATTCAATTTGAATTTTTTTCGAATGAAGTACAAAAATTTCATGTCAAGTCGATTCGAGTTAACGAATACTATTATTTGTACTTAAAGTCGCGTTTACTTGGACTGATTATTTAATTAGTAGACGAAATACAAGATTATTTAACTAGATAAGTAAGATTGATGGGTGAATATTTATCAAAACAACGCAGTTTTACCTTTCAACTTAATGGTTTTGATTTTTAATTTTAAAAAAGGTAAGCATTTATCAAAATAATATAATTTTGTCTTTTCTTATTCGAATTTTATGATAACTCTAATTGTATAATTTATATTCAAGTTAAATTGAAAATTTTAATTTTTTTTATTCGAATTGATCCAAATAATTAGACTAACTTAAATAACTCGAACAATTTAATTCAAAATTTGAATATTTTATCGAGTTTTTCCAATGAAATCAGATTTTACTCACGTTAGTAAAAAATTGAATCTTTTAAATAAATAGGTGAAGAAGAATAAATTATGTGAGAAAATTTGGCAAAAGCTAAAAAATTGGGGGTTGGGTTGGCTTGACTAGAATTTTCGTAAAGTTTATATTTAAAAGCATCACATATTTTCCTCTTTGCTGCAAAATATCTAATATCACGACAAGCCATGGCCTCTACTTAAGATGGTCCCCCCGCCCTCTCTCTGCCCTTTCAACAACCAAACATGCTTCAACTTCTTCCATGTGACCGAAATCTCCTGTTTCCCCTTCTTCCAACGGTCTTAATTTAATTTGCTTACCTATTAACCTCTAATGCAATCCTTGATATTTTTTATTTGGTCAGAAATATCTGGTTTGAAACATGCTACAATCTCCATTAATGGCATCATTATCACTTTTATCAAATGCTTTTGACTGCAAACAAGATGTTAATGATACCCATTTCACTAACAAACAAGAAAGTTACTACAAATCTAAATAGCACTTCATTAAGCAAAATGGCATACATTAATTTCAATTAACACGATATAACTATATTGTTAATTTCCCTCGTTTATAGCATGAGAAATTGAGTTGATGATGATGATGATGAAGCGCCAAATTGAAGATAAGACGACAGAAGCAATACTCTCTCTTTCACTCATTTTTTCAATATCATAGAAACATTCTTACTCTTTCTGCAACTGAAGGGAAAGGTAGTGATTGGTGGAAACTGATCAAGAAAACCAGGAACAATGGCGTCTCTACCTTTTTCTGCAACCAGTTTTCACTCCACTTTCATTTGTTTTAACTATAAAGCAAGGAACCCAAATTTGTTCTTCCTCAAAAAAGGTTCAAGCTTTACGTTTTCAAGGAGAAAATTCTTTATCAAAAGTGTTGCCAGTGACCAAAGGCAGGACCTCAAAGAAGAAGGTCGAATCACTGAAGAAGGTTACTTTCACTTTTTAATCACTTACTGCAATTTCATATTATTTTTCTCTTTATAAGCCTATAAGTAGGCAGTGAAGGGAAGGTTTTGAATAGTTTTGTAATGGGGGCTTGAAGGGATTTGTACCCTAGATTACTTAGTTCAAGAATTCCCTTATGGATCTCAAAACCCCCTAAATATGTTGATCATGGTGTATCATTGATCTTTTTGTTTGGTCATTTGAATCACTAATGTGATATGCTGATGTGATTTGCAGCTTCTTTAGATACATTTGCTCCAGATTCTGCATCCATTGCATCAAGTATTAAGTACCATGCTGAGTTCACACCCTCATTTTTGCCGGACCATTTTGAGCTCCCCAAGGCATTCAAAGCAACAGCCGAAAGCGTCCGCGATTCACTGGTTATAAACTGGAATGCTACTTATGCTTACTATGAGAAAATCAATGTGAAGCAAGCATATTATCTTTCTATGGAGTTTCTACAGGTTAATTTGGCCTTAAATTTGTCCACTTTTTCTTGCTAGTGATTTGGTTTTTGGATCCAAAATTACTTGGCCAAATGTTTGTTAAATATTTCCAGTCACCATTGATGCAGGGTAGAGCTTTGCTGAATGCCATTGGTAACTTAGAGCTTACAGGAGCCTATGCAGAAGCTTTGAAGAAACTGGGGCACAATTTGGAGGATGTAGCTAGGGAGGTTAAATCCTTCATGATTTTAAAAACATTTATATTTAGCATCATTAAGCCCGGAAGGTAGAAAAAAGTAATGAACTTGCTTAAAATGGGAAATTTAATTATCCAAGAAAGACCTGGCAACTGTAATCAGTAAAGGGAAACAAAACCTTTACATGTTTTACTTAATGGTGAATTCCTTTCAGGCAAATTCATTATGCTTTGCACATTTTTGCTTTATTCAAGTTACTGAAGACTATAGTTTATTTCTGACCAGGAACCAGATGCTGCACTTGGCAATGGTGGCTTAGGACGTTTAGCTTCCTGCTTTTTGGACTCCTTAGCAACATTAAATTACCCTGCTTGGGGATATGGACTTAGATACAAATATGGATTGTTCAAACAGTATATTACAAAAGATGGTCAGGAGGAAGTTGCAGAAAATTGGCTTGAGGTATCTTTTTATTACAAGATTATATTAAAGTTATGTGTCCAACACCAATATTCTCAAAATTTTCTATATATTTGGAGTATCGTGTCCCATTATCGGTCTGAATATGTGTTGGACAAGGTACTTCAGGCATAACTTAAGAGTCTAGTTAGGACATTTTCTTGTTTTCTTAGTAAGTATTATTTATTGCTTATCAATGCAGATGGGAAATCCATGGGAAATTGTGAGAAATGATGTGTCATACCCTGTAAAATTTTATGGTGAAGTCATTTCAGGCCCTGAAGGAATCAAAGAATGGGTTGGAGGAGAAGATATAACTGCCGTTGCTTATGATGTCCCAATACCGGGATATAAAACTAAAACTACAATTAACCTCCGGCTATGGTCTACTAAAGTTGCGCCAGAAAAGTTTGATTTGAGTGCTTTCAATGCTGGAGATCATGCCAAAGCTTATTCAGCGATGAAGAATGCTGAAAAGGTTTGAATTCACACTCATTCATTACTTCATGCTTTTGATGAATTTCAAAGCCAAGAAGTTCTTGTAGTCTTGGGAGAAACAGGACAATGATATTGTGTGATGACTTAGATTTGGAACTCTGGCTTGCATACTGCTTGTATCAAGATTTGATTGTAACCTTGAGTTTTCTTACATCTACGAAATTGTCTTCTTTAGATGCCAGCAAGCCCTTTAAGCTTTCTCACTTGAAGGTGCACCTTCCTTTTAAGTAGAGGTCCTTAGGTGGAATCAAGGGAGGGCAACAAAGCTTTGAGTGCCTGCAGGATTCAAAGAGGACAATAATTTTAATCTAGGCATATGTGAGCTGACAGCCAAATTCCAATAAGTACGGTGATATGGGGGAGATGTCCAAATCCAGTCATTACATGTAGAATTTGAGTGCTTTGTATCACATATTCAATCTGCCGTCTGAAAACATGTTTACACTGCTGAAAGTAGGCTGGAGTTTTCTTCATAATTGATCCATTCATTGTTACAAATAGTCATTCTATCTCTCACATGATGCCATAATCTCTTTAAACGACCAGATTTGCTACATATTATACCCTGGTGATGAGTCAATTGAGGGGAAGACTCTTCGACTGAAGCAGCAATATACATTATGCTCAGCTTCTCTCCAGGACATTATTGCACGCTATGAAAGATCAGGAGAATCTGTGAATTGGGAAAATTTTCCGGAAAAGGTTGCAGTTCAAATGAATGATACTCACCCAACACTCTGCATTCCAGAGCTGATACGAATATTGATTGATGTCAAGGGTTTGAGCTGGGAACAAGCCTGGAATATCACCCAAAGGTAATTACTATCTTTGACTTACATATCATAAATCTTTGTAGTTATTGACTTACATCCTTGCAAACAAATGAAATATAAGCTGCAGTACTAAGCTGGCTTCTAGTTGTAGTAAATTGTAGTTATATTAATGGTGCCCTTTCCACCAGAACTGTTGCATACACGAACCATACAGTTCTACCTGAGGCATTGGAGAAATGGAGTCTGGAGCTGATGGAGAAACTGCTTCCTCGACATGTTGAGATTATTAAAATGATTGATGAGGAGGTAGCTTTATAGGCTGAGAAATTCTCCTCCTTTTCTTTAAGATCATATATTCTTTTCCATATAATCTAACATCTGTTTGTATTCGGTGTATAAGCTGATTCAAACCATTATTGACGAGTATGGAACCGAGGATCTGGATCTGTTGCAAGAAAAACTGAAACAAATGAGAATTCTAGATAACATTGAGTTGCCTGAGTCAGTGGCTGAAATGTTTGCTAAACCAGAGAAAAGTTCAGTTGAGGCCATTGAATCAACTGAAGAGGATGATGTTTCTGATGAAGAAACTGAACCTACAGCTGAGGAAGATGAACTTGAGGAAGAGGAAATGGAGGAGAAAAATGAGGTGCCACCAATAATTGAGCCAAATCCAAAACTTCCCAAGCTGGTCCGAATGGCTAACCTCTGCATTGCCGGTGGCTATGCAGTTAATGGTGTTGCTGAGATTCATAGTGAAATAGTGAAAAATGAAGTTTTCAATGATTTCTATGAGGTTGTCATCCAGAAACTTTCCTTTTACATTCAATGTATTCTGACATATTGGTTTTATTTTAGGACTTCTGATGTACATATATATTGCTTTGTGGCAGATGTGGCCTGAGAAATTTCAAAACAAGACAAATGGGGTTACACCAAGAAGATGGATTCGCTTCTGCAATCCGGACTTGAGTAAAATTATAACAAAGTGGACTGGATCAGAAGACTGGGTTGTAAATACGGAGAAGTTGGTCACACTTCGTAAGGTATGTATATCCAAACTCTAACTTGATCGAATGTTTTAATAAATCAACTATAGTATCCAATCCATATAGTTTTATTACCAGAAAGTGTCTGCTAAGAAGGGAAATGACGTGCATTTTGGTCCTGTTATATTCTCATTCAGTTGGTAGTCTTTACATACATACAGTTGAGGAAACAATATATAATTATATTGTGTATTTTTCATTAAACCTTCATTATATTGGCTTTATGCACATTGTCAAAAGGACTACTGAGCATTATCCACAGTTTGCTGATAATGAGGATCTTCAAGCTGAATGGAGGGAAGCAAAACGAAGAAACAAGGTTAAGGTTGCATCTTTCCTCAGAGAGAAAACCGGCTACATTGTCAATCCTGATGCAATGTTCGATGTGCAGGTTATTCTTCCTAGTTAATACTATTTCTTGTCTTCACTCTGTCATAGCTACATTTCCCAAAATCCATGTCTGAATATGCGTGGAATACAACCACATGTGTCAAATGCTGATATTTTAAGTAAAATGAAGGGTCGGGCTAACATAGTTGCAAATCATTCAAATTGTACAGTTAATAGTTGGCTATCAAGCTCAGGAAATTGTTCATGCATACAAAAACTCGGTTAAAATCTAAAGATGGACACAACTCCTTAATGATGAAAAAGGATTTATCCCAATAACATTTGTGGCTTATTTCATAAGTTATGAATTAATAGTAGACCTAAGGGATGCAATTGCAGGTAAAGCGCATCCATGAATACAAGCGGCAGTTATTGAACATTATGGGGATAGTTTATCGCTATAAGAAAATGAAAGAAATGAGCCATGAGGAAAGAAAAGCAAGCTTTGTTCCTCGGGTATGCATATTTGGAGGAAAAGCTTTTGCTACGTATGTACAAGCCAAAAGGATAGTGAAGTTCATTACAGATGTTGGAGCTACTGTGAACCATGATCCTGAAATAGGAGATCTTCTAAAGGTATCTTATATGGTCAACTCTTTTTTTATTTTAGTTAATTGCTTTTGCATTTTGGTCATATATGTTGTTTGTAACTATATAAGCTATATTGTTTGTCATACCTACTTACAAATTATGCTTTTAAGCTTAATGTTGTTCTTATGTTAGGTTGTCTTTGTTCCAGATTACAATGTAAGTGTGGCTGAAATACTTATTCCCGGTAGTGAGCTGTCTCAGCATATAAGGTTATATTTAGCTCCTTACTTTTTTCTTCCTTTGTATTTGATTTCATCTGACATCTTCCAAAGAATGGTAACTGCTTGGAAAAGGTTTTCTAAAAGACCTCATAACTTCGATCAAACCCATTCGAATTGGTTGTGGGAGGTTCTTACTTTTGAATTCAATCAATGACAGTGAATAACATACAACTAAAGCATAATTAGTCCCAGCAGATTGTTTAATTTGCAATATACTTCTGGAAACCGATAGGTTGTTACTGATTAATATAGCTCTCTGGCTAACACATTGTTTCAATTGTTTAGTACGGCTGGAATGGAGGCTAGTGGAACCAGCAATATGAAGTTTGCAATGAATGGCTGCGTCCTTATTGGAACCTTAGATGGAGCTAATGTTGAAATAAGGCAAGAGGTTGGAGAAGATAACTTCTTTCTCTTTGGTGCAGAGGCTCACGAGATCGCAGGGCTAAGGAAAGAAAGAGCGGAGGGAAAGGTGAGCCCTTACTTAGGTTTTCTCTTTTGCGAAGATGAAAATTTGGTTATATGCAATCACTTTTCTTATATTTGGTTTGATCTCTTATTGCAGTTTGTGCCAGACCCAAGGTTTGAAGAGGTGAAAGCATATGTAAGAAGTGGTGTTTTTGGCCCCTACAACTATGAAGAACTGATGGGATCCTTGGAAGGAAATGAAGGGTACGGTCGTGCTGATTATTTCCTTGTTGGAAAAGATTTTCCCAGTTACATTGAGTGCCAAGACAAGGTTGATGAGGCATATAGAGATGAAAAGGTGAGCATCATCTGGTAACTCTTGCATATGTTTTCAAGGAGTGATCTTTATACATATCTAGTTCAATTATTGCTTAGTATGATTTTTTTGAAGTTCATATATATATAATTGACTGATCAATATACCAAGCCCCTTCACCCCTATAGTTCCAAATCTTCCCCCGTATAAACTATCCCAGCTAGCTTGGAAAGTTTTTACCATGCATACTTTTAAGTGTGCATTTGCTTTCTCGGTATCCTCCATCATCATACTTGTATTGCTACCAGTTGTGATTTAATCCATTTCTTTTTTTTTAACAGAGATGGACAAAAATGTCGATTTTGAACACAGCTGGCTCAAACAAGTTCAGCAGTGACCGTACAATTCATGAATATGCCAGGGACATATGGAGGATTGATCCTGTTGTGCTGCCATGATTACTGGTGAACCCCTAGTTTAGCCTATGCAATACCTTCCTCCCTTTTTTGAAGTATAGCAGTAAATAGTGCTGGTTCTCAATATTATACCTTGTGATCACTGTATAATAGTTTAGGAATAAAATATGATGGAAAGCCTGGAACTGAAATCTGCCAAAATATATGCAGACTGCTGTTAATTGCTATTGTAGAAGCCTAATTTTGACCGGGCCTGAACCTTGGGTCAAATTTTTACTTTTGAGTTTAAATTATTTTAGATTTATTTTTAAATTTAAATTTGTTTTAAATTTCAATTTAGTTTAAATTTGAAATAATTTTAAAACTTAAACTTTAAAATTAAATTCAAAGTTCATTTTTACAAATTAAAATTTCAAATTACAAAAGCTCAATTGAACCCAGAACACAAATTCTACAAATCCAATTACAATGGCCCAAATACAAATTCTATAATGATCCAAAATACCTTAAAAACACAAATCAGCTCTCACTTGCTATTGCTACCTCCACCACAGCCAATTGAAGGCCGCCACATCATCAGCAGCTTGCTACCACAGGCAACTTGCTTCTGCAACACCAACTGCCATAGCCTCTATTGCTGTACTTGCAAGAGGAAAAGACAGAATTTAAATAGCAAGCAACAAATTAGCATGATTATATTGTAAGCTATAAAATCCAAATTCAAATCTGTTGTAAAGAGGGGGAGGACCGACCCTCTGTGAGGAGCAAAAAATTAGACATTGTTTTTACTTATCAAAAATCAATACAACATCTTAGCATTTACCACATACTTTCAAAATTAATACAAACAGTTTCAATTGAATACAAGAAGGCAAGGAGCATCCGAAGTCAAAAAAAGAGTTCAACAGATTCGAACAAGCCAGGTTCACAATTCCTAAACCTTGAGCCATTAGGTGTACTTAATGCATATTTATTATCATTCATGATTTAAATCCTAACATCCATCAGTTTCTAAATATGTATTAAAGCATGCTTTGAATATCTCTGTTATCACTTAATATTTTTTGTTTGTTTTCAAAAAATGTAATAAATACATATATTAAATATTTTAATAGTATTAATAATAATAGTAATATAATAATAATAATATTAAATGATATTAATAAGCATTAATATTAGTAATATAATAATAAAAAGGGGAAGTAAGAAGTTGGGTACGCCCCTAAGTCGATGCCGCCACTGTCGTCGGAGATCACGTCGGGAACGCCTCCGAACGTCGCTTACGCCTCATTACACACAAATATGCAAAAGAAAAGCAAAGAAACATGAAAGAGGATTAAAACCTCTCCAAACACAGAATCACAGAACCAAGAGCCATAAGAAACAGATCTAAAAGTCGAACTTGTTTCTAACCTAGTTCTAAATCTCTTTTGGATAAGAAAATTTTCTAAAAGGAAGAAGAAGATTTCATTGGTTTTAGTTTGGATTCGTCTTTTTAAAGCTGATTTAAATAAAAATTAATAATAATATTAAAAAAAGGAATACAAAAAAAGATGAAAAGTTTTACCTTCGAATGCGTCAGACGTTGATCGGACGACCTCGGAGTCGACGGAGCGTGACAGGTTGAGTCGACGGCGCGTACATGAGTAAGGACAAGGTTGAGGCGCGTGTGACGGGGTCTTGACGGAAGGACTGGCCGACGTTTGGCCAGTCAAGAGAGAAAGGGGGAGGCCCTTGAGAGCTTTTTGGATTTTTTTTAAGAGAAAAAAGGAAGAAATGAAAAAAAAAAAAAGGGTTAAGGTGCCTTTTATATGCACTCAAAATGACGTCGTTTTGGGTGTGGTCAAATAACCCCAAAACAGCGTCGTTTCACCCTAACCTGATTGGTTTAACCCGATTTGACTTGATCCATTTCAAGGACTCGCGTGTTTTTAAAGGATATGTTATTTGCTCATTTTGTCCTTCCGCTTTTTTCTAAAATTATAATCAGATCCTTTTCATACTTTCAATTATTTTCAAATTGGCCCAATAATTTTTAATTCTTTTCAAATTAATCCTTTAACCTTTTGAAAGCACCAGAAGCTACCACGTGTCACATTTTTGTTTATTTGTGCAAATAGTCCCTTTCATTTTTGTTTTGTTTTAATTTAATCCTTAAATCAAGTTTTGTTTAATTACAAAATTGGCCCAGAAATTTTTCATGATTTTAAAATTGGTCTTTTGACTTCTGAACACCTAAGAGGCTGCCACGTGTCACTTACTTTTGGTTTTATTACCTTTGAGGCCCTTAAACTGTCCAAAAATTACATTTTAACCCTAAACTTTCTAAAAATTACATTTTTACCCTCGAACTTTCTAAAATTCCATTTTGACCCTTGATTTAACCAAAAATACCATTTTACCCCTAAACTTTCTAAAATTCCATTTTTAACATCGTTTCACCAAAAATTACCATTTTACCCCTCAAACTTTCCAAAATTCCATTTTTGACCCCAATTTCACCAAAAATTACCATTTAACCCCCGAACTTTTCAAAAATGCCATTTTTATCCTCGAACTTCCAAAAATTCCATTTTTACCCCGAAGCTTTTAAAAATTACCATTTTACCCTTAGATGTCCAAAATTTCTATTTTTAATCTCGATTTTTCTAAAAATTATCGTTTTACCCCCAAATGTCTAAAATTCCATTTTTAATCTCAAACTTTCCTGAAATTACCATTTTGCCCCCGAGTGTCCAAAATTACCATTTTGCCCTCGGGTATCCAAAGTCTCATTTTTCAACTCCGATTGCTTTATTTTTCTTCCTCATTAATATTTGCATTTAATTTTAATTATTACGCACTCGTATTTTGTATTTTTATTTTTGCTTACCATTTACTTGCTCAATTATCTTACTTCGTGTTATTTAATATCCAATATTAACAGCTCATTCATATCAAATTCACATATTTATTTTCAAAATTGTTTTCATAAAAACTTTAAAATCGAGGCAATATTCTTTTATTTCAAATTTTGAAAATTTGTGCCTTAACTTACTAGACACGATTTTTTTTTCAAATCGGAATAATCGAATATCCTTAAATCGAGGCAATATTTCTCATCTCGGATTCTAAAAATTTGTACCTAAACTTACTAGGTGCGACTTTTTCTTTAAATCGAGATAATCGAACATCTTTTTCAAAAGTGTTAATTTCTTTTACAAAGGAAAGCTCGTTATTTCTGGATCTCGAAATGTTGTGTCCTAACTCACTGGACACGACTTTCTTCCTCGATCACTTTGAAATAGTGGGACTTTCAAACAAAATCAATTTCTTTTAAATGTAACTCATGCATTCAAGGATCGTACGTTAAACTTTATTTGAGTTTTCAAAATTTTACAAACAAGATCCTAAGATAATCAATGTGGTACCAATTTTGGGTGTATGAGGGTGCTAACCCTTCCTCATGCGTAACCGACTCCCGAACTTGTTTTCTGGATTGCGAAGACCAAAATATTTTTCAAAACGGATTTTAAACGTTTTGAGGTGATCCAATCACACCGTACAAAAGGATTGGTGACGACTCCCATTTTTTTCGATTTTAAAATAATTTTCGAAACACATCATTTTCCAAAGAGATGGTTTCGACAGCTTGGCGACTCCACTGGAGATTTTTTTAAAAATAAACGAGAGTCAAGCCAAAATTGATTATTTCGGGTCCTTTTTGAAAACCTTAAAATTCTCGATTTTGTTTAACATGTGATCCTCGGCATCTTTTGTGTGACATTATATTATGTGAAAATGCTAGTGTAAATTTACATCCATATGCATTTTGATTACTACCCTTTTAAGTGGAAGCGAGAAACTACTCCTTCGTGAGGTCTTCACCTCCGTGTAGGATAGTGAATCGCTTTCGGGATTACACTTGTACCCATGTTTTCGTGAAGTTTTCACTTCCGTTCAAACATGTGGGAAATGTGTCCCCCTAAAACGAACTCGTCCGTATGAGCTTGTAATGGGTGAGGATTGAGGAATCTGCTGGTTTAGGTACCCTTTACTCTAGAACCTAAAACCACATGTAGTGAATCCTAGTTGCTTACCTTAGGATAGAACTACACCGAGCTGCTAGTAGTCTCCCAAGTCTAGGTTCTCTGTTTTATACCCATACTTTACTATCATACTTGTGTTCTTTAGCTCTTTTAAGTTATTGCTTGCATTAAATCTTCATACAAGATGAGCATGGACTTAAGCTCAATTACTAAATGGAAAATTGGTCATAAGAAAAAGAGTTCCTTGATAAGGTGGAAAACAATACGGTCGTGCGCATATGGTTAAAAAAAGAAAAGAAAGGCGAAAAGCCAATGATTAGCCAGTCGAGAAAGATAGAAACAAAGACCGTACAACGAACCAAACTTTGTCTCAACTACGAAAAGTGACCAGTCACTTAAGTTGACATTTTGGGACCAAAAATCAAAGGACGAACGAGGGCGAAATTGAAAGATGTCCTACAAAGATTAAAGGCTTTTGAACACTAAGGCGTGATCATATGCGTATCTGTCTTATGTAAAGGAATTTGTTTTCTAGTAAAATTTTCTAATAGAATTGAGCTATGAGTCAATATTTTCTCATGCATGCATGCATTCATAAGCTGCACATTTTATTAACTCGCACATAATTCCTTGAGAGCCTACCTCAAGTAGAATAGTGTCAAGCATTTCGTGGTTGCACGAAGAGGGTAAGGGCCACAGTTACATTCTTGCTTCTTTGCTTTTAATTGTAATTTATTCCAAGTTTTATTCCTGTATTAATTACACTAACTTGTTCATTTTGAATCTATTTGCATTACATCCTCATAAAAAAAAAGGTATAGTTCTAAGCTCAATTACTAAATAGAAAAGCTAGTCATAAGAAAACAGATACCTTGATGAAATAGAAGACAATATGGTCGGGCTTACATGGAAAAAGAACAAAAATCGATGATCTGCCAGATGAGCAAGACGAAAACAAAGATCGTGTAATCATCTGAGTTTTGGCCTAAGTACGAGAAGTGACTGACTACTCAACCTTTTCAAAATGATATTGTTGACCAAAAGTCAGAGATGAGCCAAAAGTATTTAAATGACTTTTTGCGAAGATTAAGTCTTTTGAACACTGCGACACAACCATATACATATCTGTTTTATGTAAAGGAATTTGATTTCTAGTAAGGTTTTTCTAATAGAATTGAGCTATAAGTTAATATCTTTCTTATGCATTCATGCATTCATAAGCAGCACATTTTATTAACTTGTGTAATTCTATACAAGCCTACCTTGAGTGAGATAGTGTCAAACCTTCAGTGGTTACTCGAGCAAGGTAAGAGACACGGTTATATTTTTGTTTTTAATTGCAATATATTTTGAATCTATTTGCTTGCATTCTCATAAAAAAGGTGTTGATTCATGTTCTATTATCAAATAGAGAACTGGTCATAAGAAAACGGATTCCTTGATGAGATAGAAGTTAACGTGGTTGTGCATATATGGTCAAAGATAAAGGTGATGACCTGTTGAAGGAATGCATGTCAGGGATTCAAGATTACACCCAAGTACATAAAAGCCATAGCAGTTTGCTAGAGTTGAAAGAAGCATGGAAGACAAAATGAGGTGGATATCCAATCATGAATATGTTGACTTACTTGATGATAAAAAGAATAGGCATAGGTTCCAAGCTCTCACTTAGTATTGGGGTTCAACTTCTAATGGTTTCGCATTTGGAGAGGAGGACATAGGGCCTACGATAAAAGAATAAATCGCTTTACCTTTTTGCCTAAGGATTCAAAACAATAAAGCTTACTTTGAATATGGCGATCGTCTTTACCTACTAAAGGTTAAAGTAGGGATGCGCCTTTTTCAAGTCCTAACACGGTTGCTTCATCTGCAGAAACATGGATATACTGCATTGCCCCATTGCTCAATAACTCAAGTTGATAATGTCAACTCTGAAAAAGCTAGCATAAAATTACAACTTTGATTGGGAGAAAAGGGGATAAAAATGTATTACTTTGAAAATCTTGCGAGATATAGTACACTCAGACGCAAGAAAGGATGTCGACATCTTCGAATGACTTAGTCATCTTCCCCAAAGTATTGGGGCACGTAAGGGATACAGTTGTAAATTTGTTTGATTGACTTGACAAAAGAATCACTTATGTTCTAGCAATCTTAGCCACTAAGCACCTGTTGAAAAAGGGGTAAGAGAAGGTGTATTGGTTCACGACTTTTGTTAGTACAGTCCTGTGGCCATTTGAAAAGTCGAAAAAGTCTCTTATCAAGTATTCTCTAAGGACTGCAGTTCGTTGAAGGAATTTACGATTATCCAAAGGCAAGGTGATTTCGCCAAAGAAATTGAAAGTAAACGAGGAATGACTCTAATATTTTTAGGGGCAAGTCTAAGATAAGGATCATGTCGCAAGCAATAACCCCACCAAATGCAAGAAAAGGCTAATCGTTTGCAAACTTTAGCTATCCAGGACTGACATTTTATCGGGGTCAAATAGGAGCGAAAATTTTAGCTTGGAAGAGTAGGATTTTGAGCATTAAGGCATGACCATACATGCATCTGCCTTGTGTAAAAGAATTTGCTTGCTAAGTAAAGTTGTCTAATGGAATGGAACCAAGAATCAACGTCTTGTTGCATGCATTTTATCACTTAATATACATTTGCATTTTATGCCTTAAATAAGATTTCACATGATTGAAACATTCGTGTGTGAGAGAATCATTTACTCTAAAATGAAGGCTGAGAGAAACATGATAAATCAAGATGGGGAATGATATAAAATTGAGAAAAAGTCATGTAGAGAATGAAACCTATTGAGAGTTCGTCCCAACACCCTCGGAAGTGTTTTGGACAACTAGACTGTGGAGGAGTTTCCTGTAGTTTTAGGACTTTTCCAGGAAAATATTCAAAATACACTTATCACTCTAAGCTCGAGAGTAATAGGGATCCTTTTATAAAGGGCAAATGACCACTATCTTTTATTTCAATAAAAATGATGCATTGTTTTTGTCCCATTTGGCAAATACCTTACCATTCTTTCCATTCGTTCATACCACAATTAATCATTCTTTCGTTCAATTATTCTTTGGACCCCTTTTTTGTCTTTGTGCTAGGTCCCTTGATATCAAGGATAAGAGTAACACTGCTGTTGAGTTAAACTCTTTTGAGTAAGACATGTGTCCAGAAAAACTCTAAGGCTTTGAAAATGATCAAGAATGTAACTGGTCTTCCGATCTGCTATGGATGTTTAAGCAAGACACGAAACAAACATCATCTTGAAGAGTCGTGATTTTAAGTGAGAATCGAGACATGAGTCTTTGTAAAAACAAGGCAAGCTGCCTCGAGAATCCAAAAGTCTTTTGCATGATCCTATAAAAGCATGCCAGATTAAGAAACCGATATTGTGACACCCAAGCATCCATAAAAGGAATAATGTAATCAAATTCAACAGAAACTTGAAAAGTTAAGGCTCGATGTGTTATCAAAAAAAAGAAGAGAGAGAGGGGTCAAAAAATCCGCAAAGGGTATTAAAAAAAAAGGAAGAAAAAGTTAAGATGAAAACCCGCAAAGGGCATCTTGAAAATTTATTCTCCATCATCTTCCCACGTCGTGGCCTCTTTCTATGTGAAGTAAGGACACCAGCGAGCCAACTTCGCAAATGTGCATCAATTCGTCCTCATGATCATTGATTACTACTTCCTATGCCAATCGACGATTAAGCAGATTATTGAAAATGAAGGATTATATGTCGGTATGGAATGCCGAGAAAAGATTATATCCAAATGATGACTTGAACTTGAACAACAACACAATAGCAAAATCTGCAGTCAATTCAAGAACAAGTATCACAACTCAGCACCACATCGAAAATAGGTGAATAAGGCATGAAAGGTGACTAATAAGAACATTAAAAGGATTCATAGCAGAGACCTACGAAGGCTTGACATGAGAAATTATCATTTGCCTTCGAGGTTTATCGGGTCTTCTATCAGAACATCTATCGGGGCAACACTTTTCTCACTAGAATGGAAGTTGTCCTACTCATTAAAGTCGAGTCTCTTTCCCTCCAGATTTTGTTAGAGCTAACGAAGCAAAATGGATCCAATCCAAATGTAGTCAGTTAAACTTGATTGAAGAGAAGATACTAAAAGTCATCTGTCATGGTTCAAATGAAAAATGTTTACGACAAAAAAAGATCTGCTCTAAAGAATTTCATGAGAGAGCACTTGTTTTAAAGAGGAACTGACTTAGAAAAGCCTTCCAATGAAAATAGATGTTGAATGGGGAAAGACCCCATGAGATGAAGAAAGTCTTTTTGAAAAAGCTTTAATTTTGGTCAAAATGGACGGCAAAAGACATGCTCAACTTCGTGAACTCAGATACAAAAAAAAAGAAGAAGAAGAAAAAGAAGAAAGAAGGAAAAGGGAAAGCAAAAACAAGAAGAAAAATAGAAATAGAAAAAAAGGAGAGGTCGAGGTGAAAACTTGTAAAGAGCATCTCGAAACCTAAGGAGATTTGAGTTGAAAACCTAAAAAGCCAGCTCAAATTCGAATAAGAGAAAAGGGGCATGAAATGGTCCTCTCTCTCAAAAGTAGCAAGGTGGAGGAACTTTACACCTTGAGGCATTAATGAAGTACTCTGAGTTTCATGGACATATATCAAGCTTAGAATGGTCCTTATTAAGTTTGCTCGGTGAAGCTCATACTTTGATATCTGGGGCACCTAACCCTATTCTTTGCTCACTTTATATTTGGCATCCTTTGACCAAGATAGGCCACTTTTGATCTTTTCATTCATGCGAGCTTTGCCTTCAATAAAATTCATCCACCTAACTCCATTCTTTGTTCACCTTAGGTTTTGCAACTTTTGACCAATACATGTCATTTTTAATCCTTTTATGAGTTTCGCCTCTATAAAATTTCATTCGCCTTGCAACCATGCTCAAACAAATTCCGCATCGAAATAATGATTAATGAACCAAACGATCTTTTCATTCGTACGAACTTTGTTTGCTATCAAATTTAATTTCATCTATCTTATAGCCTTGATTCAAACATCTTTGCATTTGAAATAACGGTTAGTGGCCAACAAATATAAGGAATAGAAGGATTTCTACATATCATTCTAGAAAATTCCTAAATATTACAAGGACCTGAAATAGGACCACTAGTTGGAGATAACTCGAGGGTTAGAAAGGTCTCAAAATAATTAGTCCAAATTACGACTACCTCTTTAGGTTCCACGACAATGATACACATACATAAAACATGATAACCTAAGGACTAAGATAAAATCATTTTCAAAAATAACATTTTTTCATCATTCATATCCACCTAGTTAGGAGCATTTTGACTCACTCTGAGCATGGCACCCTAAACAATCTGGCCTACTTAGAGGCCCATTTGAGCATATTTTATAGGTCTCAGTACCATGAAGACATGAAGGGAAAGGTCAAAGTCGTAACGACAGGACCGTGTACCTTAAAAGACACGAAGGGAAAGATTTAAGTCGCAACAGCGGATCCAGTACCACAAAGATACAAAAGGGAAAGGTCTAAGTCGCAACGGTAGGATCGTGTACCTCAGAAGACACGAAGGGAAAGATTTAAGCCGCAACGGCGAATCCAGTACCATAAAGATACAGAAGGGAAAGGTCTAAGTCACAATGACAAGACCGTGTACCTCAGAAGACACGAAGGGAAAGATTTAACCTGCAACGGCCAATTTGGTACCATGAAGACATGAAGGGAAAGATCAAAGACTACAACGGCGGATCCAGTATCACAAAGATAAAAAAGGGAAAGGTTTAAGTCGCAACGATGGACCGTGTACCTCAGAAGATGATAAGGGAAAGATTTAAGCCGCAGCGGCGAATCTAATGCCACGAAGATTTGAAGGGGAAAGGTTTAAGTTGTAATGGCGAACCCGGTACCTTAGAAACATGATGAGAAAGGTCGAATCCACAACGGTGAAACTTTTACCTTAAAGTCGTAGTGGATCAGATCAAAACTACAATGGTCAGTCTTTATCTCTCTAAAGTTGTAGTAAGAGAAAAATGAAGCTTTAACGTCAATTCCTATCCTCTTGAAGTTGCAGTAAAGTTGGATTAAAAAGCAATAGCAAGTCTTTATCTCTCTGAAGTTGTAGTAAGAGCAAGATAAAGCTTCAACATCAAATCCTATCTTCTTGAAGTTGCAGTGAAGTTGGAATAAAACTACAGCAGCGGATCTCAATCTCCCTGAAGTTGTAGTGAAATAGAGTGAAGTTACATCGTCAACCAATCTCTTACCTCGAGCTTGAGGCAGATCACTGTCAACCAATCTCCTACCCCGATCACGGGGCAGATTTCGATTATCCACAAACAATGTGGCGGTCATCTTCCTGATGAGATATAGAGAATATACCAACTCAAAGGTGAGCAAATCTTCGAATCCCAGCTTCTTGATGAGATACTGAGAAGCGGGTCGAAGCAATAAAATGGTTAGCTTCCTGATGAGATATTGGGAAGTGGACCAAATTCGTCTTCCTGATGAGATACAGAGAAGCGGATTGAAACAAATGACGCGGTCATCTTTCTGATGAGATACTGAGAAGAAGACCAAATCAAACCCACGCTCGATATGAGCAAAACTTCGAATCACAGCTTCCTGATGAGATACTGAGAAGCGGGATGAAGCAATAAAATGGTTAGCTTCCTAATGAGATATTGAGAAGCAGACCAAATTCGTCTTCCTGATGTGATACAGAGAAGCGGATTGAAACAAACGACGCGGTCATCTTCCTGATGAGATACTGAGAAGAAGACCAAATCAAACTCACGCTTGATGTGAGCAAATCTTCGAACCCTAGCTTCCTGATGAGATACTGAGAATCAAGTCGAAGTAATAAAATGGTTAGCTTCCTGATGAGATACCAAGAAGTGGACCAAATTCGTCTTCCTGATGAGATACAGATAAGCGGATTGAAACAAACGATGCGGTCATCTTCCTGATGAGATACTAAGAAGAAGACCAAATCAAACTCACGCTCGATATGAGCAAATCTTCGAACCCCAACTTCCTGATGAGATACTGAGAAGCAGGTCAAAGTAATAAAATGGTTAGCTTCCTGATGAGATACTGAGAAGTGGACCAAATTCGTCTTCCTGATGAGATACGAAGAAGTGGATTGAAACAAACGATGCGGTCATCTTCCTGATGAGATACTGAGAAGAAGACCAAATCAAACCCACGCTCGATATGAACAAGTCTTCGAACCCCAGCTTCCTGATAAGATACTGAGAAGCAGGTCGAAGCAATAAAGTGGTTAGCTTCCTGATGAGATACGGAGAAGTGAACCTAATCCGTCTTCCTGATGAAACACAGAGAAGTGAATCAAAACAAGTGATGCGGTCATCTTCCTGATAAGATACTGAGAAGAAGGCTTAGTCAATGAAACCAGACTCAAAGACTATGATGACGAATTCCAATCTCCTTGAAATTTTAAGAGAATGGAGTGAAGCTACAGTCGCAAATTTTGTCTTTTTGAAGATTACCCTAGGGCAAGATGGAATCATAATGTAGAAGATGTAGAGGCAGATGCGGTAAAATCAAATGGTCAACAAAGCGAAGGATGGACCAATTGAACAAAGAGCAGCGAAGAAATGGAACTCGACAAATTAGGCTTTCTTTTAGTCTTTGCTCTGTTCCTGTTACATAGCAACAAGCAAAGAGGGGCAGCTGTTGAAGCCCAATTCTGAGCGAGCCTGAACCTTGGGTCAAATTTTTACTTATAAATTATTTTAGATTTATTTCTAAATTTAAATTTACTTTAAATTTAAATTTAAATTCATTTTTAAATTTAAATTTGTTTTAAATTTCAATTTAGTTTAAATTTGAAATAATTTTAAAACTTAAACTTTAAAATTAAATTCAAAGTCCATTTACAAATTAAATGTCCAAATTACAAAGGCCCAATTGGACCCAGAACACAAATCCAATTACAATGGCCCAAACACAAATTCTATAATGACCCAAAATACCCTAAAAACACAAATCAGCTCCCACTTGCTACGACTGCCTCCACCACAGCCAATTGAAGGTCGTCACGTCTTCAGCAGCCTGCTACCACAGGCAACTTGCTTCTGCAACACTAACTGCCACAGCCTCCGTTGTTGTACCTGCAAGAGGAAAAGACAACATTTTAATAGCAAGCAACAAATTAGCATGATTATATTGTAGGCTATAAAAGCCAAATTCAAATCTGTTGTAAAGAGGGGGAGGTCCGACCCTCTATGAGGAGCAATAAAATTAGACATTGTTTTTCCTTATCAAAAATCAATACAACATCTTAGCATTTACTACATACTTTCAAAATTAATACAAATAGTTTCAGTTGAATACAAGAAGGCAAGGAGCATCCGAAGTCAGAAAAAGAGTTCAACAGATTCAAACAAGCCAGGTTCACAAATCCTAAACCTTGAGCCATCAGGTGTACTTAATGCATATTTATTATCATTCATGATTTAAATCCTAACATCCATCAGTTTCTAAATATGTATTAAAGCATGCGTTGAATATCTCTGTTATCACTTAATATTTTTTGTTTGTTTTCAAAAAATGTAATAAATACATATATTAAATATTTTAATAGCATTAATAATAATAATAATATTAAATGATATTAATAAGCATTAATATTAATAATATAATAATAAAAAGGGGAAGTGAAAAGTCGGGTACGCCCTTGAGTCGATGCTGTCACTGTCGCCGGACATCACGCTGGGAACGCCTTCGAACGTCGCTTACACCTCATTACGCACAAATATGCAAAAGAAAAGCAAAGAAATATGAAAGAAGATTAAAACTTCTCCAAACACGGAATCACAAAACCAAGAGCCATAAGAAACAAATCTAAAAGTTGAACCTGTTTTCTAACCTAGATCTAAATCTCTTTTGGATAAGAAAATTTTCTAAAAGGAAGAAGAAGATTTCATTGGTTTTAGTTTGGATTCGTCTTTTTAAAGCTGATTTAAATAAATAATAATAATAATATTAAAAAAAAGGAATATAAAAAAAGATGAAAAGTTTTACCTTCGAATGCGTCAGACGGTGATCGAACGGCCCCGGAGTCGACGGCGCGTACATCGGTAAGGACGAGGCTGAGGCGTGTGTGGCGGGGTCTTGACGGAAGGATCGACCGGCGTTTGGCCGGCCAAGAGAGAAAAGGGGAGGCCCTTGAGAGCTTTTTGGATTTTTTGAAGAGAAAAAAGGAAGAAATGAAAAGAAAAGGTTAAGGTTCCTTTTATATGCACTCAAAACGACGTCGTTTTGGGTGTTGACAAATCACCCCAAAACGATGCCGTTTCACCCTAACCCGATTAGTTTGATTCAATTTGACTCGACCCGTTTCAAGGATCCGCGTGTTTTTGAAGGATGAGTTATTTGCCCATTTGGTTCTTTCGCTTTTTTCTAAAATTATAATCAAATCCTTTTCATACTTTCAATTAATTTCAAATTGGCCCAATAATTTTCAATGCTTTTCAAATTAATCCTTTAACCTTTTGAAAGCACCAGAAGCTACCACGTGTCACATTTTTGTTTATTTGTGCAAATGGTCCCTTTCATTTTTCATTTGTTTCAATTTAATCCTTAAATCAAGTTGTGTTTAATTACAAAATTGACCCAGAAATTTTTCATGATTTTAAAATTGGTCCTTTGACTTCTGAACACCTGAGAGGCTGCCACGTGTCACTTACTTTTGGTTTTATTACCTTTGAGGTCCCTAAACTGTCCAAAAATTACATTTCAACCTCAAACTTTCTAAAAATTACATTTTTACCCTCGAACTTTCCAAAATTCCATTTTGACCCTTAATTTAACCAAAATTACCATTTTACCCCTAAATTTTCTAAAATTCCATTTTTTACCTCAATTTCACCAAAATTACCATTTTACCCCCTGAACTTTCCAAAATTCCATTTTTGACCCCGATTTCAGTAAAAATTATCATTTTACCCTCTCGAACTTTCCAAAATTTTATTTTTGACCTCGATTTCACCAAAAATTACCATTTAACCCTCGAACTTTTAAAAAATTCCATTTTTATCCTCGAACTTCCAAAAATTCCATTTTTTACCTCGAAGCATTAAAAAATTACCATTTTACTCCCAGATGTCCAAAATTTTCGTTTTTGATCCCGATTTTCTAAAAATTACCGTTTTACCCCCGAATGTCTAAAATTCCATTTTTTAATTCCAAAGTTTCCCAAAATTACCATTTTGCCCTCGAGTGTCCAAAATTACCATTTTACCCCCGGGTATCCAAAGTCTCATTTTTCAACTCCGATTGTTTTATTTTTCTTCCTCATCAATATTTGCATTTAATTTTAATTATTATGCACTCATATTTTGTATTTTTTATTTTTGCTTGCCATTTACTTGCTCAATTATCGTATTTCGTGTTATTTAATATCTAATATTAACTGCTCATTCATATCAAATTCACATATTTATTTTCAAAATTGTTTTCATAAAAACTTTAAAATCGAGGTAATATTCTTTTATTTCGAATTTTAAAAATTTGTGCCTTAACTTACTAGGAACGATTTTTTTTTCAAATTGAAATAATCAAATATCCTTAAATCGAGGCAAAGTTTCTCATCTCGGATTCTGAAAATTTGTACCTAAACTTACTAGGTGCAACTTTTTATTTAAATCGAGATAATCGAACATCCTTTTCAAAAGTGTTAAATTTGTTTTTACAAAAGAAAGCTCGTTATTTCTGGATCTCGAAATGTTGTGTCCTAACTCACTAGACGCGACTTTCTTCCTTGATCACTTTGAAATAGTGGGACTTTCAAACAAAATCGATTTCTTTTAAATGTAACTCATGCATTCAAGGATCTTACGTTAAACTTTATTCGAGTTTTCAAAATTTTACAAACAAGACCCTAAGATAATCAATGTGGTACCAATTGTGGGCGTATGAGGGTGCTATCCCTTCCTCATGTGTAACCGACTCCCGAACTTGTTTTCTGGATTGCGAAGACCAAAATATTTTTCAAAACGGATTTTAAACGTTTTGAGGTGATCCAATCACACCGTACAAAAGGATTGATGGCGACTCCCATTGTTTTTCGATTTTAAAATAATTTTCGAAACACGTTATTTTCCAAAGAGATGATTTTGACAGCTATGATTTACAGTGATCAAGAATCTTATTAAAGGTTCAATAAATGCCAAATATTGCAGCTATAGGCCCCAAAGTCCTGACTTTGAACTGGTTTTGCACTTGCACCTCTATTGAGAACCATATAACTTGAATTTTTTTCCCATAAAATGTAACTATTACTTAAAAAATCTTCCTTGTTGAGCCCTACATAACAGTAACAATGGCATTACAGGATCTGCAGATTGGGTTCTTAAGCTCATCTAATTAGATCTTCATTAGTTTTTTTCCCCTTATTTATATACAAAGGAGATCTTAGCTTGGGAATTAAAAAGAAGGGTTGTAGACATTGAAATTTGAATCTTAAAGACTTAAACTTACTAAATGTCACCTCTCAAGGGTGATTATATATATGTGTGTATATACACGCGTATATATGAACCGATTGAGTTAAGCATGGAGTTCAGCAAGATCAAGAAGTAAGTGGTTATTACCTTAATCTAGCAGCTAAACTAAGTAAAACACCAAGAGTTGTTTAAACTTGAACTAACCAGAACTCAGTGAGCTTATATATATATATATATTATATAGGGCTGAGATTATCTGAATATCTCTAAGGACAAATACAATTAACCTTAGCTTGTTTTTACTTGTTATTTTAGAAGCAAATAAATACAACAACTCTATCAATGGACCTGAGACAGAGAGCTTTTAGAATCCCTCAACAATTTCCCTTTGTTGATGACTTAAAATCTCAAGCAAATACATATATCTTTAAGTCTCCATCAGACAACAATGCCATGGTCATCATCACCATCAACCCCAATTCTTACTTGAAAGCTTTGCTCATTATGAACCAAACAAATTAAAAAGGATTTTTATTTTCATTTGATATCTCTCTCTCTTGCAACAGGGATGCATTATTAGAATCTACTTTTTAATTATAAGACAGTCTGATGTAGACTTAAAGCCTGTTTGATTTGCTTCATAGAACAATTATAACCGCAAAAAACCATATGCAAACTTTGAAAGTGATGATACTATATTATACTTCCACACACTTTCCTGCATGTTCTACACTTTTTTTAATATATATATATATATGGTCCCCTTAAAAGTTGGGTTTAGAACCCTAAAAGAGACTTTAGTGTTTGCCATTAAAGTGCGAAGCTTAGCAAATTAAATATATAGTTTGGAATAACTGCTCAAGCTTTCAAAAGTTGCTTTGGGTATAATCAAAGTCACCTATGTAGTAGAGTCTCTAAAAGCCTAGCCAATGCAACTAACACCCACTTTGTTTAGCAGATAAAAAGTGCAGATTGCTTAACTTTAATTTAGGAGTTAGAAATTCCAATATATTTCCTCTCAATCACTCTCCTTATCCCTTCCTTTTTTATTCTTTTTCTTCTTTTTCATTACCCGCAAATGAATTAGGTCTGTTTCCACCTCCAACCATTTTTTTTATTAAGCATGCACAAAGTGAAGTCAAGGGGAGACACAATGATATATACCTATACATACACACACACACACACACACACATATATAATGGCTTCTCTAGTTGAGGCAGCACGTAGAATTGTTTTTCAAGCTTTTTTCAGAAGCTAAACTTTGAAAAGAGTTTGACCTTAGACTAGTGCTTTGCATTTTCAGCTCTCCATCCCCCTCTAATGAACTCATTAGTTCTATTATTGGGTTATTTCCAAAAGACATCCTCTAACCATGGCCTGAATTCTAGATTGATCCTCAAAGTTGAAATTCCAAAACATTTTAATTAGCCAATGAAGCCTTTGGTACTGCTGCCGAGTGTGTATCCTATCATGCGCAACTGCGTATTTGTGTGTTTTAGTTTCGAATCATTATCCTTTTTTCTTCCGCTTGTGCGTTATAATAGTTTGATTCTATTTTGTAATTGTTTAGGCACGTATACATAATCGGGAAAAGATAGGAGCTGGGCCTTTCCACATAAAAAGACACAATGGTTTAAAGTGGTTTAATCAAGGCACTTTGATTGCAAAATATACAAACAATTGGGAGCTTATCCCCTACTGGAAAACGCCACAGATGAAGTTGGCAAAGTGGTCTATCTTCCTTATCCATCGACACATTTATGTGCATAATAGAATATCATTACATAGTAAAGCGACGACCTATCTACTTAACCATTCATTCAATCAGTAATGATGCTAACCTTATTTCTCTTTTAAGACACAAAATTGTTTACCAAGCTATGTTATTTGTACTCGAGTTGATAGTTGATATGCATGAGCTTTGGATTTATTCAGTATTCGGTAATACAAAATCTCTCAATCGAATTTTTTAGATGAATACTTATTTGGATCATTTTAGATGTAAATCGTTTTAAATTTACGTCATTTCTAATTAAATTAAATTGATCGGTTTTGATACTAAAAACTAATATAACTATCCAGTTCTAAAGCAGACAGATAAAGAGATAAATAGATAGCAATGAAATGGTTGTTTGAAGAATGATGGCATTGCCATTGCCCACCACTGTATATGTAATAATTATGGATATGAATTTCGTAATGAGGGAATATATATTTATGATGGATACTTTTTTTCTTTTTTAATATTATTATCCAGATTCATTGCTTGGAATATATATTTATGATGGACACTTTTTTTCTTTTTTAATATTATTATCCAGATTCATTGCCTCTGGTTTTGGAACAATCCCCATTTGGCCCACTTGCTTCATCGAATCCTCATTTTCTCAATTTTTTTTTTTTTTTTTTTTTTTTGTAAATTATAAGGAAAAGGTAAAATTCTAACAATAATGCGACAGACGCGATTCGGACCCAAATTATATATAGAACAATAAACACTTTTAATTATTAAGTCAACACACCGAATTCTTTTTTTTTTCCAAAATTAAACTATGGATATTCAAATTCATAACCTTCTCAAATCCAAATACAAATTGGTCATTACATAAGAAATATTAAACATAATTACCCCAAATAATATTCAAATTTTAGTTCATACCGTTAAAAACATACTTTTTTTTATTTTGGAAAATGTAAAAGATGAAGGTTGTGAATGTTATTTAGCGTAAAATTTCAAATATTTTTGTTAATAATGTATCGTATATTTATATTTATATTATAGTAATATGAGGTTAAAAAATTAATAATTATGTTCACGTTATAAATTTTTTGACACATGACAGCTTCCATTTGAAGCATTTATTTACCAATTGGGCACTTGGATAAATTACTCTTTTGATCCTTCCCTTTTAATTTTTTAAAAGTTATTCCATGTCTTTTATTAAAGGGTTTTCTTTATAATTTTTTATATATTAAATATAAAGTTGAATTTAAATAAATTATTTTTTATTTTAAGATTTTATTTAATTGAATTAACTTTTAATGTTATCATATTAAAATTAATGAATAGTAAATTGTTAAGCTTAAAATATAAATTAAGAAAAATACGCATATTAATATCATTTATTAGATTATATTTATATTTTCAAATATAATAAGGATTAATTACATTCATTAATTAAAAATAGAACAAATATAAATATAAAATTACAAAAAAAAAAGTTTGGAATCCCATGTGTTGGCATGATGATCAAAAGTATTCATTGTCCCAGGTATGGTCTGGGTTCGAGTCTGTTGTTAAGACTTTACCCTCCCCTTGTAATTCACCAAAATAAATTACAAAAAATTGAATATTAATGATTTAAATAACCGGTAAGAAATTATTGATAATATTATTTAAATTCTATTAATATTAATATCCAAGCCATAATAAACTTTTTGTATTATTTTAATATTAAATATTTTTAAAATTAAATAATATTCATATAATTGATTCTAAATTAGTTAAAATTTTTAACAAATTTTGTAATTACATTGATTTTTTAATAATTTTTAAATAAATTTATTAAGAATTTTAAACAAAATTAATGTTATAAAATATTATAAATTTAATATACACAACCGACCTATCCATAACATGGAAATACAAACTAGTTTAAATTATGAAACTATCCAATTCACTTGTATATATATATATATATATTGTCTTTTCTCATTTCTTAGATTAGCTCAAGGGTCGTGCCGCCTGCTCAAGTTTAAAGGCTTGTTTAAAATATAAAAAGGTTTAGACAAAAAAATGAAATTTAAAAAATTGGTTTGGATAAAAAAAAATGAATTCATTTAAAATATGAATTGAGTTTGGGTTCCAAAATTCAAAGTTTGATCTTCACCTCACCCGTTTTCTACTTTATAATATATATTTTTATTTTGTTTATATCTATACTATTATTTAAACTATTAACTAAGTTGATGTCATGAGTCAATCGAACTAAAATCAACTCGGTTAATGAAAATATGAAAAATTTATTTTGTATTTAAAACAAGTTATATTATTTTAGTCTTTTTATTTAAAAAATAATATTAGTAGGATTTGAACCCATGAAATTTGTGTTGATATAACTTTAGTTTTATCACTAAAATAGGGCATAATTTTCAAATGTTTTGTATATTTTAATTTTATTATGCAAATTTTATTACATCAGTCAATTATGTTCATATATACTATTATTTAAATCCCTGATTAAGTTGGTGTAACTCGTGACACCAACTCAGTTAATTACAAAAATATCATTTTATATTTAAAATACATTATATTATTCTAAGGTGCTTTAGTCTTTTTATTTTTTTAAATAAATAATTTGTATATAATGAAATTTAAACCCAGGATATTTGGGTCAATAAAATTTTAATTTTAACACTCAACCAATACTTTATCATGAAATATTTTATACATTTTATTACCTCTATCAATCGTATATCTATATTAGTATTTAAACCACTCAACCAATACATTATTATGAAATATATCTATACTATTATTTAAACTTCTGACTGAGTTGATGTCATGAGTTAACTGAATACCAAGTCGGTTGAGAGATTACTAAACTAGCCTTACATATTTGAAATAAGTTATATTATTAGAAAGGAACTTTTGTCTTTTTTACATTTTATATAAAACCATTATAAATTTTGAACTTATGTCAATGTTTTATTCTTTTTTTTTTCTTTGTCACTTCAACTAAAGTTTTATTCTATTTTTTTATACATTCCAATGTTATTATCCAAATTGTTTCACCCACGTTTATATATCTATACTATTATTTAAATCTCGGAATGAATTGGTGTATAAGTCTATCGGACACCAACTTAGTTGGAGATTACTAAACAACCTTACATATTTAAATAAGATAATTCTTACAATGGGACTTTCATCTTTTTTACATTTTTTTATAAAATCAATATAAAATTTATATATGTTGGTGTCACAAGTCAAAAGTCAACTCAATACCAAAAAATGACAATACTATGATAAACAATTAGAGTGTATTTAATATTCTTAATCTGATATATTTACCTATTTAAATTTCTTTTTACTCTCAATTTAAACTAGTTTTTTTATTTTAATTTCATATATATTGTATATGTATTACTATTAATTTCAAACCTTACGATACATTATTTATTTCATGTTTTTTAAACACACACCTATAGTCTATATCCATGGTTTTCACATGCATATGTGTGATATAATTTTTAGTATTATATAATTTATATAAAGTAAAATTATATAATTTTCAATAAAATAAAAACATATAAATTAGTAAATATCAAATTAAAAATAATATATTTTTACAGGTTTAAATTGAGTTTGAATTAACTATTTACAAATGTGAATCGATTTTTGAAAAATTGGAATCCATATTTTATGTTGGATCAAACTTAAGTAGATATAAAGTGTGTTAATTTCGTACATGAATTCGATATGACCCATGAATAATGTTGAAATATATTTTACTTTAAAAAAAAAAAAAAATCTATCAACTCTCATGCAAATCTCTTTTTTGAAAGGGCATTTTTTTTTCGTTAATTTTATTTTATTATCATCCATACAATGAGTATACCATAATATATATAGGTATGCTCTTCAATATTTTAGAATTGAAATTCTTATATTGTAATGAAAAATCCTCAAAGATAAAACTCTGCTAATGAAATGTAACCTACGTAATGTAAAAACATTATTTGAGAACCCCCTTGTGAGTAAATTAAATCGAAATCATACAGAACCTTAAATATATTAAAACTTTTCATTAATTTATAAGCAACAGAAGCCAAATCTTAGGTATAATGCTTAAAATCCCATATTAGCATTATTATTTTTTAATTATAAGTAAAGGGTAAAACACTAATAATAACGCGATTAATACGACTTGAACCCAAGCCACACTTAAAGCCGATGAACATCATAATTATCATGCCATGGAGTTAATATTAGCATTATTAGTAGTAGGATTGTCGGCACATAAACTGCTTTATTATGTAGGCAGGAATTTATATAATGCAAATAAAGCATCTGCAATAGGATTAGGGTTGTGACCGCTATCATTTCATGACAGCGAAAGTAAACCAAAACTGGAAAATGAAAGGGGGATTGGTCCACTCCCATTATATCATTTACCTTAGTTTACAGATATATATTACCTGAAAACTTTGATCATCTTCAATGGGATCCAGTGGCTAATCTGCAACCTGTTTGGCAACTTGGAAAATGAGAGAAAATGTGGTCCTCAAACCCTGAATGCGACTGATTTCCTCCTCCTCCTTTATATACATGCATAGATATTTTCACTTTAACAAAACAAAACCGGGGTGAAGTTTCTGGGTTTTTTTTTCATCCATTGATACAGAGCTTTGAAGATACTGGAAATTCAGTTTGGCGTTTGATGGTCTACAGCAAGTCTGCAACACTACTAATATAATTAAACAATTTTGAAATATACTTCCAAATTTCATTACTAGGTTTTCTATATGACTCAACCATATATATATATGTTATATGCAAGTTAATTTATGATATAAAATTTCAGAAGAACAAAAACTAACAACCCTATATTGAATCTTTTAAGAGTAACTTCATCAAAATAGCTTAAATTTCATTTCCATTATATATATATAGGGTTGAGCGTTTGATCGAATCGAGTGAAAAAAAATTCAAGTTAATTGATTTCACGAGTCTTATTTTATCATCCTAATTCAATTTGAATTTTTTTCGAATTGAGTCAAGTGAAATGAAATTAAAGTCGAGTTGAATAGAGTGAAATTATTTGAGTAAAATTAAAAAAAAAAAAGTAAACATGTCAAATAAAAATATTGTTATAATATAACTAGTTTCATGTTAAAGCACATAAATTTGAAACCATATATATATTTAATTTTTTTTCAAACCAAAATAATAATAAAAAAGTAAGATAAATTTGAATTATTAATTAGGTCCCAAAATTATTATTTTAGAAGTTTTTAAAAATTAAAAAAAAAAAACTTTTTTTTAAATATTTTTAGATTTTTTTATATTTTTTTAAAATATAATTTTATAAATATTTTGAATTTTAATAATTATTTTAATTTTTTTTGTAATTTTGTTGAGAGAGACCAATTTGTATATTTTCAAAGTTGACAATGACTAAAAGGGTATTTACACAAATTTGTTATTCAAATTATTTCAGTTATTTGAATTGTAAATTTCAGCTCGACTTGAACTCAAAACTCGAAACAAGTTATTCAAATTGACTTGAATAATTTGAATTACTCATTTCGATTAACTCGAAGTTTGAAATTATTTTCAATTTTTTCGAATCGAATCGAATTTTGCTCACCCCTATATGTAAATATAGAGCAAGAATATCAGTTGTTGCGAGGCTAGATTTATTAATTTCATATTCAGTAACAAAATCTATTGGTCTACCAAAGAGTTGTTATATTACTGTATCCACTTTTATATAATAAAAAAATTAACTCTTTATTTATTTTTTCATTTTTTTTTAGTTTTTAAATTTACGTTGTTTATAAAATCACTTCAAAATATATAAAAAAAATTAATGCATATTAACTTTGTTGGCGTGGTATTCAGGTGGATACCATGGCAACAATTAATTACTTTTTAAATTTTAAAATTAAAAATATATAAAAAAAATTATTTTAAAATTATTTAAATTATTTAAAAAGTATAACAAATATTTTTTAATTTTTAAAAATTAATTAATTGTTAACAGACGTTAATTTTTCCATCTATTTTGAGGTGATTTGATAAAAAAAGATAAGTTTAATGGATAAAAGAAACGAAAAATTAAATAGAATGCTAAAATGATTTTTTTTTGTAAAGGTGAAGAACCAAATAAACTATTATGCCAAGTTAATTTTAGTTTTTCTACTTAAAATTCTTCATATTAGTTTTTATATATTAAAAATTTATTTAAATCATGACACCGATATAAGATGTTAAATTATTGATAATTTAGACAAAATATATCATACCCAACTATTTTACCCATGGGTCATGACCCGACCCATAAAAAACCTAATCATCTAAAAAATTCATGTATTTTTTAACTATCATGTGGCTGAAAAAATACAAACTTATGGGTTATTTTCAACCACATGATAGTTAAAAAAAATACATGGATTATTTTGGGGTATGGTTGAGTTTTCTTATGGGTCGGGTTGGATTATTGGCAAATTAGTTGGGTATGGCATATTTTGTTCATATTATTAGTAATTTAATGTCAAATTATAATAATGTCATGATTTGAATAAACTTTTAATGTACATAGTTGTATAAGGACTCCTATTAAACTTTGACTTTATATATTTTGATATCACAAGTTAATCAAGTATTAATTTTATTAATAAAAAACTCTTATATATTTTAAGGATATTTTTGTGTTTAAAATTTTTTAGATAACATATTTAAATAAAATAACTTAATCATTTTAAAAAAAAACACCTCATTTAACATATTACTTTCGTGTCTTTACTTGAATGGAATGATAGTTAAAACTTTTTTCAAATACTCATTTGACACAAGTTCGAACTATGTTACTCAAGGGTGAAGCTAGAAAATTTTTTTAGGAGGACCGAAGTTAAATTGTAATTTTTACGATAGTAAAAATGTAATTTTTAAATGATTAAATCAAAATTTTATCATTTTTAGGAGGATCAAAGTATAAATTTACTTTTACTAATTTAAATTTTTAAAAAAATTTCAAGAGCCTAAATAAAAAAAAATTCATTTTAGGGAGGATAAGATTCCTGCTAGCTCTCCTGAATTCGCCCTTGGTGTTACCCCATCCCCTATCCTTAATATTGTACAGAAAAATTACTTTCTTAAAAAATTATCATTACTTTTTCCTTAAAATAAAATACTACCATATATTTATATATATATATATTTTTTTTTTCTTTCACTCACATAATGATTGTGACAAAAGTTAATATATGCCCCTAAAATATATACAAATATTTGACAACCCGCTTAAAATAGAATGGAATTTTCTGTTAAGTGATATATTAGATATTACTTGTTAAGAATTAGTGTTCTTAATGTAGTAATATCATCAATGTACTTGTAATTTTTTGAACAAATTTATTTAATACAACTTCCTTTTCTCATCAATATCTCTTGTATAATTATCTCAATGAGTTTTTACACTAAAACAAAATAAAAGCAAATATTAACTTCTTGATCATTTAACGTTTAACTAATACTAAATTACATTATATGGTTGGATCGCAATGTAAGAAAAATAATTTATATTAGTAGACAATTTAAATAGTTCATAATCTAATTGAAATTGAACAAATCAAATAAATGACTATTATGTCATTTATCAAGTCCAATTAGGGAAATATTTTATTTTGAGTATCAGAGCGGATGACTTCTAGAAGTTAGAGATATAAATGTGCTATTTAGAGATATAGATGTGCTATTTGGATTGACAGTATATCGGACATGATCTAAGTAGAATAAATTCTGGCTCCATTTATGGGTTTATTCACTTGAGATGTTTATAATATGACTTACCCCAATCCTAGGTAAGTGACGAACTATGTGTATGTGACTTGTTTACCTTGATGTATTAAAAGTCTAAGTTCAATTAGTAATAGAGCTGAAAGCTGATAGGTTGATGATCGCCTTCAAACGTGCCAATGTTTAGAGTAAAATTTGTGAAAATAAAAATATATAAAATCAGTGTGATATCTGCAAGCGAACAGGTCAAATTGTAATATAAAAGTGTTACAACAGAACATAAGGAAGTATTCTGAGGATCGCACCTAAGAGATTGTAGATTGGAGAAATTTATTATTAAATTAATTCTAGAAAATAAGTACTAATCTAATTGGGTCCCAAATTAGTAATGTGAATCCAAATTAAAGTATTTATTAAACTAATTAAATTAATTAACCTAAACTAAGCTAATGGAATTTTCTATTCCTAATGTCGACAATACGAGCAATCAGTCTATGATCAATTAAATCCATAATCATCTAATTGAGTCATTAATCACCCTCAACTAAGTTGTTTACCACCATTAGCTAAGAATACCCTTTCAATCCTATCTTCACTAAGGATTACCACCTAAGTAACCCTCTCAAACTCTTCTTAGGCATACAAATACCCTCTTGGTCTCACTACTTGGCACAAGTTATACTCAACAGGCTACCACCTCTTGAGCTCACCTATCTCGATATTCTATTAGGAGCATCACTTCTTAATATACTAAGTACTTTTTAATAAACACCCAATTTTAGATAAATAATTACTTAATTGATTAACCAGTTCCATAACTGAAACATGTTAGATTTAAAAAAGCACATAATTTATTCCAATATTCATATAAATATTAGTTCATCAGGCTAACAAAATATAAATAAAAGAATAAAAGAGAGAAAGAAATTGCTCATTCTCATTGATAAATATAAGCGTGATTCCCGGGGCAATCTCCACTCGCTATAGTTTTCACATCAAAACATGCAAAATTTCGACTATGTGAACATAAATTAAAACTAAAAACTAAAGACAAATTGTGTCTCCAAGTCAACTTCCCTAATGGGATTATAAGAGTGTTTATATATAGGCAAATATTAAGGCAACCATTAAGGTAAAATATTCTTAAAATACCCTTGATACTAATAAAGTCGTAATAAATAAATTGTATCTTCAAAATATGCTCACGGAGCCACTGACGTCAGCACTTTGTTAGGATGATGTCAAGTCATTGTGACGTCGACCCTATTTCAACCCTAAATGCTTTAAAGTTCTATGTTGCAACACGATCGTTGTCACCGACCCCGATACTTGACCTTTCAGGTAAGCCGATTCATTTTGCTTCAAACCCTCCTTTAAAATAGTATGTGCCACTCCATTTCCATTTCTAGATGTCTTCTTGAAATAACACTTGTCGAACCTTGTGCTTAAAAATTTTAAATCAACAATGTAAGGGCTTATTACTGATATGTCTTGTTCTTTGCTTTGGACCTTTTTTTTTATAACACTGAGGGTGTCGCCTTTAATTACTACCTGTTAAAACCTAACTCCAACCCTATTTGAACTACTTGCAAACAAGTCAATGCCTCAATCGCGAAAAGAGTTAGAATGCGAATGTTGACCACTATCTTAGATCCCAAATAACCCTATCTGAATCCCAACACACGATACTCGTACCTGATTTGTTTGTCTATTTATCGAAGGTACTGTCAACATTTATTTTAACCTCAAACATGTTCAGCAGTCTTCATCGCTCCTCCTTTATCCTCTGCCTAGATATTATGTTGATGTAACACCTTAAATTATTTTTAAGGATTAAATTGATAAATTTTGAGAATTTGACTGCTTAAATTTTAAATTTTGTAAGTTAAGGGACTTATTGAATTGCGTTTAAACTTTAGTGGGTCAATTCCTCTCTTCTTTTTTGTTTCCGATGAAGCTCTAACGAGCACTCTCCGGACATTCGTGCTCTACATCGCCCACACCCTTGTGATCCTTTTTCCCTCATGAGCAAAATGCCTCTCACAAACTCACCTTCACCGTTATCGTGTGTGAGAATGATGCAATCAACAGTTCGGGTCTCAAGTTTTCCCTTGTGCATCGCCTTTCCTCCATCGTTCAAGCCATTCTAGGCGTTGGTAAGTAATGCTTGGTGTTAGGGCATTATTTTGGTTCCTTTTTGGTGATGTTACGATGAGCAAGCCATTGTTTTCGTCATGTGTTGTGACGCCGTCGATCAAGGGTTGTTAAACCCTAATTTTAGCTAAGACAAGTGAGGCATTGGCCAATTGAATCAAAAGCCCACCAGATGTAAGCCTAATTTGACCCAAAGTTTGCCCAAACCCAAACCAACCTTTAAGCTCAAATCGACTTGACCAATGCCTGACCCGAATCGGCCTAAACCTGACCTATTGATCGTTGAATTTTTTCAAGAAACTTTACCCTATCATTTTTTTACGTCTTGAGTCTGTTTTCGTTATCCGTTTCATCAAATTCGAACCCGAAAGCCCATTTTAGCTGTTTTACTCTTAATTTTATACTTAGTGAATATAAAGAGGTGTAATTTGGGAATCTAATGTGAGATATTTTGTGTTTAGGTGATCACGATTTCAAGGTCGACGACTCACCACCTCTTCCACCTGTGCAACCTACTCCTGCACCAGCTCCGAGAGTTACACGTGAGTTATTTTGGTATAGTGTTATTTTTAGTGGTGGCTTAGGAATAGTTTCTAATGTAGAATTTATGCTCGTAGGTTCTAATCCCATTAGACCCGGTGCTAGATCTGTGCGTGAGAGACGATCTCCTCGTCATTAAATCTTCAGCCTTATCGAGGTGTGTTTCTGACTATATTACATCCTTTTGTGTGATTACGTTTTGTGATGTGTTATCATGTGATGATTCTAAGATATGATATCAATATGATGTTACTCTGTGTAATGGAAATGGTATGATTGCGTTCTGTGTTGTGTTATTGCATATTGATACCGTCATTCATGCCTATTCGAAAATTGGATAATTTATTATAATATGATTAAAATACTGTGAACTCTTATATATATTATCATGAGATTGAGACTGAGATATACATGTTATCATACCATTGTGTGCTCATGGGTTGGGTTTGTACAGTAGAAGACGTGGTTATCACCCTTTCAAACGGCTGATAGTAAAACCACACTGCGATTGGTGATGATTGGTTGGGAAGGGGTTCTGGGGAACCTCTTCACTGTGTTGGCGTACTGGAGTATGGGTGCATTGCATTATATGCTTGTGGTTGTATCATGTTTTGTGGTTACTTTACACGTTATAATGTTATTGTGTTAATGTAATAGGATGTATGTACTTTAGAGACATATTGACCTTTTTAGCTCATTTCTCTACAGTTTTCCCTTACAGATACTTGGATATAGGCGCTTTGGTACTTGGAGGAACTTTTATTATTATTTATTTTTCTTTATATATATTATTTCAGTAAATATTATTTTGGGGATTTTCAAATTTTGATATTATTGTTATTATTTAATTTTGGGGTTGTAAGTAATTTAATTTTGGGATTTTTAATATTTGTTTTATTAAGTTTTTATTGACTATGTTAGTTTAAAATTCAGTTAGCATTTATATATATCAATGAATGATTGTGGATTTGAGAATATGTGAGGGTGAAGTTATGTTAGTGGCCCTTTGGATCCGGTTATATCTACTAGGCCGGGTAAAAGGGGTTATAGTTGTTTACCTTATCCCAATCATTATGATATGCTTTAATAAACTGCACAGTTTCTAACGATGACCAATGAACCCCCTCATCCAAGGCCTTATCCTACTCCGTCCACATAGCCTAAACACTACACAAAAGATTTTTTTTAGGGTACGAACTCTTGGTAAACATCTCCCTTATCCATTGCTAGAAAATTTCTCCTGTTACTTTGTAACAGCCCGGTTTTCAATGGTGTCAGAAACAGCGATTTTGAAATCACAACTCCAATGAGTCAAGTAGTAAATTTATTTATTTTAATATTTATGACGCTGTTAGCATCATATTAAATTTTGGTTTGGAAATTAAATCATTTCGATAGTTAATTAAATAGAAAGGACTAAATGTAAAAAGTGCAAAAGTAGAATTATTTAATTAGAAGGATCAAATTAGTGAATTAGCCAATAATAAGTAAGCGAGTGTAATCATATGTCATTTAAGTGAAAATAGGCAAGATTTATTAAGGTTAATGTAACATTCGCGTTCTTGAATTGGATTTGAGTGATAAAATAGAATTGAGAATTAGAAATGTTTAGTTGAAGTAAGGAAGGTTAGAAAATTTTAAGGATTAAATAGTAAAGGAGAGAAAATATGGGGGACTAAATAGAAAATTATCCAAATTAAATTTTGAGTCTTCATGGGAATTAGATTGATTGAGGAGGGGCAAAAGAGTAATTTGGTGGAAGATATTTTTGGAGGCAAAGTTTTGGGCTAAAGTGTAAAGTTGGAAGGCCTAAGGACTAAAAGTGCAATTTTACCATTTTTCTTAAGTGAGATATTTTAAGTGAAAATTCTAGAGAATTTGAGAGAAGAAAAAGTGATTAAAAAGAGGAAAATATGATCTTTTTCATTAAGTAGCTGTCCATGCCCTTTTCTTTCATTTTTAACTTTTGCTTTTATTCCAAATAGGTCCTTCCATCATTTTTAAGCTTTCCAAACTCCAAAACCTTCCATTTTCTTTGGAATTTCTGAAATAAAGCCATAAAAGAGAGTTAGTAGACACCTCAAATCTCATATAGAGTTACTTTTGGGGTGTTAGAGAGATAAAGGATTAAATTGAGAAAATTTGAATTCAAGGGTTAAGGTAAGAAATGGTTAAATTCTCATGATATACATGTATTTTACTGTTATTTAGCATGAAAATTATTGAATTATAGCTTATAGCTTATATGTGTTTATGTGAATTTGAAGAAAAAGAGAAGAGAGGCAAGGATCAAATTGAAGACAAAGGAAAAGAATAAAGCAAGGGGTAAAAGAGAGGAAATTCAGCCATTTTGTTGTAAGTACCACAAGAATTTTAGTTTATAGTCTATTCTCCATAATATATTTGAATTGTTAGCATGAAAATTGTTGTTTAATTATGTGTTATAAAGATGATTAAATGAGGTTAGTGTAGTGAAACATGAGAAAGAAAATGTTTTCATTGAAACACATTAGACAGAATCAGAGGATTAACTTCGAAAATTCACTAAAAATTGTATATAACGAGTTATATGTAATTAAAGCTTATTGAGTTTAGTTTCATATGAAAGAAACAGTGAATTAAAAGGAGTTGTACATTTCGAGATATACTAGTTTTTGTGTAACAAGGCCAGAGTAGGTTCGAGTTCTCCTATTCTGACTTTGAAAAATCATATAAAAATTTAGAAAAATCATTAGAGGCTGAAATTTATATGGATAAATCCTTAATGAGTCTATTTTCAAAATAAACATACAGTAACATCATTTGATCTCTGTAATAAAAGATAAATAATTTTTAGTGAAGAAAGGTCGAAACTGTCAGGTAGCAGGGGAGGGATGAATTGAAAGAATTTACTGTACAAATTGGCTAAAGTAAAAATTCTGGAAATTTTATGGTAAAAATATGATTGAGTCTAGTTTCAAAAACATCAAGCGGATTATAATTTTGAATTCTGTAGCTCAAGATATAAATAATTTAGTGACTGTGACGCAAGTGGACAGCTTTGAAAATTAATGTGAAAATAAGAGTAAGGAGGTATATGATGATTATGTATATGTGAATAGAAATGTAAATGTGATATGTGAAATAATGAGAAATGATGAATATGAGAAATTATGCCTAGTAGACGAGTTAAAACCGTTGTGATAATAGTGGCATGCCATTAAGGAACATTAGTGCGCCCTCTGTTTAGCACGTTTCGTGCCCTCTGTTTAGCACTGTGTGTGCCCTCTGTTATTAGCACTTCGTGTGCCCTCTGATTAGCACTTTGTGTGCCCTTTGTTACCCAGCACTTTTGTGCCCTCTGTTAAGTACTTCGGTACTTTCTGTTAGTTCTGTTTATCTAATAGGTTCTATAATAGTCTATAGTGGGCCAAATTGTGAAAAGTGACACAATTGTGAAATTAGCCAATATGGTAAGTTATATGATTCATGTGAGTAATGCAAGTGAATTATGAATGAAAACGTTTAAATATTTATTTATTATCTTTTGTAGTACTTACTAAGCCTTCACCGGCTTAACGCGTAGGTACAAAGGTTACAAGAAGTTAAGATCGAGCTTAGGACCTCTCATCACATCATACCATCATTGGTGCTCAAGTTTAGGTACTTTACTTTTGATAAAAAATGGCATGTACAATGGTTCATAAATGCATCCTTAGTAGATGTTATTAAATGATATTTTGACCCGAATAAACTTAGAAATGAATTATTAAATGAAAGATTTTTTGTTACTCGATTTTTTTTCTGTACCAAACCTTAATGTAATGCTTCTATACCAGATTTATATACGGGAATCGGGTATAGGGGTGTTACAGTTAAAATGATTAATTAAGTTAATTATAAAAGTTTGGAAATTTACAAAATTGTCATTATTATATAAGTAAAATTTAAAGAAAGAAATTAACATTGTTTCTTCACTTTCTCTTCTTCTTCATATGTCTAAAGGAGAAAAACCTAGGGTTTCCATTGTTGAAACTTTAAAGCTTTGATTGGGTAAGTAAACCTTGATCATTTTCAGTAATTTTTATGTTTTTAAGTCTGTATTTGCTTAATCTAACTAACTCAAGGACTAATTTGTGAATCTGTCAAAAGTTATAAATTTTACCATTGTTTAATATGCTTGTTCTTAGAAGTTTTTGATGGATTTGTATGCTTGATGCTTGGGTTTGATATTTTTGTAAAGTGATTTTTGATGAAATTAAGGTTTAAAGACTAAAATGTTAAAATGATGAAATTGTGTGTACTTGATGTGAAATAATTGAATTGTAGTGACTCTTATGAGGGCTATGAATATTCGGTTGGTGTGGGTTTAGAAAGAAAATGGTTATTTTGCATTTTTGTGTTTAGGGACTAAATTGAATAAAAGTGAAATATTAGGGGTAATTCAGTAAATTTTCCAAAAAGACCAAAACATATTAAATGATTTAAATGTGAAATTGAATGAGAAATTTTGATGATTTATTGATTTAGTTTACGATCGTGCCATGGATCGAAGAAAAGGGAAATTAGTAAAATAGTCTCTAGAGCCTATCCGTAACTGCAATTTAGTCCGATAAGTTTGTAATGTTAAATTTTCATTTAAATAACACATTATTTATATTCCTTATAATTGTTGCAAATAAGAAATGAAGTTTGAGATTGAGAAAGATGAAAGAAAAGAATAGAAGAAATATCAAGCCTTGAGTCGGTGATTTTTAAGCTTTGAGCTGGTGATTTAAACGACGCAATGGCTAAGGTCCTGCATATTTTGTGGATTCTCATCAGCTTGTATGAGTAGCATCGTGAGTCGGGAAAAGTGAACACGAATCTTGAATGGGATTATAGGCCCTACGATGGCTGAGATTTATGCTTGAATTGCATATTCTCAATAGCTTGTGTGAGCAACATCGTTAGGGAATAGATATACAGATACCGTATTGATGGCCGAGGTACCGCATTCGTTGCGAGTCCTCATCAATTTGTGTGAGCAGCATTGTATATTGGTAAAAGGTTGATAATGACAATAAAGAATGAAACTTTAGTTATAGCTCGCAGAAGCAAAGCCCTATTCTAGTTCAATTGAGTTATAGACTGTTCAACATATGTTAGGTGGTAATTTTTTAAACTCTATTAACTTACTAAGCTATGTAAGCTTACCTATGGAATTGTTATTATTTTGTATATTCAATTTTGTTGTCTGAAGATCGGTTCATCTCAAAGAAATCACACTATCTCGGGAGCTCGTTCGGTAGTATTTACATCACCTAGTTATATTGCATGTACTAGGATGTTGTTATCTTCTATAGTATATGATTTTTGAATGAGTTGTAAAGTGATATTGTCTTGGTTGAATGTTGCACTATTGATAGTAAGCTTTGCTATGTTCCAAGTAAGCTTGTATGTATAAGTTACAATGTATAGTAGAACCTTGGTTATTTGGTATGTTTTGCTTTCCATTCATGAGAATTTGTATGCTTTGAGTTGGAAATCAATTAAACTATGAAGATTGTTGTTATTTGCACTTGATAGATGATTGTCATGATTTTTGCTTGTTTAATATTGCATTTTCATAAGTACACACGGCCTGACACACGAGCGTGTGCCCTGAATAAAATAGGTGCAGGGCTCACATGGGGTAAACACGAGCTAGGACACGGCTGTGTAACCCTATTTCAAGTTGACACACGGTCTAGCCCATAGTTTGACACACGGGCATGTGGGGTAATTTCGCATGTTCACATGGCTTGTCACATGGTCTGTGACATGGCTGCGTATGGGTATTTCAAGTATGCACATGGTCTGGGGCACGACCGTGTGACCCTTGTTTCGCTGAAATTCGAAGTTTCGATTGTATTTCAATTAAGTCATTGTATAAGATGACAATAAATGATGAATGTTGAATCGAATGGATGTATTCGTAAATATTGGAAAGCTTGATATTGATTGAGATATGATTTTGAAATCATTTAGACATATATATAACATAGCCCGAGACCCTAACCGACGACAGTGACAGGTTTTGGGTGTTACATGCTTCCTAAACTCCTTGAAACCCTAACTCACTCCAAATTTCTTTAATTATAGGGCAGTCCCTAAAAGCATGTTTCAACGAATCTGTACCATATCTACATAATGGGCACATAGTTGAATTTCACACTCATCTAAAGTGCAGGTTACCAAATGTCGAGATAAAATTATTGTAAACCCTCCAATTTGTAATTTTGATTTTCCTTGGCAAATTTGTATGCCATAGATTTTTTAGGAAAAGTTTATCTGTAATTTTAGTAGTATCAGCATCTAGACCAGGATTCGCTTTCAAAAGCTATTTGTAATTGCTCCTCACAGTATACTTGTCTGTTTCTTCACCACTCTGTTTCTTCACCACTCCACACCCTGCAATCCTCTCGCGGATGTCTCGCGAGAGAAATTTTTAATATAGCTTTCGCCTCCTCCTTCGTAAACAAACAGGTATCAAATTCCTCCTTCCACCGTCTCAAATTAGAATAAACCAGATCACCGCCTTATCTATATTGTGATTACTAATAGACTCTTAGATTCTCTGATCCTTCAACCCAGGGACCTAATCATCCTGCCAAATTGATATACAATCGCCTCTACCTACTCTTATAGCCATCCTTTCCTACAGGAGTTTCTTCGTCGTCCATATGCTCCTCCAAGCATACGAAGAGTAATTACCTAACATTGAATGCATAAAATCATCATTCAGGAAATATTTAGCTTTCAAAGTTCTTGCCAATAACGAATTTGAAAATTTTCATCAATTGTGAACCCTGTTTTGTGAGAAGGCCCAAATTAAATTTGGATAAATTCCTAAATCTCATTCCCCCATCCTCATTCAGCTCACACAATTTATTCCAGCTAGATCAATGTATCCCCTTCTTTCCCTTCTACTTCTCCTAAGAACAAATGTAAAATAAAACCTTTTAATCTATACTACTATATATAAAAGGAAGGGCTTACATGGCATTTGTCCATTTCATTTTTCATTCTTATTTTTTTGACATGATAATATAATGGTTAAACTTTAATTCTAATCCCTTTGTTTTTTAGAGATTATATAAAAATAGTTAAATTTCAATTTTTATCCCTGCATTTCATTAAAATTTGATGTTTAATCTATATACTTCAATTTAGAAATAATTTGGCGCCTCAACTCTTATAATGACATTAGTTAATTTAAATATTTTATTTCAATTAAAATGTTAATGTGATTTTTTTAGAATTATTAACACTGTTAAAATTCTCTATTAAATTCTAGATCATTACAATGTCATTTTCTTACATGGATATCAAGTAAATATTTTTTTTAATTTTAAAATATCATACTAACAAATTTAACAAAAAAAATTTAACTGCGTTAGCAATTAAACCTATATTTTTAAACTCGAAAAAAATAAAAAAACTAAATTTTTAAAAATAAAAATGAAATTACAAATATATAAATAATACAAAAACTTAGAGTATATTACTAACCTTTAAATTTTTACTTTAACAAAAAAAAAAATATTTAACCCAATACGAAACCATTTGGAAGCATACTAATTTAATAAAAAAAAAACTTCTAATATGCTTAAAATTAAATAATGTTATTTTAGTACAAGAGGTGAAAGGATGGTGGATGGACTTGGGCCAAAGTTTTTGCCGCTCTTACTACTATCTTGCAAGCCTTCTTGATTCTTTCATTATTTTCATTTAAGATGTTTTTCACAATTTTAAATACATTATTTATGAATTTATTAAAAATAAAAAATTATAATGTACTAAAAATTTAAAGTGTTCCATATGCAATTAATATTTAAATAATTCAACCATCTTATTTTATGCTATTTTTATATAGATCATGAGTGTTAAGTTTAGCGTAAATTAAAATTTTTTAACTATTTGTTTTATGTAAAAAAATTCAATCGTTAAATATATATTGATATAGACAATAGTTTAGATCAATATGCTAGAGATATCGGATCAATTAAAAATTTTACATGCATGACAAGTATAAATATATTGATAAATTCAACTGTTGGATTGTTAAAATATTAATTATATAAAAAGTTACGGAATGGTGTAAAACCATTTTAGTTTCACTGGTGTAAGTGGATCCTCCTCGTTTATAATCATTTAAAATATTAATCCCATAAAAAATTACAAAATAGTATAAAATTAAAGTGATTTTACACTAGTGTAAATGGATCCTTCTCGTTTATAATAATATTTGATACTCATGCATAAGATGTATGTTAACATAAATACGTGTCATTTGTACCAACAAGTGGTTGGAAGGAGGGGAAGTGGACCTCTTCCTTGAGCATTTGAACCAAGTTCAAATCCTAAAATTGTCATTGTTAAGAGAATTTTACTTGAATACTATTCGACCTGAACATGATTGGTCTTAAATCCTAAAACGGATGAGGACACCTAACCACCCTGACCTAAATAAAAATTAATCTCAAACCATAAAACAAGTGAGATTACACCCATACAATTTTTACACGAAAGTCTTCATTTTAAGTGGGAATTTTTAAATTTTTTTTATACTATGATTAGATAATTAAAATATTAAAATGAAATGTTACAGAACCTCGTATATTAATCTGATGATAAAACTATTTACTACTTCAAATATGATCTAAATTTAAGTCGATAATCATCGTAAACAATTCAAAAAAATATGAAATGTTAGAAGTAAATGCTCCCTATATTATGCTAAACCTCAATTATTATTTGGAATGTGGTGGATGATACGGTCTATTAATTTATCTCATATTTGTATTTTCTTTTTATAAAAAAGTTTGAAGCATCTCTTGGACATCAACATTAAATTATTGATCAATACTTTCTTTTATCATAAGAATAATGCCCTCATCAAAGATATTTTTAGTAGGACTATTTTATTTGTAAATGTCGCCTCCAATTATGAAGTAATAAATATTATAATTAATAGAGGTCCATTCGTTTGGTCACTTTTTTTTTCCCCTTTAGTAGGGGGGAACAGTCTCCCAATTTATCTCTCTCTAAGCTTCTTAATTTTCTCTACATTTTTTGTCTCTACCTATTGATATATTCTAGTTTTTTTATTTTATCATATATTATAATAACCCATTTTGATTATGAAATTTTTAAATGTATTATTTATAATTGTAATTTCACTTATAAGTGTATTTATAAATTTATAAGAAAATTATCGATTGAGTCTTAGTTTAATTGGTATGGATATTGTTGTTAATGTAGGAGGATATGAATTCGAGTACGCTGAAGCGCATTATCTTTCTATGTATGAGCTGAGGAGAGAATATGGGTAGTTTTAAATATTACGTCTTATAATGAGATTTAAAAAAAAAAAACTTTTAAAAAATTTATTGTTATTACAAATATTAAACTTATTAGATGTCATAAGTAAAATTAATATAATATTGCATGCTCTTTAATAGGGTCGAATCCAATAATTTTGCATTAAGGGCCAAAATAAAATTAAAAAATTTGAGGGTATCAAAGCTAAAAAATATATGGTAAAATAGTTTAAATTGAATAATTTTTTTTGGAGGGTTATAAATGTAATTTTTCCCATTAGGTCAAAGCTAAAAGGCTTAACGCACATTTTAATTCCTGAAGCATACCACTTTTCCTACTTTGGTTTTTAATTTTTTTTAGCTCATTTTAGTCTCTAAAGTTACCAGACATTTCCAATTTAGTCTTTAACGACGTTCCCAATTCAATTTTTTGAACATTAAAAAAAATCAATTAAGATATTTAGCCAATCATATCTTGTCACATATCATATAGTAATTGTCACTATGACATCACTATTCGAAAAAGCCTTAAAAATATTTTAGAATAAAAAAATTTGTGAAATTACAAAAATATTGAAGTTATAAAAAAACAGAAATATATATAAAACTACAAAAAAACAATATAAAAATTTAATAGAATTTACTAAATTTTTTAAAAATTAGAAATTTTAATATTTTTAAAATTTTATAAATCATATTTAATAGAGTTTAAACATAAAATCTTTATCTATTGAAAGGATATCACCAACGATAATTGTTGTATAATTGGTTAACATATCAAAAAAGTCTCAAACTATTATGTATGTTTAAACAAGCCTTTATACTTATTTTGTAGTTAAATAAGCCCCTAATCTACTGTTTTTATTTTAATTTAGGTATTTTTTTTTTATCTTTTACTTTTTTTTCACACATGTCATAGTTAAAAATATTTCTTTTTTAAGCACTCAAATATATGGTATTAAAACTATTTTAGTATACTAAAAAAAATTATTTTTTAAGTATAAACGAATTTAATATTTTTCAACAAAAAGTTTTGATTTGGACGCAAAATACTAGTATTTTAATTTTTTATATTTTTATATTGTTTTTGTTATTTTTTCTATTTTTAATAAATTTAATAATTTCATAATTTTTAGATATTTTTTGAAAATTTTAAATAATTTTATTGTAATTTTTTTTCATTTTTAAAGATTTTTTGAGTTTTTTTTTTGGATGATAACATTATCGTATGACATGTGGTAGTGTATGATAGGTTGAAAATCTCAACCGTTAATTTTTAACTCTAAAGGACTAAATTGGGAAAGTCAGATAAAGTTAGTGATTGAAGTGGATAAAAAACTTTATGGACCAAAGTGGAAAAGCAATATACTTTGGGGACTATGTGCATTAAGCCAAGTTAAAAATAAGTTTATTCATAGGTTAAGCTACCCACCTAAGCTTTAGGACCTGTGCGAAATATGGAAGAGATTGGAAGTACGAGGCCCAAAAAATGGGTTTAGGCAAAAAAGAAATTAGGTATACTTAAAATATAGGTTAAGCTTGAGCTTTAGCATGCAAGGTCTATATTTTGAGCGAGCTCGAGTCTAAAACAAGCTTGAGTTAGTTAATTACAAATATAGATGGACTTAACCAAAATTTTAGGTCAATATTTCGAACGCGATCAAGTTTGGGTAAACATAAAATATACTAATATCCTACATAAGCCTGACTCATGAACATTTCTAACTAAAAATGATTAAATTGAACTGTTAAATGTTAAAGAGGGATTAAAAGTAAAATCAATTGTTTAATCAAGGAGGCAAAAACCCATACTTGCTCCTCTAGCTTTGTTCCTACTCTTTAGGGTATAATAAAAAAATTAAAGGTAAAACTACATCATTCCTCACTAAATTATGAGTAAATTTTTGTTTTGGTCAATTAATTAAAAAATATTACAATTTGGCCATTTAAGTCATTGGGCTGTTGAAATTAATACTATATGGTTTTCTTTATTCGTCTTGTCTATACCAATCGAAAGTTTTTTTTTTCTCATTCTCTTTTACAATTTAGCTTTTTTTCTCATTAAACAATTTTGGGTGTCACGAATCTGCAAATCAAAATTCAAACAATTTTTTTATTTGATCTCTAACATAAACCATCAAATCGACTTGGATCTAAAGTATGTTTTTCTACTTGTCGATTGGTACTACTCCACCCGTACCGATTGTCAAACCGCGCTTGGAGCTCACTAGCTGAACTTTTAAAAAAGACGTAACAACTTAATGACTTAAATAAAAAAAAAAACTTTTAAATAGTTAGTGACTTATATGAAGACTTTCAAACAATTTAATGACCAAATTGTAACTTTTTAGTTAAGTGACTAAAACGAAAATATATGCATAATTCAATAACTAATGGTATAATTAACCCAAAATTAAATAAAAGATCAAACATATTCTTTTTAAAATAATAAAAAGAACGCATCTGTGTATTAAAACGAACTCATTTTACGATACGATTAGAGCTTCGTTTTTTTTTTTTTTTCCTTTTTTGAACTTAAATAAAATTCATCCTATATTTAATTATTCACATCCAATTTCTGTGGTCAGAGAAAGCTGCTCCAGACTACTAAATTTTAGTTAATTTTATTCAAAGTTTTCAAAATTATATGCATTATTTCTTGAAACTGAATATTAAGTAATTATTTTAAAGTATTAAATTTTATTACAAAAAAATTATCTTATATTTCTTGACTATTAAGTATTAAATATAATTATTGATAAATTATATTAATAAATTTGGGTTTTTTGAGAATTAATTCACTTCACAAATTTTAGTCTCATCAAAAGAATAATTATATTATTTTTGAAAAAAGATTTGAAGGCCCTTAAAGGCAACAATTATATTATTTTTGAAACAGATTTGAAGGAGCTTGGTCATGGCCGCTAAGGCATGTGCTCAAGAATGTTTACAAATTTGTGAACAAAATTTTGCTCGGTTTCTACTTTCTGGTCAATATTCAAAGTCATAATTAGTTGTTAATATCACATGTTTTTTTATATGATTTTTTGCATTTTTTATTTTATTAAATGGTATATTTTAATTTTATATAATTAATGTAAAGTAATATTATTTAAATTGTTGGAGATGATCACAATATACTAATTAATTATTAATTATCTAATAATTAATATATGAAAAAATATTTGTAGAATTTTTAAACATTACAAGCAGGGTTATGGAAGTTGATAAGTGTCTTATAGAAGTATAGTAAAATATTTTAAAAAGAGACGCATGATAAATTTTTAAAATTATTTGTGAAATAAAAAAAAGTATATCATTAATGTACCAAATAGTCATCCTTAAAATATTACAACAATAGAACCCCGTGTGTTAACCTAATAATCAAGGGTGTTCATTGATCCAAATATGACCTCAATTCGAGTCGCAACAATTACGTTATTGTTAAAAACATATATTATTGAACTATTAGTAAAAGTGTAACTAGAAATTTAATAATTTAAATCATAGCAACGTGTAATTTAAGATTTAATAAGGATATATCATATTCTTTCTCCATTTTGACTACAATTGTCTATTTTCTCTTCAATTTGCAAATTTAACTTTTGGACATCTTTACTTTTTTTTTATGGGTTGTGATGGACAGAATCGATGTTCGTCATCATTAAACCTCCACCAAGCATCAACAATTTTTCTAAAAAAGTGAACTAGCTATAGATACTCAAATGGTGGCTCCCTGCCGCCTCCTTGATCTATTTTTATTTTGATGGCATTTTGGAATAATAAATTATTTCACAAGTCGATTTGGATCCATATTACTTTAAGTTGATGTGTTTTGTATTGTTTTCTTTTATTTATTAAATTTTCTTTTTCTCTTATGAAATTGATGAAAGATTTTGTCTTGTCCTATACAAGTATTAGTCTTGTCTTTGCAAGTAATCTTGCTTATGCAAGTCTTGTTGTTTTACCCACTACTTTGGACACTCGAGGGTTGGTTCCCTTATCGTGTTAGGTGCTTATAGTCACCCTAGATATCGTGCTTGAGTTGTAACAAAGTCAACTGTCAACATTTTATAATGTTCTCTTCTTATTAAAGAGTCTTTATTCGTATTGACGGAGTTTGTCCTTTACCGCAAACGGTAGGTGTTTGTTGTATATTTCTTTTCTCCCGAATTATAAGATCTCGTTCATGTAATGAATGCATTAATTTTACTTTCAAAAAATAATAAAAATAAAATATCGTTCTAATGTAAATCTAGTAATACAATGAATAATAAAAAATGTTTTTATTGGTTCAAATTTTTTAGGTCATGCTTATTTATATATATATATATATGAAAAAAATGTATTTGGTTCAAACCGTATGCATCTTTTTTTTTTCCCTTCAAAGCTCATTTGTTTAAACTAAATATCTTTTGGATACGTTTGGTTATTCGAATCTAACATTACGACCCATAATGTTACATTTTAGAATGTGATACAAATTCGGGTACAAGATCTTCGTTACATTATGACCCGATCGTCGGTTTCGGGTACAGGATGATACAAAGACTCGATTAATTTAACGTTATTTGTGCTCCCACTTTCGTTACATACTGGAACAACTTAGAATCCAAGTCGAACTATTAAGATTCGTACAGAACTGGCGATAGTTCTTACAACTTTAACTCTCACATCTATTAATAATATTTAAATTAAGAATCGGTTATTGACACAATTACTTAAACCCTGAGGCGTGGCCTCTAAGGAAGCCCCTCTATATACATGAAACAACTGTCGCGCCCACCTCTAACTTTGACGAGATCTGGCTTGGTACCTCCTTATGATTTCAAGTTTTTATCTACCCTGCACCAAAGCAGTAATCTTATAAGTTCAAAAGAGCTTAGTGAGATCTGTACATAAAATTCATGGAAGATTGCATAAATCTTAAGGAAACGAGATTCTAGGCTCAATATTGAACTCCTTAGATTTCATAGGAGGATTCGCAAACTTAGTTGACGAGGCCAATGCCTCATTCTCTCTGAGTCGACTATTGACAGAATAGTCCCTGATCTAGCCTTAATGATACTCTATCTAGAGATATTCCCTCATGGATCTTACTTCCGGTTATCGTTGTTTCAAATTTTCATTACACCCCTTTTATGATATGTCACAACCCTAATACTCGTATTCGCTACCTTTGATTGGCAACAACTATTAACCTGATACATCTATTAACTTAAGTCCAATCTACCTTTTCATAGTGAACAATTATGGTCTAAAGACTAACCCAAATTATTACAATCACTCTTCCAAAATATACTCACTTACAACCAATATAAACTCTCCAATAAAATCTTGAAAAGAATGTTGAAAATACATTGAGTGAACAACATAATAATCAACTAAGACACTCCAAAAAATGCCCTTCAATGTGCGGCATAGCAACCTATTTATAGTTCAACTTTGGCCATCCAATTCGATTTAGAGGTAAATATCTCTTATAATTTAAAATTAAAATTATCCCAACTAAATTATCAATAATAATTTTGAAATAATCCTCCAAAAATAAATTTCCATCAATGTCAAAGTCTGCATGTGATAAAGATAGAGTCCATTCTTCTTTAAACTTCTTGTTATTTCTTCAAGAGATCTATCCACAAAAAAAGATTATACTCCATCATATCTAGTTCTCTTTGGTTAGTGTTTCTTTTGTTGGGACTCCATTTTTTGCTCTCTTTTTTTGGTTTGTATTCTCCGTTTCTTCAGTGAAAGTAGAACAAACAACTACAATGGTTTTAAGAAAAAAAACTATAAATATTAAACATCAAACACTTTTCTACATGTAATAATTATTTGTATTTCTTATGCAAATGACTATCTTAACTAAGATATAAATTATAGTGAATGTTGGGAATTGACCCGTATAAACAATGAAATAGAAAAGTAGAGAAGATTGAACATAAATATTTTACGTCAAAAACTCCTCCGAAGAGGATGAAAATCATGGGGAAAAAGGTTTCGGCTTTTCACTAAATGAGTAAAAAAACGATAGTACAATATGGAGAAAATAAACCTAAATATACTAAAGTACAAACCCCTTTAAATAGGCTAAGTTTAAAGGGCTAACATGACTAAAATATCCATGAAATAATCATAATTCAATTAGGAAAAGATAGCAAAGTTTAACTATGAGAAGAAACTCGATGCTTGTGGGAAACACATCATTCGCTTCATCACGAAGTCATCCGTCATCGCAACATTGGGAAGCTTCATGTCGTGACGTCGCTGACTGACTTTGGTAAGTGCTTGCAAACTGTCCAATAAATGCGAGGCACACACCACAAATTTCCATCTTGACTAGTATTTACCATACCTTCTTATCCAGGCCATGTCACGGGCTAAACTCAATCTTTGTAGAATGTCAACCAAGCCCAAACTGTTCTCAAACTTGGAAATCGAAAGACTCATAGTCTTCAAATCAATGTTGTAGATTGCATCCAAGGCCAGTGATACATGAATGAACGTGTGCTTCACAACAAGAGAGAAAACATTAAGGAAATCAACTCCTTCCACTTAACTATCACTCTTTCCGACCAACATTTCTTTAAACACCCTACTTTATCCGAAATTGCTACAACCTGATATATGTGATTCCACTGAACTTTTCGATATTGAAATTCATTGTCGTCATACCTGAACGGGTCAACCACGGAAATGTAACCTTACTCTGATACTAGTTTATTGGGGATCGACCCATATAAACAACGAAATAGAAAAGTAGTAAAGATCGAACATAAATATTTTACGTGGAAAACACCTTTGAAGAGGATAAAAATCACAGGCAAAAGAGGCTTCGACTTTTCACTAAATGAGTAAATAAATGAGAGTACAATATGGAGAAAATCAACCTAAATGTACAAAACATACAAACCCAAGCCCCGAAAACAAAACCCTAACTCAAGAACAAAATTCTCTCCATAGTTACCATGAAAAAATCTCACCAAAACTCATCTATGACTATATCTTATTGCCCCCAAAAGAAAAACCTATAGTATCTTTAATTGCCTTATCAAAACAGGGATATAAGGCCTTTTAAATAGGCTAAGTTTAAAGGGATAAAATGACTAAAATATCCTTGAAGTAATCAGAGTTCGACTGGGAAAAGATAGCAGAGTTTAACTAGGAGAAGAAACTTGATATTTGTGGGAAACACGTCGCCACGTTGCAACATCCTCATTCGCATTGTCGCGACATCGTCCATCCTCTCAACGTCGGGAAGCTTCTCATTGTGACGTTGTCGGCTAACTTTGGTAAGTACTTGCAAACTATCCAATAAATGCGAGGCACACCCCACAGTGAAAATAACAGATCAAAAATAAAATAATGGGTAAAGTACATCAAAGGCAACTAAATTATTAGTCAGTTTACGTTTTGGTCATTCAACTTCAAAATGTTACAAAATGGTTACTAGACTATTCAAAAGTTTTCATTTAATTCACTAGGCTATTAACATCGTTGTTGTGTGGCCTTCTCCATTTGCATTGTCTGCACCATTCGAGATATCTTCTTCCCTTTCTTTTCTATAGTTCATTTTTTTCATGAAACAACTTTGAACGTCACAAATCTGCGAACCAAAATTCAAACAGCTTTATTCTTCGATATTCAACACTAACTATTAGATTGATTTGGATTTAAGGTATGAGTTTCTACTCGTAAATGAGTACTGATCCATTGTACCAGTCATTGAATCGTTGCTTAGAGCTTACTAGCAGGACTTTAAAAAAAATAACAATTTAGTGACTTAAATAAAAACTTTCGAATAATTCATTGACTTAAATTAAAATTTTTGAATAGTTCAATAATCATTTTATAACTTTTTTAAGTTAAGTGACAAAACATAAATTTTACTAATAGTTTAGTGATCTTGAGTATAATTTACCCTAAAATAATTCATTAAGTTTGAGTTCCATTTTCTCAAAATTATTTTCTATAATTGAGTTTAATTAATTAATTTGATTTTGAATGAATTTATTTCTTTTTATGCTTGTAATGATTTATTCAGATTAAAATAATTGATATAATTACTTGCAACTTCAAAAATAAAATAAATTAAATTAACTTTTAACATCTAACATCTGTTGAATGGAATAAAGAACTCGATGTCCTTTAAAAAAATCCCACTAATCTCATGTATGGATAAAATAATATTGAAAAAATATTATATTTTTATTTAGAATAAGACTTAATTCAACTTTAAATTTAAATTTATATAAAATTCAAGGTATATCTCAAATATCCAAACGCTTAAGGAAAAAATAACATTAAAAAAAGCATTACCAAGAGAGGGAAAAATACATGGTGCTTCCCTGTGTCGGAAAGTATCTCTTTCTATTTTCCCTTCATTCATGCGCGTGGGCCCACGCACACCCGCTTCCCTTGCCCTTCATCTTCTTTCTCCTCCTTTGCTTAAATATCAACCTCCCGTCACTATTTTCAGTTGACGCCGATTTTTCTAAACTTATCTTTTCTCTATTCTCCCCCAATCTCTCTTACTTGCGCGTACTTTCCAGTTTCCTTTTTTTCTTTTTCTTTTTCTGTTTGGACGACCGAAAAAAAAAACTGCAAAAAACCCTAGCTCTCTCTTTTTCATTCCTTTTTTTTGTTTCATTTTCTCTCTACGTTTTCTTTTAGCTTTCATTTGGACGTGCTTTGAGTCCTTGTATTGTCTTTGTATGTTCTATTCTTTTTTTGGATGAAGGTTTAGAGGATGGAAGATAAAGAGGGGCTTGATCCAGCTGGGACTGAGTTTAAATCCGATTCGAGCTCGAGCTGGACACTTGCTGGACCTGACTCAGTCTCGGATAGCATCAATTACTTCTTCGACAGGGAAAGCAGTATACTGAGTGAGCTTGGTTGGAATATACTACAACCGGACCATGCCGATGAGATTGAAAGGTTCGTTGAACTAGACCGAACCGACGCCAGTCGTGGTTTGGCGGGAAACTTTAGCGGCTCGCAATCGCAAAGCTGTGGTGCAGCTGGTGGCGTTGGTGGTTCGTGTTCAGGGGCAGCGTCGAATCCGGTCGGGTCAGCTGAAGTGCCGACATCGAATCCGTCGGTGTCGTCGAGCTCCAGCGAGGATCAGCCGGAGAAATCTACGGGCTTCGGCGGTAAACCGCCTGAGATACCGTGAGTACTAGTGAACCAATGATGAAAGTTAAAAAATAATTTTAAAAACCTTTTATCTTTTGTTGTTTTGTGCTACTTTATGAGACTGAGTCGTAATTAAGTACGATTTCGGTGGGCAAAAATGACAGATGCTAATAAAAGCCACCGTATCAAAAGTCATGCAAATTTCGGTGTCCGTACAGCGAAACTGTCGAAAAAAAAAGATAACAACCTTGTTTCATGCAAGTTGGGGAAGAAGGGTTGAGGCAGTTTCGTAAATTTAGGGAAATAATTTGTCCAATTAAGGCAAATAGAGAGAGGGCGAAAAAAAAAAGCGACTTTTTGCCTATTAACGAAGTGGTCTTCAACACCGCCGTTATTGCGGCGGGAATGGCGTGCTTTGCTTTGAGAAATCTCCTTTCTTTTTTTTTTTTTTATGGCAAAAAGCGGGAATATAGCTGGGAAAATCCTCTTTAATCTTAGATACTGCAAATTAGAATAATTTAGGAACATGTTCCTTTTTTCGGGTATGAAGTCTGTCTTTTGTTCTGAATTCATCCCCTCTCTGAAGCAATATATACTAAGATGTGTTTTCATTGTTCCAGGAATTTGGAAATGTTCTTGAAAAAGAAATAGAGAAACTATAACTTTATTTATTAACATTTAGTAGCATTTAGATTCATAAAATGTTCTTTGCTGTAAATGGGCATTGATCAGACATCTCATAAAATCATGGGTTTCTCCCATATTGATGCCTTTCATGGTATTAGAAAGTTCATTGTCTTACTTAGAAACTTGATTTTCATCACATTGCAGTTTGTGAAGTATATAAATATTTTTCAATTATTTTCTTGATTACATTGAAGATATTTACCTTAGTAGTTGCAAGTTTCATATTTCTTTCAATTGCTTAGACAGGTCCCAGACATTTTGATTATAGTTATCTTTTGTTAAAGATTAACACACTGATGCATGGGAGAATAACAAGTAATGAACCACTGATTTAATATTTAGCAAGTAGATTGAAACATATGCATCAACCCTTTTTTAAAGAAAAAATCTTTTAATGTTTTAGGTTTTTGTTTTCTTTCCATTTTGATCATTTGTAGGTGGGATATTTTTGTAGGAGTAAGGTGAAGAAGAAGGGGCAAAAGCGAATTAGGCAGCCACGTTTTGCTTTTATGACCAAGAGTGAAGTTGATCATCTTGAAGATGGCTACCGATGGCGAAAATATGGACAAAAAGCTGTTAAAAATAGTCCATTTCCTAGGTCTGTTGCTATTTCTCTATTATGAATATGATTGAGAGAAAACTGACATATTGTCCACTTTCCAATTTTGATTCAATGCCTGTTTTCTGTTCAACAAAATAAACTTCAAAAGTGAAACATTGTAAACCATATTTTAACTTTCCAATAAAAAAAATTTCTTTTCAGAAGTTTGTGTTTTGATGAATTCTACCTTCTTTGCTCTTTATTATAGGAGATTCCATCAGTTCATTGACAAAAGATGCCCCGAAATCAAAGGGTTATAGACTAGAGTTAATGATATCTTTCTTCAACAAAAGTCCACTACGTTGATTATTATTAAACCACTATTGTGTCATAGGATGAGATTCCATCAGTTCATGGCTATATGATTGATAAGACGTGTCTATGCAGATTAAATCCTTCTCTAAATGTTAGGTCCACGATCCTTTTAATTATTAATTTGACTAATCTTATTTTTCTTAATTCAGCCATATTTTATGTGAAAATGCACCGTCTCCATGCATTACCTAAAGTGAGATCAAATTTATGAAGCACATGTAGAGTGACAAAAATCCTTAATAGGTTCATTGTAGTGAAATTATGACTTAAGGCAAATTATTAATTGATGGAAAGAAAATTTTCAGAATCTTGTGCAAAACCTGAGCCAGTTATTTAATTTTACAGGAGTTACTATCGCTGCACAAATAGCAAATGTACAGTGAAGAAGAGGGTAGAACGCTCCTCCGAAGATCCCACCATTGTTATTACTACATATGAAGGTCAACACTGTCATCATAGTGTCGGTTTCCCCCGTGGTGGACTCATCAGCCATGAAGCTGCCTTTGCCGGTCAGTTTACTCCTGGAGTCTCTCAATTTTATTATTCACAAGGGGTACAGTTACATAGGGGAATTTCTCCAAGCACAACGCAGTCACAGCAACTGCCCATTGAGGAAAGAGAATCTAGTGCGCTGCCAGAACCCGCCTCACAGCTGCCAAAAGATGAAGGGTTACTTGGGGATATTGTGCCTCCTGGCATGCGCAAGACATGAGAAAGAAAATATGGTATGCATAGCTTCCTTCACTTGAGTTTACATATTGTCACACTGCCATATTATAACTCTGACAAGCTTAATCTGCCTGAATTTCTTGTGTTTTTCTTCACTTGTCTGTGTGCTTATTTCTAGAATGTATACTTATGCTTCTTGTAAGTTGACTGTTGTTGAGTGCAAGGGTTGAGGGAGAGAACTATCGTATCAAACTTTTTTGTATATTTAACTCAAGAGGAACAACCAGTATGAAGGCGTCAAGAAGATATTTCTTTCCTCTTGAAGTAAGCGGGATTACTTTGAAAGTTATAACTTGATGAACGGTGGCTTGGCCCTGGGCTGATGTTCTATGGTTAGACCCCGGAAGAACCTCTAGGATCGAAAAGTTGTGATTCCGCTTCTGGGTCAATAAAATTACAATCTTGACTTAGGAAAGAAAGGGTAAGGTGGATGAATAAGGGATTAAGCAGTGAGTATTTTACTAGTTAGGGCTTCAGCTTAGTTACTGATAAGATTCAATCTCCTATGGTCACCAGGCCCTTCACAGGACTGGAGCTTCTTAGCTAGTATAGCTAATGGACCACTGTGATTAATATTTGGCTATTTAAACCCGCAAGAATGAGATATAGAACCGTCTTTTGACATATGTAGACCAGTCCTAATCTACCTTGGAACGATAAATTGTATTGGAGCACTAACCGACCACGACCTTGAACATTGATGGATATATGTACAATGATATGGTAGGTCACGTTCATCTTTGTGATTTATTTACTTGTTCCCTCGCAGCAATACATGATGACTAGCTTCTGTTGCATAGTTTTTATTGGCTACTAGTGTTCGTGGACTGCCCTATTATATTTTTTATGTTACCCTTTTTATTACGCTTAATCAAGGATCCTAAAAGGCCTTTCCAGACACTGGATCAATTGAGAGATTACATCTTTAGGGCTAGTGAAAAGACAATTGATAACCAATAGAATCTTCTGGATTGACGTTTTACATATGGTTCTCAAGTTTGTATCTAAAGGGTTATCTGTAAAGTACATTTGATAAACTACTAAATGCACCTCACAAGTCACTATCTATGTGCATTGGCAAGAGATTTAGGGGGTTTTAGTTTGGGTAAATTTGTTTTAGATAATACACATAGAAACATAGTAAAATGCAATAATTTATTTATATGTATGCATTTTATTCTTACAGTTTATATAACAAATTATATTAAATTTCAAATTTCTAGTTAGTGAAGTAAGATTAAGAATTTGGTTTCAATTACTCTGATGTGATACATAGATATGCTTTGTATATGCGATCTAAATTAAAATTTTAAGGTATCAATATTAAATGAAGTGGTGAGAAATTTGATGTCTTTTAAATGAAATTTTGAATTTAAATCTTATGATTAAAAAAATAATATAGAAAGTCCAATTCAACTCAGATTTCAAATTTAGTTGAAGCTTACCGTGACTCGCATAAAACTCGTTGGAAAAAAAGTTATGCAAAGGTTGCTTGATTCAAGGTTTTTCTAGATTGCACCAGTCTAGCTATTTGGAAAGGGAGGGTGTCATTTTATATATACCGTCCCTATCGACATGATTATGCTATTCGATCATTATGGGAAGGAGTGAACCACTCCCGGTTTATACCATCTGGAAAATCAATATATATAACACGTGCCTGTTTATCAGATCCACAAAAGAAAAAGCAAAAAGACAAAAAGTGAGTTTTAGGTCTTTGTTCAGCACTTGTGGAGGTGATGAAAAGATGAAGAAAAAGCAAAATGGTAACTTTTTTTCCTGGACACGTCAAGGAATACTTAAAATCTGGTTTTGGAACAAAAGCATAAAATCAAATGGAGAATATTAGTCCAACTATATAGCAATATAGTAATATGCCTTAAGAATTTAGAGTATAGCTAGGTTTTGGGGTTCATTTATATATATATATATATATATATATATATATATATAAACAGTAACCCTTTTCTTAGTTTGTAAATACAGGCTAGTCAGCGATTGGTAGATGAAGGAAGGGTACTGATCTCTGCCCAAGGACCAACCTGCAAAGTGCCAAGCCAAGGCAATTATTTGTTTTCATCAATGAGTGAGTCCTTTACCAGAAAATACAATTCCTTAGTTATTACTATCATAATGTTTACTTTACACAAATCAGGTATCGCTCACATGATACGTTCATTCTCTCAATTATGGGCAGATTTATCTAACCTCAGCCCTCCATTTCTAATATATGCATGTGAATATATTTTGGAATTCCTGTTGAATTGTTAGGTTTAAATGATGAAGAGATTATATCCAGCAGTTCTTGGTTATTCCTTTAGCTCCAAAACAAATTCATTTAGAGCCACTAGTTGCTGACTAGCCCTACTCTCTATTTAGAGGTATATAATATCTATATTATTGGGATTTTTTTATTTTCTTGAAATATGTGTTTAGTTTTTATATCGTTAAATAAAATTGTTTTAAAAAACTTTTAAAGAATTAGATTTTTTTTTTTTTAATTCACAGCAGCATATAAAGTAGAGGGCTTCTTTTTTTAATTTTTTTTTAAGAGGTGGTTTCTATACCCATTATTTTTTAATTTAAAAACTTCATTATCAATATATCAAATAATTATTTTGTATTTACATTTAATACATAGTGATTAAATGGTAAAAATAATTAAATTGAATCACCAGTATTGCTTTTCTAGATATTTTTGAGAATGTGTGATCGATAATTTTAATTCATTGATAATGTTTAAAATTATATATGGTATTATATATAATATCATATATCTATATGGTGTAATATTCATTTTAGGGGAGTGTTGGGTGGTTTTGGAGAGCTCTTCATGGTTTCGTACGTGACCGTGGTGGAATGCAGGAAATAATATATAGAAAAACAAAAATAAATGAATGGGGAAAAGAAAGTAGCTGTAAATTGGGCCACTTGTTTTTATGGCTTAGTTGCGTGGTTTTCAATGTTGCTTCAGAGTTAGGCTGTCAGCCGACATCGCTTTAATTAAAACCTTTTCTGCCTTGTTCATTGTTTTATTTATTTCTCTATTTTAACCTAATATTTAGGTCTAATTGTCCCATCACTTCATTTACTTTTGAAATTTAAATCCTATTTTTAATATTTTTTTTTTTACTCTTCTACTTTAATCATTAAAGGCCAAATGATAACAACTTTGAAGGACTTCTCTTCAATTGGATTATATAGTCTTTCTTTTTTTAAGAAAAAGTTATTTACGTGACCAATACTACACACGTGGGAGGTCAAAATAAATAAATAAAAATGTTATCCTAAATCCTAATTTTAAATTGAAAATTGTAAAAAAAAATTAACACTGTTTTAGAAAAACATAGTGAAAGTCAACTTTTTTTACATAGCATTGACACGACTTTAACAAGAATTATTGGATGGTATTATTAATTGGATTTTAATTATCAAATAAAAATGCACATTGACTATAAGCAGAGTTAGACCAATATTTTTACCTTTTCATTTTAGGGTTTACACTTCAAGAAAGAGGTATAAATCAATTAAATGCTGGTAATAAACAAAATCTTCAAAGCCGTAAGCTGAAGAGCAACCGATCGACGTGAGATTTGTCCGGTATGGCCGTAACGGGAGGAACCGGTTGCTTCCTGCTTTAATCGGACTTTTCCATTTCCTCGGCGATCCCTTTCTCCTCGGTGAATTCCTCGTGTGGCAGTTAGGCAGTTAGGTAGAGTTTGTTATACGTCAATCGGTGTAGTTGGACTATTAGGCGGTGGACCACCCTCTTCAGTCTCCCCCCACTTGCTGTGACTGTGAGGTTTCTCCTAATTCTCTTTTGTTTTATGGTTAATTATACTCAATATCTCCAAACTATTATCTAAATTCCTAAATCAATCCCTAAATTTCAAACTTTCCTAATTGAATCCCCATTATCAATATTGTATTATTTAGTTCATTCCTTCAACCTAATAATTAGCTTAAATGTTCAATGTTAAACTGGATCTAACATGGGCTATATTTAAACACTTAAGTCCAATTTTTAATATTTTTATACGTATTGCATGGATAACTTGGATATGATGTATCAAAAATATGTATTTATAAAATTTGATCACATATTTTAAGCTCCATATCATATCCGATTTAACGTTTATGCTATGTTTGGTAGGAGTATTGTTTTTTTACACATTTATAGTTAGCAACAATTAACTATTTCAAATGGTAATATTTAGTCATTCCCATGACTTATTATTAGCAAAGAGAATGGAAATTTTTGCTTATTTTGAAGAGATTTTATTTTTTTTCAAGAGTTATTACTCATCTTTATAATCTCAAAATTAATTTTTTTGAACAATCTCATTATAGGTTTTGATCATATATGCTATTTTTTAACACAATGCCTAGAACTCAATCGACAATTTCAAGATTAAATTGGAGGATAATGCGCTTCAGTGCACTCGAATCCACATCTTCTTACATTGGCAACAATGCTCATGCCAATCGAGCTAAAACTCAATCGACAATTTCAAGATTAAATTTGTACTAACTATTGTTTATTTTATGTCTAACTATTGTAATACATATGTAATAAATAAGTTTTTCCCTCATGTTAATCAAATGATGATTAATTTCTAAGCTAACTGTTAGGCTTATGGGAGGGACCAATAGATACGATACCAGTATTTTAAGGACTCAATTAGAATATTTTAAAGTTTATGAATCAATTTAAAGTTTAAGTCATAGTTTGATGATTTCTATCGCAATTAATATTTTTCAAAAAATTATAAAAATTTATTCTTTTGGCCTCACTTCCTTTTTATACATTTATAATTCAAATATATAATAATTAACTAATTTATTTAAGGATTATTATTTGATCATTAGCGGTGAGGTTTTTTTTTTAGCTTCACAAGTAGGATTTAAAAAAATCATCATGTAAAGTTTTTTTTTTTATGTTTTATTTTTTAAATATCAATTAAGAACATATGATGGTTTCTTAATTCATGTAACACCTAGACCCGAGTTACGAAATGCTACAACTAAAGTCAGAACAAAACACATTCAATTCAAATCGATTATTTCAAATAAACATGGAATTTCTTCATGATTACATAATTAACATTCAATTTAAACATGAATCATACAATCATAATCAATTCAATGCATAATCACCAAATATAATTTTGGTTGGGCCTAATATTATCTTATGTATGCTCTAATATCAACCTAAAATTTAACTAGGACGAATTTGCAACATTTCCAAAATTAAAGATAAATTATATCATAAATAAATTATTCAAATAATCAATCATGTCATAAACATTCAAATATTATGATATACAATTAAATATGAGTCTCAATCGAGCTTATGAAAGCTCTTAAGTTTACTTGAACTCAATAAGGATAAAATTAAAACATTTTCAAACGATAAGGGCACTCATTTAAAACAGGGGACACACAACAATGTGATCAAGTCGTGTATCTCACAGAGACCGTGTGCATAAAAAAATGACCAAATCTACAGTATCTACATGGTCGTGTGCTAGCCTGTGTGGCACTAAAATATGTCATTTGGTACTTGATACAAATTCAACTCTTAAAGGTGACCTAATAATACATTTTCAACCATTATAATTATGTTCAAACCATACCAATGTCATGCCAAAACTTAACATATAATCATCTAATCAAATCATAAATCAATATGTCACATTTGACACCTCAAACATAAAAGTTCACATGAAACTATATAAGTTTTCCAAGCATTTCATATTCATTCGTACCACTCTTACAAATCCATTAAACCATTCTATACCCAAGCTTATACAATCAAGTCAATCATACTTACCAACATGGTTCATTCATTTGCCACAAACACATTCACCATGTTACTAATTTGCACATTTATATACATCTTGCAATTACATCAAAATTCATCATCATCAATATACTAGACTTATAAACATTCAAAACAACATAAGTACAAGCCCATCTCTATATACATGCCACATAACTGGGTCTAGAAACAATTAAAAATCTACCGAGTTAAGAGTTGGATAGTCTGAGCTCTTGAATGATTCGATTCGCCAAATTTCGCAAACATCCAGTACAAGATAGAAAACGAAACAAAGTAAGCATTTCAAATCTTTAGTAAGTTCATAGGATTTAAAACAGTAAACTTACCACAATTCATAATTAAATATATTGAAATAATTAATTAAACTCAACTAGCTGTTATAATTAGGGGTGAGCAAAATTTGATTTGACTCGAAAAAATTGAAAAAAAAAATTGAATTTTGAATTATTCAAATCGAGTTAGTCGAATCAACTCAAATTTTTTTCGAATTTCGAGTTCGAGTCAAATTGATTTTTAAATTCAAATAATTCAAATAAACTGACTACAAAGTAATTTTTTTAAAATTTTAAATTTATATTCCCTAATTCCAAACCCTTTTATTTTAACCCCATTTCCTCCTAGCTTGTCTACCTCACAAATCCATAAATTAAACCCTCTAGGCTCCAACAAGTTTCATCGTGAATCATCAAGTCCAACCATTATTCCAATTTCCATAATTCCATTCACTTCAAAGTTTTAAACCATCAAATCTATCTTCTTCTCCAAAAAAAACCCTAAATTCATTCTTCTCCTTCTTATTCAAAAATCTCTAAAATAAATCCTCTAGTTCATCCAAACCCCAAAATCAAAATCCTTACCTCCAAATGGAACTGGTGTTCCTTCTGATCGGCACACTCTGTTCTCTTCAATCTTAACTCTTAAGCTCGATTTTTTTGCATTTTTAAGATTTGTCTCAAAACATTTTTGAATAGTTGAATGGTTTTCCCTTTGTTTTTCGTCTCTCTATTTTTTAATGTTTAAATGCAAGTTTTTTTTTTTAACTTCATGATGGATGCATTTCCCTTTGTCTCAAAAAATTACATGTTCTGAGGCTTTTACATGATGCATTTTTCCTTTGTGTCAAGTTGATGGATGCTTTCACTTTCTTCTTTGCATGTATGTTTATGTGCTGAGGCTTGGTTTCAACTCAAAAAAAAATTCCAATCCCATAAATTTAGTCTGGACTGATGGCTCATTTCATTATTAATATATATATATTAAATTTAAATTAAATATATATATATTATTATATAGGTTGATTTGGACTAGATTGACTTGAGATGAAAAATTCCTTACTCGAACACAGCTCTAACCTATTGGTTTGTATTGGCAACTTTTAGGTGTGGACAAATGTACTTAATTGTCATTATGGTTATTTTGATACGAATGCAAGTCATGTTGTGTGCTCAATCAAGTCAGATCAAGTGACTTCAAATGGTGAGCTGAGGAATTGATGATGGATTCCGATAAAATCTTATGCTTGGCTAGGTGGTGTATTAGATGATGATTATGATAATGATATCATTTTATCTTACTAATTTTGCACGTAATTATAAATGCAATTATAAAAGGCATCGAAATGTATCCATCATAATAGAACAATTATCATTGTCACTTATTATTGATACATGTGCAACAAATGTTTACTTGTAGATGAGTGATCCAAAGCAATATGGTTCAACTCAAAGCTCACAAAATTCTTCCCCATGTAAAGATGATCAAACAACAACCAAGGAAAATGTTTGAAGAAATATTACTACAAAGGCAACTTGTTTGAGCCATTTCACCAAATATGTAACTGAAGGGGGGAGAAGAGAGCAAGGTGCAATGCTTGTGATGTTACTTACACCATGGAATCAACTTCGGGTTCTACAACGAATTTGAATAACCATTTGAAAACATGCTTAAAAAGACATTGAGGTAATACTTCTGACCCGCAGTAATTAGAATTAGCATTTGTGAAGGCTAGGCAAGAAACAACAAATTTATCAACTTGGGTGTTTGATAAAGATGCTGCTAGAAAGGCATTGGTTTGTATGATAATAGTAGATGAATTGCCTTTTAAAATTGTATAAGGAGAGGGTTTCAAATTACTTTTTTCTATAGCATGCCCACGGTTTAGTCTTCCATCTTGTTGGACAATTAAAAGGGATTGTCTTGATTTATTTAACTCCATGAAAAGTGTAATGAAGAATTATTTTGAAAAAAGATATAAGTAGAGTTTATTTGATGATAGACACTTGGAATTCATTGCAGAGGATATCTTACATGGTTTTAATGACATATTAGGTGGATGATGAGTGGAGGTTGCAAAAAAAGGATTATAAAATTTTTTCTAATATTTGCTCATAGAGGTGAAAACATAGCCAAGCCCTTGAAAAATGTCTTCGAGATTGGGGGATTAAGAGGGTCTTCACTATTATGGTTGATAATGCATCCGTCAATAGTGTTGCCATTAAATATTTGAGAAAGAAATTGAATCATCAAAATACTTCTGTTGCAAATGGAAAATGTATGCATATGAGATGTGTTGCACACATTCTTAATCTCATTGTGCAAATACGGTATTAAGGATGCTTTTGGGTATGTGGATCGAGTTAGAGATGTTGTGAGGTATATAAGAGCATCATCATCGAGGTTGATGAAATTAAACCAACGAGTAAAAGAAGAAATGATAGATAATAAAGCTCAATTGTGTTTAGATATGTCTACTAGATGGAACTTAACATATATGATGTTAAAGGTAGCAGAAAAATATGAGCGTGCATTTGAATCATATGTATGTGATGATCATAATTTTTTTTTGACCTCACTATTGGAGATGGAGTTCTTACATTTGATGATTCGGAAATTGTTTGAAGAGTTATAAATGTATTAGAGCCTTTTTATCATCTTACATTGAAGGTGTTCGGATCTTTGCATGTTTCCTCTCATTCACTTTTTAAAGTATTGACAGATGTGCATTGTCTTTTTGATGGGTGGCAAGATTATGGAGATTTAGACATAATTTATATGACTTCCAAAATGAGGGATAAGTATAATAAGTATTGGGGGTGAAGGAAACAAGACCAACATGTTAGTTTACTTGGCGGTTATATTTGATCCAAGATGTAAAATGAGCTTTTTAGACTTTGGGGTCAACTTGTTTTTTTCTTAATGTTGCTAATGACATTATGAAAATGATTAATAAAGAATTGTATTGCTTGTTCAATGAGTATTCTTCTAATGTCGGGAGAATTCAATTGTTTGAAGCTAGATCTAGTTCTTTAACAAAATCTTTGCAATTCAATGGAAATAGATTAGTCAAAAATGAAAACGGGCTTGGCCAAGCAACAAAACCTTAAGAAGAAGAAACAAGTTGGACTAGGAAGCAAATTTGAGTTGAATAGATATTTGAGTGAGGAAGAAGTAAACAATTCAAGTTCATTTGATTTATTATTATGATGGAAAATGAACAGTCCTAGATTCCTTATTCTTGCATAAATGATTAGAGATATTTTTGCTATTCCTATATCAGTAGTTACCTCGGAAAGTGCATTTAGCATGGGTGGACATGTTCTCGATAGTTTTAGAAGTTTTCTAACTCCTCTCATGGTCGAGGCTTTGGTTTGCACACAAGATTGGCTTCAAAATTCTAACGATGCTATCAATCTTAAAGACTATGTTGATGAACTTCAAACCATGGAAGATGGTAATATATTAATTTTGATTTATAAAATAAGTTTTTGTGTTATTTATATTAGTAAGGATTCTCATAATTTAACTGATACTTTTGTTTTTAAATTTGCTAGACTTATCCAAAATACCGAAAGATCAAGAAGGTAATATACTTAGCATTAGTTTATAAAGTTAAATGTTTATTTAATTTATTTTTGCAAACACTTCTTATCATTTAACTAACTCATTCAATACTTTTACTAAATGTTTCAATATTATCATAGGTGTTTGAAGCAAAAGAAGAAACTTAAGATGTTCTATAATGGTTTTTGAACTGATTTGTTATTATTGTTGGTTTATTGGACTTTTGTTGTGTTCTTTTTATTTTTTGTTTTGTTGTTTGGATTGATGTAGGTTTTCGTTTTATTTTAGACTTTTGCTTATGATTTTTTATTATAATATTGTTGTGTTGTTGTTTACTTCGATTCAGATTGTTTACTTGGACTTTTTGCTTAATTTTTTTATTATAATATTGTTGTATTGTTGTTGTTGTTTATTTGGACTCATGTTGTTTATTTGGGTTGATGTTGTGCTACTTTTATTTTTTTTACTCATTTACTTCAATTTTTGTTGTATGATCATGTTTAAAAACTTCAAAGAAAATTTTAAAAATAACATAAAAATAAACAACATCAAAGTCATTTTTTAAATTTAACTCGAACGAATATATTCAATTCGATTTGATTTGAATTCTATCTCACTCGACTCGATTCGATAAAATTTCAAATCGAGTTAGGATGATAAAATATGATTCAAAACCTTGATTAACTCGAAATTTTTCCATTCGATTTGATCGAACACTCACCCTTAGTTACAACGTTTCACATTATCAAGGTGAGTTTATCAATCATTCTAATCATGTATCAATCCAACATGTACTTTTATGTCAATCTAGTACCATACAACAGAGTCGTCAACAATATACCATTAATATCATTCCTTTCACAGAATGTACGTATCCATTCAGAACATGTATTATCATTAACTTGATATAGTATTCTACAGTAATAAGGTAAATCCAATATATAATTGAATATATATAACATTATATCAAGTAGTATATGTATATATCATTCAAGACATTACCAACCACGTATGTTATATCAATTCAATACCATTCGTATAATTTAATCATCATATATCATTTGAATGTATTCTCATAATAATTTAACAGACTTTTCCCTTTTTCTATTAATCAAATAACCCAATGAACATTAGTAATTCGATTCAGATACTTGGGTAATTACACCTTATCAGGGAATGTCGTAGTGCTAAACAAAGACACCACAAATAAAAACAAAGGCATCAAAGAGAAATCAGGGGAACATAAGTACAATCAAGGGAACATAAGTACAACCAGGGCATCGTACTGTAAACAGGAGCATGAATATGCTATCAAGAGCACCGTAGTGCTAACAAGAGTACAAAAGTACTATCAAGAGCACTATAGTGCTATTAGGAGTATGAATGTACTGTCAAGAGCACTGTAGTGCTATCATGAGTACGAAAGTTCTGTCAGGAGAACCGTAGTGCTATTAGGAGTATGAAAATATTGTCAGGAGCATCATAGTGCTATTAGAAGCACCGTAGTGATATTAGGAGCACTTATTCAAGATTTAGGTTAATCATGTTATCACAACACTTACAATAACAAAAGCACATATCAAATTCATCTCAATATCGTACAATACTCTACACAGAGTTTAATTATCATATACACATCTAAATTCCTTTCATTTAAGTCCTCTATCTCAAAAATTAATCATATTCACACCAATATAATTCGATTAATCATAACCAGCTATCAATTCATTTATTAACATTTCTTAAAAGTTAATTTATTCGTATAAGAATTTACATCCTTCTGACGCTACATATCTTCCCATATTTATCATACATTTCAAGTCTTATCGAATTAATTCATTTGATACTGAGATAATATATATATATATATATATATATATATATACCTAACAATTCGATCTAAAAAGCAAATCAAAGTATTACAACTATATTATGAATTTAAAAAGTAAGTCTCATATGAAATTACTGACAAAAACAACAACGAATAAGGCATCAAGGACTGTTCAACAAATTTCTCTTTTTTCGTGTATATCCTCCGATTGTTAAAAATCTCGATCTAAAGCATAATTTAGTTCAATTATCAATTAAAATCCTCATCTAAAAGCATACTAAATTTATATGACAGATTAATTTCATCTATAGAATAATCCCTCAAATTTTATATTTTACTCAATTTAGTCCCTAAAATCAAAACTATTATATCTTTCAAACTCAAGCTTTATTTTACAATTCAATTTCAATTCCATCCCTGTACAATCCTCTAAATACATAAATTTAAGAAATTTCATATCAAACTTTACATTATTACATTTTAGTTCCTAAACTCAAAACTAACAAAATTCACTTTACAAATGAGTCTTATTTCATTTCCAAGCTTTAAAATCTACCATTAACATTCAAAAACTTTAAATAAAATCAATGCAAGCTTTTAAAACTTTTAACAATTTTATGATTTAACACCCGAACTAATTAAATTAAAATACAACAATTTCAAAAACATAAAGATTATATATAAAAAAGAAAAAGCATGGAAAAACGTTATCATGCAAAGACCGTAAGCATTTTAAATTATACTCACTTAGTTATATGGTATGTACTAGGATGATGTTATTTTGAGATACTTGACTTTGAGTTAGTTGGTACAATGTCAAACTTGTGTTGAATGTTTGAATTCCTTCAAATGCTTATTTAATGTTAAGTGTAGGCATTTGACTTTCAAAATGGATTACTATGTTTGTTTCTTGAACACTTGTCTACTTATACATTATGTTTACGAAATGAAATTTGGTTGATGAACTTATGTAAATATTTGAATTTTGCTTACTTGTTTCAATAGAACTCTTGCATGTATCGGTAGAAGTACAAGGTAGGAGAGAGGTTGGTTACTGACTTGCATTGTATCAATAGTTCCATTCATAGTTGTATCGATAGTTTGGGTACTTGTATTGGTGGAAGTTACAGGGTAAGAGTTCTTAGCTCTCTAGATTTTTTAGACTTCTTAGCTATCTGGAGTTTTTAGTATCTGTAGAAGCATGACTTGTTTCAATAGAAGTTACACTTGTATCGGTAGAACTATCACAAGTATCGGTAGAAATCTACACTATTTCTAAATTTCTTACTGACTTGATTACTACTGATACTTGTTCAACAGGTACCGATAGAAGTCTCCAAAAATCATGGAAATGACACTTTTGCTCTTATTGAGTTGTATTGATATTTATTTAATGATTTATGTCTTGCATAATGTATTACTTTATTAAAATATGATTAAAAGAAATAATATTGAGAAATAATCTGTTAAAGATGATCGGAAAGACCTCGGGACCCTAACCAGCGATGGTATCGGTTTTTGGGTGTTACATTTAACTCATTTAACTAATAAAATTTAATAGCGATTAATTTTTATGATTTTACGATTTAATCTTTTTTCCTTGATTAATTATTTAACCATCACAATTTTCAAATCAAACTTCAATTCATCTAAATAATAGCTCCGTAAATATTAAATATAAATATTTACGAGCTTGGTTTACAAAAACTAGGTCCAATAGCTCATTTTCTAAAACTACTAACTTTAGGTTTAAACCACTTGTACTCTGACTAATTGACCAACTAATATAAATTGCCAAATCAAATTCACCATATCATTATATTTGACTCGTAAATACTTGTAGTATGACTCATATTTCGAGTCAAATTTGATAAATAATTTTCCAGTTAAACTCTATTTATTTGTTTCGATTAAACTCTGTTTATTTGTTTCAGTCAAATTCTTATTAGTTTAAATTATTTTATTATTATTTGACTTAGTAATTTAGCTTATAAATAGGCTCTTTTACAACCTTAGAAAAAATACTTATTAGAGTTTAGAACTCCAAACATTTTTGGAGAATTTAATGTTTACGTTTTGAGGATTCTTTGTTTTCGGGTTTTCGGGGTTTAGTTTTTATCTCCATCTTTTGTACTCTTCGTTCTTTTGTCATTATAGTAAAATTATCTTTGCCCCGTAATTTTTTATCCTCTTCGGAGGGTTTTTTACTCGTTAAACTTGTGTGTTCAATTTCTCAAATTTTTCCGTTATTTTTACTTGTTTGTTGCTTAATCGGGTCGATCACCAACAATACTAATTAATAATATTTACGGACTCTCTCGTTGAAATTGTGGTTCTGTAACCATTATTTCTGACACCATTGAAAAACGGGTTGTTACAACACTTGTGGAATTAAAAACACTCATTATTACTGTCATTATATCAAATAATTATATTTTATTATATGAAATTAGATGTGCTAATGGGTCGGACCCATGCAATGCATCTTGACCAATATTTCAAATTTGGGTCCGACCCGATTCAAAAAATGGTCTTAACGATTCAAAAAATGGTCTTACTTTTTTGTCCAAGTCAGACCCAATTTAAGAAAGTAAACTCGAACCTCATCTAGCCCGTTCATATTTGATTTTTTTAGATTAATTTTTATTTACAATTAATTATTTTTAAAAATATAATACACTAAAATAAAATTTTTTAACACATTAAAAAATATTTATATTAAAAAACTATCATAAATATAATAAATATTTTATTATATTAAATATAAATTTTAAAATTTTATATTTTGGGTTAAGTTATTTAGTTGAGTAAGTTTTTTTAAGTTTTGGATAATGAATTTAATTGTTATTAGGTTAATGATTAAGTATATATATATATATAATTATTTTTTAACATATATAATTAATATAATATTATTTTTATAAAATAATATTTGAGTCAGGCTTGAGTCAAAAAAAATATTACCCAAGAAAACAAACTTTAAATTTTATTTAAACTTATTTTTCGATTTTTATATTTTATTCAAATTCATTCATTTTTTAATGGACTTTCGAATATAGATGATAGTCTGATCTATGAGCAAGTGTATATGAAATACTAAAACTGGTTAGAAATACAAACGAAAGAATTGTTTAGTGGAAAAAACAAATAGAAAAAGAAAACCATAAAATAATGAGAAAGTGAAACAATCATAATGATGGTTAGGGGTGGATTTGTAGGGCAGAGGGGCAAATTGCAAAAGCACTCAAAGAACAGTCCCCATTTTATAGTTCCCCCAATAGACCAAACCTTAACCACTGGTAAGTGGCAACTCTCGTAACTTTATCAACCAATTTGATATTTAAAAATCGGTGGAGTCAATAGTTGGATTAAACGGGTACAAGTCCAACTCATATTTTAAACGAATTTTTTTATCGAAATTTATTTTTTGAGTTTAATACTTTTGATTAAACTCTTTTAAATTTCGAGTAAATTTTCGAGCCTGAGCAGATAGCTCGACTATGAATAAATCTATCAAAAACCAATACTTGTAAATAGGTTAAAATTTTGGATTTTCTAGCAAACAAAAAGGTTTCTTTACTATGTTTTAGTTGAATTTCATCTTTACCTTTTTATAAATTATTTAATATTTTTATGGCTAAACCTCCTATTTAATGCATAATACTAAAATTTGAAGCATTTATTGACAATTTACAAAATGCATGATCAAGAATCAAACGAGTGGTTTCAGTAGAAAAGAGGATGATGTTCATCTTAGGAGGCTCGGATTCAAGTACCTGTATGTGCAAGATGTGTGTGCCTTGTCAAAGGATTAAAAAAATATGAACAGATACTATCATATAATCACACCAATATATTAAAAAAATACATGATGAAATCATATTTTATTTGTAAAAAGAAAATTTATGAGATTCATTGAAATGAGACTAATATATTAAATGAGTGTTTTAAAATTCATCATTTTATTTAAATGAACTCATTTTTATTATATTCAAATAAATTCAATGAATTCTCTCCGTATAAATTCTTTTCGAAAAGATAAACAATTGATCATAAAATATATTTTATAGTAGTCAAATAAGAACTTAATGGATACTCAAATAACTTAACTTTTATTGCGGTAAAAATATTATGGAGATTTCTGTATTAGAATTAAAATTACTTTTTGTCTAGTCTATTCAAAAAAATGGATGAATTAGTTCTTCTACGTTAAATCAAAGAATAAATTGATCATTTCTGTTTAAAACTTCATCTATTTGTACTATTAAAGACTAACGTAGTTGACGAAATAACCAGACAGTAACATGTGGCATATAGGGGTGTTCAAACTTCAGTTAGAACGATCGAATTCGATTAATCGGTCGGAGGTCAATTAAGGTTTTTGAAATTTCAGTTAACAATTAATCCAGTTCGAAATTGAGTAATTAACCGAATTAACCGAACTTAATAAATAATCTTATATATTATATGTATTAGGCTACCCCTAATTTAGTTAATTTGATCAAATGAACGTTATCAAAATTTTTATATATTTTATACTTGTTTTAACAAAAAAAAAAACATATAAATTTCGGTTCAGCTAACGGTTAAAAGATTAAAAAGTTCGATTAATTAGGTTAATAGTAGTTCGGTTTGGTTAACCGTTTGAACACGTCTAGATGCATATGTGCATCTCATATTGACATACAAGAACTGGTTTTTAATGGTAGAAATGAATGAAATTTTTAACAAAAGGATCATTTTGCTCTTTGATCTAACATACAATGACTAATTTACCCAACTTTTTAGTAGAGAGGACAAAATGCAATTCAACCCTTAGTATAGGGGGCATCATGGTACTTTTACCAATTAACTACTAATTGATGTTGATTTTTTCAAATTCAGTATAAAGAATAATAGTATAACTTTACCCAATAATGGCTTTTAGTCGGTGATTTAATTGATCAGGCCGTTAATTTTCAGTTTAATCGGTTTAATCATCAATTTAAGAATGATTAAAAAATATATAAAAACTAGTTCAACGATCGATTTTTATCCCCATTTTTTAATATTTTTTTTGTATGTTTTAAACAATTTGCTAAAAAATCGGTTTAACACTTGTGTTCAAATCAATATCAATTGATTTTTAATCCAACTGATTCGGTTCAATTCAAGTAATATTGAATGGCTTGACCGAAAACAAGTCATAGGTTAAAAGTTTATTTAGCTAATCAGTTAAAAGTTTAAGAATATTTTTTTGGCCAGTAAAAAAAAGTTTAAGGTTTATTTGGATGTAATAGAACTGTGTGTGTTTATTTAAATTCAAGCCAATTATAGCTTAGTTGGATACAAGTAAAAAATGAATAGCTTTTTTTGGGTATTAGTTACTTTGAGGCTTATTTGAATGTAATAAAAATTTATAAATAGATTGTTTTATTTAAATTTTTTATTGAATTGATGTCATAAATTAATTAAAAATTATTTTTACGAAGTAATAGATATTAACACGATCATATTCTTTTATCTTTTTTATATTTTTTATAAAATATTATAATGATGGGATTTGAACTTAAAATACCGTGATATCTTAAGGCTTCATTTTATTTTTTATAAAAATATTTTATTTCACCCAACATCGTGAGTAACATAATTTATTTTAAATAAAAAGTGATCAAAGTTTTAAGGGTTTATTTAGTATATTTGCCTTGTTGGACTATGATTATTGAGAAATAGGGTGCGGCTATCCATCCAACTCCAGGCTGTTACATGTAGTTTTTTACTTAGTCCCTAGCTCAGCATTTGATTTCACAATTTTGACATGTGTTGGGTTATCATTGGTTATTGAAAATTCAAATAAGCAAAAATAACGGTGTTTAAAAAAATTGGGGCAAAATGTACGACGGAATCAATGTTCCAAGTACCGACCTGAAAAGAAAAAGGAAAACTTAAGAAAAGTCACAAAGTCCAGGGGCCTAAAATTGCTTTATCCCAAAATAAAAAATTTAGAAGTTTTCCGTATTCCAAATAAACTTGCTCATGGATCGGATCGGGTCGAGTTAGATTCGGGCCGGATTTAAGTATGATATTAACATATTTTATGCTTATTCAAGTCCGACTCGATCTAAAATCTTGACTTGAAATTTTGCCCAAACCCGCCCATATTTGTAAAAATTTAACTCAAACTTATTTTGGATCCGCCCGTATTACTTTTAAATTTTTTTAACAAATATTCATATTATATTATTTTAATATTTAATAATTTCATACATTTTTTATTTATTGAAATTTTTTATATAATCATCTTAACATTATTTTAATGTTCACATTAAAGCAATATCATATATTTAGTATAGGTTTATTTTTTTTAATGTGTTCTAAATTACATAATATATACAAAAATGACATAATATAAAGTATTATATCGAGTCGGATTGGGCTCAAACCTTAAATGTTCAAACTCAAACCAACCCATATTTTAAAAGGGTCCTTTTTTTTTTTGTCTAAGCCCAATTTTTTGTCCAAACCTTTTTAAATTTTGGACGAGCCTTTAGGGCTGAACGAATAACCCGACACATGAACCTATCTAATTTCAAACACCAAGTTTGAAAGTAGATAAGATAAAAATGGACATTAGAGCCCAATTTGGAATTTTCCATCATTTTGCAGTGGGCTCATCTGTGATTGGGCCATGAAAAAACCCTAAATTCAATGGCCTAAATCACTATAATCAACAAGAAAAAAGACCAATGCTGAAGCCCCCGCAACTAATTTACAGATAGCGTCTCTTTCTCAAGCAGACACACAATCAAAAGCAAAGAGAATATAATAATGAGCGACCAACAAAAGGGTCATGGTGTGCTGTTATAAACAAATATGCTACTCTGTCAAATTAATTGGTATAAAAAATGAGATTGGGTTTGTTTTTTTAAATGGCAGTTTGTCAATACGAGTACCCTCAGAAGCTATTTGAATTCATCTTCGGAAAATAGATAAAATCGTGCAACTACTCAATAATATCTTCACCTCTTTCAATGCCACCTCAAATAGCTCAAAAAGAGGGAATTTTTTTCATTTCACAAACTGAACTAAGCTAGACTACTTTTACATGCCTAGAGCATTGGGGGGTTGACCTAAATTCTTGAACTATACCTGAAGGAAAGAGAACAAAGTGATTTTGCTCAGCTAAGACGGAGAAACTCGATCTTTTGTTATAAACAAAAAGGAGAGCATTAAAATTGAGCTGACGTCATTCCCCAAACAGTACATATATGTGTGGGGGTGTGTGTATGTGCTTAAAAATGCAACCTATTGGAGTGTTCAAATATGTGTAGAAAGTGGCAAATAAATGGAGTGTACAGTTCTTGGGGCATGTGAATTTTAGGGGAAACTTCATTTCCACTCCTTGGAATGAAGCTTTCTTTAATGTTTTCCCCAAAAAGCAGGTGGTCCTCGGCTCCTCTTTAAAAACAACACTTCAACAGTGAGATTGGTTGTATCAAAGGATAACATATGATAGCCTACCCATATATCAAATGCTTTTATCATACAAGTTAAAAATCAGAAGCTGCTGTTTTTTTGCTTCCTACAAGACTCTATATTTGACAGATTTGAAAGAGTACTGGAAAAGAAAAACATGGTGGATAATGTTACAAAAGAGATGGACAATGAATTGAAAAGTTGTGTAAGAATGAAGATACATGTTCAAGAACATAGATAGAATTTTAAAAAGGAGAAAATGGGGAACATTTACCTGTGCAAAAAAAGCCATATTGAATCAGAAGCCAAAGAGAAACACCAAAAGAGTAAATTGTTCTTTTGTACACTGTAAATTCTCTTGCATGTTCCTCATCTTAGCAAAGAGATCATGGTTGTGGTGCTTTCTAAACAGCTACCATGGGATGAACCCAGAGTTCTCCATTGCATCTTCTTCAAGAGGAGCTGGAAGGTTAAGGTCAATAAGAGCTGGTAATGGCATATCTGGTGAGTCTTGTTTGATGACCAATGTTGTGTCCTCTGAACCCCCAGCAAAATGAGACCTTTTGTGGCCTCCTAAAGCTTGGCCTGACTTGAAAACCCTGAAGCAGAAAGGGCATACATGCCCTTTGTTTTTCTTTGACCCCAATCTTTTCTCGGCATTGCCATTTGACAACTTGGTAGCTGCCATTGGAGCATGAAAAGAACCATTTGCTAAGCTGTCTTCACCTCTATCATGTACCGACTCAAGTTTGGTTCTCATTGGAGAACTGGAATAATCATCCTTGCCACTTCTTAAACCGTACTTAGTCAAAGCTCTATCTGCTTGATTATCCCCTACTTCACTAACCAAATCCTTTGGGAATTCAGTTTTCACATACTTGAATTTACTCGTATTTTTACCAAGTTTTGCATCGAAGTCTTCAAATCCAGATCTAGACTTTACCTTAACTTTCTTACATTCAACATTGTTGGTAACCCCATTGCTTGAAACATCTGGTTCCACCTTCTTGGGCCCATTCCTAAAATACCCAGAATCAGAATTTTCAGAGCAAGGACCAGACTCAGCAGATTTCAGCTTGATGACTCCTTGTTTTTTCATCTTCAAAAGCTCACCACCGTTATTAGCATTCTTAACAGTAATCCTCAAATCTATGGAGGATGACTTAGCCTCCAGAACGACAGAGTTGTTGTCTGAAGAATCAGCAACTGAATTCAGCCCTTTCTTACAACCAGAATCCCTTGACAGCATCATTAAACACATAGCAACCTCTTCCTGTTCTTGCTCTTCAATCTCTGATACAGATGACGAACCGTTTGCCAAAGAGACTGAATTATTAGAGTAAACACCTCCTGTTTTACACCTTATCCTTTTGGATCTCCTCCTCCTACTTGGAGTTGATATTTCAGTATCTGCTTGATTATCCACTACCAGCTTCTGTTTCTCAGAGTTACCCCAATGATCCTCAAGTTTCTGGAAGACCCTTTCTTTGTCTGAATGACAAGCCATGTGACCACAAAGAGCTTTCAATGATTGGAAACCCTTACCACATTCTTTACAAATCATCTCTTTGAGTAAAGAACCATTGCCTAAATCAGAAAATCTCTTGCTTTTCTTGGGGTTCTCCCTTAGATCATAAGTTGCAGATTGGCCACCACCAGCTTCAGCCTCAGCTGCTCTCTTTATGTTCCTAGAACAGAGAAGCTGCTTGTTGTTTATGGAGATTTCAGCCTTTTCCTCTGCTTCACCAAGATTCTCAGTATTCATGTGAGTCCTTATGTGACCCCCTAAGGACTTCCCACATGGATACCCTTTGTTGCAAAACTTGCAAACAAACTTCTTTCCTTGATTTTGCTCCATTAAAAAATATTTTGATCACTTAAAAACTGAAAATACCCAGTAAACCAAACCGTAACAGTAACTCATTTCTCGCATTTCCTTTCTTCCATCTTTGTTGTGAGAAACCAAGAACACAGATCAAGGAACAGAGAGAGAGAGAGGAAAAAAAACAGATCACAAAAAAGTTGCTTGCTTTAGTTTCAGTGGAGATGATAAAAAAAACGAGAATCAGCAGCTGAGATGTGACAGGTTCTCTGTTTCAAGTACAACAAAGAGATCCGACCCACAACAAAAAGAGACCCTTTTTAAAAATCCCATTTCTTTTGCTCATCTCAAAATCGTTTAAACCCAGAAAAAAATCAAACTTTTAATAAAGAAAGGTCGCGAATGATGGCGACGAAGAGGCTTACAAGAGGAACAAAAGAAATAAAATAAAATACCCCAAGACTGTTTCTGTCTCTCTCTCTCTCTAGATACCCTTTTGGTGTGTGTGTGTGTGTGTTGTAGTTGGAAGAGAATTCCATGCATGGAAGCAAAAGGATTTAAAAGGGAAGAAAAAGAGAGAGAGCACGTGTATTGAAGTGAGAAGCATCAGGCAAAAGGGAGGATTGAACGGTCAAGATTTGTTTAAGGATCCCAATGAGCGAGTAGTTTTGCTCATGGCTGCAACATCCAAACGATGCCTAACTTTGTCTTGCTCGTTGTAAAGCTCACTCACACAAAAGGGGCAGAATCTCCCACCATTGTTTGCCTTTCAGTTTCTTCCCTTACCCTCCACCATAACACGTACATACATACATTTCATTCTATAATATGCCAACATGTTACATTGTGGTTGGGCCCCCTTTTCTTAGAAATTCCATCCCCTGTTCATACTATGCTTCAAATTTAGCCTTTAGTTTAGCCATTAAGTCACTCTTCTCACTTATCTCGAATTATGATTCAAATTCTAAATCAATTTTCAAACGTAAGATTTTCTAATTGAGTTCTTAAAGTACTCGTATATGTTAAGTGTCAACTTAGATTTGATTTGGATCATATTTAAAACACGTGAATCTGGCTCTAATTATATGTGTACATTTTGCATAAACAACTTGGACTCAAGTTATATCATATCACTCGAGTTTTTCATGAATCTTATTAACACTATCTGTTTTTTAACACATTAGATCCAAACTGTTTATACAACAAGTACACAAATATTTATAACTCGATCCATATCTTTTAAATACACTTCACATTGTACCCAAGTTATAATGGGGATAGCCATTAGACATTAAATCATGGCTACCACTACTGATTGGCTTCCATCATCAGCCAAATGTCAAAAACTGAAATCCATACATAGCAAAAAAAAAAGTAATTGCTGCAAAAGAAAAAATTTGATATCAAAATGATAATCCAAGCTATGTACCCAAAAATGAAAATTGATAAATCCAAATCTGCGCCAAATCTCACCAAACCCTAAAACACAATTTGTAGTCTCCACTTGAAATTCAGGCTGCAATTTCTCGGGCCAGGGCCCTCTCTCTTATATTGATGTTTCATCTTTTGATTTTCAATATTTAGCATTTATTTTCCCCCGCGTCTTTGGTGAAATGCGATGCAATGTACTTTGACTAGGTCTACAAGTAAGCAGTTTGGTGATAGGAAGGTGGTCAACCTAAGACAAATCCATCAATTTACTGCCCCATGAATTCCATAGGTGGAAATTAAAGCCAGAGTTGGTCATGGAAGTCTCGTATATGTATATCCAGAGTTGCTTTTCCTTTTGACATTAGATATAATACTTGGGGTTGTATTCTAAGATGACATAATATTCCTTGGAGTAGACTGATCTCAACTTTGGTGCCTATAAAAACAGACCAAATTTTGTAGATTAAATGAATTGACTATAGATTTAAATTCGGAATCGGATAAATATCATGAATTAATTAGATTAAATTTCCAGCTCTAAATTTGATTCCACTGATGTGAGGCCAAATAAAGTGTAGTCGGGGTTTATAATTATGTTGGTTGGGCAGACGATTATCAAAAGAGTAGCGACTGTCAAAATTTGTTGTTTTCCTACTACTGACTTTGACGGCCTTAGTTGACATAATGACATCTCATTTAGCACGCAATGCTATTACAAGGACCTGGAAACCAGAGCTAGTTAGGCTTTTGCTCCCAACCCAACTAAATGATGGAATCCCACTTTCAACATAATGACTACATGAACCAAGTTCATCCCTTATTTTTCTTTTATATCGAAAAGAATAGAACAAATCAGAGAAGGCCTCTCAGACACATACAGTTTGGTCATGAGTTCACATGCAAGAGCAAGGTAGATCATATACGCTATCACCAGCCTTTTTAGAGTTACATTTAACACTACTTTATCAATATACAAAAGCAAAAAGATCTCATTAAGATCACTTTTTAACATGTTGAAGCAAATTACATTTAGTAGATGTATTTACAAGGGGGAAATAAAAGAAAAATAAATAATTAAATAACCAAAATCTTAGCCTTCTTTACTGAGAAGATTCTGGACTCTCCATGAGCAACTATCCGCACTTATCTCAGGTGTCTTGTCCAAAAATTTCTTCAATAATGTTGCACGTCGGCTGGAGATCGATATCCTTCGTTGAAGTCGTAGTATACCTAGTGTCCCAGATTTTCGCATCGTAATTATCCAATAAATACACATTGCTCACCAGCTCACTAGTATCATCTAGTTTACCCTGCAAGGACCGACTGATCTCAGTTTTCATTCCACAAGCATGCAAATTGGCCTTTGTGTCAACAAGACTATGAGAGTCAACCATGTTTGGCTGAAACTCAAAAGACATACATGAGTCTTCTTGTACATTGAAATCCTCCACAGTTCCAAAAACCTTGTCAGTAGGTTGAAAAACAGGATCAAACCTGCTCTCATCAAATGACTTTGTAACAGGTCCTTTAAACGCAAGGTTGATACCATAATCCTCCCTTGTTGCAGCACTGCTATAATATCCAACATACTTATCACCATCAGAGTCACCACTATCATCATCCACATCATTGTCATCATCATGGTTTGCCTGATCTTCCAGATCAGCAAGAGACTCAATTGCAGAGTCTTCATCTTCCTCTAAAGCTTGAACTTTATAAGACAGTTGATTTCCACACAACTCGTCATCATCACTGTCAATGTCCAGACTACTGGATCTGTTCTGAACAGCTCGCCTCTGAAGGATAAAGACATTGAAATAATAGCTGACAAGCTCTCTCTTGGATCGTGATGGGAAAACCACAGACAAGTTCTTCCAAAACTTCTTAGCCAATGACACAGGATTAGTGTAAACAACCTCACGAAAGATCTCTTCATCTTCTTCACTCCATTTATATGCTACATCCTCTCCCATGTTATAAAACCCCAGTTTCACGAATTTTTCATGCCCAAGGGATTCTCGTAGTAGTTTTCGTGCCTCTGTAACATGCTGTTGCACACATCTTAAAGAGCCCCTATCCAGGCAACTACAGTCGATTCTTCCAGCACCAACTTTACCACTGCTGTTAGCAGACAAATCCAAATGGGGCAATGGAATGATACATGTCCCCATCTTCATATCTTCATTCTCAATATCTGCAGCTTTAGATGCTTCATTCTGAGAAAACTTAATATTCTTTACATGCCTACCCCATGATGGAACATTGGCTTGATGATTTGGCCCAAGTGAAACTTGTTTTCGAGGAGACCGATCCAAGAGTAAATAATAGTCATCCTCAACAGGAGAAAATGTTCTTCGCGGGAAATCGAAGTCAAAATATTCAGACGAAACAGGTGAAATTGCTGTTAAACCAGTGCTTGTATCTTCCTCACTAGAAGTGCTAGTGACCAAAGATAACGGAGCACTACTCTCAAAATCCTCCTCAACCACATGAGCAACACCATTAAGAGCATCACTTTTAAATTCTTCATACCACTGGTGTTTATGAAACCCACCCTCAACTTCTACTGTATCAAACAGAAAAAACCAAAAAAATATTAAAATAATGCAGCAGAATATGAATCATTCACATAAAAACAATAACAGTCACCCTTTACCTGAAATATGAGGCTTTTGAGGACTATTACTATGGGGAGTAGTATCAGCAAACCGAGTCAGCTTGTTGTCATAGCCAAACTGTCTCGGATTCTTGAAAGGAAGTTCCTGCAGCTCCTCATCATCAAAAGGCCGCTTAAATCCCATTTACCACCTGTGGGACAAACAATTAATTATAAACAGAAGGTATAATAGTAACAGTTTTAATAAAGAATAAAGATAGAGATGCAAGACAGTAACATAACAGCCAATGCACAGGGGAACATAGTAAAACAATAACATATCACTTTCAACTTCAAGATTAAGTTTATGTCCAAGAAAACTTAAACAATAAACATTTGCCGGAACTCATTTAACCAAGAAATTTCGATACAAACTTACTGGGAAGAACTGTACTATTGATATTAATTATAATGCACGTGCCATTTCAGTCTACAAGCATAACTAAAAACAAAGGTATGTTACCACTTATAAAATAATTAATCTTACTTTGGTGAGCTGAAAGGGGTAATATACTGACAATGTCACTTATGAAAGCAAGAATTAACACATTAAACACAGAAACTTGAGTAAATTTAAATAATTAAAGTCAATTACCTTTAAATTGTCTTAAATTGAAGCTTTAGTCCGCTAGAAAGGGCACTAAAAAGCCAGGGGATCAATTCAAACCTTAGAATCCTCAATTGAGATGTGGGCAGCCCTTAATTACGCACAAAATTTGATATCACTACGGGAAGACGCGTTTTCCCCAATTAATTTTGACGACCGGGGCAAGCCGTAAATTGACAAGAAAACCCTAACCCTAAAATACGAATTCGCGAAGGAAACAACAAAATCACGACAAGAAACCCCTCTAAAGGTAACACCGTGGCATAAAACACCAAAAACCCTCTAAAAATTCCAGATAAAAACGAACCCTAAAGTACCGAACAAATCTAAGCCCTAAAAGGAAAACGAATTGCGAACAATCGGACAAAATTGGACCAAATCAAGGAGGGAAATCAACACGAATCGAAGAAAAAACCAAAACCCATGAGAGATCGAGGGGAAAAAAGGGCTCGATCGAAGGGATCTAAGAGATTGAAGAGCCCTAACCCTAGTTATGCGTAAAATCAACAGCTAGGATAGAAAGAGAGATCGATCGAAAGGTAAGAACAAGAATCAAAAAGATATTTACTTGATTTATAAATTAGAGGAAGCAATTGGGAGAAAATCCGAGATTGATTTTCAGGTTAATTTGGGGATCGAGAAAGAGGCGGCTAATAGGAGATAGGGGGAAGAGACAACACGGTTCGAGGGCTTTTCTTTATACAAAGCGGTCTAACGGGGAAACCGGATTGGGTTAATTAAACACACACACACACACACACAAAAAAAAAAAACCTATTTTGACTTTCGATCTAATTTCAAAATTGAGAATGATCAAATGAACCCCCTCCTTATTAGCTATAGAATATATATTTGGTTAAATATGCTTTTAGTTCCTTTACTTTTACAAACTTTTATATTTAGTCCTTATACTTTAAAAATTAAAAATTCAATCCCTACCTTTTCAATTTAAACATCCTAATCCAATCATTATCGTTGTTGCTGGTAGTTTCCATCATAATTTGTCAATTTAATATGCTTATTTTTCATTAATCATATACCATATGAGGGTAGCCTAACTAATATGTTAACAAATTTTGACAACAAATACTAACAAAGTTAATGATTGGGTTGGGATTTTTAAACAAAAAAATAAGGGGACTTAATTTTTAATTTTATCAAAGTACAATAACTGATAACATATTTTAACCTATTTTTTTTATATTAGACTACATTTTATATTAAGGTTAATTATATTAAATATCTCTAAATTGTTATTATGATTTTAAATTTCAAACTATTTTAATTAAAATTTTAAAATATCAATATTATATCGATTAATTCCTTTTGTTAATCTAATTTTTAATTTTTAATTTAAATATTACCAAGTATATTTAAACTATGTTAATCATATCTAATTTGACAAAGCACACATATGTGTTCGAACCTAAGTCTCCTAAAACGAACATTATCTTTTTTTTCACTGGTGCCACTCGTTAAATTCATAACTATGTCATAGTATGAAATATTATAACTATCTATTTGTTTAATGTAAAATACTTTAAACTATTAAATATATTAATATAAATAATATTTTAGATCGGTATAATAATATATATTAACTAGCTTTATTACATTAAGCGATGCACGAGTTGACCATATGTATTTATTAAACAGGATATATTTATTTCTTAATTTTTTTTACAAAATTTGCAATGTTTGATAATTAGAGAACCGTGATTTAGAGTTTATAATAGTAGTAATAATAATAAAATAATTACTGCAATATTCCAAATTTTAGGTTTTCAAGTATCAAAGTTAGTCAGTTAGTTAGAGTAAGTAGTCTATTAGATGCAGTTAGAAGGTGAGTGAGAGTTTATAAATACTGAGGCAGTTGTCAAAGATGGGTACGTATTATTCAGAATCGAGAATTAAGTCCAGATTCATTTTACAGTTCCAATCTAGTTTTCTATTCTTTGTACTTTCTCTGTTTAGTTTAGATTGTATACTTTTTCATGGTATCAATCGCTTCTAGGTCTTGATTGTTGAAGCTTCGTTGCGCAAAGATGGTTGACTCTGCAGAATCCACAACTAGACTAGTGGCTCCTACTAATCCGGTGAGTCCACATGAAGCTCCGGTGGGTTCGGAGGTTGTGAACAGTGGTGATTTGGTCAGATCACTACTTGTTACAACGTTTCCACAACATATCCGATTCATTGTGGAAGGATATGAACTTACTGGTTTTGTAGATGGCTCGTTGGAGTGTCCTTCTCGCTTCTTGACTGATCGCAATGGTAATCTAACTCGTAATTCTGAACATTCTTATTTCAGCAACAAGATAAATTGCTTGCCTCGTGGTTGTTCTCAACGATCAGTAGTCCTCTTCTTGTGTGCTTCATTGGTGTAAAAACATCATGTGATCTCTGGTCAACGACGAATCGATTGTTTGCGACAGTTACTGGCTCACGATTGTCCCGGAAGAAGCACGATTTACATGCAATCAAGAAAGGTATGCTTTCAATCAAAGAATATGTTGCTAAGATTCAGAATACATGTGCTTTGATTGAAGCTTCATGTCATCAAATTTCTGAGGCGAATAAGGTGGAAGTTATACTTATTAGTCTTACACCGAAGTTTGATGTGGAGGTAGCATATACGTCCTTTACTTCTGAGCCATTAACAATGCGCAAAATCGTGGACATGCTCATGGAATATGAAGGAAGACTCCAGCACATGGCAGTGAACGAGTAGATCCAGGCAAATCTGGTGAGTGCGCCAGATCCAAAAGCTGATCATATTGATGTGCCAGGTGCTGGAGCGAATCGGAGTTTCCGTGGTAGACGTGCCATGGTTTCTGGCCGTGGGAGGTTTGCTCGGAGTCGACCACAGTGCCAGATCTGTGGCTGTGTCAGTCATTTGGCCCAGATGTATTATTACAAGTACGACCGGGAGGCTTTAACATCGGTCGTGGTTCATCGGTTCTCTTCTCCGATGGTGACTGGTGGATATGAGTCTGAACATGGAGCGTCGCCTCATTGGGTGCAGCAAACGATGGCTGTGGGCGTTCTGTTTGGGCGTGCGTAAGAACCAACGGCAGCATAGCGTTCGATGGAATGGCAGTGTAAAGATGGGGCGCCGTTCATGGGACGTTATGAAGCCAATACTAGGAGTATGGCCTTAAATCCTAGACTGCCACGTCACATGGGTGGTCTTGAATTTTATCGTGGGAGGCAGCAAAGTGGACATGATGGGAGTGCTGGCCCACATGTCAATTTAATGGAAAATGTAACTATGGTAGATGCCATAAATGAAGCATGTGCTATTGAAGAACATGGGCATGTGTCGAATGTGAATACCATTCAATTGGGTTATTTGGGAAATTTGGGTAGTAACATGAGGTATAGTGATGGCATGCGCATGAGTAAGCCAAGTGGGCTGAGGTTCGTGACACCGAGGGCCCGTGTGGTTTACAAATCGACCCTTGATGGGGATACGAAAAATCTTATAGCTGGTTATCTTACTGGTCCGTCTGCATATATTTCTGATATTTCAGGTTTTGAGGATGATTCATATGTCTCGAGTGACGTGACAACTCCGACTGAGTGATACCTGGATTCAAGAGCGACACATCACATGTGCAAGGATGCGTCTGCTCTGAATGATGCTGCACCATACTCAGGTAATATACCGGTTTTAATGGGTGATGGATCTCAAACTAAAATTACTTAGGTGGGTAGTTTGATGGTTGATACTTTGAATAAGGTGCTTCATTTATCTAATGTCTTGCATGTGCCTAAAATTCGTAAGAATTTGATGTTAGTCTTGCAGTTTGCTAGAGAGAACAATGTGTTCTTTGAATTTCATCCATATCATTGCTTAGTTATGGATATCGAGACTCAGGTTGTTTTGATGCAAGGCTGCACACATGACGGGCTGTATAAGTTTTCGACTGTGGTGTCTAATAAGGAAGGAGGTACTCCGTCTGCTAATAGTACGTCGTTAAGATCGAGCTCCGGTTTGATTATGTATTTGAGTTGTGGTACCGGAGATTGGGACATCCTGCAAGTCATATAGTAGATACTGTATTGAAGCAATGTAATATAGCTTTTAGTAAGAATAAAGTTAGTAATAAAAATAATTCGAGTGTTTGTGTTGCCTGTCAAAAAGGAAAGGCACACAAGTTGTCGTTTGCTAAGTCTGAGACTATATACACTTTTCCGTTTGAGTTAGTTATTTTTGACCTATGAGGCTCAACAAATGTTGATTGTAATGGAAAATGGTATTATGTGTCGTTTGTAGATATGTTTACTCGGTTTACTTAGGTGCATCTTGTGCAGCACAAGTCTTAGGAAATTGAGTGCTTTGTGTAGTTTCAACAATTTGTTAAAACTCAATTTTCAAGAGATATAAAACAGTTGCAGAGTGATTGGGAAGGCGAATATCGGACGTTTACGGCATTACTTACGAGATAATGAATTATTCATAGAGTAACATGCCCGCACATTTCGAAGTAAAATGGAGTCGTTGAACATAAACATCGTCACATTGTCGAGGTTAGTTTAACTCTTCTTGCTCAAGCTAACTTACCTCTTTAAGTTTTGGGGATATGCGTTTGTTTGTGTTGTACATTTGATAAATCGGCTTCCTACTCCTGTGTTACAACATCAATCACCATACTATGTCTTGTATAATAAGTCTCTAATGTATGATCATCTTATAGTGTTTGGTTGTTGTTGTTTCCTGTACTTACGACCATTTAACTCATATAAGCTAGAGTATCGCTCTCCACCATGTACGTTTCTTGGGTATAGTCCAAGTCATAAAGGTTATCAGTGTCTCACTCCGGATGAGAAAGTAATTATTTCACGACATGTAGTCTTTGATGAAAGACGATTGTTGTATTCTGAGGAAGTGTGTAGAGAGCCTAATACTAAGCCTGTTGCTACTTATGTGCCACTTATTCGTCAAGCACCAGTGTCTGGTGCTGAGTGTCGACCTTCTAATAGTGATAATATAGTGTCTGCGCCTGATCCACCTGTGAGGACTGGCAATGATAAGTGGATCTTGCAACTGTAGCTGTAGAGTCTGATCGTGTTTCTGTAGATCCGGAGGTGTCTCCAAGTGATGTTGCTTGTTCGGCTGGACATATACCAGAGATATCTGTTCCAATAAACGTTCCTCCTCCACCTCATCTCTTATCGGTAAATTCTCATCCGAAAGTGACTCGTTCGAAAGTGAGGATTTCTAAGCCAAAAGCTCTTACGGTTGAGATCACAGAACTTGAACCACGAATGAGTGAGGAAGCTTTTGCTATTGAGGAGTGCCATGCAGCAGCTCAGGCTGAATATGATGCTTTGATCAGGAATCTTACGTGGGAACTTGTTCCTCTTTCACCAAGATGAAGAGCTATTAGGTGCAAATGGTTGTTTAAAGTTAAACGGAATCTTGATGGTTCCATTTCCCGATGGAATGGTCGGTTTGTAGTGAAAGGTTGCTCTCAGGTTCCTGGGTGTGATTTTAAAGAGACATTCAGTCCAGTTGTTAAGCCTGCTACGATTCGGACAATTCTTTCGATTGCTATGTCGAAAAAGTGGTTGCTTCGTCAGGTGGATGTGAACAATGCCTTTTTAAATAGTGATCTTAGTGAGGAAGTGTATATGCAACAGCCACCTAGTTATGTTCAACATAGTTCTGATGGTCATCCACTTGTTTGTCGATTAATGAAGGAATTGTATGGACTACGTCAGGCTCCAAGAGCATGGTTTGACAAGTTAAAAGCATTTCTTCGATCCATTGGTTTTGTAAGGTCAAAATCTGATGCTTCGTTATTTGTACGAGTGAATGGTGATGCTCGTATGTATGTGTTGGTGTATGTTGATGATATTATCATCGCGGAGAGTGATTCACATGATATTGATAGGTTTATGGGGCAGTTGAATGCTGAGTTTTCTCTAAAAGATATGGGTGATATTCACTATTTTTTGGGCATTAGAATTTCTGATGGGTCCATTCTTTTGTGCCAACGGAAATATGTTTTTAATCTGCTTGTCAGGTGTAAAATGATTGGTTCAAAGGTTGTCCATACTCTAATGGTCAGCTCGTTAATCTTGTCCAATGATATAAGGACTCGTGTCTCTGATCCTAGTGAATACCGCAGCATAGCAGGGGCATTGCAGTATGTGGTGTTGACTCGTCTAGATATCGTGTATACTGTTAATAGAATTTGTCAATTGATGCATGCACCAACAGATGATCATTGTGCTGCACTGAAGCAAATTTTGAGGTATCTATGTGGTACGTCTGAGTTTGGCATTTTGATAAAACCGTCTGATCGGTGATCCTTAGTTGGCTATATAGATGCTAATTGGGGTTTGGATTTTGATGATCGTCGATCTACGACTGGTATTGTGTATATTTTGGTGGAAATACAATATTTTGGTGTTAAAAAGCAGCAGGTTATTTCTCGCTCGATAGTTGAGGCGGAGTATCGTGGTTTGGCAACTGCAACTACGAATGTTATTTGGTTAATGTCGTTGTCAGGTGAGCTTCGGTTTAAGTCGATAGATACTCCGATGATTTGGTGTGACAGCTCTAGTGCCGTTGCTGTGGGTGCTAATCCAACGTTGAGTTGGATTTAATTTTTGTTCGTGAGAAGGTACATGATGGGTCTATCGCAATTGGAGAAGTTCCAACTTGTGATCAAGTAGTCGATGTTTTTACAAAATCGTTGACAGCTTCGTTTTTTTGTAATTTTCGAAAATTTTTACGGGTTGTAAAATTGGTGTAGATGGGTGAATATCAGAGTTAGTCAGTTATTTAGTGTAAATAGTCTGTTAGATGCAGTTAGATGCAGTTAGAAGGTGAGTGAGAGTTTATAAATACTGAGGTAGTTGTCAAAGATGAGTACGTATTATTCAGAATCAAGAATTAAGTCCAGATTCATTTTACAGTTCTAATCTAGTTTTCTATTCTCTGTACTTTCTCTGTTTAGTTTAGATCGTATACCTTTTCATTAAGTAATAATCTATTTAGTATTGCTTCAAAGAAACACTTTTAGGATAAAAATATTTCTGAAGAGAAAAAATTATTCTCCTAAACTTTTCAAAAGCACTTTTAAGAAGCATTACTAAATTAGGCCTAAAATTTGTATTATGAACTATATAAATTAAGGCCAAATAAATAATATTTATATTTATAGGGTTTTTTACTTAACTAACCCAAAATGATTAATTATTTACGAAAATGATCTAAGTCAAAAATTATGCACGAAAATGACTTGTTTTCCATAGTAGCCTTACACACCGGTGACACTACCTACCAATGATGACCTGATCATTAGCTTTTTAAAAATGAAAATTTGGGTATTGCCACTGTGTTAAGTGGCACCAATCTGTATTTTTCAAAATACATATTAAATATACGAGTACTCAAAGATAAAAAAATGTTTTTTTTAATAGGTGATGTCGATTTATCATGCAACACCAGTAAAAATTTAAAAAAATAGATGAAACAAAAAAAAGCTGAAAAATAGTTGAAATAGAAAAGAAATCGAAAAAAATAAAGGAGGAAGGCTGTGACAGATGCTTGCTTCGTGGGAAAGAAAGAGATATGAGATTAAGAGAGATCAGAGATGAGAGATGAGAGAGGAAAAATCAAATATGAAAAAGAAAAGAGAATAACAGATGAAAAATAGAGATATAAAAGGGAATTTAATGTTTTATGGAAAATAGACAATCAAAAGGGAATTTAATAACTTTCTCTTCCCATATTTGATTCTCTATTTTTTTTTTATATTTTCTTTCTTTTTCCAGTCGAATTTCTCTACTATGTTTGAGATCTCTGAGTAATTGACCTCAAATCTTCTAAAACAATTACCAAAATTTAGAACTACTCTTTTACAATGTATTTTTTAAATATCATTAGTGTTGATTGACATAACGGTGACATTTAAAAAGTATTTTTAAAAATTTTTTAACGGGTGTTGCCTGACTAACTGGTGACACCCATAAAAAAATATTTTTTCCTCCTTGAATACCCGTATTTTTAATGGATATTTTGAAAAATAAAGATTAATGTCGCCTAACACAATGACGACATTTTTTTTTTATTTAAATTTTGATGAGTGGGTCACCATTGAGGAGCGGTGTCGTCGATGTGTCAGGTGGCACCAACGAACATTGTGGAAAAAATGTCATTTTTGTACATAAGTTTTGACTTGAGTCATTTGCATATATAATTAATTATTTTGGGTGAATTGGGTAAAAAAGTCATACTTATACTATTAATTACAAATATTAGTATCATTGTTTTATTTTTTTTTTCAAATTTTTAATTAAAATTCTATATAAATATTAAAAAAAATAAAATTTAAATCAATTTATCAAAATGTTAATAAATTTTTATGCTAATTTTAATTTTATGAAAAAAAATACTAACGTATACGGGCATGTTTAAAATAAGAGAGCTAATACATAACTTTTGAAAAGCATAAAGTTATATATGGTAATTTTAAAAACATCAAAATAAGATTGAAAAAATTAATTAAAATAAATAGATAATTTAACTTTTTTTTAATTATAAGGAGAGAGCAAGTCTTAACAATAATGCGGTTAGCACGATTTAAATTCAGGTCACACTTGAGATAATAAACATTTTTAATCATCAGACTATTACACGGGATTTGATAATTTAATTTTTTTAATTTTATATTTATCTAAATATTTTTAATATAAAATATTTTATCCATTGAAGTTATTTAATTTAAATTTGAAAAAAGTTAATTTAAAAAAACTAACTTATATAAAGATTTTATTTACTATTTGAAAATGTTACGCTAAATAAATCATATATATAAATTAACTGATAAAAATATTTAAAATTTTTTATTTAAATTGAATGGATAAATTAATTTATTTTATTTTATATTTATCTAATTGTTTTTACTATAAAATATATTATTCATTAAATTTATTTAATTTAAATTTGAAAACGTTAATTTAAATAAATTAACTCATAAAAATATCTAAAAATTAATTTAAACTTGAAAAAGTAAATATTCTGCCAATTGTCACAAATTTAAAATATGTACTTTATTATATTAAATATATATGATGTAGATAATATTTCAAATCAATATATTTTATTTGAAAATTTAAATATATAATAAGTTTAATGATTAAAATAAAAATAAAAATAATTGAAGTGCGTTACATCCATTTCTACTCTTATATAGATTTTAAAACACTACCGTGTCCATGATGTATTCCGACTTAATAAGCTATAGCCTATAGCAATATGATAGTATTGACTATGGATTCCAATTGGCTATTAATTTCAACATACCAAAATTATTTTAGCTTTTTTTTATATATTTTAATTTTTAAATTTATGTTATTTGTCAAATTATTCAAAAGCAAATAAAAAAAATTAAACGTTTGTTAATTTTATTGACGTGACATACACGCGGTGACGAAGTCAGGATATTAATCTTGGGGGGTCAAGTTAAAATTAAAAATGCTATGTAATAATCGATTTAAACATATAAATAATCGATTAAAAAATAGTATTACAACATGACAATAGATTTAAAAATATAAAAAAATCTATTCAAAAGAAGCAGTATTCCAACAATTAAGACGAAATAACATATCATTATTTAAAATTGTGTATGACGTTCTTTCAAGAAAATAAAATCACTAAATATAGACTCTAAATCAAAAGTTTTAACAATCTTTCTCTCAATATAAGCAACATACTCATGCTTGTGCTTGTTCAACTATTCGAAATTATAATATTCAAATTCAACTTAAAAATCAAGAATTTACTAATTTTATAATTGAAATCATAGTTTTCAATTCACAACATAATCTTTTAAATACTAATTAAATAATTTAAAATCATAAAAATAAAAATAATATTGTTAGATATAGTAAATCAACTACTGATGGCAAGTTTGAATATACATAGTCTATCAAGTTGACAACTTAAGTTTCCTAATTCGAAATTCACACAACTTTCGACTCAATTAACTATTTTTTATTCTGTTTTCACAAGAAGACTCACTGCTTCACAAGTTATCACTTGACATGATTTTAAATAAAGTGACCTAAATTTTCTTCCTCCCTTTCACTTTGGTCAAAACTTACTATAACATTATCTAGCTATTTTTGTTTCATTTTTACACTTCTAATAAGGTAGAAACTGTCTCCTAATAATTTTTCATAAAAAAACATACACATTTCACTTAATTTTGTAAGCTTTCAAGTTTCACCAATATCCTTTAATGACAACTTTTAATACATTTGATAAAAAAAAAACTATTAGTGCATATATGTAAAACAAGTTTCAAAGATTCAAAATCTATGAAAATTTTGAAGAAAAACATATCTTATACTGCAAATTTAGAGGAAAAATGATAAAGAAAATTTTCTTTTCTTTTCTTACTAAGTACCAATATGAAGAATAAAGATGATAAAAAATTTTCATCTTTTTTTTTTTCCTTATATATATTACTTATAAAATATTATTATGTTTTGTAAACTATTAAATAAACATTAATTTATTATTATTTAACAAAATATCATTCAAAAGTCATCATGAGTAACTAGCTTCTTCAAGAAGATTTTCTATTTGTTTTTATTAAGAATAAAGTTTTTAATATTATTTTTAATCCTATAAAAATATTGGAGGGACTCACTATATTTTTAGGAAGTTATAATATATATACAAAGGGGAAAATTGCAAATTTCTTAAACTTTGAAGAGATTTATTTATATTTTTTAGGAGGATCATAGTGTAAATTTACAAAAAATTAAGTTGAAAAAAATTTAAACTCATGCTCCCTGGGCCTCAACCTGGCTTTGCCACTGCATATATGAGGATTGTTACATAGATGTCTTTTAGTTTCTGAGTGCTATTTCTTTTATTTTATTGATTGGTTCCGGTGAATTTTATGTTTTTTAATATAATATTAAGGAAATGTCATATTATTTGAATCTGTATCAAACAGATATTGCACATGAATTTTAACCATCATTCAATACAAGAAAAAATGGTAGACTTTATATTAACACATAAAAAATTATTTTATAAACCTTTTTTACCACATCATCCATGATTCTTAACAATTAAAAATAAACCCATTATCTTTTTTCTACATCATATGTACAGTTGATAAGAAGAGATCATGGATCATGTGATCAAGAAGATTCATACAAAATTTTCCGTTAACACATTGTACTTTAATTGCTAATTATATGCTTTTTTCCTACAGGAAAAAAAAATCAACTTTAACTTAAACCATTCATTCCAGATTCATCTTATATTTTGTAATATGAATTACAATCAAGGGTAAATTTTAAAAATAACCACTTTTGTTTGCCTCAAGTTGCATTTTAGTCATTTATGTTATTGTTTTGTTACGAAGTGATCACTCTATCGTTAAGTTTCGTTATCTTCCTAACAGTAATCCTACGTGGTCGTCCAACTAGATTTTAAGTGCCAACTTGGATTTCTAGATGGGATGAGAATAGATTTTTAATTAAATAAATGTAATTAATTAAAATTTTTAAACCTAAACCTTAGCTAAAAAAACACTAAACCCATTTCCACACACATATCTTCTTCATCTTCTTCCCTTTTAATTCCAACGTCTTTAGTTACAAATCTGTCTCAAAGCTTAAATATTTGAAATCCATTAACCCAAAGAAACTTATGTTTTCATTTAATAATTATTTTGACTAATTTGCTTCATTAGGATTCAACTTATGGATTCAATTCTTGAATCTTGAAATCCCGCTCAAAAAAATGGTAACTAAATTGCAGCTTGAAAACATAAGTTTCTTTGGGTTAATGAGTTTCAAATATTCAAGCTTTGAGACAGATTTATAATTGAAGACGTTGGAATCAAAATGAAAGAAAATAATTCACTTTATAACAAAATAATAACATAAGTGATTAAAACGTAATATTTCAAACATAAATAATTAAAATATTCGAGATTCATCTTATATTTTGTAATTAATATGAATTAAAATCAATAAAAATTTATTAAAATTTAAAAAAAATAGTAACCAAATAATAGAATACTTGAACTTGGATAGATTTTATTTTAAAATAAAACTCGAATATATTATGAGCATAAATATCTCACTAAATTAATGAAAGTCTTTGTGAACTGCCCCTTATTTCAGGCAATTTTGGCTCCCAATCAATATTTTTGCCTAAATTAGGTAAAAAAGGTAGTATTAATATCCGGTTGGTATTATTTTGTACCTGTGAGAACAGTAATTCACGTGCTACTTCATTCTATCTACTGTTTCATTATTAAAATAAAAAAATATCGATGGATATCATTTTATTTTGATTGTTACAAAATCTTAATATATTAAACTGATTTTTAATATTTATTATTAAATTAAGATATTTAACCTAATTAATAACATTATATTTGTATAAAAATATTCATAATTACGATTTGTTTATATGTGTATTAATAGATTCGATAGATTATAATAGGAGAGTAAAGCTTTAACAACAACATAATTAACACAATTCGATCACGAAATTCAGTTATAATTTTTTTTAAAACTCTTAAGTTAGGCTAAATTAGAATTTCTCATTAAAATTTTCAAAACTTTTAAAAATTTTAATTAGCTCATTAAATATCACTTACAGTTTGAAAAAGTGGTACAAAATTCAGTGGTTAATATTTTATTACATTAGAGCCAATACAAATCAGAGACTCTACCGGCTAAAAGACAAATCCAGAGGCAACACAGTCTCAGGTGACAGAATCTTAAAACTACATGCAAATAAAATGAAATAGGAAAAACATATATATATATATATATAGTAGACCAACCTTGAAACAAGTTTGGTTCAGAAAATCTCTAAGCCACAGCTGGCATGTCTTTAAGCCAATCATCCAATGGCTTCCCAATGGAATAGACAATGAACCCAATTTTCCGCAGCTTCTCTGCGTCGACGACGTTCCGGCCATCGAACACGAAGGCGGGCTTCTGCATGTCATTGAAAATCTTCTGGTAATCCAGGGTTTTAAACTCGTCCCACTCGGTGAGGATGCAAATCCCATGAGCATCCTTGGTTGCAGTATATGCATCCCAAACCACACTTACGTCCTTCACCGAAGTGGGGCTCATCGGCTGAAGATGGACCGGATGGTCCCAGTCGAATTTCTTCATCGAAAGATCCCTCTGAATCTGGTCTTGGTTCACTTGTGGGTCGTATATGCTCAGTTTGGCCTTGTCCCCTATCAGCCCTTTGCACACATCGATGGCCGGGGTCTCCCTCGTGTCCCCCGTGTCCTTCTTGAATGCGAATCCCAGCACCGCGATCTTTTTCCCCGACACCGTGTTGAACATCGACGAAACAATCCGGTTTACGAACCGGGTTTTCTGGTAGTCATTCACCTTAATCACTTGTTTCCAATAAGTGGCCACCTCAGGGAGCCCATTGCACTCACATATGTAAACTAAGTTGAGGATATCCTTTTGGAAACAAGATCCACCAAAACCAACACTAGCATTCAAGAACTTGGGTCCTATCCTCGTATCTTTCCCAACAGCATGAGCCACTTCGCTCACATCGGCGCCGGTCGCCTCGCATAACGCCGACATGGCGTTAACCGACGAGATCCTCTGAGCCAAAAACGCATTAGCAGCTAGCTTGGAAAGCTCAGCAGACCACAGGTTGGTGCATATGATACGATCCACGGGGACCCAATGTGCATACACATCCCTCAATGCTTCAATAGCCTTTTTACCTTCTGGGGTTTCCCTGCCACCGATAAGAACACGATCAGGGTTAAGTAAATCACCAATCGCAGTGCCTTCAGCGAGGAATTCAGGGTTCGAAAGTATCGAAAAGTTGATCCCTTTGCTATTGTGGGTCAAAATCTTCTCGATCGCCTCAGCTGTTTTAACAGGCACCGTCGATTTTTCGACCACTATCTTGTTCGATTTCGCTACATCAGCGATCATACGAGCGGCGCTCTCCCAGTAGGTCAAATCGGCGGCTTTCCCAGCTCCGAGACCTTGGGTTTTCGTCGGGGTGTTGACGGAGACAAACACTATGTCGGACTCGGCGACATGTTTCTCGACATCGGTGCTAAATGACAAGTTTTTGCCTCGGCATTTTTTGACCACCTCGTCGAGACCTGGCTCGTAGATGGGGAGTGTATCACTGTTCCAGGCATTGATTCTAGCGGTGGATATGTCCACGACAGCTACTTGAATGTTGGGACATTTCAGGGCAATGATGGCCATGGTCGGACCGCCGACGTATCCAGCTCCTATGCAACAGATTTTCACCATTCTGGACAAAAATGATTGATCCTAAAAGGAAAAAGAAAATTTGAATATAAACAAAATCTGGGTTTTTTTAGCTTAATTCAAAGCAAAAAGAAAATACAAGACAAACATTGATGAAATAGTGAGAAAAAGATTACATCTATCATTTACAAAGACCATGTAACAGACTAAAAGAGTGCGATCAATTAACAGGAAACCAGAATTTCAGTAAAACAATGAAAAACAACAAAGTATCCACCAATTAATCAAAAAAGAAAATGAAAGTGGGAGAATAGATTACCTTTCTGGGGCTTGAGATATTAAGATAAAAGCAAGAAGATGAAGAAGAAAAGAAAGAAATGAGGCGTGAAGAAGGAGAGATAAGAGGAAGGGAGAGTAATAGGAAAAGTTCTTCAGGCGAAGGATGAGGAGATTTAACAAACCTTTCCGCTCTTTATATACTCAACTCATCCTTCAAGTGATTTTGCATCTCATCATTTCCATGGCCAACAATATTACTATATTTTAACAATAAAATTCTTTTGGTATTTACTTAGTCATCACCTCTCCCCCGTTTCATCATCACAAGTGGTTCTGAAATTCAAATATGTTATCTGAATCCTCAAAGTTTTATTATTTTACCAATCGAGTCTTTCTGTAGGCTAAAAAATTAATACAAATTATATTTTAAAAAAATCGTAAATCAAATTGTAATCATATGTGTAACATGTTAGAAAGAGAAATTGTCTTCTTACATTATATGGATATTTTTATTTCTTTTAACACGTCAAATTCAAATTATATATTCAATAGATACATGCATGTTAATAAATTGACTAATTTATTTTAAATATGCTTCATGTTATATAAAAAACCAAATCTAAATTAACTATATATGTAGAGTTGGAGGACCATAAGTATAGGTGATCATGGATCGGGTAAAGCACAATTAAAATTTTAGTCCCGTTTGTTAGGTTCGACCCAAAAATGGGTTTAAAATTTTATCCAAGCTCGGCCCATATGTTTATATCCAAGCTAGGACAAAAATGGGTTTAAAAAGAAAACTTGAGCTCTATTTGACCTGCCCATATTCATTTTTATATTATTTTTTATATATAATTTTTTTTTAAAAAAAATATGTAATACATAAAAAAATACTAAAAATATTAAAATAAATATTTCCCAACAATTTGAAAATAAATTAAAAAATATGTATACTTAAATAACATTAAAATAAGTACAACTTAAGAAGCAAATGCCTCTAAAATAGTAACAAATTTAAAAATAAAACAAGAGTTATACAATATCCAACAATATCAACATAATAGTAAAATGGTAGCAAAATAGCAAAAAAAAACAATAAAATAATAATAAAACAATAAAAAATAGCAAGAAAACAATAGCATTTTTTTTCCATATTCGAGTCGGGCCAAAACCAGAAGGTTCGGCCTTATTTTTTTTTACTCAAACTCATTTTTCGAACTTATATTTTTATTTAAATCTTCTCACTTTTCGGATGAGGCTTCGGATCGGACCGAGTAACCCGACCCATAAACAAATTTAGTCACAAGTCATTATGCCTTACAAAATCGAGAGAGAAATTAGGGGATGAGAGAATTTGAACTCATGTAATCTAAATGCTAGACATGAATTCTAATAACTATTTCAAGCACAATATTATCTTTTTTTAAATATATATATTATCAATATATTTATATATAAAATTCAAGTGCATGTTTTACGTTTATTCCAATAATATCATTTATTAATTTTATTTGTGTTCTTAAATAATTAAAAATGTATTAAATTTATTAAATAATATTATTAAATATGTCAATATCAATAAGGAATATTGATTATTCTAAAAAAATAAAAATAATGATAAATTATTAATTTTCAAGGGTTAATCGTGTGTATCAATTAAAAAAATATGTTAAATATATTTTTAAATTAAACTTATATATTATATTTTAATTTTGTAATCATATTTAGTGACAACTTGAATTTTTTTTTTTTTACAAAAATTATAAGCAATACTTTAATGTATTTTAGTTGATTCATAGAATCAACCTACGCATATAAAAGATAATATTTTGAATTATAAAAAAATGAGGGTTCTAAACTTATATATCATTTATTAGTTTTAATATTTTTAGTTCTAAAATATTATGTTGAAATATTTATAATCTTATTAATAAAATTCATGTAAAAATAAAATATAATTTAATATTTTTAATTAATACATACAATCAATCTGTATAAAAACTAGTTATAACTTAAGTTGAAGTGTAAGTAAATACTTATGCAATTTGTTAAGTATTAGAGTCAGCTAAAACCAAATATAGAAAACCAAATACTCATGCCACTTGTCATACTATATATACTATTAATAAAATCGTTGATTGAGTAGGTATCATGAGTTAATCGGATGTTAACTCGATTAAAAATGACTAATATATATATTTTATTAAATAATAATAATTATTTTAATGATATTTTTATTTTTATATTTTTATATAATTTTTAAATAAAATAATTAAAAATTAATATGTGAACCCATATATAAGAAGCTATAAACAAATTCTTTACCATTACACTAATAATAATTTTTAAATAAAATTTAAAAAATTTAACTTTTTAACATAAAACTAATTAGATGCTGATTTAAGCACTTGCATGGCTTACACTTTGATAACTTTCATTATTATCATTTATTTTTACCAAAAGCTCCAGATTCCCTTCCCTTCCCTTCCTCTCTCTATTTCACTTTCATATTTAGCCCTTAGTTTCATCTTTTGTTAGTCAAAATATCACTAATACAAAGCTGGAGAGGTACATAACATGGCTGCAAATAGGACTTGGGGGTTCTTTTTTATGGTTAAGCTCTTGAGTTTATGTTTGATCTTTAGGCTTACTGGTTCCCAATCACCATCTGCATATTGGAATGCAGCCCATGCAACCTTTTATGGTGACATGAATGGGACTGGAACAATGAGTAAGTTTCAAGCCATTTTTTTTTTACCAATTATCTATGTATGTATGTATGTATTCTGATTTCTTGAATTGTCTGACAGTGGGAGCTTGCGGTTATGGTGATCTTATAAAACAAGGTTATGGCCTTGAAACGACTGCCTTAAGTACAGCTCTCTTCAATAATGGTCTGACCTGCGGAGCCTGTTTCGAAATCCGGTGCTATGACTCGGTACAATGGTGTCTAAACAACACCATCATCGTAACTGCTACGAACTTTTGCCCTCCGAACTACAGCAAACCTGAAGGAAACTGGTGCAATCCACCATTGCGACACTTTGATCTATCCCAACTGATGTTCCGCAAGATTGCTGTTTATAGAGCTGGCATTGTTCCTGTCCTGTATAGACGTGTTCTTTGTGTAAAATCAGGTGGTGTGAAGTTCAAAATCAACGGAAACCAGTACTGGATACTGATATTAGTGTACAATGTGGCGGGAGCTGGTGACGTTGTAGATGTTAAGATCAAGGGTTCGAGTACGAGTTGGATTCAAATGTCGCGGAATTGGGGCCAGAATTGGCAAACTTCGGCGTATCTCATCGGCCAAAGCTTGTCTTTTCAAGTGACTACGAGTGACCGTAAGATGGTGCAGTCCGATGATGTGGCGCCGGCTGATTGGAAATTCGGTGGTGTTTATGAAGGCAAACAGTTTTAAAGTTAAAGCAATTAAAATTGCATGTTAATAAACAAGTGTAATAGAATGAATAACTATGAAGATTATAATCAATATGTTCTTTATTAAAGAATAACTACCATACAACTGTTCTAAGTGTTGCAATTTGCAACAGTCTCAGAGACCGACATTTACACCATTCTTAAGCAGACCCTAGGAAGTTCTTGAACCATTTGGCAGAGTCCTTGGGGTATCTCTTGAGGTTGTCTTTATAGTCGATGAAATATAGACCGAATCTCGAGGAGTACCCGCCTCCCCACTCCCAGTTGTCGAGTAGCGACCACACAAAGTACCCTTTAACATTGCAACCATCTTCCCTGCAATTATTCATCAAAAGTTTGGTATTCATTACACCTCATGACATGATCACAGCATATATATGTATGTATGTAACGCTAGAATATAGATGGGTAACAAGGGAATGTTATATACTTGATAGCAGCGAGCAGGTTAGTTAAGTAGTCATTGAGGTATTTGATTCTTTTCTCATCCTTGAGAGCATCATTAATGGATATGAATGGGCTATTTGGGTCATCCATACCTGTAATAACAATGAACCAACAAGGAAATGTTTAGATCTTGTTTAAAGGCAATCCAAGAGTGGAACTTTCTATAGCTTAACACATATGGAAGAACTTTAACCATTTTCTGTAACAATGACCGGAGGGTTTCCATATTTTTCCTTGACGTAATTCATTAGGCTTCTCATACCATGTGGTACTATGTATAACCATATAGAATTCGCCTGCAATTTGACCAAGAAAAAAACATGGTTAATTAGGCATGATAGTTGAACAATAAGAACAATGATTGGCAAATACGTCATCTGGAAAATGGATCGGCTTCAGTACCTTGTCTCCTATGGGTTTCCCATGCTTGAAAGCTGCATGCATTAAGAACAAAGGAGCATCCTCGGTTAGTCACTAGTGATCAACACAATAAATGATTAATCCTAAAGGATGAACTAGAAACCAGATTACAAAGATGTTTACTTACGTAATGTAAAGGCACCGGAGTCTGAAACAGTGTCATTTAGTATATTACCAATCAGATTAGTTTTGTTTTCTCTTGCATAAAAGGTAGTGTAGTGATTAATGCCAACAAAATCCAAAGATCCCTTAAGAAGAGCAGACTCAGCTTTAGTAAACCTCGGCAACCGGCTTCCTACTCGGGTTATCATCGAACTTGGATAATCTCCGAACATCAATGGGTCCAAAAACCTGCAGAAATCAAAGCATTACATCACCCTAGGAAAACATTACTTGATTGCTATGAGAAGATAGTATGACAGCATACACAATCAGTTCATTTTACGAGTATAACAAAATCGAACCCCAGTTCTAATTCTATGTGAAAGGATGCAAGAAATTCAAGATGATTGCGGACTTGGAGTTACCAGCCAAGCTGAAAATCTTGGGCTCTTTGTGCTGCTTCAATGTCTTCAGTTGAATTAGTCTCTGGTTCATACCAAATAACATTAAATGATACCCCAACAGATCCATGTTGCTTTGCCTGCACAGCACATACTCTTATGTGAACCAAATTTAAAGTCCAAATTTTATCAACTCTGCCTAGTTTCTTTCCGATTTTGACAAAAGTAATCCGATAGTATCCCGAATTTTACCTTGTACTTTTTCCTGTAAATGTCCACAGCAGTTGCATGAGAAAGGAGAACATTATGGGCAACTATGTAAGGCTCGGTTCCAGAGTTTCCGGCCTTGCAGAATAGATGAAGAACTATGGAGCAGCGTCCCGGAGCTTGAAGACCTACATCATAACCTTGTACCGTAAATGTATCAGGTTCATTAAAAGTCATCCAGTATTTCACCCTGTCACCAAATAACTTGAAGCATGTCTCAGCATACATCGCAAAGTCCTTTCTGCAAATGAACAGAGTCACAACGATATTCATCGCTATCCCGTAAGAGAAAGACAAAAGAAATCATTTAGATAACAAAATGACAGTGAGAATTATATTTTACATAATTTGAGGATCAAGCCAGCCATTGTACTTGTCCTCCAATGCTTGAGGAAGATCCCAGTGGTAAAGGGTCACATATGGTTGGATTCCTGCATATGAAACATGCATTTCAAATTGCCTCTATATATGATAACCAAATGCAGCCATAGATATCATGCACTGCGGTTCATGTTTAAAAAACATTTTGATCTACAGTTGAACCATGTGACGGTAAACCAGAATTCCGAATACCTGCCACGAGCAAAGCATTAATGAAATTGTTGTAATGATCAACACCGGCCTGGTTTATTGCACCTGTACCATCTGTTTCAAGCCAAAAAAAGTTCGAAATATTTCTCACATTTCATTTTACTAAGACAAATTGTGCTTGAAGAAATGATGGTGTCAGCAATGTAGAACTTACTAGGGAATATCCGAGACCAGGCTATTGAAAACCTATAAGCATCCATCCCCATGTCTTTCATCAGTTGTATATCTTCCTGTTTTCCAGACAACGAAATTAATCTCGTGCCATTCGTGTTCTAAAACACGAAAAATCATCGGAAAAAGGAGTATCTAAATGAAGAAATCGAATATCGGAATATGATCAGTTATGAAGATCATCACTTACAGAATAGCGGTGGTACTGATCCACGGCAACATCAGCATTGCTACCATCAAGTATCTTCCCTGTAACATAACATAACGTGAAATGCTTAACGATCCTATATACATAAATACATGCTTGTTTACATACATACATACATACATACGTACGCACGTACACTGCATTGTACAAGAATCATGGCATGACAAATTACAGTAAAAGAAAAAGACATTACCAAAAGTATGTGAGAATGTGTCCCAAATAGTTGGTCCCCTTCCATCCTCCTTCACTGCTCCTTCATACTGGAAAAAATAATATTTTCAACACTAAGTTAAGACTTTTCATACGAACAACAGAAGAACCTTGATTTGGATGACAATCTGTCATGTTGAGACATAAATTAATTTAGAACAGCAAATACTTTGTCGTTTTGTCTTTACTTTTCCTGGAAAATTCTCCTGTTTGGTTTGTCATTTTCCATTAAAGTTTATAATTACAAAGAATAATCATAATTTGCTGCTATTGTTTTTCCATTTCATATAAGAAAAGAATTTACTCAAAGTCATAATCATGACTTTCCATGTGACAGATGAATTTGCCACCTCCACCTATTTAATTTCTTTTTCCACTTTCTACTTATTTGAGATTCGACTTTTTAGGAAAAAAAGTGCAATTTTAAATTATATTATTTAAATGGGTATCTATTTAGGATATGAATATTTTCCACATATGTCTATACTTAATTTTCTTCATGTATTTTTAAAAAATATAATTTCATATCTATTTCAAATATGTACCAAATATAAATATTGAAATAAAATATTAAAAAAAAAGTAAGAAACAAATATATTTGGTATAATGATTTATTTAATAATCAACTTTATAAAAAAAATATTTTAATTTATTACTTTTGTTGAGATGACATTAATGAGTATGTCACGTAAGCAATTAAATAAAAATTTTAAAAATTCAATATTATTAATTTATATATATCTATTTTGATATTTCAGAATTTTTATAATTTTATAATTTTACAAAAATTATCCGAAATTTTATAATTTTATCTTACTCCCTAATTACACAACCTTGAAAATATTAAATTATGTTAAATTGAAGTAGAAAAATTAAATCTTAACGCATAATCACTTTAACGACAACAGTAAAAGCTAATAGTATTATCAGTTTAGTCTTACTAATAAACGTAGAACCATTAGATTAAGCAAAGTTAAAATAAAAAGACTAGATATTAAATTTAAGTAGAATTGAGGGACTAAAACCATAATTAGACCAATGTAAAATAATTGAGGGAAAAAGGGTAGTGGAACGTTCAATTTAGTATACGCAAACTTTATCAACCTCACGATTCACCATTATCATCCTCACAAACTTTTTTTAAAATTCCTTACTATCGAAGGCTGTGATTTATTCCAAAAGGAAAAGATGAAGCAAAGATGATAATAATATACAAAAGAAAAGAAATCGAAAGACTGAAACTTTCATGGATAGTTTACTGGAAAAAAAAACTGAAAAAGAAAAAACCAACCTGGAAAGCAGAAGAGGCAGTCCCAAAAATGAAGCCCTCTGGGAAACTGGCTCTGCTAATATTCTGGGAAAACCCAGACTGGATTCCCAAAGCTAGTAACAATGTAATAATGGGGAAAGCAATGGCCTTTAGCACCATGTCTTCAATTCGACTATTGCAGAAAACTGATATGAGAGAGAGAGAGAGAGAGAGAGAGATGGAGAAAGATTTGGGTTTGGGTTAATGATTATTTATAAAGGAAAGATAAGTCGATAAAAGGAAATGTGAACAGAAAATAAGGAAAGGGGTTGTTAAGAGTATAAAAGAGGGCAAGAAATGGAATAATTAAGATGATGGTAATGGTGATGGTGGTGATGGTGGCCGGGACGCAGCTAATGAGCCTAAATCCAAAGTCTTCAAGTTCACACGTTATTTGTTCAAATGGGATTAGTGGGTAAGTTTCTTTCTTGTTTTTGGTTTTGTTTTTGTGAGGGTTATACTTTAGTTTCCACTTTGCGCAGTTTTTTGCTTTAGGTTTGGTTTTGTCTGTAAACACGTGCAGTTGGATGTTTGTCTTGTGTTATAGCTTGGCAGACCAAATGCATGTTCCCCCACTATTAATTTTAATGATTTCACAAAATTTTTGCTAGATATGTCTGGAACCTTATCTGTAAATACAATTCTTTTTTTCTAAAAGATGCTTAGTTAACATGTTTTCGACATTGTTTCAACCCCCCCCTCCCCCCCACCCAAAAAAAAAAAACATGTCTTTGACTTTTTTATTCGATTTATATTTGACATTTGGAGTCTGGATAATATTTGGTAGAATTTAAAATTTTCACCATAAAAATTGAGTTGATGTTAAGTGATTGTAAAGTATAGTAATAATATATATTTTTAAAAAAAAAAATATATATATATATATATAAAAATAATCACTTTATAAATTTATAATATTATTTTTGGAATTAAAATATATTGTCATTGTACCAAATACTCAATTTTTAGATCTAACATCATCTTTATTAAGAAATAAGTAAGAAATTATTATTTTTTATAAAATAAGTTAAAGTATTATGAGGATATTTTTTATCAAACAAAAACATTAATTTAAGATTAATTTATATACTTTTAAATTTATGAATTTAAGTCATTTTTTTTTTTTATATTTATGAGAATAGGTCAGTGAAAACGTGATTTATAGGATGCATTTTCAGGCAACGGTAATATTTTCCTCTCAACAGTCACAATTTCAACTGCTACACATATATGTTCTTCCACTATTAATTTTAGATTAAACTATTAAAATAGTCACTTCTGTTTGCCTCAGATGATATTTTAGTCAATTATATTTGAAATGTTACATTTTAATCACTTACGTTTATCGTGTTGTAACATTTTAGTTATTGAGCCGTTAATTGCCATCACAGTGTAACGGTAAGTTAACGTGACATTTTAAATCATTATTTCAAATAAAAATTTTAGGTTAAATTCTACATTTGATCCCTATATATATTTTTTTCTTTTGAACAGTTTATTATTTTTTTCATTTATGTTGTTTTAACTTTCTTTTCTTTCTTTATTTCCCATTCTCTTCTGCTCCTCTTTTTGTTTCCTGCTTTCTTCATTTCTTTTAACATGATTTTTTTTATGTTTTTTATTTGTTAAAACTAGTTTAAAAGCCTGCCTCACTTGAAAAAATTATATTGGTAAAAAATAAAAGTATAAAGACTAGTTTTAACAAATGGAAAATATAGAAAAGCTACATTAAAAGCAATGGAAAAGAGACGAAAACAGAGGGAGAAAAAGAAGAGAATGGAAAATAAAGATAAAAAAGGAAAGTTAAAAGAATAAAAAAAAAAAATTTAAATTGCTCAAAATAAAAAATATATATAAGGAGATTGATTGTATAAATAAATCTAAAATTTTTATTTGAAATGATGATTTAACATATCACGTCAGCTTACCGTTACATTATTAACGGTTCAGTGACTAAAATATAAATTTCAAATATAAAAAATTAAAATGTAACATGATGTAAACAAATTAGTTTACCTGATTTCACAAATTTTTTTGCTAGATATATCTGGAACCTTAGTTAACATGTTTTTGACATTGTTTCAACCCAAAAAAAAAAAAAAATGTGTTTGTAGTTCAAAAGGAAAAAAAACATGACTTTGACTTTTTTATTCGATTTATATTTGACATTTGCTTTATGGATAATATTTGGTAGAATTTAAAAATTTCAAGATGAAGATTAAGATGATGGCAAGTGTATATAAAGTATAGTAAAAATATTAAAATATATAAAAAATGAAACATGTAATAAATTTCTAACATTCCTTTTGAAATTAAAGTATATATCATTATTATACCAAATACTCACCTTTTAAATTAAACATCAACTTAATTAAGAAATAAGAAAAAAATTATTATTTTTAATTAAAGTATTCTCTCCATTCTCTCAACAATTTTGTTCTAAATCTTTCTCTCAGTCATATTCTCTTTGATTTTATTTTATTCTTTTTAATTTGTAAAATGAAAAATCAATTTATTTATTTGGATGACAAACACATTTCTAGTGTTCAATTTTTGAGTCTGTCTTTGTTTTTACAAGCAAGGGCGAAGCTAAATTTTTTTTTGAGAGGGTCGAAATTAAATTGTATATTTTTACGATAGTAAAAATACAATTTCATCATTGTAATAACCTATATCTTTATAATTTTAAAATGATTAAATCAAATTTTTATCATCTTTGGGGCTAAAATGTTATTTTATCATTATTAATTTAAAATCTTATAAATAATAAAGAGGTCTAAATGAAAATTTTTACATTTCAGGGAGGTTGGGGGCCTTGCCAACCCCTTGGCTTCACCACGGTCTCCAAACCTAACACTTAAACTTATGGTACGAGCATAGCTTATATAAAACAATTGAACATCATCTAAGCTGCTAAATTTAATCCTTTAATTTCACCTACTGTTAATTCAATGATGACGTTAAAATCAAAAAAATTCATGAACCCGTCTCTTCCTAGAAATATTTGGTATTTTTTATTCTTCATTCAACTGAACATCGTCTCTATGTTGCCCTAAACATTCAAGCATTCCTAAACGGTTTCCTTGTTTATCACTAAACACCAATAACGTAAACTGAATAAACACACAAATTTTCAAATTTAATCATGCATAATCTCAAAAATCACCGTACTTATTGAATAAGGTATTTGACAATAATTTCAAATTTTTTCTCAATACTTTGAATCGAAATCTTAATTAATCTATGTTTGCAAAGATTTCCAAATGGTTTGAAGTTTGTAATGGGTTCCAACGGTTAAGGTCTAAAATTTTCTGATTAATCAGCTGTAATGATCTACAAGCAATCAAAGTAAGGTCAAGAAGCCATCATGTTCCTTCCACGTTTGTTTATTTGTTGATTCCACAGTTCATGCAAATTGCTATGTCAGCATGAGAACGAAAGCCTTTTAGTATATATACTACATAAATATACGTGTATCTATCCATATTATTTCCAAATTATTAACCTAAAACGTACCTTTCTAGGTTTTTTTTTCTTATTGTTATAGTCTTGCTTCTAATCATCTTATAAGCAAAGCTTGCTTAAACATTAGAGCAACGTAAAACATGCCAAAGAACAAGTTTATCAACATCATATACAAAATATAGACCAAATCTCGAAGAGAATCCAGCAGTCCATTCCCAGTTATCCAGCATAGACCATGCGAAATACCCATTATCATATGGTACACGTAAAGGGAAAATGTATACAGCCGTGTTCATTACTCCTAAAGATTCAGTACATGAATATGCATGCAGATGATCTGCAACTATCAATTCGTGTGTAAGAACTAAGAAGGTTCTTTACCTAATGTGCCCATCGAGCTCACTAGGGAATATCCTAGACCAAGCTATTGAAATCCTATAAGCATCCACCCCCATTTCTTTCAACAGTTGCATATCTTCCTGTTCTCCGGCAACGAAATCGATCTGGTGTTATTCGTATTTTAGGGACGTGAAAAATCATCGAAATAAGAAGCATCCAATGAAGGATCGAATAGCGGTGGTACTGATCCACGGCAACATCGGCATTGCTATCATCTGCTATATTCCCTGCAACATAACACATGGTTAAATGGTTAATGATCCTATATACATGCATGGATGCATACATACATACATTCATAGACTGCATTGTTCAAGAATCATGGTACGACAAATTACACTAAATAAAAAAAAAAAACAATACCAGAAGTATGTAAGAATGCGTCCCAAATAGTTGGTCCCCTTCCATCCTCTCTTACTGCTCCTTCATACTGGAAAAATAATACAAAATTAATTAACAAAAAAAGGATCATATTTTCAGCACTGAGTTAAGACTTTTCATATGCACAGTACTTTGATTTGGATGACAATCTGTCATGATCAAAGTTTATAATTGCAAAGATGTATCATAATTTGCTGCTATTTTATTCCTTTTCATAAACGAAAAGAATTTAGTCAAAATCATAATAATGACAGGTGCACATATTTAATTTCTTTTCCCAGCTCCTTCTTAGTGGAGATTGGCTTTGGAAAGGTGAATTTTAATTAAAATATATCATAAATTTTCGTACTCTTTATAAATTTAAAATTCAATCTTTTGTTTTTATTTTTATAAATTTATTTTTTTTATTTTTTTAGATTTTAAAATTTAAATCTAATTGTTAATATTATTAATTTTTTTTTTGTTAAATTCCTAAAAATAAAAATACAAAGATTTAATTTCAATTTAATGAAGAGTACGTATATATTTTAACCGCTTTAAAAATATTATATCTTTTTCAAATATATATTGGATATAAATATTGAAAAACCGAATTTTTTTAGCAAAATAAATAGTCAGAAACGAATTTATTTTAATATACTAATATTATAAATTTTTTTCAATGTCTTTTTTTTTCTTTAAGAGGATTTGAAAGCAAAGTCAAGGGAAGACAGTTGAAGAGTTTTATTTCCTTTTTATCTGAGGCTGTGATTATTTTTCAATAATAATAATAATAATAAAATATACTAAAGCAATGTGTTTAACTCAGAGAAAAAACAGCAGCCTGGTGGATTGGCTTGAGAGTTTATCACTATATGTGTAATCTGAGTTCGAATTGCGTTAGTAGTATTACTGTTATAACTATGGTAGAGTATTGAATACATGAGCACTTGTCTTGCACAATTCAAAAAGGATCATAGTATTCATCCATGTCCAAATCGTGTGAATCATACATTATTTTTTATGATCCAGCAGATGAAAGGAAGTTCTTGAACCATTTAACAGAGTTCTTGGGGTATCTCTTGAGATTATCAGTATAGTCCACAAAATATAGGCCAAATCTCGAAGTGAATCCAGCATCCCATTCCCAATTATCCAGCAGAGACCATACAAAATACCCTTTAACATTGCAACCATCTTCCCTGCACCATTATATTAGTTTACTACATCAAACATAGGTGTCGGGATTCGGATACTTCAAGAAAAATGAAAAATTCGAGCAACATGTGGTTAACGAAGGGGCGTAGTCAACGTACTCAATAGCAGCAAGCAGGTTAGTTAAGTAATCAGTGTGATACTTGATTCTTTTCTCATCCTTGAGAGCATCTTTAATTGGGGTAAATGAGATATTTGGATCATCCATTCCTGTAATAAAATCACAAAATGACAATTTAGCTCTTCATGGTAATGGCTGAATAGAAAGGGGTCATTGAAGAACTGAACTAATTACTATATATAGTTACCATTTTCAGTGATAATGACTACAGGGTTTCCATACTTCTCCTTGATGTATTTCATTACACTTCTCATGCCATAAGGTACAATGTATAACCATATAGAATTTGCCTGCAATGCAGAAACGATGATGGAATGAACCAAATAGATTAACAAGTATGAAGAATATGTGTCACAGTCGGTTGTTCCCAAAACGACGGACTAAAGTTCGACTTATGTACCTTATCTCCTATAGGCTTCCCATCTTTGAAAGCTGCATGCATTAAGAACAGAGCAGCAACTTCAGTTAAATGGCTTATGATATGTTCATTCTTGTAATTAGTTGTGCAATACAATTGCAGTTCGGAAAAGAGAATTTGTACATAAGGGGTGCAGTTTACTTACGTATAGCAAAGGCTTTGGCATCTGAGACACAATCACTAAGCAAATCGAAAATCAAATTAGTTGCTTTTCCGCTTACATAATATGTAGTGTAATGATTGATGCCAACAAAATCCAATGATCCCTTAAGAAGAGCCGACTCGGATTCCGTAAAAGTTGGTAGACGGTTTCCTACTAAGCTTCTCATTGAGCTTGGATAATCTCCGAAGATCAATGGGTCAAGAAACCAGCCAAGCTGAAAATCTTGGGCCCTTTGAGTTGCTTCAATGTTCTCTGTTGCATTTGTCACCGGTTCATACCACTTAACGTCCAATGATATCCCAATTGATCCATTTTGTTTATGCTGCATACAGACAATTGATCTTAAAATGGTACCTTATCCTGTAGGTAATGTGAAACTACCGATGTTGTCTGCATAGACACAGTCCAAAGTGAACCAACCAGCTATTTGATGTTCAGATTAGACAAGAACCAATCTGAAAGTAACCCAAATTTCTTACCTTGTAGTTTCTCCTGTAACTATCTGCAACTGTTGCATAAGAGAGGAGAACATTGTGGGCAACTATGTAAGGCTCAGTTGTAGAGTTTCCAGCCTTGCACAACAACGATGAACAGCGCTGCGGTGCTTCGAATCCTGAATAATAGCCTTGCACAGCGAACATATGAGGTTCATTAAATATGATCCAGTTCTTCACCCTGTCACCAAATTTCTCAAAGCATGTCTCGGCATACAAAGCAAAATCCTTTCTGCAAATGTATAAACCCATGTCTATTACGCCTAAAGATTAAGAACACGAATATACAGACATTTTCAATGATCATTCTTTACATGATTCGGCGGTCGAGCCATCCACCGTACTTGTCCTCCAATGCTTGAGGGAGATCCCAATGGTAAAGGGTCACGTATGGTTCAATTCCTGTATCACAACACAATAAAAAATGCTTCTATATATATAAACACATATATCAAATTCGTTTTTTGAAGGCAAAGGTAAACAATACCTTTAGCAAGTAGAGCATTGATGAGATTATTGTAATGATCAATACCAGCTTGATTGAGTTCTCCTGCACCATCTGTTCCAATTTTAAGAAAAAGACAAATTGTTACACATTTTTTCACCATTTTTTTTTAATCTCTTACAAGATAAAAGCTTTAAGAGCAAGGGAAATTGGGAAGCTCACTAGGGAATATCCTAGACCAAGCTATTGAAAACCTGTAAGCATCCATCCCCATGTCTTTCATCAGTTGTATATCTTCCTGTTTTCATGGAAACAAAATCCCATGCTGTTCATATATTGTAGGAAAATGAATCAAATCATTTGATATGAGCAAATTGCAGATGCTGGTTTTGTTGTAAGCTTACAACATAGCGGTGGTACTGATCTACAGCAACATCAGCCTTACTTCCATCAAGTACTATCCCTGCAATCATGGAATAAATGTTCCATTTCACTAAAATCCGAGCTCAAGTGAATCTTGAATACGTTCAGGTATATAATTCAACATGTGTATATTCTATTTTTGAACTTTTTCATATATTTGCGGGATCATACATTATATCTGCATATGAACATGGCTAAGGTACATATACCTGAAAATGTATCCCAAATAGTTGGTCCCCTTCCATCCTCCTTCACTGCTCCCTCATACTGGAAAAAAATATAATATTTAAAAAATTTTGAGTTGAAATTATCAGTTTTGTTTCCATTAAAAAAAGGGGGTGCATAGAGGCCATTTCAGTATCTTTAATCCTTCCAAAGAAGAAATAATTGACTTGGTTATTTTCAAGGTTTTTCATATTTCATTGTCAAATTTTCAATGATGCCAGTTCAACATAGACCATTATTTAGGGCCTTGGCTATTCAGTTAAATGGTCTAATTTCTCTTTTAGCCCCTTTTAGATATAACTAATTCAATTTACCCTTTTTAGCTCATTTATTAAATGAAGAATTTAATTTATTGTAACACTCATTTTAGCACTGGCCCTCCAAATTTTTAAACTTTATCCCACCCCAACAAAACCCTGATCTCCAAAGTCTGACATTTGGATCTCAAGTTCTTAACCCTTTTTTGTATGAACCACTAAAGGAACAGTGGATACTATTTATTTTCCAGGAAAACTAGGAGCTGTGGGTGTTATTTATTTATTGCTATGTAAACTTCAAAATTAGATGAAACAAACAACACCCAAATCACATACAGAGTTTGCCTTGAAAAGAGTAATTTAAGAAAAAGAAATTAAAAGACCAAAACCTGGAATGCTGCGGAAGCAGTTCCAAAAACAAAGCCTTTTGGAAAACTGGCTCTATTGATCTCAGACAAGCCTGCTTGAATTCCAGCAACAACTATTGTTATTGCCAAAGCAGTGCCTTTCCCTGTATGCATGGTTTATTGCCAAAGCAATGCCTTTCCTTCAATTGGAGGATATTTTATATATAAGTAAGTATACTGGTTTTTTCTTGTTCTAAGGATGCTTTTTTCCTCTCTGGTATGTTTTGTTTGTAATACCAATGGCAATGGGAATGCCCGACCTTGTTGGTTTTCTTGTTTTACCTGCCCAACGTAGTTCCAAAAAACCAGCCACAAAGTGCGAATGGATAGGGCTTTGTGACTTTGTCCTTTCAGCCATATCACTTCAGTGTATCGGTGTGATATTTAATAAATTTTATGTCTGAATTTTATTTCTTTAGCACTAAAGACTATAAAGATTTAATTTTGCCCCTTATCCATATGAAAGCTAATTACTTGAGACGACAAGCAGCTTGTTAGGATCAATAATCTTGTAATACAGAACACTAAAACCCAAGATTGCAACTCAATAATTTGATTGCTAGGCAAAGAAGCACATTTTTTATTCATATTAATCTTGAATTAACTCTAAATTTTCAAGTTTTAGAATGTTTATTTTAAAGAGTTATATTCAAGCTCGTTCCATCATAAAAAAGAGATCAACAATTGATGATGTTTATGAAAATTTACTCTAAATTCGTTTGAGCTTTAATAGAAACTCAATCCACATTCTTACGTAAAAGTTTAGTGTTTTATAAGAAAAAATATTATCTCACACCAATTATTCAATGATTAGACTGTAATTATATATAACAAGTGTCACATGACCACAGTCCATGTCCTTTCTCAGAGAACAAAGCCATGGAAACGATCTTTACTTGTAAAAGGAACAATACCTCAACATGTTAATATGTTATACATACATTCTGACAATCTTTGCATCAACGAATATAACATCGAAAACTATTTTCTAGGGTTGGAGTAAAATTGGGTAAAAGCCCAAAATCAGCACAGGGTTGACTCACCCAAGCTCCAAGACATTGAAAGTGGATTCCATATCAAAATCAAGCATGTAGGCCTATGAGTATAAGAGAAGGATTGAGGACCCATATTTCTCCAAAATCCCATAAACCCCAAAATTTGTCTTTGAGACGCAAAAAGGAAGGAGGAAAAATAATGGCTGACGACCAAGAAGAGCCACCTCTTGCTATTCGAATTGACCAAACGGTGGAGGAACCTTCCCAATCCGATCAAGAGAAACCTCAAAACGACTACGTTCCTGTTGGGGTAACGGTCATCACTGGCTACCTCGGTGCTGGCAAATCCACTGTAATCAAATCAACTCATCAAAACACTATTTTTGTTTTGGTTATCTTTCTTATAGCTGATGAAAGTGTTTTTTTTTTTAGCTTGTTAATTATATATTGAATGCCCAACATGGGAAAAGGATTGCTGTGATTTTGAATGAGTTTGGTGAAGAGATTGGAGTTGAAAGGGCTATGATAAACGAAGGAGAAAGTGGTGCCCTTGTTGAAGAATGGGTTGAACTAGCTAATGGGTGTGTTTGTTGCACTGTTAAACATAGTTTGGTTCAAGCATTGGAACAACTTGTTCAAATGAAGAAAAAGTGAGACTACCCCATTTTACCCTTTTCTTTTTTGTTCTACTTTTTCAACTCTAAACTTGATTATCAACAATGTTTGGGTTATTTTTTTATGCGATGACCAGTGAATATTTTGTTTTTTTTTTGTTGATAGACTTGATCATATACTGTTAGAGACCACAGGGTTAGCGAACCCTGCTCCTCTGGCATCTGTTCTTTGGCTGGATGATCAGCTGGAATCTTCAGTCAAGCTTGATTCTATAGTTACTGTAAGCGACTAAGTACATTTACGGTCTCGATTATGAATTCAACGACTTCGGATAGATTGTGTGTGTGTGGCATTTAGACTCCTTGTTGTCCTTTTTTCTTTATGGGGTTTTCGTGTTCAACTTGCTGTCATCGTTCTCTTTAATCAATATGCTTATGTGCTTATATGGAAAGTACTTGTATAATTTGCTGAATGTGGATTACTTCTTGAGAATGACATGAAACCGGTGTATTGAACTGAAAAACCGGTTTTCATGTTCCTATAGCGTATTTTCATGTTCCTATAGTTGCCTTAGCTTAGCTTATTGAACTGAATAGCAGGCGTGTTTTAGTTCATTATGCAAGTAATTTTATAGAAACTGAGTAGTATTTGTTGCGTATTACTATGAGGTATTTGTCTGTATGTATTTTTCATTCATGTTGCCTATATACAGATCAATGTTTTACTTATGTATAGTTAGATGTCGTGAAGCTTAAAGTTTTTTATATACATTTTTCTGTGCTGAAGAAAGATGACTTGAAACAATGAACACTATTTCTTCATCGTCTTTCCTTTTTGCTGCTTGAATAGGTTGTAGATGCCAAAAACCTGCGGTTTCAGCTAAAAAGGCATCGTGACTCTTCCTCATTTCCCGAAGCATTTCTTCAAATAGCATTTGCGGTACTTCTGATCACTCATCTTCCATATTATATCCTACGGGAACAACCTTTTCAGCCTTTTTTTACAAATGGCTAGACCATTATTTTATTTATTATCTGATATTCGCTGGCTACTTGCATAGGTGCTCGGTGTTTATCCGCTAAAAGTTTTGTCCTCTCTTGTAGGATGTTGTAATTCTTAATAAGGTTGATTTGGTTTCTCAAGAGCAATCTGAAGGTGCTCTAGAGGAGTTGGAACATGATATAAATAGCATAAACTCCCTTGCCAATATCATTCGTTCTATTCGATGTGAAGTAGACTTGTCTCAGATACTGAACCGGCAAGCATATGATGCTATAGTTAGTCCTACAAAACTCAATCATCATAGTATACATATTTTTAGATCATGTTATCCTCTCTTTTAACTGATACTGCCCTTATTGGTTCCTCCGATTGTTTAGCATGCCACTCATTTAGAAGCCCTCTTAGAAGAAAGCAAATTATCTTCTGGAGATCTTCATGATAGCGGTGTGTGCACACTATGCATTAATCAGACAGAGGCTGTCGATCTTCATAAGGTGGCTTCTTGACACAATTTATTAGATTCACTTACAACTTGATGTACTTTCCCTATTCCAGAGAAGTCTTGTATTTTGTCACAATGATACTGCATTAGATCGATGACTTGCAGCCCTGTTTCATGCTCACAAATGCAATGCTTGATTCGTTAGGTAGTCAACTGAGACAAGCCTATAGCTGAATTCGGTTATAGTTTTCTTTGCATAAGCCTCACCATGCTTGGTTAATTCCAAAATGACATAATCATTAGAAGTAACAGTTTGTATTGTATTGGCTTCATTAAGTATGTAAGTCAGGTTATTCGACAATCCGTAGTTATCTTTTTCCACATGAAGAATATATTTGTCATGCATTAGTTTACTTTCTGAATCATTTATTTTCGAATATGCAAGGGACATTCATATTGTTCCATGATTCCTGGTACTATCTTTTAGGTCCGTTTATGGATTGAGGAGATTCTTTGGGATAAGAAATATGGCATGGATGTATATCGCTGCAAAGGGGTTTTACGTGTTGGAAACTCTGATCAACTACATACTTTGCAGGTAATGTTACAGGCCATTATCGAAAATAGTTTGTTTTTGGCACCAACAATTTGTTTTATGAACCATTACTTGTTGAACATTCTACAGGCCGTAAGAGAGATATATGAGATCATTCCTACTCGCCAATGGAGAAACGAGGAAAAGCAGATGAACCGGATAGTTTTTATCGGTAATATACTCTACTAATGCCGATTTATGAACCAGATTCTGAATTAGTCTCTAAACTTCAAAATGTTCTAATTGAGACCTCAAAGTATTAATATTGTATCAATCAAGTCCTTCTGTCAGCCTAACTGTCATCTTGTGTTAAATGCCAACTTGAATCTAACTTGGAGCATATTTAAAACATATGTACTTATTGCATGGAACCAATGTGTTGAAAAAATCAGCTTTTGTCATTAAAAATTTATGAGGGCTATTTTTTTAACAGGTTAGATCCAGGCACACATGTTTAAATTATGACCATTGTCTTTTAAATGTGTTCCACTTTATATCTAGGTTAGCATTGAGCGATTAAACTAACAACTAGGTTGACGGAAAGACCTAATACAATAATGATACTTTGAGGACTCAATTAGGAAGCTGCGAAGTCTGGGACCAATTTAGAATTTGAGCCATAGCTCGAAGATGTTAAGTAGAATTAACCCTTTATTTTTTTTTTCCAAAAGGACTTATTTGACTAAATTCTTAAAATGGTTTTTGCAGGTCATAATCTGGATGAAAATATACTCATTGATACCTTTAGAGGTTGTATATGAGAATCAGCTTAATCTGAGTGACACACACCATTTGTGAATTCATTTTGGTAGAATAAAAAATACCAAATCTACTGTTGTGAACAGATTTTGATTGATGTGATGTATGACTAAAGATTCTAGGTGGGAGTATAATCTGCATTTCAAACTGTTTAATGTGTTTTGATATATAATTGTATCATCTGCATAAAGAGTCTTTGTAATGCATGCTTCACTCACTTTATTATTGATTAAGATGAAGATATTCATACATGTCCTGAGTCTGAATCTTGCAACAATACAATTGGAGTTTTGCAAGAATTTGTGGTTAATATAAAAAATAAAAAAAAGTCGACTTTATCTGGGTGAGCAGGGGTCATGGTTAAATGATAAAAATGCAACTTTAGTCTCTTTCAATTTAATTTGATTCTTTTTAACCTTTTGTTAAATGAAAAAAAAAAATTAATTTTTGGGCCTTCTCTATAGTTATAGTTAAAAGTTTGATTTGATTCGTTTTAATTAGGGGAGCATTTGATGGAATGAGTAAAAAAATTCGGGTTAATTGAGTTGATGAGTTTTATTTTATCATTTTAATTTTATTTGATTTTTTTTTTTTTTTGAATTGAGTGAAATTGTTCAAGTTATATTAAAAAATTAAATATGTCAAATTAAAATTTTATTACAATATAATTAATTTCATATTACAACACATAAATTTGAACTCATATGTATTTAATAAAATTTTCAAAGCAAAATAATAAAAAACAAAATACTTTAGAAAATACTAAACTTGAATAATTAATTAACTTTTTTAGGTCCTAAAATTATTGTTTTTGAAAATTTTTTAAAAATATAAATCTTGAATTTTTTTATAAATTCTTTGAATTATTTTGTGTTTTCTTAGAGTGATTAATTTGTTCATTATCAAAATTGACAGGGACCAAAAGAGTATTTACATCAATCTGTTATCTCGAATAACTCGATTCAATTAATTCGAAATTTAATTTTTTTTATTTTTTCAAATCGAATCGAGTTTCACTCACTTCTATTTCTAATACGAAGTTTTTATATTTGGTTGTTAAATATTTTAAGCTCAATTCACAGTTAAACTTCTAAATTATACATGTATTTTTTTTTTTTGAAATATTCAAATAAAATTATTATCTTTTATCCCAGAGTTTTTAATTGTTTTAAGTTATTGTTTTTTCTTATTCTATTTTAGACGTAATTGTCTGTCTATCTTTACCTCTATAAATAGATGATTTTATCAATAAATCAATGGAGTCATTACATGGCCTCCCATTTCTTCAATAAAAACAACTATCATTTTGTTTTATTTTATTCCAAAATTTGAAAGTGAGATCAATATCAATCCATACTAAATTCAGTAAGAAAAGCGATGCATTATTTGTATAGTATTAGCTACAATAAAAGTACCATAGGGTCCTTATACTAGAAGTTTGATTACATTGTGTCTCTTTCACTTAAAAATGAGTAAATTAGTCATTATACATTATGTCAAAGAGTAAATTGGTTCTTTTATTTTTGCCATTAAAAACTAGTCTTTGTACATCAACATGAGATATACGTAGCATGTCAAGTGTCGTTGTGTAATTATTTTGTCATCCACGCCATTTTTAACAGTATAAATGGATAAAAATTTTAATAAAAATAATCAATTTGTTCTTTAGTCTAATGTATAGAGACTAATTTATTTATTTTTTGAGTGGAAAAGATAAAATATAATTTAACTCCTACTACGGATACATCCATCATACTTTTACCTATTGACTACTGATAAAAAAATAATATAACAAAATAATAATAATTAAATTATATTATAACTAAAAAATAATATAATCTATTAGAAAAAATATAAACATAATTTAAAATTTTAATAACAATCATGACTCAAACAGTTTAAGGAGTTATAACGGGAGAGTTGTAATACAACATTGAATCCCTTGCAATTTAGGTTTTTCCTTTTGGTGATCAAAGTTCCAATTACTGCAATGATGAATGGATGGTTCTCTCTCCCCCATTTTAGGGTGGAGTAATTGCCACACCTAATCACATCATGGCCCTCCTTTGTTTTTAAATACACTTTACCAATGGTTCAAATCTGAATCAGGTTAGCTTTTATTTTAATATTTTTGAGTTATTTCCAGATTAATTTTGAGTTTAATTTATTTGGGGTTTGTATTGTTTTGGGTTCGAGTTAATTTAGAATTAAATCGGGTTTGAGTTTGGATTGATTGATTTGTATTAAATTTATTAGTCTATTTGTAATTCATTGAATGAACTCAATCCGATGAACTCAAGTCCAAATCTAATTCAATTCGAGTTGATCATTAAAAAAAATCAACGCATCCAATTCAAACATGATCCAAGCCAAAAACAATTCAATCTCGAAAAGACTCAAATCTCAAATGACCAAACTCAAAATAAATTGAATAAATAATCCGAAAATGACCCAAATCTAATCCGAATATGAAACTAACCCAAATTAAAATAATTTGAACTAAAAATAACTTAAATTTTTTTTACAGTTAATTTTTTACTACATAAAGGAGAGAACTTGGGTATTGAGCCCCAAGACAACTGATACATTTACAGGGAATTTATACAGTTTGACATTTACCACATATCATTGGATCCCCATACTAACTGGATGGTTTAAAAGGACATGTTTGTCCTAAATCCCTTAACCCCTGACCCTAGATGAGGTGGATTCATTCATGTTGGAGCCAAGGCAGTGGGCACAGCTCATCTTCTGCTAACGCAACCCTGGATTTTGACACAATCCTTCCATGTTTAAAAAAAAAGAAGCTTTTGTCCATTGCTGGGTTATTCTTCTATTTTGCATAACGCCGTGTGCAGGCAAGCATTCAAATATGACAGTATTCACTGTGAAATCAGAATATTCGATCAACTCATACATCATAATAAATTATTGCTCAAGCAATGTATTCTGCAGAAGTAATTATACGAATAAATCCTGTTTCTGTTGTCTTTTTCATCAAGTCACGTAAAAGTTAATGCTTATGATAATAATTAAACAATGTCTTCAACATGAAAATTATTCCCCACAAAACAACCCAACAAACCAAAACTTTACCGACTAAATCTTATGTGTTTTTGTTAATTGAGTCTTAGTTTAATTGGCATGAATATTGTTATTAATACAGGAGGATGTGAGTTTTTGAGTTGAAGAGGGATTATGAATAATTTTACATCTTGTGTCAAAAAAATTACAAAATGTCCAAATCTATTAGAATGATGTCATGATTTTTTTAAAACGATTTTAACCACTCTCCTAACATGTAAATTTATTATTAATTAAGCATGGTTTAAAGACTACGGTAGGGGCAAGGCCTACTTCCCAAAAATGAATCATTTTATATTTAGTTCCCTTATAAATGATAAATTTATATATTAATATTTGGTAAAATTATAGAATAAAAATATATTATTTTTAGTCCCTTTCAAAAATGATGAAATTATATGTTAGTATATATCTAAAATTACATTTTAACATTTAAAAAAAATTATAATTCAATTTGGATTCCATAAAAATTCATGACTTCACCCTCGCAAAGTTTATTGAATTTTCACGTGATCCTAACTATGTGTCTGAATAACAGTTAAAAATTCCACATCATCGTGTTAACCAAAATAGCAAACAATATTATTATCTTCAACCTACTAATATTACAAAAACAAAAAACTAAGGTGTTGATGTGGTTACATGTGATGGAGGATCCCCATTATCGGTTAGGGATTTGCTTATGGAGGAGTCCGACCTCTCTGGCTAATTAGATTTATTTGATTCACTTATGGCTATTACATGTTAGTATCTGTTCATATTTTTTTAATCCTTTAACAACGCACATACACCTTGCACACACAGGTGCTCGAACCCGAGTCACCTAGGATAAACATCATTTTTTATTCTATTGGAGTCACTCGTTAGATTCTAATATTTAATATTTTAAATGTGTTTAATAATAATTTTAAAATTTTATATTATTTCAACAAAAAAGTGTTTGAATAATATAGATAGGTATTTAGCTACTTATCACTTAAAGTAGACAATATTAAGACGATTTTATTTTATTAAAAATTTGAAATAAATTATCTTTTTTTAAATGAGATATTCAAATTACCATATTTATCTTTCATCCAAAACTATCCAAAATGATATAAAATATTTTATTAATAATATTAAAATTAAAAATAAATAATCTTTTTAAAAAACAATATTTATTTTTATCAAACAACATAATTATATTCAACACTTATATTTAATTATTTACCAAACAAATTTCTAATATAAATTCAGCAATTATAAAAAAAATTTAACACTTAAATTTTCAGTTTATGAAAAACATCCTAAATTACATCAAAATTTAACTAAAAGGATTAAATTTTTTATTTCAGTATAGTAGAGGGACTAAAACTAGAATTAGACTTAAATCCTCCTTAAATGAAAAATCGCTTTAAACTTAACGAAACTTCGTTTAACTCCCATTTTTTTGACGGCTAAATCAGAATCGTTAATTTTCAGTTGACCCCACCGAATAAAAGATCAGCAGCCGCCCAATCAGTAACAGCATCATCACCACCTGTCATTCTTAGCTTTCCCTTTTACACCAGGGTAGCGTATATTTCAAAAAGAACCAAACAAGCCCACCATTTAATAAATAAATAATAAATAAAAGTCGGCAAACATAATAAATCCTAATTAAAATAAATCATCTTCATGTTACTAAATCATTTCTGCTCTCTCTGTTTGTCTTTTTGCCTTCAGATCTATTATTTTATTAACAGTTAAAAATTTGTTTTTTTTTTCTCATTAAAAAAGACTTGTCTCTTTCGCTCAATCACTCTCTTCACCATTTGTCAATTTTCGGAATTTTGAATCTCTCCACAAGTAAGCTCCCACGTAAACCCTAATTGCTTCTTTTTTTAATTTTTTTTTCAGTTTTCGATTTACTTCGATTGGTGTTTAATGATCTTGATCTGTTATTGTTTCCATTTTGAGATCTGACTTCCGTTTTACGGATTCTAAAAACGGAAAGTTTTTGCATTTCCCTTTTTTTTGGCCAAGAATAGAAAATTCTGTTGTTAGATTCAATGTCATTTTCATCTTACCAAAATTCACCGTTAAAATAATTATAATTTCGTTATTTTGAGTTTTGATTTTAGTGGATCACTTGCAGCTTGGTGCGATTGGTCACTTGCTGGAGACTGAGGAATTGACATTACTCAAAATTGAGTTCCCGTCGGCTCTATTTCGGTTTGGTTTGATCAGTGTTGTGTGATTTAGTTATAGAGGTGGAATTGTTGATCCATAATAAGGAATTGAAATTCAGCTTGATTTTTTGTGGTTTTTTTATATATACTGGTTATGGTGGATTTATGGTGAACTTTGGATTTTGTTCTAATTGTTTTGTATCTGTTGATTGTGATGGCTGGGGAAAGATCGGTGCTGGGAGGAGTGTAGAGTAGGTGGTTTCAATGCTTGTTGGGCTTATCCAGATTCACGGTGACATATATAGAAGTTTGTATGTAATGATAGGTTATGGTTTTCACAGTTCTTGGAGATTTAAGCTAAAGGGGTTGGTTATTTAGTGGCTTTCCAATCTTTAAAGTTTAAAGTTTTGGACATGAGAAGCCCCTTGCTCAATAAACTATCTGTTATTTTCGGTCCTAGACCGCCTGTCAGTTGGTTGTTATTGTGCTTTGTCAGTGTGCTTGCGCTGATTGCAGTCTTTGGATCATCGTCTTCCAATTCCTTTGAATCTGTAACTTCCACTCCCGTACCTGAAATCTTTACAAACTATAGAAGGCTAAAGGAGCAAGCAGCAGTTGATTATTTTGAGTTGAGAACTATCTTGTCAGGATCTAGTCGGCAAAGGGAGCTTGGCCTTTGTGGCAAAGAAAGAGAACATTATGTACCTTGTTACAATGTGACTGCAAGTTTGATATCAGGGTTTAAAGATGGAGAGGAGTTTGATCGACATTGTGAAGTCCCAAGGCAAGGAAGCTGGTGTTTAGTTCGCCCTCCAAAAGATTATAAGATTCCACTCCGTTGGCCTGCTGGTAGGGATGTGATATGGAGTGGAAATATCAAGATAACAAAAGACCAATTCCTTTCATCTGGAGGCGTGACAAAAAGGTATTTATTAAATGCTTTTAGATGTTTTGTGAAAGTAGCAAGTGTGAGGCTTATCTCCTTTAGTACAAACTTTACCTTTTAGAATTAACCAGTTTCTGGTTCTGGTAGCAGCTTATGTTCTTATGTGATCAATAACAGTTCTAATTTATCTTCATAATTATTAAAAAATTGTCTAGAATCATGTTGCTAGAAGAGAATCAAATTGCTTTCCACCCTGAAGATGGCTTAATCTTTGATGGTGTCAAAGATTACTCTCGTCAGATTGCAGAGATGTTGGGACTGGGAAGCGACTCTGAATTGTTTCAAGCCGGAGTAAGTCTTTTATTTCACTTTATCATGATATTCTTACGGCTTTTTGCATTCTGGGATACCTTGAGCTTTGAAAGGTTGGTATTTTTGGAATATCTTTTTTCCCAAATATTTTAGCTTGTTCTGTTTAAAATATGAGAAATAATTGTATGGTCTTCAAGGGGAGGTAAAACTACCTGCACTATATGGTATTTAATCTCCTACTTTGATTGCAGGTACGCACGGTACTTGATATTGGTTGTGGTTTCGGAAGTTTTGGAGCTCATTTAGTTTCACTGAAGTTAATGGCTCTTTGTATTGCCGCATATGAGGCAACAGGAAGCCAAGTTCAACTAGCTCTTGAGAGAGGTCTTCCAGCAATGATTGGAAACTTCATATCAAGGCAACTGCCATATCCATCATTATCATTTGACATGGTTCATTGTGCTCAGTGCGGTATTGTTTGGGACAAGAAAGGTACTTTCAGAGTTTAATAATAGGTTTGCATTCTGTTATTTATTGATACTCTTCTGTTTTACTTTCCAATTATTTGGGAAAATGTAGCTATACCACTATTTCATTCCTTATATTTTTAGTGATTATCTACATTTCATGTTTCAATATAGAGTTGTTTGGTGCATTGTAAATAATGCTTTCTGTTAAGCTTAATAACACTGGTAGCCATGAAATGTAATTGACAACTGAAACTTCAACCCCTATTCTTTGATGAAAAAGACTATTTAGGGCCAAAAAAGGAAAAGAGGAAGTGTAATGCATGTAGCTTGAATGATCTGTAGTGTTAACCTTAGATATATGTCTGATCTTAATCCATTATATATGTATCAATATTTAATAAATAGGCAAGTAGCTTCCCTATTGTAAAATTACGTATGCTTTGCTCTCTAACTATGGCATTATAAAACAGAGGGGATTTTCCTTATAGAGATAGATCGGTTACTCAAGCCTGGAGGTTATTTTGTTTTAACCTCACCAACAAGTAAGTCACAAGGAAGTTCAACAAGTATGAAGAAAAGGAACATGTTAACACCACTGGAACAATATACTGAAAAAATTTGTTGGAGTCTGATTGCTCAGCAGGATGATACTTTCATCTGGCAGAAAACAGCCGATGCTCATTGCTATTCTTCTAAGTGAGTATACACTGATAATTTTCACTCTTCTGTTGGTAACTCTTTGATCAACTTCATTATGGAACAGGATTTCAATTCTGTTAAATGGTTTTTAGGTCATCTTACCCTTTAACTTTGAATTAGTTGTATCTGGTTCTCTTAACTTATAACCGTCAAACCTGCTCTGATGTTTTTTGAACTCTCATTTTCTTGATTATAGCAAGAAGAACGGTGTACCTCTTTGCAAAGAAGGATATGATGCACCCTATTATCAGGCCTTGGTACCATGTATTACTGGAACTTCCAGCAAACGCTGGATTCCTATTCAGAACAGGTCCTCTAGCTCAGATTTGAGCTCAGCGGGGCTTGAAGTTCATGGAAAGTATTGTTCCTGCTCATTTTTTCTTCCTGCTCATGCTTTTTAAAAAACAAAAATTTCATTGTGCTGCAACATGTAATACATAGTTTATGTAGTAGATGGTTTAGTTGGCTAGGATATTGATGTAGTTTAATCTGTGCAGGAGTTAGTCCAGAGTATTTCTTTGAAGATTTGCAAGTTTGGAAATTAGCTTTAAAAAACTATTGGTCTTTGCTTACACCATTAATTTTCTCTGACCATCCCAAGAGGCCAGGAGATGAAGATCCTTTGCCACCATTTAATATGGTACGCAATGTGATGGACATGAATGCTCATTATGGGGGTTTGAATGCTGCATTTCTGGAGGAAAGGAAATCAGTGTGGGTGATGAATGTTGTGCCAATTAGGGCACACAATACGCTTCCTCTCATTCTTGACCGTGGTTTTCTTGGTGTTTTGCATGACTGGTCAGTTTTTTTACAACTTCATCAAAGCATTTTGTTTAAGTTGATAGTTATGTTCTGGTTTTGGAGTTTTTGTTTTAACATCTTTGTTTGGTTATGGTTATATATCTTCACAAACTTTTACCTTTTAGGAGTGATCTTTCTTTTTGTGTTACCGGATTAAGATAATGTTAAAACTTTTGGATCCCTAATTCTGTTAAAAACTAAAATAGTTTGCATTAGTTCAGATTCATTGTTAAAATTGAATATCATTGTTGCCTATGATTTTTCTGTATCTACTGAAACCTTCAGTTGTTGAACTATTATTTGGCTTATTTACTCAAATTAAGTTGGGAAGTGTATTATATTGCTAATAATGAAATTGACATTTGGAGTTTGAATGTACGGTTCTCTTTGAGCTCCTTCAAAAGCTTTTTTTTTATTAAGCTTGTTCTTCAAAACGTGCAGATATTATGTTGGTCCTTTGAATGCTGAAAGGAAATTTTTATCTCATGTATCTGGTGCTGTGCAGGTGTGAACCCTTTCCAACATATCCTCGAACGTATGATTTGCTTCATGGAAATGGACTCCTCTCACATCTCACTTCAGAGAGTTGTGGCTTGATGGAGTTATTTATAGAAATGGATCGAATTCTTCGTCCAGAGGTACTCGATTTTTCTGGGTTTGTGCTTGAAATGCAATGCTGTGTCCCGTTCTTTCCTCTTTCTATTTTTCCGTGTGACTTTCCTCTGACACTTCTCAACTGTTTGTTATATTGTTTGAAGACTTGATTTTGTTATGTTTGTATTTTATGCTCAATACCCTAACCCTCCTCAATAAGCCCCGTCTAAAAGGAATTTAATATTTTAATCAATGCCCTACATTACCATTTCAATTGACGCAGCCTATAATTTGTTGTATTAATTAATGGTTTCTGAAATAGTTTTTAGCTTCTTGAGCAACGGTAAACTAGAAGTTATTTAAATTCATAATCTGAGCTTGTGTTTTTTGCAGGGCTGGGTTGTGCTCTCTGATAAATTAGGAGCTATAGAGTTGGCACGTGCACATGCTACACAAATACGATGGGATGCAAGGGTAATCGACCTTCAGAATGGTAGTGACGAGCGCCTACTTGTTTGTCAGAAACCTTTTCTGAAGAAATGATTGCTTTAGCGCCAAAAGGTCTCAAGACCACGGATCTGTAAACTTTTCTTGATCTGGTAATCCTCTAATTAATCCACTGCAACACCCTTTTTCACTCACACATGCATGCATGCATGCATAGTCGGCGTAAAATGTCAAACATATTAATGATCCTCTTATTAATTGATATCTCGTGACACTGGAACTGTTGGCTTTGGTTTCCAGATCACAGAGTAAGTGTTATGTTTTAATAATTAGGTTTACGCTAACCGGATTTTATGGGTACAAAGCCTTTCAAGTTTTTGATGGTATCATGTCATGCACCAAGCTTACAAGCATTCGACTGGTCCAATGGTTATACATAGTACACTATTGAAAGAAAATCGAAACCTCCTATAAAACCTAGGCATCAGCACTTATCATTTTTCAAAAGATTATAGTTAGGTATTATGTTCTAGAGCTGATGATGCAGCTATTGTGGCAGAGGATGAACTATCGGCGGCATCACAATGTTATATATGCTCCAGAGTTTCGATAGGTTTGATATCAATGACTCGAGGAGCATGATGAAGGATTGTAGAATAGATTAGAAACGAGGTTTGCTGCTAAAGTAGCTGCGGTTCGTTTTCTTTGTCAAGGTATTTGTAGCAATTCATTCATCCACATTTTTTCCCCACTTGGTCTTAATTTTGAGTTTGTTGATTTCTTTATTATTTGATATTGAACTCCTCCTTGTATTGAACCATCAAAATTCATTGCCGTGCAATGGCCATGAAATGTGATAATTACAAATAGATCAAACAATCTTTCTTTCTAATGGATTTTTGAGGTTTCTTTTTACTTTTACATTTGTTTCTTCTGTGTTTGTTAGTGTGCTTGTAAGATTTTGGTTAGGTCTAAATCAGATCACGCAAATGACGGAAACTCTCATGGATATGCTCGAGCCTGAGCTGTCAAAAGGCTCAGGTCGAGTTAGTTTTGGATTGGGTCAACTTGGATTAAATCAATTGGGATTTTAAGTTTTTTAAGTCATTTCAAGTTGGGATTATTTCATTTTCAGATTTTTTTGGGTTCAGGTCACTTTAGATTTAGATTGTTTCGGACTTGAGTTTGTTTCGAGTTAGTTTTATTTTGAGTTTGGGTCATTCACGTTTGCCTGTTGGGTTTCTCAGTTTTGTCATTTTGGTTTGAGGTTCTTTTCGATACTTGTTCAGGCCATTTTTAATTCAAGTCGTTTCTGAGTTTGATGTTGTGCAGGTCCAAATTGTTGACTCTCTATGGTTGATTGGGTTGGGTCTGGTTCAGATTTGGTTAAATTAAATCAGATTTTTAGATTTAATTATAGGTCCAGCTCGAGTCATATTTTCTCATTTGGGAATTCATTAATTGTTTCTGTTTACTATTAAAAATGCTTTTGTGATCGGCGGAGTAGAAGTACCCAAAAATAGGTCAAGCTCTCTTCCATTAATTTTTCATATTTTATTGTCCAAGTTTAATCATCATGAATAATAACACAATTGATTGAATCTCAAGTCCCAAATTAGCTAAAACTCCTAAAGAGAGATCTACTCCAACTATAATGAAAGATAGTTTATCTAAATTATAAAATTAACTTAAGATTCCAAATTATACTTTTCATTTTTATTTCATCCTTAAATTTTAAAATGTTTTAATTACATCTTCAAATTTTTATAATTATATTGATTAAATCTTTCCGTTATTAAAATGATTAATTTTACTTTCGAGTGATACTTGAGATTTTATGTTGCATAATTTAAAATAAAATAAATAAATAAATAAAATAAAGCCTTAAGATGAAAAGAAGAAAAGTTAAAAAAAAAAGCAAAACAAAAAAAGACAACTTTTGTGGCATAAAGTAAAAAGTAAAATCTTAAAATGTAAAACAAAAAAAAAAAAAGAAAAGAAAAAAGCAAAAATAGGCTAAAAGCTAAAGGGAAACCAGAAACGAGAGAGCGAGTTGAAGCCTTGTAAAACCTTTGGAAAAAACATAAAATTACAAGATTCAAAACTTTTTATTTTAACTTTTTTTTTTTTTCATTTTTAATTTTAAATTATGCCATGTGTCACTTAATGATGAAATTAATAATTTTAGTAATAAAATATTTAATTTTTATAACCTCAAAAGTTTAAAGATTCACTTAAAACGTTTTAAAGATTAAAAATCAATTTAAAATGAGAATCATAGTTTAAAATCTTTGATTTAATTTACTCATAATATAAAAAAAAAAATTGTCTCCTAAACTTAAAAACCTTTAAAACTTTAGTCTTGGTAAATATTGCTTTTTTTTTTTGTGGTAAAATTTTTTATTCATAGATGAAATCAATATAAAAGAACACTATGGAGTCTCACGAAGAAGACAAAAACAAAGCAAAAAACAAAAATAAGAAAGAGAAAACAAGAGTACATGATCTCAAGAGTCCAGGTCGTCACGTTCTAGTGATGCTCAAATTCACTTATTATCCAGAAAAGAATATCTTATCTTGATGCCAAACCTTATCCCCCTCTGCATGCATTAAAATGTGAATCGAGTTTTTTTTCCAAATAAGATCAAATAAAGCTTTTGATGCATCAAGAATTGATTTCATTTCAAGAGATTAAACAAATTAATTGAAAATAACATGGGATATCAATAGAGTAAATGAGTAAGCTCAAAACAAAACGAAATGGACAAAATCAAGTAGCTTTAGAGGCTACATCATGAGATGAGAGTGAAGTTCCCATGGCATGTAGGCCAACAAACAACAAAGGATGTTTGTGGCGAACGTGTTAGACTACTAGTGTGTCGTGATTTGATATATTTAATCGTTGTTCGTTTGAGTCGAGTCGTATTAGTGTTAATTTGTATTTTTAGGTGCTTAAGTGGTATAAGTAATTTTTATGTTATTTCATGTTTTTGTTAGGTTTTTTTAATATCTAAATCAGATCGTGTGGTTATATAGGATTGATTGGGAGACAAAATGCACTTTGAGAATCGAATTGTAGCTGTGGTCACGACCATAAGTCGTGGAAACTACGATATTAAAGATAAACGCATGGGGAGCTAAAACAAACATCTTGTCGCGACGTGGTCACACTTGACCCTGCGACGTCGCAGCCTCACATTGTGACAAAGAACGGTTGACGTTGCGACGTCAAGACGATTACAAGGGGCGTTGACCTGCGTTTTAAGGGCAATTTGTGGTCATTCTTCAATTTTATAATCGCATTAATGACATTTTAATCTTTTAATTGTTTCTTATATAAACCAATTTTTATTCTCATTTTAAAGGGATGAATAGAATAGAGAGTGGACAGTAAATATATCTTTCTTTCTTAGGAATAGAGTGGAGTAAAATTTTCTTACTAGTTAGAGCTTGATTTTATTTTCTTATGTGAATGTTAAAACTTTACGATCAGAGAAGACTCAAGATTTTTGCGCTTATCCCGACTGTTTGTATGCGAATTGGACTGAGTCGTATGCTATTGTAATTATCCTGCATGGGTTGATCGATTGCTCGATTAAGTGTTTACTTCTATCCGATTGAATATTTTATTCAATTTTGTCAAACTTCTCGTATTACTAGAATTGATGACTCTAGTAGAATACTTACACAAACGAGACCGACAAAGAGAAATTATTGTGTAAGGATTTGGTAAAATTGTGTTAAGCGGTGAGACCAAGGATGACTGCCAGAATTCAACACTCAAAACCAAACTCAGAAGCTAATGGAAGTTTGCATACTTAGCCCCTCTCAGAAAACAATTAACTCACTTTAATCCCTTAGTTAAATGAAAAATTTTTTATAATCTATAATACAACATTTCCAACTTCACCTTGGTTGTAAGTGAAAGCTTCATGAAGCAAAACAAAATGGGAAGGGAACCAATTGACATAAGATAAGAAGAAGAGCCACAGTAGTTTTGGAAATTCTATTTCTTCGCTTGAGAGAGAACAATGAGTAAGAGTGTACAAGTCGATTTAAATTTACTTGAACCATTAATTAACTTAATATTTAATATTTTCTTAATTGTTTCAAATATATTTATATTTTATAATATATAAATCGGTTAAGTTAATTAAGTAATTTATATTTTCATTGTTCTAAATATATTTTAAACAAATCAGTCAACTGGCTTAACCGATCGATTTGATCTCAATTCATTTAGATCAATTTATATCATATAAATTGGTCGATTCAATTATTGTATAAGATGGTAGGATAAGTTAAAAAAATCGATCAAATTAACATGATTTGGTGTGTACAATCAATCTTCGTTAAGAATTTAGCACTTGGGTGACTAAAATGAAAGCACTCTAAAAATTAAGTGATGAAATTATAAGAAGTTTTTAGATGACTAAAATGAAAACAACCTAAAAGTTGAGTGACAACTGATGTGATTTACCCACAATAAAAAAAAGGTCTAAACATGGTTGTTGAAATTGATTGGCGCTTCAATTTTATTAGGGGAGGGAAAAAACTTCGAACATAAAATTCTTAACCTAATGGAGTTGCAGGGGATCGAACCCTGTACCTCTCGCATGCAAAGCGAGCGCTCTACCATTTGAGCTACAACCCCGCTTGACTTTTTAATATAAATTCTTTTTTTTCAACTAATATTTTTAATATTTGGATTACAGGTTAGACAAGGACGTCGGTGGATTGGAAAGAGAGGGAAGAAATTATAAAAAAAAAAATATATATTTATGTTGTATTATATTTAATTTTCAAGTTACATTTTATATTTTTCATGTTTGTGTCTTGTATCAATTTATTTAATGTTTATAAATTTGTTAATGTGATTCAATTTATAAAAAAAATTGTGTCTAAAATTTAATATATAGCTATAGATTATATTTGTTGGTTGAATCTTAACTCAATTGATATTGTCATTGTTGTCCGTGTAAGAGAACGTGAAACTCAAACTCTTTTTAATTAAGTAGTAATATTTTAATTAAATTTATAGTAATTAATAATAAAATTACCAAAAAAAATATAAGAGAAAAATATACAAATTTTAAGAAAGAATTGAATAAGTCTATGGTAAGTAACGGATAGTGCGGTCTCTCTTTGAGAGCTTCTCCCTAAACTTTGCTCCTCCATTTAACTTTCTTCTATAAGAAATCATCTCTCCTTTCCTTTCTCTCATTCCCCATTCCTTTTTACTTTCTTCTCGAGATACACTTTTTTTTTTTTTTTCAATTTCTATCTCAACAATGTCTTCTTCAGAGAAGGAGAGAGAAACCAATGTTTATTTGGCTAAACTTGCCGAACAAGCCGAACGTTATGAAGGTATCGAGTCTACATAAATTAATATTATTAAACTTAAGACAACACGAAAAACATAGGAGAAAAACCCTAATGAGAATTTACTTTAATTTTTGAAAGGATCGAGTCTACAAAAATTTCATTTGAATGTTGCTTGAACCTACCTCATTTAAGATTGAATCAGCAAGTTTGATTATTTTTTTTAATCTCGTGGTTTTGGTTATTGGATGTGAGATAGAAATGGTGGAGAGTATGAAAAAAGTGGCGAAACTTGATTGCAAGCTGACGGTGGAAGAAAGGAACCTACTGTCGGTGGGATACAAAAACGTGATCGGGGCACGAAGAGCTTCATGGCGGATCATGTCTTCCATTGAACAAAAGGAGGAATCGAAAGGGAACGAAGAGAACGTGAAGCTGATCAAAGGGTACCGTCGAAAAGTAGAAGAAGAGCTTTCCAACATTTGCACTGACATTTTGAGCATCATTGATAAGCATCTCATCCCTTCTTCTTCCTCTGGTGAAGCCACTGTTTTTTACTACAAGATGTATGTTCTCCTTTTTCACTTTTTCATTCTAAATCTTTCAGTCCGCTTCCTACTTGCCATTGATACTACATTTTCCATACACTTTTAATTCAAGGTATAAGTCTCCAAGTCTTGTCTAAGTTCATATATATATATACTAATAATTTGATTCTGATTATAGCTATTTGTGAATATATAAAAAGTTCAATACAGTTTTTATATATATATATATATATATATATATATATTAAAGCAATGGGATTCAGGAAAGGTGATTACTACCGGTATGTTGCTGAGTTCAAGACAGATCAGGAGAGGAAAGAAGCTGCTGAGCAGTCTTTGAAAGGTTATGAGGTAACTTAATGTTTAGTTGTTTACCACCCTTTTTTGTTTATTGGTTAAATTTTGGTTTTAATCCCTCTATTTTACTCAAATTTGATATTCAATCCTTTTATTTTAATTTGGTATACATTCATCTGTTTACTTAATCATTTAATGATCTCAGTTAAAATACCAAAGTAGATATTTGTTAATAACAATCATTTAAACATAACCATGATGAATTGGAAATGTGTTTTTAAGAAAAAAAGAGTTAATACTAATATTTTAATCCAAACTAGTAAAAGGGTTAAATCTCAAGTTTGAGTATAGTAAAAGGGTTGAACGAGAATTTTACCTTGATTATAATGTTGTTCATTTCTGCAGACTGAGCTTTCTCTTCTCTTTTTTTTTTGTTTGGATATATTTTTACTAAAAAGGCTGCTTCTGCTGCTGCAAACACTGATCTTCCTTCAACCCATCCAATTCGTCTAGGCCTTGCCCTTAACTTCTCTGTGTTTTATTATGAGATAATGAATTCACCTGAGAGGTATATATTAAGTCCCTGTCTGTGTATCTATATATAGTATGGGTGATATATTTGGATATAAATTGGGAACGTGCAGGGCATGTCATTTGGCTAAGCAAGCATTTGATGAAGCCATTTCGGAGTTGGACACTTTGAGTGAGGAATCATACAAAGATAGCACCCTGATCATGCAGCTTCTGAGAGACAACCTCACCCTCTGGACCTCTGATTTGCCTGAAGATGGAGGTATTGTCTTGTTTCCATTGGCATGTTGTCCTATTCAAACATGAAGCCTTTTGGTACCCTTGGTATGTTTGGGAAGCATTGTCTCAAGACATCTAAGGACTGTGAATTTTGATGCAGGTGATGATACTAAATCTGTGGCCAAATCTGAGGCAAAAGCCGAGGTACAAAGGCTTATCACTTGCCACCATTTCTTCTTTTTATTATGGTTTTCATCCCTCTAAACACTTTAATTTGGTCATTTTACTTAAAATGTTGACATTTTTTTTTTTTTTTAAGCATTTCTTACAACACAAGTGGTCATGTCAGCATGATAAGTTTTAACTAATAACAGTATAAAAATAGAGGATCAAGTTATGCAGCAGAAGTACAAGGATGAAAACCATAATTTGACCATTATTGTTGCTTACATTCCTCACTATATTGGGTTTTGCAGCAGAAAAATGGATAAAGAAAAACTGGGAGCCAGAGTTGGGGGGGCAATTCAATGTTTAAAATTTTCTTCTACTCTTTGTCTAAATTGGCTTCTTATAACTGTTCTTACGAGAGGATTGGATCAACCAGTTTAGCCCTTTTACAATGCTAAACGATCATTTGCAGTACAACCAAAAACCAGATGATGAAATTGATCACTTGAATTTTTATTTTTTGTTCTCTCTAATATGAATTACTTGTTGAAATTATGGATATTTTTGTTAAAATTTTTTATATCGTATTGTTTTCCCCTTCCCCTTCTTCCTTTTTTTTTTTTTTTACTACATTCTGTGTCATACTATAAGCTTCTATTTTCAAGTACTTAGGTTGATCAATTGAGGGTGACTTTATGAAATAAATGGCAGTCTGCTGATTTTGAGATTTACCCAAATTTGATTTTTTGTTTTTCTCTCAATTTGGAAAGCTGAAAATGGTTTATTAGATGTGAGAATGTGTTTTGAGATGATTTTGAGAATGGTTTATTTAGTGGTAAGAAGGGCTTATTCATTATGTATATCGAGAGACCAATATCAGTCGGATAAATTTTCAAGTTTAAGTTTTGTGTGTAGAAAAGAGATATAGCTGTGTCTAATTCTATTCTTTTCGTCTAAGACTACTTATTTCTACCGGGAAAAATGTTTTCAGTCTAATTTCAAATATAATTAAAATTTAATGTGATTATAAACATCAATTTTTTTATAAAAAAAAACCCCCTTAAATATTAGGATTTCAAAATCATTTTTATTTTTTAAAGAAATTTGTATGAATTAGATTATGAGGGACATCTAATGCTGTAGATTAAAGGAAAAAAAATATTGAAACATACCAATTCCAAAGTTCAAAGTTGCATTGAAAAGAATTTAGTGTATTAGCTTGATGGTCAAGATGTTCACCGTCTTATGTGTGATCTTGATTCGGATCGCGCTAATCGCGTTGCTGTCAGGAGGCCCTTCTCATGTAATTCACTAAAAAAAACTGCATCTAAAAAATATTAAATCTATCCATTTAATTACACATGTCATATATTTTAGGGTTTATTAAGTTTGTAGTTTAAATTTTCTTTTTAAAAAATACTTATTAAAAGACATAAATACATTTAGGGATATTTTGATTTATAAAATATAAAATTATCTCTAATGATAAGATTATCGGATTATGTGCACATCATCGAATATGTTATATTACTTTGTTTGATTCATTTAACAAAATTTAAATTTTGCGGTATGGTATGGAATATAAAATTAACTAAACTTTATTTATTATATTATCTTTATTAATGATTTTTTTTTTAAAACATAATATGTTATAAATAGAGAATCACAAGGGAAACCCTAGTATAGGAGGACAAATTAAACCCAAAGCTAGTCGGCTTTACCCGATACATCTAGTCTTATCGATAACTCTACCTCCATCAATAGAACGAGATATATTAAAAGATAAAATAGAAATCAAACAAGAAGGAATATTATCTCAAATATAATGAGATGCATATAAAAAAGCTATCTCAACTAACCATGTGTTGGAATCTTCTCATCCATCATCCATTTCGAATTAATTATTACATTTCAACAATTTTTTCCTTGCCATTATCACACAATTTTGGTAATATTTTTACTCTAAACCCTAACCCTCAAACCCAAACTAAAACTAAAACCTTGAACCTTGAACCTTGAACCCCAGATCCAATATTGAACCTTGAGCTATGAACCCAAATCCTAAACCCCAAACATCGAACCATAAACCATGAACTTTAAACATCAAACTTAAACCCTAAACACTAAATATTAAACTTCAAATTTAGGTTCAAGGTTCGGGTTTGTGATTTGGGATTTGGGACTTAGGGTTTGAGGTTTGAGATTTAAGATTTGGGGTTCAATATTTAGAGTTTAGGGTTTAAGATTTGAGGTTCAAGGTAAAAAAATTACTAAAATTATGTGTTCATAACATTGAAAAATTACTGAAATATCATTAAATAATTGAAAATGGACCATGAATGATGTGGTGGAAAGATTCATAAAATAATTTCTCCAGCACATGGTATCGAATCCTATCGATAATTCTATGTCCATCAATATAACGAGATATATTGAAAGATAAAACAGAAATCAAATAAGCAGAGATATAGGTGTACATCAAATATTAATCTTAGAATAAAAAGTTGCAACAATTTTAGACAATTATCATGTAAATTATTTCTATCTCATAGATGAATTTTAAAACAATAAAATTTGCAAAATAGCATATGTCTTCGAAAAAAATTAATATATATATATATGTGATAAGTATACATATTTTTAATTAAAATATGACACTAAACCTATTAAAATGTAAATATTAGTTTAAGTATATATAGTTGAAATGTTATTTGAAGAATAACTTGGTTCATTAGTTATTATTATTATGAAGTTTTAGTTTAAGTAAAATGAATTAAAATCATACAAATAAAATAAATATGTCTAAAATGTCACATTAACAAGGAAATATGGCTGATACTAAGGAAAATGTAGTATTGAGAATCCCTTTTATATTTCAAAATCTTGATACTATTGGAAAGAATAAATTATCGATTCAAGGTACATTCAAATCCTATGCTAAAATCTAAACATTGCCCAAAAAAATGTTACTTTACTTTAACCAGATACACCCTAATAATGAAGTAATAATAAGCTGAGATAATAAATAATAATAAAGTAATAATGTGTCAAAAGATGGTAGAGCCAAACTAATTACATCCCATCAAAATTGCAACCTAATTTTTACAATAGTATTGTGCAAAATGATAAAGGAACATTATCACAGTTGGAAATCATCAGATCTCAAGTAAAAAAAACCAAGTCTAGTGCAAATATCAGGATGCCCCCCCCCCCCCCCAAATTACCCCAAAATTGATTTAGGGTTCTTCCTTGACAAAATAGCTCTGTGGCAAGCAAAAATCTTCCTCATGGTTTAGGATATCAATCTCTTCATCATCTGGTTTCTGATATTTACAAAAGACAGAAATTAGCTTAACAAAACTATCTTTTGACATCACAAAAAGCAATAACACTTTTTATTAAGGGTTTTAGGGCTAATTTTTTTTTTTTTTTTTTTATTTATAAAAAAGACCTTGTACCATCAACAAACATTAACTAGCATCTTAGTTTTTCAGGAGGCACTTTCCTCCTATAGTTTACTCGGACTTGGGTATGTGCCAACATGAGTAAACTTGAACTTTTTTTCAAAGTTTTCTATATATTTGGAGGATCATATATGTGCATATCAATATTTGAATATGCATCAGAAATAGATGTCAAATAGGGGTACCTAGAAGAAAATGAAGAGTACAAGTAACAATGACTTCCACATCTGAGATACAAGACAGCTACCAATTGTTATGTTGAGACCAAAAAAAGAAAAATAATCATAAACTAGGCATTTATCATTTTGCCGATTTATATAGATATGGAAATGTCCGAGACAGTAATCGATGCTCAAAACTCATCTTCAATGGAATACCGAATTAACTGATGGACAAGAAAATTAATTATAGAACAAGCAAGTTACCAGCACTTCCAAGTTGTAGAAACGATCTAGCAACTGCAGAACCTCATCTGAAGAAAAATGCCGATCCAGGCTGTGACAAAATTTAGCAAAATAATAAGAGAAAATGAAAGCAACAAAAACACCTGAACAGGAACGAAAGAGGGGATCGATTTGGAGCAGCAAGAACAGGAGGCAGAACAAACCTTTTCCGCAGGAATTCCATCAGACCATAGAGGACAAAGTGGCGATGCACGCCTGCGGAGAAGCAAATTAGATTCAAAGTTATGCATTCATGTAGATTGTTAAAGACCAAAATGAATCCTAGTTATTTTACCATAAAAATGTGCATTAACTGCTAAACGCACCAAATAATTTACCATATATAAGTTATTTGAACAGCTGAAGTAGCTCTAGGGTTTGAAAGCTTAACATTGGCCTATAAACAATATACATGAAGCACCATTTGTTTTTGGAGTTACAACTTACAAGTATATCGATAGTTACAATCAAAATCAATCATTACAAGCACTGAACTGAACGATTAACAATCAAACTAAGTTGCCCATACATGATTCACATGTCGGACTTGAACTTGGAATCTAAAGGTTCCTAATCCCTCAACCTTGCCATTAAGCCAATGTCTCACTGACATGAAAAACACCATTAGGTTCTAAAACTACCAGATCAAATACACAATAAAGTCAACTACAGAAATAAAAAGCTAACCTTTTTACTGCAATTACCAGCTAAACACGTATTCATTAAAGGTTTTTGCTGAAAATATTGCTTAGCCATTTTTCACCACAGCAATACGAAAATCAAAGGAATCAACATTTGAATTGATCACATCACTAGCATGTTAAAAGTAATTCACAAACTGAATCATAAATACAAATTCCCTATAAAACTTTACATTTAGAATCCAGAAAAAGAAAATTCAATTCATTTTTTTCCATATAACTCCTAAGAATCAATATTTAAACTGAAATACAAAAGAACTTCTCCCTATAAAAGAAACAATTAACAAACAATTAAAAAAAAAAAGCGATGAACGTGCCTCGTAATTTGACGGGAGGATAAATTTCAAGTGCTTCCAATAGCCTCAGTTCCAATTCCACCTCCTGTTGCTCCTAATAATCAACGAATAAATATAAAATTCAAATAAAAATCAACAAAAAAAAAGTTATTAGTAATTGCATAAAACGTTTAATAAAAAAAGCATAAAACGGAGAAAAAACGAAACGGCGAGAGAAACCTTAGGAAGAGAAGAGGCGGAGGACGGCAGTGCTTTGCAAGGAGAATGTACGGAAACGCCATCTTGTTCCTCTTCTTTTTCTCTTCCACCCTCCATCCCCTCTTTAATTACTTTTCTGCAGTCGTAAAAACAAACACAAGTAGGTGAAATTACATCTACTACCTTTCAGATTAATCTTCAAAATTTGAACTATTAATTATTTTCCCATTTCTTGGGCTGGATCCAAAATATACTTCCCATTCCAAGTCTACATTTGTTTGTGCCAATATTGGCACGGCCCATTTCATGGGGAAATAAGTGACCTTGGGCTTCCTTTTAAAGCCTTACCTATAAATTTCGAACACCTTAGTAATTCGTCAAATTGTCATCAACAGACCTCTGCAATTATACCAATTTCACAGCAAAGTAGCAAGTTTTGATGAAAAGTATTAACTATATCAATAGTTAAACTAGAAATTTTAAATAAAAAATTATTTATTTTTTTAAATACAAGGATTAAATCTCAAAAAATTATATAATTTCTCCCTATATTTTTTCATTTTAGCAATTTAATTTTTTTTTATTGTACTTTAAAAGAGATGAAGAAAGGAGGAAAATAGAAGGAGAAGTATAAGAGAATGAAAAAAAAAAAAATTTAAAAGAACATAAAAAATAATTAAATTGTTCAAAATGAAAAAATATGGGGACCAAATGTATAATTTAATCTAAAATTTTTATTTGCAATGGTATTTAATGTGTCATGTAACCTGAAGAAAACAAAAGTGATTATTTTAATAGTTTATCCTAAATTTAATTTAAACCAAACTTAATCCTTTGATAATGTGTCCAGCAAAAAAGACTTCAAAAAATAAAGGAAAATAAGAAAATGGATAATATTATGATAAATAATATCGAAATATGATGTTATAATTTGTTTTTTTGGTAAATAAAATGATATAACTTTAAGTTAAAGTTACATCAGTACTAATCTCTCTCAAGTAATGGACATATAGTGCAATGGGTATTATCATCCAATAATCTCTGATAATATTTAGTGATTCTTTATGAATAATTAATTGTTTCATTTAGTCTCGAATTTTTTTAACGATACGATCGATCATCATGTTATTTTGCTTAGGATTTATCGAAATTTCACTTCCCAATATTTAAAATACCTATCTTGAATGTGATTTTATAGTATTATTCTTTTCATTATTCATGTTTATGATCAATAATATTGGTTATTTGAAAACATATCATTTAAACTCCATTGCTGAGTGAAAGAAGAAAAGGCATTTAGCTGTGGTACAGCTTAATTTGCCCAGCAAACCAACTTCTCACTACAATCCTATTCAATAAGGAAAAGTTGGGAATAATATTCAATCATTAGTTATAAGAATATCACCACATGGTTTCATTCTCTCTTCACACTTGCATTTTTTTTTTACTTAGAGGTGATTTCATATATTGCAACATCTCTTCTTGCAGTTTTAACTTTTGTTATTAATTTCTATATAAACTATGGATTTTTTTTTTTTTAAATTCAAATTTTTAGTTCTAATCAATTTTATGAAATTTGGTTGTTTCTAAAATTTAATGCACCAAATAATTATCATTTGTATAATATTGTGTCAGCTTTTTATTTTCACATAATTCTTATAAAAAATCAATTAATAGTTTTTTTGGAGTGTACCTCGTATTTACGAATCGACGTTGTGATAAAGAAGAGCCGATGTCTTGACGAGAAGAAAACGACGTCTCGACGATGTGAAGAATGACGTCCCGACGAGGGACATGCAACGTGGCGACGTGTTCCTCAAGTTTCTCGATTTTTTTCTCATAGTTAAACTTTGATTAGTCTATGGTTATTTTAGTTGTGTTTAACCTACGAATTTAGCCTATAAAAGGGGTTCTTGTAACCTAGATTAATCATCTTCATCATACTTGAGATTGAGAGAGTTTTGTGAGTTTTAGAGTATTTCAGGTTTTAGTCAAAGTGCTTTGTTGTTTCAGAATTTAGCGTTATTTGTTAAGATTATCTCCATCTTGTACTCTTTTGTTTTTTTTTTCTCATTTAGTGAAGTCTCTTTTGCTCGTGATTTTTTTTCCTCTTCTTTGGAGGAATTTTTTCACGTAAATATTTGTGTGTTTTGTAACAGTCCGTTTTTCAATGGTGTCAAAAACAGTGATTTCGGTACCACAAACCTGACGAAATTTTTTTATAATGAGTGTTTAAATTAAATAAGTCAATAATAATTTTATATGGAATTTTGAATTGAAGAATTTTAATTACGGAATTAAAAGTTAGTATAAGTGATTTGGTTCAAAAGTAAGTGGTTTTAGAAAATGAGGTATCGGGACCTCATTTCTAAAATTAAGGGTCGTAAATATTTTTAAATATTTTTATTAAATATTTACAAAGTCTTATTATATGTGAATTGAAGTTCAGTTGGGTAATTTTGACGATTAATTGCTTAATTAAGGAGAAAGGAGTAAATTGTAAAAGGAGTAAAAGTTAATTGTTATTGATTAAAAGTAAAAGGGATCAAAGTAGAAATTACACCATGGTCAAAAAGTCCAAGCGGTGGAGAATATGATTACTTTCCACTAACTTTTGGAACATTTTTCATTTAGTCCTATTTAGTTTAAGGCTAAATTGTAAACAAGTTTGTTTAATTGGAATTTAATATAATTGAAGGACCAATTTTAAAATTTGATCCTCTTTAAATGGCTTAATAATAGAAATTATGTGAAACTCTTTAGATTTTGATAAATTTCAATTAAATCCTAATAAAATGAGGATTTACTAATTAGTCTATTTTTTAGTGTGATCGAAATTAGTGGTTTTGAGGCCACAGCTTCGATGTGTCAGACCGTAAATATTAATTATTTAATATTTATGGGTCATTAGTATTGTATTAAAATTTGGTTATGCAATTTGATTGTTTAGATAGTCAATTAAGTAAAAAGGACTAAATCGTAAATATGAAAAAGATGGATTTATTAGTTAAAAAGGAAAAATTGAAGGATTGGAATAGTAATTAGACCATGAGGGATTGTAATGGACGGTTAAGGGCTTATAATTGTTGATTTTTGAATGGAATTAAAAAGGGTAAATGTGTAATTATATAATTTTATCTAATTTAATTAAACAAAAGGTTAGAAATTCATTTTCATTTTTCTTCCTTCTTCTTCTCCAAGCCGAAACCCAAAAGAACCATGGGAGACCATTAGGCCAAGCTATGAGATTCAATTTGATCAAGATCGTGTCTCGATCATGGAAAAGGGAAAATTAAGGATTTGCCTTTAGAGTTCACTTTAACTGCAATTTTGTCTGATAAGTTCGTAACGTTAAATTTGCATTTAAATAGTACATTATTGTATTCTTTATAATTATTGCAGAACAAGTTATGGTACGTGAAATTGAGAAAGATGAAAAAAATGAATGAAAGAGATATCGGGCTTTGAGCTGGTGATTTGAAATTGATACGATGGTGGGGGTACCGCATATGTTGCGAGTCCTCAACAACTCGTGTGAGCAGCATCGTGAATCGGGAAGATGAGAAATGAATCCAAGAATGGATTACAAGTCTTACGATGGTTGGGATTTATGCATAAATGCATATTCTCGACAACACGTGTGAGCAGCATCGTTAGGAGATAGTTATATGCATAGATATTGTATCGATGGCTGAGCTACCGCATTTGTTACGAGTCCTCGACAGCTCGTGTGAACAGCGTCGTGAGTCGGAAAAGAGATATGAAATTCTAAAATGGATTACAGGCCCTACGATGTCTGGGATTTATGCTTGAATGCATATTCTCGACAGCTCGTGTGAGCAGCATCGGGTACTGATAACAGAAAGGTTCTAAACAGAAAAGTTTAAATACTAAATATGGCTTGAGGAATTAATAATTCACCCATGCTCAATTGAGATATAATTGCTTTATGCATATGATAGATAACTCTTTAAACTCTTTGAACTTACTAAGCTTTGAAGCTTACCAAAGATGTTATTATTGTTTTGTAGATTACTTCGTTTGAAGATTTGATCATCACCACGAAGTCACACTATCACGAAGCCTGTTTGGTAGTCCTTCATCACTTGGTTATATGGCATGTACTGGGATGATATTATATTTTGTTCACTCGTTCGGGATTGTTATGATCTTGTTATGTTTTTAATGAAATATTGAACTTAGTAATGTATGCTTGTACAAGATGAAAAATAGACTTAGAAGTACAATGTAATGACTTGGAAACTATGAATTATGTATTGGTCTAATGCATTTTGAAGTTAGTCATGATAAGTATTGATAAACTTGTGTTTTGACATGATTCATGAGATTTTGCATCCTTGTTTCGGTAGAACTCATGCATGTACCGATAGAAGTACAGGGTAGGAGAGAGGTTGTTTACTGGCTTGAATTGTATCAGTAGTTGCATAGTAGGTATCGGTAGTTTGTATACTTGTACCAGTAGAAGTTGTAGGGTAAGATTTCTTAGCTCTTTGGAGTTTTTAGTATCGGTAGAAGAATGACATGTTTCAGTAGAAGTCACACTTGTATCGGTAGTATTGTCTCAAGTATCAGTAGAAGTTTGTACTGTTCTTGAACTGTTTACTGACTTGACAATTACCGATACTCATCCAACAAGTACCGATAGAAGTATCCAAAAATCATGAAAATGACCTTTTTGCACTTGTTGAGTTATTATTATAATTAATTGATGATTTATGACATGATATTAAAAGATGAATAGTGATAAATGAATAGAAAGACACTAGGACCCTAATCGACGACGATTTTTGGGTGTTAAAGACATGAAAAATGGATGTCATGATATGTTATATGAATATTGATTCCTGATTGATTGAAATGTTGTAAATGAATGTGTGAGATTAAATGAAGTTAGTATTCTGAGTTGCAAGTTGGTAAATGTATAAATTGTGATTGATTTGTATGAAAAAAATTCGTAAAGTTCTGTAAACCCTGAAACCTTAGACCGAAGATGGTTACAATTTTAGGGTGTTACATGTTTGATCTTCTCTACTTTTACTTTTATTTTCTCGTTGCATATACGGGACGGTCTCTAACAAACTAGTTTTAGTCAAGTTCAACTTTCACAGATCAACATTTTCAAGGATGACAATGAGGTTCGATATCGAGAGGTTCAACAATTACACGAATCTTAGTTTATGGAAAGTTCAGATGACAATAATTTTAGTTCAGAACAACCTAAAAAAGGTCATTACCGAGAAAAAGTCCAAAAATCTAGATCAATCAAAATGGAATGAACTTGATGAAAAGGTTTTGTTTACAATTCAGTTGTGCCTCATGAACGATGTGTTATAAGAGGTACTTTCATAGCAAAAAACAACAACCTTATGGAGAAAGAAACCTTATACGTAACAAAGTCTCTAGCTAATCATTTGGTGTTGAAACAACGCCTACATACATTTCATATGGGAGAAGATGACTCTATTAAGGCTCACATCAGCGAGTTTTTTCTCTATTAAATGATTTGGAGAATGTCGAGGTTCAGATTGATAATGAAGATCAAGCTATGATACTATTTTGTTCTTTGCCCATTCATATAAGTTTTTCAAGGAAACCTTGATTTATGGTAGAGATAAACTCTCATTTGAGGAAGTGAAGGGAAATTTGTTGCGCAAAGACAAAATCGATAATAAATTTGGTTCGAGTAGTAGTTCAGGTTGCAAACCCTTGGAATTTGTTGCAAGAAGCCGAACTGACTTGAGGTCGAGGAATCGAGACAAGGTATATGACTACTACAAGAAGAAAGGTCACATTAAGGCAAATTGTTGCACACTGCAAAATAAGAACAGGAGGGCTGCTGAGAGCAATGAGGATGAAGTAGTTGATGCTAATATGGCTGAAGATAAGGGTGATGATTGATTGTTGGTGTCCACGATTGAAAGGTCTAAATCTACGTCTGAGTGGATCCTAGATTCAGGTTGTTCTTTCCACATGTGTCCTAATAAGGATTGGTTCTCCACATATAGTTTAGTTGAAGGTGGAGTTGTGCATATGAGGATGAATCACTCTGTAAGATAACTGGTATTGGTGTTGTTCAGATCAGGATGCATGACAGAATTATAAGAACGTTATTAGATGTCAAGCATGTGCTTGATTTAGAGAAAAATCTCGTCTCTTTGAGTGTGTTGGACTTGAAAAATTGCAAAATAGTTGTCGAGTCAAGCAACATTAACATATCTCTTGGAGCTCTCATTTTAATGAGAGGTCGAAATATTGGTAGTCTATATGTTCTTCTAGGATCAACCGTGACTAGAGTAGCAGCAATTTCCTCGACAATTACGGAGTCGGAGTTGACTTGACGTCAGCTTTAGAAATTTGACTCTTTCAAGTTAGACAGTGGGTCTGCAATTAAGAGTCTTTTCATTTTCAAGTTCAAACGTGGTTTGGACTTGGTGAGTGTCTTGCAAAGGTTTAGATAGATTCGTGATGGGCTCGAAAAAGGAGGTTTGAGAAAATACGAGTCAAGGTAAAGATTTATGGAGTGTGCATCATATTTATATATTGACGTTGCAACGAGGAAGAGTTGACGTCCCGACAACGCGATGCTCGACGTCCCGACGGGAAGAAATCGATGTCTCGACGATGCGAAGAATGATGTTCCGACGAGGGACATATGATGTTGCGACATGTTCCTCAAGTTTCTCGGTTTTCTTCTTCTAGTTAAACTCTGCTATTGTTTCCCAATTAAACTTTTATCTATGGTTATTTTAGTCGTGTTTAACCTATGAATTTAGCGTATAAAAGTGGTTGTAACCTAGATTAATTATCTTCATCATTCTTGAGATTGAGAGAGTTTTGTGAGTTTTAGCCAAAGTGCTTTGTTCTTTCGATTTTTATTGAGATTATCTCAATCTTGTACTCTTTTGGTTTTTGCTCATTTAGTGAAGTCTTATTTGCTCGTGGTTTTTTATGCTCTCCTTTAGAGGAATTTTTCACATAAATATTTATGTGTTTTGTCTTCTCTACTTTTACTTTAATTTTCTTATTGCATATACGAGACGATCCCCAACAGTTTAATGATTGCCATTTAAATCACGATTGAAATTTTAAAATTATGAAGCCTAAAAAATGGTTTAATTAAAAAAATAAATTAAATTCCTGAATCACACATAATATAAAACTAATAGAAAATTTTAATTAAATAAATTTAATTGCTACCGTTTCATTTTTTTAATTCTAAAAATTGAAAAAAAAAAAGAGTGAATAATTGTAAAAAAAATGCATATATTTAAATTAATCAAATTAAAATTACAATTTTTATATATTATACATAAACTAATAGAAGATTTTAACTTTTAAATAACAATGTCCGAATTCTTGGGTACCATTGACCTGTAAAAGCATTAATATATCTGGCTTTTCTTGTTAGCATGAGTGACTCTACCACGTTCATCCAATTTATTTTCTTATGACCCCCAAATACTGATATTTTTAGGCTTTACCATTTCTATCCGCAGGGGTGAGGTAAAGAAATTCGTATAGATAGTTGAATTGATATAATTAATTCAATTAATTCGATTAAATAATTGATTCGATCGATATCAATTTTTTAACCCGATCAAATTAATTTAAATCACATTTTTCCTCTCAAACCCAAGCTTTTTTATTATTATTTATTTTTCTAAATTAAACATTTTGTAATAGCAGCATGTCACATTGTCCCTCCTGTCACAAAGGGCAAATCTTGTGGATGAACTTTAGCATCGGTACAAAAACCAGCTGGCCATGCAAGGAATCAAAAAAAAAAAAAAAAAAAAAAAAAACCCAAATTTAACCCAATTAGTTTAAGAAATATTTAAGAAAACCCTTTTTGTATAAAAATAAAAACCCCATGAGAGAGAAGAAAGTAGGCATCTTTTGGGTATAGGCTGAAAAGGAGGTGGTCCAATTATTCTTTGTTTCTAAGGCTAAGGAATTTCAATACCCCAATCAACCCCTTTACACACCCCATCAAGTTAACAACCAACCACTCCAATTTTCAAACTAACACTCCCTTCCATTTCCTTTTCCCACCTAACCTTACTTTTTTCTCTTGCATATATCAAGTCTGCTTTTGAACTTAAGATTTATTTCATATCATCTTTTCTTGGCTTAAGATTTATTTTTATAGTATAATCACGTTAGATTTCGATTAAATTTAAAATTAAGTCAAATAAAATTTTTAATAGTGGACTGATTATTACACAGTTACTTTTTTCATTCAAAAAATTTGAATTCAAAAATTTTGCTCCAAAGAAATTGAGCTCCATATCACTAGACCCAACAAGTGAACTTTTAATAAATTTTGCTCAAGGGCTGTGGTGCGTCAGGTATGTCTTTAGAGATTTCAAATAAGTTATTGATTATCTTGTTAAACTGAATTTAATAGGAAAATCAAGTCTTCAAATCTATAATGATACCCGAATAAAATTTTAGAGCTCATCCAACAAGATAATTTTTGTTAAATTTAATTTGATATAATTATGTTTTCTTATTTTAAAAAAAAAAAAAAAACTATAATATTTATTATGTAAAAAAACATTTTAATAATCCAACTAGCTCTAGAAGAATATTTTTCCTTTTTACATCTATCTTAAGAAAATGTTTCAAGGCCTGGTATAAAGTACTACATGATTAACTATTTTGGGTGTTTATTTTAGCTATTCTAACTTCCATCTAATTTAGGGAATGATATTTTGTTTCGGTGAATTATAAAGGGAGGGCAATGTACAAATAACAATGTAATTAGTGCGATTCAAATTCAAATCACACTTGAGATAATTAACACCCTTAATCATCAGGTCAACACACGAGATTCGATATTTTTTTTTGAATTATGGTGAATGATTATATTAGTGTTCAAATCTTAAGTTGTTAATGGATCCCGATTCCCATGGGTGCTATGATGGGTAAGATCTTCAGATTTTTCCCTAATCTCATCCCACCTCTAATGAAGGAGCCTTTGACATTGTTGGTGGATAAGCTGCAATGTATTACAATACATAAGAATTGATGTTGGCACTTTCTATGCCACACCTATAGGCAGATTGTAATATTTGATTCACAGTTTTTTATTACCAATATATTTGGTTTTTATTCAAATTTTATTAAGTTAAATCGATAACTAAATTTATTGATTGTTTGCAATAGAGATGTTAATGAATTGGGTCAGGTTTGGTTAGATTTAAGTATGAAATTAATATATTTTATACTTGTTCAAGTTCGGTTCGATCCGAAATATGGTCTTAAAATTTTGTTTAAGTCCATCTATATTTGTAAATGATTATCTAGAGCCCATTTTAAAGCTCAACCAATTTATTTTTAAAATTTTTTAAAATATATATTAATTTTAATTTAATATTCAATAATTTTATTGTTTTTCATTTATTAAAATTTTATATATAGACATTTTTTTGCAATTTTTAGTATTTACATTATAGTATTATATATTATTATAGATTTAATTTTCATGTGTTATAAATTACATAATAAATAAAAATAACCTAATATAATATACTATAAATATTGAAAATGAACCATACCGGGTCAAACCCAAATCTTGAATGTTCGAGCCCAAGCACAAGTCTTGAATGTTTGAGCCCAAAGCCAACTCATATTTTAAATGAGTCTTTTTTTTTTTTTTTGTCTAAGCTCATTTTTTAGCTTGATATTTTTATCCAAACTTTTCCAAATTTCGAGTAAAACTTTCAGTTTGGGCGAATAACATGGCCCATGAGCAAGTTTAATCCTCAAAAATATTTTGGCCATTTAGCCCTCAAATTAGATAAGTGAATATTTGAGATTAATAAAACTATTCTAAAGTTCTAGTTAATAATATGAAGATAAGGTGAGATAAGAATAAACAAGCATTATTAACTAAGTGGAACTTAAAGATAATAGATTGATGAAACGAGAGCGTACTTGGTTTGCAAACCGAAATTGTGGCTAAAACAATGCTTGGAAGTGTGGCTATAGTTTCAACCACGAAACTAAAAGTGTGTAAAGTAATTAACACAACGTTTTTGTTTTGAAAATTTGCCAACTTTTCAAATAGGCAAGAATGATAATGAAATGGTGCCTGAAGTTGTAGCCACTGTTTCAGCCACAAAAACAACCACAAAATCTTTCTTGCCATCAAATGAGTCAACAATCCCCCCTTTTGGCAATTTTTTAATAAAACATATATGGAAAATTATTGGAAAAATCCAGTTTGAAAATGATTTTATTGCACAACGAAAAATTAAAATATTGAAAACTGACTCAATTTGTGATATTTATAGCAATAAACCTTAGACCGAAATCGTACAAGTGTTTTCGAATAAGCGGATCTTTTATGTTTTTCGACTTTCATTCAAACGATCTTCTCCGCTATTTTCATGCCATGTACTGCTTCGAGTGTGGGCTCAAACCAATTGAATTAAAACACAGAACTAAAAAAAATTTTCTTTTCCTTTTGAAAACGAAAATTCTCTCTTTTTTAATAAAAACTGGTAGAATTGTTATTTTGAAAAAAATTATATTTAATAGTTGAAAATAAATTCTCTCTATATTTGGCAGAGTAACAATATCTCAAAGTTTTCTTAATAGTTCTATTGGTGTCATCTATTTATAGGTAGAGAAAGTAGAACCCTTGTTGAATTACAGTGGTTTATTTCAAATAGAAGAAACCACCTACTTAGAGTGGGAGTAAGGTGGACGACATCCCTAAGTATTCCTACTAAGATTACCGCCCTTTTATAAGATTTTGGGCCTCACTCACATCGAGTCCAATTACAAGTACTCTCAAACTTTTCGATCCAATACTTTGTAATTTGATCCTACCCGATTTTGTTTTTCTATTTCCCAAAATAAAATTCAATATTAAATAGTTTTCTCATCCCAATTTTTCCCCGATAAAATTATGACAATTCTACCCTTGGTAAAATTGTAACACCTCTAACCCCTATTCGTCGCCAAATTAGGGTTAAGTGATATTACCTTTCAACCACCATCACTATAACTCAATGAAGCATAAGAACAACTATAACTTAATGAAGCACAAGAACAAACCATTTCTATCACACCATTCAATATCTTACATTCTATTCTCAAACATATCATTATTCATTTAGAAACTAGTTTAAAAGCAATTAGAATCAAGTTCGTTATCAAACAAAAAGTTTAGAAGAAAGTAAGAAAAACATGTGAAACAGGGGCACACGGTCGTGGGCCAAACCATGTGCTTTCCCGTGTGTGATTCTGAAATAGGGTCACACGACCGTGTATCAGCACGTGTGCCCGCCCGTGTTCAAGCTCGAAAAAACCTCATTGACTTATAGCCCACACTCGTGTCTTGGACCGTTTACTAGCTCGTGTGTCTATTTCTAAACTAAAGCCCTTCACCTTATATCATACACACAACCGTGTGACAGACCATGTCACAGGTCGTGTACCACCATAAGTCTCTTATAATTCAAGGTGTTATATTACCCTACCTTTTTGACCGAGTTTCACTAGCCATAGACATCTGTCTAACACACAAATTCACATTTCAATCTACTATACTATGTCACATACGTACAATAGAACCAGAAATAAATAAGTATACCAATTCATTTATCTAGGAGATTCTAACTTCCTATTAGCAAGTGACATTCACATAGGTCTTAAGCCAACTAAATACCAATTCAAAAGTAAAGTATACAATCCCATTTCCTACCATACACCCACACCAAATATGCAAGTTCAAACAAATTTACCAACAACAACTAAACACATTGTGAACATGAATTCATTCAACCAAAGACTTCACCACATTCGTTACATTGTACCTTAAAATTAAATAAAAGAAGTGACTAACTACACTTTGAGTCTATATACATGCCATTATCCTACAAAAGCCTTAAAAGAAATCTACCAAGTGTGATGGATAGTGTGATCCTTGCTTGATCCTTCTTCCAAAACTTGCCACAAATCTACAAAATGGTCAAAACAAACTAAATAAGCATAAAGCTTAGCAAGTTCATTCGATCTTATTGGATATCATTTGCTCATCGAAATAAAGTTCTAAAGAATATTACAGGGGCATCGAAGTGCATTTACAAGGGCACCGTAATGCAAACTGAGGCCCGAAGTGCAAGACAAAGGCATCGTAGTGCAAGACAGAGGTACTTCATTGCAAGACAAAGGTACCGTAGTGCAAGATAAGGGCACCGAACTGTAATACAAGGCCACTAAAGTGCAAAATAGGGGCACCGAAGTGCAATATAGGGGTATTTCCACATTTTCATAATATGATCGAATTTACATCATTCGTATAAAAATTTCATATAATTTGCAACATATCATTATAACTTCTCCTCAACTCAACTCACACATAATTAACAAATTTCAATTTTTCTCAAGTTCTTCCGTACTTCAACCATCCAACAAATAGTAACATAATTCACATGTAAAAACATAATAAAGAACAAAGCACTACGAACTTACCTCCGAATCACTTCCAATGAGAATTGATTTATTCCACCACCTTGTCTTTCCCTCGATTTTGGTCTCTCAAACACAACTCTTGATCTATTCATAACAAATTTAATTAAATAACCATCTGTTGGGAATAGACCCGATTAAGCAACAAACAAGTAAAATGTAGTGGAAGAAATTGAGAAATTGAACTCATAAATTTAACATGGAAAAACTCCTTCGAAGAGGATAAAAAACCACGGGCAAAGATAATTTTACTATAATGACAAAAGAATGAAGAGTACAAAAGATAGAGATAAAACTCAACCTCGAAAACCCGAAAATAAAGAACCCTCAAAACGTAAACACTAAATTCTCCAAAAGTGTTAAGAGTTCTAAACTCTAATGGGTGTATCTAATGAGTGTTTTCTAAGTTTGTAAAAGGGTCTATTTATAGGCTAAATTTCTAAGTCAAATAATAATAAAATAATCTACACTAATAAGAGTTTGACTTAAACAAATAAACAGAGTTCAATTGAAACAAATAAACAGAGTTTAATTGAAACAATTAAACAGAGTTTAACTGAAAGATTATTTGTCAAATTTGACTAGAAATAGGAGTCATAATTCAACAAATCTACCTTGACTCGTATTTCCACAATGTCATCTTTACCAAAGCTCGTCACGGGCCTATTTTGAACTATGCAGGGAATTAACTGAATCGAATATGCGCTTAAAAGCTAGAAGTCTTCTAGCCTTCGACTTGTGCACTATCAATCAAAACTAACCCGAGTTTGATTGTCACGATCACAGTGCCCTAATTTTTCAAAACCTGCATCCAAAAGAGAACCTCTCTTTAATGAAACAGTCATACATTTTTCCCTCCTATGACCAAGTTGCCTCCACTCCAAACGAGTTGACTTCAACTCCGTAACGGATGAGGGACGTCTGATTTCACCAGTCACTGTAAAACCTTCCAAAATATAAAGACTGCCGGTCTTTTTACCTTTTAACAAAACGAGAGCCTCACGAGACACCTTAATGCCGCTCGACTCAATGTTGATTCTGCAACCTTTTGAGTCTAAAAATACTTAAGGAGATGAGTTTTTTTCGTAAATCAAGTACACACTTGACATCTGATAGTGTCCTAATCGTACCATCATGCAACCTAATTTTAACAGTACCAATGCCGATTACCTTACTAGATGAATCGTTTCCCATGTGCACAACTCCACCTTCAACCGAACTGTATGTGGAGAACCATTCTCTGTTGGGACACATGTGGAAAGAACATCCTGAATCTAGGATCCACTTAGACGTAAGCTCGGAGCTTTCGCTCGTTGACACTAACAAGAAATCATCATCATTTTCATCGGCCAAATTAGCACCAGCTAAAACTTCCTCGTCATCACCACTTTCATCGGCCAAATTAGCACCAGCTAAAACTTCCTTGTTACTCTCAGCAGCCTTTTTATTTTGCAGTTTATAACAATCTACTTTGACGTGACCTAATTTCTTACAATAGACACCTCTTGTCTCGCTTTTTTAATGCTACCAAAATAGAAGTTTGCTTATCTGCCTTGCTATCTTAACTGAACTCATTGTCGAGTTTATCTTTACTCAACAAATGACCCTTCAATTCCTCGAAAGAGAGTTTGTCTCTACCATAAATTAGGGTCTCCTTGAAAGACTTGTATGAATGGGGTAAATAACACAATAATAGCATAGTTTGATCTTCATCATCAATCTGAACCTCAACGTTACTTAAATCATTTAAAATGGTAATAAATTGACTGATGTGATCTCTAAGAAGCTCACTTTCGTTCATGTGAAACGTAAATAGACGTTATTTCAGCACTAAACAGTTAGTCAGAGACTTAGTTGCATAAAGAGTTTCTAACCTTTTCCACAAAGCGGATGAGGTCTTCTCCATTAATACCTCCTATAATACCCTATTCGTGAGGCACAACTGGATTGCAAACAAGGCTTTTTCATCAAGCTCTTCCCATTCTGATTGATATAGATTCTCGAGCTTTTTCTCGATAACGACCTTTTTCAAGCCGATCTGAACTAGAATTGCCATCGTCCGAACTCATCATAAATTGAAATTTGTGACACCATCGAACTTCTCAATATCGAACATTATTGTTGCCATCTCTAAACAGATTGATCTGCTAAAATCGAACTAGCTCTGATACCACTTGTTAAGAATCGACCCGATTAAGTAACTAACAAGTAAAATATAGCGGAAGAAATTGAGAAATTGAGCACATAAATTTAACGTGGAAAAACTCCTCCGAAGAGGATAAAAAACCACAGGCAAAGATAATTTTACTATAATGGCAAAAGTATGAAGAGTATAAAAGATAAAGATAAAACTAAACCCAAAAAACTAGAAAACAAAAAACCCTCAAAACGTAAACACTAAATTCTCCGAAAGTGTAAGGAGTTTTAAACTCTAATGAATGTATCTAATGAGTGTTTTCTAAGGTTGTAAAAGAGTTTATTTATAGGTTAAATTTTTTGGTCAAATAATAAAAAAATAATTTAGACTAATAAGAGTTTGACTCAAACAAATAAACAGAGTTTAATTGAAACAATTAAACAGAGTTTAACTGAAAGATTATTTCTCAATTTTAACTAGAAATAGGAGTCATAATTCAACACCATCCTTAACCAATTCCATGAGAAAATTTTCAATTCTCCTTATACTAAAATTCATGTTAAAATCACCTAATAAACTATTATACCTCAATTTACTTTTGTTCTCATCTTATCAAACTACTTTACTATTCATTCAAGTATTTTAACTAAACTAAGAAACCAAGCTTTGGCATAGCATCAAACATGAGCTTAACCACAAAAAACTCCGAAATATCAAGAATTTCACAAATTAAAATGTGATCTAACTAAACCCATTTACCTTAGTATCCAAAATCATGAAATTTAGCCAAAATAAGTTTAAAAATACCTACCATGCAAGCTTGATTAACCCTTGTATAAGCAAATGCTCCCTCTTCTCTCTCACAATCGACCAAGAAGAAAGAATGAGAGAAAAATCTCTCTTTTTCCCTTTTTCAGTTCATTAAACTTTCATTTTTGAATTACCTAATTAACCTTACTCGTTAAACATAATTTCACTAAGGCTTATTCCACATCATCCACTAACTTCTATTTCTAACTTATTTATTTATCACTTCTTACATATTTTATAATTCAACTCCTTCCCTCTATAATTTATAATTGTTACATTTACCCTTACTATAAAGGATTTCTTCCTAATCACTTTGTTTATATATATATATATATATATATAATTCTAACATGTCACTTTGGTATTTATTAGCTATACAGATGCACTAGAAAATTTTGACATTACCAATGAAATCATAACGAAAATCCCAACCGTTAAGGTTTTTGATCTCACCGAAAAATCAAGGTGTTACAAAAATTTTCGAGCAAATATGTTTAATATTTCACCACTCAACATGTTCACTATGACTGAATGATTTATTATCATTTTCGAGCTTTAAAATAGCTCAAAATCATTAACTCATTCTTTCGATCATTTTTTAGTAATCAATGTAATGTATCAATACTTATTTTCATTTTCATTTCCATTTTGAGAAACCTACATTCATTTCCAAATGATTTCATTTCTCCATTTCGGAAAAATCGTAATCATTCTTGAATATTTCCCATTTCTCTATTTCTATCCATTCCGTTCGTTTCGATTCGATTCAAGCACATAATTCATTTTTGGTTTCAACGAGCTAACGAAAGGACAGATTGGACATATTCAATTAAGGCTCAAATGATTTATAATTAAGTTCCGAATTATTGTCTATTAATTATAAACTAATTTAATCACGAAGTCATTCCATTATAGTAATGTAACTGAGCTTTCCCTAACGATATACCATTATGAAAGCAATTATTTAGTGCTTGTCCAATGACCTTGTCATAAGTGTGTTACCCTCATAATATATCCTTAATCTCTTTGGGATAATATTTGTTCTCAAAATATGATCTTATTTTATCTCCTGGTGATCATTACCTCTTCTTTCATAAAAAGTCAATTACTATTAAATAGTAATCAAGTCATTCATCATAAAGACAAACAACCCTTGACCACGTTTACTTTTCATCAACCATGTAATGCTAACGAGAGGATATCATTTACCTATGTTTCAGGCTATGAATTTCACTATTGTGAATGATGTTACATATTGCAGAAGTCGTACACCCAATGCACCAGCTTTTGGTTCCTTATCTATTCGAACTTGGGCTTTTACTTATATCAAAGTGTACGAGTCACGCATACATTATCCACCATCCACTCAGGATGTAGGTATGTCACACTATGAACATCACAAGTGAATAAATCCATAAACGAATTCAGGATCTATTTTGCTTGGGTCTAGTCCAATGTACTGTTAGTTTAGTCAGTCACATCTATGTCTTTATTTTCTGGGAGTCATTCGCTTTGATGCCCAAGACAAGACATCCCCTCAATTGGACTTGATAGACGAAATATTAGTTTTTCAATCGATTTGCTCATTTTTTATTATGCTAAGGACATGTTTAGGTTCGTCTACTAATACTTGTCTTTTGTATTTACAATCCGATCATGTAATACCGCTTAGTATTAGTTTAAACATTAGACAACCAATGAGAAATATTTTCTTTTATTTTGCTTTGCATGCAAAAACCATATGAGGATAATTATACAAAGTATATTATTGTAACCAATGAATTTGTTTTATTAACCAATATGTTCAAAAAATTACATGTATACTTAGATGAAAATAATATACATAGGGCACAAAATCCAACAAAATAAAATCAGCACAATTACATATTCTCCCCTTAAGTAACTCACTCTTAATCAAACACTCTTATCTTCATCATCACAAAAAAGAGCTATTCGTTGATGTATGTATGTATACAATAAAAACAATAGCATAAGCTTGTTGATAACATGATCCACAACATATAAAGGTAGAAGTACAAGATTATTGGACTAAGTGAACATTAGAGCTAAATAATCATCATACCAAATTAGAATTGAAACCTTAAGTTTGTGGTTGTTATTGCACAAAAGATGATGTGGTTATTATTGCAAAAAATATCATACCACCACCAATCTCCCACTTAATTCAAGGATTGTAAAGGGATTACTAGAGTTGTTTGGCTAAAATGTCCAACTTCATAGCAATAGCTAGTTATTGCGAGCTTTAAGGTCTTTGATTTACCTCTCATTGGTAGCAATCTTATTAGAAAGTAACTTAAGGAACCTCTGATCAACAACAGCTAATGTGCTTGAGGAATCAGGTATTGTGCCTATGTTTGTGCCAATAATTCCAAGCACTATTGTTTCTTTAGTAGTTTATATTTCCTCTTACACATTCCCAGGGTCAAGGGGAGAATGTATGCCTTCTAACCACTTGAGGGAGAATTTCAATTTAAGAGGTAGCTTCTTATATTTCTTAATTAGACTTGACAATCTTGTCATTTTGCAAATATAGAATTTGAAATATGAGAGATAGATAAGGGTGACTAAGCTTATTGTATACCTTCTCAACATGTCGACATATTTTAGTAAAGATTAACTCCCACCTTCCTCAATAGGGTGCCCATATTCTTTATTACATTGTACCTCTGGAAGTTAGAAAGCCAATTCCTTGTGGCTATAACATACATATGAGCATATGTCAGTTCTAAGATAAATGAGTGTAGTTCAGAACCAACAGGCCATGTAAGATGGACTCCATTTATGATCTAAGCAGCAGTGGTGTCCTTTGATTCCACAAACTTTACATCCTGGGAATTGGGGTAATGTAGCAAGTGTCTGATATGTGTATGTCTGAACTTATACCATCTTCTTCACACATAAACTTGTGATGTGTAAAACCTTTTTTCTGGTCTGATTGCTGGACCTGAGTACGTAGTTGTTACCTCATCAAATTTCACCATTTTTTTACTTAAAACCCTTGTATTTATCTTAATTTGTGTCATGTTCAATCGGGTATCGGTAGAAGTTAAGTCAAAAAACAAATAGGAATAACTAAAACTTTCTACCGGTAAAAGGGGGAGTTCTACCGATACAAGTATAGGTACTATTTATACAACCCATACTTCTATCGATACAACAAACTCCAGAGAGCAAGGTGAATCTGCCCTGCAACTTCTATCGATACCACTAAATAAGCTACAGAAACTTCAAACAACTATCGATACTTGGAAACATTCTACTGATGCCAAATAAGTCAGTAACTGAAATTCATCTTGCCCTGCACTTCTACCAATAATTACCAGAGTTCTACCGGTAGAAGTACACTAACTTCTTAAAATATAAGTTTCATAGATTTTCCAATTACAAAACAATTACATCATTTTCTAAACATCATTTTGACCACCAAAATACCAATTAAAGACCCTAATCCTATTCAAAATAACATATTTGAATCCTATACATGCCAAATATAACCTAAGGTAAGTAACTGAGAACCACCAAAATAGTGGTTGGATAGTATGATAATGCTCTCAAAATCCAAAAACGATCAAGCTTTCAACAATCTACAAGAACATGGAAATCAACTACGTAAGCATAAGATGCTTAGTAAGTTCATAACTAGAAATCAACTTACACAAAACACATAACCCACAAGGAACATTATTCCCATACTCTTTTTATATTTTTTTTCATATATCACTTTATCTTCTCAAAGTCTCCATGTATTCTATCTTGCATTATACATCGTATTCCATCATATATTTCTACATTACTAGTATATTTGACTACTCGTGTACCCGTTGGATCTTTTGGAAATACATGGGTTATAACTGTATCATTTTCACACTAAATGTGCATACAATATCTATGTGTCATATATTGCTCACACAAGCTGTGAAATGGGTCTGCTCACACGAGTTATGGTTCGAGTAGTTAGGTTACATGATGCTGCTCACACTAGTTGTGGAGAATCCGCAATAAATGCCGGATCTCAACCATCGGTAGAACATCTAAGACTAGCACCTATATGTAATGCTCACATGAGCTGTGGGTCGAGATGTTAGGCTATACAATGATGCTCACACGAGCTATGGAGAATCCGCAATAAATGTCGGATCTCAACCATCGGTAGAACATCTAAGACCCACACCCACATAATTTATAAATCTCGAATTCAGGTCATGTAGGTCATCATATTCCTCCAAATCCAACAGGCATATAGATATCCATGTCATTTCATATTATACTATCACCAAACCAATGTTTCATCATCAATTATGAACAAACAACCAAACATAATAATTGCAATTTATGTATATGTATATAAACAACTTAATTAAGTTACGAACTTACCTCGATTATACAAAAAGCACAGAAAGAGTCGATGTCAACTCCGTGACCTTGTCTTTTCCTCAACTCGAACCCGATTGCTGCGTGTCTTGATCTAAACAGTCATTTATGAATCCCGTCATTTCATATTCAATTCAATGACTAAAACAAAGATAAAATCTTCATTATGGTAATTTTACAAAATTACCCTTACACTTTAACACTTGTGCTATTTAGTCTTTATTTTATAATTCTACTTTTACCACCAGTCAAACACAAACCAAGGTATTACACTTTCCTTCTATACCTTCATTCTACCCTACATTTTCTACTAATTCCCTTCTAACCCTTATATTTCTACCGATCTCGTTAATAGATCCTTGTACTCTAATCATCCCCAAATAACTTGAACACACCTTTACATATAACCATAAATCTCAAGGGTTTGCTTATCAAACACATAAATGAACTTGTTCTCTTTATGGATGGTCTCAAAGTTCTTATTAAGCTCATAAATAAATTCTTGGGTAGTTAAGCCCTAAGCTAAGACAACTTTAAAAACACCAAAAATCATGAAAACTAACATTAAATGTCCTCTAAATCAAGAAGAAGCTCAACTCAAACTTTTTCCTGCACAACAATGGTGGTTCACGTTCTTAGGAAGAAGAAAAGGGAAACTAATTTTTTTTCTTTTTCTTATTTTAATTTGAATGGTTATAATCATTCCCATGACCATTCTTCCTTCAACTAATCCCACCATCTCATCCATTTGTTTTTCTATTAATATTTTATTTCACTAAAAAATATCAATATTAACTAGGCTTGTCATCCAAGCCTCTTAGTCTTGGCATAATTTCTATTTTAGTCCCTTGTTCCTTTTATCTTGTTTAAAGAGGTGTTCCCAAGTGTAGCTCTCCACTTTTAAAAATCTTACTAATTAGCCCTTTTTACCTAATTTATTTTTTCCAAGCTATCTATTTCTGTAACTACAATCTCACACCTTTTATTGTAAATATTAAATTTAATATTTATTGATGTCACCCGTCAGAGTGTGGTCTCAAACCATTATTCTCGATATCACTGAAAACAGGTCATTACATGATGTACCTTACTGGTGGGGTCATTTATACTTTGTAGCAAGTTAGCATAGAAATCCAACACTATCTGCTTGACATAAGGCTTAATAAATTGAGCATATATGAGAAGATCATTTTTGAACTGACCATGTAGTAGCCTATTTTTAGTGGTGTCAAAAATAGTGGTTTTGGGATCACAATTCCGACCATTGAGTCAGTAAATATTATTTATTAATATTTACGAGGTTATTAAAGTGTCCTATTAAAGTTTGATCCGGTAATTTTTATGTTTGAATAGTTAATTAAGAAAAAGGACTAAATTGTAAAAACTTAATAACTTCATTATTATTGATTTTTATTAGCTCAAATGCTTAATTTATAATTGTTAAGGCCTTAAAAGGTAATTAGACCATAATATATGATTATGAATGATTAAAGCTATTTGTATATGATTATTTTATGTTAAATTATGTTAAATAATATTAAAATCTAAGTAATAAAATATATGAAAAGAAAGAAGCTTTATCATCTTCATCATCTTTCTTTCTAAAACCCGTTTCTTCCATTTAAAAATAACTAAGGATTCGAACAAGCTTTTCTTCATTCCATGTGAGTATATTTGAAGTCCGTTTTTCATGAATTTTATGTTTTTGAGATCATTGTAGCTTAATCTAGCTAACTAAGGGACTATTTTGTAAAACTGTTATAGATTTGAAAAGTTACCATTGATGAATTTGAAGTTTTTAGTTATTAAGTGGTTGAGTTTGAAGCTTTGATATGAAATAAGATTGTTTTGTAAAGTTATTTTGGTTAGTTTTAAGTTTAGGGGCTAAAATGACAATATGTTGAAATTGGCAGGAATTTTCTATAAATTTAGTTGCTTGGGAATTGATAAGTAATGATATTGAATTAGCTTTAAGGTATTGGACTTAATTGTGAAAAATCTGTAAGTTTCAATTTTAGGGGCTAAATTGAATAAAAGGTAAAAGTTTAGGAAAATATTGTAAAATGTTAAAAAGGGTCATATGCATATGTTTAGACTATATACGGTATTTGAATTTGTTAATTGAGTTAAATTATTATTTAGATCAAGAAACAGATCAATTGATCGATAAACACTGAAAAAGAAAAATTGTTGAATAGTCCGCGATGTTGTGTTTGTTGTTGTTTTGTTAGGTAAGTTCATATTAGGTTAATTTGATTATATATTTAATTATGTTTGTGTTATGTGTGTGTGTGTGTGTGTGTGTGTGTGTGTTGCTTTAATTGATTTAAATTAAATATTGAAAGTGAGATTGAATGATCGAATTATAAAGTATGATATTTATATGTGATTAGAATGAATTGAGATATGATATGGAACGACAATTGGTACATGTTGTTATATGAGATTATGTTAAATGATGGAAAGATTGTAAGAGTTGAATGAAGGCCCGTGTGAACTTAGTGAATAATTCGGATACAAATGACATGTCATTAGGGATTACCAAGTACTATGTACTGGTGACTATATTACGACTAAATATAAAGGAAAGATTTTTTTAGGTTTTTATACTAATGAAAATAAAAATGGCATAACTAAAGTGAACTTCAAATAATTGGTTTCTAAACTCAATCAAAACTAGGCATGAGTGATTAGTTCGCTTTGATGGTCATAACTAATTCCTATTTCGAGTTTCTATTCAATCAACTAATCATTACCCTAGTAGTATCTCTCAATCTTCCACTAAACTAATGACTCGATAAGAATTACTTATCTCTCGACCTCACAATTTAGATCGATTTAAGGCTAAGGTGTTCACAGATAGGTTATACCAATTTTGGGTTAATTCCCACCTAAATGACTTCTTAGGGGCGTTAAATCTAGGGTTTAAGTTCTTTCTATCTCAAACAATTAACCCACTAAGAAAACCCTACATAGCAATAAGTTAATCACACATCCACTAACTAATCCCCTATACGAGGATTAGTTCCTCATGGAACTCATGAACACAAGAAACTTGATAATAAAGATAAGCATAAATAATAAATCAAGAGAAAAGGTTAAGAGAATCCTAAATTGATTTGATTGATATAAGCGCAGAATCTACACGATTCGTTTGAGTCTACAAATCAGCTTCTCTGAAGAACACAAATAAAAAGAACTAGAAAATAAACTTAAAGCCTAAAAGAAAAGAAAATCGAAAACTAAAATTACAAAGAAAACTTTAGAATATGAAAACTATCTTTCAACAAGTGTTTTAAGGTAAACTGACATTCTCGTGTTTGATTTCCATTATCTGGATCAAAAAGCCCTTGGCTCGTAAGTGCTTCCCATACAAGGCTGATGTTGCGCCACCCTAGTGTCTGTGTCGTGACATCAAAGGCATTATGCACGGTTCAAGGGTAGCTTCAAAGGTGTGTTGTAACATCCCATGGCTGTGTAACAGTACCAAAGGTAGTATAGCAATTCTGGCATTTTGCTCCCTGTGTTGTGACATCAAACTCCCCGTGTTGCAATATAGTGACCAACTTTGAGTTCCTACGCCTTTGAATGGTCTCTTGCACACTTATTAAGTACGTTAGCTTGCCTTTAGGTCTTATTCGGCCCCCTAAGGTCAATAAAGGACTCAAAATACACCTTTTATTGAATTTAAACTAAATTATAAAAACTTAACTAAAACATGATAAAAGTGTTTGTATTCAAGCTCCTTAAGTATGAAAACTAGTTTAATTTGCTACACCAAATTACGGCAGATCACTGGTACTCCGTGGAAATTCCAAGACCTACAGCGATTGCATCAAACAACAAAAATTGATGCAATTTCTTATCAAACTCAATGAAACTTATGTTGCAGCAATAAGTCAGATCTTACTAAGACAACCACTACCTCCTGTGAATGAAGCCTATGCATTGAAATTATAAGAAGAAAGAAGGAGGAGTTACAATGTTGATACATCTTTCACTAAACCAATTGAATCTATAACCCCATTTTCCTCTAATTCGCAATAGAAAAAGAAATTTAATGGCACATATGATCACATCTATTTGAAAGACCATAAGAAAGAACAATTTCTTTTTCTTTTTTTTTGCTGGATTAGGTTTCCACCTAATTGCAAATCTAAAAAAAAGCACTTGGAAACAACAAATAATGTGGCCATGAAAAATGTGACTATCCATTTATATAATTGTGTTCCTATGAAGAGAAATGAGAACTCCTATAAATATGAGTCAAATTTCATTTGTCTGACACACTTAAAAAAACATAAAAACAAAGTTTATTTCTATTCTCCCACCATTTTTTATATTTCTAGATTGTTCTATAAAGAATTTATAGAAATTGATATTGTTGTGTGCTCTGCTCAATGCTCATGGATTGTTTTCGTTAGTGCAAAATATCGACAATCATTGAGCTTCTTTGTATCCTCAAGGTTTATTTGCCAACAACTCTTCTGCACACCATAATATAGTTGAGGGTGAATAAAACCTTAAAGAAAGTGACATTGATACATGCCTTGAAGCCTTCTTTAATTTCTTATAGGTTTATTTTTATCCCAATGCACTAACAAGACATAATCCATTTAGGCTTCTAAATGAATATAAGTTGTATAATGTTGCTTCTAAAACCATATTTATAAGTAGAGATGTCACAGTTCATGAAAATGTCTTTCCATTTAGGCTTAAAACTGAAAATCCTACCCACCTTCCAATTCCAAATCTGAACTCGCTTTGAAACTAATTCCTTACAACTCTCTTTGAGTCCACACTTGAGTCTTTGCACTAACTTATTGAGTCTCACATTGATCTTGTTAAGCTATTTGAAGATGAAAATTTTGTTGAGTATAGTTGAGTGATAAATTAAGATGAGTTATTTGAAGGCATTTAGTTATATAAAAGGTGACGAGAAAGCTTCTATATTTTACACAAATAAGGTCATGTATAACTTTTGTGGTCCAACACTCGAATCAATTCATGTAACATAAAAAAAAAATTGATTATAAACTGTCACATTTACGAAATAAAATTTCTGCAATCCAACACTCGAGCCAACTCATGATTTCTAAATTAATTATTTCTTGACAGAATTTTATTTTTTAAGTATTATTTCTGAATCAAATAAATGAAATTAAACAAAAAAAACCCTCCATCTTAAACCATATTTACGAAACAAATGCATATGATACTTTTTAGCCTAAATTGCAAAAAACAAAAGTCATGAGTAGAGGTTGATTATTGAACAAATGAAAACAAATTCTGGCCAAAAATTTTAAAAATAATTTAATGCATGAAGTTCACATCTCACCAAATCTTTAATCCAATTTATGTAAATAAATTAAACAAAATCATAATATCAAATAATGAAACAAAACTATTATATATAATAATTTTATAAACGTTACAATTTTCTTCAAAAAATGTTTTAATTTTTTTTCCCAACCACGTGATGGGTGTGGGTATGGGGTATGTACAATAAAATTATTTTCCTTGATTTAATCAATATTTTAAAGCCAAAGTACCTTAAAGAATTCATTATTTTAAAAGCATGTTTTAATTACTTCTTATTATTTATTAACACTAATATTATACCGTCACATTCACTCTACTTTATTCTTTTTCTCCAAAATTTGGCTTCTAACTCACATTATTTACTTAGTAACGACTTATTTCATTTCATGATGAATTATTCAAAATAAATATAAGATTTTTTTTAAGAACAGCAGCTGCAAGGCAACCTGCCAATATATACCTATATATGAACTGTTAGGGATCAATTCTATTAAATAGCGAACAAGTAAAATATAACGCAATAAATTGAGAAATTGAACACACAAATTTAATGTGGAAAAACTCTTTCGAAGAGGATAAATAACCACGGGCAAAGATAATTTTACCATAATGGCAAAGAACAAATAGTACAAAAGATGGAGATAAAAACTAAATCCCAAAAACCCGAAAATAAAGAACCCTCAAAGTGTAAACATTAAATTCTCTAAAAGTGTTAGGAGTTTTAAACTCTAATGGGTGTATCTAATGAGTGTATTTTCTAAAGTTGTAAAAGAACCTATTGATAGGCTAAATTTCTAGATCAAATAATAATAAAATAATCTAGACTAATAAGAGTTTGACTCAGACAAATAAACAGAGTTTAATTGAAACAATTAAGCAGAGTTTAACTGAAAGATTATTTATCAAATTTGACTTGAAATAGGAGTCACAATTCAACAAATCTCCACCTTGACTCGTATTTCCACAATGCCATCTTTGTCAAAGCCCATCACGGGTCTATCTTGAACTATGCAGGAAATTAACTGAGTCGAATCTGTGCTTAGAAGCTGGAAGTCTTCTAGCCTTCGACTTGTGCACTGCCAAATCAAAACTAACCCGAGTCTTATTTTCTCGAATACAGTACCCTAACTTTTCAAAACCTACATCCAAAAGAGAACCTCTCTTTAACAAAACAGTCATACCTCTTTCCTTCCTATGACCAAGTTGCCTTAACTCCTAACGAGTTGACTTCAACTCCGTAACGGACGAGGGACATCCGATTTCACTGTAAAACCTTACAAAATACAAAGACTGTCTATCCTTTTACCTTTTAACAAAACAAGAGCCCCACGAGACACCTTAATGCCGCTCGACTCGATGTTGATTCTACAACCTTTTAAGTCTAAAATACTTAAGGAGATGAGATTCTTTCGTAAATCAGGTACATACTTGACATCTGATAGTGTCCTAATCGTACCATCGTGCATCCTAATTTTAACAGTACCAATACCGATTATTTTATTGGATGAATCGTTTCCCATGTGCACAACTCCACCTTCAACCGAACTGTATGTGGAGAACCATTCTCTGTTGGGACACATGTGGAAAGAACATCTTGAATCTAGGATCCACTCAGACGTAAGTTCGGAGCTTTTGCTCGTTGACACTAACAAGAAATCATCACCACTTTCATCGGTCAAATTAGCACTAGCTAAATCTTCCTCGTTACTCTCAGCAACCCTTTTATTTTGCAGTTTGTAACAATCTGCTTTGATGTGATCTAATTTTTTACAATAGCGACACCATTTGTCTCGCTTCTTTGATGCTACCAAAACAGAAGCTTGCTTATCTACCTTGTTATCTGAACCAAACTCATTGTCGAGTTTATCTTTGCTCAACAAATGACCCTTCACATCCTCGAACAATATTTTGTCTATACCATAAATCAAGGTCTCTCTAAAAGACTTGTATGAAGGGGGTAAAGAGCACAACAATAGTATAACCTGATCCTCATTGTCAATCTGAACCTCAACATTATTTAAATCATTCAAAAGAGTAATAAATTGATTGATGTGATCTCTAAGAAGCTCACCTTCGTTCATGCGAAACGTAAATAGATGTTTCAGCACTAAACAGTTAGCTAGAGACTTAGTCGCATAAAGAGTTTCTAGCCTTTTCCACAAGGCGGATGAGGTCTTCTCCATCAATACCCTATTTGCGAGACACAATTGGATTGCAGACAGGGCTGTTTCATCAAGCTCTTCCCATTTTGACTTATTCAGTTTATCGGGCTTTTTCCAGATAACGACCTTTTTCAAACCGGTCTGAACTGGAATTGTCATCATCCAAACTTGCCACAAATAGAAATTTGTGACACCATCGAACTTCTCAATGTCGAACCTTGTTGTTGTCATATCTGAACAGGTTGATCTACGAAAATCGAACTATCTTTGATACCACTTGTTGGGGATCAATCTGATTAAGCAACTTACAAGTAAAATATTACGGAATAAATTGAGAAATTGAACACACAAATTTAACGTGAAAAATCCCTCCGAAGAGAATAAAAAACCACGGGTAAAGATAATTTTACTAAAATGGTAAAGAACGAAGAGTATAAAAGATGGAGATAAAAACAAAACCCAAAAAACCCGAAAACAAAGAACTCTCAAAACGTAAACACTAAATTATCCAAAAGTGTTAGGAGTTCTGAATTCTAATAGGTGTATCTAATGAGTGTTTTTTCTAAAGTTATAAAAGTGTCTACTTATAGGATAAATTTTTAGGTAAATAATAATAAAATAATCTAGACTAATACGAGTTTGACTCAAACAAATAAACATAATTTAATTGAAACAAATAAACATAATTTAATTGAAACAATTAAATAGAGTTTAACTGAAATATTATTTCTTAAATTTGAGTTGAAATAGGAATCATAATTCAACATGAACAAAATCCCCAAATGAGGTCATTAATATAGACCCCATTTATTAATTATTATTATTTTGATATATTATTGGGGAGAAAATGAGGTTATATGATTTAAATTTATGTCAAATGATATTTGATATAAATTTTAACCATCATTCTATATAAGTCAAGATAATTATTATTATTTTTCAAATAACATATTTAAAGAAATTGTTATATACGATAATACAAAAATTAATTTAATATATGTATCCAATCTACACAATAAAATAATAAAAAATGAGATTCTATTAATTATTTTTAGTATTTTGGATTTAATTTATTATTTTATTTTTAAAGGATAATTTTTTTAATATACTAATATGATTATAAATATATAGATAAATTCGATACACCAACATTGACAACAGATATGTTTCACATATCCTTAAAAAAAATTCATAAATTGATTAAAGTAAAATTTCAATTTGATTCCTAAAAATGATAAAAATTTGATTTGGTCTTTTAAAAATTATAAAGATATAAACTATTAAAATGGTGAAATTACATTTTTACTACCATAAAAATTATACATTAATTTTGACCTGTCTAAAAATATTTTCTGACTTCGTTCCTAGTCCTAAGTATTTTATCAAAAAGAGTACGTGAATGTTTACTTTTATTGTAATCAATATAAATTAAAAAAAAAAAGTTAAAATTCAAAATAAGCTATAATTGATTAAAAATATCTACCAAAATTATTAAATATACATAATTCAAAAAAGTAGACAACTTGTTTTTAAAGTTACATTCCTTAATAAATTTGTTTTTAAAGCAAATAGTATTTTCAACATTATCTTAAAAAATTTAAAACATAAGTTTATGTTAATATTATCTTGAAATTATTTTCTAAATATATTTAATGTAAAAATTTGTTAAAAGTAAATATTATAAAATGAAATACATATTAATAACATGTATATTTTCTATTAATTAATTTATTACCAATCAATTTAATTAAAAGATAAAGTAGAATGTAAAAATAACTATAATTCATTATTTATAAAGATAATATTAAGTTTTAACCATATAGGTATCCAAATTTTTAATAAAAATATTAAAGGTAGAATATTTAATATGAACAACATTTAATAATGTTATATACTTAAATTTCTATAAATATTTCTATTAACTGCTATAAAAACAAATATTTCAATATTTAAAAAATTAAAATCTGTTTTTTTATTTTTTAATATATTTATTGAAACGAATTCAATAACTATTTTATATCTATAATAAAGATCAAACCTTTAACTAATAATTAAAAAAAATACCATTTCTCTTAATTATTGTGATTTAAAATTAAGATATGTTTTATATAATGGAAAGAATATGAATAGCACAGCACAGAGTGGTGACAGCACATTGATAAATGGATCCCAAAAGTAGGACCCTCTCTCTCACTCCTCCACTTTCACAGTTCCCTTCTTCCTAACCTAAACCTGTTGATGCGGTTAATCCTTCACCTTCACTTGAGTTTATGACCGTTTGAGAATCTGAAAAACAATGCTTATGTAAATTCTTATTTATGAATATTTAACACTCAAATACATGACAAAACCCCCCTTTTTTTTATATTCTTGTTTTGCTCGGTTTCCTACAGCAGCACTTTGGGTGTATTTATTTTTAATATTGTAATAAAAAGAGGCTTATATATCATATCATTTCATATACCTACCATACCATTATCACCAGTCAGTCACTACCTCTACCCACCTTCGTACTCTTTTCTTTTCTCTTAATGTTCTGTTTAGAACTCTCCATTTTCTCTTTTGCTGTCTTTGGTTTCTCTTCATTTCTCCTCTCTAAATCTTTGCATCATCATCGATCATGTCTCTTTTAATCTCCCTACTTCTGTTCTTAGCCATGACTGGCCATTCAAGTAAGTTCTTTGCTTCTTTTTTGGTGTTTTTCCTTTCTTTTTTTCAACTTGAGTCACCATAACTCAAGATTTCTGAGATGGGTTTTTGTTTGTTTGTTAAAAAGTTGACATATTTGTGTGTGTTGTGTGTGTGTAGGTGCTACTTATTGCTTATGTAAAGATGGGTTAGGGGATCAAGCTCTTCAAAAGACCCTGGATTATGCTTGTGGAGCTGGAGCTGATTGTTCTGCAATTCTACAAAAAGGTGGTTGCTATAACCCCAACACTGTGAAAGATCACTGCAACTATGCTGTCAATAGTTATTTCCAAAAGAAAGGTCAAGCACAAGGAAGCTGTGATTTTTCAGGCACTGCTACTGTTTCTGCCAATCCTCCTTCAAGTAACTCCCTCAACCCCTTTCTTTGTTTCTTTGTTTCCTTCCATTTTGAACTTTCCCTAACTTTTCTTTGTGGTTTGCAGATATTGCTTCTACTTGCAGCTTTCCCTCTAGGTATGCTTATTAAGATCAAACTTTATGCCAAAGGATTGGAAGTATACTTACAAATCATCTATTAAATGAAATTATTGCTAACGCTACTACTTGAACCACCCCATTTTAGCATTAAGATTAAACCTTTCAGCTTATTGAATCACTTTACATCCATGGAGTTTTCCTTTCTGATATATTTCAGTGAACCTTTTTCTTAAAGCTTTTTCATAAACTATTCTCTGTTGTTATCTTTCTTTGATTTCTTGAAAAAGCATCTTTGTTTAAACGGGAAAATGAGCTGCCATGATGTTGAAATTTGTAAAAGTTATTTGTCTTCTTTTTAACTTCACTAATTCCTTCTTGTTGGACATTTTGTCATGTTACCAATTTGCTTTCACAGCAGGATTGATTCCCTTTTGGATCAACCACGGTTTACTTTTTCTTTTTAATTTGCAGTAGCACAGGCATGACCACACCAACCGGGACACCAACCACCACAGGCTCAACCACAGGGACTCCAAGCACAGTGTTTGGTGGGGCAGGGACAACCTTAGGCCCAACAGGGACAACAGCAACCGGCTTCAATGATCAAAGCAATGCTGCGGGTCTCTTCACAAAGAATATCAACTTTTTCTTCACTTTTGCTATTATGTCCCTTTGGATTTGAAGAACTGAAAGTGGGGATTTTGGGGGAGGGGGGTTTGATCAGATTTTGGTATGGCTTAGCAAATATTAACCATTGGTGTCTGGTCTGTGCATGATGGGAGCATCTATTGGTGACGAATCCCCCCACTAGCACTTTTTCTTTTCTTTCTTTTTTGTATATGTAGAGAATTGTAGAAGAATGAAAATTGTTGACTATGTTGTGGAGCTCCAGATCGTGACTTGTGAGCTACCTATGTAGCTAACCACTTCTTTCGGTTTACAGGTACACCCAAAGAATTGAGTATCCCTGAAGTCTCCTTATGTCCTTTTCTATTTTTTTTCATAAAAGTTATATTTGTTTTAATTTTAATAAATAACAAAATAAAATATTATTTCTCATTTTAAGTATACCTAAAATTTACTTTTAAAATATGTTTTTACAATTGTTGAGTTTTTTCTAATGGTATATGCAAGAGTTATTGTGCGATCAATTCATATGTTGTAAAGACAGTTCAATCTCGTAAAGATTAAGGGTGAATGTTCGATTGAATCAAATGAAAAAATTTTGAATTTATCGAGTTAATAAATTTTATTTTATCATTCTAATTTGATTTGAAATTTTTTCGAATTGGATTGAATAGATTTATTCGAGTTAAATTAAAAAAAATAACTTTGGATCATTGGAATCACTGTTACCCACCATAATCAAATTTGTTCACCTTAATAAAATTTGTTATTAACTTTCATCATCTCATAATTTATCTATTAATCTTTTATATACAATTAGTTTCTTTGCTTGCTTAGTTACTTCAATTATTTCTAATTCTTGCCACTATGTTTTTTGAAATTAAAAATATATTAAATGTAAAAATGTAATTTTTTAATAAAAGTTATTTTAAAGATAAAATATGAAATTGATACCAACATAAAATTTTAACACCAATATTTTATGACATCATTAATAATTTAATTTTAATATAAATATTCAATATGATTAAACAATTCAATAATATAAATAGTACAAAATGTGAATTTTAATTTAATAATACAAATAGGAGATATAAATAAAATTATTATTATTTAGGTTTAGGATTTTTTGGATGATTTTGATTTTTTTTTTATTTGGGATAAAGAGTGTGAAATAAAAGTTTAGGGGGAAAATTTTAAAAAAAAAATGAGGGTTTTGAGAGTAAAATTTTGAGAGAAAGTAAATAGAGGAGTAAAATTTTGAAGAAAAAAATTAAAAAAAAAAATTTTTTTTGAGGGAGGGGAATGGGTTTGGGATGGGAGGAGAGCAAAATTTTTAGGGGAAAAGTGAGAGGGAATAAAAATTTTGGGGAAAAATAAAAAAGCATGAGGGTTTGGAGTAAAAATATAAAATATTATTATTTGATATTTAGTTTATTTAAGTTATTCAAATTATTCGAATTCGAAAACTCAACTCGATTCGAACTCGAAATTCGAAAAAAAATCGAGTTGACTCGAATAACTCGATTCGTTTAATTCGAAATTCAATTTTTTCTTCAATTTTTTCGAATCAAATCAAGTTTTGCTCATCCCTAGTAAAGACATTAGTTTAGGTGTTAAAAAGTATTGCTAACAAAATCCCATGTGTTGACTTGATAATCAAAATGTTCACCGTCCTAAGTATAACCTAGGTTCAAGCAGTGCGGCTATTAGGGGTTTTCCCTCCTCTTGTAATTTGGGGGAAAAAAAAATATTAAAAAAATATTAGAAACAATTTCTTAAGGATGTTGCACTTTGCAATTACGGATGGGAGAATTGACATAATGAAACAAGAATTATGGATGATTTTTAATGAAGAAGTAGCCACTGGAATTGGTCTAAACCCTTTCTCTTTCCTATAAATTCTATGATCTTATTGAGAAGGGAATGTAAAAATTCATTCAAAATTCAAGTCTCTTAAAATATTCTCATTCGTAATCCCTTTTAGAAACATTCCACTATATGCAAAACATCAATAACTCAACTAATCAATTAAGTGTTCTTTCGACCTAACGAGTGATTCTAGTAGAAAAGAGGATGTTGTTCATCTTAGGAGTATCAGGTTCGAGCTCCTGTAAGTGTAAGGTGTGCGTATGTTGTCAAAAGATTAAAAAAGTATGAACAGATACTATTATATAATCATATCCATATATCCAAAAAAAAATTAAGTGATCTTTTTCCATCGTACATAAATTAATGGTATGATAAATGGATTTGGGATTAGTTTTCATAACCAATATTATATCATTATTGGGAAATTAGTTGTTTAATATGTTTTATGTATGATATAAAGACTTGTGATGAATAATCGATTAAGATTATAGCTCAGGAAGTAAAAAAATTGAGAAACAAATGGGTGGCACTAGTGAAAGTAATCTGGCATCGTCACGGTATAAAAGAGACGACATGAAAACCGGAAGAAACTATGAAATCACAATACTCTCATTTTTTCTCAAGTAAATTTCAATGATAAAATTTCTTAAAAATGAGAGTCCGATTTTTAGTGGTACCCAAAAAAAATAATTTCAGAATCTCATTTCTGTAAATCGAGTTTGTAAATATTAAATATAAATATTTACCTATTTTTTTAATGACAAACCTATATCACACACTTAAAACAATCAACATCTTTAAAATTGCATTACTCATTGGTTTCACCTATTTTTTTAAGTTATAATTTTCACATATTTTTAATATAAAAATAATAAAAGTAAAAGGGGCAATTTCCTTGAATTGCATTATCCATTGACTTCTATTTCTACCAAATTCTTGGTCGTACTTTTTTTTTCTCTGAAGAAAAAATTAAAACGCCGTCTTAGTTATTTCGACGAACAAACAAGTCAACTAACTTTTTCTTCTTTTTCGTTTTCTTTTTTTCTAAAATGCTATTTCTGTGCAGCGCACGCTGCAATTTCTTAGATTTAGGGTCATTAGATGTATCTTATTTTAATTTAAGCATAATATCAAATTCAAGTTTTAATATTTATTATTTTATTAATTTAGTCTTAATTCTCGATTTATCACTTTTACCTTTAACTTTTTTTTTAAAATAAAAATATTGACTAGACTATTAAAATTTTAACGATATTAATATGACCGCCCAATTGATAATCATTTTGTGTCTCATAAAAATCCAAAAAATTATCCCTGTCAAAAATATTGTACATGAGGAGTACCATGCAGGTTGTAATGTCAATATTGTTAAAATTTTAACAGTTTAGTAAATATTTTCATAAAAAACAATATGATTGAACTTTAAAAGTTGAGGATCAAGTCTTAACCTTAATGGAATGGTGATTAAAAATCTTGTCAGATGACTATTTGCAATGGGTTCGAACTGTGTTACCTTCATCTCCCCTAATATTGCATTGAGAAAAAAGTTGAGGATAAAAGTAAAACAAAATATTTAAAAAATAAATATGAAAATTTAAATTTATTATTATTGAAAATATACTACTGCAAAATAAAACAGTAAATAAAGAATGTGAAACAAAATTGACATTGATTTTCTTGATAGGAATGAAAAACAAAAACAGTTGGTTGGAAACCTGATTGAAATATAAACTTGAATAAAATCAACAAAATCACATTAGATTCAATTTTCAGAAAAATTAGAGTGCAGAAGGATTAGAGTTGTTTTTCTTTCTATTTTTCTCTTGTTGTGTTCTGTGAAAAATGAAGAGAATGGCATCATATTTATATAGTTTTTTTATGGACAAAATGATAAAATAGCAATATTCAATTCCAAAAATAATAGAAGATTTTTTTCAACCGAAAATATTTTAAAAATATTTTCTACAACAATTAAAAAAAATTTCGTAATTAAAAATATTCTGAAATTATTTTTTTCATTGGAAATAAATATATTTGCCAAGTTAGTTAGCTGAAGAACTTTCCTATAAATTTAATTGAAAATTAATCAAAATTATATCAAATTTGTCGCAGCCATTAATCCGATGCTCTTTAAAGCTTCGAGTCTCAAGCTTTTGCAGCTTCCGCTCTCTGGGTGTATATATATACATAAGTTGTTTTGAGTATATTTAGAATAAAAAAATAGAGAAAACAAAACACTGCTATATTCAACAGCCATGGATCCTCCGCAACAGAGTGCAGCACCAGCGGCTCAAAGCGGCGGTTCTTTCCGGATTCCCGCAATGCTCGTCTTTGCTTCCATAGTTACCATCGCCTCACGGGTAAGTGCCTTCATTCTTCGCTTTCACAAGTAAATGCGAAGGAATTGCGACATAATCTGAACATATATCTAAAATGGTTTCGATTTAGATCGGTATTGAAAAGAAAAAATTCAATTACTATACAATACTTTGATTTTTTTAAAAAATTAAATTGTAATCGGAGATAACAGAACCAAATCTAATTTATTGGCTCGGATCGATTCAATTTATTAGTTTTTATATTTTCTTTTAAAAGAATCCTGATTGACTCGCTTTCTCCTCGGCCCTAACGTTATTGGAAGGCAACATTGAGCTTTACAGCTACAGATCAATTCTTGCTTTTGTAGAAACGTGCTAATGATTTTTCTGGGTGAAATCATTCGAATATTAGTATCAAATTATAAAATCATACAAAATTGATCATTTACTCATCCCTCCATTAACTTGCTACCAAACATGAACATGTGCCATTAAGTCATTTTTCTTTAAATAAATTTATTAATACATTTGCATGATTGTTTGTTAAAACTTAAAGCCCTAATTTTAGCACCCAAATTCATGATAGGGAATTTTCAGGCAGTGGCGCCATCATGTTGGTATAGTAAAAACAGCTTATCCATTTTGCATCAAGTCCCTGAAGGCCATGTTGGTGTTTATTGGAAGGGTGGGGCTCTTCTAAAAACAATAACCGAGCCAGGTGAGTAACTAGTCACATTTTAATTTTTTTTTATTTTTATTAATATGGACAATCAGTTTAAATTATTAACACAACAAAGAATTATTATGATATTAATTTAATCAATAACAATATATATCTATAATATAAATTTAGAACATAGATTTACCTACAAAAGTTTCAAATGAAAATTAAAAATTATTTTAGTTCAAATGTTAAATGAAATTTTTTTTATATGTATGATATTTTAGGTTTAAATCTCATTATGGATATTGTTTTATTGTTTTATAATTATATAAAACATGAATAATTTACTTTACAAATAAAAATATTCTTTGATAAATTTTTAATTGAGTTGAGACCTGATTGATGGTTACATTAATTCAGTAAAAAAACTTAATAAATAGTATAGATAATAACAGTTTGACAATAATTGTGATTCGAAGATATCACTGGTTGGGATTCTTGGGTTATTGAATATTTTCAAAAATAATTTTATATAGTAATTTAAAATTATTTTATTAGTTTAAATATAAAATATTTTTATATAAAAAATAAAAAAATTAATTCTAATAATTATGATTTTTAACTTGTGAGTTGCAAACTGAATTCAGTACCATCAATCTGAATAAAATATCATCAAATTGAATAATAAGATTAAAATCAATTTTCGATTTTCTCTATTTATTTACTCTTAAATATATTGAAATAAGAGGACTATCAAATTAAATTAAGAAACTAAAATTAATCATAATAGACATATAGTCTAAAGGTTTGTTTTCTCTTTAACATATGATCAGGTTTCCATTTGAAGATGCCTCTTGTAACCCAGTATGAGCCTGTTCTAGTTACTCTTCAAACAGATCAGGTATTTGTTTTGGCCCAAATTATGAAGAAATTATTATTATTTTGGCTTACATGATTTTTTTTTTTAAAAAAAATTGCAGGTGAGGGATATTCCATGTGGTACTAAAGGGGGCGTGATGATTAACTTTGAAAAGATAGAGGTAAGGCTTTAAAACTATTTTAAATTATTATTTTATTAATTATTTTAAATTGAGTCCAAATTTAATCAAAGTTCAATACCACGATTGATTCAATTAAATATGATTATGGGTATATTTCAGGTTGTGAATAAGCTTCATAAAGAGTATGTGTACGAGACATTGCTGAACTATGGTGTTAGTTATGATAACACATGGATATATGATAAGATTCATCATGAGATCAATCAATTCTGCAGCTCTCACACTCTTCAGCAAGTATACATAGATGTTTTTGATCAGGTATATAAGAGAAAGGGTGAATATTATTATATATAAAATTTATTTCACTTATAATATATAATTACAATTAAATCATTTTTTTCTGTTTTAGATTGATGAAAAGATGACAGATGCACTGCAAGCTGATTGCACAAAGTACGCACCAGGAATTGAAATTGTTAGTGTAAGGGTTACAAAGCCCACTATACCTGAAAGAATTAGAAGAAATTATGAAGAAATGGAAGAAGAACGCACCAAGGTATCCATCACTTCCTAATCTTCCATCGCCACGTAATTTTAGGTCAATTTATGATTTCCATCACCTAATTTTAGGATTTAATATTTTAATACGACACTATTTTATTTTTATTTTGATAGAATGATTAAATTATTCCCTAAGTTCTGTATAATTTGCAATTAAAACCATAATTTAATTCATAATCTTATGATTTACATATATGTATTGGAGTCCAGGTTTTAATTTCAATTGAGAGGCAAAAAGTAGTCGAGAAAGAATCAGAAACCAAGAAAAAAATGGCCATTCATGAAGCTGAAAAAACAGCCACTGTTAGCAACATCCTAAGGGAACAAAAGCTAAAGGAGAAAGAAAATGCCATGAAACTGCAGGAGATTGAGAACCAAATGTTCATTGCTCAACAAAAATGTCTAGCAGATGCTGATTTTTATTGGTAATTAAATCATCTTTCCTACTCTATGTGTATGTGTGTGTGTGTGTGTATGTTGTCTAACATGTAGGATGGATACTGTGTCTGCCCATTCCCTTTAGTGCAATGAAAGAAGCTGAAGCAAACAAGATGAAGCTGACCCCTGAATTTCTTGAGCTCAAGTTTATAGAGGCCATTGCTAATAACACCAAAATTTTCTTTGGTCAGAAGGTGGTCTTCTCTCTTTTTTAGCTTTAGATTGACCCTGCCTCGTACATATAGTGATATACATATGCATATACATGTTAAGCAGGTGCCCGATATGGTTTTGGATCAAAGGCTACTAGTGGGTAACTTCCTTGAGAATGTGTCGCAACAGGTGCAAGGTGAGAGGCAAATGAAATCAGATGATAATGCTTAAATGAAATGGTCAATGCATTGACCAAAACAAACTTATCGCAACACTTTTTTTTACTTAAGACGATGCAAAAAAAGACCCTCTACGCTTCCGAAAAAGTCGTCTTTAATACATATGTACACTATATACATGCATATATAAATAGAAAGTTTAATCCATTATTACAGACTATTGTTTTGGCTAATAACCTTCATTCGGCTGGTATCTAATATATATATATGGGATAAATCTCAAAATTATATATGAACTATGGTTTAACATGAAATTATATAAATGAACTTTGATTTTGTGTAATTTTATATATGAAATTTTGATTTGATCAAATTCTTATAAATTATTAATACAATTATTGATATAATATCATCTTATGTTTATATATTGCATACATAAATAATTATATTTATGTAATATAAAAATAAATTAATGTATTTATTTATTTAAATGTGTATGATCAAATCAAATTAATTCATATATAATTTTGAGATTTATCCCTATATATATATAAACTATAGCAATTTGATGTTTCAAAATAAGGAAACATTCTTATGTGGCATATATATATATAGTACACCACACAAGTTGCTCGTCCGAGATAAATTAATTGGTGCCAAGTTACCCATTCGGGCTAAATTTTTATAACGACACATTCAATTGCTTATCCAAGCTGAATATATATACATGTCAGGTTACTTGTTCGGGCTAAACCTTTAAAACGACATTAGGTTACTCGTTCGAGCTAAACTTGGCACATGTATGTGCAAGTCTGCAACAAATGTTACATCTCAATAACATCTGCAATCAATCTTGTACAAGTGCACACAAAACCCTATTGACATTTCATCGTATCCTAATCTTTACTAAATTCACATGGGCATCTATTACATATATTATCAGCACTTTTCAATTTAGTCCAATTTTCACCTTTTGTACTAATTCACATCCAATTTGATTTACAATCAAACATATATATAATTCAAATACATACAATCTAAGTCATAAATACCGTATGAACTTACCTAATTAAAACAACAAACAAATTGAATATTCAAGGACTAATTGACAATTTTGGCTTTTCCTCGATTATCTCTGATTTGACCTAGTTCTTGATCTATACAATTATTCCATTCAATTTATCAATATCAAACATTTATGCACTATACCATGACATGTATGAACCTGTATAGTTCCATTTTTCTATACCCCTAAAATTTTACATTTCATTCAATTTAGTCCCTAAAATTGAAATTAAAATAACTTTCAATTTTGAGCTTTGATTTAAAAATCGATTCCAATTACATCCCTTAGGGACCCTCTACTATATATTTATACCAAGTTAAACAAATTGAGAATTAGTTCAATATCTAATTAACTTAATTTAATTACTTATATATATCACATCCTACTAACTCAAGTTGAGAATTGATTCAATAACCATTTAGAATACTTGCTAGTTGTAATTTAAATCTTTAAGTCTTTGGCTAATTAAAAATCTATAGTGATTGAACTTTTACAATTTAATCTTTTTACTCTAATTAAAAAATTAATAAACAAAATTGAAGGACCAAACATTAATATTTTTTTATATCAACTCCTTAAATATTCATATTTAATGCTTACGAACCTGATTTATAAAAATAAAATTTCAAAATCGTTTTTCCGACACCACTAAAAATTGAATTGTTACAAAAACATATATTATTTTCCCGCATTAAACATAACAATGCAATTGTCTTCATGGCATAAATATGCTACAATAAATAAGAAGAGGCAATTCTTTTTATTTTAAATATTATTATTCTTTACATCAATTTCATTTTAAATTTTTTATTTTATTCATTACATTGATAATATTTAATTTAATGGAGGAAAAACATATCAAACAAATATGCTTAAACCCTAAATTCTAAAACTCAATATTATAATTAAACTTAATTATTTCAATCAATAATATTAACACATATCTTGTGCATAATCCACCGTAGTAGCCAGTAATTGTGATGCTATAAAATTAAATAATATTAATTTACCTTTATTTTAAATAATATTTTTTAATTTATATTTTTTTTTGGTAAATAGAAACAACTAAAAACGATTACAAATTAAACAAAAACTAACTTATAGCTTTAGTTCTATCTTCATCAGGTAAATGAATAACTGACGATGGTGGCGTGTGAAAAACTCGAAGTAACCCATCTGAAGGCATAGAAACTTTTGCCATAAGATCTGCAACTCTATTCAGAGATCGTGGAATTTGACAAAAACAAACTTCCCAATTCCGACAGATTAACTGATGTAACATACATACCTCCACAATATTACTATAAGCTCCACCTCCTGAAGAAATTAAGTCAACAAGTAGCATATTGTCGCTCTCCGCTTCAACTTTTCGAAAGCCCTTATTCCATGCTAGAAGCAAGCCCTCCAATAAAGCTCGCGCTTCCACCTTGAAGACTGAAGCATTACCAAAACTCAAATTGTAACCCCATAACCAATCAGCTTTGTCATCCCTTAAAACCCCACCAATGGACGCCCTATCCACAAGTACCGCTCCATCAGAATTAAGCTTTACCCACCCTTGACGAGGATGTTGTCATGCCATAAGATTACTACTAGAAGACACAAGAGATACCTTGGGAGCCAGATTATGATAACTTCGTGCCCATGCATATCCTTTTTCAAGTATCAACTCGGAGCTCCTATGTCGGTTTGAGAAGACAAACTCATTTCGTGATTTCCAAATAAGCCAACAAAGGATCACAAATAATGTTTGTCAATCTACATAATCAGTAGTTAAGTGGCTTGAATCTTTTATATTCCATAACAACCATGTAGAAAACGGTAAAGCAAAGAAAACCTACTGCAATTGATTAGGAATTACTACAACCCAAATTTTCCTTGCAAAAATACAATCTCGCAAGGCATGGACCACCGATTCCAATTGCACTCCACATCTCGGACAAAATCCATCTTAAGTTAAATTATGCTTGAACCTCTCACCATTCGTAAATAGCCGACCATGCCATAATAACCAAAGAAACACCCGAATCCGCTGGGGTGCTTTGATAGTCCAAAAAACCTTCAAATCTGGTGAACCTACAACATCAGAAAAAACCAGATTTTTGTATGTTAAGGATGATGAAAAACCATCCGTTTTTCTCCATTTCCAAGCTAGATTATGCTAGCTGGCTCCTTCACAAAGAGGCATTACGACCGAAATATAAAAAAGCACATGATCAGGTAGCAATTCCTTGAGGCGGTCCTAATCCCATAGTCCATCTTGAGTAACCCTATCACACACACGGCTGGTATGGTCCATCACACTCGAAACACGGCAATGGTCACTCAATTTTCCAAGCTGGTGGATTGAAGGACCAGTCTAAAAATTCACAAGTTTACCATCTCCAATATCCCAGTAAACATTTGAAATAACATCAGACCGAACACCAGCAAGAGAATGCCAAATATAAGAACTACTACGTGAAATAGTTGTAGGCAATATGCCATGAATATTATATTTTTTCCGGAGAACCTGTACCCATAGAGAATCAGTATTGGTAAGGAAACAAAATCCCAACTTCAACACAAATATTCGATTTTGATCCCTCAAATTCCTCAAACCCAATCCTCCATTTTCAATCGGGCAACAACAATTATTCCATGAGACAAGAGCTAACTTCCTTTGATTCGATGAATATCCCCATATAAAATTACGAGTCAGCTTCTCAATATTTGTACAAACAGTTACAGGCACTTTAATTGTATTCATGAAATAATTTGGAATAGAAAGTAGTACAGAACGAACCAACGTTATACGCCCCGCCATCGAAAGTTTCCTTGCGTCCCAATCCGACAATTTCTTTCTAACCTTATCAACCAGAAAATCAAAAGTACCAACACTCATTCTGTCATGAAACAAAGGCATGCCCAAATAGATGCCAAGGTTATCAACCTTATTAAAACCCAATAAATTACATATGCTATCAACAATATTGTCACAAATATTTGAGGAGAAAAAAATTTGAGACTTGGAAAAATTCACCTTCTGTCCTGAGAAATAGCAAAAAGTCCGCAAGATATTATGAACAACAATTGATTGCTCCATATTAGCCTCACTAAATAACATGAGGCCTTCTGCAAAAAATAGATAAGAAATAGGAGGTCCCCTTCTAGACAAAGCCAAAGCTTTCCACTCCTCCTGTACCATAGCATCTCCAACTAAATGGCCCAACTGTTCCATACAAAGTACAAATAAATACGGTGACAAAAGGTCTCATTGACGTACACCTCGTGTTGGTTGGAAACTATCAGTCACAATGCCATTCCACAAGACTTGAAATGAGGTAGAAGAAACATAGTTCATAATGACGCAAACTAACTCAGCAGGAACACCCGAAAGCTATAAAGTATCCCGAAGAAAAGTCCAACTAATTCTGTCATAAGCTTTTTCGAGATCAATTTTCATTACCATACCCCGTTTCATCCCACGGAAGGATTTTAAAGAGTGAATCACCTCCTGTGCTACTATAATATTATCCGTAATATCCCGACCTGGAACAAAGCTAGACTGATTGGGACTTATCAACATCGTCATGCAAGATCTCAATCTATTTATGATTGTTTTTGTCAGAATTTTGTATAAAACCGAACAAAGACTAATTGGCCTAAATTGAGTCACTCTTTTCGAGCTATGAATCTTCAGTAGTAATACCAACAAAGTCTTATTCAACATAGAGTGCAACGGCATACCACTCAAAATACTATGCACAAAAGTACAAACCGAAGGGTCAACATGCTTTCATTGAGACTGAAAAAATCGGGCTTGAAACTCATCTATCCTGGACGCTTTCAAATGAGCCATTCCAAAAATTGATTTCTACACCTCCTCATCCGTAACCATGCAACTAAGACGAGCAACCTCTAAAAGAGATAATTGAGGAAACCTTTGTTGTGAAGACAATGAACCATGCACTTCATAATCCATAATGTAAAGCTTCTAAAAAAAATCAAGCACATGTTGTTGTAAAGTCGAACCGTCAAAGCACCACTCATTATCAATCATCATCCCTTCAATTCTGTTTCTTTTCTGTCTGCTAATTGTACGACTATGAAAATAAGCAGCGTTCCGATCCCCATGGTGAAGCCAATTTACCCGAGACTTTTGAAACCATAGCATCTCCTCATAAACCAAAAGCTCCTCAATTTCATATTGCAATGAAGCCTCTCTACTCTGAAAGGCTTGGGAATTGCGAAAATCCAACACCCTTTGCACTCGTTTCAGCTTAGCCATAAGCTTTCTCTTCTTTTCAAAAATATTCCCATAAACTTGTTTATTCCAAACAGTAACATCTTTAAACTTCTCCAAATTCTCCATAGCCGACCGATGTGGATCCCAATTACCTTTAACTAAGGGATTAAAATCCTTATGCATTATCCAACTTGCAAGGCACCGAAAGGTCGCTCAGCTCGACATGGAGATGACTGTAAGGAAATAAGAATTGGCCGATGATCAGATTTAAGAAGATAAAAATTTCTGACTGAGCAATCTGGAGCAAAGGATTCCCAATCCATGTTACATAGGGCCCTATCTAGTCGTTGAGAAAGACCACCTCTATACCAAGTATACTGAGATCCAATAGCACCAAGATCTTGCAAAGCATTATCAAAAATAAAATCTCTGAACAGTTGGCAACCAACATGAGAAATATTCACTCCTCCATCCCTCTTTGAGCCATCTATAATACAATTAAAATCCTGACGATAATCTAAGGGCCAGCCATCGTATTCGACACAGAAGAAAGCAAATACCAAAGCTCTTTCCGTTTTGCACTTGTTGGAGCCCAATTTTGACCGAGCCTAAACCAAACCCATTTTAAATTTATTTTAAGATTAAATTTGTTTTAAATTTAAATTTAATTTAAGTTTAAATTTATTTTTAAATTTAAAATTATTATAAATTTAATGAAAGTCCAATTATAAAATGTCCAATTATAAAACCCATTAACTGGGCCCAATCACAAATGTCCAAAATTTCCCTAGCCCAATTACAAACCAACCTAAACCCAATCTGCTGCTTCAACTTGTGCAGCCACCTATCCCTCGTCCAACCAAAGCACGCCACGTCAGCACTACCAGCTTCAACTTGAACCGCCACCGTCTCTGCACCAACCACCACTGCAAAGCTGAACCTGCAAAGGAATGGACAAGCATTTAGTGAGAAGAAACAAAATAGGATGATTGTAAAATGGCTATAAAGCCAAAATTAAAACCAGTTGTAAAGGGGTTATGAACCTTTGCAACATTCAAAAAGAAATCAATACACAGTTACTAGTTTTCTTTAGATACAGAGACTATTAGCAATTAATCGGACAATTTCAATTCAAACACAGAAGAAAGAGCATCCAAAGTCCAGAATCATAACCCAACAAATCCAAATAGCCAAACAACACTAGTTCTAGAGGTATATTCATTGTATTAATTGTCTAATTTAATTCCTGTTTAAAGTTTACATTGTTTCATATGCATTAATTGGCATATTAATATAAGTCACCAGTTATCATTATTTATTATTAATGTATAAATATTTTATGATAACTATGTAATAAATGTACATTAAATAATTTTATTAGTAGTAATAAATATAATAATTAATAATAATAATAATAATAATAATAATAATAAGTTGAAAAGTCGGAAGGATACCTGGGTTGCGCCGCCGCCACCCACAGTCGCGAGAACACCCGTCGGAGACCGATTTGCAAAGAAAACATTAAAGCAAGTTAAAAAATAAAGAAACCAGATTTGTTTTTTTAAAAACAAAAGGAATAATAACTAAGAAATGGATTTAAAGTTTAAACAAAAAAAGGGAAAAAGATCAAAACTTTCTAAGAAAGTTTAGATCTATCTTTTTAAAAGGAAAAGGAAGAGAAAATAACTAGAATCGAACGTTTTTTTTAAAAGAAATCCGTCATTTTCGTCTATTTTCGAAGGGACCAAGCCAGATCCTTACAGATCTGAGCCTGAATTTGGCGTTTTAAAAAAGAAAAGTAACGAAATGGAAGATTTTTACCTTCGAATGCTACGGACGGCGGTCGAACAGCGCGTGTGAGGACCAACGACGGTGGAGCAACGGCAAAGAGTATTGGACGACGGCGCATGTGGCGCGTAGCATGAGACGACTGGCGGCCCATGGTGACCGGTCTTGAGGACTTGAGAGAGGAAGGGGGAAGTTTTTTGGAGAAGAAAGAGTTTTTTTTTTAAAAATTAGAAGGAAAATGAGATTTTTGAATGGGTGTGTGGGTTTAAATACCCTTACCAAAACGACAGCATTTTAGTATGGGTATTTAAACCAAAAAACGGCGTTGTTTTACTTAAATTACCCATGACCCGTCCAACCTGACTCGAACCAATCTAGGATCCGCGTGTTTTCATTGAAGGGTATATTTATGCATTTAGTCCTTCCACTTTTTCTAGATTTTACAATCGGGTCCTTTTTATATTTTTAATTAATTTTAAATTTGCCCATTAATTTTATTTCATTTGCAATTTAATCATTTGACCTTTTGAAAGCCCAGGAAGCTGCCACGTGTCCTTAATTTGGCTTATTAATTCAATTGGTCCCTCCCTTTTTATTTTTGTTTCAATTATGCCCTTAAATCAAGTTTTGTTTAATTAAAAAATTGACCCAAGAATTTTAAATGATTTTCAAATTAGTCCTTTAACTTCAGAATGCTTGAGGAGCTGCCACGTGTCACATTTTTTTGGTTTTATTGCCCTGGAGGTCCTCAAACTGTCCAAAAATTACATTTTTACCCTCGAACTTTCCAAAATTCCTTTTTTAACCTTAAAATTTCCAAAAATTACATTTTTACTCTTGAACTTTCCAAAATTCCATTTTGACCTCGAATTTTCTAAAAATTACTTTTTTAGCCCTGAACTTTCCAAAATTCCATTTTTAACCCTGAACTTTTCAAAATTTACATTTTACCCCTAAATATCTAAAAATTTCATTTTGACCCCAAAATTTCTCAAAGCTACCATTTTGCCCCCGAGTGTCCAAAATTACCATTTTACCCCCAGACATCCAAAAATCTCATTTTCGATTCCAATTGTTTGATTTTTCTTCCTCTTCAATATTTATATTTAAAATTTTAAATATTATGCCTTCGTATTTCGTATATTTGATTTTTGTATATCGTTTATCTTCTTAATTATTTTGTTTCGTGTTATTTAATATTCGTTATTAACTGTTCATTCGTATTTAAAATTACACATTTGTTTTCAAAATTATTTTAAAACAGAGGCAATGTTCTTTTCATGTGGAAACTTCGGGAAATCATGCCCTAACGTGTCAAGTGTGATTTTTAGTATAACCCACACGAATCGAATATCCTTTCCTAGTTTTTTTAAATTCCTTTTAACTTAGAAATTTCGAGAACGTCGTGCCCTAACGTGTTGGTCACGGCTTTAATTCTCCACGAAAATCGAAACAAACGGGCATCCTTTCTTTAAATCTTTCTAAGTCATGTGTCTGAGGATCATATTTTAAACTCAACAAGAAATTTCAAGTTTTCAAATACATATATACAAATAATTTTAAAGCAAAATGAGGTAATGTCTTTTCGTGTGAAAACCTCAAAAAACCATGCTCTAACGTGCGGGATGTGATTTTCGTAATTCATGCAATCGGATATCCTCTTCGAAATCTTTCAAAACGTCCTTCAATTTTGAAAACCCAAGAACGTAGTGCCCCAACGTGTTGGACACGACTTCCAGTTCTTATAGAGATTCGAAACACGGGGACGGATTTCTTCAAAAAGGATTTTCTTTGAAATCTTGCTAAGTTTTTTTTAAAGACAAAGATCGTATTTTAAATTTTACTCGAGTTTTCAAAGTTTTAACAAATCAAGACCCGAAGGTAATCAATGTGGTACTAATTTTGGGCGTATGAGGGTGCTAACCCTTCCTCATGCGTAATCGACTCCCGAACCTATTTTCTTGATTGCGAAGACCAAAATATTTTTCAAGACAGATTTTAAACGTCTTGTAGTGATCCAATCACACCAAATAAAATATTGGTGGCGACTCTCATTTTTCAAATTCTAAAATAATTTTCGAAACGCGTTTTAAAAATGATTTCGACAGCACTCTAGAGACTAACATAGACAAACGAGGCAAAGAAACCTTTAGATAAATTAGCGTCTCATATGAAGGTATGAACCACTTGTGAATGAATTTGAAGAATATCAATACACACATTTTCAGACCAACATAACCAAATTCCACTAGCAAAGTCATTCGCTTCAACTCGAAAGAAGTTACTATAATCCAATCTCGCAATAACAGCATCAGCACGACAACCACAAACCCGAGTGTCACATAAACACAATACATCTGGAGAAAACTCTTGGCGATACTCTTATATCATATTATGGAAACTAGGATGTCCTGTTCCATGACAATTCCACACCATTATTTTATAATTCATATTAAAATACAAAAGGGAGTAAACATGTACCTGACCAATATATGGGACAACATTAGGAGTAACAATAGCATCCTCCATCGTCATTGCATCCACTGCAACTTTTGTAGCAATTCCACTTTCATGACCTTCATTTACTTTGTCTAATTCTCCCACTATACTTTCCATGGTTGCTCCTAAATTCACTACCAAATCCTGTGGTTTACCATGCTTAGGAACATTTCTCTTCAAACCACTTGGCTTGGTCACATTCGACCCACTAGCTACACCAAATAAAAAGGTTGAGTTTTCCTTATTTTTCTTAAGCGCACCTTTGTTACTGTCCAAAATTCGGACAGCTGCATGAGAACCTGTTACCAACTTGTCTGAAATTTTAATTGGCTCAAAAACCACTCCTTTTCCTTTGTCTAAATCTCCAGCATTTGACCTAAATGAAACACTCCCTTTTGAACCCAAATGGACATTTTGTTCCAGACCTAATCTACCCACATTGGGTTTTAAAACTTTAAGAGCTGACCCATTTTTATTGCTAACTTCATTAACCTGAAACCCTTTCTTCTTGATAATTCCTCCATTTGTTTGTTTACAATTATTTTTAGAAACATGTTGAATCCCTATTTTGTCTCCACGTTCCATAACTATTTATAGATCAAAATCTTTTGCTTTCAAATTAATCCCTTGATTTTTGTTATCCCCAGAAAAATCTTCCCCAATCAAGGCTGAAAAACGAGAGCCTCCATTAACAGCATGATCACGGTGCTCCGCCCCTCACCGGAACCTTTCGATCGCCCCTTTCTCCTCTCAACCACCATCCAGTCACCAAAACATTCCTCCGACACCTCTTTCTCCAAAACCGAAGGTTCCTGAACTTTATGAGATTCTTTCCTTATCCCCACTAATTCAGTCACTGGCACCCCCACACAACTTTCAGCAGTATGATTGACTTTCCCACAAGAAAAGTAGATAGAAGGCAATCCTTCATATTCAACCCTTTGAAGCTTGCCATTGATTTTTATTTTCAAAACCAAAGGCTTTCAGAGATCAATTGAGATTACGAGTCGAGCAAAGCGTCCACGTTGCCCCCTGTCCGTGTGAGCATCTAATTTGACAATCGAACCTATCATTTGCCTAATAGCCCTCAACAGACAGTCAGAATAGAAACCTTCCGGCAGATCAGGTAATCGAATCCACACAACTTGCGATTCCAACCCGCTTTGAGCCGTTGAAAAATCAACTGTCCGTGGATGAACAGACAGGTATCTACCAAAAACAACCCACGAACCAGCAGTTAAAACTTTGGTAATGTCATTATCATCTTGAAACCTTACCAAATAAAAATGGTTCTCCAAGTCCATCAGATGGAAATGCCCTTGGGGATTCCAGAGAAAGGTGATTTTATTTAATAAGGCCTTAAATCCAATTCGGCCACTAAGCAATTTAACCACCACAGTTTTTGCCATTCGCCGTTGGATAAAATCTTGTACCCTGTCTGAGAAACGAATTGAAGGAACCCCATCCATAATCTCGGTGATGACATCCCCCTCCAATAACGAGAAATGCTCTTCCAGATCATCCTCTTGCATAGAGTTAGTATCATTCCCCAAAAGAGTAGATTTTTAAGATGCCTTAGGCACCTCAGATGTAATTTTCTGCACATTACTATCTACTGTAGGATCATCAAAATCGAGATACAAATCCGATCGAGTGCGAACCTTTTTGGTCGCTCTTCCGATCCCAAGATTAGAACCGGAACTATTCAGACCGGCCACCAAATCAACCATCGACAGAGAATCAGACATGACTTCCTCATCACGAGTACTTTTGAAAAGATAAACAATTAAATTTGAAAGATTTTTCTTATGACTTTCCTTGGAATACATATTATATTGTAATTTCACATTTACCTACATATGTGACATAATAACAGTAAATAAAAATAGTTGCATATAATAGCTTTAATAATAAATAACTAACGATGTTATCAATTTAATTTATATATTTATTATAATACAAAATCATAATTTTAAAAATTAAATATTTATATTAGTTTATTATTATTTTCTAAATATTAGTATTGTTGAAATGCTATAAAATTTAATCGATACATTGATACAACCAAATCCGTGAATCTTTAAAAATTTGTCTCAATTGTATAAGTTTTATTTTAATAAATTAATAGCTTTTTTAGTAAAAATAAAGTATTAATTTTAATATGTACTGATAACATATTATAATTTCATTTATTTAAATTAATATTCGCAAAACTTAAAATTTTATTTATTTGTCACTCTGAAAAATCAATTTATTATTAAATAATTTATTAAAAATACTTACCATTAATAATTATCTTTCTAAAAATGTTTTTTATTATTTTTCTACCATATAATAATTTAAACATAAAAATCAAGACTATTGCAGACATGTCTTACTAATTTTTTCTTTTGTTGGTTTTTTTTTTTTTTTTGAATTATAAGGGAAGGCAAAAGTCTTGATAGCAACACGATTAGTATAACTCAAGTTACATTTGAGATAATGAACACTTTTAACCATTAAATCAGCATACGAGATTTTCTTTGTTGGGTTTTTAATAAAAAGTTTAGTGCTTTTGTTTTTTTTTTTTATTTGTTAAGTACAAATTTAGAACATCTTTATTTCTTTGTTGTTATTTGACAATTAAATAAAGCTTCATCTGAACAAGTTAAATTATTAAATGTATCATTAGTTTGCCACCCCATTACCCACTTTCTAGTTTCAACCCCACTCATGATCCGGGCCAACCCACCAATGCTTTTTTTCAGTCAAATTATTCTTGGAATAAAATAATTTTAAAGAGCTTTGTCCTTTATTTAAGTATGTTGGATGCAATTAAACTCGATTGATTCATTGGAGACTTTTCAAACAGTAACATCAATGTGACTTTACAATAAGTAGCTATGGGCTATTATAAGCCAACCAACCATTGAATTTCATTTGCAAGGAATTAAGGCATATCCTTATCAGAGTCTGAATCCAAAGGGAATCTCTTGCTGAGGTTTCACATTAAGACCCATCCATCTTTTTTAGTTTACTTGCCTTTCCACCCTTTTCATTTGTATATTCTTCTTTGTCGTTTGTTGTTTCCTTGAATCTGCAGGTATCTCAGCTTTGTTTTAAGACAATTTTCTGAGTCACAGTTTCTTGCCATTAAACTGGTTAAGGTAAATACTTCAAACAATCATATAGTTTATACTGTTGGATTACTATTTTTTATGATTGTGATGTCATGTGTATTCATGTGTGGTCTACTGAACCTTTCTGGGTTACTATAGTATATTTGATAAATACGCTATTGTTGGGACTTTGGGTAGTCTACCTTCTTGTCACTTATTTTCATACCCTGTTGCTTTTCCCTATGATTTGCATATGGTAAGTGTGTTGTTCATAACAAACATGCCGCTCATACTTTGGGAATTTGAGTTTTTGCTGGAATTTTTCTTTGGTTTCTTTGTTCCGTTGACTTTTGATTACCAATTCTGGATCTGTTTTTCCCCACAGAGCATGCTCTATTGCTGTTTGTTTATTTGTAGATTCCATGTTTATCTTTTCTGGGAATTATGAACCTTCATCTTGCTTAAATATGAGCTCTAAATCAGTTATTTCTAAGAAGGCCAATCTGGTTTTATAGCAATGTCCTCTCTGTGTATGTATTTTGGCCTACTTCTTGGAGCCAGCTTGCCAGCTTCTTGGAGCCTCACCTATGGTGTTGTAATAGTTTTGGGACATATTGGGCTTAATAGCCAAGAAAATTAACTAAACTTGGCTCAAATGAAAGATTAGATTGGACTCTAAGACTTCTTGTTTATAACAGGATTTTGCAGGCATTGCATCTCTGATATTTCTACCAATTCAGAGGATCATTTGTAGTGGTTTGAAAATGTATGTGGTGGAAAGCAAAGGAGGTGCTATTGCCTGTATCCTTCTGGCATTGTTCTTTTTAGGCACCTGGCCTGCTATTATGACGCTACTCGAACGTCGAGGTCGTCTTCCTCAACATACTTACCTTGATTATACTATGACAAACCTCTTGGCTGCTGTTATTATTGCTTTAACATTTGGTGAAATTGGCGGCAGCAGTCCTGAGAAACCCAATTTTATTGCTCAACTATCACAAGTGAGTCCCCTCCATTTTCATGGTGGAATTGAGACTCCAATTGTAGACTATCACAGTCTTTTAATGGTGATTGATGCAGGATAACTGGCCTTCTGTTTTGTTTGCGATGGTCGGCGGGGTGGTTCTTAGCCTTGGGAATTTGTCTACACAGTATGCATGGGCTTTTGTTGGTCTATCAGTGACAGAAGTGATCACTTCAAGCATTACAGTTGTTATAGGTCCGCATTTCAGTCCACGCATAAACGGAACTTGATCTTGGAATTTCTTAATTTTAGTTAACCTTGTGCTGATTGAACAGGCACAACCTTGAATTACTTCTTGGATGACAAGATCAACAGAGCTCAAATTCTTTTCCCGGGTGTCGGTTGCTTCTTGATTGCTGTTTGTCTCGGATCAGCTGTTCACTCATCAAATGCTGCAGATAATAAAGCAAAACTTAAAGAGTATTTCCTGTTCAATTCGCTTCGACAATGAACCGTACACGAACTTTGTTACGTTTAAAGCCTTTATAGTTCCTATGTATATAAGATGCTATATCTGTTCCATTTTCCAGGGCTGGATATTCCTCCACATCCAATGGGGCAATCACAAATGAGGGTACAAAGCTCTAGTATATCTTACCTTGTTACTTGCTGCTCACTTCTTATTCTGAGACTCCTTTTACTAGTAAACAGAACTAATGAATCTGGAAAAGGGGACCGGCATTATAGAGGCAAAGGCTGGAACCGTGGAATTCCTTTTAGAGCTCGAGAAACAGAGAGCGATTAAGGTTGGAATTTCGAGGTTTTATTTTCTTCATTCAATGGCTTTTGCATATATTATATATGATAGTGGTTTGAATGTCATTGCAGGTGTTTGGGAAGAGCACTATAATTGGTTTGTCCATAACTTTCTTTGCTGGTGTTTGCTTTTCTCTATTCTCTCCAGCTTTCAACTTGGCAACAAATGATCAATGGCACACTTTGAAGGAAGGGGTTCCACACTTAGTTGTCTATACCGCATTTTTCTACTTTTCGGTCTCTTGTTTCGTGATCGCCCTCATCCTTAACATCACCTTTCTCTACCTCCCCGTATTAGACCTACCGAGATCATCGTTCAAGGCTTACATCAATGACTGGAATGGCAGAGGCTGGGCACTTTTAGCTGGGTTATTGTGCGGGTTCGGGAATGGTATCCAGTTCATGGGAGGCCAAGCTGCAGGGTATGCAGCTGCAGATGCTGTGCAGGTACATTTAGTCCATCTTTAATACCATATAAAAAGAATCATAACACAACATCAATTTTCATATATATATTGTTTGAACTAATCTGGAATTTGGTGATATGCTGCAAGGCACTTCCACTTGTGAGCACATTTTGGGGCATACTATTGTTTGGAGAATACCGAAAATCGTCACGGAAAACATACGTATTGCTTTTCGGGATGTTGTTTATGTTCATTGTAGCTGTTGTCGTTCTAATGGCATCGTCGGGGCATCGAAAATGAGCATTGCAGGAAGGCTTTGAGTGATCAAAATAAGTTATTGCTCTAATGGGGATTGCATTGCATATAAGCTCAGGGCTTGATGAAGCAGCCCAAAACAGATGCTGATATGCATGTCAAACTGTTCATTGTATTTGTGGAAACACACAAAAGAATTATTAAAACAAATAATAAAGAAGCAAAAGCAGACAGGGAGCATTGCTTATGAAGATTGTAGAGAGGGTTTGGCTTAAAACAATGTTCTAAAATAAACAAACACAAAATACAGCCCTTTTTCTAATGAAATTATTATATTCACGCTCTTTTCATAATTTTATATAATCTTTTAAATAAAATAATTAAAGATTATCAATTCAAATATTGAGTATGTATTCAATAGTACTAAAATATAAATTTATTACTACTTCATCTATATTTATTATTAAATAAAATTTTTAAAATATTTCTAACATAACACATTTATTACTTTAAAATTTTAATATATTATTTAATACTTTATGTGGTGTAGTAAAAAAATGTGGTAATTTTAAATTTAATATTCAACCTGTTGGTTGATTTCGTGTATATATATAAATAAATTAATCCATCAAAATTGAATTCAACTAATAATTATATTGCGAATGTCAAAATAACCAAACTAAACGTTTTCAGTTGGGTTCAATTTTTTTTTTTTTTTGTTTCGGCCTTTTACTTTCTACGATGTATTTATTTATAAAAAATATATATTATTATTAAGAATTAGTTTTTGAGGGAAAAGTTTTTGAAGTGTTATCTTTTGGACGTGGAGGCGGAGATAGATAACTGCAAAACTCATGATCGGTGTTAGTATTGAATGTGTGAATAATAATAGAAGTATTTGGGCGTGTCGTAGCTCAAACCACCAACTAATGCCCTATATGCAACGTGTGTGCAAACATGATACCACTTGAGCTACACGATTCATTAAGGAATAGTATAAGATGTCGACACAAGGATAATACTTTCAATTATTGAGATCTGAATCGATTGCTTAAAAGATTACACTTCACAAATTTACCCTAAAAAAATTGATTCTCTTCATAATTATCATTGCAATTATAAAATTATAAAATTATAAAATTTATCATGATAATTCTTTTTTTTATTGTTTGATTCTTTTAACATTCATACAAAAGCAATTATATATACTAAAAATCCTATCGCACGTGTATGTGTGTGGAAATCAGGAATTTAGAACACATATGCATGTTTTAAAATAACATACAGTAAATAGTGAAATATATGATTCGAAACTAATTAATAATAATAACACATGAAATATGTACAATATTAAAATTAAAAAAATAAATTAAATTGTGAGTAAAACAAATTTTAAATATATAAGATAAACAATACTAAATGCACTACAATTATTTATCATGATTTTGTCAACAAAATTGAGAGTCAGTGTCAAGTTAACTTGCGACATCGACCCAATCAAATACATTATTAATATGTAATAGAATGAAGGAAAAAAGTGTGCATAATTAAAATTAAAATATATAAAATATTAGAATAAAACACTTAAATAATAGTACGTTAAATCGTCATTTCAAACAGAAAGTTTAGGTTAAATTATACAACTGGTCCACATATTTTTTCATTTTAATTTTTTCTTTTATGTTCTTTTTAACTTTTTTTTTCATTCTCTTCTGCTTCTCCTTTTGTTTTTCTCCCTTCTCCATCTCTTTTACTGTATTTTTTTCTATGTTTTCCATTTGTTAAATTTTTTTTTATGTTTATGAAAAAAAATGTAAAAGTTGAAATCAAAATAAAACTTATTTCGCATATTTTCAGCCCACAATTACAAACCCTTATCATTCATCATCGCTTTAACAAATCAATTTGGATCTCTCAATGACTTAGCCCACAAGTTCGCCTCACTCGAAGACCTCGCCAATCGTGACTTATGACAGTCCACCCTCAACAAAATTTCCCGAGCCCGTTCCCTTAACCTCCTAGCCAACTCTCATGACCACCTTATCCATCTTAACTACAACATTATCACCCTCTCGAAACTACGTTGTTTCAAGGGTTCTTCAAACAAGTTCTACACCCTTAATGGCTAAAACGACCACCATACAAAATTTACCCTCAACTTTATCCAAACCAGTTTGGTTCCATGCTCCCTTTCTCTCTTCATTTCATCCATGCTCAGCTTCCAATCAAGCTTGTTTGGGAATATCCAAGAAGGTAAAAATCAACTTTATCATTTGCTTAATTTTATTCGTCAGAAAGTAAAAGAAAAGAGAAAAGAGGAATAATCTACATGATTTTGTAAAAGTTTGGAAACAAAAAAAAAAAAAAAAAAAAAACTGTTTTGAATATAAAAAAAATTATGTTTAGATTTGATTAAGAATGTGATTTTTTATATTGATTAGTTAGATTTAATTTTAGTTTCAAAATTAGGTTATATTCAGTTTTGAGTGAAATTCAATTTAGGAATAATGTGAAAGAAACAATTACTTTGTTTATTTGGTGGGCAAAGATTATGTTTTTATGGTGAAGAATATGAGAAGAGAGAAAAATAAAGGGAAAAGAAGAAAAGGAAAATAAAGAAATAAAAAAATTAAATTGTTCAAAAAATATAAAAGTATAGGACTAGTTTTAACAAACGAAAAACATAGAAAATTACATTAAAATAAATGGAGAATGGAGGAAAACATAGGGAGAAAGAGAAGAAAATTGAAAAAAGAAAAGAAAAATAAAAAGAAACTTCAAAGAACATAAAAGAAAAAAATTAAATTGTTCAAAACGAAAAAAATATAAGGATCCATTGTATAATTTAACCTAAAATTTTTGTTTGAAATGATGATTTAACGTGCCATGTCATCTTATCGTTACACCGTTAACGTTTATTATCGCTCTGTGACTAAAATGTCACAACATGATAACGTAAATGACTAAAACATAACATTTCAAATATAAATAACTAAAATGTAACATGTGAAAACAAAAGTGACTATTTTAAAAATTTACCCTTTTTTAAAAAATATATTAATATTTACATTCCAGAAATCGTAGCTCGGCACTATTTGTAGCTTCGACGCATTACAACAAAAATTCTAAGTTATTAATATTTTACATATGAGAAAAAATTTTAGTAGAATAAAGAATAATATAATTTGATTTTCACAATCAATAAAAACCATTCATAATTTCAATCTTAAAGAATAAACTTAAAATAGGATAGGATTAATACTAAGGTATTCGTATTTTTATTTTTTTTAAATGAATTTGAAATCTAAATTTTATTTCTTTTAAATTAAAGTTGAGTTGACTTAAATTTGAATCCAATTTTTTTTTTCTAAACATCCAAATAAAAAAATTGAATTTAAAAAATTAAATCTATTTTTTATTCAAACCCAAAATTTCAAAGAGAGTTTTAAATTGTTGGGAAAAATAAGGCATATGTGTTAATTTTTATTTATATTTAGGTCTTTAGGTCGGTTTTAAAAATAATTAGAGAATAGGTCGATTTTAAGGGAAAACGTGTAATAATTAGATAATAGGTCGATTTTGAGGGAAAACGTGTCCAGCTGGACGAACTTTCCTTACACGTGTTAGAAAAGCTTATCTAACTGGACGCGCTTTCCCTTTAAGTTGCAATTTTTGACTGTTTAAATATAATTAATTTCAAATATTTTTAACATAATGATATATGTAAAGTATATATTTTTATTATATAACTACCTATTTATTATTTGATTTTATGAATAAAAGAGTTATTAATTAAAATGATGAATTAAAATATAAAAATTGAAAATAAAATATTTACTAATTAAAAATAAAAAACTTGAAAAATAATTACAAATAATTATTATTATTTAGAAAAAGGGAATTGAAATTGGATCTCAAGGATTAAATAATTATTATTTAATCATTTAAATAAGGAAGCTAAAAAAAAAAAAAGCTTAAAACAACATGAAATAAAAAAATATAAATGTGAGTGGAAGAGGAAGAGGAATTGAACTTAGAACTCAAGGACTAAATCACCAGCACTTAACCATCCAACTAAAAAAACTAATTAAATTAAAAAAGTAAAAAAAAATACAACTTAAAGGGAAAGAGCGTCCAGCTAGACAAGTTTTCATGACACGTGTAAAGAAAGCCCGTGTTTTCTCTCAAAATCGACTTATTTCTCTAATCATTTTTAAAACCGACCTAAAAACTTAAACAAAAATAAAAATTGACATATATGCTTTATTTTGCGGAATTTCATATTTATGTTTTAGTTTTAAGGGTTTTATTTTTTAATTTTTGTTTTCAAGTTGGATTATTTGAGCATTTAATTATCTCAGTAAATTTTTTTACCACAATTATCTCAGTAATTTCATTTAGATGGATTGGGTTTTATATGAATATTGAGCATTTGAATGTTGTGTTGAATATGAATATAAATATGAGTAATTAAAAAATTAATTTGTTTATTCAATTTGAAAGTTGAAGATTGAAAACTATTCAAATAAACCGGCAAAACTGCTTAATAATTTAATCCAATCAAATAAACAGGTTAATCCACATTCTGGTCGCCTTTAATTAAATCTTGCATGCAAGACTAGAATTTGTATTTTTCTTTTTCTTTTACAAGTAATAATATATTACTCCAATTAATTAATTATGTTTCGACTAATCAACAATTGATAATAAGGTATGATCTATTGTTTGACAGATTTCTTAAAAATATTTTATAAAAGTTGTTTTCAATTAAACAAACAACATTTGAGATTTTTTTATCTTTCCATTGACTAATTGAGTTTATTTAAATTTATAAATTTATATTTTACATTATTTCTTCTATATATTAAAATATTTTGTTAAATTCAGGTTCAATATTTGGACTTGATTTTTAAATCTGAAAAATAAAAGGATTAAATTCTTGAAAATAAAAGTACAAAGACTAAATTGCAAATTTTTTGAAGAGTATATAAACTTATGACATATTTTAACCTTTATACTACAAAACATTTATTTTTAATATATTTATAATTGTAATAAATGTTTATTGTTAAAATCTTAATATTGAATATTTTCAATAATACGTGAAGAATATTATTTAAAATTATTATTTTTAATATTTAATTTATTAAAATAATAAATTATATTAATAATTTATTATATGACTAAATATAAATAATTAAATAGGTATGTTTAATAATATTGAAAAATATAATATTTTATATTAATATTTTAAATATATTTAAAAATAAAAATAAAATTTATTATCAATGTAATAATATTAAACTTGATTTAAGTTAATTTTTATATAAAAATAAAATTACCTATAGAGGAATTCTTTTCCGGAAAATTACTTACGTTTTTCAGAAGGATAAGTCTTTTTACAGGAAAATGATTTATTTTACGTTAACCTGTAAGTTATTTTTTATTGACCAAGTTGTTTTCTATGAAAAAAATACGAAAAATATTTTCAATAAAACTTTTTATATGTAAACAAGCGGACCACTAATTGAAGATAGATCCGAAAGAATAAAACTTTAGAAAATTGAAAAGTTAAAGGTTGAAAAAAATTTGAATTAAAATAATTCTACTTAAGTTATTAATTTTGAAAAGGATTATAAATGCAATTTTTTATTTAATAAAAGGCTAAAATATATTAAATTAAATTATTTAAATTTAAAATAGTTTAAAATTAGAATTAGACCATTTATCTATGAGGCATGTTGATACAAAGTTTGAACAAGTATACGAGGAATAGACTGTGATGGCATAAGATGATAAATTCACTTATGTTAAGCGGAGAGCTAGAAACGAAGATTAAAAGACGAGAAAAAAAAAAACAAAAAAAATACTTATATTTTTCTTGAAAACTAAGAATCTCTCCTTATCCATCATGTTTCGAAATATATGTAAGAATATAAGTATAGGAAATCTAATAAATAAAATCCTTCTAGAAGGTCAAAATTGATATAACACAACTTATTAGTATATCAAACTTATATAAATAAATGAACTTCAAATTGTAGAACTTAAATATTATAAATATAATAAAAATACAGGAAATCTAATAAATAGAATCCTTCTAGAAGGTTTTTTTTTTCCAATGCTTCTAGAAGATCTTTAAAAAAGGGAATATTATTCCCAGACGTTGAAAAGGTATGGGCCCAACTTGATAACATAGCAATGAACGGGAGCTTTAGGGTCCACTTTCTGGCTTTTGCCTTTAGCAACAATCAAGTTGTTAGGCTTGCAAAATTATGAACCCTCCAAAAAGCTGACTTTTACATGTTTTATTCATAAATTTTAAATATGGGATAAATTTATTTAGAAAAAGCTTGACTCAATTGGATCAAAGTTTGAAATAAATGCAAAATGGGTTTCATTTGTAAATTTTGAAGTTAATTTTTAAAATTATGACTCCGGATTTTAAATTTATCTTGAATTTCAAAAAAATATTTAATTAAATAGTTAATATACTAATTTCATATCGATAGAATCTTTCCAATATTTTTGATATATAGTTTGGCTTTCGATACTAGTCAAAAGGTATGGATCAAATCGTAAATATGTGTATATTTATTTCATAAACAATTTGAATCTAACATGTTAATAAAATAATTTTTCTAAAATTTAGTGACACGACCCAGTTATCCATATATATACTAGATGTACATATATTTACAATTTGATCAGCGTATGTTAAATTGATACAACACGAATACTTTGAATACTCAATTAGAATGTTTTGAAGTTTATGAACTAATTTAGAATCCGAGTGACAATTTAATGATATTTGATGTAATTAACCCCAGTATTATTGCATGTTCAATAAATGAGAATAAAATAATGAATAATGAACATAATGTTAAAATATGTCCTTGTACTCTTTATACCATTAAAATTTAGTCTTACTTTTATTTTAAAAAATTTAGCCCATTTACTTTTATTATTTCAATATAGTGGTTTAATTATTAATATTGTTAAATTTAAATTCACTGCAACATCATTTTTTTTGTTCCATGATTACTAAGTAACTTTTTTAATTTTAAAATATCACACTAGCATATTTAGTAGAAAAATTAAAAATATTAATAATTAAATCTAAATTTCGAATTATGAAAAAGGAAAAATTAAATTTTTAAAAATAAAAGTAAAAGAGTTAATTTCAAATATAAGGACTAAAAACATAATTTAACCTAAATATAAAGTTTGAGGGACTTAATTTATATAAAAGAAATTAATGATGAACCTTTTACTTGTTTTCAACAAAGTTGTTCAAATGCAATGAATGGTCGTTTTTAGCACAACACAATAAAAAAAGTGAAGACTAGCACTGGTTGTTGTGCAAGAAAACAAATTCACAACTTTGGCCTAACATGTTGATTAAAGGAAAAAAATTAATATATATATTTCTTTTAAAACAAAGAAAAAATTAAATTCTACATATTTCTTTAATGAAGTTGCTGATGCCATGGTAAAACTTATGAATTTTGGGATTCAATGTTACATATTTTTTTAGTACCATCAATTGCAGTTATTCGGTTTTTCCAAAAGGATAGCTGTTATGTTAGCTTTATTTTGTCTTTATTTTCTATTTGTAATCGCTTATTTTTAATGTTATCTTTTTCTACCGGAAAAAAAATATTTTATAAACAAATATAGAATTAAAAAATTTCAATATTTTTATATAAAATAAGAAATGAAAAAAAATAATCTAAGTTTGGGGTTACAAAATTAGTGTTACTTTTCTTCGTTACAGAACTGATTGATTGAGACAAAAGCATGAATGTGACTTGTAAAACTTTATCATCAAACTATTGCATAAAAATAACCCTCCATGTCGCCTTTTGGACCTTTGAGTAACTTTCACTAACTTGTGTGCCTCGTGTTTTTCTAGAAGTTTTAAATAAAATCTTTTATTTAATAAATTATCCTAAAAATTTAAATAAAATAAAATAAAATAAAACATGTACCACACTCTTCTAACGCAAAAAAGGCTTCTTCTTTTTTCATAAATGATTCATTTTTTTATTAAATACATAAATGATTTAAAATTTATCGTGAAAGTTAGTGGAGCCAAATAATATGACGCCACCAACATGTCACATCAGCAACTCAGATAAAAAAATCAATTTTTTGGTGGAGTCATGTAGAATGGCGTCACCTATATAAATACCATGAAAATATTGAAATTTTTTAAAAATAAAAGGTCTTTAAAAAAATTTTCCTTTTTTAGGTGGAGCTATTTTAAATGGTGCCACCAATTTCCAATGCTATTTTTTTTTTCTTTTTGTTTATTATTTATTTTTTAAAATTTAAATTTATTTTTGTAACACCTAAATCCCGTACACCGTCGTCGGTTAAATTTCGGTGTTTACTATTCATTTTATACTGTTTATCTTTTACAAATATCTAACTATTTGTATCTTTAATCAATACAAAAATCATTTCTCCCAATTTAAAACAATATCTAAACATAACACAATTTTATCAAGGGTAAAAATGGTATTTCCAACATTTTAAGGGACTTCTACCGATACTTGATGGTCAAGTATCGATAGTAGTCAATTCAATGAACAATTTTAGAACTGTGCAGATTTCTACCGATACCTGTACTAGTTCTATTGATACAAGTATGATTTCTACCGATACAAATTATGCAACTACCGATACCAAAAATTCCAAAGAGCAAAAATCCATACCCTACAACTTCTACCAGTACAAGCTTACATACTACCGATACATCAGTACTATGAACTACCGATACATGCAATTCAACTACCGATACAATCCAAGTCAGAGAACAATCTCTCTCCTACCCTATACTTCTACTGATACATACAATAATTCTACCGAAACAAGTATGCAGAATTTCATTAATGACGCCAATACACAAGTTTAATACCTCAAACACAACCAATATAAATTATGCATTAAAACATCACAACACATACATAACTTCTAAGTCTTTACAAGCATTATAAGCCTAGGCATAAAGTTATACTACATGCATTTACAAAATCAAAATAGTAAGATTTCAACATCTTTGGTTCCATATCAAAGGTTATAAACTATTTCCTAATGATGCTACTCACACGAGCTGTCAGGAGTCTGCAAAAAGCATAAGTCCCAACCATCGTAGGACCTGTAATCCATATAGGATCCATATATCTTTTTCCGATTCACGATGATGCTCATTCGAGCTGTCGAGGACTCGCAACACATGCGGTACCCCAGCCATCGTGTCAGTACTATTTCAACGGCATAAAACCTACTATCTTTTGCGTTTCATTTCTTCAATCATCTTCAATATCGGATGCTTTCAATTTTTTGTACATTGAAAACATATATACATATACAAGGAATATTAAGTAAGATTTACACTACGAACTTACCGGACTGGATTGCAGTTTTAGGAAAACTTCAGGGATTAATTCGCCAATTTCCCTTTTTCGCGATCTGTAGCACGATCGTAATCTACATCCACAAATTATTCAATTTCTCACATTAAATCACACAATCAATTCATTTAACGCAATCTAGTCTCTTTTGGTAAAATTATGATTTTACCCTTAATACTTTCTTTTTATTCAATCTAGTCCTTTCAACACAAACACACAAAATACCATTCTCTCCTCGAACCATACCAATCGAACATTCACAACCTCAAACAAGTCCATACGAATCCATTTATTTCACACCAAGTACAACAATTTCACCATTTAACATTTTAGTCCTTAAACCCTAATTTCATCAAAAATCACTTTACAAAAAGATTTAACCCAAGTATCAAACATTCAATACATCAAAAACTTCCAAGAAAAAGCAATTTTGACAATGGAAAATTTTCTAACATTTGACAGATTCACAAATTAGTCCTTGCATAAGCTAGATTAAGTTGATATGAAATAAAAAACATAAAAATTAATAAAAAGGGTCAAGGTTTTCTTACCCCAATCAAAGCTCAAAGTTTGCAAAAGAGAAACCCTAACTTCTCTTTGTTTTGGCGTGAAGAAGAGATGAAGTGTTCAAAATATGATTTTCTTTTCATTTTAATTCATTAATTTAACTTATATACTCAATGGTAATTTTGTAAATTTTGAGACTTTCATAATTAACCACCCATTAACCTTAATTAATCTTATTTAGGTTTAATTCATCTCATGACAAATCACCCACTAAAACTCTTTTGGTTAATTTACTCCTTTGATCCATCTAGTTAGAAAACTCAACTTTTGCACCATTTACGATTTAGTCCTTTCTATTCAATTAACCATCTAGTCAGTGAAATTTTCGAATCATAATTTCCTACGATGCATATGTCGCCAGAAATGTTTAAAATAAGTAAATTTACGACTCGACTCATCAGAATTGTGGTCCAGAAACCACTATTTTCGACACTATTGAAAAATCGGGCTGTTACAAATTTTTTTGATGGAATCATTCTTTATGGCACTATTCCATTGACTTTTTATTTTATTTATTTTTATTATTTATTATATAATATTTAAATTTATATTTTCATTTTAACTAATATATTCTATTTTAATTTTTAAAAATAAAATTAATGTATGAGGTATTAATAAAAATATCAATTTTCATTTTTTTCCAAATATTTTCAAATAGAAACATGTGGATAATCTATTGTAAACTTTTTATTAATTTTAAAATGCATTTTATATATTTTAATTTTAAAATTGTCAAGTATATTTTAATTGCCAAATATATTTTAATTTTTTTAAAACGTATTTTACAAAAAAAGAGTTTAAATAAAAATACGTTTTAAAATTAAATAAAAATAGAACATATTAGTTAAAATAAAAAATATACATTTAAATTAAATTATATATTTAAATATTATATAATAAATAAAAAACAAATAATATAAAAAGTGAATTGGAATGGCTCCACCAAAAAAAATAAATTTAAATTTTAAAAAAATAAATAATAAACAAAAAGCAAAAAAAAAAAAGTATAACATTAAAAATTGGTGGCCCCATTTAGAATGGCTCTACTTAAAAAAGAAAATTTTTTTAAAGTCCTTTTGTTTTTCAGAAATTTCAATATTTTCATGATATTTATATAGGTGACGCCAATTTACATGGTTCCATCAAAAAATTGATTTTTTATCTGAATTACTAACGTGGCATGTTGGTAGCACCATATTATTTGGCTCCACCAACTTTTATTGTAGATTTTAGGTCATTTACGTATTTAATAAAAAAAAGTCATTTATGTAATTAATTATTTTTTTGAGTTAATTTTATAAAAAAGTCGCAAAAAAAATTATGTTAATGTGTCGATTGAGTTTTAATTCGATTAACATGAGTATTGTTGTCAATGTAGGAGGACGTGGGTTCGAGTGCGCTGAAGCGCATTGTTCTCCTATTTATGAATTGAGAGAAATTATGAGTAATTCTAGATATTATCTTAAAAGGAGCAGATAAAAATAATTTTAACGTGAAAATAAATATTAAATAAAATAATTAAAAAATTTAATTAAACCATAATTTCATCATAAATTTTTTGTATCCTATTATTCGTATTATTTCCAAAATTATAGAATCTCAAGTCAAGCAAATTGGGCTATCATTGGCTTGCTTAGCTGTTGTAGAAAATTTACATGTCGTGGGTGGCCCGTCGTATTAAATAAATTTGTCGCATGTAACTTCTTTCTTTTGAACTTTTGTCGATTATAAGGTTTAATTTAAAAAAGGTAAAGACAATGTTCTGTGGGGGCATAAAAAAATTACGTTGAAAAGTTTTAAATTTGTTATAATTAATTCAAATTATTGCAAGTTAATAGTTATTTCAACTTGGACAAATTTTGGAAAATTAAAAAAAAAAAAAACCTTTGACAAATTGGAGTGGCGGCATAGCTACGCCTCGGTCCCGTTTCGTTTATGATTTTTCTCTTAAAATTAATATTTTAATTTAATCTCTTTTAATATTTTAATTAAGTTTTAATTCATAAATTGATATTTAATTATACAATTTTTCTCTTTTTGTCACTTATGATTGTTTTATCATAAATGATATCTAAATTATTTTTTTTCTTAATTGGTACATCCATTAATCAAATTATTAAGACAATTTTATAAGGGGAAAAGTTAAGGGTAGAATTTAGCAAGTGAAATAATTGTTTTGGCTTAGTAAAGTACTTTGTGTGATTCGTCATATGGCGAACTCCTAGTTTTGGCGAACACTAAGATTTGACGGACTCTTTTGTTAACTATCCGCCCATCTCAAATGTTTTGGGCGAACTTGTTAAGTTCGCAGATTGTTTTATTAGTGCTCGATGACGTAATTATATATGTGGGGTTTTAGTTGAGACTTAGTTAGAACTGAACTAAATTACTCTAGATGATTAAACTTAAAACTTGTTAACTACATTTAATCATGAGAATCAAGAGTGTTAGTGGAATTATATGATTTTTTCACTAAACCTTGTCTCCGTTGCATGAGTATATAAAGTTATATTTGGCTAGCATAGTTCACCTTCAAATCTTCTTCTTCTCTGAAATTCTCTGTAAGTTTTTTTAGAAAACCTAAGTTAAAAGAACTTCATCAAAGAGAGGATTCACAACATTTAGATAAAACCTACAATTAGTACCAACTTGCTGGTAATTTATGGTGGACCTTTAGGTTTTTATCAATGTAATTCACGTGTTTATTGAATTGCATGCATAGACATTAGATTTGTTCATGAGGAAGGAAATTGATTTTGGATCATGTGTTATAGATTCTTGCATGCATGTTAAGTTTGAGTAGTTTAATGATTTGATAAAAATAATTATCTTTCTTTTAGCTCAAGAAGCTAATGAGAGTCCCAATGATAGAGGCAAAAGACCTGTTGTGTAGATTTGTACTTGAGTTTCTGGAAAGTTCCTTTTATTTTCATGTGTTGTAATGTAACACTCCAAAATCGGCCTGGACGTTATGGTCAAATTTGGAGAGTTATAATAACCATTTGAAAAGTCCAACTTAGGTTTTTTGAAATTTAAACAGTCCAAAATCATTAAAATAGTAATACCAATAACAATCCAAAAGAAAACATAAGATAAAATAAATTTGATTAAAACATTAAAAATAACCAAACAGAGTTGACAGAGATCTAGCCACGCCAACCCACCTAAGTTTGTGAGTTACTTGAAATCGAAATAGATACAATTAATGAGTTTACAACTCAGTGTGTAACTTATGAAATATTTGAATACAAACATTCTCGATCTTACTTTCAGATCTCATTTAATTAGATAACATAATAAAAAACAAATACGAAATAGATCAATTACAAACACAGATACAATTACAGATGTAAAATCTTACTCCCATCTGCTACATATCATCTCCGACCATCCTTACACACCATATAGGGTATCAAGTACCCATCCATTCCTACACACCGCATAGTGACTGTATGTCACAACCAGAACGTTGCAGACTAGCGGCCAGATCAGAATGCAATAGATCGTCAGAATCAGATATATGTATGTGGCGTAGCCACCAGAATCGACAAATAATTAAACGTTCACACTTCCTCCTTTATCATAAATATCATCCCAATGCAGATCCATAATTAACAAATATCAAACATGCGTATACAGTGGTACAAATTCAGAAAATACAAATCATGCTTACTTATCAAATAGCACAACATATATATGTTCATATAAAATATTATCTAGTAACAGATCATCATATAATGAGTTTTATAGTCTAATTTAGATCATTCAGACCCTAAAGCAGGCTTACATTCGATTCGAATGATGTTTATGACCATAAGGAAAATTTTCAATTTTTGGCCCACATGCCCATGTGGATTCACACGGCCTGGATGGTTGACCCATGTGGTTCACAATGCCTAGGTGCACACGCCAGTATCCCTAGCCCATGTGGCTCAAAGCAAGTCAGTCCCTTACACAGCTTGGACACATGCTTGTGTCCTTAGCCCGTGTGACTCAAAATGAAAAAAGTCCCTAGTACGGTCTGGGCACACGATCGAGTCACGTGCCCGAGTGACCTAAGTTAGTGCCTCACACGGTCTACAACACGACTTGACACATGGCCATGTGGCATCGACAGCCATGCATTTCGGATTTCGCCGTTCGTAGAAAACTCAGGTTTCATTACACACCTGCTATAGATTTGACATAGAAGCAACAAAAATGACTCCGGAACCTAAAAACGATAAATCAATGACAAATTAAACAATTATTCCTAAACGAAACGTTAGAATTAGCACTCAAAATCGAGTTACGTCGAAAAGCTTCGATGGAAAAACCCCAAACTAAAAAATCAACAATTACCTTTGCACGATACAACAATTCATGAACCTAATGCGTTGGGGGGATTATTATCCTTAAGACCTTCTCCTAAAGAAGACCAATCAACACTTAAGCAAAGAATTCGAGGAAATTAAGCATAAACCGATTTTGACAAAAACGAACGACAACGAATGTTAAAAGAAATTCAACGATAGAACTTACGCAATTAATCTTTCAATCGAAAGACAATGAAATACACAACTTTCCCTACAAACAACTACAAAAATTTAACTAAAAGAAATCAAAGAGCATGCAATGGAGACGAATGACAGATAATTTTCATTTGACTGAAATAAATTGATAATGTTCATTTGACCGAATTAACCAAATTAGAACTACAGATAATTTGTATTATTAATTACTAAGTTCGGTTAATTCGGTTAATTATCTGATTTCTAATCGAATTAACCGATAATCGATCTTGCAAAAATTATTAACCGACCTCCAACTAAATTAGATGGGTTAAATGATCGATTCGACCGATTAATTCGGTTTTAACCAAAATTTAAACACCCCTAATTACATCTGTATTGATAATATTAAAAAACATTGTCAAAACTATACTAAAATAAAGTACAATGATTAAATTTAAAATACAAGAATATTAAAGAGACCAAAATCATAGTGTCACCAATTATAATAATAAAACCGTAACATTCCACTTATTAAATGTAATTTATGAAATATTATTCTGAAAATATTCAAAGATCTACAGTATCATATCTTTCATCACATGCGTGCATAAACGCCTATCTTCTTAAACTTTGAAATTTGAATTCTGTAATTAAATTTATTTTAAACTTAAACAGGACCCAACATAATCTATGAATTTATTATTTAAAAAAAAAAAACTTTTGAATAAACTATAGCCACGTAAGCACATACTAGAGAAGTTTATCCATTTACTACGACGTGTCTACATCTTATTAACCTGATCGATCAGAAGCATCCGTTGGATATGGACCTAGCAGTAGTCAGATTGCTAAGATAATGCCACGTGTAATTTCTTCTTTGTACTTATCCTTTCTATTATAACAAGCAGTCAAAAGATCTGTTTTAGAGTTGTATTAAAATTTGACCTACACGTGTCAGTAAAATAAAAAGCTTTCGTCATTTTCCGTTACCCAACTGTCTGCTATAAATAAGCCGTGGCTTATAGTTTGGTTTCCAATGCTTCCATGGCCTTTCAGAGAATATAAAAGAAAAAACCTTCTAGAAACTTAAAAAGAGATGGAAAGTTTCGAGTTTTCAACTGAGTTGGTTCCGGGTTTACCCAATGAACTCGGTCTTGAGTGCTTAACTCGGTTACCTTACACAGCTCACAGACTCGCCTCCGAAGTATGTCACCGATGGCGGGATTTGTTCCAAAGCCCAGATTTTTATTATCAACGTAAAAAATTAGGGTACATCCAGAAAGTCGCTTGCTTGGTTCAAGCCTTTAGTGGTGGAACCGTGAATGGACCAAAAAGACCGGGTGAGTTACCGAGTTATGGAATTTCTGTGTTTGAATCGGTGAATCGGGGCTGGTATAGACTCCCCCCTGTTCCCAAGTACCCGAATGGGTTGCCTTTGTTTTGTCAATTAGCAAGCTGTGAAGGGAAGCTAGTGGTGATGGGCGGGTGGAACCCAGTAAGTTACGACCCGGTTGCTGACGTTTTTATCTATGATTTCACGACTCAGCAATGGAGACAAGGGAAGGATATGCCGGCCAAAAGGTCGTTCTTTGCAATCGGAGCATGTTCAGGTAGGGTCTATATTGCGGGCGGGCATGACGAGAACAAGAACGCGTTGAGAACCGCGTGGGTTTATGATTTGAGAAAGGATGAGTGGGGTCAGCTGGGTGAGTTGCGTAAGGAGCGAGACGAGTGTGAAGGTGTGGTGGTTGGGGAAGACGAGTTCTGGGTCGTGAGCGGGTACGGGACAGAGAGGCAGGGTCAATTCGATGGGAGTGCTGATGTTTACGGGTTCAAGTCGGGTGAATGGAGGGTGGCCGAAGGGGTTTGGGAATCGGGTCAGTGCCCGAGATCGAGTGTTGGGATCGGGAAAGGCGGGAAATTGGTGAACTGGGCAGAGATGGACCCTGCCGTTCGGGTGGGAGCAAGGGGGATTATGCTTGGGGGACGGGTGTTGGTTACCGGGTCGGAGTATCAAGGTGGACCGCATGGATTTTACACGGTAGAAGTCAAGGAAGGGCAAATTGGTAAATTGGAGAAAATCAATGTGCCTGATGAGTTTTCTGGGTTTGTCCAGTCCGGCTGCTTTGTGGAAATCTGATGCACTAAGCATAAGTAATATCGAAGCCAAAAGGAAAACAGTAAAAAGGGAATATTATTAGGTAATTTTGTTATGATTTCGGTATTGGACCTCTAAATTTTGTGTACTTTCAATTTTGATGCAGATAAAGCAGCAATTTTTCTTTTCTTTTTTCCAGATGATGTAAAAATTTGAATTTGATGCATAAATATTACGAATACATATAAGAGAAAAAAAGAATATTTGACACGGAGTGAAGTTTTTAGATTTTAATAGTAGAGTTTTGGGGATACACATTTTGCAGTGGTGATCAAAATTAAATTGTATATTTTTACATAGTACAAATGTAATTTTATCATTTGAATAGTTTATATTTTTATAATTTATAAACGGTTCAATTAAATTTTTATCATTTTTAGGGGGTAAAAGTGTAATTTTATCATTATAACTTTAAAATTATATAAATTATAAAAAAATTAAATTAAAAATTTATCATTTTAAAGAGACTATGATATATATATAAAGAAAGAGAAATTATAAAAATCTTAAATTTTGGAGAGACCATAATATATTTACTAAGAGTTAAATTAGAAAAAATTTTAAATTTTAGTAGACTCATGGCTCCTGAGTTTTTACTCGACTCCGCCCCCACATATAAATATCAAATATATGAATTTACAACATATTTTATTTGGTCACCTTATTACTTTTGTTTCGACAAAACATTGTATAATAATCATTAAATATATTAATTAAAATAATGTGATTTATTTTTAAGTATTTAATTGAAAATAACATTAGATTTTGTAAATGACATAATTTAACTCAACATATCTAAGAATTAGGGCTTGGTTTTAATTTAAACTATAACCATTAAATTTATTAATTAAAATAACATGTTTTTTTATTATTAGTATAATGTGAAAATGACGTTATAATGTAATAATATATTTGTAGTATAAAATTTTGTAAATAATAATATTTAACTTAATAAAATTTTTTAAAATATGAAAAATAAAAAATAAAGATTGACACTTAATAAAACAAATTAATTTTCATTATGTTATACCCTTGAATATCATAAACTGATAGGATGGTTAAATAAGAAATACAAGTTGGTTGATCATTTCTACAAATCATTGAAGCTTGCTTCAGTTGACTGATATCTGACATTATATCTTAGCCCTCTATAAAAAGAAAGAAAATGAAAAAGAAATGATATCTCAGCAGGTCTCAATCAAGGGCATTATTGAAATTTTAAACTATAAACATTTTGATGGGACCAGAAATGAGAAATTCTGCACACTTTAAAACACATAATGCGTTGTAGACCTGTACTCTTGACTTGCAAACCACTTTCACACTTTTTTTTTTAATTATAATAACAATAAACATAATTAACATGATTCAAATTTAAATTATATTTGATATAATAAATATTTTTAATCATCAGATTAAAAAAAAAAAATCAGTTTGGACCGCTATCTTCTGCAAACCCTTTCAAATTCATTAAAAAAAATAAACCAGATATAGCCAAGTTGGATCAGATCCACCGTTTTGATTCAGAGTCCATGAAAACACCACCCATTTGAATATTCATCTATTTTTCCACTTATAAAAACATGATAATATACCGACCAACAAAATACAAATTTGATCATCCATGCAACCCCTACAGTGACTATTAATATTTATATATTATGTTGATGTAATGAAGATATCATAAATTTAATAGTTGGCAATACTTTGCTCCACAATGTGTGGTGGAAAGAAAGAAGAAACTTGCAGATATCTACAACAAGTTGTGGTCAAAGAAATCTTCTTTAACAAGATAAGCTATAAAACAGAAGTTGGATTTCGCATATTGTATTCTTTTATTTTCCCAAGATTTGAGGTTCAAGGTAAAGTTAAAAAAGATACCCTTTTGTTTATCTTTCAATGACTCCATTGGAGAGCTTGGGAAAAGATGATTGGAGAACATCATGTTTTGAACTGACAAGTTTTTCATGTTTTTAGGATTGTATCAGAAATCCCAGAGTGAAGATCATGTATGTGGTGGAGAGCAAAGGGGGTGCCATAGTGTGTATGGTGTTAGCTCTTTTGTTCTTGGGTACATGGCCTGCACTTATCACTCTGCTAGAGAGGCGAGGACGCCTTCCCCAACACACTTACCTTGATTATACAATCACAAATCTCTTGGCTGCTGTTATTATAGCTTTAACATTTGGCCAAATTGGGGACAGCACGGTTGAAAGGCCCAATTTCTTCACGCAACTTTCCCAGGTGAGTTTCCCATTTGGAATTGTTGCTATCTTGGAAAGTCTTCTAGTCTAGTTTCCCATTTCAAAGAACATAAGAAGTTACTGTTAAGTGCTTAACCCACTTGGTTCGGTGCTGGAATCCTAATATCAGCAATGCCGTCACTTATTCCGAATGTAATATATATTCATGGGAATTTGATGCAGGATAATTGGTCGTCGGTTTTATTCGCAATGGCTGGTGGGGTGGTTCTCAGCTTGGGAAACCTTTCTACACAATATGCTTGGGCTTTTGTTGGTTTATCAGTTGTAGAAGTCATTTCATCAAGCATGACTGTTGTTATAGGTTAGATATTGAATATTTGAATCTATTGACATTGAACAGAACTTGGTTTCTGATTTCATTGATTAAGTTTTCTTTGGTTCTAACAGGTACAACCTTGAATTACTTCTTGGATGACAAAATAAACAAAGCTGAGATCCTTTTTCCTGGTGTTGGTTGCTTCCTAGTTGCTGTTTGTCTTGCATCAGCTGTTCACTCATCCAATGCAGCTGACTGTAAAGCAAAGCTTAGCAGTTGGTCAATTGATAATGAAACTGGAAAAGGGTATGCTCTTCTTTTTCCTCCCAATACATTACCCTAAACAAATTTTGATTCATTTTCCTGCTTGATTGATTTGTTACTATATAAGCAAATCATGAGATTGATCAGTGTTTTCCAGGACTGTGCTTTCATCCGGGTCTGAAGAAGCAGTTTTAAGGGATCGGGAGAACGGGGGCTGTCCTATACGCAAGGCAAAAGCCGGAACCGCAACCTTCTTGATAGAGCTTGAAAAAAGGAGGTCAATCAAGGTTGGGAAGTTAGTTTCTGCTTCACCATTTTCACTTTTGGGAAGTCTATTTCGTCTTGGCTTCATTTTGTTCTTTTTTTCTCTTCTGCAGGTGTTCGGAAAGAGCATGTTCATTGGACTGACCTTAACTTTCTTCGCCGGCGTTTGCTTCTCCCTCTTCTCACCGGCATTCAACTTGGCAACAAACGATCAATGGCACACTTTGAAACAAGGGGTTCCCAAGTTGGTTGTCTACACAGCATTTTTCTACTTCTCTGTCTCCTGTTTCGTAATTGCTCTCGTCCTAAACATCAGCTTCCTGTACCATCCAGCTTTGGGAGTCTCCAAATCGTCCTTTAAGGCCTATCTAAAGGACTGGAATGGCCGAGGGTGGGCCTTGCTGGCCGGGTTTCTGTGTGGGTTCGGGAATGGTCTCCAGTTCATGGGAGGCCAAGCTGCAGGCTATGCAGCAGCAGATGCTGTTCAGGTTTGATTTTAATGATCATTTCCATAGAATAAGAAAGCTTAATTTGTCTATTCGCCATCATATGTAAATCTTCGATCATGGTTTCAGGCACTTCCTCTTGTGAGCACATTTTGGGGAGTGGTTTTATTCGGAGAGTACCGAAGATCGACACGGCGAACATATATATTGCTGTTCAGCATGTTGTTCATGTTCATTGCAGCTGTTGGAATACTTATGGCATCATCAGGTCATAGGAAATAAAAATGCAGCTTAGGAAAACTACAGCTTATGTTGAAGTTAGAACATACTTCAGAGGCTATGGTTGTTGGTTCATATCTAAGATCCATCATTTTCTCCATTGTTTCATGGTTTGTAAACTTTTTGAATTACACAATGATCAATGTCTTTCGGTTTTCCAACTCCATGACTATAGCTGCAAAACGTATATTGACCGAGAAAAGAGTACACCAGAAATAGAATGAACATCACATAGTAAGAAACTAGTCTTTCCATAAGTTTAGCTCCATATTGTCCATCAACTAACTGGTAATGTTCATAAGCATTGAAATAAAACCAGTATGCACAGCATGGTTATCAAAGCATGAGAAAGAAATTAAAAATAAGAAAAAGAAGATAACAAGTGATGGTCATGGAAACCAGTGTGCACAACATGGACCATGAGAGAATAAAAAAACTACAACCGCTAGAAGGAGGGCTTGAACCTCCGACCTTGTGGTTAACAGCCACACGCTCTAACCAACTGAGCTATTCCAGCAGGCGCGTAAGTAAATATAATAATGCTTTACATATCCTTTAACGCACAAAAATTTATATCCATGTTTCATCAACCATATCAATCATTTGAAAGAGAAGTCTTTGCAAGTTTATGTTGAAATAAGAAAAGCAATGTTTTCAATCCCTATACAAGCTCGAGCATAAATATTAACCATGCTCAACTTATTACAAATATAATAAATTCGAAGTTCAGTAAGAGGTTTCGTAAAGATATCTTCTAATTGATATCTCATTTTGACATAGCTTTTTTTTTAGTAAAAGAAGCATTAAAATGCTTGAGTCATGCTTTATTAACCATGCAATCTATCAGAATGATCAGACATCAATAATTGTCTTACAAAAGGACAGTGAATATTAATAATACGAATGTCAATATCCGAAATATCACAAGTCTTGGCTAATCAATCCGCAATGATATTATTATCCCTTCGCATGAACTTTAAGTCATAGTCTTCAAAATGGCGAAGAGCACATATAATTTCCTCGACGTTAATGTCCCCATAATCACCATCCAGGCAACCTCTGATCATGCCCAACACTACTACACAATCACTTTCAACAATGACTTTCATATATCCTCGGAGTTTCGCAATCTGTAAACTATAAAGAATTGCCCATAGCTCCAGAGATAAAGCCGGAGCATTGCCCAGAAACTGTTGATAGCCCACAATCCATCCTCTGCTTGAATTGCGTAACACACCAGCAACTGTTGCCCAGTCTCCCTCGCTACTAGCAGCCCCATCCGTATTAATTTTAATCCACCTAAGACTTGGTGATACACATTTATTCTTACACACATCAACGACCTTCGGCTACCCCTGCAAACTTGTCACGCTCCTTAAATTAGTCAGCATACAATCTGTCGCTCTTAGCACACTTTCCACTGATTCCAGTTGTTGGTTGAAGATCACATTGTTACGTTATTTCCATATCAACCAACAAACTATAGCAAAAGGGACTACCTCAGCTGCTAGAACAGACTTACACCTCTGTTCCCTCAAATTCCCAATCAACCAAGCCTCTTAATCAGCTTTAAAAAAACTTTGCATATGTTTTGGTTTTAAAAATTGGAACCAGATGTCCTTGGCTATTCTGTAGTCCCTCAAAACATGCAAAGTAGTCTCATTCGATGCTCCACAGACTCCACAGCTAGTATCATTAGTCAACCCTCGTCTGGCACGCTCATTATTCATCAATATCCTATTATTGTGTACTAACCAGAGAAAATGTTTTATCCTTGGAGGTGTAGAATTTTCCCAAATCAGTTTCCAGCTTTTATCCTCCACCACATTCGCATCTTGAGCAAGACTATGATATGCCGATTTGATAGTAAAGTTGCCATTTGTGGTAAAATTCTAAGAGCAAGCATCATGACCATAACTTTCCTTAGAAGGAATACAGGCCCTTATACGTTCCAGAATTTCCTTATGAAAAAGGTTTCTCAAAGTCACCCATTTCCAGTCACCCTTTTCATCCACAAAGTCAACAACTTTAGATGGAGAAGAAATGCCATTACCATGTAATATGTGCTATTATAGTTTCTCGAATTTTGGAATCCATGCATCCTGAAAGAAGTCAACATATTTCCCATGCGCAAGACGCTAAGAAATCCCATCTCGAAGCTGACCCCAAATTTTCCCTAAGGATCGCCATACATAGGAGCACACGATTCGTTCTATATCTGGACAGATTTCAACAACTTTATACTTGAAACGAAGTATACGTACCCAAAGCGTATCTAAATTTGTCACCATTTGAAAGGCTAACTTCATAAGATAAGAATATTTTTGCGGTATCATTCGTCTCAGTCTAAGACCACCATGTGATATATCTTGACAACATTTTTCCCATCTAACAAGCGGAACTTTGGTTTCATTTGTTATTGAAACCCAAACAAATCGTCGAACTATTTGTTCAATCCTTTCACAAATTCTTATTGGAATCATCGCTAACTGCATAAAATATCCCGGTATAACGAGTAACACAAATTTAGCTAATGTAACTCTACTAGTTAGCGAGAGCGATTTAGCAACATAACCATTGAGTTTCTTTTGAACCTTATCCACCACAAATTGAAAAGTGCCTTTGGTAACCCTATAATGAAACAGAGGCACACCTAAGTATATACCTAACTTGTCCTTTGGTTGAAAACCCAAGACTCCCCCAACTCTATTATTAACCAAATCATCCATGTTAGACAAGAAAAAAAGAGTAGACTTACTTACATTCACCTTATGACCAGAAAACCGAAAAAATTCATTTAGCACGCCCTTCATAACCAGAGCTTGTCCACACTAGCCTCCTCAAAGAGGACCAAATCATCCTCGAAAAATAAATAGGACAAAAGAGGCCCCCCTCATCCCATCGAAATTAATTTCCAATAACCAGTAGAAACAACCTCAAAAATGACATGCCCCAATCGCTCCATTGTGAGAACAATCAGGTACGGAGAAATAAGATCTCCTTGTCGAATCCCTCTAGTTTGAGAAAAAGCCTCTGTAGGCTCACTATTCCACAAGACCTACATTGTGGAAGTTGACACACACTGCATAATAAGTCGAATTAAACTATTAGGAAAATTGGTTTCTTCCATAGTATCCTGAATGAAACTCCGTCTCAGACGGTCATAAACCTTTTCCATGTCGATTTTGATAGCCATCCACCCCTTCTTACTCTTCTTGATCCTCATAGAATGAATCGCTTCTTGGACAATAATAACATTGTCCATAATATGTCGTCTAGGAGCAAAACTGGTTTGATTATTTGCTATCAAAGTACACATAATAGGTTTTAGACGATTAACGATAACCTTAGTAAGTACCTTATAAAAAACCGTGCAAAGATTGATGGGGTGGAGCTGTGAGACCACCTCAGGACCTGCGACCTTAGGAATGAGAATGAGCAATGTTTTATTAAGATACTCTTCAATATAGCCTTCCTCGAAACCCTTTCTGATAATCGATAATAAAGACTCTTCAACAATGTGTCATTGAGTTTGATAAAATTGGGAATGAAACCCATCTAAGCCTGATGCCTTCAAGGGTGCCATCTTGAATAAGGTGTCAAGAACCTCTTGAATAGAAACGCTCCTGGAGATATTCTCCATTTGAGAATTGCCAATGTGCTTAGAAAGACTTTTGACTGGGTATTTACTAACAACCATGCCATCCGCAGTGTAAAGTTGTCGAAACAATTTAGTGACCTCATTTTTAATCAACTCCTCATCATAGCACCAATGGCCATCACTCAACTTCAACGATTTAATATGATTAACATTCCTCCTTTTGTTTGCTTGACGATAAAAATAAGTCATGTTCCGATCACCCAAGAACAACCAATCCTTCCGGGATTTCTGTTTCCAAAGAAGCTCTTCATTGTCAAGGACACCTTCAAGTTCAACTTTTAGCTCCTTTTCAAGATCAATAATTTTATGAGAATGATACTTTTAAAGACTCCTTTATATGCCCCTAATGCGAGAAATTAATATTCTTTTCTTGTGCAAAATGTTCCCAAAAACCTCATGGTTCCACTTCTTCGCTGCAGTAACGAAATTAAAAACTGTACCTTCAAAAAAACCATATTGCATCCAATTGTCCTATACAAATTACCCAAAACCATCATGAGTGAGCCACCCACTAAGGAATCTAAACGGACGAACTGGCTTGGGAGTTGAACTTAACCCAAAGTTGACAGCCAAAGGTTAATGATTGGACTTGATTTTATAGAGATGAAACACCATCGTATTCGGAGCAAAAAGATCCCACCATGAGTTACTAAGAGCTCGATCAAGACGCTCAAATAAAGAACCCCGATTCCATGTAAACTTCGACCTTTGAAAACCCACATCCTTCAAGCACAAATCATTACAGAAATCCTGAAAATGCTAACAAAAATATCTACCAGGCCAGGACTCACCTTGATGTTCATTTTCATGAAGCATAGCGCTAAAATCCCTCACTAAAATCCATGGAGATGTGATACTCTACGCAAGCACTCTCAATGTCTTCCAAAGATCTCTTCTTGAAGCCGAATAAGGACTGCCATAAACACCCGTAACCATGACCCATTCCTTGGCACCTGCAAACTTCACCCTTAGGTGAACAAATTGAAAATGACTAACCTCCAGAACAACCTCTACAGAGCTTTTCCAGATGACCCATATTCCTCCCGAAAAACCCATCGCTTCAACTCTGTGAGAAAAAGGCATCCCAATGCTTCGAATAACATTTTCGACTTTAGTCTCGCTCACTCTTATTTTAATTAAGACCACTACCTCCGGATTAAAGTCCTGTAAATATTCTTTAAGAATTCTGTGAAAATTTGGGTTACTTGCCCTTTGGCAGTACCAAACAAATAAGTCAGACTTCATAACTAAAAATAAAAAAGATATAATCACACCTGTAATAGCACACAAGGCATTAACAATCGTCCATCCCTTCCACATCACTTCCTTTGCTGCTATCATCCTCATGATCACCATCTTGAATATCATCTTTATCTCTTACAAATGACACTTCAGGCATACCATCCCTAACCACATTAAGAAAATTATTGCTTTGCAAATTCTCCACCAGCCCAGCTACTGCCTTCTTTATGGGAATAACAGGAACGGTACCAGGTTAAAGATTATCCCCGTTAACCCCACCAAAATTAAAATTGCCCTTTAAAAATTTTGCCTTTAAAGAATCTAGAAGAGAATCAGATGAGATTAAGTTTTTAAAACCCAAAGAAACATTTGGATCAAAATTTTCCTTAAGAGTAGCCATTGAATGGTTTCTTGGGTCAAGTATCTTGGGCCCAGATGTTCCCTTCTTCAAATTCTTGTTAGGCCCAATCTTTGAACCAAAACTAATTGAGCTTGAATCAGTCCCCAAACCCTCTTTTCGATTTCCTATTTTAAAACCCCTTGCTCCAATATTCTTGGGCCCTTGCTTTTTCATATGGGAACCTCTATTTAACCTATGTGTTGTCCCATTAAAGTTTCCAACAATATCAACTTTCGCCACCTCATGCAGTTGATCTTTATGAGAATCCCTATTTAACAGCTCCAAAAATCCCTCTAATTTATTACCATTAATTTCTTGATCTCCAAATCGAAATGACCTCGTAAAAATCCTCCTTATTTTGATCAACCTCCCCATCAAAATTGGCAATTGCATTAAATCTGGAACCTAACCGATTATTGCCAAAATTATTTTCTTTCCCGATAGCACTCACCCTCTGCTGCCACCGATTACAACATTTCACCACTATCCACTCATCAAATTCTTCTATCTCTACCTTGTCTTAGACCTTTTGGGCACCATTATCAGTCATGGAAGATTTTTTACTCTGAACCAAATACATCTGATCCTTTACACCTTTCTCTTCAGAACAATGTGGGCAAGGATCTTTCAAATGTCTGAACCTTCCACAATTAAAACATATCAATGGCATGGATTCATACTCCATCCTATGAATTCTACCAGCAATTCAAACTTTCGAAACCAAAGGCTTAGCTAAATTAACTTGAATAGCAAAATGAACAAATTGTCCCCTCGCCCCTTATCTGTCTGTAGGTCGATTTTAACAACCTTACTAATCAAACTGCCTATCTCCTGAAGAATACTCCGTTTATAGAAGGCACCAGACAATCCTGGAATACGAATCCAAGCCATAACCTTTTGAGAAAATTTTTCCAAAGTAAAAAAATGTGGTGACCATGGTTGAACAGTAAGATAGTATCCAAAGATCACCCATGTGCCCTTAAAGAGAACAGTGTTGTAATTTGCTTCTGACTCAAATTTTTCCAGATGATAATCGTCATCTATGTCCATCAACTGGAATCTTCTAGATGGTTTCCACAGGGCACAAACTTTATTCCAGAGGGCGTTGTACCCTATATTCCATCCCTGCAATTTGATGATCAGCGTTTTGGACATACAATCATCTATCAAGCCATATACCCTTTTTGAAAAGTCGATCGTAGGAACACCTTCAACCAAGCATTTACTAACATCACTTTCCTGCAATTCAAGATCCTCTGAAAACCATTCTTCCTCCATAGTACCATTCTCTGAGTGAGAATTCATAACAACATCTCTAAAAGACAATGACTGTGATTTACATTCATCCATAACCTCATCTTCACCACTCGTATCTGGCAGTTCTTCCTTACATCGACGAACTTTCTTTGGGGCCCTTTCACTTGTTGAAATCGGATTTGACATTGAGAGATTTTTGCTAAAGAAATTAATTTTTTAACTAAAGAAAAACTCGACTTGACATAGCTTGCTGATAAAAGTTTTTGTTGAATTTTCTCACGGATGAAGTGCCAATCGACTTCAATATACTTGGTTTGCTCATTAAATATTGGGTTGAAAGATATATGAAGAGCAACTTGATTGTCACACCATAATTTTGCTATTAACGACATTTTAAAACCTAGTTAATTCAGTAATTTTTGTAACCACATAATTCCACAAACAAATTGTTTCGGAAAAAATCTAGTTCGAAAATAGTTTTATTGCATAGTGAAAAAATAAATTTTTAAAAACCAAGTCGATTTGTGATAAATATTTTTCTAAAATCGCTCCTGTGTTTTGAGCTAGATGAATCCTGGACGTTCTCGACTTTCAATCGAACAACCTTTTTCGCTATTCTCGTACCATGAATCACTTCGAGTGTCAGCTTGAACAATTTTGAACCAAATACAAAACCAAAAATATTTTTTTTACTTTCAAAAGGGGAGTAAACCTCTCTCTTATAAACTAGTAGAATTGTTATCCTAAAAAATGTAATTTATACTTAGAAATAAATATTTATTATTTCTGAGCAGAATAACAATATCTCAAAATTGAGAGGGTTGACTAATTGGGTGTGCTTCCCCTCACATGTATTATGATGAGGATTCGGGTCTCTTTAGTATTGGGTCCAATTATATGTGTTTATTGAATTTTTATTTTTCCATTTTTCAAAATAAATTATTTATTAAATTAATTTAAATAAATTAAAATTTTCAATTAAATAAATTTCAAAACCCGATTCTAATTTCGTTAAAATGATGATAATTTTATCGTAAAAGAATCTATGAAAAATATATTTAATTTCTACATTCAACGAATTCACAATGCTTAAAAAAAAGCATGTTTTTTCCTTATCGATAATAAAATAGAGTATTTCCCAAATAATTTCAAAATCAATTTAAAATCTAATATTTTTCTAAAATATACATTTATTATTAAATTTACCTTTAAAACACTTTTGAAAAAAATGGTAAATAAAGCAAAAAAAAAAAAATACAAGAGAAAAGGGTCGAAATATATGTATAAAAAAAAAGAAAAAAAATTTGTGACTTAATTTTTTTATTATAATTAAATTCACCTAAATATTAAACATTAAATTTATTATTATATCCATTTTAAAATTATTACGCCTTTTATTTTACTAATAGAATTAAGGCAACAGACAATAAACTCATGATCAGGGTCGATTCGGGAGGTTATTTTGAAATGCAGTCACTCAAAGCCCAAAAATAAAAAGAGTTTAAAAAATGTTTATTTCATTAATAATAAAAATAATTTAGAAAATAAAAATAACTTTAAAATAATATTTATTTTAGATAAAAAGATTCTTAAATATTATTTTATTTGGTATAAATAATTGATTTTTAGTAGGGTAATTATTAATGGATTTATTCTGTCCAATATTAATGGAGTAAAAAACTCAACAAATTGATCTAAAGTAATGCCAAATGTTTTTTTAATTATTATTTTATTATATTCTAAAAACAAATGACATCAATCTAAACGGAATTTTTTACTCCAATAGCAATATATAAAATAATTATTTTTTAATATATTCGCAATTAAATTGAGGTTAGATTAATTCATCATATAATTAAGTAAAATCTTAAATAATAATAGTATGAATAGATATTTTTTTCTTACTTGAATACATAATTTATATTTTTTCGATGCATTAAAATCGAAAATTATGTTTTATTGTGATAATTATCACATGATATCCACTTATAATTTTTTTTTTTATATAAAAATTTAAAAAACGGGATTTGTACATCGGTGACTAGGTGTAACTAAAATAGATACCATATCCACTTATAATTGGTTCACTAATATGATATTTTAAAATAAAAAATATACTCATTTAATAGTCATGTATAACATTAGACATTAAACCAAAATTCTTGCGTACTTTTGAGTTTTGTTCATTTTATTAGTAGTAATTAATTTTAAAATAAAAAATCCAGAAGGGTTTTTTGGAAAACATTGATGTTGATATTATAATGAATGATTTTGTATCTCAAAATACTCATATGACTCAATTTTTTATTATAATTTTTTTGTGTTTTTGTAGTTAATAATATAGGAGTAAATTGAATGATTTTTTTAAAATTTTATTAAAAAAATATATTATTTGCTTAATGTCATAAAGTTTACTATTTTAATGAAATTATTAGTATATGATTTTATTTTATTATATTATATTTTATAAATTTTTTTAAAACATTCGATTTATTGTTTCACTTAAGACACAAAAAAAAAAATAAGAACGGGATGATTAAAGTAACCACTAAACATGAAATGGGTTTTCAACCGGATCAACACCTGTCGAAGGACATGCTATGGGTACTATAGGTCGATAAAGAGGGTCAATCTATGCGCAGAATAGTCTTGGTGTAATCTTAGTAACCTGTTTCGAGTTTTTACTTCATTCAACAAAAAATTTAATTGATTTAAATATGTTGTTAGTACGGTTTTTTTATAAAAATAACCCAAAAAATTAATTAATTATGAAAATGCTCACTTTTTGATAAAATATGTAAATGATTTAAAATCTACAGTAAACGTTGGTAGAGCCAAATAATATGACGCCACCAACATGCCACGTCAGCAGTCCAGATAAAAAATCAATTTTTTGGTGGAGTCATTTTGAATGACGTCACCTATATAAATACCATTGAAATACTGTAATTTCTAAAAAAATGAAGAGCCTTTAAATTTTTTTTTTCTAGTGAAGCTATTTTAAATAACGTTGCCGATTTCCAATGTTTATGTACTTTTTTTTTTGTTATTTATTTATTTTTTAAAATTTTAAATTTATTTTTTTGGAGTCATTTTAAATAGTGCCACCAATTGATTTTTTACATTATTTGTTATTATATATATATTATTTTAAATGTATATTTTATTTTTGGTGGAACCATTCTAAATGTCACCACCAATTCTCAATGTGTACTTTTTTTTTCTTTTTGTTTATTATTTGTTTTTTAAAATTTTAAATTTATTTCTTTTTGGTGGAATCATTCTAAATGGTGCCACTAATTCTCTTTTTGTCTATTTTTTATTATTTGTTTTATAATATTTTTAATGTATATTTTATTTTTAGTGAAGTCATTTTAAATGGCGCAATCATCCTTGGTGTACATTTTTTTTAAAATTTAATTTTTTTTCCTAATTTAAAAATTAAAAAAATAATATTTTATTGTGGTGCAGCCATGTCCTAATATATATATAGATATTGTTGAAGTGGAAGAGAAGAAAAGAGAGAAATTGTTGTGTTTAGTAGAAGAGCTCAAAAATTCTGATGAAGATGGATAACTCGGTGTTTTTTATGTACATTCTTTTTTATAGTGAAATTGTAGAAGGTGATGTTGGTTGAGTATTTCAAGGTCGGCAGAGAGTAGGGTGCGATTCAATGAAACTGTGAAGCTGGAAGAAATGAAAGGGGAAGATTAGTGCGAAAATCGTTATTCGTTGTGGAAAGGCAATGTCTAGATTATTTTACAAGTTTCCAATCTCTGCAGATCCATTGAATGTGAGATGTAACTATTAGATGATGATAACTTGAGCACTATGATGGAAATATGGTGATCGACTGAGAGTGAAAACCCCCAACCAGTTGAGTTATTTGTTGAGTTAGCCGAATTAGAGCCTGTTGAGAATGTTAGTCCAATAAGTCAACATCGTGGGTTTGACTTTGATCTTAACGTCAGATTGATAGATCAGTCAGATTACGGAGGGACATCGTTGATGTCCGAAAATCCAAATTGTGGTTGGAGTTCATATAACAGTCTTACCCTGGGTCCCTGTCTACAAATATATCCGAAGGTGATAAGCACTATAACAACTCGATTTTCAATGGTGTCGAAAACAATGGTTTCGGGACCATAGCTATGATGAGTCAAGTCGTAAATTTATTTATTTTAAATAGTTATGGTGATATATGCATCGTATGAAATTATGATTCGAAAATTTCATTGATTAGATAGTTAATTGAATAGAAAGGATTAAATCATAAAAAGGGTAAAAGTATAAATGTTTAATTAGAAGGATCGAATGAATAAATTAACCAAGGGAGTGTTAATGGGTGGATTAGCTTGATATATATTGGTTATAAATAGATTTAAAAATGGTTAATTAAAGCTTAATGATGAAAGTCAATATTTACAAAATTACCATTGATTATATATATATATATAAATTAAAATAGAAAAAATGGAGAAATTCATTATTTCTTCATCTTTTCCACGGAAAGAAGGGAAAAAGCTAGGATTTATATATTCAATCTTTAAGCTTTGATTTGAGTAAGTAAACCTTGATCGTTTTTGGTAATTTTTATGTTTTTGAGTTTGTATCAACTTAATCTAGCTTATGCAATGACTAATTTGTGAATCTTTCAAATGTTAGGAAACTTTTCATTATTGAAATTGCTTGTTCTTGAAAGCTTTTGATATATTTGAACGTTTGATACTTGGGTTAAATCTTTTTGTAAAGTGATTTTTGATGAAATTAGGGTTTAAGTGCTAAAATGTAAAAATGATGAAATTACATGTGTTGTTGTGAAAATAAATGTGTGAATGGACACCTAACAGAATTCGACTATGGTTGTTTGTGAGATAAAATGGTTATTTAACATGTTTTGTGTTGGAAGGACTAGATTAAATAAAAGGAAACTAGTAGGGGTAAAACCATAATTTTTCTAAAAGGACTAAATTGTGTTGAATGACTAAATTATGTAACTTAATGTGAAAATTGAATAATTTATTAATGTAGACTACGATCATGCTACAGATCACGAAAAAAGGAAATTGGTAGATTAGTCCCTAAAGTCTTTCCTAAACTGCAATCCAGTTCGGTAAGTTCGTAGTGTAAATCTTACTTAATATTCCTTTTATATATATATTGTCAATAGTAAGCTTTATGCCGTTGAAATAGTACTGACACGATGGCTGGGGTACCGCATGTGTTGTGAGTCCTCGACAGCTCGTGTGAGCAGCATTGTGACTCGGAAAAGATATATGGATCCTATATGGATTACGGGTCCTATGATGGTTGGGACTTGTGCTTTATGCATACTCTCGATAGCTCGTGTGAGTAACGTCGTTAGGAAACAGTTTACAGTATAGATAGACACCGCACCGAGGGCTAGGGTACCGCATAGGTTACGAGTCCTCGATAGCTCGTGTGAGCAGCATCGGGTACCGATAACAGAAAGTTATGAAAACAGGAAAAGAAGTTGTGAATAACTCAAGAGCAAGGGAATTACGTTGGCTCGATGGAGTCATTGTTGCTTATTACCATGTTGGTATTTCTTAACTATTGAACTTACTACGCTATAAAGCTTATCACAGTTATGGTTGTTATTTTGTAGATCATTTTGCTAACTGAAGATCAGATCATTGTCATCTCTTGAAGTCACACTATCACGGAGTTTGTCGGTATATTTTGCATCACTTGGTCTTATGGCATGTACTAAGATGATATTAACTTTGATGTTGAACTAAAGATGTTGAAATCTTGCTATTTTGATTGTGTAAATGCATGAAGTACAACTTAGGTGTATAAGCTTGTGATGCTTGTAAAGACTTAGAAGTTATGTATGTAGTGTGATGACTTAATGCATAACTTGTGTTTGATATGTTAAGCTTGTGCCTTGGCATAATTCTTGAGATTCTACATACTTGTTTTGGTAGAACTTATGCAGGTAACGGTAGAAGTATAGGGTAGGAGAGAGGTTGTTCTCTGACTCTAGTTGTATCGGTAGTTTAATTACAAGTATTGGTAGTTTCGGTAGTTTAATTACAAGTATTGGTAGTTTTAGTATTGATGTATTGGTAGTAGGTATGCTTGTATCGGTAGAAGTTGCAGGGTGAGAATTGTTGCTCTCTGGAGTTTTTGGTATTGGTAGTTGCATGACTTGTAGCTGTAGAAATCATACTTGTATCGATAGAATTAACACATGAACCGGTAAAAATTTGTACAATTTCAAGATTGCTCATTGACTTGACTACTACCGATACTTGACCATCAGGTACTTGTAGAAGTCCCCTAAAATGTTGGAAATGTCATTTTTACCCTTGATGAAATTGTGTTATGATTAAATATTGATTTAAAATATGAAAGGTGAATTTCGTTTTGAATAAAGATTAAATACTTGAATATTTGGAAAGATGAATAGTAATAAAAGAATAAAAACACCAAAATCCTAACCGGCGACGATGTTCGGGATTTGGTTGTTACAAGCATTGAGGCAAACATCGAAAAAGGGACCAATAATGGTAAAGATTCTGATCAATACATTAAAGAATTTAATAACCCCGATTTAATCAGGTTCCGGACGATATCGACGATAAAAGCCCGCGGGAGGTAAATAATCAATGTTACTTAATTATATATATATATACATTAATTATATTACTCTTCGGCATGCGCCTTTATCATCTGGCGATAAATAATTAATGTATTGCTCACGTCAATTCTCGGAGACGTGGCCTATCTGTAACTGAAACAAACACGTTAGCACTTAAACTTGAGAAAATATTATCCACACTTATAAGTCGTTAAATGTAAGTATAATTTTATCTTTACCTATTTAAAAGTGGCCACCTATATAGTTAGTATCTAATAGCCGCCATAAACATATCCTGTATAGAGCCTAGGACTGCAGTAACCCCAAACAAATAGCCATGTTACTTGCCTCGTGTTTTGATGCTCGACAAAACTCACGGTATAATATGGCCAACACTACTGATCCCCAGATGTAAGTATCGGTACGATTGAAATCCTTCAATAAAGGCAAGTATTTCAAGTGGACCCTATTAGACATGTTGTTTGGCATAAGTACCCCTCGATCAGCTGCACAATACAATCTCGAGCAGCGCACATCACCTCGTGCTCAGTAACACTGCTTGATAACTTTTTGAAATTTGCTCTCAACCATGTCAATGTCATGCACGTGAAGTTTCATTCTTGTAACAATCCGAAATTTTCCTAAATTAAAAACCCTATGAATTTTGGGAATTTTCTTTTTAAAACCCTAATTTGACTTATGGGCTAATTGGTAAAGCAGGCAAAATTTGGGCATCAAATGGAAACCCTCATTTATTTGAAGCCTTTGTGTGAAATTTACTCATTTTGTTTGGGTTTTAAACCCTATTTTCATTTTTGTTCAAACCTTTCATCTTTTATTTGTTTTTCTCCTTCAGCCGAAACACACTCAACATCCCTCTCTTTCTCTCATTTTTCGATTAAGCTATGATCTCCACCCTCCTATCATCCGTGCGTCACACCGCCACCACCTTTGGTTTCCCCATCATCTCGCGAGTAAAACCTTGCCCTTCATCTTCCCTCGTTGACAACCGTTTGTGAGAAATAACGTTAGAATCGTTTGGTTTTTCTCTCTCTCATCGCATCTGCCATCGCATGCTTTGCCACTTTATTTTCGTTCTTGGTGTTGGTAAGCTGTTGGTTTTTGTTTTGGTCTTTTCGTTCCGTTTCTGACGAGCTCAAGCCGCTCCATCAAGGTACTGGTGACGAGGCTGTCAATGGGTTGGTAAACCTTAAAATTTGTCAACAAGGTGTTAAAGTTGAACTCTCAAATCTTAAACCTTAAACCCTAAACCTTTATCATATGACGGTAAATAATTAATGTATTGCTCACGCCAATTCTTGGAGACGTGGCTCATCTGTAACTGAAATAAACACGTTAGCACTTAAACTTGAGAAAATATTATCCACATTTATAAGTCGTTAAATGTTAAGTATAATTTTATCTTTACCTATTTACAAGTTGTCACCTATATGGTTAGTGTCTAATATTCGCCATAAACATATCTTGTATAGAGCCCAGGACTGTAGCAGTCCCAAACAAACAGTCATGTTACTTACCTCGTGTTTTGATGCTCGACAAAGCTTACAGTACAATATGGCCAACACTACTGATCCCCAGCTGTAAGCATCGGCACGATTGAAATCCTCTAATAAAGGCAAGTATTTCAAGTGGACCCTATTAGACATGTTGTTTAGAATAAGTACCCTTCGATCAGCTGCATAATACAAGCTCGAGCAGCGCATATCACCTCGTGCTCAGTAGCACTGCTTGATAACTCTTTGAAATTTGCTCTCAACCATGTCAATGTCATGCACGTGAAGTTTCATTCTTGTAACAACCTAAAATTTTCCTAAATTAAAAACCCTAGGAATTTTGGGAATTTTCTTTTAAAAACCTTAATTGACTTATAGGCTAATTGGTACAGTGGGTAAAGTTTGGGGCCTCAAATGGAAACGTTCATTTATTTGGAGCCTTTATGTGAAATTTACTCATTTTGTTTGGTTTTTAAACCTCATTTTCATTTTTGTTCAAACCTTTCATCTCCTATTTGTTTTTCTCCTTCAGTTGAAACACACTCAACATCCCTCTCTTTCTCTTGTTTTTCGATTAAGCTACGATCTCCGCCCTCCTATCATCAGTACATCGCATCGTCACCACCTTTGGTTTCCCCGTCGTCTCGCGAGTAAAACCTTGCCCTTCATCTTCCCTCGTCGATAACCATTCGTGAGAAATGACGCTAGGATCATTTGGTTTTTCTCTCTCTCGTCGCATCCGCCATCGCGTGCTCTACAACTTTATTTTCGTTCTTAATGTTGGTAAGTTGTTGGTTTTTGTTTTAGTCATTTCGTTCCATTTCTGACGAGCTCATGCCGCTCTATCAAGGTACTAGTTACGATGCCGTTAATGAGTTGGTAAACCTTAAAATTTGTTAGCAAGGTGTTAGGGTTGAGCTATCAAACCTTAAACCCTAAACCTTAAACCTTTATCATCTGACAGTAAATAATTAATGTATTGCTTACGTCAATTCTTGGAGACGTGGCCCATCTGTAACCGAAACAAACACGTTAGCACTTAAACTTGAGAAAATATTATCCACACTTATAAGTCTTTAAATGTTAAGTATAATTTTATCTTTACCTATTTACAAGTGGTCACCTATATGGTTAGTGTCTAATATTCGCCATAAACATATCCTGTATAGAGCCCAAGACTGCAGCAGCCCCAAACAAATAGCCATGTTACTTGCCTCGTGTTTTGATGCAAGACAAAGCTTATGGTACAATATGGCCAACACTACTGATCCATAGCTGTAAGTATCGACACGATTGAAATCATCCAATAAAAGCAAGTATTTCAAGTGGACCCTATTAGACATGTTATTTGGCATAAGTACCCCTCGATCAGCTGCATAATACAAGCTCGAGCAGCACACATCACCTCGTGCTCAGTAACACTGCTTGATAACTCTTTGAAATTTGCTCTCAACCATGTCAATGTCATGCACGTGAGGTTCCGTTCTCGTAACAACCCGAAATTTTCCTAAATTAAAACCCTAGGAATTTTGGGAATTTTTGTTTAAAAACCCTGATTTGACTTATGGGTTAATTGGTAAAGCGGGTAAAGTTTAAGGCCTCAAATGAAAACCCTAATTTGTTTGGTTTTAAACCTCATTTTCATTTTTTTTCAAACCTTTCGTCTCTTATTTGTTTTTCTCCTTCAGCCAAAACACACACAACATCCCTCTCTTTCTCTCGTTTTTCAATCAAGCTATGACCTCCGCCCTCCTATCATCCGTGCGTCGTACCGCCACCACCTTTGGTTTCCCCGTCATCTCGCGAGTAAAACCCTGCCTTTTATCTTCCCTCATCGATAACCATTTGTGAGAAGTGATGCTAGAATCGTTTGGTTTTTCTCTCTCGTCACATCCACCATCGCGTGCTCTACCACTTTATTTTTGTTCTTAGTGTTAGTAAACTGTTGGTTTTTGTTTTGGTCTTTTCGTTCTGTTTCTGATGAGCTCACACCGCTCTATCAAGGTATTGATGACGACGCCTTCAATGGGTTGGCAAACCTTAAAATATGTTGGTCGTTGACTTTGACTTTGATCGTAGTTAACTTTTTCAGACAATTTTTACTGGAAGTTTTTCAACGTTATGATTTTGAATTCGCAGCTTGTTTCGTCAAATTCAAACTCGAAAACCTCATTTTACTATTTACAACTTATTGTACTTAGTAATTTTAAGAAATTTAGATATTGGTATTTAACTTGAGTTATTTTGTGTTTAGGTGATCACGAATTTGAGGCCGACAAGTTACATCCTCCTCTTCTACCTGTGTGAATTGCCCCTACATGAGCTTCGGGAGTTGCACATGAGTAATTAGTATTCAGATTAATACTGTGTTAGTAGGTGGTATAGTGATAGATTTTAATGAAGAGTTTATTCTCGTAGGTTCTAATTCAGCTAGACTCGGAGTTAGATTTGAGCATGAAAGGCGTCCTCCACAATGTTAGAGTATTTCTCGCTTGAGGTGTGTTTCTTTTTGTGTTACATATTTGTTGTGTAACGATGTTCTAACCCTTGTATGATTTTTAATATGTGTTGTGTTGTTGATGTTCAATGCATACTATTAGACTGTGAATATTTTAAATACCATAATTAATGTACTGTGTACCCTGATTTAATATCATGAGACTGTGTTAAATTGAGATAAATATGACATCATACTATTGTGTGTACATGAGTTGGGTTTGTACAGTGGTAGACGTGGTCTCTTCAAACGGTTGATACTATACCACAAAGTGATTGGTGAGGAGTGGTTCTAGGGAACCTTGTCTACTATGTTGGTGTACAGGTGATTGGGTGCATTGCATTGTGCTTGTGATTTTATTGCATTTGAATTGCAACTTGCTGTGTGTGCCTTTTAAAAACGTTTTAAGGAAATTACTATGATACTGTGTTGTGATTGTCTGTACTTTAGAAACACACTGGGCTCTTTAGCTCACTCCCCTTTAGTTCTCTTACAGATATCCTTGGACTTAGGCAATCTGCTACTCGGAGGATCTCACGATTTTATTCGTCTATTTCATCGTTCAATATGGACTATTTTGTGTTTTTCTGACTATTTTATTATCATAATATTTGAGGTTGTGATGTAAATTTAAACTTGTGACTTTGTTGTTTTGGGATATACCCTTTTTCATGCATTTATAGACTTGATCAATTTATTTTATTAAATTATTGGACGAACATTATTACGTTTAGATTTATAAAATTTTGAGATTCTTTACAATATTGGAAGTTGAATTGTTTTACCATTATTTCATTATAAATTATTATATATTTATGCTCAAAGCGGTTTACTTGAGCGTGAAGTTACAACTGTGACCTTCTGGATCCGACCATATCTTCTTGGTTGGGTAAAAGCGGTTACAGTTCCCCATCACCAGGGGACAATCCAAGCAATCTGTAGCATACTATTGAAAGTTCCAACACTTTGCTTTGGCATGTGACCACATCATCGTTAACTCGCAACTCAAGCTGCATAGCGACGTCCTGTAATGTGATCATGCATTCCCCGCATGACATAATGAAGGTGTGGGTCTTCGAGCATCATAGTTCAACCAAGGCAGATATTAGGTTTGGCTTTAGGTCGAACCTCTAGATCTATGCGATGTTCCCAAATCCCACCAACTGTAAGTATGGCATCATCCGCTTGTCCGCATCATACTTGGGAAAATGAAACCGTAACCACAAAACCTGACACCCATCCTGTATGATAAATTTTCATTTTAACTAATATATTCTATTTTTATTTAATTTTGAAAAATAAAATTAATGTATGAGGGATTAATATAAATACCAATTTTTATATTTTCCAAATATTTTCAAACAGAAACGTGTGGATAACATATTGTATATTGGAGAATTTAGCAAATAAATAATGTTGTTTTCACATAAAATCTCATCATCATATTTACTATTTCCAATTAGCTAACTTGTCTAATCCAAATAACATAGAGTTCAAATTTATATTTTTACATTAATATTTTAAATTTTGAAATAAAATCACTATTCTTAAATTATTTTTTAATAAATTATGGTTAGGGAGATCCACATAAAAAAAATAAAATTAATTATCTCAATTATAGATTTAAAATAATTTTTAAATAATTTTATATTAAAATTAAATAAAAAGATTTTTTTTTGATCCTATAGGAATTTAAAAAGAAAACAAAATTCAAGTTTTAAAATTGTCAAATATATTTTAGTTTTATAATTAATTTTATATATTTTAATTATGGAAATCCTTAGCTTTTTAATAGATTTTAGTTATTTTTTAAAATTTGAAAAAGATTTTTAATATGTATTTAATTTAATATGGAAAATTTTAATGTAGTGTAAAACTAATAGATATTTTGGAATAAATAGAGTAAAAATCGAATAAAGAACATGTTTAGGTATTAAAATATTTAATAATAAAATAAAAAATTAGAAGGAAATTAAAATAAAAAATGAAATGAGAATTATAAAAATAAATAAATAATGGAAATAACAAACATTAAAGAATAATAAAACATATGTAAATAGTAATAACATACACATAAAAGTAGGAGTCAAATGAAAACATACAACACTTTATAAATAAATATCATATATAAAATGCGAAAAATTATTTCATGATTTAACATTTTTACTATTTCGTTAATCCTAGATGAAGTATGCTCTTCGTTTACTTGACAACACATTTTGATATCGACATAATTTAGAAAAAACATAAATTAAATATAAGTAATTATTAGGATTACATTACAAAAACTACTATTAATATAATACATTCACATAAAAATATATTTACATACCTTAAAAAACACCCCACCTTTCCTTCTTCTCTTCTAATTCAAAATTTTGAGTTAAGGAGACCAACAAATTTATCCCGCAACTCTTTTTATGCTGCTGGTTGATTTCATTTTCTCTCCTTTTCTTTTTTTTTAAAAGCTCTCTTTATGGTATTATAATTGACCGACGTGATGTAACCTATCAGAAAAATCATTTTTAATATTTTTATTTTTTATTTATTTTAAAATATATATTTAATGTTGTAAATAGCAAGGTATAAGAAAGGAGAAATAATCTTCAATCTCTGTTTAAAAAAAATTGTATTCATTGTTGCATAATATAATTCTTATTCAAGCTTTGGTAATGACAATTGAAAATCGAACTAACAAATACAAATGTTAATAGACATTATGTAGCTAGCTGGAAAAAAATGAAGTTAATAAAAGAAAATCTTACTTGTTGTGGTGCATTATAACTTGTGGAAACAATAAATTCTTAAGCAAGAAACATATTTTGTGGTTGAATGATCCTTAAGCAAGCTTTTAGATTCTTCCAAGGGCCCTTTCACACGTTTTAAGGGTGGTTCACTATCTTCGGCTACTCCTATGAAATGTCTAAACCCACAAATTACCTACAAAGCAAGCAAACTACTGCCATAAGTAACAAAATCACCCATAGCATGATATAAACAAAATGGCTAACATCAAACATTGACAATAACAACATCATTGCAATCATCTAACAGACAAGAGAAAAAGTTTCAAGCAACAATTTCCTAAAGATAGTAAAGGGCACAGAAAAATACTTGTGAGTTGGTAACTAACAACCTCATATGGCCCTTTACTAGTCAAAATTAAAGACTCTTTTAACCGAGACATGAAATACCTTAAAAGTTTGTGAATTTGTACTACATAACTAATCAAAATAATGCAGCTTGAATCATACCAAATTATCTATTTCACAATAATTTTTACATAACATAAATCAAATTGCCTAATTGCTAAAATAGAGAGTAAAACTAAACCTAAAAAAAAATAAAAATCAAAACTCACCAACTTCCTAAAACAAATAAAGAAAAAAGGGAAAATTTTGATTGAATCATATATTCAACCTAATTGCTAAAATGTAGAGTAAAACTAAACTTAAGAAAATCAAAACTCACCAACTTTTTAAAACAAGCAGAGAAAAAAGGGGCAAATTCAATCGAATCATATATTCAGTCTAATTGCTAAAATGGAGAGTAAAATTAAACTTAAAAAATCAAAACTCACCAACTTCCTAAAACAAACAGAGAAAAAAGAGATAAATTCGATCGAATCATATATTCAGCATAAGCAAAATAAAAATGAATTAAAATAACTTCATCAAAAGAAAAAAAAATCATTCATAAATGGATGAGAAGATTCAATGATGAAAGAAAACAATCTGGAAAGGTGAAGATTATAAGAATGACACAATAATACATCATTGAGAAACAAAAAATAAAAAGAAACTGACTTCAGTAGCAATGTCGATGTCGGCATCACTTGTCTCTAAGAGCTTCTTCTTGCAATTGTCGTCGCTCAAGCTTAGGATCAAGAAGATTTGAAATATGAGATTATCTTACCTTAATCTTAAAATTAAATTTGAAAATTTTAATAGTGACGCAATTTAAAATGGTTTCAAAAAAAAATGTTTAGGGTTTTAAAAAATAAATAATAGGATTTTATTTATTATAAAACAAATAATAATAAATAATTAAAAAAAAGTTGACACCATTCCTTGAAATTGATGAAGCCATTTAAAATGACTCCACCAAAAAAAATTTTTTTTTTAGTCCTTTCATTTTTTTAGTAATTTCAGTATTTTTCAAAGGTAGTCCTTTCATTTTTTTAGTAATTTCAGTATTTTCTCCATATTTATACAAGTTATGTCATTTTACATGGCTTCACAAAAAAATATTTTTTTTATCTGGATTGTTGACATGGTATGTTGGTGACGTCATATTATTTGGCTCCACCAACATTTACTGTAGATTTTAGGTAATTTACGTATTTTATCAAAAAATTAGGTCATTTGTAATTAATTAATTTTTTTGGGTTAATTTTATAAAAAAACCAATTAGTACCTTTACTTTATAGAATTTAATCCATCTACTTTAAAAAAAAAAATAAAGAAGACAATCCATTTATTTTTTTAATTTAAAAATCCTAATCTAATTATTATGGTTGGTAATTTACATTAAAACTTGTTGTCTTAATATGTTTATTTGTCAAATATATGTCATGTCACGTGTATATTAAATTGACAAATTTTGACGAGAAATACTTACTATTTTAATTATTGAAATTGAATTTTTAAATTAAAAAAATAATGACTTAATTTTTAACTTTTTTAGTATAGGGACTAAATATTAAATTTTATCAAAGTGTAGGGACTCATAACAGATTTTAACCAAAAAAAACATAACTGTGAGCAAGGCTGTTTACCAGGAAAAGAAAACAATATTAGGAGTGAGAACAATTCAGTGTTCGCAGATTTACGGTGAAATGTGGAGAAAAGCAGTGTGTTCAATCCCACCTTATAGACCTTTCTCTTCTTCCTCCGCCACTGAAATCCCAACTCTTTACTCTTTCCTTCAGCCTTCAATTTTTGCATTAAAACCAAATGAGCAATCAAAACAACCTCAGGACTCTACCAATTCCCAAACCAAAACCCTAACCGAAGAACAAAAAACCACACTACAAACCACCCTCGAGAAATCCCTTCTCACCCAAAACACTGATGAAGCCTGGAAGTCCTTCAAGGCCCTCACCACCTGCTGCACTTTTCCCAATAAGCCCCTTACTAACTCCCTTATTACCCACTTGTCTTCCTTGCAAGACACCCAAAATCTCAAAAGGGCATTTGCCTCTGTTGTTTTTGTCATTGAAAAGGACCCAAAGTTGCTGTCTTTTGAAACCGTGACTACCCTTTTGAGTTCCATGAATTTTGCCAACACCGCCGCCCCTGCTTTTGCTCTTATAAAATGCATGTTCAAAAACAGGTACTTTGTTCCTTTTGGGTTGTGGGGTAATATGCTTGTTGATATCAGTAGGAAAAGTGGTAGCCTTGTTGCATTTTTAAGAGTTTTTGAGCAATGTTGTAGGATTGCTATTGATGAAAAGTTGAATTATATGAAACCTGATTTGGCTGCTTGTAATGCTGCTCTAGAGTGTTGCTGTTATGAGCTTGAATCAGTTTCGGATGCTGAAAAAGTAGTGGCAACTATGTCTGTCTTAGGTGTTCGGCCCGATGAATCCAGTTTTGGTTTCCTATCTTATTTGTTTGCATTAAAAGGACTTGAAAAGAAGATAGATGAGTTAGAAAAATTGATGGTTGAGTTTGGTTTTTCAAATAAACGGGTGTTTTTTAGTAGCTTGATTGGTGGGTATGTCAAGTCGGGCAAAATAGACTCGGTTTCAGCCATGGTTTTGCGTAGTTTGAGAAAAGGTAATGGGAAAGAGTGGATTTTCAGTGATGAAACTCACTGTGAAGTGGTTAAAGGGTATGTTCAAAATGGGGCTATGAAGAGTTTAGCTAGTTTGATCATTGAAGCTCAAAAGTTGGAGTCTCCCATGCTTGAGGTTGACAAATCTATTGGATATGGCATCATTAGCGCCTGTATTAATCTTGGTTTAGCAGATAAGGCACACAGCATTCTTGATGAAATGAATGCTCAGAGTGGTTCCGTGGGGCTTGGTGTTTATGTGCCTATCTTAAAGGCTTACAGCAAGGAGCATAGAACTGCCGAAGCTACTCAATTAGTTATGGATATTGGTAATTCAGGGCTTCAGTTGGATGCAGGAATGTATGACATGCTAATTGAAGCATCCATGACGAGTCAGGATTTTCAGTCTGCTTTTACATTGTTTAGGGATATGAGAGATGCAAGAATACCTGACTTGAAAGGGAGTTATCTTACTATAATGACAGGTCTGATGGAGAATCAAAGATCTGAGTTGATGGCTGCATTTCTAGATGAAGTTGTTGAAGATCCTCGCATTGAAGTTAAAACTCATGACTGGAACTCAATTATTCATGCTTTCTGTAAAGCTGGGCGGTTGGAAGATGCTAGGAGGACTTTCAGAAGGATGACTTTCCTGCAGTTTGAGCCAAATGATCAAACATATTTGTCCTTGATTAATGGTTATGTGACTGCGGAGAAATATTTCAGTGTTTTGATGCTATGGAATGAGATTAAACGGAAAATTTCAGGTGGCAAAGAGAAAGGCATCAATTTTGATCACAACTTAGTTGATGCATTCTTATATGCTCTTGTAAAAGGGGGTTTCTTTGATGCAGTGATGCAAGTCGTTGAGAAGTCGCAAGAGATGAAAATTTTTGTGGATAAGTGGAGGTACAAACAAGCATTCATGGAGAAGCATAAGAAGCTTAAAGTGTCAAAGTTGAGGAGAAGGAGCTTCAGGAAAATGGAGGCACTTATCGCTTTCAAGAACTGGGCTGGTTTGAATGCATGAGGATCCACAGTACTTCTGAAACACAAGAAGCTTCAAATCAACAGGATTCTACTTGCCACGAGGCATCAGTACCATGAACTTTATGCTATTGTGGTCACTTGAAATATGTAGATGTCCAGGAAACTTGAAGCTCACTTGAAATATGGGGATTTCTAGGAAACTGAAAGCCCTTAGTGTTGTCGGTTATGTGAATTCTTCATCTCACTGGTGATTCCTAGTTGCCTTGGTCTCTGCATGCGGTACAGACTCACTGTAAATCCAGTGGATGTGCAATGGTTGTTTTATCCGAGAATAGTTTGAACCTGATGCAAGTTCAATATTTGATGTAGGGGGATTGATTAGGTTTTCTTTGCTGCTTGGCACTGAAGTGAATTTGGGAGGAAATATTTCCTGGTCTTTTATACATTTATTATTTACCATTAGCCATTATGTGAACCACATTTCCCTCTTTTAGGATATGACAGATTGATACTTTGCTCTATACTGACAGGATTTAGAAGCCCTGACTCAGTGCAATCAGTTTGAAAGAGTAAAACATTTTCTATTTACATATTGTAAAAAATGCGACAAAAAAATAAATTTACAAGACGTGCTGTGTCCAAGAATGGGGTTGCAGTTTTCTCATCCCTATTCACATGAATGTATACTACTGAAATGTTTTCTTTTCACACAAATGACATCTTCTTTTTTCTCTCTTCTGTAGTCTCTCTTTCACAGGTCGCATGGTCCATAGGAGGTGGTAAATTTTACATTTTTTCTGTGGCATCATCTCTTTAACCTTTCTTTTCATTCATAGGTATTGGGGATCCATATATGTCACAGTAACTTGGACAGACAAAGCACTGTGACTAAATGGACTTTTTGGTGCTTATTTACCAACCCCCCCCTTCTTTTTATTCAAAATAGTAATGAAAATCCATGGTGCTTTATAGCTAGAATGCACAAAATGACAGGCTCTTCTTTTTAGGATGGAAAAGGGGAAGAATGTTGAAATTTGATTAGTTCCACCGAAAAGAATACCATTTCTCCTCCTCATATCTTTTTAACTATTAGCTGCACTTGTAATTTGTTCTTCTTCCAAAACCCTTTATCCATGTCAGCTCTACCAGCTTCTTTCTTCATTATCATTCTGTTCTTGCTTCCTAAACTCCATGAAGTTTGTGCTGCCAGCCATGCTGCTGGCCGCACCATACCGACCCGCGGTACATGTAACAACACTTGTGGTACAATCCCGGTTATGTTTCCCTTTGGCACTGGATTTGGGTGTGGCCACCCTTACTTTGCTAGATATGTAAAATGCAATGCTGGTACTCTACAGTTCTCAACTGGCACTGGCATTTACACAGTTTCTTCCATCGACTACCGAACCAGCACTATTGTTGTCACAGATCCTTTCATGTCAACTTGCTCTTCAATGCAGAATTCTGGAAGTTTTAGCTTGGATCGAACGAGCCCGTTCACACTAACAGGTTCCAATATCTTTGTCCTGCTTGGTTGCTCAACTACATCTCCAGTGTTTGATCCAAGTGAGGATTTGTGTGATACCGGATCAGGTTCTCGTGTTTGCAGCGGTTTGTATTCTTGCAAAGGGGTAACTGGAATTGGGTTGCCACAAAATGCTCCTACATCTACCTGTTGTGTTTATGACTCCTTGATGGGAATAGGATCAGGCTATTCTTTGGATCTCCCGAAACTTCAGTGCTCATCGTACACATCGATATACGAGTTTGGAGATGAAGGGGATCCCATGAAATGGAAATTTGGGATTTCTTTGCAGTATAATGATTCATACTACACCCCTGCATGCAAGGACTGTGAAACCAGTGGAGGCTTGTGTGGCTTTGCTGGTCTGGATGAGTCATTCTCTTGCATTTGCAGAGATGGTGTGAACACTACCACAAATTGCTTTGGCCATGGTTAGTTCAATACAAACAACAAATTCAACTTGCACTGTTGCACATTCATACCTTCAGCTCAAAGATCTTTCCTTTCCTTTCTTTTTTTACTGAATTTATCTGTATTGTGTGTTTTTGATATGATTAGGGTATACCTGGAGTGGGGCATGGGAACCCAAAATTCAAACAAAGACTAGTATTGGAGGTATTAAATGACACTATCATATTTTATCACTTTATTTTCATTAACTTTTTTTACACCAAAAGTCTTCCTTTTGCAGGACTTCTTACACTTTTTTACTTTCTCCAAAAACCCCATTACTTGCTTTCAAACATGCATGTTGACCAATTTTTGCTTTATTTTCATCATTTGGTCTGCAGTGTTTTTGCTGTGGTGGATTTTTCTTCTAGTTTGAAACTGGGTTGTGTTCTAAGCAGATCATGTGCTGTGACATGCAAATTTTACCTTAAATGTCTCATGTAATTTAAGGGGGTCTAAAATTCATGAATATTCTTGCCGTAAATGTAACAGTTTGTGTTTTGATCAATTTCGGTTGGATGTATTATTGGATATTCGTATCACATGTATGAAGTGATTCACATTTCACTTGGTTATTTTGCTGAAAGAAAGGGTAAGTTGAAATGATGGCTAAATGAAAGCGAAAATTGTCAAAACTGCAAAATAAATATTAGTGCTATATTGAAATGATGACTTAGCTGACGATATTTCGTTAATAATAATTAATGGTTCAGTGATTAAAATATTTTAACACGATAAAGTAAATGATTATAACGTAACATTTCAAATATAAGTGATTAAAAAATAACTTGAAACAAATAAAAATGATTATTTTGGTAGTTTACCTTTTAGGTTTTATATTGAATTCACTTATAGTTAAATTAATATGTTTCCACTAAAAATAAAAAGAAAAGGCGTAAGTGCAAAATTTGTCCTTAATGTTTGGTGGGTTTGTCATTTTGGCTCTTATCGTTTTTTTTTGGTTATTTTCATACATAATTTTTGTTTTTTTGGTTAAATTGATCATTTTTTAACGGTTTTGTTGACGTGGGTGTTAGTTGACTAACGGTGTTGATGTGGCAAATTTTTTTCACACGTGGACACTGTCATGCAAACATATGCTAACGTGGCATATAAGACAAAATATGCCACGTTAGCAAAAATTAATTATTTTTTAAAATATTTTAAAATTAATTTTAAATATAAAATTATTAAAATCATAATCATCAAATTTTTTGGGGTTTTTTTTTTCTGCTCTCATTCTCATTCTCATTCTCCTTCTCTTTCTCTTTCCTCTTCCCCTTCAATAGGGTTCCTCTTCCTTGATAGTGGTCTAAAGAAAGATAGTATGATCGATGATCTTCTGCTAATGCTAGCGTCTTTTTTAATCTCTAATTTCATCTATGCTTCAAGAAAAAGTTTAACCTACCCGTTAATAATTAATATAATAAGAAAGGGCTGGCTGCTCTCCTTAATTTCACAAAGAATTGAGAGGTTTTTGTTCTTTGCCCTTAGTGAAACGAGTGGCTTTTGCCCTCCAATTTTGCATTTGAGCAGCTTTCGCTTCTCTTCTTTGAAATCTAGATCTTCTCTTTTTGTGTCTATCAATCTTCCTATCTCAAGACCTTGTTGTCTCTTGCGCTTGATTGTTTGATAGAGACCGACCTGCTTTCATAAGCACTTGTTGGCAAGTTCGGAAGAAGGCTTTGAGGGGAACTAACTCGATGTGGCTCCGGTTCAGTACTGCTTCTCGCTTAGAATCTCTTCCAACTGAGCTGCACAAACAGGCTTACGTAAAGTACAGATAATGCGAGTGACTACATGCGAAAGCTTTTGCTTCTTTCTTTCCTTCTGCTGGCAAGTAGCTCTCCTTTTTTCCTGTAGTTCAGGATTCCCTCTCTATGCATCTATTTAGTCAAAAGGATAGTTCAATCGCTCTGAGGAAGTACTCTAACTTGAATCAGTATCTCAACTAGGGCGATATCAGGCTTTCTGTGCGATATCGATCTTCTGTTTTTTTTTCTCCTCGTTCCTTTTTTTGTTTGTTTTGGTAATGTAACAACAGTGCAAGTGGTGGGGAAGGGGGAGGGGAAGGGGGAAGGGGGAAGGGGGAAGTAGAAGGAGAGCAAAAAAATCCAAAAAAATTTAATGATTATGATTTTAATAATTTTATATTTAAAAAATAATTTTAAATTAATTTTAAAATATTTTTAAAAAATTATATTTTAAAAAATAATTAAATTTTGTTGACGTGACATATTTTGTCTTATATGCCACGTTAGCATATGCTTGCGTGGCAGTGTCCACATGTGAAAAAATTTTACCACGTCAGCAACGTTAGTCAACTAACGGCCGCGTCAACAAGATCGTTAAAAATGATCAATTTGACCAAAAAACAAATGTTGTGTATGAAAATAGCCCAAAAAAACGATAAGAGTCAAAATGACAAAATCACCAAACATTAGGGGTTAATTTTACACTTATACCAAAAAAAAAATTACTATACTTTAGTTTAAATAACGAGATAGAATTATTTATATAATAACTAACTTTATATTTAATTTATAAATTTTTAAAAATAATATATCAATATAATATAATATATTATAATCATATTAATTATATATTATCTACAAACTATTGCAGTCAATTTATTAACTATTATTTACCCAAAAAAATTATTAACTATTAAAAAATAAAAAAAATTGATTTCACCAACCAAAAAATTGAATAGTTAAGAGTAATGATTTTAGTTTACAATATACTATTTTTTATGGATTAAATATAAAATTATATTTAAATTTGTTCATTCTTTCTAATTGATATTTAAGAATTTTTTTTGTTTCAAATTGATATTCAAATTTTTTATCGATTAACAAATTTAATACTTTTTTTAAACGTCGTTAAATCTAAAAAAAAATGACAAAACATAATTGTTACACGTAACATAATAACATCATGATTAATTAATCCATAGTTCCTTTAGAAGATCCACTTTTCACTTTTAATTAATCTATTTTTTAACAAGAATAAGAAAAAAAATCATTAGATTAAAAATCATTAGATTAATGTATCATATGCTCTGCCATTGCTGTCCACCATATCCGACATCAACCTTCAACATCAATCCTCAATCTTGGCATTGAATTAGGGGTGAATAAGACAAATTTTTTTTTTTTTAATTAAGATAAGGTAATGCATTTAGGAGCTCACTTTATTATAGGGATTTTATCATATTACTTCCTCTATTATTACATGGGTAAGTTTAATCTCTATACTATTAAAAAGGAATTAACATTTAATGTTTAAAAAATTTATTTTATTCTTTTTAATAGTGTAGAAATTAAATTAATTTAGGGACTAATTTGATCCAATCCCTATAATATAGAGATCTCTCAAGTACTTTAACCGTTTTACTAATGAAAGTTCATGTTCAGTTAAATCTGAACAAGTATTTATTTAGATTCATTTTACATGTATTTTTTAAATAATTTTGTTGAGGATCGATCCGATAAAGCAACGAACAAACAAAAATAGCAGAATAAATTGAGAAATTGAACACACAAATTTAACGTGGAAAAATCTCTCCGAAGAGGATAAAAAATCATGGGCAAAGATAATTTTGCTATAATGGCAAAAGAATGAAGAGTACAAGAGATGAAGATAAAAACTAAACCTTGAAAACCCGAAAATAAAAAACCCTCAAAACATAAACACTAAATTCTCCAAAAGTGTTAGGAGTTCTAAACTCTAATGGGTATTTTTCTAAGGTTGTAAAAGAGTTTATTTATAGATTAAATTCTTAGGTCAAATAATAATAAAATAATCTAGACTAACAAGAGTTTGACTCAAACAAAAAAACAGAGTTTAATTGAAACAAATAAATAAAGTTTAACTAAAAGATTATTTCTCAAAATTGACTTGAAATAGGAGTCATAATTCAACAAATCTCCACCTTAACTCATATTTCCACAATGCCATCTTTGCCAAAGCCTTCCACGGGACTATCTTGAACTATGCAGGAAATTAACTGAGTCAAATCTATGCTTAGAAACTGGAAATCTTCCAGCCTTCGACTTGTGCACTGTAAAATAAAAACTAACCCGAGTCCCATTATCGTACCATTATACATCCTAATTTTAACAGTATCAATAATGATTACCTTACTGGATGAATCGTTTCCCATGTGCACAACTCCACCTTCAACCGAACTATATATGAAGAATCATTCTCTGTTTGGACACATGTGGAAAGAACATCCTGAATCTAGGATCCCCTCGAATTTAAGCTCAAAGCTTTTGCTCGTTGACACTAACAAGAAATCATCACCACTTTCATCGGCCAAGTTAGCACTAGCTAAATCTTCCTCGTTACTCTCAGCAGCCCTTTTACTTTGAAGTTTGTAATAATCTGCTTTGACGTGACCTAATTTCTTACAATAGAGAAATATTTTGTCTCGCTTCTTTGATGCTACCAAAATAGAAGCTTGCTTATCTGCCTTGCTATCTGAACCAAACTCATTGTCGAGTTTGTCTTTGCTCAACAAATGACCCTTCACATCTTGTCTTTGCTCAACAAATGACCCTTCACATCCTCGAACGAGAGTTTGTCTCTACCATAAATCAAAGTCTCCCTAAAATACTTGTATGAAAGGGGAAAAGAGCACAACAATAACATAGTGTGATCCTCATCGTCAATCTGAACCTCAACATTATTTAAATCATTCAAAAGAATAATAAATTGACTGATGTGATCTCTAAGAAGCTCACCTTCATTCATGCGAACCGTAAATAAACATTATTTCAGCACTAAACGGTTAACTAGAGACTTAGTCGCATAAAGAGTTTCAAGTCCTTTCCACAAGGCGGATGAGGTCTTCTCCATCAATACCTCCTGCAATACCCTAATCGTGAGGCACAACTGGATTGCAGACAATGCTTTTTCATCAAGCTCTTCCCATTTTGACTTAACTAGATTATCGAGTTTTTTTCTGGTAACAACCTTTTTCAAGTCGGTTTGAACTAAAATTGTCATCATACGAACCTGCCACAGATTGAAATTTGTGACACCATCAAACTTCTCAATATCGAATCTTGTTGCTGCCATTTTTAAATGGATTGATCCACGAAAATCGAACTAGCTCTGATACCACTTGTTGGGGATCAACCCGATTAAGCAACGAACAAGTAAAAATAGCGGAATAAATTGAGAAATTGAACACACAAATTGAACACACATCAATTTATGAAATTATTTTACAGAAATGGGTCAAAGTGAAAAAAGATGACAGGAATAGGATAATTTTGCAAAAACGCATCTACATGACGACGTTTTCAGGAGAAATTTCAGATAAACGCTTTCACGTGGAAGCACTTTTTCTTGACTGAGACAAAAACACTCTTATGTGGAAGCTTTTTCAAATATTCCACTGTGAGAACAAGTTGAAAAACGCGTTCACGTGAACATTAATTTGAAAAACGCTTTCGCGTAGGAGCGTTTTTGTGTCAGTCAATAAAAAGTGTTTCTACATGGAAGTGCTTTTCTGAAATTTCCCTTGAAAATATCGCCACGTAGGCGCATTTTTGCAAAATTAATTTATTCTTGTAAATTTTTTTCACTTTGACCCATTTCTATAAATAATTTTGAAAATGAGTATTTTATGGTACATCATCTTGATTAAAGTGATAATAAATTTATATATTATTTTGTTACTGTTTTCATCACCCTTTTAAAACCATTCCTTGGCGTTGTTGTCGGGGAGCTGAAAAATCAAATAACCTGTTTTTGAAAATTTTATGTTTTCAAAACCAGCTTAATAATTAGATTAATTATTTTAGGAGTAGTGTCGTAATTTAGTATAGTCAATCTCTTCTTTCCATTCCCTTTTTCTTTTTTGTTGTTGTTTCCCATTTTCTGCGTTTGAATGCTCAAAAGAGATAAGGAATTAGTACCTTCTGATCTTGAGACAAAGAAGACAATTCGAAAACTTAGGAAAAATCGGATAGACATTGAATCCTTAGACTCTTCTGAACTAGGGACGAAGTCAAAACATTTGTGAAGGGATTGAAATCAAATTGTATATTTTTATGAGAGTAAAAATATAATTTTATTAATTTGATAGTTTATATTTTTATAATTTTTATTTTTAAATGATTAACTCAAATTTTTATTATTTTTAAGAAATTAAAATATAATTTTATCATTAAAATTTTAAAAATTTATGAGAACCAAACGAGGGTTTTCATTTTAAAGGGGTCCGCCACTGTGATGAAACTAGGGGCATAGGTGATGTACAAGAAAATCCTGCAGCTAATGATAATAATGGGCTAAATGTGAAAATCGGACTCCATTACTGTTAAAGACCATTTAATGGTTGGTGCGGATGGAATTAAAGACTGAGAATTTTGAGATAAAACCTGTGACATTAACTATGCTCCAGAATAATGCCCAATTCCAAAAGTTGAGTGGTCACGATCTTAATCCACATCGAATCAACATCTGAGAAGTATGTCATACTTGCAAGTCTCCTATGATTTTATTACATTAACGCTTTTTCCCTTATCTCTTAGACACAAAGTCAAGTCATTGTTAGATTTCTTACCACAGGATCCATGAGTATTTGGAATCAATAAGTCAACTACTTTCCATTTGTTAAAATTTTAGTTAATTTGGTCGAGGTCGGTTAATCATTTTTTAAAAGTTCGGGTAGCGGTTAATTCGGTTTGAAATCAATTTGTTAACCTGAATTAATTGAACTTGATAAATAATAGTATAATATATAGGTATTAGCCCACTTAATAAATCGATAGGTTAATTCGGATAATTTTTTTTTATTTGTTTTATACTTGTTTTAACCAAAAAAAAACACATAAATTTCGGTTAATCAACTAAAAAAATTCGGTTTAGTTAATTTTTTTGAAAATTTTTTGATTCGGTTAGTGGATAAAGATTTAAAAAGATCGGTTAATTCAATTAATGATAGTTCGAGTTGATTAACCGGTCGATTAATCAATTCAACACCCCTAGCTAAAACTGTAAAATTTCAAAACAACTTAACTGGTTTTACATAATTTGAGTCTGAATCTTTATACGAGGCATAAGAATGATATACAGATACCCGAGTATTGTATGGCTGATAGGAGGGAATTACAAACATTCTATAATAGGTTGTCTGTTCATGGAAGTCTACTTTTGATATTGCATCAAGTGGAGCAGCAATGTCGAACAGATGGCTTTGAATAGTTGGGAATGGCTAAAAGATAGGTTTACTAAGCCTAGACAGAGCAACCCAAAGCTAGAGCCTTTAGATGTGGTCTACGCTAACCTAGATAGGTTAGAAGCCAAACTAGAGGCATCCTTAGACCAATAGAATTCCATAATGAAGAATGTTTAGAAACACCTCATGAAATTAATTTTGTGGGAAATAGGTTGGGAAATCTGTATTCCCATACCTATAATCCAGGTTGGATGACTTCGAGAATCGATAATAATTAAGTTTAAACTTTTAATTCCCTCAAATAAAATCCACAACTTTATCAACCTGCTTTCGAATCCAAATGACAACAAATTCAAGGTATTTCAAAGGAATAATGAAAAAGATCGAGTGACTTAATCAGTGACGGAACGAGGCTGTTAATCTTCATGTATCTCTTGAAAAGACACTAAATGTTCCCCTTAATTGTGCATGCATGTTGATGGTTCAATGTAAGAGTTGAATGGTTCTATTCCTCGTAATGAATGTTCATGCACCTTTTAAATGTTGTTCATGCATAGCTGAAATGCTTCCCCCTTGACAACGCATAAACAGAATCGTTCATTCCCCCTTGGCAAAAGCATGTACTTGAAAATGAATTTATTTCATAGGTGCCTTGAACACTCCCATGCATGAATTTTTGGGCTAACCAAATGTTCCTACAAACATTATATATAGGAATCAAACAAGGTTAATGATAACTGCAAACAAACAAGGTTAATGATAAGTGCAAAAGTAAAATGTTTTAGTATCATTTTTAATGCATTTTTGGATGATTAATCGATTTAAAATAATGAATTTTATGTTCATAATCCTTTAAATTCATGTTTCTATACTTAAAGAAAGCATTTAGGAGCAAAAGGAGCGAAAAAGAAGCGAAAACCGGACAAAAAAAGTAGATTTTAGGAGTCACACGGGCTGAGTACATGATTATGGACTAAATCGAAGACAAAAAGGGACATTTGGGGCAAAAAGCGTGAATGTGAAAGAGTTAGAAAAAGTTTTATTGGACATAAGACTTTATTTAAATTTAAACTCTATTTTTTAGGATTAATATTTAGGATTATTATTATATTATTTATATTTAATTTAAAGTTTAATTTGAATCAAACTAGAGATTTCTATGTATTATAAATAGAGGATAGAGTGATATAAATTAGACACTTCCAATTTTTTTATAAAACTCTCCATTCCCCAAACCCTAGCCGTCAGAGATTATTAAAAAAAAAACAACTGAAGAAGCACCATAGAAGTCGTCTTTGAAGCAGATTTCCTTAAAGATCGAAGACCTCTTTTTAAATTCTTTTGATTTTATTATGAGTTTTTCTTCATCTTGTGGTTATATTGACTTTGAGATGTTTCCATTCATTAGCATGAATTAAATTCTTAAATACCTAGGGGAGATGAACCTTAGGATGAATTCTGTCATTTGATTTTTTATTTTACGCAATAAATACTTAGATTTTATTCTCAATTATGAGTGCTTAATTCTTGATTTAGTATTCTTAAGCAATAAATACTTATTTGATGTGCTTAAATCAGAGGAGGAATAAACCCTGTTTAAGAGTAAATCTAGCATAATTGAGTGGAGTTGCATGCAATCCTAGAAATAGGACGACATAAATCTATCGGATTAGAGTCAAATCTAATAAGAGAATCCATAGATCGAATTAATGCGACAAAAGGGGTTTTAATTAGAAAGAAATTTCAATTAATCAACTTAGAGTCAGTTGCTTTTATGCTTAAATAGAGGTATTTGCATAATTTAGAGATTTCTACGGATCAAAATACTAAGTGAATAAATTGCTTAATTCAGAATGATAATGGCAAATGAAATCTAGGTGGAGTTTTTCCTGGGTATTGTTTGCTTCTTGGTATAAAAACACTTATTATTTCTTATTTTAATCTTTGTCGCACTTTTAGTTTATTAATTTAGTTAAATTAGTTTAAAACTATCACTTTATTCGATCGGTTAGATAATAGGAAAACAGCTATTACTAGTATTTTTGGTCCTCGTGGGAACGATATCTGTGCTCACCCTAACTATACTATTAATTGATAGGTGCAATTACCTTAATAATATTTTTAGTTAGTTTCGACTGCATAAGCTAAAATCCTTTTAAACGAAAAAAATGCAAAGAAAGAAAACTAATGTTGTAGGAATTAAAAATGAAATCTGTAGTGAACATAAACAAATAAAATAACAACAAAATAATCACGATCGATTCATGAATCAGCAATCAACATAATGCATGGTCGTGGTTCAACAATGAATTTGAAACAAGGCATATAACATTCATTCTTAACTCGAATATCTTGCACCAATTTAGCAAGGGTCTCCTTGAGTTTTCTAGCCTTAGATCACGTGATTGGTCCTATAAGCACTTGCAATGTCTCTAATGAGTTAGTTAAGGGAATCTTAATGCTTGTTTTTTCCATGCACGTATCAATAGCGGTTCGAACAAAGAGATTGAACCGATTGAATTGGAAACTGCATGAAATTGATGAAAGTATCGAAAACTGGAACAAAAACCAATAACTGAACAAGTTGAATCCATTTAATAGACTTTTTATTTTTAAAGTTTTAAGATTTTTATTAAATATTAATGAATTAATTATTATTATTATTATTGATCTAGCACTCGAACCGATCAAACAGATAGAATCAAGAACTAATAATTTGATCGATTCAACCACTAATCCGATTGTTAAAATATTGATGTGACATTTTGGGGTTGTACCATATCATCACTTGAAAATTTATATAACTTTTTTAATTTTTAAGTGATAATATAACACAATCTCAGACGGCTACATTATCAAACTTTTATATTTTTCTAGTTCAATGATAAAAATAGATTTAATTATCAATTTCATATGGTAAAGTGAATACAAAAATACAAATATGAAAAGAAATCTAATTTTCAAATTCAAGTCCCAAAAATTATATTATCCTTATTTTAAAAAAAATAAATTTTAATTTCATCTCTTTTTTACCGATTGTATTTTTTAAAAAAATAAATTTAATTTAATTTAATTTATTAATAAAAAATTTATAATTATTGAGACTAATTTCATATCCTCCCCTGTTGACTGCGGAGCATGGAGACAGCTTTAACAGTCGAATCCTTCCCATGACAGATCCGATGTTCCTTCTTTCCCTTTTTTTACCTATTTTCGCCAACCTGTAAGCTCTTCTCTATACCTTTTACTTTTCCACTTGCTTCCTCTTTTTGATTGTTCATAAACAACAAGCTCCCTTATAAAGTCCCATTCTTTTGAGCCGAATCATTGCTTCTTTTCTTCTCTGTCGTGCCTCTTAAGGTCAGCCATTTTTATATGAAGGGATATACTTCATCTTGTTATAGTAAAACTCAATAGAATAGTGCAAGTAGGCCATTACTTGTTATTTTATTGGTTGTCTGGATCTGTTTTTATGCATGCCTTTTAAGGGATCTGGTTCATTACAGCAGATAGTTTCTTTTCAAAATCCCAATGTCCTGCTGCTTCTTTTGATGTTATCTTTTCTCCTGAGTTAGTTTTCAATTAATGGTAGTGTTGGGTTGTTTTTCTTTTGGGATTGGATTCAGATATTTGGTAGGATGAGAGCATTGGGATTGATTTTATTGTCTGTTCTATTAATTTTTGCAACACTTGAAGTGGTTGCTTCACATGGAGATCAGCCTCTTTCAACTATTGCTGTTCAAAAGGCAAAGTTTGCTCTCCATCATCAAGCTTACATAAAAGTCTCACCTACCGTTCTTGGGTTGAAGGTAAACCTTTTGTAGTTGCCAAGTTATCACCTTTTCCATTTGGGGGAAAAAATCCTTACTTCAGTTTATTCTTGATGGTAGTTGATTTAGTTTTTTGTCAACATTTCACCCATTAAGTAAAAAAAGAATTCATGAGTATTGCAGGGTCAAAATACAGATTGGGTGACAGTGGAGTTCAGTTCTCCTAATCCATCAGTTGAGGATTGGATTGGAGTGTTTTCTCCTTCCAATTTCAGGTATAACATGCCTAGTTCTCTCCATCATATGTTTCCAACCATGTTTTCATGTGACTATATGAGAAGTTCAATCTCAAAACTGATATGTTTCTAAATGTGCAGCGCTTCTTCCTGTCCTGCTCCAGCTGATAATCCATGGGTAGAGCCTCCATTGTTGTGTTCAGCTCCTATTAAGGTTCATTCACTGCTTGCTTTGTTATCTACTTTGATGGAAAGTAGTTGCTCTTTGTTTTAAGTGGGGCAAGATGTAAATGATGTGAAATTGAACTTTCTCACCTCCTCTTGCAGTATCAGTATGCAAACTACAGTACTCCAAAGTACAAAGAAACTGGAAAAGGCTCGTTGAAGCTTCAGTTGATTAACCAGAGATCTGATTTCTCTTTCGCGCTATTTTCCGGCGGTTTGTCAAATGTATGCATATAATCATCTTTTCTCTATAGTATGCAGATTCATTTGAAGATCAATTTGTCTTATTATAACACCAACCAAATAGTGGGGGATCCAATGATTGTACTGTGTTGGCTGCTAGTGCTCATTTTCATGAAATCAACTGTTTATTTATATGTTCCCCTTTTTCTTGATTATATTATAGCCAAAGGTGGTAGCAGTGTCAAATAAAGTTGCATTCTCAAATCCAAAAGCACCAGTTTACCCACGATTAGCTCAAGGAAAAGTATGGAATGAAGTAAGTCTAATTTCTCTCTACTTTCCGGTCAATTTGTATGTGAAACATAGAAGGACATAAGGTTCTTACACTGCTTGTATGGGATTCCGACATAAAACTTATTATTGTATCGCATTGCACCCTTTCTATAGACAAGCTATAGCATTGTGCGCAATTTATTACATATCCTGCATATTACTATTTTGCTTTGGAGATAATACAACTGAAATCTGATTCCCAGATGACTGTTACTTGGACCAGTGGATATGGGATTGATGAAGCTGTACCTTTTGTTGAATGGGGTCCAAAAGGAGGACAAGCAATTCGTTCACCAGCTGGAACGCTTACTTTTGATAGGAACAGCATGTGTGGTGTGTAACCCATTGACCCACATTTTGCTTTGCGATGCATGTGATCTTAAAATGAATGTGATTCGCATGCTGCATTGAGGATTAGACATAAGTCGGTTAAAAGAACCATGATGTAAAAGAGAGCTTATTAAACATTTCCAACATCAAGAAGAGGAGAAAGGATGATTTCAAGAGCTTTGGTTCATTTTTATGTTAGCATTAAATGTTTTCCCAGTTCTATCAAGTAGAGCTAGTGTGTTGATCGTTCTTATAATCTAGAATTTAGCTATGTCACAAATGATTTGATATCTATTTCTTCTGTGAATCCTTTTAGTCGATAAGGCTTCTTCATGAAATTCTTGCACAATAAGCTAAGATTATTTGCTGAAAACCAGAAATGCTTTGCCTTAATTGTTTCTCAAGTTAAAAAGGCATTTGATTTGTGTTATCATGTTAACATGCTCAGGTGAACCTGCAAGAACAGTGGGATGGCGAGATCCCGGATTTATACACACCAGTTTTCTGAAGGAGTTGTGGCCCAACTCATTGTATGTTACATTTCCTTATAGCTTCATGCACTTGATTCTGGCTATAAATGACACATGGGGATTGGAAATTCAATTACCATGGATCAATAGTTTAGTTATATTCCATGAACTATTTCTAAAGTAAACCAATGATCAACTCGTGTTATACGTGCTGCTGAACTTTACTAATTGAACTTACAGGTACACCTATAAGCTTGGACATATTTTGTCCAATGGAACATATGTTTGGAGTCAAGAATACAAGTTTAAAGCATCTCCTTATCCGGGTCAAAATTCTTTACAACGGGTCGTCATTTTCGGAGACATGGGAAAGGTTTGAACTTTTTACACTGCATGCTCAGAAATGGCATAAGTTGAAACATTTTAATCGAAGAAATGAAAAGAAGAAAAGGTCATTTGTATCTGCAGCCCTAAGTTTTCCACCAATAAACAATTTCCATGATACACTGCAGGCTGAAGCTGATGGTTCCAATGAGTACAATGATTTCCAGCAAGGCTCTCTAAACACTACAAAGCAGCTTATTAGAGACTTGAATAACATCGATATAGCCTTCCTAATTGGAGACATATGTTATGCGAATGGATACCTTTCACAATGGGACCAATTCACTGCACAAGTTGAGCCGATTGCTTCAACTGTTCCTTTAATGATTGCAAGGTCTGCCATAACATACCTGGTGTGCTTGTTTGATCATATGTATATATTTATATATCGGAATATTGTCGGCTTCATCTTAAATGGAAATCGGTGGTTTAACCTTTCAGTGGTAACCATGAGCGTGACTGGCCGGGAAGTGGATCCTTCTATGGGAACAAGGATTCCGGGGGAGAATGTGGCGTGTTGGCAGAGACTATGTTTTATGTCCCTACTGAAAACAGGGCAAAGTTCTGGTATAGGATTTCTTTTTACAGTATCATATATGTTCAGCTTTCCTCTTTCTAAGCTATTGTAACTTGTTTGTGTATTATGTTTGAAGATCTGCATGGGAATTGATCTAAAAGTTGGTAATTCTATCAGGTACTCCACAGACTACGGCATGTTCCGGTTCTGTGTAGCTGACACGGAACATGATTGGAGGGAAGGGACAGAGCAATATCAATTCATCGAGCACTGCCTTGCATCTGTTGATAGACAAAAGCAACCATGGCTGATTTTCCTTGCACATAGAGTGTTGGGTTATTCTTCTGCAACCTTTTACGCTGATACGGGATCTTTTGGGGAACCGATGGGAAGAGAGAGCCTCCAAAAACTTTGGCAGAAGTACAAAGTTGACATTGCCATCTATGGCCATGCACACCACTATGAACGTACATGTCCAATTTACCAGGTATGTCAAGTTCTTCACACGATGATGCGGTTATCTTCGTTATGTTCTTCTTGAGTGTTCTGAAGTAGCATCTTTAAAGTAGTGATCTAATATGAACTTCAACTCTTCGATTGCTCATCATTGGATTGATCATTGCTGCTGCAGAATATATGCACCAACAAGGAGAAACAACATTACAAAGGCACCATGAACGGGACGATACATGTGGTTGCCGGTGGCGGAGGAGCAGGCCTTGCAGAATTTACAACCCTAAACACCAAATGGAGTTTCTTCAAAGACTACGACTATGGATTCGTAAAACTCACGGCGTTTGACCATTCGAGCCTCTTATTCGAATACAAGAAGAGCAGTGATGGAGAAGTGTATGATTCCTTCACAATGTCCAGGGACTATAGGGACATATTGGCTTGCACTGTTGATAGCTGCCCAAGTACAACCCTTGCCACATAATCTAAATTTTTAACAGACTTCCCTTTACTTGATATTAATAAAACTATTTCCACTCTAAACTTCTGCATTTCTGGTTTAATAATTTAAGCTCCTAAATCATTACCACCTTCAACATTCTGTATATTTTAATTCTAAAAAGGGATTTATGCACGCCATATAAAAAATTTGAAAATTATATAGAGTTAATTATAATAGACAGTAACCGATGAAAACGATGTTGAATTCAGTAACTATAAAAATGAATTATGAAACCAATAGTGAATTTGAATGTGCTCAATCAGTTAAGCCCTTCAATTGTTAAAGTTAATAATCAAGCATGAAAGAGTAATAAGGTTTTTTTAGTTTATTTTTTTCATATAGCACGCCATGATTGTGTCACGAAAAAAAAAAATTATATTTCATATTTAAAATTATAAAAAAAATAAAATTTTATAAAAATAAAAAAAACAAATATAGAAAAATATATATATAGAAAAGTGTAAAAAAATTAAAAATTATTATAAATGAAAAAAATATAAAAATTATTAAAAATTGCAAAAAAAGCAGTTTCTATAATTTTTGTAATTTTAATGATTTTCTATAATTTTTAAAATTTTTAATGCTTTTATATATAAAACTTCAGTTTTTATATGGCACAAGACATATCACATGCAAAATAATAATAATAATAATAATAATAATAAAAGACAATAATTGACTTTAACAGTATAATGTTTTAATTGATTAAAATTTTAATATTTAAGAGCTCAGAAAAGTGCAAAAATGTATATGGACTTAATTGATTTTTTTAGAAAAAATTATAGACTCTAAAGACCCTTTACCCTATATTTAATATCAATATTGTGATTTATATTCTAATTACTTGGATCTTAAAAATGGTTAATATATCATTTGATACTTGAGTTATTTTTGTACTTTATTTTTTTGTATTAATTTAATACTTGAGTTTGACTTCAATGATCAATTTGATATTTAAACCAATCGACATCACATGAGCTAATGAATATTTGACATTTGTGCTCAAATAAAAAACATAAGTACTTAAATGGGAAAAAAAAAAGGGTTAGTGGTGTCAAATCGTAACAAAAAAATTTAGGTATCAAATTGAACACTGAAATTGAGGGTAAACTACAATAGAGGTAACCCAACTATGATTTTTTTTTTTTGGTCACTCAACTATGAAAAGTTAAAAAATGATCACTTAACTATTCAATTTTGTCTTTTTTGATCACAAGAAAAATGGGAACACCAAAAAGTCCAAGATAGTTGAGTGACCATTTTGTAACTTTTCATGATTGAGCTGATCAAAAAAGAAAAAAGATATAGTTGGGTGACTACTAATGTAGTTTACCCAAATATTAATGATAAAAGATGGCGCGAAACACAGATATGGTGAAATTAGTTACAAAATACAAAATAAAACAGAAATTCAGAATATAGCGCTACTCCGTTCAACTCCAATCTGTCTCCTACAATTTTCTTTTCTTTTTTTAATTTTAATTTTAATTAATTATTTTGTACAACATTTACTTACAAATCAATACCCAAAAAAAAAAAAGTTTGTTGATATTTTGCTTGCCAAATATCTGTTCTAAGTTTTTGTATTCTTTTTAATTTCTGATTTTTCTTAAATTTTTTATTTAATATGTAAATGCGAATTTTAAATACTTGTTGAACGCAGAAAGGCAGTTGAGGGTCGGAGGCTGCCTCCGACGAGTTTGATTTCAGCAGGTGCTTAATGTTCCAAAGGTAGCTTCTTCTTTTTCTATCTCTCAATGATTATTCTTTAATTTTTTAAAATTATCTGTTTAGAAGATTATTGGTTGAATGATTTGATAATTGTAGCTTTTCTTCGTGATGAAAATGGTGTAGATGATTTAGAGTTGAACTTTTTTTTTTAAGTAATGCAGAGACAAACTTGTTTGTTCGATGAATTAGCGAAGAAAAACGTTATAAAAATTCAAGGTTTTTGTTTGAGGGTCTAACCCTCAAAACATGTTGTTTTGGTAATTGCGTATAAACATACTTGTTTCATCCACATAGAACAGCAACGGTGTTTTCCCCAACGTCCTCAAGAAAGATGTTAAAAGTTGAAAATTGAAGAATGTATTCATTACCTTTCCTGAATTAATGTTTCAGAACATGGTGTTTGGTAAAATGTCAAGATATGATGAACTGCATTTGTTCAGGAGATATATATATATATATATATGTTTTTACTTATAGATTCCTTCAATTTTTGCCATTTATCCCTGCTTCATTCATGTATGGATATGGATGGATTCAGTATTAAAAGGGGTTTATGTTCCTAGGCAATATTTGAAGCTGTTGAAATGTCAACCTCTTAACTCTTCATGGAAATGGCGACCTAATTTGGATTTCACCTAGTTCCTTTTTTAAGTTATGGACATTGGCCGTGTGAAGGGAGCCAGTAAGTGTTCAGAAACAGGCATAGAAGAACGTGATGGAAAAGGAATCAGTAAGCATTCATTGATGCATCCGGAACTTCTTGTTGGAAACCAAAGTTATACACATTCACAAGAACATATAGAACTTGGTGTTGCAAGTAATCCTTTTTACTTTAACCAGGTTGTATTCGATAGAACCGAAAGTAGTAAAGTCGTCACAGTCAAACAGCAGAGGCTGTCGTCCTCTTCATCCTCATCCACTTCATCTACAGATGATCAGTTTCAAGCTAATAGAAAGTTATCAGAATCCCGATCAGGCATAGTTTTCACTTCTTCCTCTACACCTGATGATGAACATCATGTCTCTGCTACTGCAACATCTACATCTCGAGTTCCTAGTCTTGTACATGAACCAACAGTGACAATATCCCCTCCACTCCAAGTGATGGATCAAGAGGGAGGATACAATCCTTATACGATTCCCTCTTCGATCTTCAAAAGAAGAGATTCCTTAACAGCTGCAGATTGGAGTATTGCTTCTAATGAGTCATTATTTAGCATTCAAGTAGAGAACAGTAGTTTCTCCAGAGAACATTTTCTGAACTCAAAATCCGGAGAATTTTTCAAATTGGACGAGGAGTTATTCGCATTAAGTTCATCCACTGACAGAAAGAGTGTTGAATTTGACAAGAGTGAGGGAACTTTGATATCAGATGATTGTATGAAGGACAAAACAGACCCAAGTGCTGAAGAACCAAACGAGGAAAAGCCAACATATCCATCGAGATTCTGGACCTCACCCACCCATTCCGATGTCGGAACCAGTGTACATTCCTTTGCCTTTCCAGTGTAAGTTAACACCATTCTCTATCACCAATAATCCTACTTTTGACAATCATGTGCTTCACTTGTTATATTATATATATGCCTTGTGGAATGAGAATTTGTAGCTTTTTCTCCATGCAAAACAAGATAGATGCCTTAATTCCTTTCCCTGGGATCTATGTAGTTGTTAATGTGAACCTGATATTCGACATGCCTACATGTATGTATGTATGTATGTATGTATGTATGTATAGAAATTTGTAGCTTTTTATGCATGTTATTGCTTGCTGCATACCATATGTGCTCATGCACGCAATTTGTTTGGTCATGTCATAAACAATATGAGCAATGAATTGTAGGTGTTGCAACTTAATTTATATTGGATCATTGCAGTTTTGAAGATGGCAGAAATGTTGTTTCCATGGAAGAAAAAAGGGTGCAAGAGCAACAGCAACAAAGACAAGGACAAGAAGAAGAACAAGAGCCCTTGGCATCTTCAACACCCTCGAAATCATCTTGCTGCGGCAACTGTTGCTCTTGTTATCCTTGCTGTCAATGGCAATGGCAATGCTGCACATGGCATTGGCACTGGCACTGGTGTTGCTCCTGTCACAATTGTTGTCAAGGAAAATGACATGGAAAAATACTCTCAGCCCGCCCTCTCCCCGCGAAAAAAATAAAAATCCTTCGGAAAATCAATGGCTTATATTACAGGATGTTTGCTCTGATCTGATGTTATTTAATCAATCATGACTTGGCTCTCATCATGAACTGAACTTGCACATATATATATTTCTCTTCTCATATGCATAATTATGTGAGAAATTTGAGGCAATGGTTGAGAAGGGAAAAAAAAACATCTTTCCCCTACATGATTTGGAAGGTGGGTTCCAATTTTTAGGTTGTTATATTGTGAATCTATATAGCTCTGTAATTTTTACATCTAGTTTATTAATACATTAGCCTCCTTAGATATTCTTTTCCACTCACTGCTTGCTTTACCTAACCTTATTTTTCTTATTTTGGCCCATTTCTTTTTTGTTGCTCAATCTTTAAACCTAAGTTATATTCTATTTTACTATATCATCAAAATTTAATAGCACTGATGTGAGCTATCATCAATTAAATGCACGTGAATTATTATGTAGATTGACATTTTAGTACCGTTAAGATTTTATTAGTTTAGTATTTTTTTTTTTTTTCAAAACAAAAAGGTTGAAAGTTAAAGTGATAAAAAAATAAAAGCAAAATGAGAAAATAGGTAACTGTTAGGAATTAAATTCAAATCTAATTTATCATTCCTCTATTGAAAAATAATAAAGATAACATGAAATCATAATTCCATATAATCTTTTCTTGTATAAAGAATTAAAATCCAAGTTGTAAAGAAAAAACCTAAATTTTACCAACAATATCCATTCAAATAAATTAAGAAAAAAAAAAAAACCTTGAAGCATTGTTTAGTGGTGGAAGTGAATTAATTAAAGGGATGAAGATGACAGCTTTTACTCCACCAATGAAAGATGAGATATCCCAATCCAAACATTAATGTTTTGATTATTACATCAAAGGTGGGAATGGTCTAAGATTTCTTTTGTTTTAATTATTACAACAAATTTAATTGCACATCCCATCTTCACATGGTTATTGCCGAATTTTGCATTAAATAATTGCAACATTATTTAAAACAACACCAATAAAACTTAAAATTATAAATAATTAATTCATCAAAAAAATTATAAATAATAATTAGTCAACTTTATCCTTTTATCTAGGGATAAATATTAAAATTATACATGAATTATGGATTAATGTGCAATTGTATATATAAATTTTGATTTTATGCTATTGTATACATGCTTTTCGAGATTGTCCGGATGCGAAGGAGGTTTGGTCACATGCGGTGTCGCCAGAACAACAAATCAGGTTCTTCTCGACACCTCTTCAAATCTAGTTATCTTCTAATATTATGTCTCCTCTCTTTTTGCAGGATCATGGTACCACTTGGTCAAGTTTGTTTGGCATAATTCTCTGGCACATTTGGAACAATAGGAATTTGTTTATCTTCCAGAATATCACATGGTCGATGTATGAAGTCATCAAAGTTTCCTTAGCTAGGCAGTCAATACACAACAATCTCTAGATCAGTCAAGAATAAATCTTATCCTTGCACAAACTCGAGTGAATCTCTTGTTCACCTACACGTAGATGGAGCTGTGGCCACAGCATCTGGTCATAAGGCAGTTGGAAGCTTAATTAGAGACCATCAAGGCAATTGGATTTTGGGTTATAACAGGTTTTTAGGTCATTGCTCACCCTTCGAAGCTGAATTATAGGGCATTCTTGATGGGATTTTGATCTTTCTCAGCAAAGGTTATAAAACAACTTCTATTCATTCTGATAGTATGGAAGTCATTACGGCTTTTTATGCTAAATGGATGGATGATTCAAGCATCACGGTACTTCGACGAGTTCGACGATTGATACACAAGATTGGCCAATGGCAGCTTAAACATTCCTAGAGAGCATAATTCTATTACAGATCACTTAGCAAAATTGGGACTCACATGGAAGTCAAGTCTTCAAATAATTGACGCCATTCTTGAAGAAATGTCAGAACTACTCCAAATTGCTAAAAGAATGAGTGTTTTCGATTTGTAGGTTGATGTAATTTTATTTTATTCACCAAAAGAAATTGATTTGATCTAATTTTTGTAAATTATTAATTCAATTATGAATATTAAATATGAGTATTATATTCAAATTAAATAAATTATCTATTATATATATGAAAATGCTAAATACTCTAATTTAGTAAGTCAAAAAAATTTAAAAATGAATAATGGATTGGATTAACCAAATTTGGATTTATCATCTATAATAATGAAATAAATTTAAATAATGATATTTAAATTCTCTTTGATTTTTCCTACAAATAATAATTAGAATATTTAAATCTTAATATTATTTAGCTAAGCAATGCAAAAAATTCAAATGTTCTTAAATATTTGACTAAAATCATACAAACATTGATTTATAAGAGGAAGATAAAGTCCTAACAACAACGCAATTTTAACTTATATCATATTTGAGATAATTAACACTTTTAACCATCATATCAATAAATAAGATTCATACTTTTACTTTTTAAATTACTATTTTCAATCATTTGATACATTTTTCATAAACCTTAATTAAAATTTAAGTATAATTACAAATTTAACTCTCATTAGAGCTTTTATTAATTTGGTCTTATGTTTTATGTATTGTAATCATTATGGTTCCTTTTGTTTGACTGTAAACCGGAATATCAATTTGCTATTTCTTCAATGAAAGTTAACTCTTTTTAAAAAAAAAAAAAATTGAAATAATCACACATTCAATGATTTATATTTATATGTAACAATTTAACAAAAATCAGTTATTCAAATTTATATCTATAATTATATTAAGTTTTTTATTGAGTTAGTATCATGGTCAATAGAGCACTTGTTAGAACCGTACAAATTTGGTATAAAATTTAGAATGGTAAATCAATATCTTTCATGTTAAATTATCAAGAAAAAAAAATAGATGTAGAAGCATACATAAATCCATCAATATCTTGAAATCTTAACGTCTTGTGGTTTTGATCTTTCAAATTAACACACTATTTTATAGACGATGACTCTCTTTTTTCTGAAAATGGAATGTCAGATGTTAATTTGGGGACCGTAATTTTAATATATAACTTTTGCATATTAACCTTAATATCTAATCAGCCCATCATCAATTAGACATTAGTTTTTAGATTATCTACACATATTTGGCCTATATTTTATTTAATAACTTAAGCGCAATAAACCTTAACCAAATTAGATCAATTTTAATTTGGACTAACTTTCTGTGATAATGCATAATAACATGTAATTTTATTATTATACATATGATGTTCATATTATCCAACAACACCAACTCAGCTATGAAAAAACTAAAATATCCACTCACATACAAACTAAGTCAGATTTTTACGAAGATGTTTTTGCCATTTTTATATAGTAAAAACTAAAACAATAAAACTTTAATCATAATCAAATTTTGTATAAAAAACTATAATCAGATTCAAACCTTAAACATATGCATAGTAACATATAACTTTACTACTATAATTAAAGCTATGAATTTTTAAGGTAAAATGATTTATTTATCCCTTCAACTTTACAAGGAAAAAATGATTTAACAAATAATACAAGTTTAAGTATTAAAATAGACGAAAAATATGGTCGAGAGTTCGATCCTTGTTCTGAGTATGGAACAGTTTTAAAACTCGTAATCAGCATCCACTCTCTTAAGAGATCAAATAAATCATTATCCCTAAATGCATTTATTACGTAATTTTCTCACCCACATAGTGGGTATGTCATAAATCAACTATTTTTTCGATATAATATTAGGGATATGAGATGAGAGTAATATGATTTAAACCTGTATCAAATGAATGTTTAAGAATAATTTTAATAACGGTTACATTGGAGTTAAGATTAATTTCTGTAAATATAAATATAATCTTGAAAATCTTGAAGATATAAAAATAAATTCAGACAAATTACAACAATTAGCTTGACTAAATTTTTATAAAGCGCGAATAATAAATTTGTTACATAACGCTGGCGATAGGGTTGCGTCAGCGAAAAGTCGAGTTCCTCGTGCGTCCTTTGTAGTTTTCAGATTGGTTGAAATCTATTATCCGTCCCTATACTTTGAAAATTTTAATATTTAATCGCTGTACTTAAAAAGCTAGCTTAGCATATGATTAGGCTTCTCTCATATATCCAGCATATAATTAATGAAAATTAAACATATTAAGTTAATAAATTTTGACGAAAATTACTAATGGTATTAATTATTAGACTAATATTTTAAGTTTAAAAAGTAGGAAGATTTAGTTTTTAACTTTTTTCTTAATATATTGTTTAATATTTGGGTCTGATACTTTTTTTAGTGTGATACATATGTTATTTTTTGATTCAATTTGGTATTTATATTTAACAAAATAAAAGTTATATATTTTGATATTTAAAGGTAATGATGTTAACTGTTAGTTTTTAATTTAAGTTGATTTGATGAAAATTAATTACTGTTAAGTTTGAATTTTTATGACTTTGTTAATAGAATAGTTTTGTATTATTTGTGAATTTGTTTAATTTTACGATTAACTTATCAAATACAATTCGATGAATGTGATTTAATTCATGCTTTAGAGTTGATTCAATGAAGGTTAATGGTGAATATTATTAGGTAATTATAAATTTTCATCAAATTTGCTCTAGAATTCGAAGTAAACATTAAAAAATTAATAGCATTACTTTTGGATACCGAAATATGTCATTTTTGTCAGATACAAATACTGGATTAGACCAAAAAATAACACCGGTACCACATTAGAAAAAAGTGTCAAACTTAAGTACAATTTATGTATTAAGCCTTTAACTTTTAAAGCATAGAGATTAAATCTCAAAATTCGTAAAAGTACAGGGACTAAAAACAGATTTTAACCTTTCAGTTTCACCCTTTTTCCATTTTTCCCCATGACGGAAAACGACAGCGCAGGCTTCTAAGTGAGAGGCAAAGATATCCCACGTAAAAACAAACGAGAAAGGGGACCCACCAGTTCCATCTGGTTGTGTTGACACTTCAGCTGCATTAATTGACCCGCCGATGGACCCCACTATCACTCCCATCACCCATTTACACGACGTGGCCCCCTCTTCCCTGTTTCTCCATTTGCAAGGAAAACAACCCAAAAATAGTGAGAAAAGGAACAGACCAACGCTCAAACACCCAGACTTTGCACGACTCCATCAACAAGAAGCAGAAAAATAAAGAACAAATTTTTTAAAAAAAACGCGTTTTTCTTCTCCAAAGACCCCCCTTTTCTTTTCCCTCCCGTTGTTTAAGAAAAATAAAATACTTTCTTCCTTTGGGGGTGAAAGGAGATAGTGGCTTTTGGTGGACTTTTTGAAGCTCAGAGAGAATTCTTTTTGTTGTTCTTGTTTTCTTGGGAGACAAATATGAGATGTCATTTGTTGTGTAAAGGTTTGGTCTTGTTTTTGTTTGTCTTCTGCTTAGTTTCAGGGGAGTTGTTGGTTCCTGAGAGAAGGATCCTGTTGGAGTTCAAAACCTCTGTTTTTGACCCTTCTCGGATACTTTCAAGCTGGGACCTTTCGAAGAACCCAAACCACTGCTCTTGGCTTGGAGTTTCATGCAATTCAAGGTCTCAGGTCATCTCCATTACTATTGCTGGTGGTGGTTGTTGTGAAGGTAACTTTACTCCACCTTGTTCTCCTTCTTCAAAGCTTCTTCCATTTTATGGTTTTGGATTTAGAGGAAGAGCATGTTCAAGGGGGAAATTAGTGGGGTACTTGTCACCTTTGATTGGGAAACTTACTGAACTTAGAGTTCTCTCTCTTGCTTTTAATGACATTGGTGGTGAAATTCCTTTAGAATTATGGGGTTTAGAGAAATTAGAACAACTTGATCTTGAAGGGAATTCATTTACTGGGAAGTTGCCTGATGAAATTGTGGGGCTGAGGAATTTGCGGGTTTTGAATCTCGGGTTTAATGCACTAGAAGGGGAGATCCCAGGGTCTTTGTCAAAATTTGCGGATTTGGAGGTTTTGAATTTAGCTGGGAATAAGCTGAAGGGGTCTATCCCTGATTATTTTGGTAGTTTATATTATTTAAAAGAGCTTTATTTGTCTAATAATCAGCTAAACGGTCTAATTCCTGATTGTTTTGGAAGTAATTGCCGGTCTCTGGAGCATCTTGATCTGTCTGGGAATTTCCTAGTTGGGCATATCCCCGGTAGTTTGGGGAATTGTCAGCAGTTACGGACTCTTGTGTTGTTTTCCAACATGTTGGATGGGGTTATTCCTAATGAGCTTGGCCAGCTGCATAAACTTGAGGTTCTTGATGTTGCTAGGAACAATATTAGCGGTTTTATCCCCACAGAGCTTGGAGATTGTGTTCAGTTGTCCGTTCTTGTCCTGTCTAATCTCTTCAATCCCTTGCTGAGTGGGCAGAATTCAAAGGAAGAGCTGTCATTTAGACTGCCACATTCTAATGCCAATCAGTATAATAGTTTCCAAGGCTCCATTCCAATGGTAATCACAACCCTTCCAAAGCTTAAAGTTCTTTGGGCGCCCAGGGCGAATCTTGAGGGTAAGTTACCAAGAAATTGGGGTGGTTGTGAGAACTTGGAAATCATAAACTTAGCTCAGAACCACTTTAGTGGGGATATCTTTGGAGTGTTAAATGGATGCAAGAAACTAAGTCATCTAGATTTGAGCTCGAACAGGCTAACTGGGGAGCTTGATGAGCAGCTTCGAGTTCCTTGTATGACACTCTTTGATATCAGTGGAAATCTCATGTCAGGATCAATCCCCAGGTTCAATTACCGTGCCTGCCCTGGTATTTTATCCTCTAGTTTTCAACTTCTCCAACCCCATGATCCACCATCTGCTTATCTGTTATTCTTTACATGTGAAACACGCCTCAAAACAGTTTTTCCATTTCAGGGTTCGAAAGCTGTGTTGATTCACAATTTTGGTGGAAATAACTTCTCTGGTTCACTACCATGGCTACCAATTGCACCAGAAAGATTGGTTAAGCAGATTGAATATGCTTTTCTTGCTGGTGGAAACAATCTCACTGGATCATTTCCGGGAAGTTTATTTGTAAACTGTAATAAGCTCCATGGGATGATAGTCAATGTTAGCAATAACAGATTGTCTGGTCATATTCCATCAAGAATCGGTGCAATTTGCAGATCCCTTAAATTTTTGGATGTCTCTAAGAATCAGATTGAAGGAGTCGTTCCCCAAAGTTTCAGGGACTTGAAGTCCCTTGTTTTAATTGACCTAAGTGGAAACAAACTTAGAGGTCTGGTACCCAAAGGGCTCTATCAGTTGAAAAATCTCAAACACCTCTCCTTGGGGAGTAACAACCTGAGTGGTGCTATTCCTTCTAGCTTTGGACGGTTTCGTTCCCTCGAAGTGTCAGAACTTTCATCAAATTCACTACCTGTACGATCCGCTGATATGATGGTCAACAGTGAAGATTCACAAAATGAAATAGCTTCTTCTTTGGGTAACAGAACTGTCAATAAAAGCTTAGGTTCCATTGAGATCGCATCCATAGCATCTGCCTCGGCCATTGTTTCAGTTCTTCTAGTTCTAGTTGTCCTCTTCTTTTACACCAGGAAATGGGTCCCAAAGTCCAGGGTTCAGGTTTCTGAATCAAGGGAAATTACAGCTTTCGTCGACATTGGGGTTCCATTGACGTATGAAACTATTGTCCAAGCAACTGGGAATTTCAGTGCTGGCAAATGCATAGGAGTTGGTGGTTTTGGTGCCACTTACAGGGCTGAAATAGCTCCAGGAATCTCAGTGGCAGTCAAGAGGCTTGCTGTTGGAAGGTTTCAGGGTATCCAGCAATTCCATGCCGAGGTAAAGACCCTCAAGACAATGAGGCACCCTAATCTTGTAACTCTTGTAGGGTACCATGCCAGTGAAACGGAGATGTTTCTCTTATATAATTACTTACCAGGTGGTAATTTAGAAAATTTTATTAGGGAAAGATCCACTAGAGCTGTAGATTGGAAGATTATTCACAAGATTGCTCTCGATATAGCCCATGCACTTGCTTATCTGCATGACAAATGCACCCCAAAGGTGCTACATCGGGATGTCAAGCCGAGTAACATATTGTTGGACAATGATTGTAATGCTTATCTGTCTGACTTTGGATTGTCAAGGCTTCTGGGTACATCTGAAACCCATGCAACAACCGGTGTAGCTGGCACATTCGGATATGTTGCACCCGAGTATGCCATGACCTGTCGTGTATCTGAGAAGGCTGATGTTTACAGCTACGGTGTCGTGTTGCTTGAGTTGATATCAGATAAGAAAGCTTTGGATCCTTCATTCTCCTCGCAAGCAAATGGTTTCAATATTGTCTCTTGGGCCTGCATGCTGCTTCAACAGGGTAAAGCAAAGGATGTTTTCACTTTAAGGTTATGGGATGCAGGTCTACATCATGATCTGGTAGAACTGCTGCACTTGGCCATTACGTGTACAGTCGATAGCCTCTCGACCAGACCGACCATGAGGCAAGTTGTCCGAAGGTTGAAACGAATTCAACCTTCTTCACTTAGATAATATGGTTTCTAGGTGAATGACTTGATCTAGAAGGAACAGCTCAAATTGTACAAATCATAACAAACTTTGAATATTGCAATATAATCTTTTCCTCATAGATGGAGATGCCGATCTTTTACTTTGATGGTGTCAAGATTTTTTTCTAGGAAACTGCAGAATCCGAAAATAGGCAGTTGAACATCAGCAAGAGTAAATTAAATTGCAGACATTGCAAAGAATTTGTTCTTTCAAACTTTTCACTTACAGTGCCCCATTTTTGTGGGGGGTTGCCATATACTCCACATTACAAAAGGGAAGAAGAGGAAGGATTAATAACTATATGCCTAAGTGGGTTATCCACATCACCACCACCTGCATGCTTCACAAACTCTGCTGGAGAAAAAAAATTGCCATGGCATACACACATTATCCTTACTTCCTCTCCCTTCCCATACTTATATAAAATCCCATCTACTCTTTTCCCATTAGGACCTTCTCCCTTTGTGAACACATGAGGCATATCTTCCATCGCCTTTCCCCCTCCTTTCTCCTTATTTTCGACCGTCTCGCCTACCCATCCTGGAGTTCTTTCACTCCCGCTTGTCTTTGTCCCTGAAGAACCGGTAGCTGCCTCTGAATCGCCTTGTTCTTGCAAGGATGAAGCATCACCAGAGCTTCTTGCTTCACCAGAATTTCTAGCTCCTGCAGTGATTGTAATCATAAGAACCATTAAAACCAGCTGCGAGTAATCACTGTTTTGATCATAAATGGAAGTTTAACACTGAAACTTTCCATGTAATGACAATTTTGAATAAAATAATTCACATGAAATAACACGTCTTTTTGCATCCAGATCCCATTACCATCATAATTGCTATTTAAAATGCATTATATTGGATCCACATATCTCCATTGGTTTCCTGGAAATTATTCTCCCAACAACATCCATTAAAGGAACTTCATGTGCTTTAAATTCAAAACAAATTCTTCATTCAAGTACCAAAAATAATCAAGAAGTTTAGCAGATATTTAGGAACATCAAACGAGTCTAAACTAATTAGTGATGATAAGAAGCAATGTTACTTATGCTTTAGCAAAAAAGAAATGCAGCAATGTTAATTTGTTTATAAGTGAGATGAAGACCACTAAAGTCCAAATACATGAAGAAGAAGAATCTAATACATGCTCACACTTGAGCATCAAGAATAACTTAGGTCAAAATCTGTATCTACATCAAATGGCCTTATGTATGAAACAAATTGTAAACATATAATACAAATCCCCCATAGATAATGCTGCAGAAAGTACCTTGAAGGCCTTTACTTTCCTCCATTTTCCCTCTTGAAATCCTCTGCTTCTCACTTCTTCTCCTCTTAGCTGCCATCCTTCTTAGAGTCTGCAACTCTTTTCTCTTCCTCCACTCTTCCTCAGTTACGGTGGGCAAAGAAGAGGCTCTGATGAGAGTTGTTGGGTGAGGAACAGATGGTGGTGGAGCATTGGCACCATCCTCTTCTCTAAATATTGGTATTGAACCAGCAATAGAGGATGACCTTTTCAACTTAGTTGCATGCTTATCAACCCCAAATCTGCCTCCTAATGATAACCCAAGATTCAGCTCCACTTCTTCTTCATCTTCATCATCTTCACCTTCACTTCTTGTTGAATCTAGTGTTTCTCTTGACATGAATCTTTGTAACAGGTTTCTTGGGGAATTTCCTGTTTGCAAAGAAAGATTCTCCATTTCTTTGCTTCTGTTTTCACTTGCTTCTGATCCCATTTTTGATGGAAACATTAAATTCGTTTAATAAAACCAAACCAAAAGGAGTTTTTTTTTTTTTTTTGGTATAAATAAAGCTACTGTCTTAGCCTATGAAACAGAAAAAAAAAAAAAAAAAAACTCAGCCCTTGATCTAACTTAGCCTTAACCCATGTATATAAAAGCTTAAACTTGGATTATTCACTTCAAAGAAATTGGTCAATTTCTGGCTTTGGTCCCTTAATTTTAATATAACATAATTTAATAAGATTAATTAATCCAAATAATTAACATTGTTTATCATTTTGATTAAAATGCTATGTTAATTTTTCCTAAAAAATCTATCCCATAACAAATAAATCTAGGGTTGAGTTCAATTTGTTGTAAAGATTTTATTTATTTATTTGAACAATTTGATCTGATTCTTGTTTTTATACTAATTTTGAAAGTAGCGGGATAAAATTACTTAAAATTAAAGTATAAGGATTATGTGTAGAAATTAAAGATAATAGAGAGATGAAACCGAAATTTGACCATCAAAATACTAATTGTAAAAGAATATACACACGTATCGAAATATAATTTGAAGAGACAAAGTGTTGCAAGTATATTGCCTTTTAGGCTTTTTTTTTTTTTTTGTACTTAGTTGGGAAAAGCCGGCAAGGACTGTACGAGTTGGTTTAGATGTTTGAGGAATCGCCACGTCGGTTCACGTAATTACCATATGGTAAACAAGAAATAGAAATGGAGTGAAATATGTTTTTCTCTATTTCAAAATTTGAATAATGCAAAATCCAATAAGCGGTTTTATTTGAAAAAAAAAGATGTTTTTTATTTTAAGGATTTTAGGTTCGAAAGTTTATGTATGTGAGATATATGTGTTTTATTAAAAAATTAAGAAAATATGAACAGAAAATATCATGTAATTATATTAATATATTTAAATAAAAAAATTTGAATAATACTAAAAAAATAAAAGGAAAAAATTGTGAATAAATTTTTAAAAAATATATAAAAAATAATGGAGAAATTAGGGGTTTTATCCCAAAAGACATTGCATTTGGTAACCAATGAAAAGGTAGCACACAATGCAATGTTCTGACAAGAAAGGAATGAAGAGAGGATTAAAGCCACGTGTGTAGGATTTTAACGTTGGGCATAAGAAGAATGATTAGGGAGGACACGTCAGTGACGTAGGAGAAAGATTCTCTCAGATAAAAAAAAGAGGACACGTGTTGGGTGTTTAAAGGGAAAAGCGGGACTTTGTTCGGCGATGTCCGAATACGACTAATAAAAGGGGGGTGACGAGGCTAAATGGATCAGGTGTTTGCAACACTTTCTTTTTTTGTGAAAATACTCACCACCTGTCTTTGTACTTCCTCATTTACTTTTTAAAAATTTTATTTTTGTTATTTATTTATTAAATTATTAATCACAGTTTTTTATTCACATAATAATTAATTTAATTCTGTAATGTTTACAAATTTTATCAATTTAATTTTAATTCTATAAAATTCAATAAATTTGATCATCAATTTTATATATTTGTTAATTTAGTTATACTTGTTAAAAATTAAAAATTTAAAAAGATTTAAAAATAAAAATCTATTTTTCAATAAAACACATAATATTTTATAAAAATACAAACAAAGTATCGATTTTTTAATTTTTTGACATGAAGTTAAAACATATATTTTTTAAAACCCATAAACAAAACTTAAACTAGATTAATTTTATTATAATTATTATATTCATTTTAGGAAAATATATTTAAGTAACTGATATATTTAATTTTATTATAATTATTATATTCATTTTTGGAAAATATTTTATTATTAATTTGTACAAACAATGTTTACGAGTAGCATGGATGGTTGAAACTTGGCTTTTCTTATGTGTAAGAGGTCCAGGGTTCAAACCTTTCTATCGGTTTCTCATTTCTTCCTCCACATTTTCTATGTTATCTTTTGTTCCCTCTCCAGCATTTGCGATCACTTCAAGAATCTCTCATATGGTGGGGTTCTGCACTTTTAGGGTTTATTCCTCTCAATCCTTACTGATTTATTCCTCATATTCGTCTAAGTTACCTCCTTGTTCTGAAACATTCAGCAATTGCAACCTTCTTTCACCAAGTTTTTTTTTATTTGTACTGAACTCTTCCTCCATCTCCTCATGCCTTTTAATTCCATATTGATTGCATGAGTCGTCAAAGGCTTGTTCTTCCCACAGTCCATCCCAGCTAGATCTTTCGGTGCATTTCCCCTTTAACTATTATCCCATCTTCAGGTTGCATATGGCTACACTTGGCCTGAGATCCACATATGTAGGTCCTCTACTTCAAGACATTCTTATGGGTCCCTTGAGAAGAATTTGATTAGCATCAAAAGAGGTTTCAACTTGTTTTTTGATATCCTCTTTTTCATCTTCAAGCAGGCACTTCATCATTTGGACAATTGTTCCTAAAATGTCGACTTATACCATACCTAATACGAATTTCGCAAACTCTCTCATACCTGAAAATCATTAATTATGGCAATTAAACAACGACTCCAATGGGCTCTATTGAGTGAGAGATCTTGGTCAAAGAAAATCATTGATCCTTTTCTTCCCGCTGCGTTGTTTAACAGATGAATCTCCGCTTCCACAAGATGTTGCATGCACTCATCTTCATAAGAGGGAGGATCTAAATCATTGCTTTTTGTCTAGATACAATCTCTAAGTGCTGTCCATTCCAATTTACTTTGGAGAGATGGTTTCAAAGACGAAAAACTAACAATATGACAAGAAGGGGGTTGGAATTATACCAAGGGGATTTGCATGTAAAGGATTTAAAGGAGTTGAAAAAATTTGGGATAATGGTATATTTATCTTTCATCTTTTATCAAATCTTTTAACATGGTACTTTGATTTTAAAAACGATTATATTGGTATCTACGCTTTTAATTTCTTTGGCACCGATCGATACATCATATTTCAATCAATACTGACAAAATCGACTGGCATGACGAATACCGATCGAAATTTACACCAAAACTAAACCTAAAGTTTGTTGTTGCGATTTACTATCGAAACAGAGCGTTACGATCGATATGAGGTATCAGAATGAAATTGATTACAGTGATACATATGTCTAACAGTGTTAAATTTTGACTTATTAAGATTCATGTCCCAATTGTAAGGTGCCACGTGCTAATTTTTTATAATAAAAAAATTTAATTTTCATTTCGAAATATATTAGAGAACTCAAGTTAAATACTTCAAAAAGAAAAAAACATTAAAAACCAAAAAGAAATTAATTTCAAAATTTGAAAATTCCGAAATTCCATCTTATTTTTCACCTCAACTTCAATTTTTTCAATATCTTCTAACATCTTCATCCCCGAAATTCCCTAATTGATCTTCCGTTTTATGAAAGGAAACACCAATTCCATGCCTCGTTCATCTTCGATTTTCATGTTTGAGGAGTTCAACCTCAATCTCAGACCTTGAAATTAACTAAGGTTCTTGAACTTCAGCTTCTACCATCATCAAACACTGGCGGAACAAAAATAAGAGTTGTAGGACTCACTTAAAGCTATTGATAGGGTCAAGTGACATTAACGACAAGAGTGAAGCAAACAAGCGTAGTTTGAATGGCTGTGAAGTAGTAATGGTGGAGAAAACCCAGGCCGAAAAGACTAGACAAGCAAGACAAAGAAGATAATTGCAGAGATCTAGGGAGATTGACATTGCCCACGCCGAAAAGGCTTGGTTCGGAAGAGTTTGCAAATGAGCAACTGAAGTTATCCATGACAAGTACCACATTAGTAGACGAAATTAAAATTTAGGTACCAAAATAGATATTTTGATTAGAAAATTTATGAAATATAGGACCCAAATATACCATTGTCCAAAAAAATGAATTTTAAGTTAATTAAATTGAATTATTTTTCAAAAAAAAAAAAAAAAATCCCACAGATTATTTTTCAAAGCCTCCAGCCATCTGCCTACCTAATTTAACTTTTTTAATAAACTCAAAACTGAAAAATGACGAAAATTTAGACTTCAAAAGAAAAAAAGTACCAAAAAAAAATTGACTCTTGTTTGTCCGTAACTTTTTTGGTGAAAAAAAGCAAGAAACTAATCTTTAAAACCCTTAGCTTTCACCTTCATCATAGCGAGCAGTTTGTCCCCCATTTTGATAAACTTTCCTGTTAGCTTCTCCATTTCGCCCCGCATTGCACCGAGCTTGACCTGAGAACTCGTTCCTTTCGTTTCTTCTGAAGTTACGGCTTCCATTGAAGTTCCCACGGCCTCTGAAGTTGTCATTTCGGTAGCCACTTTCTTCTCTACAGCCACCATACCCTGGTTTCCCACCACCGATGGGTCCTGCAAATTATTTAAAACAAACATAATTTATGCACTTTCCCCTTGCCTTTTTTGCTATGCTATAAACAACTTTATGATGACAACATTTGCCCTTCATGCCATGAAGAGAACATCAACATAAAAATGCATAAGTTGAAGAAGATATGGTAACATGCCTCGCTTTTCTTCGATGTTGGCCTGTCTGTTGCCAATTGTAATAGGAGAAGCCTGCAATGATGGGAATTGAAAATTTTAGACAGACACAACATCGTGCCATCATGCAACACGAAATCAACATTAACCTAATTGTAAATGTGAGATGCGAGAAATTTATGAAATAAAAACTATGAAAGGAGCTGGCACTACCGTAACAGCACTTTGCACTGAAGTAGTAGACTCAAACTCTACAAACCCGAAGCAGTTTTTGTTGTCCTGAAGACATGAACCAAATGAAGGTTGTAAATGTTGTGCCAACAAGCATTTGAAACATCGATCAATTCTGAAACAGAAGTAAAGAACAAACCTTAAAGCTTCTGACTTGGATGCCATTGGGTTTAATTGGTCCAAATTTTTGGAAAACCTCCTTCAGCATTTCCTCAGTTGCTTTCATAGGCAAGTTCGCAACAAATATCGAAGTATTCTTACCTGAAGTTGAAATGAGGAATACGGATGAAAAAATTCTGCAACATTAAACATTTTTGAGGCACTGGATACTAACGAATTTAAAGAACAATAAACAAAAACCTGAAGATTCATTGCTCTTTTCTGAGGTCTTGTAGCTTTTAGGAGCAGATTCTTCAGGTATTGCAGCTTTGTGAGACTGCTCCACAGGTTTAGGTTTCGGAGCCGGAGCTCTCACAATAAATGGAGCAGAGTTCTTTGTCAATGCATGTACCTGAAACAAGAATTTAAAAAGGAAAAGCATTATTTTTCCCATTTAAAATAAGTCGTTTTTTGAAAGCTGCTAAGGATATATTAACTCACAACTGATAGATATGACTTCTTCGGAGCATCATCCTGAATTACAGGAGTAGAAGTCTGGCTCACAGGATGATAATTTTTCTGACTTTTCTTGGTTGGAGGCGGTAGCTGCTCGGAAACAACCCCATTTTCCAGAACAGTATGCTTGCCATTCTCCAATGGAGGATTGACTTCTTTAACATTGTTATCATCATTGTCCGAAAGAACAGTAGTGTTATTTGCCACAACATTCTTCGGCACAGGAGTTACCTCTGCAATCAAGCACATTAAATTAAACATTCTCCCCTAAAAGAATGAAAATCAATAAGTAAACATATGCACGAACCATAAAACTCACTGGTATCTTGAGATAAATCAGCTTGACTACTCTCATCGATATCCTTATATGCCACGTCCATTGGCTCTTTGTCATCAACATACCTAAAAACATCATTCAAGACATAATACCCACCCTCTTGTGGAGCAAGAAAGAATGACTGCGTAAACTTCCTCCTCACATCATCTTTTCCGATCAAAGAGCCAGTAACCAAAACAATCACACCGTTTGCTAATGAGAATTGGGCATCAGCAAAAGAAATCTCGGCCTTATAACTCTGGTAGTCCAATGAGAGAATCAACTCGTTTATCTCCTGTTACAAGCATTACAGAAAACATTGTAAATTGCAATAGCACGAACAAAATAAAATTCAATCATTCCCATTGCACTGTTAACAAAAGAGAAACTTACTTTCAGGGTAGTCACAGACTTCATCGTACCATCAGTATCGGGGCGGCTTAACACGCTCAAGTCAAGATAAAATTTATAAGCATGTGAAGGGTCATTGTGAAGAACAGGGTAGTACTGTTTGACAAAGGCATTCCCAATCCCTTGTGGATCGGAAGCCGAAGGATCCGATTGTGTTGTCGTCTACAAACAATAAAACACGTAAGAACCCAACATAATGTAAAAGTTTAAGGAAATACTTCCCAGTGAAAATTGAAAAGCGGAGGACAATATCCAAAATATTTACGTTATACCATACAGAAAAAACAAATCAAAACTGCAAAAACCCTAAAGTTGTGCCTTTTTCATGTAAATTAAACCACTATACTAGTATGAATCCAATCGATTAAAGAAAACTGATTCATTAATTATCAAAAATAAATCTGCATTGTAACCAAAAAATAAGATCTATTCAACAATTTAATAATGGATAATCCACTATTACTATATCGGGTCACAGGGAAAAAATTTAATTAAAAACTTTTCATAATTCAGGCTATGATTATAATTCCAATAAACAAAACCAACAGAAACCAACAATAGCGACAACATTATACCAATTGATATTAAACCCAGATCAGAAAACAATTAATTTCATTAAATTATGCCATCTAAAATCATATAAATTAGAAAAGAATAATTGGATTACCTAGAAAAGAAAAAACATTGCCTGGTGGCACCGTGGATAATCGATTGGTGAAAAAAAAAAAGGTAACCTAAATTTCACCTTATTATTTGATATATGTATATATAGGATGAAATTCTCGAATCCTTACTGGATTTTTAAAAATTTATTTTTAAAAAATTAGAGGTCTAGTCGATGATTTTATGGACCAAGTAATTTGATTGGCGGTCGTGATCGAATTATGATTGATGAATGTGTTAGATCATCAGCTTCAATGGTTTTGATTTGATTATATAGTTCGAATGTGAAAGGGGCTTGGTGGGAAGCTCGAGTTGGAAACCGACTTCTATAGAAGGTGAGAAAAATTTAACAATTCAAAGTTGGTTTAATTTTGGTTTTAGTATCTTTACTGTGCTGAAATTAAGAATTTAATTTCTTTATTTTTATCGGGTTACAATATTCAAATTGATAACATCGTTAGTTATTTATTATTAAAGCGATTATATGCAACTGTTTTTATTTATTGTTATTATGTCACATATGTAGGTAAATGTGAAATTACAATATAATATATCCGATCAATCATAAATTTGTATGTTTATCGAATGTTTAAAGTTAATTTGAAATATATCATGCCATCTCTTTTCCAGTAGCAACCAATAATATTGTCAATTTGGATTTTTTTTTTTTGGGTGAAAATTTGGACTATTATTAACATTATAAAAAGAGAGGGATTATAATTATGTCAAATTAATTAAAAAAATTAATCTTAAACTTTGTCATAGTAGAGGGACTAACATCAGAATTAGACCTTTAAAATTAGGAAGAAGAAAAGGAATGTGTGTTAAACGCGCCAGGAGACTGGTGGTTATTAGTTTTTAACTATATGTATTGTGGAGAAAATGCCTGAAATCCAGGATAGCATAAGGCTGTGATCAGTGAGGGGCGAATGATTCCGTGACACGTAAGCAGAGGAGCGTAACGCACCGCCACTCCGTTACTATTAAGATGTGATGACGGTCCAATTAAAAGCATTCAACACAAGTTGTTTGACTTCAAATTGAGGTTTTGTATTGAAAACCATGTGGGATCCGACAGTTAAACGTTCTCGCGTTTTCCAAAAATTTAGTGCTTGCAAACTCTCAAGTTAAATTTCATATTTTGTGAACTTTTGTTATGTTTCCATACGTTATAATTCCAATTAAATATCATATATATTTTCTAAACTAATGTTAAAAAAGGAAAAATTACACCAACAGTCAATCAACTTTGATGTGGCTGACAAAATAATAATTTTATTTTTAATTTAATTACTCAACTTTTAAAAAATAATAAACCAGTCCTACTAATCATAAACGAACCAATAAACGAGCTTGTTTGTGAACATAAGCGAATCGAACACACCTCTATTCGTGTTCGTTTGTTTATTAAACGAACATAAAAATTTTATTCATACTCGTTAATTTAACTTAATAAACGAACAATTCACGAATAATTCATCGAACGTTCTGTTCATTTACACCTCTATTTTTTTTCCTAAATGTTTAAGGGGCAACCATTCAAATATTAAAGGAAAAAAAAAAGGTAAAAACAATTAGTAAGTTTAAGTTTAGGTCACATAATTTCAAAAAGTTATAAAATGATTATTGAATTATTTAAAAGCTTTCATTTAAGTCATTAAATTATTTGAAAGTTTTTATTCAAGTCATTGGAAGATTAAGCTTTATTTTTTAAAGTTCGGATAGAGAGCCAAGTGACGATTCGACGATCGATATTGTGAATCAAATATCTATTGACAAGTAGAAGAACATAACTTAAATCTAAGTAGATTTGACAGTCAATGTTAGAGATTAGAGAAGAAAACTGTTTGGATTTTGGTTTGTACGTTCGTGACGTTCAAAGCGTTTCATGAAAAAATTTGAATTGTTGAAGAGAAGATGAAGGAGAGTTTTCGATTGGTGTAAGTGGTGCAAACAAAGAAGGTCGTATAACAACAATTTTAACAGTTCAGTGACTTAAATGAAAACTTTTGAATAATTCAATGACCGTTTTGTAACAATTTGAAGTTGAGTGACCAAAATGTAGATTTACTAATAGTTTAGTAACATTCAGTGTAGTTTATCCAGAGAAAAACTTTTGATATGGTAAGAGCATTTTTGTCGTAAAGTGATTAAATTATGCATAATTATTTGATAAATGATTATGGAATTTTTAACTCCATAAGTAAAGTTGAGATTTTGTCATGTATGCGCCAAAATTATGAATCAACACAAATACAATTAGAAATACAAATGTATATTGTAAGTGTGACAAGTCAGTTGTAATATTTATAAGTATTACAATGGAACACTTTGCGTATTCCAAGGATCGAACCCAAGAGATTGTCAAATTGGTAAATGTGTTTATCAAGTTAATTACAAGTTAAGCAATTACTAATCTATCGAGTCGGAAATTATTAGTGCAAATTCAAATATAAATTCTTTATAAACTAAATTTAAACTATCAATTAAACAAATTAAGCTAAAGTGATGGTCGATTGATTCATTAATTAATAATAACACATGAAATTTATAAGATACTAAAATTAAAAAAAGTACATTGTTTATCATTGTATTATTATCAATCTTGAGTTGGTGTCGAGTTAAATTATGACACAAACTCAATCAAATACATTATTATTAATATATATATATATATATATATATATATATATGTGTGTGTGTGTGTGTGTGTGTGTCGAAACTATTTTTTTGAAAAAAAATAAAAACAAGTCTCGATTTATGAAAATGGAGTCGCCACCAATAATTTTTTAAAACAGGTGTAATTAGATCACCTCTCGAGATTTTTTTTAAAAAATCATTAAAATAATTTTGGTCTTTGAAAACATAAAACGAGTTCGGGAGTCGGTTACGCATAAGGAAGGATTAGCACCCTTACACGCTCAAAATTGGTACCTAATCGATTATTTGAAATCTTATTTGTTGAAAATTAAATATTCGAAAAAAATTAAATTGCGATCCTTCAATGCATGAATGTCAAATTTATTCTATTTTGAAAACAAATTTTGCTTCCGAAGAAAGCTCGTTATTTCGAATTAATCGAGAAAAAGTCACATCCAGTAAGTTAGGACATAACAATTCGAATATTCGAAAATGACGAGCTTTTCAAAAAAAATCTCATATTTAAATTTTAAAAGGATATTCAATTATCCCGGTTCAAAAAAAAAATCACACCCAATGAGTTAGGACATAATTTTTCAAATTCTCGAGATAAAAGATATTGTCTTGATTTATTAAAACAATTTGAGTATTTTAAAAAATAAATTTTCATGTTATGCAAAAAATATATATGCACATAATTCACAAGCACACATAATAAAGACAATATATACATAACATATAATAAAATAATATACATATATGATAAAATAAATAAATAAATAAAATCAGGTCAAACTTGAATTTTTAGAAACTCCAGGGATCAAATCAAAAGTTTTGGAAATTTTGGGGGTCAAATTGGAATTTTTTGGAAATTTAGTACTAAATTCGAATTTTTTGGAAAATTTAGGAGTCAAATTTGAATTTTTATAAAATTTACGGGTCAAATTGGAATTTTTAAAAAATTTAGGGCTCAAATTGAATTTTTAGAAAATTTAAGGTTAAAACATAATTTTAAAATAAAGCAAGGGCTTCATGGGTAATAAACCTGAAAATCTAGACACGTGGCAGCCTCTAGGACATTTTTGGATTAAGGATCAAATTGAAAACCAAGCGAAAATTATAGGGTCAAATTGAAAATAACAAAAAAGGCAAAAGTTCCAAATTGAAACAATTAAAAAATAAGGGAGGACTTGATGGGGAATTAGCCAAATTTAAAAAATGAGCAATACTTCCCCCCTCGAACGAAGTTACTTTTAATAGCTTTAAAAGCCATTTTTCCCCTTTTTTTTTTTTTATTCATTCTTCTAAAACAAAACACCAACAATCCTCCCTTTTCTCTCCAATCAGTCAAACAAAAAGGGCGAGGGCAACCCACCACCTTGAGCCTACTGTGGCGTCGGTGTCGACAGTCGTCATGGGTGGTGGTTAGAACCCGAAAAGCGATAGAACATGAAGTGTTTTGAAGGTAAAAAATGTCCTTAATATACTTACTTCCAAATATATCAAGAAAAAGTTATATCTACTACCTTTTGTAAATATGAAAAATAAAATATAACGTGATACCTTGATCTATTTTTGGCTTCTGATTGCTTGGCTCGTATTTTTCCAGTAAAAAGTTTCTTGTATATTTTTTGTGTGTGTCCATAATACATTTTCAAGTTGGGTTTTTATAACCCTTTTTACAAATGATTTTTCTGGATTTTTTGGTGACATGCTTGAAGTGGAGTTCAAATATGACGGAATTGACGATGGAAGCAGCAGCGATGGGCATTGACAGCGACGATGACGGTAGCAAACTGGCTAGGGTTAGGGTTTCCATTTTTTTTGTTTAAGTTATGGGTTTTGTAAGGTTTAGGCTTAAGTTTAGGTTGGGTGTATTTGGGCTTTAGTTTATAAAATTGGGTTTGTATATATTTTTTAATTTTATTATTTATTTATTTTTTTATTTATTTAATTAATATATAATAATAAAATAATAATAATAAAAATTTTGGATTGTAAAGGCCCGGACAAATTGAGCTTCTACAACTGCCTCTCTTTGCTTATTGTCGTGTAACAGGAACGAAGCAAAGACTCAAAAGAAGACCAATTTTGTCCGGCCTTGTCGCATTTCGTCATTTGGTATTTCTCTTTTTCAGTAACTCGCTCTTTCACTTCACTGTATCTGCTTATCTTCAATATTGTAGCTTTATCCTGCTTCATTATATCTTTAGGGACATAAGACTTGCTAATGTACCCTCAATCTAATCCACTGTAACTTCAAGGATATAGGATTTTATGTCGTAGCTTCATCTTGCTTCATTGCAACTTCAGGAAGATAAAAGTTTGTTTTCATTATTTTTAATTTGACCCACTGCAGCTTCAGGGGTATAAGATTTGTTCTTGTAGCTTCAATTTGCCCCTCTATAGCTTTAGGGGTAAAAGATTGAATTGTTTCAATTTGTCCTTCTATAGCTTTAGGGGTAAAAGGTTGGATTGTTTCAATTTGCCCTAAGGTCGAGGTAAAAGATTTGAAGTTATAACTTCACTCCATTCCAGCTTCAAGAGTATAAGATTTGTCCTTATGACTTCAATCTGATCCTCTATAGCTTTAGGTGAATGAGATTCTCCATTGCGACTTCATTCTTCCCCTTTACAGCTTTACGTATATGAGATTTGCCATTGCGGCATCAATCCATTCTTCTACAGCTTTAGGAGTATAGGATTTGGTTTTGTAGTTTTAATTTGCCCTCTATAACTTTAGGGGTAAAAGATTAGATTGCTTCAATCTGCCCCATGGTCGGGGTAAGAGATCTAGATTACTTCAATCTACCCTATGGTTAGGGTAAAAGATCTGATGGCTTTAATCTGCCCCATGGTCGAGGTAAAAGATTCGAAGTTGTAACTTCGCTTCATTTCAACTTCAGGAGTATACAACTCATCTTTGTGATTTCAATCTGCCTCTTTACAGTTTTAGGTGAAGGAGATTCGCCATTGCAGTTTCATTTTTCCCCTCTACAGCTTTAGGGGTATGAGATTTGCAATTACGGCTTTAATCTACACCTCCACAGCTTTAGGAGTAAAATATTTGTTGATCTATCGCCATTCTCTGAGGATATAACCTGTAGAACCTGTTTTATAGCCTCTATCTAGGCCATGTAACTAGGATGCCATGATTTGAATGAATCAAATGCTCCTAGCTAAATGCGCATGAATGATATTGATATGCATGCAAAGATGTCATTTTAAAATGGTTTTTTTATTATTTTAGTCCTTAGGTCGTCCCTGTTCGTCATTTGCCTAAGTTCTAACATCGATGTGTCACCATGCCTTTCCTTCAAGTCCGGTGTTCTTGATACGAAATCCGAAAAGTTAATCATAAGCTGAACTTATTTGGTTTCAGGATCCCCTCAACCATCGGATTTGGTTATTTCTGACTAATGGTCCTTTTTCATGTCCCTGTACTATTTAAAACTTCCCAAAGTAATATGTAGAAATCTTTTTATACCTTATATCATCAAGTCCATTAACCATTATTTCAATGCAAAGAATGATCTAAACAGGGTTGCAAATATGGATAAGATTGAATTTATTGGCGATAACGTTTGAATGGAAATAAATGAGAAGACATCAAACATTAATCAAAACATCAGCCAAGATAACAAATGTTGGTTAAAAATTAGTAAATATTGATCAAGAATTGCTAAAGTGAGCAACAAGAAATAAAACCAGATGCCTTATATATCAACATATGAACTTTTTCAAGTAAACTTAATGAGGTCCACTTTGAGCTTGATGTGTACCCATGAAAACTGTTGCACTTTGTCGATGCCTAAGATGTAATGTCTCTCCATCTTGTTACTTCTGAGAAAGAAGCTCATTTCATGCTCGATCCTTGATCCGAATCTGAGCCGCCCTTTCGTGATTTCGGATCAAATCTCCTTAGGCTTCGAGACGTCCTTTGCGGGTTTTCATCTCGGCCCCATCTTTTTTTTGAGTCGCCCTTTTGGGTTTTCAACTCAACCTTCTTCTCTTTTTTTTAGGCAAAGTACTTCTTCACTGAATCTGAGTTTACGGGATTTAACAAATCCTTGCCATTCATCTCAGCCAGAATCAAAGCTCCTCAAAAGAAAGCTTTCTTTACTACATATTGGCCCTCCCAATTTGGCATTCATTTGCCTATAAATTCTTTTTCCATAGGAAGGATCTTTTTCAACACTGCTCCATTCATTTTTAGGCAATACGGTGCTGAATTATAGTGTTTGATCTTGAACTGACTATAGACTTCTGCTATTGTGCTATTATTCAAGTTTAAACCATTGTCGGATATGATCTTCTTTGGCATTCCATGTCGACATATGATTTCTTTGTTCAAGAATTTACTGACCATTGATCTCGTGACACTAGCATAGGAAGCAGCTTCCACCCACTTTGTAAAGTAATCAATGACCACAAAAATGAACCTATGCCCATTAAAAGCTTTTGGCAAGATTGGTCCGATAACTCCATGGCCCACATAGAAAAAAGCGATGAGGAAGTCATAACATGGAGAGGTGAAGGAGGTACATGAATTTTTTCTCCGTAAATTTGACACTTGTGACATTTCTTAGCATATTTAATGCAATCTCCTTCCATGGTTGACCAGTAATACTTGAATATCATAATCTATCTAGCCATCGTGAAACCATTGGCATGTGTTCCACAAACTTCCTCATGAACTTCTTCTAAGATTTTCTTGGCTTCAATAGAATCACCACACCTCAACAGGACTTGATCCTTCCTCTTTTTATACAGAATATCCCCGTTAAAAACATAGTCAATGACGAGCCTTCTCAATGTTCTTTTTTCATTCTCGGTGGCCTGCTCAAGGTACTTATGGTCTTTTACATATTGTAGAATTTCTTGGTACCAAGGGTGATCATCCTTTTCTTCCCCTTCAATGTTGTAGCAATAAGTTAGAACCTCGTATATACTCATCTGAATGGGCTTCATATGTTCTTACTTATTGACCATGATTGTGGAGGCAAGAGTAATTAAAGTATCGGTTATCTGATTTTCTTCTCACGGAAGGTAATGAAAAGTGATGTCTTCAAATTCTTTAATTCGCTCGAGAACTAACTTTCGATAATCCATCAACTTGGAATCTCTCGTTTCCCATTCTCCATCAAGTTGATAAATTACCAACGCAAAATCTCCATACACTTTCAGAGTCTTAATCTAGCGTTCTATAGCTACCCGAATACCCATTACACATGCTTCATATTCTACCATGTTATTTGTACAATTAAAGTCAAGCTTGCTTGTGAGAGGATAATGATCTCTTTCAGAGGATACCAGAACTGCCCCAATCTCTTTGTCGATAGCATTTAAAGCACTATCAAAATGCATTTTCCATGTTTGCTCTTTTGAAGCTTTTTCTGATGTGGTTGCAACATACATTAGATTTTCGTTTGGGAAATCAAAATATAATCGCTCATAATCCTCGAGAGCTCTACTGGCCAAAAAATCTGCTATTGCACTCCCTTTTATCGCCTTTTGGTTCACATAGACAATGTCAAACTCAGAAAGTAGCATTTGCCATTTGGCCATCCTTCCATTTAATGCAGCCGACCCCATCATAAACTTAAGAAGATCCAATTTTGAAATCAACCAAGTCGTATGATATAACATGTATTGCCTCAACCTTCGGGTAGTCCAAACTAGAGCACAACATAATTTCTCAATTGAATAATATCTTATCTTGCATTCCATGAATTTCTTGCTGAGATAATAGATTGCTTTTTCTTTCTTTCCCGACTTATCATGCTGGCCTAATATGCATCCTATAAAGTTCTCAAATACGGTCAAGTACAGGATCAAAGGTTTGTTTGGATTCAGTGGCATCAAAACTAGAGCATTGGATAAATATTGTTTGACTTTGTCAAAAGTCTTTTGGCATTCATCATCTCAAACTCCCAGGTTATGCTTCTTGAGAAGACGGAAGATAGGATCACATTTCTCGGTTAGTTGTGAGATGAATCGAGCGATGTAATTCAACCTTCCTAGGAACCCTCTAACTTCCTTTTGAGTACGTGGTGGTGACAACTCTTATATAGCTTTGCCCTTATCGAGATCGATTTCAATTCCCCTTCCGCTGACCACAAAGCCTAGCAACTTGCCTGAAGTAACCCCAAAAATACATTTGTTTGGGTTCAACTGAAACTGAAACTTTCTCAATCTTAAGAACAACTTTCTTAAAACTTTCACATGTTCCTCTTCTGTTCAAGACTTTGCGATCATATCGTCTACATAGACCTCAATTCCTTGTGCATCATGTCATGGAACAAAGTCACCGTAACCTTTTGATATGTTGCCTCTGCATTCTTTAATCCAAATAGCATAACCTTGTAGCAAAAGGTTCCTCACACGGTGATGAATGTAGTTTTATCCATATCCTCAGAATGCATCTTTATTTGGTTGTACCTAGAAAAACCATCCATGAAAGAGAATAAGGAATGACCTGCTGTATTGTCCACCAAGGTGTCAATGTGAGGTAACGAGAAATTATCTTTTGGACTAGCCTTGTTTAAGTCTCGATAGTTCACGCACATTCGTACTTTCCCGTCCTTTTTAGGAACTGACACTATGTTGGCCACCCATTTTGAGTATTCTACCACTCGTAAAAGCTGACATCAAACTATTTTCGGACCTCTTTTATTATCTTTAGGAGAACATCTGGTCTCATTCTTCGAAGCTTCTGTTGGACCGATTTACATTCTTCTCTTATAGGGAGATTGTGTACCACGATATCAGTGCTTAGACTGGGCATATCTTGATACGACCATGCAAACACATCCTTGAATTCTTAAAGCAGATCAATGAGATCTCGCCTCATTCCTGCAGAGATACAGGTTCCAATCTTCACCCCCCTTTTTTCAACTTCATCCCTTAAACTCACAACTTCTACTGATTCTTCGTGAGGTAGGATCTGTTTCTCGTCTTGCTCAACCATCCGTAACAAATGAGGAGATAAACTACAATATTAGGCTTATTCAAAATCATAAGATTCCTCTGGACACACATCTTGCTCAAAATGAGGCTCTAAGTCGACAACGATGTTACTCATATTCTTGACAAATTCCTTTGTTCACTCATCCCTTTAGAAACAATGCTGATGTTTAGATTTCCCATTATTCCTGCCAACCTATTTTCTGCCGACCCTTGCTCGGGGTTAATAATACCTCCAAACATGAATGACCTTGAGATATGAGGAAAGGCCATTGGCTTGCTTATGATCTCTTCCTCACTTATTCTTGCCCTTCTCTTGTCTTGTTTTTTCTGTAGCTCTTTTTTTCTCTGTTTCATATTTGGCTTAAATACTAAACCAAACTGATCACATTTCTCTGTCAGTACTGGCGTTATAATCCTCCCTTCGAGATATCTCTCTAATCCTCTTCCAAGTGAAGCACCTTTTCCAACCACGAAGGTAACATTCACAAACTCCAACGATCTAAAGGAGCACTCCATGACCTCCTCATCTGTACTTATGTAAGGTGCATCACTAGTCACTGATGCAATGATATCCTCCTCAGCATTAATGGTGATTAATCGACCTTCTGTTATCAATTTTAAATTTTGATGCAGAGAAGACGATATTACCCCTGCCGATGGATTCACTGTCTCCTCAACAGGCAATTGTAAGTCGGCTTGATGTTAATTACCAAAAAGTCCATCTCGTATGTATTTGGTCCAATTAAGAGTGGGATCTCAATTCTACCCATCACTCGTCTCTCCGTCCCATCAAAGGCCCTCACTACGCTCTTACATGCCTTCATGTGAGAGCTATCTATCGGCAGTATATTCAGGGTTATCAATGGTAGCACATTCAAGGCCGAGCCATTATTTATCAATATGTTTGGTAAAGTGTACCCTTTGCATCGAGTCGTAATATAAAGAGCTTTTGTTGAGCCCATGCCCTTTAGAGGTATTTTATCATCATTGAAGAAAATGAAATTATCTACACTTAGGTTGTTAACCAGCCGATCCAACCTGTTTACTGAGATATTCTCCATCACGTACGTTTCATTCAGCACTTTTAATAATGCGTTACGGTGGGCCTCTAAACTTAATAGCAGGGCTAAAGTTGATACTCGATCAGCTTGCTTATGTAACCATTCTACCACATTGTACTTGCTATGCTTTAGGAATTTCAAAAATTTCTTAGCCTTCTCTTCAGTTACTGGCTCATTTACTCGCATCCCGAGTTTATTGTTTTCTCTCTTCCTAACCCCATCCATCAAGGCTTTTTTGTTAACCTCCTTCTTTATATCCGTAAAACTTGCATCCACATTTGATCTTCATTTATTTGGTACCGTTACGCTACAGTCATAACTCCATAGTACCCTTTTATTGTCTTTATAAGGAAATGTTACTGGTTTCTGAATGATGACCCGTGGTGTCATTTGACCTCCAACCTCACCCACTGGCCTGAATATAATTACCACTGTTAGGTTGGCCTCATAAGTCTTTCCTAGTGCTCCTTTCTCAGAAGCAAAAGCATTATTTGTTCCTTTATCTTCCCTCTCCTCAAAGAACTTCAGTTCTTTATTATTCATCAACTTCTGTACCAAGGTACGAAATTCAACACACCCTTAGATTTTATGTCCTTCCACAGCATGGAACTCGTAGTAATTTTTAGTTACTAATACCATGCCCTCACTCTTCTACATGATCAATCCCCTATTGATCATCTGTTGCCAAACCCACTTTAATGGAGACTTGATCTTCCCCACATCATCATTAATCCTCTTACTCCTTTCTTCGGTTATTTCATTTACCCCCTGATCGGGATGATTTGGCAAGGGATTCCTAGCCACATTAGGTCCCGTGGATTTATCGAACGTTATTATCTCCATATTAATAAATCTTTCAACCAGTTTCTTGAAAGCAGTGCAATTCTCGATGGAGTGACCCGTTATTCCTGCATGGTAGTCACATTGAGCGTTTGTGTCATACCGATCTGGGAACGAGGGTTGCATTGGCTTTAAATAATAGAGGGACATTACCCAAGCATCATACAAACTCTTGTAAAGCTCCTTGTTCATCGGGATGAGAGTGAATTGGATTCTTTTAGTGTTCGGCTTCGAGCTCGATTCTTGCCTCAATCTGCTTTGATAATTGGTTATTGGGGCTGTTGAAGCCCAATTTTGATCGGGCCCAATATTTAAACCAAATTGAACCCAATTTTAAATTTTAAATTTTAAATTATTTTAAGTTTAAATTTATTTTAAATTAAAACTTATTTTGAGTTTAAATTTATTTTAAATTTAAATTTAATTAAAAAAAAAGGGGTCTAAGATACAATTTCCAGTCCAAAATTACAAATTCAAGCCCAAAGTCTTAAAACTCAAATATAACCTATGACCCAAACACTCAAAAAGGCCCAAGTAACCCAAACTCTATAATTCTAAAAAAACCTAAATTGCAGCAACTTGCTGCTGCCACCCTGCCTTGCCCATTCAGGAATCGCCACGTCAACTCCACTTGCCTCTACCACCTGCACCGTCAGTCACTGATCGAACTTACAAAGATAAAGAAGACAAGACAAGGAACAACCAAATACAATGATTGTAATCCTAGTTATAAAAGCCCATTTCTTTCACTGTAATAGGGGGTTACGAACCTGCTATTTGTACTAAAAAACACTCATAATAGAGATTAAAGCAGGCATTTGCAACATAGCAATTTCAGCTCATACAAGGTATTTGCATTCAATTAAATTTTGCTTTCATTTTTATCATTATATATATTTGTTTGAAACCTTTTAAGAAAATAAACGAATAAATAAAAATATACAGGAATTTAAGGTTTTTTACCTGGATCTAGATCTCTATTATTGCGATCTTGAACGGAGTCTCTCCGAACTTGACTATGTTCGTGAGAGACTATTAAAAAGGCAACAGATTCGAAACGGGGAATAATAAAAAACGCAACAGATTTCAAAAAATAAATCATTGAAAATCTTTCTTTTTCTTTCAAAAATATTAAAGATATAGCAAGATTTGATTTTTTTTAAAAATAAAAAATAAAAAAGGGATAAATAAAACAAATTTTTTTTAAAAAAAAAGCAAAAGGAATAAAAACCTTTTTTTCTTCAAAGATTTGAAAGATCAGATCTGGTTCTAGTTTTTTTAAAAAGAAACTCGTAAAAGACGAAACCATTTTCTTTTTTCTTAAAACCGATCCGAAAACTTAAAAAAAAAAAGATAAAAAAAAGGGAAGAGTTCATACCTAGTCGCCTTTCGTGGTGGTCATCGACGTCGGAGGGCAATGATAGTCCACGACGAGGACCCAAGGCAACTCCCGATCGGACATGGGGAGATTTCAAAGAAAAAAAGGAATGAACAAAGTTTTTTTTGAAGTAAGAATGAATGAAATGGGCTTTCAACAAAAAATTTGATTTAAATACCTTAGTGGGAATGACGTCATTTTGATGTCAAATTTTGAATAAAAAATAGAATTTTTCCTTCCATGGTCCCTTGAAGTTCTGTTTCATTCTAAATCGATCCGTTCATTTTTTATAATTTTTTTAAAATTAACAAGTCAGTTTTACCTTTTTTTAATTCAATCCCTATCATTGTTTTAAAAGAATGGAAATCCTCCTTTTAAATTTTTCTTTTAAAAAAAACATGTGTTTCTTATTCATTTGGGAGCTTTCAAAATTTTCTTTAAAAATTCTTCTTGCTATCTTTTAATTCCTTTTTTGTTTTTTAATTTTTTCGAATTTTTTTTATATATGTACATTATTTATTAAATTCGTTTTTTAATCACCATCTTGGTTTACTTCTTGTACTTATTTTGTATATTTAGTTATTCATTAATATATCATTTCAACTATTGCATATATTAAATACATGGTGATCATTTTATACCATCATGTACTTACAATCATAAATATTTTATGTCATATTTTATATATTGATTTTGTGTTCTTTCATTCCTCCTTTTTTTTAAAAAAATATTCATGCTTTAAAGATTTTTAAAATAAAAATTATATTAGTTATTTCGTGATTTGAAAAGTCGAGCCCTAACTTACTGGTTACGGTTTTTCTTCGAATCAAAATATTCAAACACTTTTCTCTAAAAATAAGTAAACATGAAATTTTAAAATACGAATTGCTTGTTATTTTTGGGAAACATGAGGTGTCGAGCCCTAACTTATTGGATCCGACTTCCTTTCTCAATTTTCAAACATAACGAGTCCTCCTCACAAAGTCCATTATTTCGTGATTTGAAAAGTCGAGCCCTAACTTACTGGGTGCGATTTTTCTTCAAGTCAAAACACTCAAATGCTTTTCTCTCAAAAAATAATAAATCATCAGATTTAAAAAAAATAGGAATGTTTGTGATTTTGAAAATGTAAGATGTCGAGCCCTAACTTACTGGACCAGATTTCCTTTCTCGATTTCCAAATATTGAGTCTTTCTCGCAAAATTCGATTTCTGAAAATAATATTAAATCGGTTAATCATGCATTAGGGATCATATTTTAATTTTTATTCGGGTTTTCAAATTTTGATCAATCAAGAACTTAAAATAATCGATTTGGTACCAATTTTGGGCGTGTGAGGGTGTTAATCCTTCCTCACACATAACCGACTCCCGAACCCGTTTTCTGGATTTCGGAGACCAAAATATTTTTTTAAACAGATTTTAAACGTTTTGTGGTGATCCAATCACACCAAATAAAAGATTGGTGGCAACTCCCATATTTTTTACTTACAAATTTAAAAGTCGGGACACGTTTCAAAAACAATTCAACAAGGGCTTTAGACTACGTCACCATGATCGATTTTGTAACATTCGTCTGGTATAAGCTTATATTAGTCACCTCATTGTCCTTTCTTTTAGGAGCGAACCTTTTGGTAATTTCTCCGGCATCAATTTTTTGGCTTCGAATTACATTTTCAATCATTTCCCCCGACATGACCATGTCAGAAAATTTTTTAGTAGCGTTTCCCAACAAATGATTGATATACGGTGCTTCCAAAGTACTGACAAAAAGCATGGTTGTCTCCTTCTCAAAAAGCGGTGGTTGTACATGGGTGGTCATATCTCTCCACCGTTGAGCATATTGCCTGAAGCTTTCACTCGGCCTTTTCTCAGCATTTTGTAATGTGATCCTGTCAGAAGCTATGTTGGTGACATGATCGTATTGTCTCATGAAAGCCTGTGCCAAATCCTTCCAAGAATTGATTTTGGCACGACTCAATTGATTATACCACCTCGAAGCTGATCCCGTCAGATTGTCCTGAAAATAGTGGATTAGCAGCTAATCATTATTGACACACTCGGTCATCTTTCTGCAGAACATGGTGATATATGCCTCCGAGCAGCTTGTCCCGTTATATTTCTCAAACTCTAAAACTTTAAACTTGGGGGGCATTACCAAGTTGGGACCAAACTCATCTCTTTAGCATCAATTCCACAGCGCTCTTCAGCTCCTTCTAAAGCTCTGAACCTTTCCTCTAGTCATTTACAGCGCTCCTTCAACTGGTTAGGAAGTTCGGCTATTGCTTTTTCTATTTCCATCATCTCATTTAAATTCGGTATGATTAAGTCAACCAAGTTATTTCCTAGTTTAGAACTAGAACCCGTTTGGTAGTTTGCCCGTTTTGGTGTGTCAAACAAGCACGATTGCGGGTTAATAGTAACAAATGCTCCATGAACACTCGTTTCTTGTGAAACCTGAGTCGACGTGAGGGTAACATTTTGAGGATAAGGAGGACCATCACTCCCTTCCTTTGGGTCCATTACAATACTCTTTCCCTTTTCAGCTCTCTCAACCAATAATTGAGTGAACTTATTGATAATTTCATTTTGAGACTCAATAATCTGGTCCTTCATATCTTGTTGCACCTTCGTTAATTTTTCATGCAGCTGATCCTGCATTTCCTTTTGCATTTGCTCCAACCTTTCCAATTGCTGATCCATCGCTCTTGTCTTGGCACGAGTGTAATAACGAAGTGGTTTTGCATTTGCACCTTCGTTAATTGTTCATGCAGCTGATCTGCATTTCCTTTTGCATTTGCTCTAACTTTTCCAATCGCTGATCTATCGCTCTTGTCTTGGCACGAGTGTAGTAACGGAGTGGTTTTTCCAGAGTAACTTGAAGAAAAATTTTAATTAATTAGTAATGTTTTTCTTAAAAAAATTTTAATGTATGAAAATGCAATGAATGCATGAATGCAAATGCAAGAAAGGTATTGACTCTTAGACTTCTGATAGAATAACCTTACTAGAAAATGAATGTCTTTACATAAGATATTTACAAATAAAGTCTTGCCCTAATGCTTAAAGTCTTAATCTTTTGAAGGAGACAAGCTAACTTTTGGCCTTTATCAGACATTGACTTATACTCTATGCTCAAAGCATCTGCTTGGACAACTAACTTCTGCAAGTATTCTGCCACCTCTCTCACTTGTGTTAATACTTCCCCCATGACATGGTCTCGATCTCTGATCTGCCTCTAAGAGTGTTGAAGTTGCCTATTACTTGTCTCTAGAGTTCTTTTGAGGAACTCGATTCGAATCTCATAGTTCTACAGTGAAGCTTCAAGTTCTACAACCCTTCTCTTTAATCCTTCATTCTCAATTTAGCTTGCCCTCAATTCTGTTGCAGAGTTGCAACTACGATGCAAATGCAAAGACTCCTCTAATTCGATTATTTGAGCCTTCATCTCAACCTTCTCGACTTGACTCTCTAACAGCTCACTTTTTATAGCATCTCCTTGGACTTGAGCATCTTGAAATTCTCTCTTCCACTGATCCGCTTGAACCCTTTCCTCTTGGAGTTCATACTGCCACTGTTCTGATGTTTTACCTAACCCAGCAATTCTTATTGATAGACGAAGCTTCTTATAATCCTTTTTTAGATCATCCAAGTCCTCCTCAACATTTCTCTTCCCTTTCCTTAGCTTATTGACTTCTAACTTTTGGACATCAACATCCAAACCCAACTACATCTTTTCCTCTTCTAACATTTCTATCTTTTTCCCCAATTCGAAACTTTTCTTTTCGAAGTCTTTCTTGATGAGATTTAATTCCGATGGGACTACTTGAAAATGCTCCTCAACTAGGTGGACATTATCGAGATTTGGTACGAGGATGTTATCATTAACTCTTTTACTCCTCTAATCATCATACTTTTGGGTTTTCATATGATTTGTTACAAACGGCTTCATTTTATGAACTTGATACCAAGCAATTGATATCTCCCAAACTCTTTTCTTATTGTTCTCACCTTTGTATACAAACGTACACTAAGCCAAAACTTGAGTTTTTGGGATGAACTGTCTTAACCAATATTATATCATTACTAATAAAGGAGCATATCCCACAGCTCTCCATATCCCTAACAACGAAACCCAATCGAAATCACCGCATCAATAAATAACTTTGTCGGGAATGAACCACGATGCTCGCCATTCTATGTTTTCGTCTCAAATACTATGGAGTATTGCCATCAACTTTTCCTCAGAGATATCCTCTCGTCTTGGTGTAATAACAAATTCCCTCAAAGGAGAATAACTCACAGACAACACTCAATCAAGAACCTTTCCCACTTTCCAAAAGTGGCTATGAAACCATACCATTAGTAGGGGTGTGCATCCAATAAATCTCCCTTCTCCCTCTCTTTGACATGCATTTAATGACCTAAAAGTTTCGGCCAAAATTATTGGAATTGGTGTAACCCCCTTGTCGAGCCGATCGAATAAATCAATGACTGCCTCATTTATGTGTCCCAACGCCTTGGGAAATATAACCAATCCGTACAAACTGAGAGCAAATATATCAACCATCTTTCTTGCATCAGGATGAGCAAAAATAAAATCTCGTAAACTTTTCCAAGTGACGCATTTGTTGTCGCCCTTCACCTTAATTCGAGTTGTAACCCATTTTTCACTCATTCTCGTAATTTTCATCATCTTCCTAAGGAAAGTTGGCACATTAGCAGCTCTCAAATAGACCTTTTTTACTTGAATTTTAGGGCACTGAAATAGAGCAGTGTATTCCTCAATCGTGGGTACCATATCCATGTTCCCAAAGGTGAAACAACTATAAGTCGGGTTCCAGTGCTGTACAAGGGCTCGGAAGAGATGCTTGTCCACCTTAAGTTCCAGCAAGTACGGTAGATCCCCATACTCTCGATAGAAAATCTGCTTCATTCCATTATCCCATTGATCCCAGATTTCTTTAACCTCCTGCAAGCTATTCTGAGTCACTTTAATCCAAGTGAAGTCCCAGTAATCCGATACATGGCCTTCAACTAGACTATCACCCTTCTCACGTTGTCTATCCTCTAACCACATACGCACGGCCACATTATCTTCTACCTCATCAAGATACCCTTTTTCCATGACCAGTTCTCTACTAGTAATCGAACTCAAGTCAATACATTTCCTAATATGAGGATGCAATGCACAATAAGGGAAAAAAACCAAATTAGTACCCACAGTCATAAAATGTATCAACAAATATATAACAGAGAACCTACGCACTTATTAGATGGTCTCTAAAGGTTCGATATAGTTTTACCTAGGATGGGTTCTTAGGGCTCATTATATGCCATTTTCGGTTTTAAAGTAATAGTACCCAAACCAACAGATTCCTCAATCCTCACCCATTATAGGCTCATACGGACAAGTTCGGTTCATGGGGACACATTTCCCGTATGTTTACACGAAAATGAAAACTTCACGAAAACATAGGTATGGATGTATCCTGAAAGCGATTCACTATCCTACACGAAGGTGAAAACCTCACGAAGGAGTAGCTTCTTACTTCCACTTAAGCGGTGAAGTAACAAATGCATGTATGCAAAAATATAAACATATATAGCAATATCAACATACATTTATCAAACAAAATATAAATCACAAAAAATGAAATGTAAAAGATCGTAAATTAATTTAAATTGAATTTGAATTTTTTAACAAAAAAGACAAAAAATAATCGACTTACGGCTTGACTCTGTTATTAGTCCCCATTGGAGTCGCCAAGCTGTCGAAACCATTTTTTTGAAAAAAAATAAAAACAAGTCTCGATTTATGAAAATGGAGTTGCCACCAATAATTTTTTAAAACAGGTGTAATTGGGTCACCTCCCGAGATTTTTTTTTTTAAATCATTAAAATAATTTTGGTCTTTGAAACCATAAAACGAGTTCGGGAGTCGATTACGCATAAGGAAGGATTAGCACCCTTACATGCTCAAAATTGGTACCTAATCGATCATTCGAAATCTTATTTGTTGAAAATTAAAAATAAAAAAAAATTAAATTGCGATCATTCATTAAATGAATGTCAAATTTATTCTATTTTGAAAACAAATTTTGTTTCCGAAGAAAGCTCATTATTTCTAATTAATCGAGAAAAAGTCACATCCAGTAAATTAGGACATAACAATTCGAATCTTCGAAAATAACGAGCTTTTCAAAAAATCTCATATTTAAATTTTAAAAGGATATTCAATTATCTCGTTTCAAAGAAAAAACCACACCAGTGAGTTAGGACATGATTTTTCAAATTCTCGAGACAAAAGATATTGCCTTGATCTATTAAAACAATTTGAGTATTTTAAAAAACAAATTTTCATGTTATGCAAAAAAAAATATGCACATAATTCACAAGCACACATAATAAAGACAATATATACATAACATACAATAAAATAATATACATATATGATAAAATAAACCAAAAAAATAAAATCGGGTCAAACTTGAATTTTTAGAAGCTCTAGGGTCAAATCAGAAGTTTTGGAAAATTTAGGGGTCAAATTAGAATTTTTTGAAAATTTAAGGCTAAATTTGAATTTTTAAAAAATTTAGGGGTCAATTTTGAATTTTTGGAAATTTGGGGTTCAAAATTAAAATTTTTGAGAAATTTAGGAGTTAAATTTGAATTTTTAGAAAACTTGGAGTCAAATTTGAATTTTTAAAAATTTAGAGGTCAAAACATGATTTTAAAATAAAGCAGGAGCCTCGTGGGCAATAAACCTGAAAATCCAAACACATGGCAACCCCAGGGACATTTTTGGGTCAATGACCAAATTGAAAAC